>CAWUFW010005465.1:15000-1327005 GCA_963921515.1 Calotriton arnoldi | reverse complement strand
TGTGCTCTCCGGCCCAACTGTTTCCGGATGAACTCACATGATTTCACTGAAAGATTTTGAGGCCTGCGCTGCGGTCAACTTGTGTGAAAAGAAATCACATGAGACTTGCCGCCCCTCCCTGACAAGCCACTTGGGAAGGCCTAGTCACGCCAAGGAGGCTATGGCACCCACATTGAGTGTTCCTGACCACATCTAGCAGGCTCATCCATGCCAAGGAAGCCATAGGACCTGCCCATGAAACATTGAGTGTGTGTGACCATGCTGAGGGGGCTCATCAAAGACCTAGCCCATGCCACGTTTAGTGCGTCAGGCCACACTGAGGAGACCATCTACGCTGAGGTCGCTACAGGACGAGACCCTGCCATGCTGAAGGAGTAAAACAACACCAAGGGCCCCACCCATTTCTAAAGAGTCATGGGATCGGGCCTAGCCATGCTGATGAAGCCAGGCCACATAGTGGGCATGTTGGACCAGACATTACTGCGCCCAGTAAGTCAGTGGACCCGAGCCAGACGACAAGCTCCATTGGAAAAAGGAACTAGAAGAGTGATGCAGCTGTGCACTCTAGACACCTCCAGAACAGAGACAGCAACTTCAGGACAAGCAAAGAGAAGGCCATTAAACCACAGTGCTGACCAGCCATCACTCTGGCTACGCAATATCCCAGTGCAGATGGGTATGAAGCAAATGAGGACTGAGACAGGGCCGTGGACCAGGTATCTTCTCTGCTTTTAACCCAGGTACTCGTGCCACTTGGCCCTCCTTTGACCCTACTTGAGCTACTGTTCCAAGAATTACGCTAATTTCGAATCTGGAGTTAAAAAGGACTGCAGTTTAGTAACATTTAATTTGTGGCAAAACGCAAGTGCTCCCCCATGTTTAATCACATCTTACATATGAGGATGAAGGAGCAACATTTATCTGGTCATGCCCAGTAGCCACTAAACAGTTCTTTGTAGTTGGTTGGTTCTAGGGTGACCTGTGTGCAGTCTCCAGGCTTCACTTGCCGCCTCGCCCCTCTGGCCCTGCTATCTGACATCCGCAGACTCATGGGGTGAGGCTGACCTCCTTCTTGTGGTCATTCCTGCGACCAAGGACCTAACCTTGCTACTGAGAGACTAGTCGTTCTTTTACCGCTGTGGGTCTGGCATCTGTGATACTTCCATTTTTAGGTCGAGCCTAGCAGCAGCGCGCATGCGTTGCTCGCTCTGCGAGGCATGCTGTAATAGAGTATGCAGTGGAAGCCCCACCCACTCTCCGCCCATATTTTTAATTGGCTTGTGTCATTTTCCTTTATAAACGCTGGCTTCCGATTGATTATGAGGCTTGTTAGTCCCTCCTTGGTACCTCCTTGTCTCCATTTGTTAACGCCCATAAGGACTGGACCTTTTACTTGGCTCTTTACACGGTCTGCTTTATATTGGATGTGAGCACTATTTTGTTTGATGTTATGCCCCTATTCCGGCCAATTGGTCGCAGCACGCTGCCCGCTTTTATTTTACTTATTAATCGCGGTCCGCTTTAACTATAGCAGCCGCGTTTCTTTCTTTCTTTATTTAACGTACTAATGGCGGTCCGCTTTAAGTATAGCGGCCGCATTTACTTATTTTTTGTTTTTTTTGTTTACTAGCGCCCATGCGGCGCTTTGACATTATGGAGGCCACGCCCCTTTCTTTAGACAAGCCGTGTCTAAAGAAGAGTGCACGGCTGCTATTAAAGTGAAAGCGCGGCATGGGCGCTTTTACAAAAAAACCATCTGTTTGTCAACTTGACAAACAGATGCTTTTTTTAATCAAAGCGCCACATGCAACGGTTTCACTTTAATAGTGGCCACGCCCCTTTCTTTAGACGCGGCTTTTTTAAAGAAGAGGATGCGGCATCCATAAATGTGAAAGGTCCGCATGGGCGCTAGTAAACAAAAAAACATTTGCAATGCAATATGCGAGACCTATTGCATTGCAAATGCTTTTTTTTTTTGCAGTTGTATATAGCGCGAACTCGAGCTGAAATTTTTGGAGCGCTTTACATGAGCACCAGTTACATTATTACATTACACAAGGACTGGTTCATTTTAGCTGAGTGTGTTTTTTTTTTTTTTTAAAGCTGTAACAAAATACCCCCACCGTTTTATCCACATCTTTCGAAGTAGGCCTAATAACATGTTAATATAATCTTTCCACGTGTGGTTGTCAGGTGTATAGGAAAATGAAACCCCCTATCTTCGCCCTGTAAAAAGCAGTCAACAACTCATAATTGCATCCAAGCATCGTCTAAACAAACAGTCACGATGCACCAATGCATGGGGAACACTCGAGCTAGGCAACGGAGAGACTATTAAAACGCCACTCTATTTTCCCAATCTTTATCTTACTGCCGGTCTCCTACAGTGTCGAAACTTTCGTGCCTTATTTATATAGATGCTATCATTGTGGAATTTTAGAATGCCTTTCTTTCACTGAGGATGAACGGGAGCTGCGGACAGGCCTTTAATATACATTATTGTAACGCTTAATGCAGCCTTAAAGCTTCAAAGCTCCATAAATCATAGGTGTTATTAACCAAACTCGTTTTTTTTTTACTCCAAAAAATCCGCAGCTCAGTAGGGCCCAAGGTGAGTCGTACCAGTGACGTGCAGGCTGCAAACCTTCTCAGATAGCTTGGCTGCCAAGAGGCCAGTGACGTTGCCAGTACCATGGGCCTTAGTGCGAGAAAGGAGATTCCCCCCCCCCAACCACTCTTTGAACTATGAGATACTGCAATACTCAGGGTTCAGTGGGATGCTCAGGCCTCTATTGGCCCCGGTGTCACTGCACCAATGGTAGCTGTGCCCCTGCAAGTGGCCCCATTTCATAGGACACCTGCCAGTTTTCGCCAATAGCCTTCTGGGGCTTGTAGCTTCGTTTTTTCCATTATAAGCATGGACTCTCAGACCCAGCATGGCATCAGCTCCTGCACAATAATGTAGGCATGGCTGCTTGCGTCACACGGGTCACCCATGGCTCCATGTCGCAGAGATTCCGGCTGGACTGACATTTAACAGACATGTGCTGTCTAATTGTGGTTCACAGTGCACGTTTGAGCCACGAATATCACTAAATTAATGGTTCATGAAATGAAACAAGATGGCCTCCACACCTCGGGATATCGCAATTCCTATCTCGGGCTGTCATTTGACGACCTGGTGCACTCTGGGAGTTGTAGTCTTTGTTGGTAATATTGAATAACTGGGCCTCAGGCTCACACACCTAATAGTAATTATTAGTAACGGAAAAGCCCAGGACTGGATGCCTGGTGTCCTGGTCACTTGTGAGCTGCACCGATAGAGGGACTAATGCAGCTGGAAGGGGTGTACTGCCCTGACCTGGAGCTGCACAGTCTATGCAGCAGGCACAAAACATGCCTCGAGCTCTCCATAGCACGCTCTATAGGCAGGGCCACTGCAATTATGCGGCAGGGGAGGGTCAAATTATGCGGCAGGGTTGAGTAAATTAAATTATGCAGCACATTTTGTGATAGTATTACTTCATTATTTTGTTATTTTTAGGTCGAGCCTAGGCAGCGCATGCGCTGCTCTGCGAGCCATGCTGTATTGGAGTATGGACTTGAAGCCCCGTCAACTCTCCGCCCATATTTGTCATAGGCTTGTATCATTGTACTTCGTAAATGCTGGCTTCTGATTTGTTAATAGGCTTGTTAGTCCCTCCTTATTACAGCCTTGTCTTCATTTGTAACCTCCCATGAGGACTGGCCCTTTTACTTCGGTTGTTACACGGTACGTCTGTTTTAGTTTGTAAGCACTATTTTCTTTAATGAGTTTCTCGTACTGCATGCACGACATGCTTTCCTGCAACATTCAGTGCGCCATACACGTTTCCACGTTCCGAGCAGCCCGCGACAATGGCGGCCGCTTGTTTGAATAGGTCTCGCATTTACAAGAGTTTGAGCTATTGGCATTGTAAATGACAATGCCTTTTATTTATGTGTTGATTATCAAAACAGATCAATAAAAGGCATTGTCATTTACAATGCCAATAGCTTAAACTCTCGCAAATTCAAGACCTATTGCATTGCAAATGCTTGTTGGCTCCTTGCATTCATTCCAGACATGCGCAGGTGGGTACGCTCCCTTGCATGGCCATGGTTTTGGGCACGAGAATCTGGGGTTCTGATTTAGTAGGTTCATTCAAGCATCCCCAGCTTCAGGCATTGGTTGTTTTTTTGCACCTTTTCTTTTGTCACCATCATAAAACAAATACATTTATAAAGTAAATAAATGTTAATTTAAATATATTTCAAATCGAGTCCTCTGCTTCTTAATCCAAGGACCCGGATTCATCTCCAGAAGGGGAGCCTGAGCCAGAGCACAAAGAGAACGGTGTGGCAAGAACATGTTGGTTACTGTCTTGCACAGGGTCAGAGTGAATGTTAACTTTCCCGATCCCGCTTTACTGGGTTTCTCAACTGAAGCAGTGTTCGATAGTTCAGTGGCAGCCCCCTCCATAAATCTTTGAAGCAGGTACTGCAATCCAGACAAGATTTCACTGCAACACTTCGGGGCATATTTACGAGAGAAGTGGCGGAGCACGGCGTTAGCCTCCTTGGCTTAATGCTGCGCTCCGCCACTTCTGAAACGCAGGGCTGCACCGTATTTACAAGAATACGGTGCAGCCCTGCATTTCCCCCTTCGCTGGCGCTAACTTTAGCTGCCTAATGCCAACGCAGGCACCCTTGCACCATAGTGCAAGGGTGTCTGCGTTACAGGGGAATTATTGTTTATGTGCAGGAAGGTGTCCCTTCCTGCACATCAACAATCAGTAATGGCGCTTTGTAACTTCTGTGTGCAGCTTAATGCAGCACACATAGAAGCTGCAAAACGTCATTTTAAAAAAATTATTGTTTATGTACAGGAAGGTGTCCCTTCCTGCACATTAACAATCAATGGCGTTTTGCTGTTTCTATGTGTGCTGCACAACCTAGCTCACATGGAAACAGCAAAAACGAGGAGAAATAAAGCATTTCTCCTCGTTTCGCCTGTTTAAGACCAGGTTTTCCCTGGTCTTAATTTTGGCGCTGCCTCCTATTTTCGCCACCCTTGTAAATAGGGGGCAGCGTCAAAATCAATGGGTGTTGCAGTGGAACACCCACTGCCCTCCCCTTTCACACTAAGTGTAGCGTGAAAGGGTGCCTTATTTACAAGGCAGCTTTAAGCCACGTTAAGTGGCTTAACGCTGCCTTGTAAATAAGGCGAAGCCCCTATCGCCACCACATCGTCTGAAAAAGTGACGTTCCCATAGCGATAGGGGCTTGTAAATATGCCCCTTCATGTCGAGGCTCTTTGCTCTGATGGGGGTAAATAATCTAAGTGAGGTAGTCCAGATGTCGTCCAGCATGCCTGGGAGATCATTGCAGGCGCTGATTGACCTGGATGATGTTGCTCCCAGGAGCACCTACCCTTGCCATTTATGTGACACAATATGAATTTTCACACTTCAAAGCCGTTCCTGCAGCAATTGGTCAAGGAACAGATGGTCATCATTATAGTATGATAGTACACATGGTGTCACATGGCTAGGTTAGGCCCGGGAAGAAACACTGCCACTTTACATGCACACGTTTCTCAAGTTGCCTTCTTTTCCTCATGATGACTTCAGGAGTTGTACTGATTGTGCACCACAAGAAGGTGGTAAACAGTAAGTACGCCCCCTTTGGGCAGCCCTCTAGAGTGGGGCAAGGGGATCTCCTAGACCCCCTAGACACCTCTCCTGCAAACAGGTGCACTCACTCACTGCACACTCTTGCAGTGAGATCTTTGTACCCCTTTTGAAGTGAAGGTGATTAACACCTGCACAGTGAAAGATGGAGCAGTTGCATCAATCAGCTGTTTCGTACCTTCACTAATGCGCTGCCCCCAGGGCAGCTGCATTTTGAATCTGCCCGGGGGCAGCACATTATATGTAATAGGGTGCACTGTCCCTGTTTGTGCCCGGCGCATCAGTTTGAAGGTGCGCTGCAGCAGAAACAGGATCAATGCATCCAGTGCCCAACAGCGAACCCAAAGCAGCCCTGCCAATTTTGTTGGACTGCCCTGGAGGGGGAGTGAGGCAAGTTTGAAGCACTGCCGCATTTTTTACTGGGGGCCGATTCTGCAGCACCCCAGTAACCAAACCCGCCCCCACCACTGGAAAAACCGGCCCCACTCTTCCAGCCTCCCAGGGAAACGCCAGATGCCTGCTACGGCCAGTCCGGCCCTGGATGCATCCTATTTATTGTACGGGTCCTGACAGATCTTGCTTTTGATGATGTAAGATCCATGCAGTTGGTTTCTGTAGCAATGGTGGCAGATTACCAGCATCTGCATTTAAGAGATTGTCACTTGGATACACAATGAAAAGAACCAGCACTTAAAACTCCTTGTTTTATGACTCACAGTGTCAATATTGTGATTCCTTGCCAATTGCAAGGAAAACAAGGGTGGCGATGTGGCATTCCCCATTCACACTGACTCAGTCAGAAAGCATTGAAAGGTTACGGAATATCCGTGTCAGTACAGTGGAAGCTAGTCATGAGGAGCAGCTGCGTAGGCGCGAATGACAGCTATGGGCATCATGGGAGTAGAGAGCAGCCTTGTGGACACTATATGCTCCCAAGAATATCATTAGGTTTGGCATTAGCCGAGGTCTTCTGTTTTAAAAAGAGCCCATAAAAATACACATAAACATAGATGCATACCTAGAGGGACATTCAGTAAGCGCTCTCCATCGATTGATCTGTTGTCGGGAGCCTAGGCAGCGCAGTCATTCAAATTTTGCTTCCATCCACCACAGCATTCAACAAGGAGCAAACAGCAATCCCACTGCATTCATCGGTTGTCTTCAGTGTCAATGAGTGCATTTTGCTTGTGCACAGTGTACATATCTGCCTTAAAAAGTTCCCTTCATTGCCAGGGCTGCTAGACCAATGTGTAATTTCTTTTTTTCTATAAATATTATGTTTATTTGTGCAACTTCATTTTTCTTTTACTTTTTCTGAGGGCCTGTCAGAATGCACTAACCTGGAAATCTGAGGAGGACAGAAGCAATGGTAATTTCCACACTTCCCCAAACCAACAACCAACTACACACTACTATTGTGGACTTCACAGTAGGCATGAGGAAAGGGGAATGTGATAAGAGAAACAGAAACACTGGAAAACACCTGGTTGCACAGCTGGGCTTAATCTGCACAACTGGAACATTGATTTGTAACAAGTAAAAGAGAGCTTTAGTATAACTGTAGTATAAACATTGGGGATTTAACCTGAAGTATTGCCTACGATATAACCACTGACACTCCTCTATGTCCACTCTCTTCCTTTGAACTGAAAACCAATTACATTTTGTTATAGTAACTGAAAAACAATCAGAATTACAATAATATTGTTTGCTAATTAGAGCTACCTTCAATATTAGGAAATAACGTTCCGTACTTGATTTTTGTTAAAGGTGACAAATGGACAACTGTGATATGAAAGTGTTTATTAGTATTGTACATGTATTTCTGCTTCAGTTATAGTATGTATTCACTATCTTTAATATAAGCATACAGTACAAAAATACTTCTGTGTTAATGCCCTTTCATTGCAGTTTGCAATAGGCGTAACCCACGCAGGTAATTGTTTGTGACGTAAACAGGGCAATAGAGTTCATAATCCTAATGAATGTGAAACAAACAAGTGCTATAGAGTTTGTAATCCCTATACAGGTCTCCTTGTAACATAAATACATTCTGTAGAGTTTGTAATCCCTATAGATGACTCCTTGTAACATAAATACATTCTGTAGAGTTTGTAATCCCTATAGAGGTCTCCTTGTAACATAAATAAATTCTGTAGAGTTTGTAATCCCTATAGATGACTCCTTGCATAAGCAACAAGTGCAAGTCTATTCCTTGCAGGATCATTCTTTGGTTCCAAGATGTCTTTTGTAGACATAAAGGAAGAACAGATGACCGGATTCCTGCAAACAGTTGTGGCTGCAGCAACTATGTACCATGAATTCCTAGCAAGGACACTGTGGGCCACAAAGAACGTGCATCCTAAGCTTTCAAGATGGCTGCAAGCTTTGGCAATTGCTTTGAGAGTCCTGTGTGTAGGAGAGTAGGATCTGCTTCACATGGGTACCCCCACTTTTTGCTGATGCTTCACTGTTTTTCGACATTAGTCTGGCTGGGGCCCTGCTAATCAGAACCCCAGCCTAGATGCTTCCTCTCTAAAATGGTTTCCATGTGCCTTAGGCACATCACTGATTGGGATCTGGAGTGCCCTTATAAGTCCCTAGTATATGGTATACTATGTACCAAGGGCATAGGTACCTCAGAGGCCTGCCAGGGGCTGCAGCATGTATTATGCCACCCCTGGAAGGCCATCCAAACTGACACCACAGGTCTGCTACTGCAGCCTGGGTAAGGTGGTGCATGCACCTTTACTGTGATATAGGTTACCTATATCACTAAATACATACACACATATAAACCTATAAGTCACTCCTAAGGCAGGCCTTATCAATCCTAAAGGCAGAGTGTGCATGGTTCCTATGTGAGAGGGTGCCCCCTGCATGAGCAGGGCCCCTCTGCAGCGTTCGGAGACCATCTCTGATGCTGTTTGTAGTGCAGCCTGACCATATACTCTTAAGCGCATTATATCCTCGCGGTAAAATGCTAACTTTGGAATGGCTGCACCTAAACATGTCGTGTTTGGTGTCAAACATCTTGGAATACTACCCCCCGCCAATCCTGGCGGCGGGGGTAGCATTCCACCCTTTCTAGAGGGAAAGACATGTTAACTCTGGCTAGCCCCGGTAACTTCTTTCCAGAAGCCCTGGCATCACAAAATGGATGCTGCTGCTCACAGACATCGAGTCTGGCCTCCTGCTGCTGGACGAAACTCCGGCCAGGGGAGGCCTGGGACAATAGGTTTCCTGTCCCAGGGAGGTGTGACCACCTCCCCAGACAGGATAATGTGTAGTGGGGCTGGGCGGGAGCACTTTCGGGTGCTTTGAAGTCCTGCACTGGGGGCACATTTGGTGTCCCTAGTGCATACCCCAGTTCAAACCGGGATCAGGGGCTTGCAGCCCCTGCTTTGGTGCGAACTGGACAAAGGGAAAGGGGTGTAGCCACCCCTCTGCCCTGACCCACCCATAGGTGGGGCCACAGAGTAGTCCAACCCCTATCTTTAGTATAAAGATAGGAACCCAGTCCTTAGGACTTTAGATTATCCCTGGACGAAACTATGAAACTGAATCCTGGACCTTCGATGCTCTACTCACGATTAGAGGACAGAAGAATCTCCCTTGGGGCTCAAGGAGTGACTCCCCTGCTTGGCAGGCACCAAAGAAGCATCTGTCCGGTTCGCATTTCTGAAGCTCCCATCGGACGCCAAAGTCATCGCATCACCAGAGGTGGATTCTCAGACTTCCCCGAGGCTACCCTGAGTCCCCAGCAAAGCTGAGGCCCGTGGCTATCGTGGGTGACTTGAGACCGTGACCCCTGGACACCGAGCACATTTGCAAGTGCATCCTCTTCTGGGTCACCCAGAAGTCGTGCTTTGGGCTCCGAGTAGCCCTAGCCTCCAGCACCACCTGCACCGAAGATCACTGGCCCCCACTCCACGAGTGTCCTGTAAGCCAGATCCACGTGCGGCGTCACGAGGCTCCTTCGCGGTCGCTAGCCCGTTGGCTAGTAGCCCTTAACGAAGGCCAATCTTTTTCTAACTTGGCATCCTGGTTGCTCCAGGCCTGCCCTCACTTACCCTCGCTGGGTGAGTTCCCCAGACCTTGCTGGTCTGCACCATCGACGATCTTCATCTTCATCGAGACTTGCCGTTGCCAAGGCTTGTTGGGTCCAATCCGGTCGCCGACACCTCGGCACTCGACAGACATCGTTTACCAGCCCGAATCCTGCTCCTGGTTGCCGACAACGCCTCCTGGACCTCGTGGCTGAAGAGTCAAGATGACCGTCAACGCACCTGAAGCACTCGACATCGGTGGGCATCTGTCCATCGCCCTCCTGGTCACTGGCTAGTGACCCAGACTCTGTCCCCTCTGCTTTCAGGTTCTTCAGATCTCCGATCCACTCTTGGATCCACCCGGACACTTTCCACTTGGTCGCCAGCAGCACTTTGCAGCAGATCGCCATTCAAATCGACGACGAAACCCGACCCCGAAAGGCACCTATGCACCCGGCTTCCCTGGGTGAGGTAACACGAGTACTCCGGTGCTCCCGTGGGTAGAGACTCTTCAAAGTCCTAGATCTCAAAGGGTTTGGTCCAAGTCCTCTCTAAGTGTCCCTTTCTCTAATTTCCCGATCACGACTTTCTCCATAGAAGTCAACGGCGTATCGCGGTTGTGTATTTACACTGCACGCTGTCTCCCGTGGGTCCCCTGTGTCACTACCTTGGGTGGTTCCTTGTGGTCCAAGCACTTCTAGAGGCTCTAGGCCTAGTGTCTAGTTCAGTCGTGGTTCTTATACCACTTTATTGGTATATGGTTTGGTACGCCCTAGGGCCCAAACGTGTATTTGTGCTATTACTGTGTTTAAATAACTTCTAACTTATGTATTTTCGAACTCTAGCCTCATAAAGAGACTAGAGGGTGTGTTTAGCAATAAATACATATATTTTGAATATATACCTGGTGTGGTGCTCTTTCATTTGATCACTCAAGAGGTTATAGACTGCTAAAACAAGCTGCTTTACATTCCTTCAAGACTTAGCCTGAAGGCTGCTCTCCATAGCTACCACTAGGATAGCTTTCAATAAGGTTGTCTTTAACCTATCTCCAATAAGGGGTTGTTTGGACTGGTGCAAGGTGCCCACTATAATTAGTGGACAGCATATACCAGGCCAACTTCTCACATTCCTGTGTGCATAGGGGACATGTAGTCATTCCTGTCTTTATTCATGTGCCACAAAACTTCACAAAACAAATCCTTCTTCTATGCGAGTAATATATCCATGCAGCATCAACATCCTGTGCACTCTTCTGTCCTCCTCTACTTCTGAAGATATGCATGTTGATAAGCCTTGAAGTAGAACACCATGCAAGACTAGTACATAATGGAAAGTGAGTCTTGTACCACATCCTGACCGAGTTCACTATCTCCTCATACACTACTATTGGGCCACTTGCTTCCTCTTGCAATGCCTTGCATCCCACATTTGCACTGCTACTGCAGTGATTTTACAATGGGGCTTCCTATTCTTTACTATTCATGGAGTAATCCAAAAACAGTAAGAGATAGCTGCTATGCTATATTGGAAAGTTGTTTTAACACATTATATATAGAGTGTGTCACCCAAAAAGTCAAGAATGATAAAGTATTCAAAGATAACCACAGATGGATGTCCACACGTCATTATATTTGCATGTTTTTACATACTTTATTAAAAATAAAGAATAGGAAAACGTATGTAAGGTGGCTGTTGTGTGTACGAAGGCATTTGCAAAGCAGACTATTGGCTGTACCTATTGGCTTTGCCAGTGATTGTTTTGTTAGCATTGCAACCCTTGTGTCTTATAGAGGTAGCTATGACTAGCTGTTGTGCCACTGCTATTTTATAGGTCTGGTGTTTGATGAGAACTTTGATTTTACTAAAATGATATGTATAATATACTTACATAAAGGGGCTTTCAGCCAACTCTTCATCCATTGGTCTGTTCATGTGTCATTCACAATTTGCTTCCCCCCACTACAGCATACAACATGGTGCATTGGGTCAGCCTACATCAGTCACTGACTAACTTCTCTTTGAGTGACTGCATTTATCCCTTTCACAAAGAGCACATCCACACACAAGGTAGTTCCCGCCAGTGTTTTTGTTTTTACTTTATTATTACTTTAGTGTTGCCTTCGTTTGTAGAGCCTAATATGACAGCAGGACACTTCCTACCAGATGAGAGCACAGGGCACGTTTCAAGCTTTATCAGTTCTTGTCGCCTGCCAATGCTGTTGTAAATTCCTTTTGAAGTGCCCTTTGTTTATCTGGATTCCTGCTTTTTCACACCATAGCAGCAGCTCACATGAACTCCGAATATAAGCTCATGAGGGTGTTCTATCTTTACAATCTAAACTGTCTGTCTGTCATTCCTTCCTGGGGAATGGAGCAATATCAAATATAGAAGTACCACATGGGGAAGGGAGCAGTGATGAAGTAACACCTGGGTAATGGAGGAAGACCAGATAACAGAGAAACGTGGAGAATTGAGCAACACTAAATAATGAAGTAACACCTGGGGAATGGAGTAAAAATAGGGTTATACATGGGTAAGACATGGGCAATGAAGTAACACCCGATAACAGAGAAACACATGGCGAATGGAGCAACACCAGGTTATGGCGTAAAATCTATGGAAGGGACAATAATAAAACAACACTTGAGAAATGAGAAATATGTGCACAATAACACCTGAGCAAAGGTGGAACACTGGATGTTTTGGCTGTAGCACCAATCTCTAAATTGTCCTTCCAGTGACCATCATCAGTTCTCTCTCAAAGGTTACAGTCCCCGTGCGCTGCTAGCCGCGAGCTGTGTAATGAATAGTGTCTACAAGAGCAGAACGGAGCTGTGCACCTGCATCTGCATGTCTATGCACTCTGTAATTGTATGAGTTAGTGCCTGAGCTGCAGCTGTTTCCCTGAGCTGTGCTAGGTACGGGTCATACACTAACTCAGGCAGTGTTTGAGATAGATTCGAATTTTGCACCTGTGCGCACAACCGTCATAGGGTTACAGGGTTTCTGCAGCACACTGCACTCTCAGGAAGCATTGGTTACCTATTGTGTGCTTTCGGAAGCCCAAGTACACAGATCCCCTATAGGCGAGGGAGTAATAGAACATGGTTCATAGTGCATAATCAGGGTGGTCAGACAAGGGAGTGAGTGTAGGTGGTTTATGCTGTGATCTTCTTATGAGATTCTCACTTCTGCTCCTACTTACTTGTCCTAACAGGGTTAGGGCCCTCGCCAGAGATTGCAAGTAGTTGAGGAGTGCAGCAGAGAGATGTACCTGGTGAAAGGGAGGAGTAACATCCACTGAGAGGGCTGTTTTCAGGCCAGGGCAGAAGGCAGTAGAGGGGAGTGCACCCCAGTGAAGGGTCACAAGCCACTGCAGTGCTGCACAGAGGGGAGGTTCAGGTTTAGAGTTACACAGCAGAGAAGCTGCAACAGGTGAGTGTCCCAGGGATACATTGTTAAAGTTATCACCCAAAAATATCATTACTTGTCAATAATACAGCTGTGGCAGAATACGTGCCAAGAAAGCTTGTGCCGCCTGGAATGAAACCAATCTAAGAGGCTTGAAATCAGGTAATACTCTGTGGTTCATAGAACACGCAGCAGATATGCGGCATTGGATCGGTTTCACAGTTTATCTCAGTAATCGTGTCGCAGTGTACATTCTTAACCGTGTCTCTGTGTATTTGTGTGACATTGTCATGTCGTGTAGCATGTCACAGTGTACCTTGATAACAGTGTCACTATGCTTATGTAACAGTGTCAGAGTGTATCTTTATAACTAACTTCCAAAACTGCACGCAGTGACCACAGTCCAGCAAGCCATACTCAATGTCTATCATGTCTATACCATTGCGGTGGGTGACAGGGCTTGCATTGGGGGGGGGGGGAGGGACTGGGCCAAACTTGATAGCCATGGAAATGTGTAGCGGGGCTCTTTCGCTAGCCCATGAGCACTCCTAAAGAGCAATCTGAGCATCTGATGGAGAACTGGGGGGTGGAGGGAGGAAATGTGGAGGGGATGTTTTGTCTGTTGTTTACCTTATTATACAGTTTTTCTGCATAAGTGATATGTATTGTATCCTGCTGCGACGGCAGACTGATCTAGAGCAGTGATACTCAATATACGAACCAGGGGCCATATGCAGCCCTCCTGACCTTTACCTAAGGCCCCCTGGACAACAGCAGCACTGGGTTGCTATTTATTCGACACAGCACCTGCAGTAAAACGGTGTTCAATAAACAAGCAATCCTTTATTTAAAGGTTAATTGATGTTAAAGAAAGAAAGTAACTAGATTGTCGTACACCGCTTAACTTTAGAAATACCTTCAGTTTTAAAGAAATCTTGCAGTAAAAGACTAAAAATATGATTAAGTCTTTTTGAAATTCAAAAAGTGTATTCTAATAACATGCAGAAATGTTTCACCTTATATATGCACTGATATAATCAGTGCATTGAGAAGTATTTTTTAAAAAGTGATAGTTTTCAAACATGAATTTAGAAACATTCATTCTTCCTTCCACCCTGACAAGAATGCGAATAATGTACCAAGAGGTACGTCAGTTGTTATATGCACTCTTTGGGTAGCCTGGGTTCGTATTATACATGAAAAAATTATGGTTTGTTAAATCCAACACAGGAGAAGGTTTTGTACAGCGCATATCCTGAAGTCATGTACTTTGAGGTTCTCTTATATGTAATAATGAAAAAAAGGAAGGTAAGTGAAATAAAACAATTACCTAGGAGCACACAATTTGGTAAAGTGGGGAAGCCAGGATTAATGCTAGGTTTTCTGGTTTCACATTGTGCAATTCAGCCACTAGATATATGTGCTTTGCTTCCCATATGCCCACCTTACCACAACCACCATCTCCTCCCCTCAGCCCCTTCCCCTCCTGACCACCTGCCTGCTGGCATCAATGTGGCCCTCGGTCACATCACAGACCAAACCTTTTAGCCCCTAGGAAAATGTTTGTGAGTACCCATGATATAGAGCATTGCAGTGCAATATCTGTAGAGGGGAGTGTATCGCTTGGACTGTATCCTAATCTGTGCTAAGGCCTGTACTTTATCTTGCATAGCATATCACAGAAATGCTAATAAAAACAAGTTGACAAAAATATTGCGAGTAGCATGGCTTCAGAAAGCCCGTCCTCTCTTTGTGGTCTCCCAGTGCATTGTGTCCCTTGAAGCTGCACATTTCGAAGCTCACCTCAGTTACAGGTTTCAGTAGCCAACATTTTCTCTTCCCAATGCACTGGGATTATTTTAATTATTCATGTGGTAAACATTTCCTCACATTTGGCTTGAATAACTCCTAATATGTATTTTGCCTTGGAATGCCTCAAAGGAGTGTTGCAGCGTTTGTAAACACTCAGATATTCATTCAGCAGAAAGTTTTAGTACTTGCTCAAATACCAGTCTGTGTTGCAAAGCAATATCCCTTCTGGTGCATGGGCACCAGCTGCTGCAAGCAGAAACTTAAATCCGCTAGCGCGTGTCGCGCACGCGGTCTGCACGCAGGGCAACAAACCAGTTCACAACAACTGTGGCCCTTGATTTGCCTGTTCCTGGTCTCCCATTATATAAGGGAAAAAGCATGCGCTGCTCTCGCCATGCGAGGGCTTCTTGGAATCAAAACGGTTCCAGAAGTTCGCTTTGTGCTCCGACCGTGTTTCCCATTGGTGCGCTTCATTTTGCGTCACCTATTATGCTAAACGTGGTGTTATTATTGCTCCAGAGGCTTTTTAGTCCCTCCTCGTTGCCACCCTGTCCGCTTTGGGCCCCGCCCACCGGGATTGGATCTTTTACTTGCGGAGGGACACGGTCTCCTTCAAATACTCGGTAAGCACTATATTTGTTATTTTTTGTAAGTTACATGCGCGGTCCGCTTTCATTTTCGGGACCGCGAGCACTACATTTGTTATTTTTTTAAGAGAGCTTCGAGCACTTGTACAGCCAGTGCAAAGAGCTTAGAACTCCGGGCGGTGATGTGAAGCGCTAAGTGGTCCGCTTTTATAATTTTTTGTAAATTACATGCGCGGTCCGCTTTCATTTTCGGGACCGCAAGCACTATATTTGTTATTTTTTTTAAAGAGAGCTTCTGAGCACTTGTACAGCCAGTGCAAAGAGCTTAGAACTCCGGCCGGTGATGTGAAGCGCTAAGTGCATTGAGATTGCGGGAAGCATGGGCTCAGGCAGAAAGTGTGGTATCTGCCTCTGCCAGGGAGTACTTTTATCACCAGGGCCCTCAACCCCATGCAGGTGAAGATGATCGAGCTCACAGCGCGCCTCAGCACACACTGGTTTCCCTGTAGAAGACTATAGCGCTGTGACACTACGGGACGGTAAAAACAGCACTGCGTAAATACAAATTAGAATTGCAAAAAGGTTTTTTACTCGGGTCTCTGAAGCTTTCGCTCCTCCTCTTTCGCTGGCTCTTGCTTCCAGCAGTTACGACACTCTTACCAGAGCATGCCGCCACTAGGAATTACAATAACAAAGTCATGTGAAACTCTCCATGCCAAAGATGGGTTTGGGGAGGGGAGGGGCTTCTGGAAGTGAGCCGTGCCCGAGTATCATATCCCAAAGCAAGAGAAGCAGGCAGCGCCGCAGCCCTCCAGTCCCCTGCGCCGATCGCTTAGCTGTAATGTGCATTAGAACTGCCAGACATGAATGATGCAGATGTGGAAAGCTCATAACTTGGGTGGCAGGCAACGGTCGCATTACGGTGACCTCCTATTGTCACACTGACAATGAGTGTGATCTTGGCAAAGTCGACGCCTCCCTCAGCGTGCAGGGGCTTAATCCAAATGGAATGTTTAACACAGAAAGCTGCCTCGCCACCACGATACGTCATGCAATTTATGAGTCACGGAATGATAATCTTATGGACAACACATGGTGGTAGGGCGGCAGCTGCCACATACTTAAGTGAAGGAAAAAACACAACCAATCAGAAGAAGCTCTCAGTCTGTAGGGTCACAGGTTCAAACCCCTGGTGGACCCAACGATGTGTTTATCATTTCCAGTGCTGTGGGTCGACGACTTATTGCAACAGAAAGATAAGACAAAGCGTACGCAGTGTCTGCGTGGGGTCGTGCGTGACATCATGAATGATGTCATCAGCACAAATATCCGAGTTGAACCAATTTCATTTGTTTTTTGGTGACTTTACTTGTTGTTTAGGTACCATTTTCTCAGGTCGTTTGGGGCGACAGGAGGGTTGTTAAGAGGGCGCGCAGCTGTGGATGTTAGCAGCACACCTCTGTGAGCAGAGATGCTGGTATGTAGAAGAGATTCTATATTATGAAATAACTATTTGCACCCCGTGCATTGCACTGACTACTTTCTGGTATCCGTAGTGATGTCATTAGTAGAGACGAAGGAGACTTTTGAAAGGAGCCTGGTGCCCAATTATGTGCTATCCGCATACTGCTCCACTGGGCAGCGGCTAATAGCGGACCCCGCATTAGTAGTGACCGAGATGTAGGTGTTATATTAAACATGGTAATAAGGTAAGACATACCACCTTTGCTATGTGTGATATCACTCCCTGCTCCCCACTGCGCAATGGCCTCTGTTCTGGATCATGAGTAACCTCGTGTGCGGTGTCAGTTGTGATGCCATCAGAAGGCAGAAAAGTGGAGTGTGCTTTGACGTCATGTGACTGTCATCTGTGGCATTAACAGCGTGAATAAGCCAAATGTCTAAAAGTCTCACGCTCCTGCACAGGCTGATTCTATTGCCACATGAGTTGCCGCCTCTGTTGTCCCCTTTCAGACCGCGCGTGAGGACAGGTGGTGATGTCACCGGTGATGTGATAAGTACGATTGAAGATAAAATCTTAAACTCCCCTGCTACTGCAGTTATGTTATGTGTGATGCCATGAGTATGAACGATTATTTTAAAGTTGTGTAGTGCTGCTGTTTCAGAATGTGGTGGTGACACAGTGGTCCATATTGCTATCCTATTTCCTCTGTCCACTTCAGAGCATGTGTGATGCCATGTGATTATGTATTTTGTGATGTCACCCGTGATACCATCTCTAAGAATAGAGGTACTTTGTAAAGTTGCCTGCTGCTAAGGCAGATTGTGCTGGCATTTGAGTTGCTGTTTTTTTGCTGCCTGTACTGTGTACAATGAGGGATGTGTGTGATGCCATGTGATGATGTCACCAGAAGAGTGAACAAGCCTGGCTAGAAGTTTTAAACGTCCACCAAAAAGCCATCAATTAAAACCACAACAGCCACTTTTCATATATTCAGCGAACATCTTTATTTGACTCTGTTTTATGTGCTGTGGACACTGTAAGGGGTTTTGTCTCTTTCACTAATTGAGATATATGAGCGGCCGCGGCAGCCATACTTTCAAGGAGGCAGACAAAAGTTGTTCGACTTCTACAACAAGCATTAAAAATGCAATAGGTCTCGCCATTCATTAAATTAAAGCCATTTGCTTTGCTATACAATACCATTAGCAAAGCAAAAGGCTTTAACTTAATCAAAGGCGAGACCTATTGCATTTTTAATGCTGTTTCACAATGTATTCAAATTTTACTAAGAAACGAGGCAACTCAATAAGATAAACTTTAACTAATGCTTGAGTTGGATAATACATTTAGGCTTTGATTAAGGTGATAGGTCTCATTCCTCTTCTGGTGCAAACTCCCATTTGCAGCTGAAACGGGATTCCAAGCAAGGTAGTATCTGCCCATGTACTAATTGCACATGTGCAAATTATCATCTCACACTGTGCGGCCAAAGGTTTTCAGAAAGTAGAACCTGGCAAGAATCTTGTTTGCAAATAGCACTAAATTCCAATTAGCAGATGTGTGAAGTGGACTTTTGTATACTAAAAAGGGCCCCAGGATGCACAAAGCAGGATTTCATACTATCTGCCAACAAGATCCTCATCAGATTTTACCTGCCATAAACTTGTGAGCAAATAGCACGGGGTTGTCATTTGCACATGAAAAAATAATACATATGTAATTAGCACATGGGCCATATAGGATGACTTGGAATGATGTTCTAGGTGTGATCCAGCGCGGCTAATATAAATTTTTCTCCTTTGGACATGAAATCCAGGTGAAACCATTCACATCAACTATACCATATGTCGGTGGGGCCCATAACACCGCATATCATACACTCAGTCGTTCCCTGGATTACACACACACGCCAAGGAGAAAAAATGAGTTTGCTGGAGGAACGGGATACCTCGTTAAATTTGACAGATTATTACCTTAAACATCATATACATTTAACTTTTATTCCTGTCGGTTCTAAACATCAAGGTACTCCGCTCCTTGGTCGATGGACCAACTAGTAGAATAAGTTGATGGTGATTAAGACCAGCTCAATCATTTAAAACCCTAGTTAAATGTCAAACTTATTAATGAACTAAAGAACCACAGACTCATAGTTAATTAGAATGACATTTTATCTAAATTCAAGCTTGCACAAGTGAGATTCTTAGTTTATTAATCACCTTAATACTTTCTTAACATTTATATAAGAAATTTTGTAAAGAAATCTAAATTTATGCATTACCTATTTAGATGCAGATAAGAATGGTTCACCAAAAGAAGATAAACTGTAGATCACAGAATAGACTCCCAAACTGACTGACTGTCCCGCTAGATGGCCTCCTCGAACGGGGACCTCCCATACAGATTTCCCGCAACGGTCTCGTTCCTTCCCAGTCAGGTTCGAAGTCAATGGCAGCAATAGTTCAAAATCAGCATTCACCTCAGCATCGGCATTTGCAGTAATAGCAGCATCGACCCTCCCACATAAGAGCAGTCCTTCTTATATCCTACTTCTAGCTTACTACACAAAAAGTTGCAATGTTTGGGGGCAGGAATCACGCTAATTGGTCCATTTGAGGGGTGGCGAAGATCGCCTCATCGCCTTCCTTGTTCAAACTGGTTTCGGGGATGGTTAAGAGTTCACTGTTTCCCATGTCCTTTGGGTAAAAGCAGTCCAAATTGACTATTCATAATGTTGCGACTCTGATGGTCACAATTTTGTCAGTCCATTGTTTCTCAATACTTTCTTTTCCCCTTTCTCACGGATACGTGCTGAGTCTTTCTTGGCAGTCTCTTCATAATAGGTCAAAGTGTCCTTGACATCTCTCACTCCGTGTACAGGCCGTAGCCACGTTGTTCAGCTCCATTATTTCTTTCGCTTAGAGGCCATCTTTGATTTCTTATATGACCTCATCTGTTTCGGCAGCCATTTTCGCAGCATGGCCTAACAGTCCCTAACAAACTATCATAAGAACAAACACAATCAAAAATTAAAACAAAGAATATAAGCCTTTCTGTTTACCACCCGTCATTCTAAGAACCCGTGTTAGGTGTTACCTAGCAGAAGCGACATTTAAAGCCCTTTTACTTACCATCCGCATTCTTTGCCACAATACAATTTTACTACATAGCACAAATCATGCGATTTTACTCTAATTAGTACGCAAATCACAATTTTAGTATTATTATACTTCACAATGGTAAATAAATTAGATTTTGCACAAAAATGGCAGTTACCATTTATGTAATTGTTTATTAAAGGTGCATTTTGTTGGTTAACTCATCAAACAATTAGTACCGTTAATTTATTATTCTTATCAAGGGGGTTTCAAATTTATTTCATTTACCTTGCTCCATTAACTCCCCCTTTGGTGATTTTTAATATCACCACAAAAACCATGTAACACAATTTATCAGATAAATGTTTCTTGTCCAGTTTGCTTTTGTTAGTTCACACAACAGTGTTTTTCTCATCTTGTCTTTTTGATCTTTTGTATATGTTCTCTTTCAGTTCTTCCAATTCTATTTCTCCCATTTCTCGTTCTCTTTCTTTATTTTTCTCATTTTCTCTTTTATTCTATTTTGTGTTTTTCTCCTTTTAATACACACATATGCTAACTTTGCTGACAACATTACCATTATTACCACTGTTACTGATATTAGTATTTTCCCAATAAGGGAACCACCTATTTCTGTGAACCATTTCTGTATTGAGGAAAAACTCTTACCAAGTTTCTCCCAGGCACCTTCAACCTCCAGTGGAGCAATTTCTTTGTGCAAATCAGTAATATTCTTTATATACTTCTGTATATTTTCACTTTTATCTGGAATGTAAGTGCAACAATGTTGGACTTTCAGCATTCCACAGACTCCACCCTCTTTTGCCAAAAGAATGTCAAGGGCAAGTCGATTTTGCATTACCATAGCTCTCATGGCAACCATTTCGGTATTTACCATCAAGAACCCTCCAGCAGTATTCGTTGATAAACGATCTACTACTGTGGACAGTTTCCGAATCTTAAATGCATTCAAAGATATACCCACTGCTGGTATCAATGCTCCAAAAATGTCACCTACTATCTCTGAAAAACTTTCCCTCCTTCTACGTGTTAATGTTTTACCTATCTCGTGTATTCCTTTTTCTCCTCTCTCCACATGAAAAATCTTTGGAAAGACCAGGCCTAAATAACACAACCCATACCAGTGGTCCGGCAACCTATAATAAGCTCTATTTCCACATATATAATAGATCCCTGGAAATATTGGATCTTTTCCTCCTTTAAATCCCCATCCTCCTAAAATTTTATATGTATCTCGGCATTCACTGGAACCCACGAAATAGTTATCATATCTAGTCCTATTTATACTAATACACAACTTTCCCTGTTGGGGCCAATCCAAAACCATCGCTGCATTTGTCTCTCCTTTGTCATGGTTTTTCTCTTCAAATGCCCAAAGTGGTGTTTTTGTCTTTTCTTCTATCACCTTTCTTTGAAACTTAACTCTTCTGTTTTCTACCATCTCCAAGAAGACCTTTTCCTCTTTCTTTAATTCACAGGTAAGATTGTGTCTAACTACATATTCTAATGTTAAATCTTTATTTTCTAAGAAAAATTCACCAAACATTTTTGCTTCTTTCACCTTGTTTAGTTCAGGAATTATAGGAACTTTCGCAAAAACAGTGTTTATGTCAGTGTAATAATATTCTAATCTACCTGTTTTATAAAATAAACTAGCTAGAACGCTACATGTTATCCCATACGTCAAAGGAAGGTGATGATAGGTCACACCTTCTGTGACAGACGCAGGTAATTGCATACAGACATAACAATCCCTTACATCCATTGTCTCCACATATTCATACAACAGTTTCGTGAAGACATTCTTGGAGAAGTCAGTTATAGACTTATCCTTATGTAAATCAGTACTATCTACTAATGCTGCAGTGTTTTGTGTGTTAGCTTCCTTATCCTTTTTCGTGTTATTCCCTATTACAGATGTTTCTTCTACAACTAACCTCAATGGAATTATTATTGCTAAAATAAGCCAAATAAACATTAGCAAACCTGTACAAAAGAAACACATTCTACACCATCTACGTAAGAACTCACATCTAGATCTTCTATTCTCACTGTCTACCATATTGTACTATTATCTAGCTCTATATATATATTTGTACAGAAAATGTGTCACCACACCTCAGAATGACTTCTCAGCCACTCTACCCTTTTACTTTGTCTCGTTTTGGTGCTTTCTTCAGCTCTTTTCAGAACTCTTTCTTGTCTCTTTCAGATTTTTGTGTCCAGTCCGGGTTTTCTTTCTTTATCTTTTCAGGTTTGTTGTACTTCACTTTCACCCAATTGTTTACAGCTTTCGTCTGGGCTCTCGCGAGTGTTATCCTCTTCTTTGATGTCAGTCAATGCGATGTATAGCCACTCAGGTGACTTATATTTCAAATTAGGTCTCTTCACTCTTTTTGTTTTCTGCAATTGTTTTCCACTTTGTTTTCCTTGTCCCTTTTGACTTGTTATTTCATTTACTTGTTCCGCATCATCTCTGTTCAAATTTATTATCTTGTATCTCAGTCTTTTGACTTCGTGGCCAATTGTCTCCTTTCTTGGCCTTTTGGTTCGCTTTCTTTTCCTCTCGTTCAGCTTCTCCAAGTTCTCTTTCTTGGTCCTAGTCTTTGCTTTCTTTCTTCTTCACTTTCTTCTGATTCCGTTTCAGACCTTACTTCACTTCCTCTAACTTTGAACTTTATGATTTCTGTTTCATTCTCTGAATCTGAACCTTCTTGTATCTCTTCTGTTGGGACGTTTGATTCTATCCCTCCTCGATTGTCTTCCGAATTTTTATTAATCTTTCTGTCTAAATCTAAATTTTCCTGTGTTTCTTCTATTTGTTGGTCTGTCCCTACTACTCCTCGGGTTTCTTCTGCTTCTTCCTCTATCTCTCTATCTGAATCTAAGTCTCCCTCAGTTAGTTCGACTATTTCTGGAGGAATTCTTCCATAACTTGTACTTGGTTGTTCACTATCACTGTCTCTTGGTTCAGTTTCTTCGTTTATAATGTCAGTGCTTGATCTTTCTCTTTTGTCTTTCATCAAATTCAGGTTGGTCTGTTTCAGATGCTGAACTGGTATCTGATATTTCCAGATGTCGACTTTACAGGTCGAGCTTCAAAATCTGGAACTTCAATTGGTTCAGGTTCTTCTTCAGTTGTCAAACTTGTACCTTGTTCTTCCAGATGTCGACTTTCAGGTCGAGCTTCAGAGATCTGGAACTCTGCTTGTCTCAGGTTCTGCTTCGGATGCTGAGCTGGTATCAGATATCTCCAGATGTCGACTTACAGGTCGAGCTTCATGATCTGGAACTCTGATAGTGTGACTGGCATGCACCCAGTTTTTCACTCCTGCACATTTGACAGCAGTTGTTGTCACCAGGATCACTTGACGTGGCTTATCCCAGCGAGGAACCAAACAGTTTCTTCTTCTGTGGACTTTTATGCGGACCCAGTCTCCTGGACTCAAATCATGAGCTGGTTTTCTTTCAAGAGTGGTCGCATCCGGTCCAACCTGATGAAACACAGAATGTACCACATCAGCCAATCCTTTGCAATAGTCCAATACGAGATCATCAGTTATAGTCAGCAGTTTGTTGACAGGTACATGTGCTTGTCTCATTGCTCGTCCCATGATTATTTCATGAGGACTCAGACCTGTTTTTCTGTCAGGTATGCTTCTGATAGTCATTAGCACCAATGGTAGGGCATCAGGCCATTTGAGTCCTGTGGCTTGACACATTTTCCCTAACCTATTCTTTATTGTTCCATTTATTTGTTCTACCACTCCAGAAGCCTCTGGTCTGTAAGCACAGTGCAATTTCTGTTGAATGTCAAGAGCTTCACATATCAATTGCATCAGTTCATTTTGGAAATGTGTTCCTCTATCTGTTTCGATCGTTACTGGAAAACCATATCTTAGAATGAATTCTCTCAGCAGGAGCTTAGCTACAGTAACTCCATCATTCCTTCTTGTCGGATAGGCTTCCACCCAACGAGAAAACAAACAAACGACCACAAGAACATATTTCAATCTATTGCTCTGGGGCATTTCAATAAAATCCAGTTGCATTCTAGTAAAAGGACTCTCCTTCACGTCCTATTGTTCCTAGACTCACTACTGTTTTCCTTCCTGGATTTATCTGTTGGCATGTAAGACATCTTTGACAGAGACTTTCAGCTATAGCTCTGAATTTTGGGTTGTACCAAGTTTGTCTGAAAAGTCTGATCATGGCATCCCTACCAATATGAGCTTGTCCATGGTACATCCGTGCCATGTTAGAAATCATGCTATCAGGCATAACTGGTCTTTCATCTCTATAAACCCAAACGTCATCTTCCTCTCTTTGTCTGCAACCTGCTTTTATCCAACCATCTTTCTCCTCTTCGTTTGCTTCTTCCTGTAATTGTCTTACCTCATCCCATGTTTCGACAATGTTAGTAAACAGCAAGGGACATGAAACATTTTCTTTTTCTCTCCTCCTATTTAGTGAGACCATATTTCTGGCACAGTATTGGGCTATTTCATCCACATACCTGCTTTCCCATAGCAATATAGTCTGTCCCATTTTTATGTGCAGCACACTTCACCACTGCAATCTGTTTAGGCAGCTGTATCGCCTCAAGCAATTTCTTCACAAACTCACCGCTCCTAATTGGAGTTCCTGCAGACGTCAAGAAACCTCTCTGAGACCAGATCTGTCCAAAATCATGGACCTCTCCAAAGCCATACTGGCTATCCGTGATCACTGAAATTCGGACATTCTTTCCCAGTTTGCACGCCTGGATCAGAGCAATCAGCTCAGCTACATGGGCTGAACGTATCCCTCTCAAACAAGATGCTTCCATTATGGCAGCTACTGTACACACAGCATATGCCGCACTCAAAACTCCTTCATCCGTCCTCAGACACGATCTATCCACAAACATCACATAATCTGATTCTTTCAAACGTTCATCTTTAATATCTGGTCGAGGCCTTGTGCAGAATTCAAGCACGTCCAGACATTGATGATCGACTTCATCCTTAACTCCTACATTTTCTTCGTCTGGCAGTGAAGTTGAAGGATTCACACTTGTGCATCTATCAATGGTTACATTGTCTGCACTCAAAATCACCTTTTCATACCTTGTCAGCCGACTGAGGGGCCGATTCCGATTCGGGCCGGAAATCTCTCTGACCGAGCCGGACCCGGAGAGATTTCCGACCGAATCGGACCCTAGCAGTCCGACCGAACGAGTACGATGCGTTCGTATGCCATCGGACTCGAGTCGGTCGGACTCCCATTGAAGTCAATGGGAGCCTGTCGTACAACGCGTACGCGGGCTCCCATTGACTCAATGGGTGCGAGGCGGACAAGGGCGCCCCTACAGCGGGTACGCGTCCATGCGCACTCGCGCGCATACACGCACAGGTAGGGGGACCCATGGGTCCCCCTGTGTGCGAGTCGCGCGGCTACGCATACAGGGGGTCCGACACGGACCCCCAAGTCACGGCTCCGACTGCTCTTACGAGCCGGACGGCGCGGCTCAGTCGGACTGCTCGCGGCGCGCATCGTACTTACCCGGCCGGGAAATGTCTCCATTGCGCGGTGCGAGTCGGGTCCGAGCGAGTCGGTCGGTGCGTGTTGAGACCTGGGTACGAGTCGGTCGGAGCGGTCGGGATGCCCGGACGAGTCGGTCGGCGATTTCGCATCGTACTCGAATCGGTCGGGAAATAGGGCTCCGAATCGGATCCGGTTAAGCCGAATCCGATTCAGCCGAATCCGATTCGGAGCCCTACCGGCCGAGATCAGAATCGGCCCTATGTGTCATGAATTGGGTTTTGGTTCTGGTCAGAAGAATTTCAACAGAATGTGGAACATATACTCTAATGGATATCCCATCACAATGCCTTCACTCTGTTCCAGACTCACACAAGTAGCAGCTACTGCTTTCAGACAACCAGGCAACGCCTTTGCTACCGGGTCTAAAACAGCTGAAAAATAAGCAATGGGTCTTTTCATTTTTCCATGCCTTTGCACTAAAACTGAAAGTGCACATCCATCTCTCTCACTACAATACAGCTCAAATTCTTTTTCATAATCAGGCATTCCCAATGCCGGTGCTTCACATAACTTCGTTTTCAGTTCTTTGAAAGCTTTCATTTCTTCCTCATTCAACTCAAACGGATCTCTAACATCTCTTTTTGTCAATCGCTGAAAGGTTTTGCAATTAATGAAAATCCACTTATCCACTGTCGGCAATACCCAACCATTCCAAGGAACATTCTCACCTCTCTCTGTGTCATTGGATCTCTCATTCCTCGGATAATCCTTATTCTTTCTGTCGTTACCTTTCGCATCCCTTTCTCAATCTTATGACCTAGGTACTGTACTTCCTGCTGACAAAATTGCAGTTTTGACGGAGACACTTTGTGCCCTCCTTCTGCCAAGTGATTCAATAAAGCAATTGTGTCTGTAACACATGCTTCTTTGGTCTTTGATGCCACTAACAGGTCATCAATGTATTGGACCATTACAGATTTTTCAGGCATTCTTAAATCTTCCAATGATTTCTTTAGGATCTGATTAAAGATTGAGGGACTTTCTGTATACCCTTGAGGAATTCGGCACCATGCCAAAATACGCTCTCCGAACCGGAACGCAAATAATGGCTGGCTATCTGGGTGTAACGGAATAGAGAAAAATGCATGGCACAAATCAATAACTGTGTACCATTCTGCATCATGTGGAATCTGATACAGTATTACAGCGGGGTTTGGCACATTTGGACAACAAGGAATAACGATTTTATTTATCTTCCTCAAGTCTTGCACTATCCTATATGTCCCATTCGGCTTTTTCAATCCCATTATAGGTGAATTACATGGGCTACTCATTATTTCTTTCAAAATTCCTTGTTCAATCATTTTATTAACTACGGGTGTTATTCCTTCAATAATTTCTGGCGTTAATTTGTACTGTGGAGTATTTGGGTAATTTGTTCCTTCTCTTACAGTGATTTTTACAGGGTCTACTCCTCTCATTAACCCAATGTCTTCGCCTGTGAAATCCCATACATCAGATCTGACTGTTTCTTTCAATTCAATTGGGATTTTCTCTACGTCAAACACAGGAAACATGTCATTTACTCCTGGTTCTAGTTCTGCCATTGTCATTTTATACAGAACATCTTCATCTGGTGTCTGAAATGCAATACCATCCGGGGTACAATAGATGGTGCAATTCATTTTACAAAGCAGATCGCGTCCTAGCAAGTTTACAGGACTGCAATCACATACCACAAACCGATGCATTTCTTTGAATGGTCCAACTTTCACCTCTACTGGTTTGGTAAGAGGCGCTTTAATCTGCTGGTTTGAAACACCTACAACTTGGATATATTCTCCTGAGAGAGGAAGGTTTGGAATTTCCACTGATCTAACAGTAGAACGGGTAGCTCCAGTGTCCACAAGGAATGTAACATTTACACCATTCACTTCTCCATCCACAAATGGACCTGACTGATCTACCTCTAGAGTTGCGCCAAGCACGCACTCTTCCTCCTCTCCTAGGCACCGTCATAAACTTTCATCCGATTCATTTCCATCCTGCCGTAACCAATACTGCGATACTTCAGCTGCGCGCAGCAATTTTGTTACCTGCTCTCCTCCGTAGAATCCTGTTTCTGTACTGTATCTCTGGGGGTTTACACTCTTGGGAAGAGGTGGTTGTGGCACCTGACTCTGTTGAGTAACTACCTGTGGTTGTTGCAGCTGTTGGTAACTCACCTCATTCTGCACCTGCAGATTTAATGATTGATTTTCCGTATTAGCTTTTGGAGGAAATTTACACTCGTTTCTCCAATGCCCTAACTTTCCGCAATTATGGCATGGTCATTTCTTTTTAGCCTCTTCTATACTCATTTGACCTTTTCCCTTACCTATATTTGGTTTGGATTTAGTCTGTCCTGCATCACCAGTCTGATTATTCATTTGAGCTTCTTGATTTTCTGCAACCTTTACTTGTGCCCACATCGCTTTTTCTTTTAGTTTACGTTGTCTACACTCAATGTCATCACTACAGTATTTGGCATACCTTAGTACTTCATCTACAGTGCTATTTTGCCAGCACAACATATGCTGCTTAATCATTTCACTTATCTCAGGCTTCAATCCATATACAAATCTATATACAAAATGACTCATGTCCTTTTCACTCAAAGTCTCATAACCGCTATACTGTTTGAAAACCAAAAGTAGCCTTTCATAGTAGGCATGTACAGATTCCTTACTCTCCTGAGTCGTTCTATCAATCTTTACCCAATCTGTCTCTTTCGGTGGAATTTTATTTTTCAAAAACGTGATAACCTGATCATACTTTCTCATCACTTCTGGACCTGGCGCTCCAGTTTTTGCATCTCTGGGATATTCTTCTGTTGGCCAATCAATTGTAATCTTACATTCTGTCCATAAATCTGCTGGTACTACAATGTCAAACAATCCATCCAGATCTACCCACAACACCTTCGAAACCTTTGACAAATCTTTCCACTTGTCTATACCATTCTACAGGTTTCTCTCTCAATTTCGGAAAATCATTTGTAAATGACAATATATCTTGTCTGGACCATGGCACATGTACATAGCTACCTCCTGGAGTTTCCCTCATTGGACATTCCAGCACTATTGGTTCCTTTTCTTTCACCGGAAAAGCCAAAGATGCTTTATCGGTCATTCCCTCCTTTCTTTTCATCCACCTGTTCCTCCATCTGTCCACATCTCCCCATTTTCTCAATAACACAATCAGTTCCTTTATCTGTGTTAATCGTCCTGATGTGTTCAGATTTTCTATATCCTTTTCACTAAAATCTACCCTATACAGGTTTCTGCAAACCTCTGATTTTTCCAAACTCTATTCCTAGTTCATTCGCTGTCTCTTCCAACTTTTCATGCAAATTTCTAGCTCTCCAAGTGATACTCTTACACATAAACATAATCTCTTCGTCCTGATAAGATTTCAATCTTTCTGTACCAATAGTCCCTAAAATCAACTCCTCCATGTCTATCTTTAGTCTGATTACATCCAACGGTTGTGGTTCTGCATCTTTCTTCTGCAAATTCCTCATCCACTCATTTAATTCTTCTGGAGTCGGACCTACAGGGGTACTATTTATTTCTATCCAATTTGTACTTCTCTCTGGGGTCTCAGTTGCTGACTCAGTTCCCATAGGAATCCTATTTATCTCACTCTCATTAACTGTCAAGTTAGTAGGTGGACTCGATCTATATGAGCCAACCAGATCTCTTGTCTCTCTAGTTTCTGTAATTATCCCTTCTCTCATTCTTTGCATATTCGAGTTCATTGGAATGGTCAAGGAATGCTCATCTATTCTTTGGTTTTCAAATACCGGTATTACTGGTCCTATTGTCACTGGCACAATCACGGCTTCCATGTTCATAGTTAATTCCCTTATTTTCTCAGTCAATTCTCTTGTGGTTCTTGCTAACTCAGCTGTATTACCACTGTCAGACTTCTCATTCTGTGGAGTTTCTGATTTTTCATTTAACCTATTTATTTCATAACTTTGTTCAGGGCTTTGATTCCTCCCAGTTTCCATTGGTGGTGCATTCGGTGTCACCACCGCAGAATTCTGTTGATATGGAGGTGGTTTTCTGTTTAAAATATCTTCCAGCAATTCATCCTCTGTTTCGCTACCTCCATACCCATACCTCTCTGCTACTACATATTTCTTTTTCTCTGTACACTTTCTCCCTGCAACTTCTTCAACTGTTATGGCTGGAAACAAACCATCCGTCATATTAGCATATCTCCATCGTCTCATCCTGTCTTCATGATTCACTCCCCATACTCTTCCATGAACTAAACTATAATTCTTTGCACCTCTGTGTCTTTCTCTTTCATACATCTCATCTTCCCATTCACCTAACGCTTCAAACTGTGTCGGTCTAGGTCTTGGCTCAAGTTTAATCATTTTCTCTCTCAAATTCGAGTACAGCTGTGCTAAATGAACCATTTTCTGGAAAAGCCAATACTCCATCATTCTGAGTATATTTTGTCCAATTCTCCAACCAAATGCAAGTATGATAACCATATTTCAACATCATATGAGAAGCTGGCGTTTCAGGCGGAGGAATTACTTGTCCTTCCCTAGTCACTACCTTCTTGTCCTTCTTGAAAAAGTTTTTAATTTTCGCCATCCATGACGGTTTCTCTCTACAATACTCATAATAAGCCATATTTCACAATTCTTTCTTTCCGACAAACTCACAACTCTGTTCTGTTTACTGTGTGCTATTCGACCTATCCCAGCGCGTCTCACACCAACGCACCAATCCGAAAACTATACGTCACTCTCAACTGGCCAATACCAGCGCGTCTTCACACCAACACACCAATCAGAAAGCTCTTCGTTTTCCCACCACTGGCCAATACCATCGCGGTCTTAGTCAACGTCAGTTCTACTCCTGACCCCTCCTTTACAAAAATTATCTGCAGTTTTTTCTTGACTGAATTTTATTAGTTACAACGTAAAACACATTTCCATTGTCTGTTTTCGCTAAACAAAAGAGATAGCTTACTCTATCTTGCAAGAATACTGTTTCGTTCGATAAGTGTAGCACTTCCCTCTACCTTACCCTTCTTTCAAGCAAGGGTAAACCCGTTTCTCTGGGGATAAAACACATGTGGAGACTACACTGCTCCTGAGAATTAAGGCCAGAGTTTCACATGAAAACTGGTTGCTATTTCACTCATACATGTTTTATTGCATGAAATGTCCCTATCATAACACAATCCTGTGTTATCACCAATTTGAAAAATCAGACAAGGCACAATTCCATGTGACTTCTCTTGTCACACGTGTCCACTTCCTACTTCCCGGAAGCTTCAAAATTTCGACTTACATATAACATGATACAATTCGACACGAAGTGTTAGACATGAATAATCAATAATCAATAACCAATAATCACCAAACTAATCTATAGTAACCATAACTCTGCTACCATGAAATCTGATCCAGTGCGGCTAATATAAATTTTTCTCCTTTGGACATGAAATCCAGGTGAAACCATTCACATCAACTATACCATATGTCGGTGGGGCCCATAACACCGCATATCATACACTCAGTCGTTCCCTGGATCACACACACATACGCCAAGGAGAAAAACGAGTTGCTGGAAGAACGGGATACCTTATTAAATTTGACAGATTATTACCTTAAACATCATATACATTCGGGTTTTAATCCTGTCGGTTCTAAAACCTCAAGGTATTCCGCTCTTTGGTCGATGGACCAACTATTAGAATAAGTTGATGGTGATCGAGACCAGCTCAATCATTTAAAACCCTAGTGAATGTCAAATTTATTAATGAACTACAGAACCACAGACTCAAAGTTAATTAGAATAAAATTTTATCTAAATTCAAGTTTGCACGAGTGAGATTCTTAGTTTATTAATCACCTTAATACATTCTTAACATTTATATAAGAAATTCTGTAAAGAAATCGAAATTATGCATTACCTATTTAGATGCAGATAGGATTGGTTCACCAAAAGAAGATAAACCGTAAATCACAGAATAGACTCCCAAACTGACTGACTGTCCCACTAGATGGCCTCCTCGACGGGACCTCCCATACAGATTTCCCGCAACGGTCTCGTTCCTTCCCCAGTCAGGTTCGAAGTCAATGGCAGCATCCGCATTAACATCAGCATCGGCATTTGCAATAATAGCAGCATTGACTCCTCCCAATAAGAGCAGTCCTTCTTATACCCTACTTCTAGCTTACTACACAAAAAGTTGCAAGGTTTGGGGGCACCGGGACACCTCTGTTTTTGAGGTAGCTGTTCGCGCTATATAAATTTCAGTATTATTATTATTATTATTAATCACGCTACTTGTTCCATTTGAGGGGTGGCGAAGATTGCTTCATCGCCTTCCTTGTTCAAACTGGTTTCGGGGATGGTTAAGAGTTCACTGTTTCCCATGTCCTTTGGGTAAAAGCAGTCCAAATTGTCTATTCATTTTGTTGCGACTTTGATGGTCACATTTTGGTCAGTTCTTTGTTTCTCAATACTTCCTTCTCCCCTTTCTCACGGATACGTGCTGAGTCTTTCTTGGCACTCTCCTCATAATAGGTTACACCGTCCTTGACATTTCTCACTCAGTGTACAGGCCGTACCCACGTGGTTCAGCTCCATTATTTCTTTCGCTTAGAGGCCATCTTTGGTTTCTGGTATGACCTCATCTATTTCGGCAGCCATTTTCGCATCCTGGCCTAACAGGCCCAAGCGGACTATCATAAAAACAAACACAATCATAATTAAAACAAAGAAAATAAGCCTTTCTGTTTACCACCCGTCATTCTAAGAACCCGTGTTAGGTGTTACCTAGCAGAAGCGACATTTAAAGCCATTTTACTTACCATCCGCATTCTTTGCCAGAATACAATTTTACTACACAGCACAAATCATGCAATTTTACTCTAATTAGTACGCAAATCACAGTTTTAATATTATTATACTTCACAATGGTAAATAAATTAGATTTTGCACAAAAATGGCAGTTACCATTTATGTAAATGTTTATTAAAGGTGCATTTTGTTGGTTATTTCATCAAACAATTAGTACAGTTAATTTATTATTCTTATTAAGGGGGTTTCAAAATTATTTTATTTACCTTGCTCCATCAGGTGCAAACAGAAGTTTACACCCAAAAAGGTATTAACCTATAGTCAGTACTTAATTTGTTCCAGTGGTTTCAGGTGGTGAGCGCAGGGAACTACTTTTGGCGACAGGGAGCTATTTATCATCATCAGATTTAGACCCAGAGCAAGAGAGAGAATGACAGAAAAGGGAGAAGGAAGAGAAAGATAGGAAAACAGTGATAAAGGGAAAAGGCAGGAATGAAAACACCTGCATAACTGAGATATACAGACAGAAATTATAGGAGAGAGTTAGAGGGAGGCAAAAGGTGGAATCACGAATAGACAACCATGCAACCCCTGCATTCATAAAACCTGCCATTTGGCAGCACTGGTGGTAGGCTCTGGAAAACAACTTTGGGACTCTTGTGTACAAAAGAATCACTGATCATAGTGTAGTTTAGTTTTTTTTTGTTTGAGTTTTGTATAGCGCAAACTCCACACAAAGGTATCAGAGCGCTTTACATGAGCACCAGTTGCATTACAGATAGACTATTCATTAGGTCTCGCCTGGCGTTGCAGCGCGCATGCGCTGCTTGCCGGCGAGAGATATTGTGGATGAGGACTTTCAGAAGGGGGCTTGAAGCCCCGCCCCTCATTTCCATTGGCTGGCGTCACCGTTTATGCAAAACGGTGGCCTGCCATTGGAAATGAGCTTTTTTGGTTGCCGCCCTTTCGCCTTTTGGGACGGCCTCTCCGGACTGGATGGCTTGGTTTACGGCTGTCGTGAAGCACTTTCTTATCTTCACGAGGCGTGTTATATAAACAAGCCGTGATCCAGTCCGGATGGGCCGTCCCAAAAGGAGGCAGGGCTGCAGGCATTGAAGCTCCAATTACGCTGTCACCGATTTGGAGGTTCGAAAACATGCAAGTGTTTTACCTATATTCCCTACAGGGATTTGTAAACCAGAGGAATAAATGTTAAATGCAATTATTTTTAATTTCCGATTTTGACCTGATTTATTCTTTTTTCGCTCAATCTTAATGTAAAGCTCGGTAGTGGCACATAGTTTATTTTTAGTTTTCTGGCGCGTGTTTCTAGAAATACCCACGTCTACCGAGCTCTGCTATGCTTTCGAGTTTGTTAAACATTAAAATCGGTACTCATCGGACACATGGGCTTTAAAGGTCACTAAAGGTCATTAAGATGCTCTTGCCAGGAAGGCAGGTCTCCTTGGAAAAGTACTATGTGCCGGCCCTCCATAACCCCTCTGACTCCGGCCTAGGCTAACTCTGGTCACTGCCAGGGTAGTTTTCCAATAGGGCCTCCGCTGCGTGGCACGCGCTTCCAAATGACCTTTAATTTGCCGCTCTTATGGCATTTTAATCTATGGCCAGCGGACATGGTTTATCGCAGAAAATTCTTCTCTCTTTAGGAAAAGTACCAAGGCGCTAAAAGCCACGACCATACATGGACTTCCATTTGCATTGGTATCGGTGCGCTCTCAGTGTGACTGACCCGGCCCCAGTGCAGCCGGCCTTTCGGACGCACCATTTTTCACAATTTGTCCTTAAACCCCTCTGTCCCTGGCCGAATCCAGGTCTTCTCTCTTTGCCCCTCCCCCCACCCCAAAGCCTACCGAAGACCTCTCAGGTCTACAACCCTGAGAGCAAGATGTAAACGGAAGTTATTAATATCTAAAAACCCTGAGAAATCTGCATCGTCAAAACAGACCCAACAGACCATAAAGAGAAAAACAGAATAACATATCCTTTGTACGGAGTGGAAACAGAAGCACTTTCAAAGAAATAGGGAAACATGTTTACTTCGCAGCACTGATCCATGGCACCCAGGTTCACAAAATTATTGGGAAGAGGGCAGGGCGGGGGATCACGTGATTCAGTTTAGAATGTAAATTAGAAAGAAGTGCGGGCCGGGTTATCTATTGTGAAATGTACGCAATTTTATACATTTTAAGTAAGATCAGTCAGTGTTGTTCACAGGGTTTTAAGTGGGATGAAAAAAACTGGGGGGTCTCTCATAGGGGCATGTCCGATGTAACTAAGGGTGTGGCTTAAAACACAACCTAAAAATCTGTGCTTAGCATGCAGCCCCACCGGTATTTTACAGCTTCTGTCCATTAATGCAGATATATAACACAAGTAACATTTCACCTGCAAAAAGCAAGGACTATTGGCTTTGGCAATGGTTGTAAATTGCATAAGCTAAATAAGCAACAACTAAGACTTCGTTGTATATAATATTGAAAATGTGTCCATTCTTGTGGGTGAGGTTGTGGCTAAGGCTAGAGCTACCGACTTTGGAGCTGAGAAAGCAGGTTCAAGAGCCTCACCTCGGTTCAACATCCTGTGATTCAACAAATGAATATGTCCTTATGTAATGTAACTGGTGCTCGTGTAAAACGCTCCAAGGTGCCTGTATAGTACAAGATCCCAGTTTACGTTCTGTTCCTGCTCAGAAGCTCTGAGACCCTGGGTAGCAAGAGCAACGTCATAAGCAAGTGCCACGGGGCAAGCCAGGCGTAGCAGCTACCCCTTGACATTCATGTCTTGGCGCTACTGTCTTTTTGTCGCTGTGTTTCTTTCCTGCTTTGATGTAATCGCAGGAATTTACATTGCTGAAACACATCAGTACTTTCCACATGGTGGAGGAGGAAGGCTAACGATACACATAGTTGTGACAGATCAAGTGATTTCTGACAGAATACTACACTTTGTCTAGGTGTTTCATAAAGCGCTAACAGGCTCCCTTACCGGTGCTTCAAAGCGCTCTGAGACTCAGGAAACAGAAATGCAAAGACAAAGGTTTATGGTGAGCATGGTATGTCAAAGGATATGTATTGGGAGGTGTTACTCTCGTCCCGTGCCCTCGGAAGTACTACTGGTGGCCTTCAAACACCCAGAACGGCAGAGTCAAGACATGTCCAAGTGAAAAGGGACACATCTAAATGGGGGTGAGCTTCAGTCTTGGGGACGTCGGACCTGCAGTCTGGTCAGTGCACAAAAAAATCACAAAAGCTTACGAAAATGTGGCAAACCGTCATGAGTAATGCAAAGAGTTTCACTTACGGAATTAAAATGTGCCAAACATGACACGAGTGTCACAATAAAAACAAGCATTTGCAATACAATAGGTCTCACATTTACGCGAGTTTGAGCTATTGACATTGCAAATAACAATGCCTTTATTTTTGTTTTCTTTTTAAAAACATAAATAAAAGGCATTGTCATTTACAATGCCAATAGCTTAAACTCGCGTAACTGCGAGACCTATTGCATTGCAAATGCTTGTTTTTTGTTAGGCACGGGGAGATTAAGTGATTTGCCCAGAATCACAGGATGTTGAGCGTCCCTGCCGAGACTCAAACCCGGTTCCCCAGCTTCGAGGTTGACCACGCTAGCCGTTATGAATATGAACATATTAGGCAGAAAGACATTATTAGGAAGCCTTGTTAAAGTTAACTAGCACGGAATTTAGCTGACTTAATTACTAAGACGACTATGCGAATATAGTGGAATTCATACCGCGACTTCCTTAGCCACATATGATACCCCTTACACCAGGCAACTGAACTGGATAAAATGAGTCTGTTTATCTCTGTTCATACACCATTCTTGGTTCATTAGTCAGTGTCTCTATATAACCATACAGTATTTATTTATAATCATGTCACATTGTATATTTGTAACCCTACACCTTCTAACCATATCATATTAACCTCCTCTTAGGGAATTTATGTCAACACATGAATGTTTTTATTTCATCCTGTCAGTGCAACTGTGCTGGTGTATCTTTGTACCTTTGTCACATGGTTTCTTTTTATTGCATCACAATGTTTCTTTGTTGTCATGTCACAGTGTACCTTTGTAACTGTGTTGCAGTGTTCTTTGTTACTGTATCACAGTGTCAATCGATAACTGTGTTACAGTATCCCTATGTGTTTCACAATGTATGTTTGCTGTGACTACATAGGGTATGTTTAGGTTGTCCGGTTTTAGGATTAAACCTTTAATAACTGATAAAACCCCACTGAAAGAGAAATAGCCCTCACCAGTGAAAACATATAAACACCTGCACAACCACAAACTAAATGCCATTCAAAGAAAGGAAAAAGAGAGTGAAAGAGTCATTTTTTTTCTTCCTGAAGGGGCAAATACAATGTAACTTTGTTATACAAGCTAGCAGTAAGAAAGTCTGGGCTAACATTATTCTGCTTGAGTTTTGTTGTTTAGGGATGCCATTTAAAATATTGTTTCTTCTTCCTATTTTTTTTTCAGTTTTGTGGTCTTTGGTCTAAAGATGCAGGGTTTAGAAGCATGTTTTAGGTCTTGTTTAATTATTTTATAAACTGTAGAGAATCAGGAAATATCAAAATCATATTTGATATTTTGGCTGCGTTTGATTCTTTCACTGATAGGTAAAATGGCTGGTTTTCTAAGAAACTTTCCTAATATGTGTCATCACATTTACCCACAGAGTATGGGTAAAAACCCTAAATACATCAGCCCCCAGTTTCTAGTGAGTCAGTGTTGATAGTAGGCGAATCGCCAACACCTCAAGCTTTAAACATTCAATGCAAGGTATAGTGACAAGTATATGTGAAAAGAGCGCTATCACCAAGCATCTGGGATAGTGGTTAAAACAGGACACCAGACTTTTGGAAAACACAGAACGCAGTGTCACTTGGAATGCTCTGCAAAAGAGGTACTTTCCAAGTTCAACAAAGATTGGAGTGATATTGTTTGTATTTGCAGTGATTCAGCTACGTATATGAAAAAGTTGTGCGATCAGCTGTCAAATTTTATACCTGAGCTGAAGTGCTTCCCTGTAAGAGATCCTTGCCACTTGTTAGATGGTGTGCTGAAAGCATCTTTACAATCTTCAGAGTTAATGAGGAATGCTATTGACTTTTTAGTCCATTCTGTTGCACTGTTTTCTAATGCACAGGAACTAAAACGCAAATATTTATCATTTCGTGCTTTGTTTGGCATCAAAGAAAGAGTCATCCCAACTGTGTCCCTTAGCTGATGGTTCTTAGTCCAAGGGGCTGTGAATGCTATATTATCCATGTGGCAACCGTTAACAGAATTTTTGCTGAGTGATGATGCCAAAGGCAAGCAATGTGAGGATCTTTGGTCACATATTGATAGTGATGTGAAAAAAGTACACTCTACTGCATTCTTAGATTTTTACAGGAAAACATAACTGCTGTAGTGGGCATAATAAAAAAACTAGAGTCTGAAAACACCCTTGTCTGCCAAGTGTTCAGCATATTTGGTGTAGATGTGAAACATCTCCTTGAGAGTAGGCTGGGCGACACCTTTAGTGACTTTGGCACTGCAACATGTTCCATGTTAGAGTGCTTACCACTTGGTAAGCAAAGCAATGGTGAAGTGCAATTCAGGAACTTTTATTTTACAATGTATGAGAAATGGCTTGCAATGATGCATAGAAATGTCCCTTCACCACCAATGGCATTTGAAGTCAATGAAACCTCACTGTGGTACTCTGTTCTAGATCCCTTCCGTAAAGGGGAATTTCCTCCGTAGTTTCAAAAGTGCTGCTTCATTTTTGACCGCTTCAATAACTCTGAGGGCATAAGCGCCCAGATCAGCGCAAATGTTGCAGAACCTGCCCTGAGAATAGCAATTTTCAAGTGAACCAGTATTGGCATGGAAAGCTATGTCAGTGGCAAGAGTTAACAAATTGTGTACTGGGGGACTTATTTACAAGCCTCTTGCGCCGCCAATACGTCACTTTTTCCCATGTTAAAAGTGATGCACCGGCAGCGCAAGAGGCTTGTAAATAAGCCCCTGGCTGTTTTGGCGTTGCCCATCTCAAGTGCCAATGTTGAGAGGGCCTTTTCACAGAAGTTTACATGGGAAGGAAAGAGTGAGTGCACATGACCAAAGACTCACTGAAGAAGTATTGTATGGTGTACTACAATAAGTTTAATTTGCAAAAATCTATTTGTACCTCATGTACACTATACTTACACTGTCCATATAACATGCGCTATCAGTGCAGAAAGCAAGCAATAATAAAAGCAAAACGTTCCATAAACACCGGGAAAACACTGTTTCTGTAGTTTTTAATGGCGCGAAAATGTGTAACCACTGATAACCACTGTTTTTTAAGGTATTGAAATCACTTGAAAACACTGAAAAAACCCCACCAGAATTTACCAAAAATAGAAACTGAAAACAGGAAAGCCTAGGTATGTTTGTTACTTCTTCCCAGTGGATTCTTGTAACTGAGCCGCAGTGGTTCTTTGATACTATGTGACTGTATATCTTTGTAACTGAATCATAGTGTTTGTCACCAAGGCAGTGTATCTATGTTACCCTGTCACCGTGTTTCTTTGTTGCTGTGTTATAGAGTGTCTTTGTAACTATATAGATATAGCTTTGTCACAATTCTTCCTTTTGTTACTGTATCATTTTGTGACACTGTGTCGGTGTGTCTTTGGTACCATCTCATAGTTAATGGTGGCTGCTGAACTTACAAAGTTGAAAAGCATAAGCAACAGTGCATTTCACAGACCAAGTTTCAATGAAATCGGCTAAATAGCTGGAGGTTCTGGATGAACTATAGGCAGGCCTTATTTCTGCAGGAGTATTAGGGCTCATCCTCAAAAAAATACTCCTGTAGGCATCTACAACAATGCTACTGTCTACTTATATAAAACTTTAAGGATCAAAAGGTTATACCAACTTCACCCGCTCCTCACTCCAAAAGCGGTAGTGATATCATTAGAAAGGTTTTTTAAGATAGATGATGAAATGTCTCCACTCTAGTCATGAAATGGTAGCCTTAGTTGTAACAACCCTCTGGTGCCAGGTAACCAAAATCATCAAGAAACCTCGGATATTCAGCATGAATTATCCTTCCTCAAATAGCAGTTTTAAAATATATGCAATTATTTGTTTTAGCAACATCAGCTTGGCAGTTTCTGAAATACAGACATTTCTCAATGAAAATCGAAATGCTCATTTTGCATAAATAAACTGGATTCCCCCAAACAGAAGTTTGTAATTATCGCTAAAACAGTATTGTTGTCTGCTAATAAAAGTTTTTCACTTTTTAGTACATAGATGTTTTTTTCCCCAAACATTAGCTTCTCATTTTCACAGAGCACTTACTTGTAATAGTGTCACACGTGGACAGTCTGTCTTTTATGCCCATTTTCCGACATCATCATGTACTTACCCAGCAGATGGCAGGTATGTTCACCACCATTATTCCTTCAATGGATACTCAGATGTATGTCAAGAATAGATGAAACAGATCAAGGATGTGCATCATTATGCCAAAATCACCGTTGTGCATTGGATATTTGCAAGTACGTCCAAAACATCCACAATATGTCAAGAAAGGCACCATTATAATAGGTATAGTGAGAATGATGCTGACACAGCCCCATTATATCAAGGATAGCCCTCTATGGATCCCCACCCTACTCCATTGCAAATCTCCATACAGGCAAAAAGAAGAAACAAAATATGCATAAACTCAAAACCAACCTTCTCTCAGTGCTTTTGCATAGCAAGAATATGACAAGGGGCCACCTATATATTGTAAGACAGCAGTTGTTTACCTGTGCTCAGGAGACCCCTGAGGGTTCCCAAAGCCTAATCAGGGGGTCCGCAACTCCTTATGAAATTAAATAATATTAACATATTATTAAAGTGTATATAAATAAAGAAACAAAACATAACATTTGAAATGTAAAACATTCTATAAGTATAAAGGAATTTGGAACTGGAGACCAAAAAGTAAGATGGTATCCTCAGAATAATTTGTGGGAGCAGTGTAAGTGCATCAAAAAGATTATAGTTTGGACAATAAGTGGCCTCCATTGAATTTAGAAAAGCTACAACCTCCCCACCAAAATTAAAATATTGAGTTTTTTAAAATATTTGTTTGTAAATGAAATAAAATATTTCATCATTTGTGTATTTGTTTGATGATCGATTGTGTCTGTATTTTTGCATATTGTTTTGCCATTCAAATCATCGAAATTGCATAGGCCAATGTCCCCGGATTTCAGTAATGACTCAGTGGGGTCCCCAGATTCCAGTAATAATTAGGTGAGGGTCCACAGTAGTCAAAAGGTTAGGAACCACTTTTGTAAAATATAATCAAACAAAAATTTGCAAAGCACGTATTTAAGTTTCAATGTAAACATCATTTACACCAATAACTATTTACATAATTGCTGCAGCTAGGCACTGAATAATAATGTTCATCCCTTCTCAAACCTTCAGCAGACTTGGAGTAATAATCAATAGAGGTGAAGGTTTATTCCAGCAAGTTACCCCTGCAATAGAAAAGAGCTGTTCTCTTTAGTGAACATTTCTGGAATCTTTGAATTCAAGACCAAAGATGGAACTTCATACTAAAGCCTGGAGAATCCTCTATGAGACTTTGATCCCCAGCTAGGTACATAGGTGAGGAATTGTTTACAATATTTTAAATACCACCTGTCAGAACCCCGTTTTGGGGGCCACGGGGCATGCAGGAGTTACTGGGCCCAACCGAGGTGGTTGAGGCCTTTCACCCCTGATGTCCTGGAGTCCACCCTACTATGGATCCTGTTCAACTGGGTCAAGCGCCCCCTTCTGCACCTGACTCTCAGCTAGGCAGCATAGCTCAAGGAGTCAAGGCTTCCACAGGAGAAGCTTAGATACAGTTCAGTGAACACAACTCATAATTCAACATACGAGCAGCGCAGCAATAAATCCAGCCATATACTTGTTTTTGTGTAAAAAGAACTCTTTTTATTCTAACTCTAAACATGCAAAGGCAAACGACATGCAAAAAGCAATACCACAGAGGTTGGGGCTCTCGTAATTGTCAGGCCATTTTTTGTCCTCCTATCCCTAGTGTAACGGGTTCAGTGTTATTCCCCATTCACTGATGGCCACATCCAGGAAATGTAAACTAATACGCCATACTCAAGAGTTCTTCCCTTGGACTCTGCAAGTAAGTACAGTTTTTAGAGTCTAGGGTTTAGCAGCACCAATGGCGGCATGTCCACCGGGGCCCAAAAGGCTCAGTTCTCAGCTTACCTGCTCCGGCAACAAAGTACCCTGCTGCTTTGCAGCCTGTTTGGGATCGGTTGAGTCGGGCCGCCCATGGTCAAATGCAGCAGCACCTGGCATGTGCGGGCTCTCTTCCCTGGAGCCACACTACCCACAAATGTCTGATGGACGAGGTGTTCTGGTTCCAATGGTCATGGGGTAAGTCCTTTCTCCCTCAGGGAAGGGTGCAGGTTTGTCTCCTTGCTCCAACAGGGTTCTGTGGGGGCAGTCCACAAGAACACGGTTGGGTTCCACCTTGGTCACAGCAGTTTCCTGATCCTAGGAGACGACCCAGACCTCTCCACTTCAGCGTCTCTGGTGGCCTTTCCAAGCATATGGGGTCGCCACTCTGGCCTTCACACGCCAGTCATGCTAGCCTCATGTTGATAGTCATAGTGGCCCCTCCTGGCATACAGGGTCACTAAGCCACATCAGCACACACAACAGCCTGATCGCTGCAGGATGGGTTCCTCCTGCTACAGGCTTCGATACATGCCACGGCGGCCCCTCCTGGCATACGGGGTCACCCAGTTCAGCACACGGGCAATGGCCCGATTGGTTCGGTGATGGGTTTCTCCAACACAATCCTTCGGCAATCAGCGCCAGCCCCTCCTGGCATACGGGGTCACCCAGTTAGTTTTCCCCATGGGCAACAGCCCAATTGGTACAGGGAGCGGGCTTTGCGCTCCTCTAGCTCGCTTCTCAGCACCCCAACCTGGCATACGGGGTTGCCAATGAAGTCCAACACAGGGGCTATAGCCCGATCAGTGCAGGGCTGGATTTCTCACACCTCGCACAGATATACCTCACTCCAGGAATCTCTTCTGGATCTTTCTCCCTACAACGCTCTCCTCTTCCTCACAGGCACACCAGTCTTGGTAAGCAGGCAGGGGCTGGAGCTCCAGGTTCCAGGTCACATGATCTTGGCGTCCCTGGGTGATGTCCCTTCACCCAGCAGGAAGACTAGTAGGTGGAGCCCCTAATCCTGGTCACAGGCAGAAGTCTTGTAGAGCTTCCCCTCCTCACACAGCCTGGCTGGCTGCTCGGCAGATGACAACTTTTGGAGTCTCAAACTCCCCTACTTATAGTTCTTTTCCAGACAATCAATCAATCAATCAGGGTTCTAGCAATGCGCTACTAGTTGCCCGTAAGGGTCTCAAGGCATGGGGGAGGGTTCTGCAGTTCAGTTAAAGAGCCAGGTCTTGAGGGCCATCCTGAATTGAGGCAGTGACGGTGATTGCCTGAGATGAAGAGGAAGAGATAGGAAGTTCCAGGTCTTCGCAGCGAGGTAGAAGAAGGATCTTCCTCCAGCCGAGGTCTTGCTTATCCGTGGGATTGTGGGCAGGGCCAGATGGGCGGAGCGGAGCTGTCTGGTCGGTGTGTAGAAGGAGAGGCGATGGTTAAGGTATTCAAGTCCGGTGTTGTGAGGAGCTTGACGGTGAATCTTTTGTTGACCAGAAGCCAGTGGAGGTCTCTCAGGTGACCGGAGATGTGACTTCGGTGGGGGATGTCCAGGATAAGTCTGGCAGAGGTGTTCTGAATGCATTGCAATTTCTTCTGGAGTTTTTGGGTCGTGCCGGCAAACAGTGCGTTGCCGTAGTTGAGCTTGCTGCTGATGAGCGCCTGGGTGACTGTTCTCATGGACTCAGTGGGGATCCATTTGAAGATCTTTCCTAGCAGGCAGAGCGTGTGGAAGCAGGGGGACGATACAGCATTGAGTTGGCGGTTCATAGAGAGCAAGGAGTCGAGGATGATGCCAAGGTTGCGTGTGTGGTCTGTGGGTTTGGGGGGGTTCGAGTGCTGCCTGCCACCAGGAGCAGTCCCATGCGGAGGGAGTGGAACCCAAGATGAGGACTTCGGTTTTATCGGAGTGAATTTGAGGCAGCTCTCCTTCATCCAGGCGGCTACTGCATTCATCCTGTTGTGGAAGTTGCTCTTAGTGGCTGAAGGTTCACGGTGAGGGAGAGAATCAGCTGTGTGTCATCTGCATAGGTGACAATGTTGAGTCCATGGTTTCTGACAATGGCTGCAAGCGGGGCTATGTAGATGTTTAAGAGGGTGGGGCTCAGAGAGGAGCCCTGGGAGACTACACGGCTGATCTCTGTGGGTTCTGAGGAGAACAGTGGGAGCCTGACTCTCTGGGTTCGGCCGGTGAGGAAGGACCAGATCCACTCTAGCACTTTGCCATGGATGCTGGTGAAGGAAGTGACCCGATTAGGGCCACCCGGGTCACTCGCGACCGCCTCTCAGCCTTCCATACAAATGAAGAGTCGGTCAGACAGTAGAGAATACAAACCAAGTATATGTTTATTCAGATACACTCGAGCGGAGCCCAGTCTGCCCAGTCTCTAAGGATTGCTGCAGAGGGACTGACATCAGAAAACATGGTGATACATTATGTACGATTCAGAACCAATGAAGGCACGCCCAGACTGGAAATTTCCAGATGGAGGCAGCTACACAAAGGAGGTACAGAAGGATAAGTTTCGATCCTGAGACCGGGCACACACTATCTCTAAGCCAAGGTTGTTCTGCCTGTGCCCATCGCTGGACTAGTGGGAGCAGGCCTCTATCTAGTGGGAAAGGTATGCGCTAATAAGAACAGTGTATTCATTAGTACAGCAGGGCCCAACCTTAGAGAAAAGGAAAATTGCCAAAGCTGCTTCTCGCAGAGGCAGAGAGAGATTAGTTCCGCTCATGGGTCAAAATGGCGGCCAAACATAAAATGGTGCCGCGAATGCTAACTTATGCAGAGCAATATATAAACAACACGACTAAGACATTTTTATTCTAACAGACCCTCCTTTTAGCATACTCCAACAATTTTATGTTACTATCAAGAAAAGTACAACATTTTGCGGAAGCAGGAAACAACACTGTGAGAAATTGTTCATATAGTCAGTACTCAAAGATACCCTCGTCAATCTGCATCATATTGTCAATATCTTGTTGGAGCATAATCACAGTATTAGTATCATGGACTGATATTTTCTGTTTGGGGGTGAGAACACTGACACAATAAGTGCAACAGGCTGGAAGACAGTGTATACAGAGGCAACATGTAAAGATAATACTAGCAACCACAATCAAAAAGATGAAGATCTTCCAACCCCAGGTTGTTAGCATATTCCAGAACCTACCTGTCTCTTGGTGTATGTCAGACGAAATCTGTGCAATTCTTGTATAGCTGCATACACGCTGGGGGCGTGATCAGGTATGTAAATGCAACAGCTGCTGCCAATAACGTGACAATCAATCAATCAATCACAGAATTTGTAAAGCGCACTACTTACCCGCGAGGGTTTCAAGGCGCTGGGGAAAAAAAGGGGGGGGGTGCTGCTACTGGTCGAACAACCAGGTCTTGAGTAGCCTCCTGAAGGTCAGCAGGTCTTGGGTCTGTCGTAGGCTTAGTGGAAGGGTGTTCCAGGTCTTGGCGGCGAGGTGGGAGAAGGATCTGCCGCCGGTGGTAGTTCTTCGAATGCGAGGGACGGTGGCGAGGGAGAGGTCGGCGGAGCGGAGTTGGCGGTTGGGGACGTAGAAGAGGAGTCGTCTGTTGAGGTAGGCTGGGCCAGTATTGTGGAGTGCCTTGTGTGCGTGGATGAGGAGTTTGAAGGAGATTCTCCTGTCGACGGGGAGCCAGTGCAGGTTCCTCAGGTGGGGGGTGATGTGGCTGTGGCGTGGTACATCGAGGATCAGGCGTGCGGAGGCGTTTTGTATGCGTTGCAGTCGCTTGATGAGCTTGGCCGGGCTCCCGCAGAGGGCGTTCCCATAGTCAAGTCTGCTACTGACGAGGGCCTGGGTGACTGTTCTTCTTGTGTCTGTCGGGATCCACCTGTAGATCTTGCGAAGCATGCGGAGGGTGTTGAAGCAGGAGGATGAGACTGCGTTGACTTGCTTGGCCATGGAGAGCGTTGCGTCGAGGATGACTCCCAGGTTGCGTGCGTGGTCGGTGGGTGTCGGGGCTGCTCCCAGCGTCGTTGGCCACCAGGAGTCGTCCCAGGCTGAGGGGTTGGAGCCGAGGATGAGGACCTCTGTCTTCTCCGTGACAGGCCCCTCCCGATCAACAAGGATGACGTCTAACACTATCCTGTTCTGTAAGGTGACTAATCTCGTAGCCTGGAGCTCAGCAGTGATGTTTGTCACTATCCAAGCAGTTGTATTGATCACCCCTTCAACAACTCTTGTTAGCTGACGAATTTTAATGCTATTAGTCATGGGACCCCAATAAGGTAGTAGGCCCTTCAAAGCATCATCAAATTGCTGGGCAGTGGTATCTGTCTGATCTATATCCTCTGTGTTAACAACCCTTCTGACTCGGGACCAGTGTGTACTCCTACGCTGCAGCTGATGATCTTTATGATAATTGGACGGGGCAACATACACAGGGGGAAGGAGGAAAGAGAGGTAACATCTGCCTGACCATCCCCTCGGAAGCCAGACATGAGCTTGGGATCCACAGACAAAATAAACATTATGGGATAGGATCAAAGGCGGACTATTAATCGTTCTCAGTCTGTTGGTGAAATTGCATTTACTCTCCCCCACGTTTACCTCCCCAGTCCCCTGGACACAGAAACTAGCTGTTGTGTTGACCAAGGACACCGGCATCAGTTTGTCCTTAGTAATATTGTGAGCTTGGAAAGATTGAAAATACTCAGAGGTGTTGAACCTTTGGAAATCAGCCATTTCCATTTGAAGCCATGTTTTGTTCTTTACTTTTTCATATGTGCTCATACAGGAATTTGGGGACAATGTACCGAAGGTCTCATGTCCTGCCAGCCCTACGGGAGTAAACCCGTGATAAAAACGTATATACTCTACCACAGTGCGAGAATCAGCAGGTGTCATAACCAGAGTAGAGAGTTGGAAATGATAGTGCACCATTACGAACAATTCAAACCAACCTTCACAGCTACCAATATATGACATGGCATGGATAACAAATTGTCACTCTTATGAGTAACTGAGGGGAGCAACCCACAAACCCAACAATTAGTTGTAATTGACACATTATGAACTTGATGCAACATTTGTATAAATACATTGTCTGTGTAAAACGACCTATGCGCTGCTTTGTGTGGAGCCAGAGTGACAAAAACATGCTCAGGGGGAGTGGCCGTCGTACCAACCAAAGAGTGTACGGGATACTTCTCCTCTAGAAACCAGGATATTCCAAGTATTATCATTAGCGTAAGCACAACAATTGATATGAAAACTATTTTACTCTTTGTTGACCAACCCTGCGCTAAACGCGGTAATGCAAACGACTGTTCCTCCTCCTCAATAGGTCGACCAAACGGATACATTATGAAGCAAGAAAAGGAATGCAATAAGACTGATAGCAAAGGCAATTGTTCCCAGTGTCTGTCTGAGCCTCACTGGTACAGGCTCCTATTGTTCATCAACGTTGGCGCTCTTGAGCACCGGCAGTGGAGCTTGCTCTGTCCTAAGCTCTCGATGAATCCCACGTCGTTCAGGATAATGTACCCCCCTCCTAGGGAGCACATTCGATTTATCCTGTCCAATGTCAGAACAGTGCACCAATCTCACGACACCCTGAACTAACACCGTTGGTACTATAGCAAAGTACACCATAACTTGCACAGTCCATCCCTAACTAATCTGACTTCTCCTTTGGTGCACTATTCCTCAGCCGAGGGCGCAAATTGTACCTGGTGACTCCAGGCACAGAGGGGCCAACAAACAGCGGCTCCTTAATGGCTCGAATTTCGGGAGGGACCGCTGCATTTAGCACGTCATCATTCTCTGCATCCGTTTGGGTCCACGTTAATTTTCCTTCGCTGAAGGGAACGAACTGAGGCACCTTTTCACACTCAGTATCCCCAACTCCATCAGCGACCCATTGGTCATAGGGTAAGGGTAGGGGCACTCTGCTTACAATGAGTGCCATGGATCCAGTTCTTTCGGCCGGCGACCTTCACGGCGGTGCGGGTGGCCTGAAGGACCTGTTCAGGTCCCTTCCAGCGGGGCTCCAAGCTCTTCGTCCGCTGAAAATTGCGCACCAGAATCCAATCACCAGGCTGGATGTTGTGTCCGGGCCCCTCTGGTATATCTGGGAGAGTGTCCCGGACCTGTTGGTGAATAGAACGCACATTTTCAGTTAACTGGCACAGATAGTCTGTCAATAATGGATACTCAATATCATAGAATCTGCGAGGGGGCGTGGAATGCCCCAGACATTTGCCGGGCGTCCGAACACGACCTCGTAGGGTGACAATCCTGTTCTAGAATGTGCTGTTGTTCTTGTCGACAAAAGAGCTAATGGTAAAGCATCTGGCCACTGTAACCCTGTTGTCTCCTGAATCTTTGCCAATTTCAGTTTGGGAGTACCATTGTACTTCTCAACCAAACCTGCTGACTGGGGGTGATTTGTAGCATGAATCTTCTGCTTTATGTGCAAACCATCGCAAATTAACTGGATAACCTTGGCGTTGAAATGACTTCTGTTATCACTCCAGATCAAACAGGGCAAGCCGAAATGAGGAAAGAACTCCTTGAGGAGTACCTTTGCTGTCGTCATGGCTGTATTTTCTTTAGTGGGGTAAGCCTCAACCCATTTACTGAACGCACAAACAACCACCAACACGTACTTCAAATTATTGACCCTGTCCAATTCAATATAGTCTAACTGAAGGACCTCAAAAGGAAAAGTAGGTGGTGCAAAATTACCGGGTGGTGTAGGGGTACCCTTCTCAGGATTGTGCATCATGCACACCATGCAGTACTTCACTAAATGTGCAGCAGTCCTTGAGATATTATCATTCTGCCACACAGGGTCTAACAACTTGCAAATACCCTTAGCACTTATGTGGGCTGGGCCATGGGCTATTGTGACTACAGGAAGAACATATGCATCTGGCAAAATCCATCTTTGCTTCCCTGACTTGTCAATCCAACATCCCTCTTCGTTCAATTGTGCTGTGCTTTCTTGCCATGCTGCTAATTCTTCCACTGTGGCCTAACTCTGTATTTCTTTCACATTCTCAAGTGTATCCTCAAACATGGTGACCTCGGGCACCCACCTAGTGGGACCTGCTATGAACATTATTTTCATCCTAGTAGGGGCTGTTTCCTTATCTGTCTGATCTGCAAAAGAGTTCCCTTTACCCACATCGTCAGTAACTTTCCTATGAGCGCTGCACTTTACTATTGCCAATTTCTTAGGGAGTGTCAAAGCGGACAAAAGCCTATATATAAGATGACCGTGCTGAATCTTTGTTCCATGGGAAGTAAGGAACCCTCTCTCTGCCCAGAGTCACCCGAAATTATGGACGACTCCAAACGCGTACTGGCTGTCAGTATAAATATTGTCAGCCAGTCCCTCACTCAATTTACAGGCTCGCATAAGGGCAACTAGCTCTGCAGTTTGGACCGACTGATAGGGAACTCGTGATGTCTCAACTACTGTATGCAGCGTAGTAATAGCATACACAGCGTTGTGGTGCCATCTGGTAATTTAAAGCAAGAGCCATCGACATATAGTTCCTCTTGATGGTCAGAAAAGGGAACATCAGTCAGGTCTACCAGTCCCTTCGTCTCCTCTTCTGTCCGGAAGATACAGTCATGTTTATCAATCTCATCATTATCAGAAGGGAGGGGTAGTAACGTGGCTGGATTCAGAGTGCCAGATCGTTTAATCGTAATATGCTTAGCGAACAGCGTTAGCTCATAACCTGTCAGACGTGCACTGGTGAGGTGCTGTGTCTTTGTCTTATTTAAAAGTGTATCTACAGCATGGAGTACCATGACTGTGAGGTCGGTATCAAGTACGAGTCCAGCCGATTCTCTTATCGAGACAGCCACAGCCGCGACCGCTCTTAGACAGCTCGGGAGGGCTCGTGCGACAGGGTCAAGCACAGCAGAGAAATAAGCACACGACCGTTGCTTATCTCCGAATTTTTGTGTTAAACCAGAAAGTGCGCAACCAGCCATCTCATGGATGTACAACACAAACTGCTAAGCATAGTCAGGGGTGCCGAGTACTGGAGCCGAACAAAGCGCAGTTTTCAATTGCTCAAAATACTGCTGACATTCAGGCGTCCAGGGCAGGGGTTCATGCACATCTTTTAGTGTTAGAACAAGCAGGGGCTTAATTAACAGCGAATAGCTAGGTATCCACTGCCTGCAATAGGAAGTGATACCTATGAAAGCCTACACATCTTTCTGAGTTTGTGGAATGGGCATTTTAACAATGGTATTGATGCGCTCAGGGGTCAATCTCCTACCCTCCTTCGACAGTAGGTGACCTAAGTAGGTGACCTCCTGTCGACAATACTGAAATTTGGAAAGGGATACTTCATGGCCATGTTGAGCTAAATGTAACAACAATTTAACCGTACTGTCTCTGCAACCTTGTTCTGTATCCGAGGCGGTGAGCAAGTCATCGACATACTGAAGCAATGCATTACCTGTGGGGAGTGACAAGGAATCCAGCTGACCTTTCAATGCCTGACTATAGATACTCGGACTCTCTGTATAGCCTTGAGGAGCGCGACAGAATCTAAAGCTTCTACCAGCTAGCGTAAACCCAAACAGATACCTGCTGTCAGGATATATGGGAATACTGAAGAATGCATTTTTCAAGTCAGTAACAGAAAAGTATATAGCAGAAGAAGGAATCATTGTCAAAAGAGTCGTAATGTCAGGGACCACCGGAAACTGGGGAATCACTATTTTATTAACTTCCCGCAAGTCAATCACAAAGCGATAAACATCTGCATGATCATCAAAGGAACCCGAAGGTGTCCTTTTGAGAATGGGAAGAATAGGGCTATTGCAAACATTACAGTCATCTCCTCAACCACTCCTTTCTCAATCAAGTCCTGTATAATTTGCAATAAAGCTTGCTCACCTGCCTGCGGTATTTTATACTGAGGGATGCGAGGTAAAATAGCATTGTCTTTAACTTGGATCGAAATTGGCAGTATCTGTAACAGTCCCACATCTGTGTCACCTGTCGCCCAGAGAGTGAGCGGCACATCTTTAAACTCTGCAGGAAGAGGCGCATCTTTGGACAGACACTGCGTAGCGCGCACGACATCCGGACCTATTGTCATGTAAACACCCGCCGGAGAGCAATAAATCGCGGCATGCAATTTTTTCAACAAGTCTAAACCCATCAAATTTTCTCCACAATTAGACGTCAACAAGAATGGCGAATCCACAGTGAAACGACCAATAGTCAATGCAAGACGTTTTGAAATGGGGCTCACAACCGGTACACCAGAAAAATCTACCGAAACATTATTATGGCCAGACAGAGCCGCCCAGGGACCAAGGAACGAGAAATAGAACTGTTCGTCGCACCTGTATCCACCAAAAACTCCTTAGCTGAACCATGCACATCCGCACTAACATACGGACCACGTTGATCTACAGGTATCGGAACTGGTCCCTCACTCTGTCCCTGGCTGTCCTAGCTGTAAGACATCCCTGTCACCTCGTCTGTGTCGTAATCATCATTGTAATACTGTCCTCCCCGAGGGTCATCGAAATAATTTTGATCAGCACGACCCTGCGAGGCCACATCATTCTGAGCCCTGTCCTGACCACCAGCTCCACGATTCCGCCCTTGAGAACCTCGACCTCTCGGGGCCGCCACCTTCTGCAAAAGCACTGGACACTCGCTACGCCAGTGTCCCTCCTCTGTACAATACGCACACTACTTCGGCCCTAAAGGTGTGGTATTTGTAGGCCTGCTAGTGCGTGGAAGCTGTCGAGCCGAACCACCACGTCCTCTACTATTTCCCCTAGAAGCCTGCTGCAACAGCACCTTTGTCTTCAAATCCTTGTGCTTCTTCTCTGACCTCTCCTTATCCTCATATTCCCTGTGTTCATAATACTGCACCATATTCAAAATAACAGCAGGGGAAGATGTAGACCAGGTGCTCTCGGAAGCCTGCAATTGGGTTGCAATCTCAGGAAGCAAATTGGAAACAAATCTATTAACAAACAGACGCACACCACCTTCGATCGACAAATCCTGTCCACTATAGTCTAGAAACACGCCTTCAAACCGAGTGAAAAAATCAGACACACTTTCATCTTTCTTCTGACGGCAAGCCGATAACTTGTCCCAATTGACTTTTCTCGGAGGGATAAGAGAATGCATATACGTAATGATACGGCCGGGCAAAGCAAGTATCTCCGCTCTAGGCTTATTACCTGGCTTCCGTTCCTGATCCCATACCTTAATTTGGTCCCATGTACCACCCAATTCCGCAACATTATCCTGTGTGTGTATTTGTCTCCAAATATCAACCGGAACTAGTAAACCAAAAAACATTTAAATATCCGCAAGCGTCATTACTGTTGAAGAGGCTGCCTCAGTCAATTCTTTATAATATGCAGTAGGATTTTTCCTAGAGTCAGGTAACTGAGTCTTAAGAGACAAGACTTCACTCCTTTTCCACGGGGTATAAACCCACTGTTTTTGGAAACGGGCCACTACCCCTGGTCTAGTAACGTTATCATGCTGATCCCTTATCTCTGGTATTTCGGGATGGTAGATAGGATGAACCTCCCGCATCGGAAAATGAGATACCAGGGTGGGGCTCGGTGGGGCTCTTCTCAAGCAGTCTACCCGATAAGCAACCCCCGTCACAACATTACTAAAAACTTGACCAGGCGCCATATCAGTAACATATACATGATCCTTAATATCATATAGAATTCGCAGTGCTGCATCATTGAAACACGGCTCCCAAAGACCGATTAAGGTAGCCGACATATGCTTAAGGGCATGCTGTTGTACAAAAGGCTCATAATCTTTCATCACACTCCACACGTCTTCCACACCATAAATGGGATTCCGAGCCCACTGGGCAGCCTGATTAGCTACTACCCTTTTCTCCTCATCTCCCACATCAGATCGGACTAATATCCGCCCCATACGTTCCTTAAATTTTGTCCAGTCTCTATCTTCAGATCCACGTACTTGTGTCCCACTACTCAGTAATTTCAGGGGATGGAAGAACACAGTGGGAGTAGCAACAGAAGTAGCAGGCACGAACGTCGCTGCCGGCTGTGTCGCAGGTGTAAGAGCTGGCGAAAGGGACGCCGAAGCAATAGGTGTTGCAGGAGCACTAACAGTCATAGTTGCCACAGACGGCGAGGGTAAGGAAAAGACAGGAGGTGCCGTGTCCAAGGCAGTCTGATCAACAGTAACAGAAGCAGAGACAGCTGAGACAGAAGAACCGGGTAGCTGAGCCTGTGAGGGAAGAGCGGGATATATCCTCTGCGGGGCATATGGGGGCGGGGTCGAGTATCTAACAATTGTTCCACAAATGTATCATTTTCTTCTTGGGCCAGATAAGATTTATCAATATTCAATCGAAACCTCCTATCTTTACATTCAATTCCTATCTCTTGTTTCTCTCTATCATGTGCTACAGCTGTCTGGGTCACTGTTTGCATTCTCCCCTTCCGGGCCTCTTTCTCTGCTTTCATTCGCCTCTGTTTAGCCTCCTTTTGCCACGTTCGAAGAGAATCAAACATAGACTGCCTACTTCTTTTTGCAAACAGCTTCTCCTGTAAAAACCCAATTCTTTTGTTCATCAAAAGTGCCCGTCAATGGCCACTGTAACTCGGCATTGTCCCTCGTATATTTGTGCCATAGCATACTAAACATAATAGGGCCAAGGCCATGCTTCACATACATATCAAAGTTCGGAGTGCTTTCTGGAGGCACCGGCTGACTTTCTTCCAATCGAGCATCTGCAGAGCAACAACGACAACAAGAAACCAAGAATCTGCTAAACCCAGGCATTTTCAAAAGTAAGCCAAATTCGTTATGTTTCCTGGCAAAGTGTTCAGAAACACTTTGTACCAAAATCGGTCCTCAGACCGTACCAAATACAAACCAAAATGGTACCATAACCACAAAGAACCAAAACAAACTCACCTGGTCCACACAGGTCAAACAAATGTATTCTCCACTGCCGACTCTTTGGACCAAACGGTCAGATCCAAGGGTTTCGCCGGTAAGGACCCAGTCGGGATGACCGCTGGGCGAGGCACCGTTTGGCGGGACAGAAGGGGCAGCTGCGAGCAAACAATGCTCCTCATACAGGGATCCCTGACCCGTCCGTCTGACCCGACGATGGCCCTGACCTCCCCACCCGTCCGCGGGAGAGGATGGGTCACCCGATGGAGTCCCTGTTCGGGCGGCAACTGAAGGAAGTGACCCGATTAGGGCCACCTGGGTCACTCGCGACCACCTCTCAGCCTTCCATACAAATGAAGAGTCGGTCAGACAATAGAGAATACAAACCAAGTATATGTTTATTCAGATACACTCGAGCGGAGCCCAGTCTGCCCAGTCTCTAAGGATTGCTGCAGAGGGACTGACATCAGAAAACATGGTGATACATTATGTACGATTCAGAACCAATGAAGGCACGCCCAGACTGGAAATTTCCAGATGGAGGCAGCTACACAAAGGAGGTACAGAAGGATAAGTTTTGATCCTGAGACCGGGCACACACTATCTCTAACCCAAGGTCGTTCTGCCTGTGCCCATCGTTGGACTAGTGGGAGCAGGCCTCTATCTAGTGGGAAAGGTATGCGCTAATAAGAACAGTGTATTCATTAGTACAGCAGGGCCCAACCTTGGAGAAAAGGAAAATTACCAAAGCTGCTTCTCGCAGAGGCAGTGAGAGATTAGTTTCACTCATAGGTCAAAATGGTGGCCAACCATAAAATGGTGCAGCGAATGCTAACTTATGCAGAGCAATATATAAACAACACGACTAAGACATTTTTATTCTAACACTGGCGTCATGGAGTCTTGTGCAGAGGGTGTGGTGGGAGACTGTGTTGAAAGCATCAGAGAAGTCCAGGAGGATGAGGGCTGAGGTTGTGCCTCAGTTGCGGAGAGTGGGGATGTTGTCGGATTGGGATGGGTCCAGGGTATGGTTTGTTTCAATGAATTCTGTGAGTTGGTCATTGATGGCCTTCTGGATGACCTTGGCAGGGAAGGGGAGCAGGGAGATGGGTCTGTAGTTCTTGAGTTCCGTTGGGTTGGCAGAGGGTTTCTTCAGCAGGGGGTTGATCTCTGCATGTTTCCAGTCTTCGGGTAAGGTGGCGGATTCTATGGAGCAGTTGATGGTTTGGCAGAGTTTGGGGGCAATGACAGCGCCTGCTCGGTTGAAAATGTGGTGGGTGCAGGGGTTTGAGGTGGATTGTTTTCATGATCCTTAGGGTGTTGTCAGCAGTGAGGGTGGTCCAGTTGAACAGTGTTGGCTGGGATCTGGAACATTCGGGTGTGGTGGTTGCAGTTTGGGTGAGCGAGTCCTGTATTGCGAAGCTGTTGTAGATATCTAAGAACTTGCGGTGGAAAAAGGTGGCAAGGCTGTCGCAGAGATCTTGGGAGGGGGAAGTCTGTATTGTCCAAGCAGGGTTTGGTGAATTCTTTGATCACCATGAAAAGTTCTTTGCTGTTGGGTGCGTTGACGTTGATGCGTTCCTGTATGGCAGTTTTCTTGGTGGTTCTGATGAGGTGGTGGTGTGCGGTGACGGTGCTCTTGAAGGCTGCGTGGTCTGCCTAAGAATTTCTGCTCCTCCATCTTCTTTCGAGCTGTCTGCAGGTGTGCCTGTACTCTTGGAGGGCGGGGAATACCAGCTGGCTGTCCCAGAGGGCTGCTTGCCGGAGGGTTTCCTAATGGGAGACAGTGTGTCGGCGCAGTCGGAGATCCAACGGTGGAGGTTGCGTGCTGAGACGTTGGCGTTCGTTGTGGTCGGCGGTGGGGTTTTCTGAGGGAGGTGGTGAGTTGGTCTTCTGAGACCTTGTTCCATCTTCTGCGCAAGTCGCGGTGGGCGCAGTGGTGTTCGGTGGGTTTGAGGAAGGAGAAGTGGACACAGTGGTGGTCTGTCCAGCGTAGGAAGGAGATGTGGTTGACTACAGAGAAGATGGGGTCAAGCGTGTGTTGAGGAGGAGACCAGTTGTTTCAGTCCGATGGTGGTGAGGTTTTCTAGTAGAGATGAGGTATTGTGGTTGTCGAGGTTGTCCAGATGGAAATTGAGGTTGCCGAGGAGGATGGTGTCCATTGAGGCGATCCTTGTGATCTGCCACTGAATAAAAGTGCCCTTTGAAATGCCCAGAGAGAGCCTGGCCCTCCCCTCATCCAGTGATTGTCCCACCCATCCTATAGGAATGCAGCAATACACAATTCTGTCTGGGGTGACTCCTCTACTTCTCATGTTTTCACCAAGCAGGCTGGGCTTCCCAAAATCGAACCCAAGGCCATCCATGTCATCTACTAATGCAGGCACTCCTGCACTCAGTGTACATTCACAGCACACTCACTGCCTAGTACTGTTGTCCTCATGTATTTTGCTACTAGCAGCATTCCCTCATGCAGCACACGCACTCAGTCTGGACACACTGTCCAACTCTGTACTGCATCAGAGTATGTTATTTTAAAAGCACACCATGTCAGCACACACACATTTACCATGCACGCACTGTAAAACACTTAATCGTATTCCTTGCGAGCACGCATGCACTTAGCACATGTTTTCATCACACTTGCACTTCCACATCAACCTGATGTAGGCTAGGGGTGAGTTAAATATGCAGCAGCAGAACTTTTAGAAAGAGGAGTGAGCCTGTAGGCCTCTCTCTAGTGACACAGGGTGAAAAGGACCTGTTCACTAATACTGATTACTACACTGTATGCTGCCACCGCCGCCCTTGCACTGTTTAAGTCCTGGTGAATGCACTCCTGGTCCAACAAGATTGCAATCCATGAGACAGACCCATGTCATGGCGCACACGCATGATCCGTGTTTGCCTATGACAAAAAAATCAGCATTAGGAATTGTAGGAAGCTGGCTCTTTATATTCTATACCAAAGTAAGGTATAGTGTGCACAGAGTCAAGGGAGTCCCCAAAGGTATAGCAGAGACTAAATTAGGTAACTACTAACAGCTCTCTTTGTGGTAGTGTGGGCGAGCAGTTAGACTTGTCCAGAGGGTGTGTTAAGCATTTATTGTATTCAATCAATCAAGACTGATGTTCACACTCAGAGACTGAATCCAGACCAATTGGGCAAGTACAAAAAAGGTATACTTGTATTTTATTTCTAGAACCAAGCAGGACTTGGTACATGTAGGTAAAATATATTTTCAATTGTAAACTTTTACACAGAAATGCAATTGAGAATGGATTTGCAGTTGTTACAGGGTTGGTTCACTTTAAAATGCAGTTTGAATTACACAGTAATTACTTTCAGAAAACTGTTCAGTTACTTTTGGATTACTTGGAGTACTGGGGTGGTATGCCTAGATACCACACCTTAGGCTCTCACAACACACAGTAAGTAAGACTTCTTGTACTTTGCAGTTTAGTTCTCTTTTCTCCATACTAACATCAGTTCAACACTTAAAACATTTTAGGCCCAAAATCTCTTAACATGGGTTTCTATAGGAGAAAAATGGTTATCCGTTTCACAGGTAAGTAAACGTCTTACAAGTGAGAGCTTTTGGAGTTAGGACCAAGGTCCAGGTAGGCACTCAAATTGCACCAACAGCGGCACTAGGGTGGCCGGGTGCAGAGTGCAGGATGCCAATGTTAGCCAATAGGGCTAGGAGGCACCTCGGTTGGGGGCTGCTCATGGGCAGGCCACTCGGTCTTGGGAGCCATGCTCCTAGGGGTTAAGGTTGGGGCAAAGGGGGTCCTCATTCAGCACTAAGTCCACACCACCAGCGGCACTAGGACGACAGGGTGAAGGGTGCTTAGGAGGGGTCGGGAACCCAATGCAATCCTAAGGAGGTTGCCGGTTTTGGATTTTGGCTGCAGGCTTGGTACAGGAAGTCTTCGGGGAGGAACCAACAGCAGGGCAGGTAAGTTGGAGGGCTTGGAAACTTAGGTGCACCTCAGATCCTCTTCTCCAGGGCGCAGGGCGGCCGAATGCCGGGGTGCCTTTTGAGGTTGGATTTCACCTTACCAGTCCGCATGCAGTTGGGGGGTCTCCCTGCAGAGGCTGCAGGCGACGTCGGGGAGTCCTGGAGGGGTGAACCCATGGTGGACTCGGACTCTGGAGAGCTGGGAAACCTTGCTAGGACCAGTGGGCAACTTGGACTAGGGCCGTAGGCAACGGGTGAAGTGGTTGTTCCAGGCGTCGAGTTTCTTCGTCCTCAGCAGGCTCAGAGTCTGTCTTTAGAGTTTCTTTTGAACAGAGCTGCTCTTCGCAGAAGATCCATCCTTTGTTGAAGGCAGTCAGTCCTCCTAGGGGTTTTGGAGGTTGCTGACTGCAGGACAGGTCGACTTTTGGTGCAGGATCTCACGAAACAGCAGACCGGCCGGTAGGGCTGGGGCCAAGTCAGTTCTTTTCTGTAGTCTCCCCTGCTGTGCGACTTCTTCCATCCTTCTTCTTCGTAGATTGCAGGGCTACCCCCTAAATACTGTATTTAGGGGGTATTTTAGGGGTATAGAGGTAGTAGCCAATGGGCTACTGACCTTAGGGTGACTACACCTGTGGTGTGCTCACCCCACGTGGGGGAATGGGCACAATCCCTAATCCTGATTGGAGAGTGCCTGCCATCTACAAGATGGCGGGCACTGAAGAGTGGGCTTCACCTCGCCTTCCCCCCACCTGAGGGGTGGGGTTGGCAGAGATGGGTACACCTTCTGGGCTGTTCTAATTTTTCCCGCCTGTCTTCCCACCGAAAAGGGGGTGAGACAAGGGACCTGCTCCTGATAGCAGGAGAGGCTGGGGAGTCATGTTGCAAAGGCAGCAAGGCCTTTGAAACTCCCGTGCCATAGATAGCTCTTCCTGACCTGGGGGAAGTGTGAACAACTCTGCCCAGGAAAGGCTTTGTTTCTGGGCCCAGGGAGCGAAGGCTCCCACTCCAGGGGTCCAGAAACTTGTCGTGTGGTGGCAGGCTGGTGTTCACCAGTCAGGAAACTCACCAGAGGCTGGTTGTTTTACAGGAGGCATCTCTAAGAAGCCCTTTGACTGCATTGTATAATAAATCCCACACTGGCATTAGTGTGCATTTACTATGCTGAGAAGTTTGCTACCAAACTTCCCAGAATTCAGTAAAGCCATTAAGGTGCTGTGGAGTTCGTAATGACAAACTCCCAGACCATATACTCTTTATGGCTTTACTGCACGTACAATGTCTAAGAATGGACTTAGACACTGTACGGGTACAGTGCTCATGCAACTGTACCCTCACCAGCGGTATAGTGCACCCAGCTAGAGGCAGTGGGTTGCAGTCATGGCACACAGGTATGTGTGCCATGTCGACTCTTCACTTTTCTCTGCACCAAAACACGCAGCCTGCAATAGCAGTGTGTGTGGGTTAAGGTAAAGGACCTCTAAGGGTAGCACAATATGTGCTGCAGCCCTTAGAGGCCTTCCCTGGTCACAGTGTCCTTGGTGGTACCTTTTACAAGGACTTGCATGTGGCCAGAGGGTGCCAATTGTAGGTACAAATGTACAGTTTTGGGAAAGAACACAGGCCCTGGGAACCTGATCGGCAGGGACCCAGGGCACATCAAGTCAAAGTGTATCAGAAATCTGGCAAAAAGTCTGGGAGTTACTTCAACAGAAACCCACTTTCCTACAGGAATCAAGACAACAATACAGTTGGGCATTCTGGACAGGGGTACACGTCTCTCACCTTGCAGAAGAATTTTCTGTCCCAACCAGTCTTCGATAAAGCCGTAATAACTTATCAAATTAACCATCTGCTGCTGTATCAAAGTCGTGACCTAAATCCATCTTGCCCCTAGATCCCTTATTATGCGTATAACTTCATATTGTGTCTTTGTTTTTTTTTAAAAGGTTTATAATTATTTTTATTGATGACAAAGTGTATTGTAGTACAGTCATTATTCATTTAGAAGCATACAGAGATTGACACATATTCAATGAACATTGCTTCATCACATCACATAGTGTCTTGCTTCACTTATTTTGTGTCTCCTACCTATCCTGCTACTCACTGCCCAAGGGGGAGGAGGCCCTGGAGCGAAGGGGCGTACAAATGTTCCCTTTGTATAAGTTCCACTTTTTCCATACTTGGGCCCATTTCTTGGGGCAGCCCCGGGATGCGTTCACTGTCTTTTCTGTTATCATGCACCAGTCCATGTCTGTCTTCCTGGCATTCACTGTTGGTGCCTCTTTTGCTCCCCATGCTTTTGCTCTGCTTCGCTTGGCGACTACCATTCCCAGCGTCACCCAGATTTTATCTTTACTACTTGGGTCTGTGGGCTCCCAGATGTTTAGGAGGCACCTTTTAATCTCTGGTACCATCTCTGTTCCAAGTACTTCTTCCATGCAGCTGAGCACCCCCGCCCAATATCTTTTAACGTATATACAATCCCAGAGTATGTGGATAAACGTACCCTCCTGATTACACTGCCTCCCACCCGCGGAATCTTCCCTGTATCCCATTTTGACCAGAGCAGGGCCTGAGAGATATGTCCTGTGTAGTATTTTGAGTTGTATCAGCCTTAGCCTTGAAGAGATTGCTGCCTCTTTCGGGGAAGCCAGGGTCTCCTGCCAGTCTTCCTCCTCTAAATCCGCTAAATCGTTCTCCCAATTCCTACAGAGTTGCAAGTGGGGGTCAGGCATATTGTTAACTAGTTTTTCGTAGGTCAAGGAAATGGCTTTTTTGGGCATATAACAATTAAGAATTCTGTCCTCGAGTGGGGAGGACTCCGGTAGAACCTCCCCCCTGGGGATGACTTCCTGCAGGGCGTGTCGTACCTGTAGATATCAAAACCTTTCAGTGTCTGCTAGTTCATACTCTTTTTTCAGTTGTGTGAAGGGAGTTACTCCCCCTTGTCCCCACCGATCTCCCACCCAAGAGATTCCAATCATGTCCCAGCGTTCGAATCCCTTAGTCTTCCTCCAGGTTCCCAATTGTTCCGAATCCCATAGGGGGGTAGCTTGCGTGATCTTCCCTGCCCAACCCAGGCTCTTATTGACTGTATGCCACACTTGGACTGAGTGCTTGGTTGGGCCTGCTATCTGCAGTCGCGCTGGTGTGGTGTAGAGAGCCCTATTATAACTCCCCTCCGGTAGGACCCACTTATCCATTCTATATGCCGGGTCTTCATGTGGCCTATAGGTGCAGTGGTTAATGGCTACTAACTGTGCTGCCCAATAGTACTTTCTGATGTCAGGGAGTCCTATGCCCCCATCGTACCACCCCCTCACCAGTTTTTGGGTTGCTGTGCGGGGCGGTTTCCCCACCCACAGGAGTTCTCTCTGCTCATTTTCAATTGCTTTGAAATAGGCGGTTGGAACTGGGTTTGGTGAATTGTGTAACAGGTACACAAAACGTGGCAGGGACATCATTTTAAGAAATGCAGCTTGGCCCAATAATGACAGCAGAAGTGTTTTCCAATGTCGCACGTCTCTCTTTAGGCGCTGCAACGGGGGTAGGTGGTTATAATTGTAGAATTTTGTCAAGTCACTAGTCATATGTAGTCCAAGGTATCTGAACCCCTCTGGTGCTCTCGCTATCTCATACCCCCTGGGTAGAGGTGGAAACTCTCTCCTCAGGACAAAGATTACTGATTTTGTCTAGTTGATTGTGTAGCCCAAGTATTTTCCGAACTTCGCAAATATATTAAGAACCCTGTGTATTGATGATTTGGGAGATGCCAGATACAGCAGTATGTTGTCCGCATAGAGGGAGATGCGGTCCTCCCTCCCCTCTGACCATCTCAATCCCCTTATCAATGGATCATTACGTATCCACAACGCTAGTGGCTCTAACATCAATGCAAATAGCAACGGTGACAGGGGGCAGCCCTGCCTCGTCCCTCTTCTGAGAGCAAAAACTGGGGATTCTTTTTTATTTACCACTACTTGTGCTAACGGGTTGGTGTATAGGAGTATGATCCAGCCCATGAAGTTGGGTCCCAATCCCATCTTACTCAGAACAACAAATAAATAGGGCCATTCAACTGTGTTGAAAGCCATGGTGGCATCAAGGGACATCACCACTGCGTCTTCCCTTAGCGTGTCTACTCTCCCCGATACTCCGTGTAGTCGTCGGAGATTTAATGACGTTTTTCATTCTGGCATAAAGCCTGATTGATCAGGGTGAACTAATTTCGTTATTGCCTGTGTCAAACACATGGCCAGTAACTTTGCTAGGATCTTGACCTCAGCATTGAGTAATGAGATGGGACGGTATGAAGAACATTTGTTTTTGGGTTTGTCCACTTTATGGATGACCACTATGGTTGCTAACCTCTGGTCCGTTGGGAGACTGCCCAATTCGCAACTCTCTAAATACATAGCTCTGAGGTAGGGTGCAATATTGTTGGGTGCTAATTTATAAAGCTCTATTGGGAGGCCATTGGGCCCCATCGCTTTCCCGGATTGCAGGCCCCTGATGGCCTGGGCCACCGCTTCGTTCGTGAGATCGCTGTCCAGCCATTTTGAGTCATCAGTTGTGAGGGCTGGAAGAGGCATGTCTGAGTTTACCCTTTGGGACAGTGTTGGTTGATTCGTATATTTGCGTGAAGTGCTTGGCGAACTCGTCAGCTATCTGCTGCGGGTCATTTAGTGTTTCCCCTGTTTCTGAAAAGAGTTCAGTGACTAGTCTATTCGCTTGGTCTCACCTGGCAAGCTATGCCAGTAATTTCCCTGCCTTATCCCCGACCTCGTATATTCTACTGAGAGCGGCTCTGTGGAGTGCTTTAGCAGCGTCTGTGGCCAGGTCGTGATATTCTTTCTTTTTCATATCTAACTTGTGTTTAATCACACCCGAGTTGTCACCTCTCAGCCTCCCCTCCAGCTGCAGGATATCTCCCTCTAGCCTAACTAGTTCCGCGTGTTTCTCTTTTCGGGTCCCTGCTATTGAGACGATGGCATGGCCCCTCACCACTGTCTTGAAAGCTTCCCAAAGCGTCTGGGTGGACTCCACTGAGCCTTCATTTTTACGGAAATAAAGCTCTATTTCACGCAAGACTTTTTTTTGACTGCAGGGTTTATAAGGTGCCAAGGGTTTATTGACGCTATTCCCCCACCTGCTGCTCACCCACCCCACACGGGCCCATATTAGGGAGTTGCCTGAAATGCCTCTTGCCAAGTCCTCACTTCCCTAATCTGCCCTACCTGATCAGCTGGGGTAAGCAAATAGTCTATCCTGGAGAGACTGTTGTGAGCTCCCGAATGGAATGTGAACTGTGTCTCTTTGGAGTGATGGACTCGCCATGTGTCTACCAATCCCACTGCCCCCAGGAAGTCAGGGAAATGTGGCCGTGTAGGTTGTTTGTCCGGGAGGGGGATGGTGGTCGAGCCGTCCCGACAATACAGCATTAAAATCTCCTCCTATCAGGAGTCGCCCCTCGTGGAGAGTTAGTAATACATTTACCAGATCCTTAAATTCTAGTGTGTGCAGGCCTGGGGGGACGTAAATGGACACTATTATAAGTGCACGGCCTTCCCAACTCCCCGATGTTGCTGCATATCTACCTTGTGTGTCAGTCCAGGTGCGATCAATTGACATGGGGAAATTCTCATCAGGATCCCAACTCCTCTAGATCCAGTGGTAAAACTGGAGTGCACAACTAGTTTGTATCCCCACCTGGTCAGCGCCTTATATGTGTTGCCTATTAAATGGGTTTCCTGTAATAACACCAACTCAGGGGAATGTCGTTTTATAAATTGAAGTACGATCCCTCTCTTAAGTTTGTCCCCAAGGCCATTAACGTTCCACGATAGTAACCTAAGTCCTTTTTCTTGTGGCTGACCCATCTGAGCTCAAGCAGGTTTCCCCCAGTGGCGTAGTCTCCCCCGCGATGCCCGGGCACCCCATCTCGTGCTCCGATGTTACAGTGGATTGGATAGGGGCATGCGGGTATTCCGCATCAATCGCTGTGCAGCTCCATATTTCTAACATGACTTCCATTTTTCTGTCATCTAAACTACCTACTAATTCTAAGTACAACCAACTTCCCCCCCTCCCTGCTTTCCTGCAATCTGGGCTTAAAACTACCCATGTCCCCAACTGTTCAGTGTGCCTGTCACCTATCCCAAAACTAATTTAAGAACTGTAGGGGGGTGGACTGTTTTCTCTTTTGCCTACCACCCTTGCTTATTGTTACATACATTCCAGCCCCATTACTTCAAACATATTAACGATTGTCACTTAGCAGGTTTCCAGTCGTCGCCTTCAGTGAGGACACTGTGTAGGAGTTCCTCCAAGTATCTTTGTCGTTGGCTCTGCATTTTCGTTAAGTCCAAGTCCGCTACGTCTTCTTCATCCCTCCGGATTTTCGATGTTGGTTGACAGTTTTTCACAATCCTCCAGACCAGTCTGTTTTTTGGAAGGTCTCTCCCTCCATTGCCGGACCTTGTTTCCTTGTACAGGCCTCCATCCGTTTAGCCATTCCTGCGCCGATTCGGGGGTATCAAAAAAACAGACCTTCCCCATAGCCTTGAGTCGCAATTTTGCTGGGAACAACATCGAATAATTCAACCCTCTGTCTGTGAGTTCTTTCTTGATTCCCAGTAAGGACCGTCTCTGCTTCTGGACATTTGCTGTAAAATCAGGGAAGAAGGTTATGACGCTATTTTCATATTTGACCGGTGGGGCAGTACGCGCCGTTTGTAATACAATGTCTCAGTCTCTGAAATTAAGTTTCGCCAATAGTGGTCTCGGGGGTGCCCTGGGCTTCAGTCTACCCCCCCACCCCCGGGACCCTATGTGCTCTCTCGATTGAAATGAAATTGGAGAGGCCCTTTGGCTGTAGGTGCTTGGTGATGAGTTCTTCAATGAAGAGGTCAGCTGCTGGCCCTTTTTGCTCGCTCGTGGACCCCGAGAATTCTAATGTTATTGCGGCGTGACCTACTGTTGGGTCCTAGAGTGTTCCGCTCGTGGCTGTTCCCTGCTCGTGGGTGTTCCCTGCGTGGAACATGGAATGTGAGGAGATCGGCAGTTGCTGCCGGGGAGCTGTGGAGGACGGACTGAATAAAGCAAGTTAGCAACTTACCTGCGTTGCACTTATTTTTTAGTGGCGACGAGTTGTCCGGTCCCCAGTCTCCCCTACTGTGGATTCCTGGCGCCTCCCTTAGTCGTCTCCTTCTGGTTGTGGCTGGAGTTCCAGTTTGTCACGGAGGTCCCGTCACGTCGCTCTGAGACCCTGTTGCGGTGTTGTGGAACCCTATTTGCCACAGGGGTCAGAGTTCCTGCTCCGGTGTTTGCGGCTTGTGTCCGTGGTTGCTAGCTGTCGTCGAATGTCGGAGGGTCCGTTGAAGTTGGGTTTTTGGAGCTCCAGATCATGATGTGCCTGCTGTGACGAGGCCCGTTGTGACGTATCTGCTAAGGCCGCACTGAACGGAGCAGCTCCACGTCAGGACATCACCAAAAACGTCGAGTTCGTTGCCTCGCAACCACACTCGGCGAGGCAACTGCTTCCTGCATACCACGGTTGCCTCACGCAACAGCAGCCTCCCGTCACCTGTTTTCGAGTTTCCTGTCACAGCGCTGCGCACACCTTTATGGTAAAATTCTGTTGTGTCATTTTGTACTGTGCACTTATCTGGGATCTGTGATGCACACACCATTTCCTCATTTCACGTGTGCATGTTGACCATAATTTTGCACATCGGTGATGTGCACATCCATTTCTTTCTAACATATATGTGTCTCAGTAGTAATTTTGCACACCTTTGGTATTATTTTCTGTATTAATGCTGATTATTTCTGAGGGTGTTCTTGCACACCAAGTGCCTCTGTGTGTGTGTGCATATTGTGTCATGCACATGCACTGCAACATCTGATTTTGTTACTTGTTTAACCTGTGTCGTGTTCAGGCAGCAACTCAGCCACGCACGGCTACCCAATGGATCGCGTGTTAGCACCACCATCCTTTTTGCAATCACATGGCACTCCCCCACTCAATTGGCTACAGTGGTAGGATACATTTGATGCTTACCTTGAAGCCATCGATGGTGACACTTTTACCTCAAAGGAAAAAAAAGCTTTATTGATCTATAGTTTAGGCTCCGAAGGTTGAAACATCTTGAAAACATTACCCTTGGAATTAGTAAGTACCTATGTAAGTGGTGGTGATGATGGTGATTCCCTAATAGTCGATGACTATGCTTCTGTTATCAAGATTCTGGACAAAAGGTTTAACCCTAAGAAAAATATAGTGCTAGAATGCCACAAGTTTTTATAACGCGCCCAGATTCCTGGCGAGTCCATTGACGATTTTGTCACTGCACACAGAACTCTTGCTGTCTCTTGCAATTATAGGGAATTTAGAGATGAGATTATTCGGGATCAGCTGATTGAACGCACATGCAACAAGACGATTCAGGAAAAACTGCTATCATCTGAGGACCCAGACCTGGATGCTGCACTCACTCTAGCTAGGAGCATTGAACATTCTCAGTTCTGCATGAAGGAAATGAGTGGAACTGTGCAATCTGGCGAAGTCAAGCAGCTTAGTGCGAAACATATTGTCAAACCCACTGAGGGGACCAATGTAACTTCCGCGAATAATCTAACACCTGCATCTAGCTTATCTAAATCCAGAATAAAGAAAACAGAACCCTCATGCCTCCGCTGTGGGAGTAAATCGCATCTTGGGAATGCCAAGTTTTGCTTTGCCTTAAATCAGACTTGTTCCAAATGTGGGAAAAAATGGCATTTTGCGTGTGTATGCAAAGCCACTGGATTGCACAGAGGCACTATGCAGGCTGCTAAAACCATTGAAGAGGACTTTGTTGATTCTAGGGAGGAAAGTGAGAACAATGTCTTACTTATGTTGTCTTCTTCACCTTTGCAGTCAGAAGGGGTCGTTGAGGTAGCTTTCATGGCTGGGTTACAGAAAAGAAAATCTCCAGTTTGTGTAATCTGTGTGAATTGCAAGAATGTAAGCTTTTTAGCGGATTCTGTTTCCTCGTTCACCCTTATCAATGCCAAAGACTTTAATGGGTTGGATGACATCCAATTGCACCAGTCCAACATAAGAATCTTTGCTTACGGTGGTAAAAGGGTGGAAGTCCTTGGCAAATTTAAGGCCAATTTAGAATTCAGGGGGATCTTGCATCTGGAACTCTGTACATTGTGAGGGATGGAGCGAATTTGTTGGGGTGGGAGGAGAAGGGGGAACTGGGGATCATTCTTGATCCCAATCATCCTGACATGCTTTTGTCAAGACTCGAGGCAAAACCGTTTTACAGCACTTCCCCATCGCTTATCTCTTTTCTTGCAGACACAGTTGGACGTTTGACTAGTGATTGATGGATTCAAAAATATCCTGAGGTCTTTAATGACAACCTATGGAAACTGAAAGGCTTTCAGCACCGTATCATCCTCAAGGAAGGTGCAAAGGCAGTTACACATAAGGTGAGCAAGGTACCGTTGAGTCTGCGCAATGAACTTAAGCAGGACCTTGAAGATTTGTGTGCCATGGGTGTAATTGAGCCCATTGAAGGGTCCGAGTAATTGGCTCCCATCGTTTTGGCACGCAAGGCGGCTAAGTCTCCCAGGATGTGTGTGGATTTACATGATCTCAACTCTAACATCTGGGTGGATCGCCAACCTTTGCCCAACATCAATGAAATGCTGGCAACCTTGGATGGTGCCAAGTATTTCTCCTCGCTTGACATTTCCTCAGCTTACCACCAGGTCGAATTGAGCAAGGACTCCAGACACCTTACCTCATTTGTAACACCCGAAGGAGCATTTCGTTACATACGAATGTCGTTTGGTCTGGCATCGGCTTCTGCAGTGTTCCAGTGCTTTATGGGGAATTTATTTTAGGGCACTGTCGGAGTCGTGTTTTTTCAAGATGACATCCTCATTCATGGCAAAACTGAATTTGAACATAACAGCAGGGTCAAGCAGGTTTTGGAGATTGTTAGATCTAGTGGGTTGACCCTAAGGAAGGACAAATGCAAGTTTTTTCAGAAGGGGGTGGATTACCTGGGTCACCACATTTCCAGTAAGGGAGTGGAATCCAAGATGACAATTTTGGATGCCATTCAGAACGCACCTGAACCCGTAAACAAGGACCAAGTTCGTTCCTTTCTGGGGCTAGTGGAGTATTACGATAAATATGTACGTAACTTTTCTGATAAAACGGCGTGTTTGCGTGAGCTTCTCAAGAAAAACGCGAGATATGTGTGGACTGATGAGTGTGATAACTATTTCAAGCTCCTTAAGAAATTGTGCAAGCGCGACCTCTCAAATTGTTTAATATCCATGATTTGTGCATTGTCACTACCGATGCCAGTAATGTTGGGTTGGGAGCTGTTCTCATGCAGAAGAGATGCGATGGGCATGAGGAGACCTTTGCATTTGCCTCAAGAACTCTACGGGAGCGGACAACACGTTTTCTACAATTGAGAAAGAGGCCCTGGCTCTGTGGTGGGGTGTGCAGTACTTCCGGAACTTCTTGTGGGGCAATGAATTTGTTCTTAGAACTGATCATAAGCCCTTGGTGGATCTTTTCACTACTAAAGCTGGCAGTAGGGCCACTCCACTCATAGCTAAGTGGCAGTACAGATTGCACAAATTTAATTATCGCCTAGAGTATGTTGCGGGATGAAAAATCATGTTGCCGATTGTTTATCCAGGCTTCCCGTCACGGAGGGTGTCAGAGACGCTACAACGGGCGATCTGGATATAGTGTGCGCCGTTGGTACTGTCGTGGATACTGTGATGGGTGCACTTTCTGAGCTTGAATGGTTGCAGGCTGTGTCTGAAGATGTTGAAATCAAAAGGGTGGCTGACTTTGTGGATCAAGGTTGGCCCAATAATAAGGATTTGGCTCCTGAATTGATTCCTTTCAAAAGAGTTGGTGAGGAGTTGTCCTTAGTCGATGGGATTTTGCCAAGGGGGGGGCTTATTGGTAGTTCCTGTGTGCATGCGCAAGAAGATTTTGGATCTGGCTCACGAAGGTCGCCTTGGTATTCGTGCCAGGAAGCGCAGAGTTAGAGAGGACTTCTGGTGGCCGGGCCAGCACAGGTCCATTGAACATTAAGTTCGGGACTGCTGTGCGTGTGTTCTTAGCGACAAAACTCAGGTGACTTATCCCTCTCCCATTGATCCTATTGCTGTAAAGACTGTGCCTTGGTGCAAACCGACTTTTGATGTTGCTGGGCCTTTTGGGGTCACTGGAAATTCTCATAAGTATGCGTTGGTTTTAATCGATTACATGTCCAAATGGCCTGAGGTGAGGTTCGTGGACAGTGGCAAATCTGCGACCATCATAAATTTTTTTAAGGATGTGTTTCTTCAGGAGGGATTTCCTGAGGAGTTAGTGACCGACAACTGCACCCAGTTGGTGTCCATGGAAATGCAAGATTTTCTCAGGGAACATGGCATTAAGCACAATCTCACTTCTTTCTACCACCCTCGCAGTAATGGTCTCGTTGAATGCATGAACCGGGTTATCAAAGACCAGTTACAATTAGCCTGGGTCAATGGGTTGCACTGGAGGGTGGCGATTGCCAATATGTTATGGGCGATAAGGACCACTCCCCACATTAACACTGGCATGTCTCCTTTCACCCTACTCAGGGGAAGGGTTGCAGGTTCCAAGTTAAACAAGGACTGGATGTCCAGGAAGGTGATTAATGAGTGTAAATTTGGCAGAGTGGCTGACGTCAGGGCAGCGGTTCAGTCAAAATATGAAACCAATTGTGTCAGGGTTTCCCCTGTTCGTGTTGGTGATTGGGTGAGGACCAAGAAACCCAACTTTGTTCGCAAGGGGGTTTCTCGGTTCTCAACTCCAGTGAAAGTGAAGGAGGTGAAGGAGGTGAAAGACCATGTAGTGGTGTTGGAGAATGGGAAAACCTGGGATAAATGTGCTATCTCTGTGGTACCAGAGTCCAAAGCTGTGTAAGTCAGTGAGAAGATGGGTGTTCATTCTGGTTACACTCCCCACATGGATGTTCCTCCCAGAAGGGGCGTCCATGCAGACCGCACTCCCTCCAGGGAAATTTTACCCAGGGTGAGAGTCGCCCCAGCCAAGTTTCAGGATTACGTCATGCATTAATTCTATATTGTTTTCTCATTTTGCTTTCTGTTATTGTCCTTTATATTTCAGTTTTCTTCTTCTATGTTTTAATCTTTATTGTTACTTTTTATTTTGCAATGTGAAGGAAGGGGGGGTGTTGGGTTCTAGAGTGTTCCGCTCGTGGCTGTTCCCTGCTCATGGGTGTTCCCTGCGTGGAACATGGAATGTGGGGAGATCGGCAGTTGCTGCCGGGGAGCTGCGGAGGACGAACTGAATAAAGCAAGTTAGCAACTTACCTGCGTTGCACTTCTTTTTACCTACCCTCGTAGTCATCCAGTTTTATTTCCATCATTCTACTGGCAGCTTGCAGTTCTTTAATTTGTTGTTGCATCATTTTTTAATCCTGGTGGGGGTCGGAGGTGACCGATTCCATGTTTTTTTTTCTTTTTTATAACTCTTTTTATTAACCAGAGAAAAACGACATTTCTTGTTACAGATTGATTAAACAGTCTCTCAGACATACATAGACATCAGTCCAATGATAAATCACAACAATAGGACAGGGAGGTGGGAACTCAAGGTGTGAGAGGTTCTTCCAGGGGAGGGATAGTAGGTGGGACACAGATATTCCCCCTGTACACATTCCATTTATCCCAAATTGCGGACCATTTTTTGGGGCATCCCTTTGCAACATACACTGTCTTTTCTCTAAGCATGCACCAATCCATGTCCGCTTTCCAGGTAGTCAATGTAGGCGACACTCCAGATCCCCACAGTCGGGCAATGTTTCTCTTAGCCACCATCAGGCCCAATGTGACCCAAGTTTTCCCCCTGCTATTCAGGTCAGTAGGCTCCCAGACATTTAGCAGACATCGTTTGGCTTCAGGCAGGAGTCTCACCCCGATCACCTCTTTTATACACTCGTGTATCTCCTTCCAGTACCTCTGGATAGTTGCACACTCCCATATTATATGCATGAAAGTACCCTCCTGTCCACATAGCCTCCTGCACCTCCCATTAGACACTCTTCCCATGCTAACGAGCCTGGCCCCCGACACATAGACCCTATGCAGGATCTTCAACTGAACTAGGCGGAGTCTGGAAGAGATTGCGACTTCTCTCGGGGACGCCAATGCCTCCTGCCACTCCTCCTCGTCAAGCTCTAATCCGTCTCTCTCCCACCGCCCCCTGGTCAGAACAAGAGGATCAGAAGTGTTATTTATCAGTTTCTTGTATGTGAGGGAGATCGCTTTTGTGGGCATGTAGCCATCCAACAACCTGTCTTCCAGCGGCGACGACTCTGGGGGAGATTCCCCTTTGGGCAAGTTCGATATTAGTGCATGCCGTACCTGTAAATACCGGAAGTATTCTGAATCGGCTAAGTCATATTCTTTTTGCAGGGCAGCAAATGACACCATCTCCCCCTTCTGCCACAAATCTCCAATCCTCGAGATCCCGATCAGATCCCAGTTTTCAAACCCTTTTGAGGTCCGCAGAGTTCCCAGTTGCTCGGCATCCCACAATGGAGTGGCCTGCGTGAGCCTCCGGTCCCACCCCAGACTCTTGTGCACTGCCCTACAGACGTGTACCGCGTGTCGGGTAGGCCCAGTGAGTGGGAGCCTTTTAGCATAGGAGTAGATGGCCCTATTGAAATTACCCCCGAGAAGTTGCCATTTGTCCATCCTATACCCAGGGTCATCCCAGCACTGATATGTGCATTGATTGATTGCAGCCAGTTGAGCAGCCCAGTCATATTTCTTTATGTCTGGGAGGGCTATCCCCCATCATACCATAACAATACCAGCTTTGATAAGGCTATGCGTGGCCTGCCCTCCCAGAGCAGTTCTCGCTGGACGCTTTCAATATCTTTAAAATATCGCGTTGGGACTGGGTCCGGGTGATTCTGTAAGGCGTACAGGAAGTGGGGCAAGGCCATCATTTTAAAAAGCGCTGCTCGTCCCAGTAGAGATAGCGGGAGCGTCCTCCAATGTGCGGCGTCCCGTTTCAACCTCTGGAGGGAGGGGAGCAGATTCCGCTCATACCTCGTCTTTGGGTCTGCTGAGATAAAAACACCCAGGTACCGGAAACCGTACCGGGCCACCTGAAGTGGGCAGACTTTAGTGGGGGCGGGGGGTCACCGCTGAGGACGTAGATTACCGACTTGGTCCAGTTGATCCTGTTACCAGAGTTCTTTCCGAAATTTGTAAATATATTAATGACATAATGGAGTGAGGGCCTCGGGGAGGCGAGATATAGGAGAATGTCGTCCGCATATAAGGAGATACGGGCTTCCCATGTGTCCGCCCACTTGAGGCCCCGGATTGTCGGATCCTGACGGATCCATGCTGCTAGTGGCTCGAGGGAGAGCACAAATAATAGTGGTGACAACGGACAGCCCTGACGTGTCCTTCGGCTCAATTCAAACACCTTCGACTTCTTGTTGTTGACCACTACCTGAGCCAGAGGCTCGCTATACAGCAGCCGCACCCACCCAATAAACCCGGGTCCGAAACCTAACTTTTTCAGGACTGCAAAGAGATAATCCTATTCGATGGTGTCAAATGCTATAGTGGCATCAAGTGACACCACCACCACCTCCGCTTCCTGGATCGTGCCCAACCTGCCCAACACACCGTGGAGCCGCTGCAAATTCAGGGCTGTATTGCGATGAGGCATAAAGCCCGATTGGTCAGGGTGTACCAGCTTACTGAGAACTGGGGTTAAGCGAGCCGCCAACAGTTTGGCCAAGATCTTGGGTTCTGCATTTAGCAGGGAGATAGGTCTGTACGACAATCACCTGTCCCTGGGTTTACCCTCCTTATAGATTGTCAATAGGGTAGCTACCCGCTGGTCATAGGGAAGTCTCCCCTTCTCCCTACTCTCTGCAAACATTGCTCGCAGGTGTGGGGCAATGGAGTCAGGTTTTAGCTTGTACAGTTCTATCGGCAGGCCTTTTGGGCCCGACGCCTTACAGGACTGGAGGTTCCTTATCGCCTGTGCGATCTCATCAGTCATGAAATCGCTATCTAAGGACTCCCGTTCCTCGGTTGACAGGGCAGGAAGTTGTATGTCCGCGAGCAGTGCCTCCGAATCCTCTTCCGGCAAATCAGTGCTTGATCGGTATACTCGGTGGTAATGATCGGCGAACTCATTAGCAATCGCCTGTGGGTCTGTTATGACTCCCCCCTGTACATCTACAAGTTCTGGGACTAGGCGGTTTGCCAGGTCCCTCCTATCAAGCCAGGCAAGTAGTTTACCGGCCTTGTCACCTAGGTCATAGAGCCTGCCATCCTTTTCTCTGCCTAGTCTTTTGGCCATATCTGTGGCAAGGGCTCTGTATTCCTCCCTCTTAAGCTTGAGTTCATGCTGCGTATCTCCTGTGGCCTCTCTGTCCCACTCGTCCTCCAGCCGGAGGATATCTGTTTCCACTTGGACCAGGTCCTTCGCCTTTTCTTTCCGGACACCTGCTATAAGCGGAAGAGCCTGCCCCCTCAGTACGGTCTTAAAGGCCTCCCAGAGAGTCTGGTGCGATGTGACCGAGCCTACATTCTTCAGGAAGTATCGATCCGTGACCTGAAGGAGAGCCCCTCTGACCGTTGTATTGCGCAAATACCAGGGGTTAATTGGTGCAATTCTACCCACCCTTTTTTCATTCAAGACTAATTCAGCCCAGATGGGGGAGTGATCTGATATACCCCTCGCCAAGTGTCGCACCTCCCAAACGCAACTAATCTGGGATGCCGGCACAAGGAGGTAGTCAATACGGGAGAGACTGTTGTGCGCCCCCGAGTGGAAAGTGTATTGGTGATTAGTGGGGTGAAACGACCTCCAGATATCCGCAAGGCCTATCGCGTCAATAAAGTCTGGGAGCCATCTTTGCGAGGGTCCGCTGTCACGTGGCGGATGGCGGTCTGCCGTGCCCGATACTACTGAATTGAAGTCCCCACCTGCTATGAGGTAGCCCTCTGGAAACGACAACATTATGGCCCCCAAGTCTTTGCAAGTATGGCCTTGAAGGCCCGGCGGGACATATACTGTCATCAGTGTTAATGTTCTACCCTCCCACTGCCCGGAGGCAGCAGCATATCTGCCCAGTACATCCGTCCACGTGTGCTGTATTGAGAGTGGAAAAGATTTTTTGAGCATGATGCCCACCCCCCTGGAACCCGAAGTGAAACCCGAGTGTGCCATCAGTTTGTACCCCCACCTATTCATGGCCTGGCAGGAATTACCCACAAGATGTGACTCCTGGAGGAACACTGTGTCCGGGGAATGCCTTTTAATATGCTGTAAGACAATACAACGCTTCACTTTATCCCCCAGACCATTGACATTCCAGCTCAGCATCCTAAGGCCTTTATCCCAGTGTGTGGGCATCTGCATACCTGTGGACCAGTAGTACCCCCCCTGTCTACGAATATTCAATGCCTTCTTCTCTGAACATCTATAAACCAACAACACCCTCCCCCAACCCAACTCCCCCCCTCCCTGCTTCCCTGCACTCTGGGCTTCAAACTGCCCAGCAAACAAACCATGCAGAGTGCCTGTCGCCCATACATTTAACTAAAAGAAGTAAACTGTGGGGGTAAAGGTTCCGCCACCTCGATCCCCTTATGATCAGTCATCCATATTCACCCGGTGGAGGGTAGCACATCAGAAATGGAATACAGACGGATAGTATGTGCCGCGGCTTAGTGCTAGTATGAGAAAAACAACCTCCCCATACACCCCCCATCTACGGCATGCATACGGTTAGGCTAGATAGGCCCATCAAGAGGCTCCCGCACCCCAGAGTTAGATGGGCGAGAAACTTAGCCCTGGACGTCACTCATCTGGCATTATGTTCTTTCGCACCTCTCCAGCCCTCCAACCAGTCCGCAGCCTCCTCAGGACGTTCAAAAAACCATGCCCTACCCTCTGCCTCAACTCTCAACCTGGCAGGGAAAAGCATGGCATACTTCACCCCTTTGTTACGTAGCTCTCTTGTCACCTCACGGAATGACCTCCATTGTTTTTGCACTCGTAGGGTGAAGTCCGGAAAAAGGGAAACCTCTTCCTTCTGATAGTGGAGAGGTGGAGCTACCCTGGCAGTTTGGAGTATGACGTCTCTGTCTCTAAAGTTGAGCAATCTGGCCAGTATGGGGCGCAGAGGCGCACCCTGTCGCGGTCGACCACCCGGTACTCTGTGTGCTCTTCCCACCACGAAGAACTTGGAGAGGCTCTTGGGTTGCAAGTGATTAAGAACAAGGTCCTCTACAAAGAGGTCCACTGCCGGTCCCTCCGCCTTCTTGGGCACCCCAATTATGCGGATGTTGTTTCTCCGGGAGCGACCTTCGTAGTCGTCGAGTTTATCTTCGGCATATTTCCGAAAATCTTGAAGTTCCCTGACATCCTGCTGCAATTGCGGGGTGTCTCCCTGGAGGTGACAATCTCCATTTGTTTAACTTTCTCACAGATTTTCGACATATCCGCTCTGATAAGAGTTACATCGGTGGAGATTGTATCCATTCCCTGTTCAAGAGATGCACAGACCCCCGAGATAGCCTCCATTACTTCCTGTAAGGTCAATTCGGGGTGTTCAGTTTCAGGCCCCGCTGCCACACTGCTCCTAGGGTGGGACTCGGTGATCGCGGGCTTCGGCAGGGCGAATTTATCCAGCCGCGTCTGTTGGGTCCCCTTTGAGCCCTTGGGGCCCGACATGGCTGCGGTTTCTTTGTCTCTGACTTTTCGCACCCCAAGGTACCTGTCCCTGACGGAGGCTCCACCCCCAGATCACTGATGTGGCCTTCGAGAACAGCGCTATGCAACCGGGCCCTAGAAGCGGCGTCCAAGCATGTCACGACCACCGGGGCCCCGCCGACCGTTGCTACAGGGGAAGGATTCTCAGGGCGGTCCCAGGACAGGTTCCCAGCCTTCGATGATCTCCTTCTTTAGGGTCTCTACCCAGTTCAGCTGCCCCCACCGCGACTGCCACACCGGGTCCAATTTGGTTCAGCCCCCGAGTGGTTGCAGCACTCACCGTTGTTAGTTGGCCCAGGAGAGGGGCATCGCGGTAGTCCCCGGGGCTCAGGGCGCCGCACCTCAGCGTGGTGTGCGGGCCCCCTCTTGAGTGTCCACGGCGGGGCCCGGAGCTCTCTGCGGTCCGCTAGTCACACCCTCCACCGGAGACCAAACGTCCCCGAGGCTGGAGCGGGCCGATGGTGTCGCCCGCAGTCAAGCAAATACAGCGTCAGGTCGTCGCCACGCCCCCTCCTTCACCACGGCAGGCCCCGGCCGCCGTCTTCTCTCAGGCCCAATGGCGACACAACTGCTGCTGCACTTCGGGGGGGGCTGCCGACGCCGAAATTTGTATCCGTGGGCTCGCTGAAGATCTCCGATGTACCCCCAGCACACGGGAATCGGATAAGTTTAGCAGATAGTTGAGGAAAATCGAAGTAATAGCGGAGCTCCTCTATAACCCGGCCATCACGCTCCGTGACGTAGCCACGCCCTCGCTTCCATGGTTTTGACTTTGTCACTCATCTTTTGGAGATCGGCTCTGATAAGCGTTGATTCCGTCGTGATCAAATCCATTCTACTTTCGAGTGAGGTTCGTACCCCCATAATTGCCTCCATGATTCCCTTTAGAGTAGGATCCCCCCCTTCTGGGCTTGTTCCCGCCGCCATATCTGTTTTGGTCGTCGTTTCAGTATCTGCATTTCTTTGCAGAGCATATCTGTCCAATTTGGTTTGGTGGGTACCTTTGTTACTTCTGCCCCCGGACATATTTGCTGGTGTAGATGCGAAGATGAGAATGGGGGGGTGGAGGGGGGGGAAGTTTTCTGCTGCTTGACTCTAGACCCTCAGGGTACAGCCTGCCACCTGACCGCAGGGCGCGATTGTCACTCACCCCACTCGGCCGAGGGCCTCTTTATGGTCTGCCCCAATTTTCAAAGGGTCTCTCTCCAGCCCCTGTGTCTTCACTTTTATTTTATTTTCCAGCACCGAAGCGATGCTTGTTGTTCGAAGGCTGGTGTGCCTTCGTATGTCTTCTCCAGTACCACCCTTAAGTCCAGGGCCAAACCCAAGCCTGGAGCACTCGGTGGACTGTTGTGCCTGCACTCATCACTTTTGTGGTCGGGCCTTCTGTGGCTTTAAACGTTGTCCTTGGGAGTTGGGGGGGCTCCTCACCCAAGCCGATTATGGTCTCCCCATTATTTCACAGGTACCCGATCGTTCATAGGGTGATGACTCTATGGCCTCGATGAATCACTCCCTAGCTAATTATTTATGCCAGCCTTTGGATTTTTAAAACCAGGTCAATGTTATTGCATGGGCCGGACTAGCTGCGTGTACTCTGGAACCGCCGCTTGCACTGCCGGAAGGCCGCCGAGATCAAGATGGAGGCCCTCCGCATCTTCCGACGATCGTTTCTGCCCGCTTGCGATCTGGTTCCTGAGAGTGCCTCCTTTTCACCCGTCCGCTCACCTCAGGGCTGCATTGCGGGCGCCGCGGTTGATGTGGATGGCAGCACCAGTCTCCCGCTGCGTCCCTTCCTAGTCCACTTTCCATTACTGCCGCACCGTGGCCCGTACCGATAATCGAGCCTGCGGCATCTGGGCCGTCACAGGCCGCAGCTCTTCACCTCTTCAAAAGTCACGCCGCGGATGGGTGCGCTGTCTCGGAGATCGCTCCGCAAGTGTCTCTAGGGCTTCAACCTGCCAGGCTGTGCTGTAGTTCGGATTTCTGGCCGGATTAATTGGTGGTAGGGGCTAGAGACTCACAGTGCCTCTCTAGCACGTGTCCATTTTCTCCAGCGCTTGGCCACGCCCCCTAGTGTCTCTTTGTTAATCAATATCGCTACACCCCTAACTGTTGCACTAGCAGAAGCAAAGAACGCATGGGCAATATATCCTGGAATACTCAACTTGAGCATAGTAGTTTCAAGATGCGTCTCCTGAGGCAGGATGACATTTGTATTAGAGGCTCTTATCCAAGGCAAAATTGCTCTACATTTATTCTTATTGTTGAGCCCATTGACATTACAAAAAGCCACCTTTATATAATTTGGAGTCATAACTTTCGTGAGATCCAAAGCTGTCTCTCGAGCTTACCTGTCCCCTTCCTACTCAAGGTATGCATAAATATTTAATTACTGCCAAATATCTCTGAGAGAATGCTAGCTTTGAAATATCTCACAAACTCTTTTCTGCTTTTAAGTTGCGGTCCACACCCCTTTGCCTCGTCCCATCATCCCCTGTGCCACGACTCCCACCTCTCCCCCTATGAGTCCTTCCAGAGGCAACCCCCAAACCCTCCTGTTGCGTGCCTTACCCTAAAATCCACCCCCTCAAATTGAGTTTCATGGTAAAGCACTCTAGACTGCTTGCATGGATGGTGGCAGCACATGGCCCAATCGTCTCACCACCTCCCCCCCCCGCCCCCCCCATCCTGCTCTGCTGTACCTAGGCAGGGCATAATAGGTCAGCCGTTAAAAAGATTAAGCATTTCTATAATCTTCCTAACGGGGAGTACCAATATTCATTTTCTAAGCTTGGGTGAATTATTTCATTCTAAACATGTGGACGCCTGTGGTACTGAAGAAAACACCTGGAATGTGACACTATAAACCACTTTCAGTTTGGAGTGCTGAATCAGCCCTGCTTGGGCACCTGCTTTCTTAAACAGTTCAACCATGGCCTGAAATTCTCTATGACTGGGAGCTGTAGCAAGTAATACATCTGAAGAAATCCTAAAGGAATAACCTTCTAAAGTTAGAAATGTTCCCACATAAATAGCTTTATTGAGGATCTGCTCTTTAATGACCAAAATTGTTTGAGGATATTTTGCATTAGGCCCCTGGTGGCTAAGGACTCTATGAGCGCACATGATTGTAAGATCTTTATCTTTCTCCACTAGTTCAGGGGAAACTTAAGCCTGGGTCAGTTCTGTAATTAACTTGGGAACTTTCTGCCCTAATGTGTTTTTCTCCGGAATGCCCGCAAAACATAAGTTAGATCGACGTGATCTGTCCTCCATTTCCTCCAGTTTGGTCTTGAGCTCTATTATCTCCCTTTTCGAATTTGCTGTCAAGAGTGTCATAGTTCTTATTGTTATCCTCCAGATCTGAAATTCTGTGCTCAGCTCAGTGTGGAGATATCCGCACGATCATTAACCTCATCCAAGCATTGGTTTATGGCACTTAATTGGTCACTTAGGGCTAGATGTACGAAAGTTAGGAATAGTGATTTACTGTGAATCGCAATTAGGAAATCACTATTCCTAATATATTAAACTCTTTTGAGTTTTATTAGCGAGTCATAGTGGGTTGCAAATAGACCTACCTCATGAATATTAATGAAGTAGATCACAATTTGTGACCCACTACGATTCTCTGCCATCACAGATATGGTGGCCTGCATGGATCAGCAGACCACCATGTCTGTGATTGCTTTAAAATAATGCAATCTTTCGTTTTTTTGAATGTAGCCTCTTTTCCTTAACCCCTTCGGTGCTTATGACGAGCTGGACTCGTCATGGCACACAGTGCTCGTGTGCTCATGACGAGTCCAGCTCGTCATAAGACCACCCACGGGGAAGCGCTGGCGCTCCCCGTGGGAATCCGATCGTTAGTTTTTTTGGGGAGGCAGGGAAGGGCTTCCCCTGCTCTCCCGCCCCGCCCTCCCCATCAATGACGCCAGCGCGCTAGGCGCGCTGACATCATTGAGGGTTTCTTTCTTCCCGACGCGCTGGAAGCCATTTGCTTCCAGCGCGTCGGGGAAATCAGGTGAGGTTTGGCTCGGGAGGGGGGTTTAGTATCAAAGAGGCATCGAGGGAAAGGAAAGGGTTTTCCTTTCCCCGATGCCTTCTTTGTGCATTTCCTGCTGCACGATCATGTGATCGTGCAGCAGGAATGCCCACTAGGCACCAGGGATTACAATTCAAAGTGTGTGTGTGTGTGTGTGTGTGTGTGCGTGTGTGTGTCCGTGTGCGTGTGCGTGTGCGTGTGTGTGTGTGTGTTATAGCATGATATGTTCCAAGACATCAGAATGTGGTGGCAGACTGGAACTTTAGGTGGACTGGAACCTTAGGTTCATTAAGGATGCCAGTGACTGGATTACAGACTGCAGAGTGTTTTTATTCCTAGTGATGAGATGGGGGTCCTTGCAAGACAGATTATCTTGCCCCCAAACTGGCAGTTCAGCTCTTGGAAAATTTCAGTTGGCACCCAGATCTGAAAGCCAATGCAACTGATGCGTTTCTGTAGCAATGGGCAGGAAACTGAGATGCGCATTTCCCCCATATGCAATGATCACAAGGGTAGCAGCCCAGACGAGACACCAGAGGGAAGATCTGATTCTGGGTACTCCGATTTGGAGTTAACAAGTTTGGTTTCAGACACTGCTCAATATGTCATGTGATTTCCCTTGAAGATTCTCAGGTTTCAGTGAGCATTTCTAGATTGCCAAGGGAACCTTCACATTGAAGTTCTATAGGGTGGCCTCCATCTGATGGATTGGATGATCACAGGGGATGCTTGGAGATTCCTAATGTTTCGGAGGTTGTTGGGGCATCATACAGATTGCTAGAGGGTCTGGAACCATCAAGTGGTACCGCTCAGCTTGGACACGTTGGTGTGAGGCAAGGAACCAGGATTTGGTGGGGTCAGGGATTTTGACATTCTGAATTTTCTGTTTGAATTCGTTGAAGCAGGTGTAGCATATAGAACTGTTAATACCTTCATGTCAGCTGTAACTGCTGGACATTTTCCAATAAATGACGGCGGGAGGGATACCCGTGTGTTGGCATACTTATGAGTTTTGTTACTCCTGTTTGTGGGATGTCAGTTTGATACTGAAACTCCTGTACTCCTGCAATATAATTATTTTCTGGGAGTGTGGGCCTAAACATTACTGGCAGGGAGTTTATCTCGAAGGAAGTGAGCTTTACTATTGCCTAGAAGACCAAGACCAATACTAGGTCGATCTATTATCCAATCTCTCCCACTAGTCCCAAGCAGTGTGTGGTTAGATGTATCAAAGCCCACGAGGACATAACAGCAGAGTCCAGACAGAAGCCGTTTAGGACAGTATCTTCTCATTTCATTGCGAGAATGGAGAGATAGCCATTGCAGGAGGCTGGCATTGATGTCAGTCACAAAACTTTATTTAGCATCAATTAAAATGCATAAAAGTACATAAAAACAAATAAAATGGACCATTTAATACAGAATTCTATGCTGCTAAGAACCATGCATAAATCACAAATTTATGGTTAAATAAATTGCAGTGTGTGTGTGTGTGTGTGTGTGTGTGTGTGTGTGTGTGTGCGCGCACACACACACGGCCCAGCTTCTATTTTATTTTAATTTGCTTCTCCATGAAATGTAAATGGGCAGTAGACCACAAAGTTATTATTGGTATGTGGCTAGGACGCGTCAATTCAAACTGCTCCCAATTCACACCGGTGAGCGTATTGTGTAGGTGGGTAATTAATGTGCACTGGTGTTCAGCTTTGCGCTGCAGGATTTTTGTACAATGCATATGCATGTTGACTGTGTGCACGGGGGATTTATATAGGTGCTGGTCAGTGCATGAGGAGTGTCAGCAGGACACGTGTATTGCCTACATAGAGACACAGGTTATGTGGACTGGACTAGGTAAATTTAGAATATATCTGCGTTTGTGAACTACATCTACACTGTGTGTGTATAGGTAGAAGGGTACATAAACTCCAGCACGCAAGGGTGAGGAATGTACAGGAAAAAGTACAAATTTACAATGAAGAGCGAACTTCCTAGAGGGGCTGAGAGTGAAAGTATTAGTTCTGAAAGTGTCTTTGGAAGAGAAGAGATTTGAGGTCAGCTTTGAAGATCCGGGTAGAGGAGGTGGCATGGAGCAATGGGGGAAGCGAGTTCCAGATTCTCACCGCATTTCCTGAGAAGGATTGCGCCATCGATCTTTCCCTTTTTGAAGACGGGGGGGGGGCTCAAGCAGAAGCTTTTCCGCATTGCGAGAAGGGCGAGAGCCACCGGACAATTTCAATTTATTTGCCAGGTAACGAGGGCAGGAGGTGTGTAAGGCTTTGTGTGTGATGCAGGCAGTTTTGTAAATCGATCTTGCCTCGATCGGAAGCCATCGAAGAGAGGATAGGAGTGACGTGGTCGCTCTGTTTAGACCCTGAAATGAGGCGAGCTGCTGAATGGAGGATGGATTTGAGAGGGGAGAGGTGGGATTTGGGTAGGCCCGTCAGAAGAGAATTGCAATAATCCAGTCTTGAGAGAACCAGAGATTGTACCAAGGTTTTTAAGTCTTTCTCCGGGAAGAACCGACGGATCCCCCGTAGAAGGCGCAACTGGTAACGTGCGTTCTTAGCAATAGAGTTGATGTGGGAGATTAGGTTGAGTCTTTTGTCAAGAATGACACCTAGGGATTTAGCGCTGTCAACAATGATGGGTTTGTTGTTGAGTAGGTTCAGCTGATCCATCCAAGATTGAACAGGAGGAGGTGAGAGAGAGGTAGAGAGGAGGAGGAATTCAGTTTTGGCGGGATTCAGAATGAGTTGGTGAGCTAACATCCAGTTGTGAATAGAGTTGAGAGTAGAGTTGAGTAGTGAGAGATCGTGTGCGGAAGATAAAGGTATCTTCCCACTAGTCCACCAGGCTTTTATTTGTGGAGAGTGACCCCTTGGGTGGCAGAATAGCAGTATGTTTTTAGGCCCATCTGCCCCCAAGGAGGGCAGAAGCCACTAGACACCAGTGTTTTTTTTAATTTTTGTGTTGGGGAGTGGCCAAAAGGGCAAGAGTTGCTCCCCTTTTACGGGGGTGAATATTTTATTTATACTGTTAGGCCCACCTACCCCTTAGCTTGGCTGGTGGATTGTGTGTGGACTGGTGCATTATTTGCATATGTGATTGTAATGTTTTTTTCTCCTTTTTATTCTAGTGTAAAGCTTTTGATTCCTGTTTGCGGTTTCGGCAGTGGTGGTTCTGCAGTTTTGCGTAATTGCATTTATTTGGTAAGAAAAATATTTTTGTTGTGTGTACTCCAAATGAGTATTATTGTCATGCATGAATGAATTTTTTGTAAGTGGTGCCATAATGGCAGCATATTTGTTAGTGTTCAGAGCATGAAATTCTTTGCGATGTTTTGCATTGTCTTATGTGTAATTTTTTTCTTCTTCTTTTTAGTGGGATATTGTTGATCCTTACTGTGTCTGTGCAGAGTAGGTGGTGGTGAGTCTAGCTGCTTCTGTCACGTGAGTGGTATAGTGTTGGAGTATATAGGTCTTTGTGATAAAGCTACATTTTGTTTATTTCTTTTTTTTACAAAGGGTTTGTTGTTGTTGACTTGTTTGACAAGTAACCTTTATTAGTAAGCATTATGGCTAGCCGTAGAATTACTGCTCAGCAGGTGGTTGGTTTGCTTCTTGAATCTTCCTCTGAGCAGGATTATGAGACTGACAGTGCGTCTGAGGGAGAGGAGGGAGGGGAAGATTCAGGCAGTGAGTTTTCTCTCCACATGGAATCATCGGATGATGAAGGTACTCTCAGTGCAGATGAAGTGCCTGATTTAGAGGAGGATACTACTGTGCCGATGGTGCAAGAGGCATCTGGATTGCAGCCTGGGGCTGCTAGGCTTCCTACTGGAAGTGCTGGACTCTGGGTTGATCCAAACATGGTGCAGCCGGTGTTGCCTGCCTTTAGTGGTTATGCAGGGTGTAGAGTGGATTGTGAACATTATTTGCCTATACAGTATTTTCAGTTGTTTATGGATGATGTATTTTTGGGTGAGATTGTTGAGCAGACTAATTTGTATGCTGAACAGTTTTTGAGGGACAACAGTGCCAGACTTAGGCCCCATTCTAGAGCTACCCGGTGGAGTCCCACAAATCTGGAAGAGATGAAGAAGTTTTTGGGTTTGACTTTTTTGATGGGTTTGATAAGGAAGCCGTCCATGGGTTCATATTGGTCTACCAGTCCCTTGATGGCAACGGCCATATTTCCTGCAGTTATGACTCGTGATCGGTATTTACTTTTGCTTCGGATGCTGCATTTTGTTGATAATGGTTTGGCGTTGCCACGAGATCACCCTGAATGTGACCGTCTTTTTAAGATTCGGCCTGTTCTTGATCACTTTGTAGATCGATTTTCAGAGATCTATACTCCAGGGAAAGAAATATCTATTGATGAGTCTTTGGTCCTGTTCAAGGGCCGTTTGGTTTTTAGGCAGTACATTCCTAGCAAGAGGGCACGCTATGGAATTAAGCTGTATATGTTGTCTGAGAGTAGGACAGGATATGTTTTTAATTTGCGTGTGTACACTGGTAGGGATTCCACTATTGACCCCCTGGTTGTCCGTCCACTTTTGGAGTTTCAGAGATAATTGTGTGGGATCTTGCTAGAGGACTGTTTAACAGAGGCCACCATTTGTACCTTGATAACTTCTACACTGCTGTGCAATTGTTTAAGGAATTGTTCAAAGTGGACACTTTTGCTTGTGGCACAATCCGCTCTAACCGTAAAGGTTATCCAAAAGAGCTTGTTTGCAAAAACTTCAGAGGGGACAGTGCAGTGCCTTGCGTAGTGAGGAACTGCTAGCTGTGAAATTTGTGGACAGGAGGGATGTGTACATGCTGACTACCATCCATGATGAGAGTACTTCACCTGTGGCTGTTTGGGGTCAGATTGCTGAAGTGCGCAAACCTGTGTGCATTTTAGACTACAATAAGCACATGGGTGGTGTTGATAGAGTAGATCAGAGGTTGGAACCTTACACTGCTATTCGTAAGTCTTACATTTGGTATAAGAAGTTGGCCATCCATCTCTTCAATTTAGCAACTTTCAATGCTTTTGTTGTGTTCAAGGAGTGTTCTCCTGCGTCAAAGTTGACTTTTGTTCAGTTTCAGGAGTCTGTCATAGGCAGCCTTGTTGTTGTGGAACAGGCAAGTGTTCCTAGAGTTGGAGTGGTGGAGGATGTGGCTCGATTGAAAGATCGCCACTTTCCTGATCACATTCCTCCTACACCCTCAAAAGACTTTCCCACTAGGAGATGTAGAGTCTGTTGGCGAAGAGGTACGCGGAAGGAGACTCGTATGTACTGCCCTGAGTGTCCTTCTAACCCTGGGCTGTGTGTGCCTGCTTGTTATAGAGCGTACCACAAGCAAAAGAATTATTGGGAGCAACCATGAGTGGTAAAGTGAACTGCCTGGTCTGTAATGTTTAAGAATTGTTGTTCTGTTTCAAGGTTGGCATTAGTGCAATGTATTTAGTTTCTGATTTTGTGTTAGTAGATTTGTATCTATTTGCAATTTGTTTGTGTTTTCTTTTTGTATAAAAAATCCTAAATGTGATGGTGGTGTGTGTAGGCTGGTGCTTGGCTGGCGGTGTGCGTGGAGTGGCGCTAGGCTGGCGGTGTGCGTGGAGTGGCGCTTGGCTGGCGGTGTGCGTGGAGTGGCGCTAGGCTGGCGGTGTGCGTGGAGTGGCGCTAGGCTGGCGGTGTGCGTGGAGTGGCGCTAGGCTGGCGGTGTGCGTGGAGTGGCGCTTGGCTGGCGGTGTGCGTGGAGTGGCGCTTGGCTGGCGGTGTGCGTGGACTGGCGCTCGGCTGGCAGTGTGTGAGTAGTGACTTGCTGCTGGTCACTACACACACTGCTAGCCGAGCGACACTCCACGCAATCCATCAGCTTGTGTGGTTGCTGTGTTAGGAATGTGGGCGTGTGAAAGTGATGGGCCCTTGAATGGCGCTGTCTGCTGGTGTGAGTGTTGTAATGTGATGGGCCCGTGGTTGGTGGTGTGAATGGTTTTGTATTTGTCACACGTATGAAAGGTGTATGAATGGCCTGTAAAGAGGTTGGTGCCTTGTCGTGGCTTTACAGCTCACGAGCTGTGAGTCAATGGTTCAGTTTCTCGTCCTTTCAATTATTAACAGTGCATTTCATTTTTGTGAAATCACTTGTTAATACAATTGTATATACTGAACCATCACTCACCCTCGTGCCAAATCCAACCAGTATGTGTGTGTGTGCTTGAGGATTAGATGGCTGTGCAGTAATATTTTTTTTGTCTTTCTCAAGCAGGGTGTACCTTGTCCCTTTTTGTGAATGTTGTAATGTGTTTGTTTCGTGCCTGGGGGTGTGAATGGTCTTGTGTGTATCACGTATGAAAGGTGTGTGAATGGCCTGTAAAGCGGTTGGGGCCTTGACGTGGCTTTACAGCTCACGAGCTGCGAGTCACTGGTTCCGTTTTTGTCCTTTCAATTATTGACAGTGCATTTCATTTTTGTGAAATCTCTTGTTAATAAAATTGTATATACTGAACCATCACTTGCCCTCGTGCCAAATCCAACCAGTATGTGTGTGTGCTTGAGGAATAGATGGCTGTGCAGTAATCTTTGTCTTTTTAGTCTGTCTGCCAAGGTGTACATTCCGTCTAAGAATAACCTACCAACTGTAGATATTGTCGTAAACGAAACACCCATGGGAGTACATGGTGATATCTCTCTTGTGGATCCCAACAAGTTATGGTACCCACAATGTCCTGCAAACCTCAAAATGTCTGTCACATTTTCCTTGCAATATTGTGCCAAAATTTTCACGCTGCAGAAATAAACAACACATTATCTCAAAATGACCTGGTTTTGCAAAGGGGTCACCTGGGTTTTTGGCCCGGGGCTCGGTGGCCACATAGGAAACCTACCAAACCCACACATTTCTGAAAAGTAGACACCCGGGGCTTCCAGGGAGGTATGGCTTGCGTGGATCCCCCAACGTTTCCTTACCCAGAATCCCTGCAAACCTCAATTTTAGCTGAAAAAATCACTTTTTCACACATTTTTGTGTGGGAAAGTGTGGCATCACTGGCCTCACACAAATTTCCTACCACCAGCGTTCCCCAGGTCTCCCGATAAAAATGGTGCCTCACTTGTGTGGGAGGCCCAAGTACCCGCGACAGGCAAGGGCCCACAACGTATTGAGGCGACCTCAAAATGGCCTTTCACAAAACCACCTGGTTTTGCAAGGGAGTCACCTGGGTTTTGGCCCGTGCTCGGCGGCCATCTAGGAAACCTACCAAACCCACACATTTCTGAAAAGTAGACACCCGGGGGCTTCCAGGGAGGTATGGCTTGCATGGATCCCCCAACGTTTCCTTACCAGAATCCCCTGCAAACCTCAATTTTAGCTGAAAAAATCACTTTTTCACACATTTTTGTGTGGGAAAGTGTGGCATCACTGGCCTCACACAAATTTCCTACCACCCAGCGTTCCCCAGGTCTCCCGATAAAAATGGTGCCTCACTTGTGTGGGAGGCCCAAGTACCCGCGACAGGCAGGGCCCACAACGTATTGAGGCGACCTCAAAATGGCCTTTCACAAAACCACCTGGTTTTGCAAGGGGGTCACCTGGGTTTTGGCCCTGTGCTCGGCGGCCATCTAGGAAACCTACCAAACCCACACATTTCTGAAAAGTAGACACCCGGGGCTTCCAGGGAGGTATGGCTTGCGTGGATCCCCCAACGTTTCCTTACCCAGAATCCCTGCAAACCTCAATTTTAGCTGAAAAAATCACTTTTTCACACATTTTGTGTGGGAAAGTGTGGCATCACTGGCCTCACACAAATTTCCTACCACCCAGCGTTCCCCAGGTCTCCCGATAAAATGGTGCCTCACTTGTGTGGGAGGCCCAAGTACCCGCGACAGGCAAGGGCCCACAACGTATTGAGGCGACCTCAAAATGGCCTTTCACAAAACCACCTGGTTTTGCAAGGGAGTCACCTGGGTTTTGGCTCTGTGCTCGGCGGCCATCTAGGAAACCTACCAAACCCACACATTTCTGAAAAGTAGACACCGGGGGCTTCCAGGGAGGTATGGCTTGCGTGGATCCCCAACGTTTCACTCCAGAATCCCTGCAAACCTCAATTTTAGCTGAAAAATCACTTTTTCACACATTTTTGTGTGGGAAAGTGTGGCATCACTGGCCTCACACAAAGTTCCTACCACCCAGCCTTCCCCAGGTCTCCCGATAAAATGGTGCTCACTTGTGTGGAGGCCCAAGTACTCGCGACAGGCAAGGGCCCAAAACATTTTTGATAGGCAAATGCTGATGTTGCCTCAAAACGTTTTGTGTCCTTGCATGTCGCAGGTACTTGGGCCTCCCACACAAGTGAGGCACCATTTTATCAGGAGACCTGGGGAACGCTGGGTGGTAGGAAATTTGTGTGAGGCCAGTGATGCCACACTTTCCCACACAAAATGTGTGAAAAAGTGATTTTTTCAGCTAAAATTGAGGTTTGCAGGGGATTCTGGTAAGGAAACGTTGGGGATCCACGCAAGCCATACCTCCCTGAAGCCCCCGGGTGTCTACTTTTCAGAAATGTGTGGTTTTGGTAGGTTTCCCTAGATGGTCGCCGAGCACAGGGCCAAAACCCAGGTGACCCCCTTGCAAAAACAGGTGGTTTTGAGATAGGCAATTTTGAGGTCGCCTCACTACGTTGTGGGCCCTTGCCTGTCGCGGGTACTTGGGCCTCCCACACAAGTGAGGCACCATTTTTATCGGGAGACCTGGGGAACGCTGGGTGGTAGGAAATTTGTGTGAGGCCAGTGATGCCATACTTTCCCACCACAAAAATGTGTGAAAAAGTGATTTTTTCAGCTAAAATTGCGGTTTGCAAGGGATTCTGGGTAGGAAACGTTGGGGGATCCACGCAAGCCATACCTCCCTGGAAGCCCCCGGGTGTCTACTTTTCAGAAATGTGTGGGTTTGGTAGGTTTCCTAGATGGCCGCCGAGCACAGGGCCAAAAACCCAGGTGACCCCTTGCAAAACCAGGTGGTTTTGAGATAGGCAATTTTGAGGTCGCCTCACTACGTTGTGGGCCCTTGCCTGTCACGGGTACTTGGGCCTCCCACACAAGTGAGGCACCATTTTTATCGGGAGACCTGGGGGAACGCTGGGTGGTAGGAAATTTGTGTGAGGCCAGTGATGCCACACTTTCCCACACAAAAATGTGTGAAAAAGTGATTTTTTCAGCTAAAATTGAGGTTTGCAGGGATTCTGGTAGGAAACGTTGGGGGATCCACGTAAGCCATACCTCCCTGGAAGCCCCCGGGTGTCTACTTTTCAGAAATGTGTGGGTTTGGTAGGTTTCCTAGATGGCCGCTGAGCACAGGGCCAAAACCCAGGTGAGCTCCTTGCAAAACCAGGTGGTTTTGTGAAAGGCCATTTGAGGTCGCCTCAATACGTTGTGGGCCCTTGCCTGTCGCGGGTACTTGGGCCTCCCACACAAGTGAGGCACCATTTTTATCGGGAGACCTGGGGGAACGCTGGGTGGTAGGAAATTTGTGTGAGGCCAGTGATGCCACACTTTCCCACACAAAAATGTGTGAAAAAGTGATTTTTTCAGCTAAAATTGAGGTTTGCAGGGGATTCTGGGTAAGGAAACGTTGGGGGATCCACGCAAGCCATACCTCCCTGGAAGCCCCCGGGTGTCTACTTTTCCGAAATGTGTGGGTTTGGTACTTTTCCTAGATGGCCACCGAGCACGGGGCCAAAACCCAGGTGACTTCTGCAAAACCAGGTGGTTTTGTGAAAGGCCATTTTGAGGTCGCCTCAATACGTTGTGGGCCCTTGCCTGTCGCGGGTACTTGGGCCTCCCACACAAGTGAGGCACCATTTTTATCGGGAGACCTGGGGAACGCTGGGTGGTAGGAAATTTGTGTGAGGCCAGTGATGCCACACTTTCCCACACAAAAATGTGTGAAAAAAGTGATTTTTTCAGCTAAAATTGAGGTTTGCAGGGGATTCTGGGTAAGGAAACTTTGGGGGATCCACGCAAGCCATACCTCCCTGGAAGCCCCCGGGTGTCTACTGTTCAGAAATGTGTGTGTTTGGTAGGTTTCCCTAGGTGCCGGCAGAGCTAGGGTTCACAAACTACAGCTAGGCACTTTGCCAAAAAAGGGTCATTTTTCACTGCGAAATTGAGGTGTGACCACGTTGCGTTTTGCGCCGTTTCCTGTCGCGGGCACTAGGCCGACCCACACAAGTGAGGTACCATTTTTCTCGTAAGACTTTGGGGAACGCGGGGTGGGTGGAAATTTGTGGATCCACGCAGATTCCAGAACTTTCCACCACAGAAATGTGGGGAAAATGTGGTTTTTTTGACAATTTTTAGGTTTGCAAGGGATTCTGGGTAACAGAACCTGGTGGGAGGCAGTCCAGTCACCCCATCCTGGACTCCCCTGGGTGTCTAGTTTTCAAAAATGTATAGGTTTGCTAGGTTTCCCTAGGTGCCGGCAGAGCTAGGGTTCAAAAACTACAGCTAGGCACTTTGCCAAAAAGGGTCATTTTTCACTGCGAAATTGAGGTGTGACCACGTTGGGTTTTGCGCCGTTTCCTGTCGCAGGCACTAGGCCGACCCACACAAGTGAGGTACCATTTTTCTCGTAAGACTTTGGGGAACGCGGGGTGGGTGGAAATTTGTGGATCCACGCAGATTCCAGAACTTTCCACCACAGAAATGTGGGGAAAATGTGGGTTTTTGACAATTTTTTATGTTTGCAAGGGATTCTGGGTAACAGAACCTGGTGGGAGGCAGTCAAGTCACCCCATCCTGCATTCCCCTGGGTGTCTAGTTTTCAAAAATGTATAGGTTTGCTAGGTTTCCCTAGGTGCCGGCAGAGGTAGGGTTCAAAAACTACAGCTAGGCACTTTGCAAAAAAGGGTCATTTTTCACTGCGAAATTGAGGTGTGACCACGTTGCGTTTTGCGCCGTTTCCTGTCGCAGGCACTAGGCCGACCCACACAAGTGAGGTACCATTTTTCTCAGAAGACTTTGGGGAACGCGGGGTGGGTGGAAATTTGTGGATCCACGCAGATTCCAGAACTTTCCACCACAGAAATGTGGGAAAATGTGGTTTTTTTGATAATTGTTTAGGTTTGCAAGGGATTCTGGGTAACAGAACCTGGTGGGAGGCAGTCCAGTCACCCCATCCTGGATTCCCCTGGGTGTCTAGTTTTCAAAAATGTATAGGTTTGCTAGGTTTCCCTAGGTGCCCGGCAGAGCTAGGGTTCAAAAACTACAGCTAGGCACTTTGCCAAAAAAGGGTCATTTTTCACTGCGAAATTGAGGTGTGACCACGTTGCGTTTTGTGACGTTTCCTGTCGCAGGCACTAGGCCGACCCACACAAGTGAGGTACCATTTTTCTCGAAACACTTTGGGGAACGCGGGGTGGGTGGAAATTTGTGGATCCACACAGATTCCAGAACTTTCCACCACAAAAATGTGGGGAAAATGTGTTTTTTTTGACAATTTTTTATGTTTGCAAGGGATTCTGGGTAACAGAACATGGTGGGAGGCAGTCAAGTCACCCCATCCTGGATTTCCCTGGGTGTCTAGTTTTCAAAAATGTATAGGTTTGCTAGGTTTCCCTAGGTGCCGGCAGAGGTAGGGTTAAAAACTACAGCTAGGCACTTTGCAAAAAAGGGTCATTTTTCACTGCGAAATTGAGGTGTGACCACGTTGCGTTTTGCGCCGTTTACTGTCGCAGGCACTAGGCCGACCCACACAAGTGAGGTACCATTTTTCTCGTAAGACTTTGGGGAACGCGGGGTGGGTGGAAATTTGTGGATCCACGCAGATTCCAGAACTTTCCACCACAGAAATGTGTGGAAAATGTGGTTTTTTTGACAATTGTTTATGTTTGCAAGGGATTCTGGGTAACAGAACCTGGTGGGAGGCAGTCAAGTCACCCCATCCTGGATTCCCCTGGTTGTCTAGTTTTCAAAAATGTATAGGTTTGCTAGGTTTCCCTAGGTGCCGGCAGAGGTAGGGTTCAAAAACTACAGCTAGGCACTTTGCAAAAAAAGGGTCATTTTTCACTGCGAAATTGTGGTGTGACCACGTTGCGTTTTGCGCCGTTTCCTGACGCGGGCACTAGGCCGACGCACACAAGTGAGGTACCATTTTTCTCAGAAGACTTTGGGGAACGCGGGGTGGGTGGAAATTTGTGGATCCACGCAGATTCCAGAACTTTCCACCACAGAAATGTGGGGAAAATGTGGTTTTTTTGACAATTTTGTATGTTTGCAAGGGATTCTGGGTAACAGAACCTGGTGGGAGGCAGTCAAGTCACCCCATCCTGGATTCCCCTGGGTGTCTAGTTTTCAAACATGTATAGGTTTGCTAGGTTCCCCTAGGTGCCGGCAGAGGTAGGGTTCAAAAACTACAGCTAGGCACTTTGCAAAAAAGGGTCATTTTTCACTGCGAAATTGAGGTGTGACCACGTTGCGTTTTGCGCCGTTTCCTGTCGCAGGCACTAGGCCGACCCACACAAGTGAGGTACCATTTTTCCCAGAAGACTTTGGGGAACGCGGGGTGGGTGGAAATTTGTGGATCCACGCAGATTCCAGAACTTTCCACCACAGAAATGTGGGGAAAATGTGGTTTTTTTGACAATGTTTTAGGTTTGCAAGGGATTCTGGGTAACAGAACCTGGTGGGAGGCAGTCCAGTCACCCCATCCTGGATTCCCCTGGGTGTCTAGTTTTCAAAAATGTATAGGTTTGCTAGGTTTCCCTAGGTGTCGGCAGAGCTAGGGTTCAAAAACTACAGCTAGGCACTTTGCCAAAAAAGGGTCATTTTTCCCTGCGAAATTGAGGTGTGACCACGCTGCGTTTTGCGCCGTTTCCTGTCGCAGGCACTAGGCCGACCCACACAAGTGAGGTACCATTTTTCTCGTAAGACTTTGGGGAACGCGGGGTGGGTGGAAATTTGTGGATCCGCACAGATTCCAGAACTTTCCACCACAGAAATGTGGGGAAAATGTGTTTTTTTGACAATTTTTTATGTTTGCAAGGGATTCTGGGTAACAGAACATGGTGGGAGGCAGTCAAGTCACCCCATCCTGGATTCCCCTGGGTGTCTAGTTTTCAAAAATGTATAGGTTTGCTAGGTTTCCCTAGGTGCCGGCAGAGGTAGGGTTCAAAAACTACAGCTAGGCACTTTGCAAAAAAGGGTCATTTTTCACTGCGAAATTGAGGTATGACCACGTTGCGTTTTGCGCCGTTTCCTGTCGCAGGTACTAGGCCGACCCACACAAGTGAGGTACCATTTTTCTCGTAAGACTTTGGGGAACGCGGGGTGGGGGAAATTTGTGGATCCACGCAGATTCCAGAACTTTCCACCACAGAAATGTGGGGAAAATGTGGGTTTTTTGACAATTTTTTATGTTTGCAAGGGATTCTGGGTAACAGAACCTGGTGGGAGGCAGTCCAGTCACCCCATCCTGGATTCCCCTGGGTGTCTAGTTTTAAAAATGTATAGGTTTGCTAGGTTTCCCTAGGTGCCGGCAGAGGTAGGGTTCAAAAACTACAGCTAGGCACTTTGCAAAAAAGGGTCATTTTTCACTGCGAAATTGAGGTATGACCACGTTGCGTTTTGCGCAGTTTCCTGTCGCAGGCACTAGGCCGACCCACACAAGTGAGGTACCATTTTTCTCGTAAGACTTTGGGGAACGCGGGGTGGGTGGAAATTTGTGGATCCACGCAGATTCCAGAACTTTCCACCACAGAAATGTGGGGAAAATGTGGTTTTTTGAAAAATGTTATGTTTGCAAGGGATTCTGGGTAACAGAACCTGGTGGGAGGCAGTCAAGTCACCCCATCCTGGATTCCCCTGGGTGTCTAGTTTTCAAAAATGTATAGGTTTGCTAGGTTTCCCTAGGTGCCGGCAGAGCTAGGGTTCAAAAACTACAGCTAGGCACTTTGCCAAAAAGGGTCATTTTTCACTGCGAAATTGAGGTGTGACCACGTTGCGTTTTGTGCCGTTTCCTGTCGCAGGCACTAGGCCGACCCACACAAGTGAGGTACCATTTTTCTCGTAAGACTTTGGGGAACGCGGGGTGGGTGGAAATTTGTGGATCCACGCAGATTCCAGAACTTTCCACCACAGAAATGTGGGGAAAATGTGTTTTTTGACAATTTTTTATGTTTGCAAGGGATTTTGGGTAACAGAACCTGGTGGGAGGCAGTCAAGTCACCCCATCCTGGATTCCCCTGGGTGTCTAGTTTTCAAAAATGTATAGGTTTGCTAGGTTTCCCTAGGTGCCGGCAGAGCTAGGGTTCAAAAACTACAGCTAGGCACTTTGCCAAAAAGGGTCATTTTTCACTGCGAAATTGAGGTGTGACCACGTTGCGTTTTGCGCCGTTTCCTGTCGCAGGCACTAGGCCGACCCACACAAGTGAGGTACCATTTTTCTCGTAAGACTTTGGGGAACGCGGGTGTGTGGAAATTTGTGGATCCACGCAGATTCCAAAACTTTCCACCACAGAAATGTGGGGAAAATGTGGTTTATTTTGACAATTTTTAGGTTTGCAAGGGATTCTGGGTAACAGAACCTGGTGGGAGGAAGTCAAGTCACTCCATCCTGGATTCCCCTGGGTGTCTAGTTTTCAAAAATGTATAGGTTTGCTAGGTTTCCCTAGGTGCCGGCAGAGCTAGGGTTCAAAAACTACACCTAGGCACTTTGCAAAAAAAGGGTAATTTTTCATTGTGAAAATGTGGTACGTCCACGTTGCATTTTGAGCCATTTCCTGTTGTGGGCACAAGGGCTACCCACACAAGTGAGGTACCATTTTTATCGGGAGACTTAGGGTAACACAGAATTGTAGAGCAACTGTTATTACCTATTGACTTTCGATGCATTTCTGCCTTCCAAATGAAAGACAATGTGTAAAAAATAAGTCATTTTGAAAAATGACCTATAATTCTCATGCTAGTATGGGTACTCCCAATTTCGGAAATGTGCAAATATCTACTGTTTCTAAAATCTACATTTTGTTCCCATTTCAGAAATACATAGGTGTCTTTCATAACAATTTTTCCATGTATACATTTTCCCAAAATAATTGCTATATGCCCGGTACATAATAAAAACCATTGCAAGATGCTGCTCAATTATTGGCTCTGGGTTCGTCGGGTTCTTGGTGAACCTACAAGTCCTATATATCCCCACAACCAGAAAGGTCCAGCGGATATAACGGTATCTTGCCTTCAAATAGCTGTCATAATTAGAAGAAGTTATAGGTGAAAACGTTGACACAAATGGCTGTTTTTTTGCAACTAATTTTCAATTTTTCCTTTATTTAACTGTTAGTTTCTGTAAGGAAAACTTTAAGGATCTACACAAATGACCCCTTGCTGAATTCAGATTTTTGTCTACTTTTCAGAAATGTATGGCTTTCCAGGATCCATTATTGGTTTCATACCCATTTCTACCATTAACTGGAAGGAGGTTGAAAGCACAAAAAATAGCAAAAATAGGCTATGTCCCAGAAAAATGCCAAAACTGTGTAAAAAAGTTGGTTTTCTGACAAAAGTCTGCTTGTCCCTGAAAGCTGGGAAGATGGTGATTTCAGCACCACAACCCCTTTTTGATGCCATTTGCAGGGAAAAATCAAGACGCTTTCATCTGTAGCCCTTTTTCGCATTTTTCCCAAAAAAACAAAATTTAGCTGTATTTTGACTAATTTCTGGGTCCCCTCCAGGGGAATCCACAAACCCTGGGTACCTTTACAATCCCCATGATGTTAGAAAAAAGGACGCAAATTTGGCATGGATACCTTATGTGGTCAAAAAGTTACAGGGGCCTAAGCGCGCACTACCCCAAATAGCCAAAAAAAGGCTTAGCACAGGAGGGGAAAAGGCCTAGCAGCGAAGGGCTTAAAGGAAAATGGGATGTGTTTAATAAGAAAAAAATTAAACATTGAAGTTTCATTTTTTACGAGTAGGCAGTGGTCCGTGGGATCATTGCCTGCTTTTAAAAAATATTTTGCCAATCATTCTCAAAGGGGAAGGGGCCCCTTGTGGACCCCTTCCCATTTGCGAATGGGTGACCACCATTTCTCAAATGGCGGCAAATTGTGAATATTTTGTGACTGCATCACGGTTGCAAAACATTCATCAATACCATTTCAATTTGGTTTTAGGAAGGGACGCCCTCAACAAGCCCCTTCCAAAATATTGAATCGCAAAACCCAAATTGTGATTTTGTAACAAGTTACCAAATCACAGTTTTGGCTTTGTACATCCCAAAAAGCATTTTTGCTGTGACAAACTGCCCAATACTGTGAATCGGGTGTTTGGGACCAGAAAAATGCTACGTACATCTAGCCCTCAACACACTCTCCCAACACATACACCACACAAGCACCGATAACACCTACACCCCCACCCTACACCACATGGCACAGCAAACCCGCACGTCGCATACATGCTTCTAAATACAGGATCACTCAGTGATATGGGACCTGCTGAACAGAGACACACCCGACATCCTCTTCATCACAGAGATTGGCTCAACCCCTCATCGGCTCCCAACATTGCCATGCAATCCCAGCAACCTCCCTCATAATATTAGAGCTCCCTCCTCACTTCTTGGGGACCACACACCTACACACCTGCCCAAGCACCTGGATACCCTCTTGTGATTAGCGTGCGATACAAATCAACATTACATAACCATTGTGTGCACTTTCCCCAAAGTCTGTTGGATTGGAGTTGTCTGCATTTTGTTCAGTTTTAGTAGGATTTTAGTTAGAATAGTGTATTTGAATTGTTTTGATATGTTTTTTAAATAATTAATTTGATTACTACATATTACTTTCTCCTGGAGGTTTTTAAAAGATATATTATGCTTGTTTCATTGTAAATTATATATTTTTTGAAATATTTGATTTTTTATTTAATTTTCTACTGAGTTTTTTATTACTTTTTTTATTTTAAAATATTCATTATTGTTTTATTTTTTTTAAATGTGATTAATAATTATATGTTTAAGTAGTGTTTCTAATTAGGTAAAGGTAATATTTTTGCGCTTGGTGCTTTTACCATAATATTTTTGGACTACAGCATTTTTGTGGTCGATATGTCATCATACAACCATTTAGATAACAAGAAGCGAGTTGGGAGATGGCCTAATTCCCAAAGTTAAAAGCTTGTTTCAAAGAATATAAGTGAACATTTACCAAGATAACCACTGGCTTGAATGAATGCTTGCTAGTTCATGCCACACTGTTTTACACTTATACCTGTGATTCTATGTCAGGACCGGAGGCTCCGATTATGCTTCTCATTTCTTTACTAGAAGCTCACAGCAGCCAATAGGAAAACAATAACAAAATCACATGACCAACCATAGAGTACCAAGTATATAAGGTCCCAACATCGGCACAGTGTCCTCTTTCTTTGCTGCTCCGCAGCCAGTTAAGTGCTCTTACCTTATATATGACTTAATTGCTACTAGGATTGCTTTTGCTTTTATAATCGTAGCGTTGCTATAACGATTGTCTTTACGCTGGTTTTGTGCTTTATAGTCTTGACATAGCGGCTGTGTTTAGCGCTGTTTGAGTTTTATAGCCTTGACATTGTTAGCGGCTGTGTTTTGCGCTTACCGCGGGTATTTATTAGGTGCCGAGTATTGCTGCCCAAAGCTGTGCGCCTCTTGGTGTCCGTGTCTGGTGGGCTGCGCGTCTCTTCGAAGTCCTTAGCCGATCGGGTTGCCGCGCAGTGGATCGCGAGGTGCCGGGGAGCGAGGACGCGCGTCTCTATTGACGCGCAGTCCTCTCTTTACTTTCCGCGAGCGGCCGGTACCGCGCATGCGCGGCGGCCATCTTTGCCCTGAATTCATTCATCGGGCTTCAGTGAACGCCGGAGCAGCGTTTTTCGTGCTCCTTGACCCCGTTTTCGCAGCGTTTTGGCGAAAATCAGCTTGTTGTGCTCCCCAGACGTCCTGCACTTATAACACAGTGTTGGGGCTGTATAATCCTGCATAGGCTCTGCCTAGAGTGGCTTTTGGGCAAGCTTTTCCTCCCTCCACATCTTATGCTTATTTACTTACATCCTTCTGGATTGTACTGAGCTTGCCTGGGGTTCTTTGCCACTCTCCCTGATTTCTATAATTATACATCTGTGCCACGTGGGTTCTCCCGAGCATTTCACAGACAGTCCTCCCGGGGTCTTCGAAGTCACTCTCCCAGGGTGTCAAGATGGCCGAGTATTACTATGAAGAGGACGACTACTACGAAGAGGAACCCTCTGGGTCTATGGAGCAGGACCTCTTTGAGGCCCTGGACGCAGCAGTCCAACATTCTGTTAATAAGGTTTTGGTGAAAGCCATAGAACCCCTTAAACGTCACCTGTGTACGTACGCCAAGCAGCAAGGCTGGCTCCCCACCTCGGGCAATCGCCCTAGGTCTGGGAGTATGGGGGTTAAGAACCTGCACGCTGCGGATTTCGCCAAACTTGCAAGGTCTATGGAGGAGCAGGAGTACTCCGCCCCCTCCAGTAAGGCGACTATTACGGAGATCACCCAGGAGGATGACCAGGATACCTCCTCGGACCCCTCCACTGACCAGGAGGAGGCACCTAGACCTGCCAAAAAAGCAAGGAAAGAAAGACACACGAACGAGTCTTCGGCTCCCAAGGTACTCAACTTTGAACCCTCCGAAATTGTGCACCCCAATTCTTCCGCCTGGCTGCCACCCCAGGAAGTGGCGGATTATGGCCAGTCTCATCTTCGCCAATCCTTCGACAAGGATGTACGGGCGCGACTTCGGTCGGAATGCCCTAGACCTGATTTAGCAGGTAAGGTGGCTGAGACTCCCGAGGTTGATCCCTCCATGCTTACCTACCTCAAGAAGTATTCAAAGGATCCCAAGAAGGGTCTTGATAGATCCTGGCGGTCATGTCAGGATAAATTACTGGACATGACCGGACCCCTGACTAAGATCCTCGAGTTAGGCTTTAGGGTCAAGGAGTCCGGATTGGGGATTGATCCAGAAGAGCTCATCGGTTGGGCCCAAAGGGCAGTATTCCAGCTCGGCAATGCCAACTGTGCACTATCTTTGGAACGCCGTCGCTCTATTTTGTTGAAGTTAGATCCCAAATTGGCAGAACTCTCAACGTCTGAATCGGGCCCACTGGCCCAGGGCTTGCTTTTCGGACAACCGTTCCTTAAGGAATTAACGAAGTTCGTTGCCACATTCAGTGGTCTGGACAAAGCCCAAGGGTCCCTCAAACGGGCGTTCCGCCCAGTTTTCGTCAGGGCCGGACGATTTCGGGGGCGTTCGTTCGGCCGGGGTTATAATCAAGGCGCCCCACACGGCCAGCAGCAAGGAGGTTATCAGGACTCCAACTCAAATAACAGCTCCTCCTTCTATCCAACCCGACGCTCCAGGAATAGATTCCGCAAAGGCAGATTTGGAGGCAATTCAGGCGGACAACAAGATTCCGGATCTACCGGTGAGACTGATTCCCTGTTCAGAGGTAATCTTGGGGGGCAGAGTGATGTTTTTCCTAGACAACTGGTGCATGATCTCTCAAGATGCATGGGTCTTGGAAACCGTGCAGGGGTACAAGTTAGAACTGTACGACCATCCTTCCCAAGTCAGGCACCCTCTACAGATGTCTTTTTCCCAAAACGATCAGACCTTTATCTCCGCAGAAATAGACTCCCTACCTCAGAAAGGGGCCATAGTGGTTTCGACTCTCCACCCTCGCGGATTTTGCAACAATGTCTTCCTAGTGAGGAAGAAAGGAGGTGGATCCAGATTAGTCTTAAACTTAAAAGATTTCAATGCCTGGATAATCTATCGTCACTTCAAGATGGAGGGCATCCATCTTCTACGCGAGCTCCTCCGAGAAGGGGACTGGATGGTCCATCTGGACCTGAAGGACGCGTATTTATCCATTCCTATCTTCGCCCCTCATCGACGGTTCCTGCAGTTTCTCTGGCAGGGGATCTGTTACGAGTACAATGTTCTCCCGTTCGGCCTCTCGTCAGCACCGTGGTGCTTCACGAAACTCCTCCGTCCGGTAGTAGAATATCTGAGAGCGCGGGGAGTTCGTCTGATTGTCTACCTAGACGACATCATCATAATGGCGAACTGTCCCCAACTGGTCATCAAGCACCTCGAGTGGACAATCAGTCTCTCACAGAGTCTCGGGTTTATTGTGAATCAACAGAAGTCAATGTTGATCCCGTCTCAATCGATCGAGTTTCTGGGTTCCCTTGTCAACTCGCTGACTTGTCAGCTCCTTTTACCGATGCTAAAGATCAGATCCATCAAGAGGGAATTGAGGTCGACACTTCTCAAGCAAATGGTGTCTTTGAGATCCGTAGCCCGGATAGTGGGCTTACTAGCTTCCTCAATTCAGGCGATCTTCCCGGGCCCCCTTCACTACCGGGCCCTTCAACGGCTGAAAATACGACATCTTCAAAAGGCCTCAGTTACTCCGAAATGATTCCCCTCTCAGAGGAGGCGAGGCTCGAGATGTTATGGTGGTTATACCACATGGAGGCTTGGAACGGCCGAGCCCTCTTCGGATCGACTCCGGATATAGTGATCGAATCCGATGCCAGCCGGTGGGGTTGGGGAGCCCGTTGCGGCCAGTTGTCCACGGGTGGGCGTTGGTCGCCGGAAGAACTTACATTACATATCAACTGCCTGGAACTCTTGGCTGGTTCATTTGCGATCCGCTGTTTGTCCCCACAGAAAACAGATTGTTGTATCCTCCTTCGGATGGACAACATTTCGGCGGTACGGTATGTGAACAAATTGGGTGGCACGAAGTCCCGCATGCTGGCAGAGATTGCCAAGGACTTCTGGCACTTTTGCCTCCAGAACAGAATTTCGGTAGAGGCGGAATATCTTCCGGGCTACAGCAACGAGGTGGCGGATTGGCACTCCCGCCACTTCCAGGACTTCAGCGACTGGATGCTACACTCCCAGGTGTTCCAGAACTTGGACGACCTTTGGGGTCCTTGTCACATAGACCTGTTTGCGTCCCGTCTCAACAGACAAGTTCAAAGGTTTTACAGCTGGCATCCGGACCCGGAGGCTCTGGCCACGGATGCGTTCCTTCAGGAGTGGCCGACTTCCCTGTGCTATGGCTTCCCTCCGTTCATGATGATCCCCAGGGTTCTGGCGCGAGCCAGGCATCATCGAGCGGAACTGATTTTAATGACTCCACTCTGGAGGGCACAAGCATGGTTCCCAGTGGTTCTGGAGATGCTCTGTGCGGTTCCAATCCTCCTTCCACGATTACGGAATCTGTTGCTGGACCCTCTACAGACTCCTCATCTGTTAGTAGAGTCTGGCTAACTTCCTCTGGTAGCTTGGCGGGTTTCAGGGACAGATGGAAAGTCCCGGGCCTTTCAAAGGAAGCTGACAAATTCATCAACGAGGCCTGGTCGGCCAACACTCACAAACGGTATGCTTCCGCTTGGAGACGATGGTGTGATTTGTGCTCTCAATGGGATGTGGATCCCGCTACAGCACATGTCTCTCTAGCTGCTAATTTTCTGGCTTCAATGGCGTCCTCTGGTTTAGCCTACAGTACAGTGAACAACTACCGATCGGCCATCTCCGCAGGGCATTTACCCGTGGATGGCAAACCACTTGGTGAACATCCGTTGGTGTGTAAAATGCTCAGAGGCATTCGGATGGTTAAACCCCCTTGCCCAAAGTACTCGCAGTTATGGGATGTTTCTGTTATCCTGAAATTTCTGGAAGCCTAGCCTTCTAACAAGTATCTTCCTCGAAAGCAGTTATCTGCTAAGCTGACTATGTTGCTTTGTCTTGTCTCTTGCAAGAGAGTTTCAGATGTTAGAGCCCTAGACTTAGCGGGGTGTAGATTTTCCCCAGAAGGGGTGTCATTCAATATCTCACGGAGGACTTAGTGTAATACCTCCTCAGTCTCTTATCCAGCTTTTCCTAATAACCCGAAGTTGTGTGTTGTACAATGTGTCAAGGATTATGAAGTAAGTACTGCCGAATTCCGCACTGATATGCAGGGTCAATTATTGATTGCTCTTCAGAAACCCTTTCGCCCGGTGACTCCAGCCACCTTGTCACGATGGATGCGTTGGCTCATGAGCGAAGCGGGTATTGATGTTTAAAAATTTGGGGCCCATTCAGCTCGAGGGGCGATGGCGTCCAAGGCTTTTTCAGCTGGTGTCAGTTTGTCAGACATTATGAGTGCGGCTGACTGGTCTACAGAGAGTACATTTAAAGCCTTTTATTATAAACCAATTTTTGATGTTGCTTCTGTAGTGGTGGCTAAGCTTTGAACAAGCATAATCGGAGCCTCCGGTCCTGACATAGAATTAAAAATTTGCTAACATTCGTGACAAGAATATTCAATTCTATTAAGGACACGGAGGCGAGGATTGTCCCACCCAAACGTTATGTTAACATTGTATACGATGTTTGCTATATACATAAAAGTAGGTTATACTGTTGATATGTTTTTGTTCCCACCCCTTGCTGTTTGCTATAAGGTTTACATTTCATGGAATGGTGTTACGGGTGTTATTTCTATTCTTTTCAGATGCTGATAACAAGTAATGCGTGAAGAAACCTTTGAGGAAGCGAAGTTCTTCGTGTCTCCAGGATATTTGGTGGTCATTGGGCCGAGTCCCAGTTCAGTAAAGGAGCCCCGTTGGGCCTAAGGTTATCGTTCAGGAGAATGTACCCAGACTTCATTCTATTCACAGGTGGTGCATGGACTTAACTGTTATATGATTTACAAAGAAAGAGGACACTGTGTCGATGTTGGGACCTTATATACTTGGTATTCTATGGTTGGTCATGTGATTTTGTTATTGTTTTCCTATTGGCTGCTTTGAGCTTCTAGTAAAGAAATGAGAAGCATAATCCTCGCCTCCTTGTCCTTAATAGAATTGAAAATTCGTGTCACGAATGTTAGCAAATTTTTAATTCTCTTGCACTCTGGCACTTACACCTGTTCTTCCCAGGCACCTTAAGTTTACAAATGCTTGTTATTGTTACTACAATGTGAATGCTCCAATTTATGATAGATCACAGCATACTCAAATATAGTGGTATAGTCAGCCTCTGCATTCCAGGTGGACTTGCACTACTTGCTTATGTAGGTAGTCAGCATAAAAGCATGTGTGCGATCCACACATGCTGTGGGAGGTCTTAGGACATTCCACCCCCCCGCCCCCCCCCACCGATGATCAGCTCTGCCTATACGTTTGACTTGCACCAGTACCTTCCTTCTTATTTCCTGGCAAACTTGGTTTCTGCTGGGCTAGAATTAGTGTCTGCTATTCAATGGCATACTAGAACTACCACCAGAGTTTTTCACCATATTTTTATTTTTATGTTCTACTTCGTCAAGTTAATGATTCTGCTGCCATTTTGTAGGAAAACTCTTTTTAGGAAAGTCAATTTTCGTTAAACACCTCTGCACTCTATGTAAATCTGGTTGACAGCAAGCAGACAATGTTTTAAATTACTGTTTGTTGAGTTTAACACAACTGTGAATTTTGCCTGAGAAGCAGAGATGCGTCAAGAAAAATCGTAGTAGACGAAGTGTTTTATGAGCTTTACTAAAGTTTCTCCAGGCCCAGTACTTGTAGCATGTAATATGGCTGCATTTGCCATCTGCTCAGCCAGTGAAAGGCACTTTACAAGTTAATCAGCCCGTCCTGAAACCAGAACAGATTCCTGCAGTCTCTTGCCATTGCTAAAAATATAGCAGTGGCTGGTGTGTGGAGTTAGCGCTGTAGGGGCTGATTTAGAGTTTGGTGGACAGGTTACTCAGTCACAAACGTGATGGACAGCTCATCCACCATAGTACAAGTGCCATAGGATACAATAGAATTGGAATATGGGGGACGGGATAGCCATCATGTTTGTGACGGAGTAACCCCGTCCTCCAAACTCTATATCAGGGCCCTAGTGAGATAACAATTGTAGGAAAGTGGGTTTCTGTTGCAGTAACCCCCCCCACTTTTTGCCAGACTACTGATGCACTTTTACTTGATGTGCCCTGGGTCCCTGCCAATCCGGTTCCCAGGGCCTGTGTTCTTTCCCCAAAACTAACCCAATTGGCATCTCTGGCCACAGGTCAGCCCCTGGTAAATGGTACCACAGGTACCCAGGGCACTGTGACCAGGGAAAGCCTCTAAGGGCTGCAGCACTTATTGTGCCACCCTTAGAGGCCCTGTACCTTTACACACACACACTGCCTTTGCAGGCTGCGTGTTTTGGTGCAGAACAAAGTGAAGAGTCGACATGGCACACATCTCTGTGTGCCATGCCTACAACCCACTGCCCTGGCATAGGTCAGTCACCCCTCTAGCTGGGTGCACTATACCAGTGGTGAGGGTATGAACCCTGTACCCCTACAGTGTCTAAGTCCATTCTTAGATATTGTAAGTGCAGTGCTGCCATTAAGAGTATATGGTGCTGGGAGTTTGTCATTATGAACTCCACAGCACCATAATGGCTACACTGAAAACTGAGAAGTTTGGTATCAAACTTCTCAGCACATTAAACCCACACTGATGCCAGTGTGGGAATTAATGAAAAATGCACACAGAGGGCATCTTAGAGATGCCCCCTGAAAACTAACCCACCTCTAGTGTCCAGGCTGAGTGGCTGCTATCAGCTGCCACCACCAGACATGTTTCTGGTCCCCTGGGTAGAGATCCTGCTGCTCTCTGGGGCCGGAAACAATGCACATCCTGGGACAAGGTGCCAAGCCTCCTCCCCCAGGATGGGCAGGGTTCACGAAGGGGAAGCTTCAAAGGCTTGCCGCCTTTGTGAGCTTCCCCAGGCCACTTGCTGCTTTCAGCAACGGGTCCCCACTAGTTCTGACCCCCACTTTTAGCGAAGGAACTGGCGGGAAAAACAAGTGAGGAAGAGAGGTGTGCCCACCTCTGCCAACTCCACCCTTCAGGTGGGGGAGGCGAGGTGAAGCACAACTCTCAGTCCACGCCATCTTGAAGATGGGGGGACTCAGCCAACCAGGGACAGGCACATGCCCCCCTCCCACTGGAGGGTGGCATAATAGGGGGTGTACCCACCACAGGGAAGGGACCCATTGGCCCCTGCCCTTTACCTACCTGTAACGCCCCTAAATCTAGTATTTAGGGGCACCCCTGAACCTTGCTTCCTCAGATCCAGACAAGAAACAAGAAGAAAAGAAGAAAAAGGACCGAACAGCCGTGCAGCAGCTAACAAGAGGAAGACGCCCACTGACTTGGCCCCAGCCCTACCGGCCTGTCGCCCCCTCGAACCTGCCCCTGCGAAATCCCGGTGTGTTCTGCAGCCAGCAACCTCAAAAACCCTGGAGGACCTGCCTGCCTTCACTTCCAAACCCTGCTTCTCCCGTGAACACCGGATTTGTTCAACTGCAACCTCTGGCAGCAGCCGGAGACTGCGAATCCGCCCCACTCTGCACCCGCCTTCCACGGCCCGAGCTCGAGTGGGCAAACACCACGAGAAGGTCACCCCGGCGATCCTGAACTGAGATCCGGCGACCCCTGACCTGCCTCAAGCCTCCAGCCGACGCCTGCAGGTTAAATCCAGAAGGCCCCTCTAACTGCGACCAGGAGCTGGTAAGAAGATCCGACCCCAAAAGGCACCCCTTCACCCGATGCCCCACGGCCTTGTGTGCCCAAACCAACAGTGCCTAACCAACCCCTAACTTCCCAACTTACCTCTTGAAGTGGTGGTCGCACCCAGAAGTCCTTCGTCTCCCTGCCTGCAGTGCTTTTGCTAACCGGAGGTTCTCCATTGGAAACAACAGGGCATCTGACCTCAAAACAGCACCCTGCACCCGGCCGCCCTAGTGCCGCTGAGGGTGCACCTTTGGTGCTAATCTGTTTCCCCATTTGCCCTGACCTAAAGTCCAGGAGCTTTGCTCCCACAACCCAGTGGCCTGCTTGCCACTTGCCAGCAGCCACCAACCGGAGGCCCCCTATCCCCCTTTGGATAACATTGGGCCTCAACACTCTGCAACCGGCCGCCCTAGTGCCGCTGAGGGTGTAACAAGAGTGCATCACTGACCCTGGGGGACCCCTGAGGCTAACCCCAGAACCTCAACTCCAAAGACCGATTACTTACCTAAAAAACGATAACCATATTTTCCTCCATAGTCTGTGAAGCTAGGCTAGGTGTTCCATGCCCATCTTGCAATGGTGATGGGCCCCCGCCTCCTCTAGGCATACTCCACGTGCCGTGAATGCGGACGATAATGATGAGCTACTGGAGGAAGATGAAGAGGAGGAGGAGAAAGGATACCTGCCCCTGGCCCAGAAGGTCCCGTGTTCAGGCCCCGCGGAGCGCAGTGGCCACGTCGCCGTGACAGACGGACAGCGCATGTTTGTATGGGGAGGATATAAGGTGAACTTTGTAAGAACACGGCTCTACCCACAGAGCATCTCTTGCTGGTGAATTTCCAGACCAACACCTCGATATTTAGGGACGCATACTTTGCGACACTGTATGAGGTGGGTAGCTTAGGTAGTGAACAAGCATAAAGTATTTGCAGGGACAGTCCTGGGTTTTCACCCTCTGGGCCGGAAAATTGGGGTACCTTTAGTACATGTCCCTTTTTTTCTGAGACGGTTGACTAAGGGAGGAAGGTTTCTTTTTTATGTGTTCCAGTGCAGAACTAGCATCACCTGTCAGATGGAGTGAGGACAATTTTTGTCCGTGTTTAATGCTGTGATGTTAGTTGGTGTAGGTGTTGTAAAGATTTGCATAATTAAGGGGCAGTGAGCGTTTCCACTAAATTCTGTTACCACACGACAGTTTCAGTGAAGTTGTCACTTGAGCTCTAACTTTACAAGGCAGTTTACACCAGAATACTCAGTTAACACTGGCTCTGACTTTTAAAATTTATTTTGAAAAGTATTTCTTGGTCCGAAAATCCCAGAGTAAGTGACGTTTGTCTCTGGAGCAAGAGTAAATTACTCAGAGAAACAAGCATTTGCAATGCAATAGGTCTCGCATTTACGCGAAGTTTGAGCTATTGACATTGTAAATAACAATGCCTTTTATTTTTGTTTTCGTTTTTAAAACATAAATAAAAGGCATTGTCATTTACAGCGCCATTACTTGATTAATGCTTCACGAAGGGAAAAAAAAACAATAACATTTTCAGGGCCAATAGCTCAAAACAATGTCATTGCGAGACCTATTGCATTGTAAATGCTTGTTCTAACTCTTAGTCCCAAGAAATCCTACAATATATGAAATGATTAAAGTCACAAACGTGACAACATGCCCAGAGAACAGAACTATACTCTGAGACAAACGCAGGGTGAATCGATACCTTTCAGTCTCCTTTTATGTATGTCAAATCAGGCCAGGAAGCGAGTTGTCTCTAACGGGCCGCTGCTTGCTACGAGGCAAAAAAACGAGAGAAACACGGCTTATTCTAATCTTACCCTGCCCCATACTGTGTTAAGTGCTAATAAATTGAACGCACCACCATGGCCCAATTATGGACCAAGGGACGCTTACCCGAAGTTCGAGTCCCAGATCCTCAATGTCAGGCGCTCTGTGGAAATCAAGAGCCCTGTCTCGCCAAATCCGCAGCGTTCCAAATGCGGCTGGCGGAAACTCTATAAATCTCCGTAATTAGCTGGAGGCAATAAACATGAGATAAGGCTTATTTTAGTCTTGCACTACCCCAGTATGTGCTATATGTAAACAAACTACTTAAACCAAAAAGGGCCGAAAGACGCTTACCCGTGGATCAAATCCCAGGGCCTGTAGATTAGGTGTTCCGCAAAAATCCAGAGCCCTAATTTGCCGAGTCCGCAGCGTTCCACTGCCGGCCTGCGGAAACTCAGTAAATATCCGGTATGTGTCACGTGAACGCTCCACAAATAAAGCTCGAGAAAATACTACCGTACATTAAAAGATTAGAAAAGTAGGAAAAAGTGCCTAGTCTATAAAACGAAACAAAAATAAAGTAAATGAGCGATGAATAATAAATAATATATAATAAATACAAAGGCAGATCTAAAGATAGTAACCGTCACCCAGAGTGCATGTGAACAAATATCTCCGATGGACGGTAGACCAAAGGTACATGGGGGCAGAAGAATTAGAAATGTTGCCTCGACAATCCGAAAAATGGTCCAAAAAATAGATGCGTGACAGGCTGGTGGTCATATATCCACAATACATTCCCAAAAATTCTAATTTATACAAATATATGTACAATAAATGTATACAAAATATATACAAATATATATACACACGCACATATCTAGACTGAATCGCATTGCAAAATCTTGAACATTTACATTTCTTAAACAATCATGGTCCTGAAAAACAAAAATAAATATCAATTGCTCTAATCTTGATGGAACAGCTAGAGAATCAATATCAGTGCCCAAATCTCATCACGATCATTAAGACCATGGATCGCAGTCTTGTATTTCTCAATCATCATGGCTTCCTTTCTGTTAAGTTGTAACGATAACGAAGCTCTATTGGGACATTTCACCACCAGTAAAACTGACTAAAGCATCTCATTTTCAGTATGGTTATATGCCTCATAATGCTCAACTAGAGCGGCCCCAAGGGTTTTGCATTTTACCCTAGACCTGTGCTGGAGTACGTGCATTTTCACCGGTTGGGTGGTCTGTCCTATATATGTCTTTTGACACGGGCATGTTACACAATAAATGACTTTCTTTGTATTGCAGTTGGAAAATTCCAGCTGTAGATGTTTTTGCCCATTTATCATCACAAATTTTGAGTCTTGTGTCATGTTACAAGCTACGCAATTACTGCATCTAAAGTGTCCCACTACCGGCGGGAGACCCAACATGCCTCTCACATCTTTCTTGGCCGTCTCTGGTCTTGCTGCCTTAACCAAGTATTGTCTTATATTTTTTCCTTTCTTAAAGGAAAATATGGGTCTAGGGATGTCAAGATGTTGTATTAGCCTCCAATTTTTTAAAATTATTTTCTTAATCTTATTCGCCTTGGGACTGTATGTCAGTACACATGTCAAGGGACTGTTCTCAGATTTGGGTTTAGGGATCAGCAATTCCTCCCTCGGAGTAAACCAGGCTCTTTTAAGAGCTGTCTTGACTAGTTTTCTTGGATAAACTCTATCAACTAGTTTTCCTTGTAGAACTTCTGCATTTTGAAAGTAGTCACTTTTATTAGTGCAATTACGTCTTATCCTCAGGAATTGCCCATATGGCAGGTTTTCTTTCAGGCTCCTGGGATGTCCACTTGTAAAATGCAGAAGGGTGTTCCGATCAGTAGGTTTAGTGAAGAGGCTCACCTCTAATTTGCCACCCTGATCCATAATCCAAACGTCTAAGAAGTTGATTTTCTCATTACTGTACATAATGGTGAATCTAAGGTCCTGAGTCCTAGTGTTCAACCATCCGTGGAAATGATTCAAGGAATTGATGTCTCCTTCCCATATCATTACGATATCATCAATATATCTCATCCAGTGTTGGATGTTCAATTTAAAATCACTGGATTCATTAAAGATATATTGAGCTTCAAAGCAATCCATCACCAGGTTGGCTATCTCTGGGGCGAAACAACACCCCATCGCCATGCCTTTGACCTGCAAGAATAAGTTGTCTTTAAATTTGAAGAAATAGTTTTTCAGACATAGAGAGGCCAGTGATACAATGAATTCAGTTGGTACTTGGTGTGGTCTGTCTCTTTTATTCAAAACCATCTCAAGGACTAATAAAGCCTCATCCTGCGGGATGTTGGTATAGAGACTTTCTATATCAAATGATACCAGTAGTTGTTTATCACTGTTAAAAGGAAGATTCTCTATTTTGGATATCAAATCCATAGTGTCACGGATATATGCTTTGGTTTGGATAACAAATGGTTTCAGAAAAAAGTCTATATATTTTGCCACGGGTTCCAGCAACGAACCGCATGCCGAAATAATCGGTCTCCCTGGTGGACATTCGCTATCTTTATGTATTTTAGGTAAGATATACATATTCAGTGTTTTCTGTATAGAGGTGTTTAAAAATTCATATTCTTTACGGGTGATCCAGCCCTCCTCTAGGGCCTCTGATGTTAAGTATAGGATCTGCGCTCTTAGTCTAGGTGTGGGATTATTCTCTATGGGTCGATAGTGGAGCACATTACTCAGTTGTCTCTGGACTTCCTTGTCGTATGCCTCACTTTCCCAAAGCACAATTCCACCACCTTTATCAGCCGGTTTGATAACTAGCTGCAGATTCTCTGCTAAGTTTTTCATTGCCTTCATTTCTTCCTTTGAGCAATTAGGTTTAAAATAAATCTTTTTATCATTTAAATGATCTAGTTCCCTTAGGGTCTGGTCTTCAAATGATAAAACTTCTGTAGGCATCTCAGCTTTGTCCGGGCAAAATGAAGATTTATTTTTAAAGCCCATCTGACTACTTTCCCGGTATTCATCAGATGTAGAGAAAAACACTTTCAATCTTACTTTCCGTAAGAATTGCAACACTTCTGTTTTAGTCTCAACAGAGCTCTGTAAGGCTTTAGGTACAAATGATAGCCCCTTTTGTAGTATATTTAATTCTGCACTACTTAAGGTATGGTCAGAGAGATTGTAAATAGGGATACGTTCATTAGTCGAGGGAGTGGTAGGTTCCCTTATAGGGTCTAACGTCTGTATACCCTCCTTCTCGTTCTGAAAAAACCCTGTTCTTGTTTGAGGTTGAGGTTCGGCTCTCTCCATTGACCCAAATACTCTCTGCCTCTCGGTCCCCCTCTGTCTAAAAGAGGTTGGGCCCTGGGGTACTGGAAATCGGGTTGATAATAATTCGCAGATCCCTCGGAATCAGACGAGGACTCAGAAAAAGTGATACATTTTCTTCTTGACCTCCCCCTGTTTTGCAAATTCAAAGTTCTAGGGTTGTTCTTTTGGTAAAAAATCTTCTTTTAAAAAAGGATATACCTGGTCCAATTTGAAGTTCCTGATGTCTCTAGTCACTTTGGATGTTTTTTGATTTGTAGTGTGTACCTTAAAGTCTGAGATTGTTTTCTCTATTGATTCTAAAAGAGATTTTGCATCTGTGATCGTCTGATCACCTCCTATTTCTTCCTCAAGTGCTTTGATCTCTTTGAGTTCTTCCTCACTCGTTTTTAATGCTGTTTGGATTGACAAAACAATCCAATCTGTGGAACATTTGGTTCCCACTCCACTGAAGTCTAACAAATATGTTTTATTCGTGATGAATATAACGGGAATGTTCTTCACTTGCAGGCCTACAGGAATCGTGTTACTCCTTAAATGTTCTACAAGAACCTGGGCATGTAATTGCGTCCTAATATTTATTTTTCTCAATTGTTTCAGTCGTTCACCTTTGTCAGTACTTAGGGTACCTGTACCTGTCTGCTCTCCCCCAGCAAAGATGGTATTTGTAACAATCTATTTATCTCGTCTTCTGTATAGCTAACTAAATGTGGTTCAGTCATATCAACGTAGGTATGGTAGCAACCGACAACGTAAATACAAAATGTATAGGAATGACAAGAAAGTGAAAACGGATCCTACTCTATTGTTGGTCACTGCGCAACAAAATTATTTTAGCAGAAAGACCACCCTCACACTTAACAAAGTGTTATCAAAAGATATCTATAAAGAAGGGGTTTGCCCAAATAACCCTCCACTTTCTGGGCTATGCATAAATTCAAAAGAGAAAATGAGGTGGAGGAACAAATATTATAACATCATTACATTGGAGTACCTTTAATTACTCCAGCGTATCGGATCCCGATCCCAACTAATTTGGGTTTGAATTAATCACAAACAAATCACATTCATATGTCATTCCATGTCGCAACCGTATTTAATTTCTTATTTCATATCTGGTTGAGACTATTCATTTTCTTAGAAATATTCAACAAAACAGTTTACATAGACATTAGACTTATATACAACATATACAAACAATCTAAATCATTTCCTAGACCACAATTCTTTGCATAACCAGTGTCCGTGCACAAAACTCTGTCGCGGTCCACTGTGAGGTAACCCTACTGTACACATGAGAGAAACACAGCTCCACCTCAACACATTCCTTTTGTATGTACAGGGTAAAATATATGCCACTTTAGTGATCATTGGGTTCCTCCTTTTCTGGTAGTCAATGCGTTTCGACCCCTTTATTTGTGTCTCATCAGGACGGGGGTATTAGGAAGGACCTATAATACAATATACAATATGTACATCGGTTACTATACATATAATACCTATGACACAAAGTCCAAACAATTAAGAAGAAACTACGGAGAATCGTTCCCATGCACCAACACCGATGTGTGAATTCTATGAAAGCGTGAAAACAGGAGAAACATCATAAACCAGTGTTCACACGTGTCTAAAAAGTCACAAAATGCTACTAATATACGTTTCAAAAAATCAATCAAGGGACTACTCATGATCCAACCCTTCAAACCTAAAGCATGCAATCCCTGTGTGTGTGTTAAAACCACATAGAGCATGCCACGAGACACTAATACTCGCATAAGCAAAAGGACTACCAGCCACACTTACAACTAGATGCTGCAGGCCGAAGGAAACATACATCCATCGGGCACTCAATGCGCCGACCAGCGTGTCATTTTTCTAACTCTTAGTCCAGAGAAATCCTACAATATATGAAATGACTAAAGTCACAAACGTGACAACATGCCCAGAGAACAGAACTATACTCTGAGACAAACGCAGGGTGAATCGATACCTTTCAGTCTCCTTTTATGTATGTTAAATCAGGCCAGGAAGCGACTTGTCTCTGATGGGCCGCTGCTTGCTACGAGGCAAAAAAACTAGAGAAACACGGCTTATTCTAATCTTACCCTGCCCCATACTGTGTTAAGTGCTAATAAATTGAACGCACCACCATGGCCCAATCATGGACCAAGGGACGCTTACCCGAAGTTCGAGTCCCAGATCCTCAATGTCAGGAGCTCTGTGGAAATCAAGAGCCCTTCCTCGCCAAATCCGCAGCGTTCCAAACGCGGCTGGTGGAAACTCTATAAATCTCCGTAATTAGCTGCGAGGCAATAAACTAGAGATAAAGCTTATTTTAGTCTTGCACTACCCCAGTATGTGCTATATGTAAACAAACTACTTAAACCAAAAAGGGTCGAAAGACGCTTACCCGTGGATCAAATCCCAGGGCCTGTAGATTAGGTGTTCCGCAAAAATCCAGAGCCCTAATTTGCCGAGACCGCAGCGTTCCACTGCCGGCCTGTGGAAACTCAGTAAATATCCGGTATGTGTCACCTGAACGCTCCACAAATAAAGCTCAAGAAAATGCTACCGCACATTAAAAGATTAGAAAAGTAGGAAAAAGTGCCCAGTCTATAAAACGAAACTAAAATAAAGTAAATGAGCGATGAATAATAAATAATATATAATAAATACAAAGGCAGATCAGATCAGCTGCCACCACCAGACATGTTTCTGGACCCATGGGTCGAGAGCCTGCTGCTCTCTGGGGCCGGAAACAATGCACATCCTGGGACGAGGTGCCAACCCTCCTCCCCCAGGATGGGCAGGGTTCACGAAGGGGAAGCTTCAAAGGATTGCCCCCTTTGTGAGCTTCCCCAGGCCACTTGCTGCTTTCAGCAACTGGTCCCCAATGGTTCTGACCCCCACTTTGGGCAGGAGAACCGGCGGGAAAAACACGTGAGGAAGAGAGGTGTGCCCACCTCTGCCAACTCCACCCCTCAGGTGGGGGAGGCGAGGTGAAGCACAACTCTCAGTCCACACCATCTTGAAGATGGGGGGACTCAGCTAACCAGGGACAGGAACATGCCCCCCTCCCACTGGAGGGTGGCATAATAGGGGGTGTACCCACCCCATGGAAGGACCCATTGGTCCCTGCCTTTTACCTACCTGTAGCGCCCCTAAATCTAGTATTTAGGGGCACCCCTGAACCTTGCTTCCTCAGATCCAGACAAGAAACAAGAAGAAAAGAAGAAGAAGGACCGAACAGCCGTGCAGCAGCTAACAAGAGGACGCCCACTGACTTGGCCCCAGCCCTACCGGCCTGTCTCCCCCTCGAACCTGCTCCTGCGAAATCCCGGTGTGTCCTGCAGCCAGCTACCTCAAAAACCCCAGAGGACCTGCCTGCCTTCACTTCCAAAGCCTGCTTCTCCCGTGAACACCGGATTTGTTCAACTGCAACCTCTGGCAGCAGCCGGAGACCGCGAATCCGCCCCACTCTGCACCCGCCGTCCACGGCCCGAGCTCGAGTGGGCAAACACCACGAGGAGGTCACCCCGGCGATGCTGAACCGAGATCCGGTGACCCCTGACCTGCCTCAAGCCTCCGGCCGACGCCTGCAGCCTAAATCCAGAAGGCCCCTCTAACCGCAACCAGAAGCTGGTAAGAAGATCCAACCCCAAACGGCACCCCTGCACCCGACGCCCCACGGCCTTGTGTGCCCAAACCAACGGTGCCTAACCAACCCCTAACTTCCCAACTTACCTCTCGAAGTGGTGGTCGCACCCAGAAGTCCTTCGTCTCCCTGCCTGCAGTGCTTTTGCTAACCGGAGGTTCTCCATTGGAAACAACAGGGCATCCGACCTCGAAACAGCACCCTGCACCCGACCGCCCTAGTGCCGCTGAGGGTGCACCTTTGGTGCTAATCTGTTTCCCCATTTGCCCTGAGCTAAAGTCCAGGAGCTTTGCTCCCACAACCCAGTGGCCTGCTTGCCAGCAGCCACCAACCGGAGGCCCCCTATCCCCCTTTGGATAACATTGGGCCTCAACACTCTGCACCCGGCCGCCCTAGTGCCGCTGAGGGTGTAACAAGAGTGCATCACTAACCCTGGGGGACCCCTGAAGCTAACCCCAGAACCTCAACTCCAAAGACCGATTACTTACCTAAAAACCGATAACCATATTTTCCTCCATAGGATAACATTGACACTTTTTCCTGAAAAAGTTTCTAAGTGTGGAGTTTTGAAACCTAAAACAATTCTTTAAAATTGTACGATTTAACCAAAACGCTTTTACTCACCTATTTACAGGAAATGTCCTAGTGCTGCATCCAGGCATACAGCACTGAGTAAGAAAAGTAATCCAAAAGTAACTTACCTGCTATTTTACAGAAAATCCCATTGAAGTCAATGTACTGTATTTACAAGTGATTGCATTTCTCTGAAACAATACTGTAAGTCAAACCATAGTACATTTACAATTGCAATTGAACTGTTTTACAATCAGCATTTATTACTGTAAAGTATTTATTGCTTACCTGTGCCAGGCTTGCTTGGTTCTAGAAATAAAATAACTAAAAGAATATTTTTATACAAAAACAATTGGTCTGAAGTTCAGTCTTTGAGTGTGTGAATTTATTTGCTGAGTGTGTACAACAAATGCTTAACACTGTCCTCTGATACTGCCTTACTGCTCGACCACACTGCCACAAATAGAGATTAAGGTTCTATCTAACTTTACCTCTGCCTACCTTTGGGGTTCCACTGGACTCTGTGCACACTATACCTCACTTTGGTATAGTATATACAGAGCCAGCTTCCTACAACAATAAGCAACTCATTTAACAACTGTTCATTGAAATACATGTCACAAACGTCCTTCACCTTTACCTTAGGCTTGCATGGTTTTATTTTACTGGACAGCAGGCTGAGATGGCAACAGTTCCAATGAACATCAGTGGTCCTGGAGTAAGTGTGTCTGTAATACGCAGCTTTGACTGACAGTTCATTGTCTGCCTTTTCAATTATCCTGTTATGTAGGCTGTACCAAGAGGCATTTATCCAATCAGCTGCTCTGTCTCACACCACCTTCTCTAAATTATTTCAGAATGCAGTGGCAATTAATGTTACATAGGCAAGTGTGCCCGAACTGTGCAATGTTAAGAAGAAGGTGGCGCTTTCATATAGGCCTGCCTAAAGAACTAATGTGCTAACGCATACTTATGTACAGACTTGAAAAGCACATGTAATACACCATACTTGCTGCTGGGAACGACCCTCTCTCTTCCTGCCTCCACATCCTTTTCAAGTCTGCTTACAGGCTGGAGAGCTTCTCCTTGGCTATTCTCCTCTGTAGGCACTCCACAATCAAACCCTTCTCTTCCCATAGAACCAGCTAAACTGACAGTCCTAACAGAATAGTGCCAGAAGGTCTACCCTTATGCAGCCCAGCTCTATCCTAGCTTCTGTTAGGGCCTTGGGCAAATTCTTATTTCCTCCCAAGGAACTCTAACCCTCATACATGCAGCACTGCTTTGCAATTGAGAAGCATGTGTGTGAATGCATGAAGGGGTCTGGAATCAATAACACCATTTACACCTGCAATCTATGGAGCCCAACAGATGCCTCCATCTTGTGCTGCTGATGTGCACACTTTTGCCTCTGGGCTGCACAGGACTTGGAAAAGTATACAGATAAAATTGCATATCTGTGATTTTATCTGTACACATCTCTGCTGTCCAAGTGGAGAAAAGCAGTGGGCAGTGCCCTGGCGCCCCCATGCACCAGCCACCACTGTGTTCTTATGTTCCCTTGTCATACTCTATCTTTGTAACTGCGTGGATGTAGTTTTGTCATAATCTTGCTTTTGTTATTCTCTGTCACAGAGTATCTTTGTAACCATGTCACTGTGTTCATTTGTTCACATATCACAGTGTATCTTTGTAACTGTGCCAGTGTGCATTTTTCATGGTGTATTTTACTATCATGCTGGTGTATCTTTGTCACCATGTCACAGAGCGTCTTTGTTCCTGTTTCATGCTTTTCCTAGTTACCCTGTAACAGGGTATCTTTGTAAAAGAGTTTCTTGTTGTCATGTCACAGTGTTTGAAACTGTGCAGCAGTGCTTCTTATTTCCGTTTCAGTGCTTCTTTGTTTTCGTGTCACAGTGTTTCATTGTTTTCCTGCCACAGTGTATCTTTGTAACTGTACCAGTAAAACTTTGTCACAGTGTTTCTTTGTTACAGTGTCACAGTCTATCTTTGTTTGCATGTTACAGTGTATCATTGTAACTGTGCATGTGTGACTTTGTTACAGTGTTTCTTTCTTACTGAGCCAGTGTATTCCTGTTGCAATGTCACAGTGTATCATTGTAACTGTGCTGCAGCAACTTTGCCACACCGTTTTCTTTGCTACCATGTCACAGTATACCATATAATTGATGCAGTGTGACTTTGTCACAGTGTCTTTTTCGTTACTGTGCCATTATGTTCTGTTGATATATCATAATGCTTCTTCATTACCATGTTACAGTGCAAATGTGCTGGTGCGACTTTGTTACAGTATTTTTCTTTGTTCCTGTGCCAATGTATCTTATTAATATGTCACAGTGTTTGCTACTGTGCTAATGTATTTTTGTTACAATGTCACGAGGTTTCTTTGTTTTTATGTCGCACTGTATATTAAACTGTGCCTGTCAGAGTGAATATTTCGTTACTGTACAGTTGTGTGCTGTTGATATTCCACAGCGTTACTTTGTTACCATGTCACAGTGTATTGTTGTAACTGTGCTGGTGCGACTTTGTTACAGTGTTTTTCTTTGTTTCTGTGCCAATGTATGTTATTATTACGTCACAGTGTTTGCTACTGTGCTAATGTATTTTTGTTACAATGTCATGGTGTTTGTTTCTGTGTCACACTGAATATCAAGCTGTGCCTGTCACACTGTTTTTCGTTACTGTGCCAGTGTGTTTTGTTGATATGTGACAGTGTTCTTTGTTACTGGGTCACAGTAACTTCGCCAGTACATCTTTACTCCCTCTTACTCTGGGCTTAAACTGCACTCCCTCAACCTCCAAGAATACAAACGTCATTCCTGCCGCCATTGAACACAGCCAGAGGATGAACAGAGGAGCATATTTACAAGATAATGACGCAGCGCGGCACTGCTAGCCATCTTGCTGCGCCGAGCTGCGTCATTAGGAAAGTGGAGGGATGCATTGTATTTACAACAATAAGACGCATCCCTGTGTTTTCCTCTGCGTTTGCGTACAATAGGCTGCCTAGCACCAATGCAGGCACCCTTGCACCATGGTGCAAGGGTGCCTGCGTTGCAGGGATGATTGTTTTTGTGCACGAAGGGACACCTTCCTGCACAAAAAACAATCATTGATGGCATTTTCCTCCTTCTTTGTGTGCTGCGGAATGCAGCACACAAAGAAAGTGGAAAAAACGAGGAGAAATAAAGATCTTTATCCTCATTGAGCCGTTAGAATCTGACGCATTCCCAGGTTTACAAAACCTTATAAATCTGGGAATGCGTCCGAATCCATGGGTGTGCCATGGGTGTTGCGTGGGAACACCCACAGCAACACCCATGGAACGCCCCTTTCATGCAGAGTGATGCGTGAAAGGGGGCCATATTTACAAGCCGATGAAAAGGCACGCAGGGGGACTTTATGTGGCCTTGTAAATACGGACCAGCACACTGCGCCACCGGAGCGTCAAAAAAAGTGACGCACCGGTGGCACAAAGGCTTGTAAATATGCCCCAGAGTGTTCTGTTTTGTGTATCTTAAAGAGCACAGTGTTCGCCCTGTAGTTCACTTTGGTGCTAAAATACAATATATTTTTCTGTGCCTTAAATTAATGAGAGGGCGGACCAAGAAGACTGGATAGTCGTGGGTGTTGCCAGTGAAAATAGGATATTGGCGTAAACTAAACTTGTATGTAAAGCAGCTGTGTAAGACGAGCGCATGGCATTCATCTAACCCCAGTGGCCATCACTAAAGCAAGTTACCAATGTGTTTGTTCATCCAGGCAGGACCGGGGTGCCCAAGACCTAAGGCTGCAGCTACGCTTTAGGTTTCCCCAGTTGTCTATGAATATTGCTTTTGTTCCTCCTTCCCATGATCAATCAATTACAGCGTTATCTATCTAGGAGGTTTTCATGGCCTCTGTCGCCATCTGCTGGGAGTTTTAAGGACGTAGTAACTCGCGTCTCATTCTGGCACGAAAAATATTTCACAGGTATGTCATGCAACATACATCGTTTGAAAATACGATAAACAAAATTCGAAAAAGTGTATTCCTTTAACATGCGATAGAGTTTCAGTTTGGGACGTCTGATTAAATCCCTGCATTGATAGGCATTTATTATGTTTTTAAACATGAATGTCCACCCTCTCTACAGCTTTTTGCAAAGAACAGCGGATGGAGACACTCTGCTTCAAACAACCACATACAGGCCATACAAGCATCACCTTCTGTGCTAAACTACCAAAAATACATTATACTTGTATGACACTCTTCTTCCAACAGCCCTAAAGACAACATATCTATATCTATATCCATCTTTACCTCGAGCAGATACAAATTCATTTACCAACATTATACCTGCTCACAGATCTCAAAAGACACTATTCATGTGTCACCATCTACCCTCAATCAGCGAAGGAGATGCTATTCCTGTTCCACATACTCCGCAAAAAGTCCAAGATACATTCCTAAAAGTTCAAGCAACACAGGCCAGCAAACAAATTTGCTTTGCTGCGTCCCATGAATGCGAGAGAGCTGAACAATGCTAAATCTACTAAGATATGATGCTCTTCAGCTCTCTCCCTGCTCTGACGCACATGAGGCTGCCCAGCGCCAACACAGGCACCTTTGCACCATGGTGCAAGTAAGCCTGCATTATGGGCAGGATTGTTTTGTGCAGGAAGGCAAACAAATCATCGAGCAGAGGACTGATACTGCTGACCCACAGCCAGTACTCCGAGCACAGGAATGATACTGCAGACCCACAGCAGGTACTCTGAGCACATGATCGATAAGCAGACCAAAAGCCAGTATTTCGAGCACAGGGCTGATACTGCAGACTCACAGCCAGTACTCCGAGCACAGGACTGCTACTGCAGACCCACAGCATGTACACCGAGCACAGGACGGATACTGCAGACCCACAGCCAGTACTCTGAGCACAGGACAGGGGCGGCTCCTCCATTAGGGCGGAGGAGCGCCGCCCACTGCTTTCGCAGTGCGAAAAGCAGAAAATAAAATGGCATTTTAGATACCTTTTTATTTTCTGCTTCTCGCGCTGCGAGAAAGCAGAGGGCAGGGGTATGCCTGGTTGGGGGCGGGCGGGAGGATATGCCTGGTTGGGGGCGGGCAGGTGGGTCGGAGATGAGTGGCTTGCACCACTCTGAGTACCCTGACTGCTTTGGTCGGCCCTGGGGCCGACCAAAGCAGTCATGCGCACTCTACATTTTCTCTATGTAGGCTGCATGTAGCCTACATAGAGAAAATGGCCTCCCTACAGGTGCCCGGCTGGGCGCTGTCCGGGACTCCGCACCAATCACAACGCTGCCTTTGCAGCATTGTGATTGGCTTACAGGAGGGGAGGGATCATGCCAGTTCCCTGTTCCTGTTCAGGCGCAGAAAAACGCGGACCCGGCCCAGGAGCAGAGGCGGCGCGGGACCGGTCAGGTAATTTTTATTTTAACCCCTCACCCCCCCTCGCGGTAACCCCCCGCGCCCCTCCCCGAGAATTGTGAGCCACGACTGGAGGCTTGCTCTGATGACTGACCATTGGAAAACCGGGTTCAAAGCTGTTGCTGTGGGGAAAGCCACTTCACTGCCTTCTGATGGTCTCTAGTAAGCTGATGGAAGTGGTGCGAACAGCAGTTGATGTGTGCGGTCGCTCTTAACTTCCTCTGCGTCTCTTGGGTCACGAGAGTGAGATAAAAGGCGAGACAGCATAATTTCAGAGGAAAAGGTCAAGGACAGACCATTACAGGGAGAGCGATTTAATGAAGAGTGTGCAGCAAAAGTGAACCTAAGAAAGCTTTTCCTTACAGTGTATACTTCTAGGAAATCTATGCGGTCATTGAGATATCTGTATCTAGGGCATGTTTGATTTTAACAAGGACATTTCATTTCATTCAGTGCTGTCTCGTGAAACGGATTACGTGGCGGGGTGCTTTGCCCCCGAAGATGAGGAATACACTCCTGCCCCGTTTCTGTGATCCTGATCACATACATCATAAATCTGGCCACGGAAATGGGGCAGGAGTGTATTCCTCGTCTTCTGATGCACAGAAGCCACCGTTTCCTTGATGAAATGCGGCTGCCCGCGGCCCACGCAGTGGGCCACCCTAAAAGGGCGGCCCTCTTAGTGCCAATTAGGCACAACCATCACCCCTCTAGTTGTGGGACTCGGGGAGGAGTCCCTCTGCACGGCGCGCGTCACTTCCGGCGCTTAGAGGGTCGGGGGAGGGTACCTATACCTCCCCCTGACTTTCTGGCGCCCTCTTTGCACCGGACACGCCGTCTTGGGAGGTCGTCTCTTGTTCCCCCGCTGGACACGCTGTCAGCTGGCTGGCTCGTTGTTGCGTTCCGTCTGATCGTCGTTGTATTGCAGTGAGTTTTGTGTGCCTCGCGGGCGTGATGTTGCCGCTGGCCACGGTCCTCCTATTTGGGTCCGGCTGCTTGGCCTCCAATTTTGTGTCAGGGGGGAACAATTGAGCGCGAGTCGGTGGCCCGCAGTCTGTCGGGTGCGCGGGCTCCCATCGTGGTTCAGGGCACGAAGCGGTCACAGGTTAAACCGAGGCCGATGGGTGGAGAGAAAGAGCTGCTGTCCCGGGCAGCCTGGTTGGTGGTAACCAGTGCCGCTGCCTTGGGTTGCGGGGCCGGGCCTGTGTGCCTTCATCGGCTGTATTGAAAAATGTAGGACTAGAGCAGGCAACTCTTCAAACGCTCGGTGACTGAATTAGTCTATGGCTGTTGTGTGACTAATTATGTGATCGGTGGCTCCTCCGGGATCCCCCAGTATGGGCCTTCTCCTAAATGAAACGGAAATTCAAATAAATTAATTTGAATGCCCAGCAGGTGGCAGGCAAATGCTACAGGTGAATCATGTTGTTTGACGACAACTGAGATACGTGTATAACGATCACCAAAAGCTGTTATACCAGTTTCTTGTGTGCCGATCTTCTTTTGCTCTTTGTTGTATACATTTCAATATGCTTCCTTTGCCCTACCGTAGGGCCGCTAGACCCGGCAAGGAATTGTAAAGTGAGATTGATTTGTTGGCATGGAAGGACATTTAGCTTCACGGAGTAGCATTTCAGCTGAGGTATTTCCTCAAATAGCTTCAAAGGCCTTTCATAATCAAAACTTCTATCGCTACGACTGTAATAAGAAACATGATTAGGATAGTGCCCGGGTGAGGTAGCCAGGATGCCGTTCTCGGTGTAATTTAATTGAGGGATTTCGATTTGCGGGGTAGACGGCGCTGATTATGGGCCCCAGGGGGCATATAATTTGCCCCGGGCAGTGCCCTGTTGGCCTGATTGTTCATGCCCTTCGTGCCTTTGGTTAATCTGCATGTTTCCCTCATGTGTGGGGGCAGACACTGGGGCCGGAGGGAACGTTACAGCTTGCCAAACAGCCGGGAGCAGGTAGAGACAGTGGAAGTTTGTTGGGTGGCTTGCAGCTTGGTCGGGGGCCCAGGCACCAACTGGTATTTTAAGGAGAGGATGTGGGCCAGGCATATGAGCCAGGCCGGGCGAAGGAGCGGGCAGAACTTCTCTCATCACCGACTCCTGAATGACCGGGCATGGCGTGGCTAGTGCACCATTGATCCGGCAGCCCAACAGCAGCTGCCGGAGAACTGGCACACCAGTGTAGGTCTCTGAGTGCCTTTCTTGATTTCTACCGGAGACGGGGCTGAACATTGCAGTGTGCTTGCACCTCTCGTGTTGGGTATTTGGAGCTGTAGAACAGAGTTGGATCTGAGTTGTCGGGGCCCTGGCGCCTAGGGCGCATTCTGAGCTGGTGGGGCGTTGTGGTGCCATGGTCGCCATCGTGCATGCGGGCTTAGGCCGGCTCCACCCTCCCCCCCCCCTGTTTACTCGACGGTGGCCGGCATCGCCGTCGGGGCCATAGGCAGATGTTCTCCGCCACGCCTACAGGGGGCGAGATAACCTTGTCACGGTGCCCTTGCCTACTAGCTCGCAGGGGGAGGGGTCTTGGCGGCAAGGCACGACCCTGTAGCTGCTCTGTCATCAGTGCCCCCCCCCCGACATCAGCCGAGAACTGGTTTTTGATACGTGTCCCGGTTATTAGGCAGCGTCCCCCGAACCTTTCGATGCAATGGCGTTTTTGTACTCGGTTGGTGCGCGGCCAGGGTCACAACCCCTCGGGTGTTTTCAAAGGTACCAATACTCTGGCGGAAGCCAGGGCATCCCGAGCGAGTGTACGGCCAGGAGAGAGGCGCGCCTGGCGCTCTTGGCCGGGTGTAAGAGGTACTTGAGGTCTGGTGGTCCGATGGTGTGGTTTGTTTTTGGGCAAAGCAGTAGAGTGCTCCCGTGGCTGTAGGCAGCAACAAGGGCAATTTGCGTTGCCTGACAAATAGTAATATCACTTTGAAAGAACAGTGGGAGTGTGCGGAAAGAATGACCTCCTTGGATGTGAGGATGGCTTCCAAGCGCTCAAGCGGACAAACTCAGTGTGATGCGGCCTTTAAGCAGCTGCTCACATCAGATGGTGGATGCTTAGCATGATTGATCAGTGAGGTTTGCCTGGCATTGCGCAGCAACAATGATTGCACCTACGGGGACAGGCATTGCGGGTGGTGTCTTGTCTCGGAGAGAATGCGTGGGGCGACTGGGCCCAGTGCACGGGGAGCGTTGGTGCACACCGGGTCAGGGGGTTCGGATAGACACACAATCGCTTGAAGTTTGCTAAAAAATTGCACATGTACTGGACATGCACAAATTAAACTTGACGCAAAAGCCTAGAGCACAGTGTTTGCAATTTGAAGTAGCGACCCTCACCGGCATGACAAGTTGTTTTGGTTACAAGGAGGAATTCACTTGGATGAACAAGTGGGTGTGCGGAGATAATAGCTGCCATTATGTGTGTATGGCTAAGCGCTCAAGCGGACGAACGATAGGGTGGCATGGTACTCATCTGTGCACCATATAGATCGTCAAATTATGGTAACCGGGGTATTAGCAGGGTTGGTCTTAGTTGCTTTCACAGGTTGAGAAGAATAAAAATAAATTTGTACTTGGCGGGCGCCAATTTGATAAGGGGCTGTGTTTCCTTGCAAACACATTGATTTGTTAACCGGTGGGTGGCTATCAGAAAATCTTGGGGCCATTCATAAATGTGTGCAATTCCAGGGGTAATCAAAGCATCCTTATGCATCATAGGCTTACAAGCATTCGAGAAGGCTACTACGGGGTCCTTTTCAACATACTCTGGTACCCATAAAAGGTGTGGATTGTCTCATGACTGCAGTCTTTATGAGCGATAACTCACGAGGAGTTGCATAGGCAGTGTTCTCGCATCTCGTTAGCCTTCATGGCTGCAGTTCCAGAGGTTTCATTTCCCGCTTTGGCCACAGAGGGGCAGGTAGTGGCGGATTACCTGAACTTTTACTTGTTTATCTGGATCGTGTTTCTGGGCAGGCACTTAATCGCATCACGCTGAAGATGCAATTTAACTGGTGCTCAGGTATAGCTCTCTACCACCCAAGGCTATATGACTGCAGACTATGCGAAGCCATGTTAAGAAAGCACCTTATTTGTTGTTCCTTCTTGTAGCAATTGCCCTTGCACCACGTGGAAGCGTTACATTTGATACGGCTCTTGTTAAGTCGCTTGGCATCCGGTAATGACCATCTAATGTCAGATAGAAGGGACAAGTTGTCTGGTAACCAATACGTCTCTACAATTTGCCGGAAAAACTGTTTCTAGGGGGTTTCGTTTGGCTATGGCGGGGTTTTACACACTTTTTACCCGCTTCCCAGGGTTGTACGGTTGATTTCATTTGACTCGTGGTGTTGCTTACTGCTTTGATTAGTAGTGAGACAGCGAATCCAATGTTTAACACAGAGGGGACAGTCCCACCATTTTAGAATAGGAGCAATTTCAACATGCGATGCAACGATGCCGAAATTGTGGCTTAAGTTACCTTATACAACTGTCAAGCATTGTTAAAGCCTATGGTATTGGCGGGTGTAGATGTAGCGTGGCTTTGTAGTATATATTGGGGGCAAGGACAGAAGCCGTGTAATAGCAGTTGGCGGCACACTAAGCTTAGCACAAAAAGCCAGCGTATGGATCAGCCACGCCCATAATGCATTACCACGCCTCCAGGAGGTTGCCTCAGGTGCACCATGCTGCACGAGGACCGAAACTGAGGTATCCCAGGCCTTGTGTGAGACAGCCGGCGCCCAGGTGAGTGGTCACACCTGCTGGGCGTGCCCATCATCGACAGTCCCGATGGCGTAGGGAGCGAGGAATGTTTGGTCCGCTTGCATTGGTAGGCGAATTTGGCGTGGGCTCAGCTTTGCATGCTACCCTGCAGTGGCTTACTGATTAGGGGTTGCAGTGGATAGTGTTGCAAGCAGGCGCCGAGAGATGGGTCCTGCGATACCATTAATAACCCTGCACTCGGTTAGTATGCAGGCCAAGGAATGGTAGCATGGCCCCTGGTGCTGGGGATGGTTTGTTGGTGGAAAGCTTTTCAGATGTCTGTCGCACGCTTGCACATGCTGTTGTTTCCGCAGAGTTTGGGGGCAGGTTAGCACCCCCACCTTGTAACGGCGGGTGATGTGTCTTTCGGGTCACTTGACCAAGTAGAGCCATTATCGATTGGTATAGCTGGACATTAGGAATGCCAGGCTAGAATCCAAGGGTTCCCTGTTCTGAGCCTAGTATATGCAGGCATGAGTAACATGATTAGCCGGCAGTTCAATCGACCAGCATTCACCTTCAAGAGAGTAGGCATTTCTTTAAGTGTGAAATAGGCCCCATACAGGAAATCAAGGGAACACTCACCTAGGCTAACCTGACTGTGCAAACCAGTATGATCCGGGTGGGTTTGAGCGCTGCAAGTGGGGTTGACCTTGCTAGGGTGGGAGCTAACGCCCTAAGGCCGAGCTTCGGCATTGGCGTCAAGGGTCTTTCAAAGGCGAGGGTTCAAGCCCCCACCAGAGACGACATGGTCATCTTTACTCCACACTCCAGTGGGTTGCCTTTTATATTGTGTGCCCTGACCCAATTAGTGCTCCCATCCTTGCAACACCCACTCAGATGGGGTCCTTGTTCCGGCCCTACCACGAGCAGAGGGAGCGGCAGGTTTCCTTTCAGTGCGGTGAGGCAGCATGGGGCCTCGCGTACCGAAAGTTTTCTCGATGGGTCAGGTAGACACACAATCCCCCCGTCCCAGCACCCATTTTAGAGTTAACAGAGTTGTTTGAACTTTATGACCGAGAGCTATGCCAGCGCCCCCATGGCCAGGCCTGCACAAGATGCCGAGTGTTCACAATCGAGGGTTCGGTCACCTGCATGATTTGGCGTGCTAGGGGGAGGTTGTGCTGTCTCTCCTCACTTGTGGGCTTTTCTGGGTTCTCCATGGGTGAGCTCATCAGTGTGTCTACCTTATTCCCCCATGTACGAGGCAAGCAAGGTAGCACCTGGTTCCATTTGGTTCGCCCACATGTGTAAGTTAGGAACGTGGCAAGCAAGGAGGAGAGACAGTCATGCGGATAGGCCCTTCTCCGTCCCAGCATACCCCAGGCCGCATACCGCGTGTGCATACTGCTGAGAGTGGGAGAGTGCGGTTAAGTTTGTCCTGTTGACCCGACACTCCTATGTTTGCGCCTCCACGGGTGATCACACTGTCTTCAGTCTCTCAGGGATTGAATGCTGCCACGGTACGGATAGAGCAGTACACATCTGCGGTGATCAGGAGGGCCCGGCGAGTAGGGTAGAGTCTTGCTCGCAGCAGAGGTTTTGACCTGTGATCTGGATAGGTGAAAGGAATGGTATGCTGACCCTCACTTTATATCGATGAGCGATATGGGAGAGCGCTGAAGCTAACAACCTTGTTCCCATACAGGCAAATAGACTGCGGAGTGCTTATGTCAGAAGATTTCCTAGTGTGAAATGAAGCAGTCTTCACAACGTGCGGAATTCGGAGGAATTCTAGGTAATGGCGTGACCCAGAAGTCAGTCAGAGGTTCGTTCCTGTTCGCAAAGCTTGGATTCTTGATGGGGCAGAATGGCTTCATGTGCGGCCTCCATATTATCAGACTTGCATTGCGAGGGTTAGCTGGTACTGGTAGCTGCACTTGTTGATGGGTAAAGAGGAACGCTTGTTCTCGCGGCCTTACTGCTATACCGGGTTGATAGTGCCCTCAAAGAGCGACAGGCTAGTGCGATAAGGGAGATGTATCTAGACCCTCACGCTCCTCCTACCGGGTCCCCTGTGGGTGAAACGTCAAGGGGTGCCTGACATTAGTGCAGAGGTAACGAGGGTTAGAGAGCATCCCATGGACCACAGGGGCATGTGTGATGGCAACGCAAGCCTGTCCGCTTACACGGGTAGAGGGTTCTGTATCACCAGCCAGAAGGATATTAGGTGGCAACAACCAGTAAATAGGTTTAACGTAGGTGTACCCCTGGTCTTATGGTTGTTAGAGCCATTCTCTTTAGAAGTATGTCCATGTTAGGAATGTTGTGCGTAGGAAGGTCCCCTTGACCGATGCAGGGTAATTGCAAGGGGAAGAGAGATAAGTTAGGTACTTAATCGATTAAGGCGGGCGGTGTATAATTGCAAGTGGCAACCGGGTGAGTCCCTTATTACATCAGCCAGAGCACACCAAGGTACTTACTGTAAGACGCACAACATACAACCGTTCACTCCAGCCTCACTCGAGGTGATCCTTTAACAGAAGTATAGAATGGACGTCTTGCGCCAGGGTGCGTACATTGAACTGGCGACACAGCAGATAGACTGCTGCCAGACGAGGGTGCTTGCAGGCTAGGAGGCCATGTATGTAGCAGAACCTAACGCTAAAGATCCCTCTCCCCCACACCGGACTGCCCGAGAATGTGAGGGCAGTGGGATTTGCAATGTTGCAGGTATTTTACTCGCCGATACAGGGGCAGATGGGTACATTGCAGGAATCGGGATAAATAGAGTGGGGGCAAGACCTATAGAAGATGTGCACCAGTAATCACGAGAGCATGGTGATAAGATCAAAATCTCGCAGCGGCAATTCAGCCAGGTGGGTTGCGTCAGTGGGTTATGCCAGAATGTGTGCCGTGGCTCCAATAGGTCTAGAAATATAGGTTTGGAGCACCATTGCTGACAATTCCAGAGCACACACTGCCCATTCAGTATGGGTGGCTTCAGTTATGCATAAAATTCCCTGCCCTGATAGCCATAGTAGATAGGCTGGTTGTGGAAGCGGTCAGCTAACAAGTGTGCTGCTGTTCCGTAAATTGGGGAAACAGTTGTTAGGCACATAAAGTGCTAGAAGGATTGCAACTACAGGTTGCAGGAGGTTGGAGCCTACATTAGCTTGAAGGGTAACATAGCTGTGGTTAAGAGTAGAGCTCCCTACTGGGAGGCCATCACATTCCTACGGGTCTTGTGAGGCAGTTGAATATTCCCGGAGAAGGATAAACAGCGCGATGCGCAAGTGCACAGACCAAAGGGGCTTTGGCTTCATCGGGCATGGGCTAATACAGGCGAACACCAAAGGTTATTTTGACAAAGATGCGGTGCAATTGTCACAGGTGGGCATGGATCTGTTCTTACTGGACATGAAGGAGGCCCTGGAAATAGCGGGTTGCAGGTGAGGAAAGTAGCAGTGTTGGTGGGGGGCTCTGTAGGCGACGGGGGCCGCCCCCAGAGCTGTGGCGGAGTTACAGGGCGATCTGGAGGCTGAAGGGTACAGAAGGGTACCTCTTCAGGTGCACAATAGGGGAGCCAGTGCCAAATCCCAGGAGTCCTCATGGCAGGTCCCTGGAAGAAAATCGTCGGCGCCCCGCTAGTCCTGAGGGCGGTTGTAAGCCTGAACAACAGGGGGCTTGCCTTGCAACGCTCCGCCCTGAAAGGGGCGTGAGTAAGATGGTCCAATGGGTCACGTGATCCTGGGAAGGGGATCACTCTATAATGCGTAGCACTGATTGGGTTCGCCACAGTGCAAGTTGGCTCATCAGGCGGGCAGGGCAGCATAGGTTAGTTACCGCTGCCTGCCCTTGGATCGCCCTTAAGATAACCCACCATATTGCATACTTTTGTATGGAATAAACCTGCAGCAATATTTTCCCAAACAAAAGTTGTGTTGTGTATTTATTTATTCGTCATGCATGCTTTGGCAGTGGGTGGGGAGTGTTGCCTATAATGGCACTATACTCTGTCCAAACAGTGGCTTAATATGTAGGTTTTTCGGAATAATAATGGGCCTCCTCTATTTAACTAAGCAGGTGTCCGCAGTCTGAAATTAACTCTTTCGAAGAGTCGCTGTATTTGCCAGCACACAGTACTGCTCGTATAAGAAACCGTGGGGACCTAATAAGAGATAAATGCACAAAGCCGAGCAAATTAGGCAGACTAAGTACACTCCCCCTCCCCTCGAGCAGTCCCTGCCCTTCCGCCTGGTCAGCCGCCTCCCGTATTTTGTCACCAGGTTTTCTGTTTGATGTGAAGAGGCCAAACGCTCATAAAACTGTGGACAGTGTGATTGGCAGGCCATGAGCGAGTTTAACGTAGAGCGTCTGCAACTATTTGCTCCACCTGCCCAGTGCCGCCATTTTTTGCTTTTACCCCGTGAAGTACACTTGCATTTTTAGATTCTTGGCTGTATTTGAGTGATCCTAAATTCCAGAAGTCATTCGAACACAAACTCCAGATAGCCTTAATGTCACCTTTGGTGTTTACTGAATCAGGGTAAATATCACAAGATATTCCTCTACTGTTTGCACTCGAGTTTGTCTTTTTAAAGCACGGGTGCAACTCGTATTGTAACCCATCGTGGTTACCCTTAGGGTGCTTTCTTCATTTATCTAATTGGAACTCTGATTCTCCGGCTTTCTTAAAAAATGAATAATCCTTGTCTTTGTATAATTGTTTGTTGCTGATTATGGTTGCCTGTGTGTGTATCACTCAGCAAATGAGTGTGATTACACTCGTGATACTGTGGTTGGCATTTTGTTTGTGTACAAGTGTATTTGTGGGACAGTGAGTATCGGTGTATATTTCTGCGTATGATTTATCTCTGTGCCATAACTATATCTGTCCAGTATTGGAGTAAGTGGGTATCAAAGACCAGCGTGATGAGCTGTTTGCTCAAGAAGTGGTGGAAAGTTAAGATGCAGCCGCTATAACTAAACGCACAGACGCACTCCTGGCTGGGTTCTATTGCTCTCTATTCATCAGAGCCATAATATGCCTGAAAAGTAGGATGCTATGGGATTTGCGAAATGTGGTAGTGTTATGATTAAAGGTTCATTTGCATAGATCTAATGGACTCTGTGTATGCTAATGATCTCGAAAAAGGTGAGTGAGCTCCTTGCGATTCAACTAAAGTCAGGAAATATCTCCCCCAAGGCAGTAGAAGTATCTCAGGACCATGTCAAAGTAACCACAAATGTCAAGACAGAATTATCTTGGAGATCTGAAGCCATTATCCGTGGAAAGCATGGCAACTGAATGCAGCCGCCATCCATGGGAACTGAATGCAGCCGCCATCAATGGGAACTGAATGCAGCCGCCATCCGTGGCAACTGAAAGCAGCCACCATCCGTGGGAACTGAATGCAGCCACCATCCGTGGGAACTGAATGCAGCCGCCATCCATGGGAACTGAATGCAGCCGCCATCCATGGGAACTGAATGCAGCCGCCATCCGTGGCAACTGAATGCAGCCGCCATCCATGGGAACTGAATGCAGCCGCCATCCATGGCAACTGAATGCAGCCGCCATCCATGGCAACTGAATGCAGCCGCCATCCATGGCAACTGAATGCAACCGTCATCTATGGGAACTGAATGCAGCCGCCATCAGTAGCAGTACATTTGGAACTATTGTAAATGCAACAGAGCGAGAAGGGAATGCACGGAGAGGCTGTTCCGAGCCGGAGGTAGTGGGGTGCGGGGATGGCCGAATTGGGAAGGGGGTAGGATTGCTATGCCATTCATTCAATAAAAGAAAGTACAGCAAAATGGCTGTTGAAGGCTGTACTCGTTTCATTTTATTGAACAAAGACCCCTGCACAAACTTTGTATATCTCCTAAACAACCTTTGACTTTTTATTTTAATTGACATTGAATCGGTGACTCTAAGGTCCTACGTTAAAACAGATTTGCAGAATGTCTGAAAAGAGGTCACTGCCCCTTACAGGGTCTGCCATATAACCAAGTTAACTTTTTGTTTTGGTGCCAATGCCTTATCAGGCTAGTGGTACAGCGATGGCATCAGCGTCCATGAAAGTAACACAGGCCCCACACGCAGCATGCTCCCACCTGCCTTTCGAGCCCCGGGTCCTTAAGCACATGAGAGTTTTGAGTGTATAAGTATTTGTTTATGTTAATATGCTCTTTATTCTATCTAGTGCTTTTGAAAAAAAGCAGAATAAATACTTTTGTAAAATAAGTAAACTTTTACAGCTTTGTGGCTCCTAATGCAGACGAACAGTTGAATTGCTTTATCAACCTTCTTCCTTCCTCAAATTTGCTTGAAAATGCACCATTTGCCTGCTCTTTTTAAAAAACTTCTCGGGGGAGAACCCCCCTCCCCCCATCCCCCCGAACCCTCCTTAGGTTGTTCGGGCTTGCTCGCTACGCTCGCTCGCCATGGGAACTCCACCGCAAATTTTACGCCTCACCACTTTCAGATGTCACCAGCCGCCACTGGCACAGGACTGATACTGCAGACCCACAGCTCGTACTCTGAGCACAGGACTGATACTGCAGACCCACAGCTCGTACTCTGAGCACAGGACTGATACTGCAGACCCACAGCCAGTAATCTGATGACAGGACTAATACAGCAGACCCACAACTGGTACGCTGAGCACAGGGCTGCAGACCCACAACAGGCACTCTGAGCACAGGATTAATACTGCAGACCCACAGCCAGTACTCCGAGCACAGGACTGATACTGAAGACCCAAAGCCAGTACTCCAAGCACAGGACTGATACTGCAGAACCACAGCTGGTACTCCGAGCACACAACTGATTCTGAAGACCCACAGCCAGTACTCTGAGCACAGGACTGATACTGCAGACCCACAGATGGTACTCCAAGCACAGTTCTGAAACTGCAGACCCACAGATGGTACTCCAAGCACAGTTCTGAAACTGCAGACCCACAGCCAGTACTCTGAGCACAGGACTAATACTGTAGCCCCACAGCAGGTACTCTGAGCACAGGACTGTAGACCCACAAAAGGCACTTCGAGCACAGGATTAATACTGCAAACCCACAGCCGGTATTCCGGGCACAGGACTGATACTGCAGACCCACAGCTCGTACTCTGAGCACAGGACTGATACTGTAGTCCCACAGCAGGTACTCAGAGCACAGGACTGTAGACCCACAACAGGCACTTCGAGCACAGGATTAATACTGCAGACCCACAGTCAGTATTCCGAGCACAGGTCTGATACTACAGACCCACAGCCACTTCACCAGCCTGCACTGTGTGACCAATAAAATCCTCTAGTACAAACTCAAATGCCAGATATACGTGAATGATACCTTCATTGTGATCATCGGGGCATCGCCATTACCAAATGAACATCTCAAATGCCTGGAGTAATAAGTTAATAGGTTGTTAACTATCAAACTATATTTATTGAATGTCTTTTAGATTTAAAGCAGGTCAGATACTGAGGTCTGGCTGCTAAGTTCTGCCTCAAGAGATTGCATTTAAGATAGATTTGCAACGAGGCAGATGATTGAGGGCGATGGAGTAGGGAAGGCATCAATCTCGCTCCTATAATGCATCTTCGTTGACTCTTGAGCGTGTGTGTGGTTATGTGTGGTTATGTGGATGAATGAGTGGGTGAATTTGAGCATGCATCAACATTTAGGTGGCTGAGTGAACACAGATGAATGAGTGAGTGACTGAGTGTGTCGATAATGGGCGAGTGAATAAAGGGATTGGGATGTAAGGACATATGGGCTTCACCCAACACTATTGATTCTTGGGGTTTGCTGTTTGGAGTCAGTGAGGACAGACACAGTAATTTATAACATTTGTGATTGTCCCTGTTTTTTTTGCAAGAGAGGAGACACTGGTTCAGGCTTGCTTATATTCAGGTTGATATAAAGGCTTAGAATATAACATCAGGTCTATTTGTAAAGCGTATTTTCACCCTTTAGGGCATCTGGGAACGGAATAACGGGTGGTATCTTGAACAACGAGGTGGCTCACGGCAGAGCCATGCGCCTGTTTTTTGCCTGGTTTTTGCGCTGTCTAAAGCGCATACCGGTACACAAAACGTTTTTTAGAATAATGCCTGAAATGCAGATCGCACAGCTCAGAAACAGAGGGTGGGAATCGCTGCATGCTGTCTCCGACTTGTGGTGCCTGCAGGGCATGAGTTAACTCTGAGCAACAGCATAAAAAGAGGCGCAGCTGCATATGGTGTTGAACCTCAGAAGAATGAAAAGGCTAATTGGACTGACCAGGATTGGAACCTGCTTGGAGGGAACGCATTAGCACAGAAGCCACCACACCCAGAGCACAGAGCGGTCCTACACTGGGTTTTAAGTGTAGGGTGACCAGATTCTCAAAACAAAAAACCGGGACAGTTCATAGACATAGAAGTAGGACCACAGTGTGCAGGAACGGTCGACATAAAAGTAGGACTATTTGACAGCTGTCATAGACATAGAAAAAGGACTGCAATGACAGCCGCCTCCACAGACACAGATGAAGAATTGCAGATGACAAATCAGATGTGTGGCACAGACAGCAATGGATCTTAAGCTAACAGCATGTGCATTATAGGATGTTGGCTTTTTGCTTTAACAATGCCAAGAACGGCCTACAAACTGGTACCTTGCAAAAATGGCTAAAAAGCTTGCCCCATGCCAGAAGTTGAGAAGGGGAAAGGGAAGAAGGAAGAGAAAGGGAGACAAAAGGTACTATGATGCGGGAAGGGCTGAGGACGTAGGCCTGTCTGTGTCTCTGAGATGAGGGGAGGTATGAGAGAAGGCCTGTCTGTGCCTCAGAGATGAGGGGAGGGCTGCGAGAAGGCCTGTCTGTGCCTCTGAGGTGTGGGATGGGCTGTGACTATAGGCCTGTCTCTGCCTCTGAGATGAGGGCAGGGGGACGGGGACTGTGGCATTTCTCAGGGACAAAGCTAACTCTAAAATATGTGCAGTATGTTACTGGTGATGTCCGCTCTGTGCACGCTGCTGTCGTACATAAGTGTCTACTGTTGAGCAGCTTTAAAAATACCTCTAGGCACTGTGTATGCATCCATTCTTTGCTGTGATAAAACCCATGGCGTCATAGTGCTCAAAAACATTTACGCGAGTGCATTTTGGGGAGTGCCTTTCTTCATGGGGCAGTTACTGTCCGATTACAAGCCAGCATTTCTGGTCGTCTGGTAGAAGCATCCAGCGCCCAGCTTCCTCCCAAGTAGGCGGTCTGAGTAGTGCGGAGAAAGGTACTACAGCATGGGCGTGTTGTAGGTCACAGCAAGCAGAGCTCGCCTCTGACTCTGTATATCTCACCCAACCATGTCCCATGAGACAACTGCACCCGCAGACGTCTCACCGCTTCTACATCACACAGGGCCTTCAGATGTAGTAGAAATACTACTCGAGCAGGCTTGGAGGCTGCAGTAGCTTGACCACATCAGCACTTGCGCACGACACCTGACGATTTCACCCACACTCCCTTCAACCCCTCATGCACCCTGTGCCCTCCCAGCGCTCCTAAACAGTGCAGCGCGCTGAAGTCCCATACAGCGCTCTATAAAGACCAGGTGACATGACAGAAGTACCCAGGCTTTAAGTGGGATGAAAAAACTAGGGGGGTGTGGCCGATGTAATGAAGGGACTGGCTTAAAACACATAAGCTAAAAAATCTATGCTTACCATGGTCTCCCGCCCGAAAAATGTACTGCTTCTGTCATAAATAATACAACAGGTAACATTACACCTACAACAAGCCAGGACTATTAGCATTGTCAGTTGTTATTAGCTGCATAAGATAAATAAGCAACAACTGTGGCTTTGTTGTACATAACATTAAAAATGCTTCAGTTCTGGAATGATGAGACTGTGAAAGAACTATAACGGGTCTCTTTGAAGGCAGCGCAGGGTGGTATTGCTGCAGCGGTAAGATTTTTTTTTCATCCTGAGGGCAAAAATGGAGAGCCCAATAGACACCCGTCTCAGCACCTGTGCGAAGTAAGCAGAGAAATGTCCCGGTTTTTAATTAGTGTTTCGGTGCGAGGCACTTTAAAAACCGGGACATTTCTCTGTTTAATCCGGGCACTGCACAAAAACCGGGACATTTCTGTAATTTGGAGCAAAGTGTCGTGACACTGGGACACTGCTCCGAAAACCGGGACCGTCCGGGGAAAACCGGGACGTCTGGTCACCCTAGTTAAGTGGCCAGGATCTGAGTTTTATCACCTTGACTCAGATGCTGGCTCTCTCCAGAGGGAGGCAATCGTTCAGGATATTTAAAACTCGCTGTCCTGCTTTTCCAGGATGACTTGACAGCCTGACTCCCAGTAGCTGATTTAGCTACTGCGGTGCAGTTTGAGGGCTGAGACCTAACCACAGTCCAATGAATACACAGGGGTAGATTCTCAAACATTTTGCACTGGTGATGCTAACCAGCGCAAAATGTTTTTTTCCTGATTCACTTTCCTGTGCAAAACTTGTTTTGCGCCGGAAAGTTCCCAAATGATGCTTTGAATTACTTTGCATCAAGGGGGCGTTAGATGGGTGGGGTGTGGCCAACTGCCGAAGATGGCGGACGCACACTGAGACTGCTCCGTGCCCCATCCATCTGTTATCCTGGCTACCCTTAGTTAATTAGCCGTTATTCCTGCAGTGGCAGTACCGAGTGACTTACTTCGAAGTCGGAGAGAGCTGAAGTGTCTTCTGCGAGACGAGGAACGCCCTGAAGCCTCCGATACAAGAGGCGTGGCCTACTGAGGCACGGATCGCATGACCTGGCGCGGCCTGGCTTTAAAGTCACATGGCAGTCGAGTGCTGACTGGTGCGGGCTGGGCAGTGGAGGCGATCACTGAGAGTGGTGCAGAGTGCGGGACTCCCGTGACCCGGGGAGCCTGGAGCCTCTGGGAGCAACAACCCAGGTGACCTGCACAAAGACCCTGAGCAGGAGGTGAGGCCTGGAGGCCCTATGCAAGCCCTGGGCCGCTGTGAGCGGAGCGCCCGCCTGGAAGCAGGCTGAAAGTCGTGAGCAGCGGAGGAGCCTTGGCCCGTGCACACCCGCGGCACCGGAGCGGCCTGCGAGAGCAACGCAGCGACAACCTACGTGGGCGCCGCTCGGCCAGCGGGGCCAGAGACCAGATGCTGTGGAGAAGGCGAGCTGAGTATGGAGGTGAAGGGGTGGCGTGTGCGCTTGATGGGGGGAGACCTGGGGGGGTGATCGGGCCTAGGTTCCCCCTTCCTCCTCTCACCTAGCACCTAGCACCAGCGCTGCGTGAGGCATTGCTGCAGAATCTGGGGGCCCCTGTGGAGCACTCTTGAGGGCAGATCTGGAGTCACTCGCTGTGAAGTGGCGAGGGGGTGACGCACAAGGATTGGATCAGGCCTGGGCCACCCCCCTCTGTGTCGCAGCCCCCGCCGGCCCGAGGGGCACCTGAATCGCCCCGCTGCCCTTGGTGAGCGCTCCCTCCTGCGACCTGGCAGTCTTGAAGAGGCGCGAACAGCGGCGGTCGCTTTAGTGCTTGGTGGGGTGCCCCTGGGGAGGACCGGGGCATGAGGCACAGGCTCCACTAGCGGTGCAGAGAGCGGAGGCCCTGCAACCTTTGAGATCTGGCTTGGTGGGAGAGGAAGCCACATTCAGAGACCTGTGCAATCAGTGCTGAGGAGGCAGCAGGAGTTCACTGGAGGGGCCCCGCCCTGCACCAGCTCAGACTGCCGAGGGGGCCCTTGTGGGCACCACTTATCTGGATGGGACAGCGCTCAGACCCCACGAAGAAGGTGAGCCGGGCGTGAGAACAGTGCGGTGGTGACTGCGCCTGCAGCGAGACTTATCGGGGTCAGTAGGGCCTAGGGCCCCCTCCAGCAGCGGGGTCAGTGCGTCATAGGTCGTCGGAGGGGTGATGGGGGGGCCGGGCCTCCCTCCTTTCCCTCCCTTATCTGCATCTCCCGGTGACAGGGGGGTCAACGGATTCTGCAAATCACACCACTGTGTAAAGGCGACTGCACGGCGCGGGGAACAAGGCACCCGCCTGGGGTGTCGGACAATCTGCTGCTGCGCACACCACGCTGTAGTACAGCGTTGAACACCATAGGCGGAGGCTAACAGTGAGGGCGGGGTTAGGTGATGCGACGGGGAGGTAGAACGGCCAAAACTCTCCTTTGCAATAAATAGCAAGTATTGGTGATTGAGAGCAACCAGGAGGCACAGCGAGAAGAGCCCTGCCCGGGAACACTCACCCCTAGATGCGACAGGACGTGACGCTGCTCTTGCCTATTAATGCCTAGCGCGCAACAGTTGGTCATGGGCCGCCTCTGCTCGACTGTTCCCTTAGGGGGGGACCCCCCGAGACGCGGGAGCGGGGGCAGCTTTGAAGGCATCAGGACCGGCGGACTCACAGCAATCGGACCTTTCATCTAAAATCAACTCAGTACTGGCCGCGGTCGAAAAGATTGGCATGACACTCGCGCAGACGCGTACCTCCCTTGAGACCAGGATCGATCAAGTTGTCTCAGACTTCACACTTCTAAGAGCGGACCACCAGAAGTTGTCCGAGCACATCCATACTGCTGAACTTACGCTCTCTGACCTACAGCCCAAGACCCGCAATCACACGGTGTTAGAATTGGGGGTCTCTAGTTGGCACAGGTAGGTACTTGTGACAAATAGGGACCCTCGCCTCTAGTCAGGGTAAAGGGGTACACTCCTAAAATAACCCCTGCTCACCCCCTTGGTAGCTTGGCACGAGCAGGCAGGCTTATCTCAGAGGCAGTGTGTAAAGCATTTGTGAACACATACAGTAATCTAGTGACAACACTACAGATGGACACCACACAAGTTGTATTATAAAAATAAGTATCTTTTATATAGATTTAACACAAGACCATAAACGACAAAAATCCACAATACTGTACTTAAAATGGTAGGTTTAGCTTAGTTCTCTTAAGTTCTTGAAATGCGACACTTTGAGTCAATGTACCTTACGATGCGTCACGTTTCTACAACAAAAGTGTGGCAGGGATGGAGATGCGACAAAGTTCTGGTGCAAAGAAATAAAGACGTCAAGTTCTTCCTGATGCGGCACGCTTCTCCGATGTTGCGAGAAGTCTCGACTCGATGCGTCAGCTGCAGCGGCGACACCCTTGTTCCGTGATGCGACGACAGCGGCTTTGGCGGCGACCCTCTTCTCCGACGTTGCGAAACGCTTCCGCTCGATGCGACAACTGCAGCGGCGACACCTTTGTTTCGTGATGCGACGGCAGCAGCTCCGATGGCGGCACGCTTCTCCGTGGATGCGAGGCGCTTCTCTCAATGCGGTGCAATGCGACAGCTACAGCGGCGACATCTACGATGCGACGGCAGCGGCTGCGACGGCGACACGCTTCTTCCTCGATGCGAGACTCTTCTCTTGATGCGGTGCAATGCGACAGCTACAGCGGCGACATCTACGATACGACGGCAGCGGCTGCGACGGCGACACGCTTCTTCGGTGTTGCGGGACGTTTCTCGAGATGCGGTGCAATGCGACAGCTACAGCGGCGTCATCTCCGTGATGCGACGGCAGCGGCTGCGACGGCGACACGCTTCTCCCTCTTGAGTCGTGCTTCCAGCTCCTTGCGACACGCAGTCCCTTCAGAAGGCCCAAAACAGCAGCAGGCACTTCCAAAGGATTCTTGGGGAGCTGGTGGTTGAAGTCTGTTGTCCCTGAGACTTCAGCAGGAGGCAAGCTCTTTTCTCAAGCCCTTGGAGATCCTTCACAAGTTGAAATAAAAGTGCACACAAAGTCCTTTCTCCTTCCTTTGGCAGTCAGGCAACCACTGCAGGCAGATCCCTCTAGCTTAGGGATAGTCTTCTCCTCAGTTTCTTCTTGGTTCCGCTCCTCAGCAAAGGTTTCTTCTTGTTTCCCAAAGTGATCTAATTTCCTGGGGGTCTGGGTCCCCTTTTTATACACAGTTTTTCTTTGTTCTCTGAAGGCAGAGAGGCCTCTGCCTAGTCCAAAACCAGTTCTGGTCAGTCCTGGAGCACTTTGTTTTTCTGACTCCTTCTTTCCTTTCAGAATGTGGGGCAGAGTGCTCAGCCGCCCGGCAGGAGGTGGAGCCAGCATTGTGGAAGGCAGGCACAGCCCTATTCAGACCCAGGTGCAACTCCTCCCTCCACTCTGGATGCAGATCTTTCTATTCAGCCCTGTGCTGGCTCACCCTGTCTCCTGTAGCCACCCCCAGCCCCTGTCACTCAATCTCCAGACAAGGAATACACAACCTAGCAGAGGCAGGCTTGGAAGTTTAGGCAAGAAAATACCCACTTTCTAAAAGTGGTATTTTCAAACACAGAATGTTAAAACCAACTTCACTAAAAGATGTATTTTATCATTCTGAGTTCAGGCATACTAAATTCGTTTTTCTACCATGTTCCCTGGGTCAGTTCTGACTATAAGGTGTAATAATCAGTCTGCCCATTCTGGCCTATGGGGAGCAGGTAGCCTTGCAATAGTGAAAAACGAAAATGGCTGTAATTCACTATTAGGCCATGCCACACACACCAGGGCATGTCCTACCTTATACTTACAATGCACCCTGCCCTAGGGCCTACTTTAGGGGTGACCAACATGTAGCAAAGGGAAGGTTTAGGGACTGGTAAGTGGGTGCACTCACCAAGTCGACATGGCAGCTCTAGGCTGCACACAGGCTCTGCGATGGCAGGCCTGAGACACATTTTACAAGCCGCTTCTGTGGGTGGCACAACCAGTGCTGCAAGCCCACCAGCGGCATTGGATTTACAAGCCCTGGGCACACTCAGTGCACTGTACTAGGGACTGACAAGTAAACCAATCATCCAATCATGGAGTCACTAATACATAACACAATTTATCATAGGGAGCACTTGCACTGTGGCACTGAATAGCAGTGGTACAGTGCCCAAAGCATCTAACGCCAGCAAAAACAGATCAGTAACATAGGAGGCATCATAACAAAATGGAAGGGAGACCCACGCCAAGGATGCCAGGTCTAACACACGGTGATCCTCCAAGATCTACTGAAACGGGTATGCACCCTGGAGATCAAAATAGACTACGCAGAAGGGCGGTCCCGTTGCAACAATGTACGGATGGTGGGACTTCTGGAGGGCGCAGAAGGCAAAAACCCCGTGGAGTACGTGGAGAGGTGGCTGAGGGAGTTGCTTCCGCCCGGTGTTCTTTCCTCTCAATTTGTGGTGGAGAGAGCTCACAGGGTGCCTGCCCGCCACCCACCGGTTGGATCTAACCCCCGGCCATTTCTGTTCAAAGTCCTGAACTTTAGGGACAGAGACACAATATTGAGGGAAATTCGGAAAATCTCTGGAGCCAAGGTACAAAATGCAACAGTACTCTTCTTTCCGGATTACACCTCCCTAGTACAAAAGATGAGAGCCTCCTTTGGGGCTGTGAAGCAGCAGCTGCGGGAAATTGACCTGCGCAACTCCCTACTATTTCCTGCCCGGTTAAAGGTGGTAAGGGATGGAACAACTCATTTTTTTGGACACACCGTCAGATGCATGGGACTGGCTCGAGGGGGCAGGTCTTGCAACGGCAGCCAGGCCTCCTGACGGTGGACCCCCCCAGGTGAGGTGGGCGAACGCGGCGGAGGAGACAAGGAGCAGGGCCCCGGTGGTGAGAGCACAGGACCCAGAGCAGATCCAGTCAGAGCGGCAAGAGGCCCTCCAGGTGGCAGCTGCCCTTCAGGGAGCAGACTCTCCAGCCCACTCCACGGTGTCACCATCCAGATCCTGTGGAACTGACTGCTCTACCCCTACGTGGTCCAGAGGATCGGAGTCGCCTTGCCCCCCGGACATCACCCCTCAAACGTCAGACAATATTGTTTAGTGAGACCTGGCTTGCCTTACTTCACCTCTGGGCTCAGAACTATAACTCTCACAGCTCCTCTTAAGTGGTCACTGAATTCCCTACACAGTGCAATTACATGCCAACACACCTTATGCACACACTAGATGGCTGCCTATTCCCTTTCTTGTTCAATCATTATGGTCAAATTGAGGGATGGGCCAGTCAGACCACCAATCCACGCCTTCCACCAACAGCTATATAACCTAGCTGGATTTTAGTTGCCTTGTTTCCGGCACAACTGTTTGGGTCAACCCCTGTTGGGGTTCGCTCTTATGTGGTTACCTGATTTAGATGTTGCTTATTGTTTTTCTCCCCTGTTCAGACCTGGTGCTTACACATGGGATGCTGCTGCCCCCCACATTCTTGTATCCTGCGGCAATAGGAGCGGGTACGGATATATCCATAGATCACCCATATGATGCGAGTTAACATCATCACCTGGAATGTGAGAGGGATTCACTCCCCCTCGCGTAGGTACTCCATATATGCATATTTGCAGCGTTGAGCCACTGGTATCGCCCTGCTACAGGAGACCCACCTGACCCAGCTGGAAGCTGCCAGACTGCGGCACAGATGGAGGGGTAGGGTGTACAGCACTAACTTCTCGTCCATGGCTGGGGGGCATTGATCTGGGTTAAGGTGGGAACCCCCTGGGAGGAGGAAGAGGTGATGGTAGATGCTGGGGGACATTATGTGCTCCTTAAGGGCAAGCTGTATGGGCAGCCGGTACTACTAGGGTCTATATACGCCACTAATGTAGAACAACACGCTTTCCTGGGCGACTTGTCTAGGGTCCTGTCTCGCTGGAGTGACGTTCCCTGGCTTCTCGGGGGTGACTTCAGTGCAGTACTGGATGTTGCCCTAGATCACTCCTTCCCTCCCCTCACGCGCACACCAGCATTATCTAACACACAGGCATTGAGTAGCTGGCTGGAGCATTGGTCTCTGTCCGATATCTGGCGGGCACGTAACCCAGATACACGCATATACTCATTCTACTCGCCAGTCCATAATTTGCATGTGCGGTTAGACCGCATCCTTGCCTCTCCCGCACAGCTCCCTTTGAGCCAGACCACTGATTACTTAGGGCGCACATACTCAGATCATAACCCCCAATACCTGACAGTCAGCTGGGAGGGTAGGGTCCCCTTGATTCCCACCTGGAGGTTGCAGCCGGCAGCGCTAGAGGACCCGGCATTCCGGAGTTCCCTGGGGCATCGTTTATAGACTACTTCAAGTGCAATGTGGGCACCGCTGATTCCCCGGCCACCGAGTGGGAAGCCTTCAAGGCGGTCACGTGGGGGCAATGCCTGGGCTTGACGTGGAGCATAAGTAAACAGCTTGATGCCTCCCTGGACGCCCTTGAGAGCAAACTCCTTCGGCAAGAAACTCTATTGGTCACATGCCCTGAGACCAAGCTGAGACTCGAAACCATGCAGGCTGAGCGGCTCACTCTTTTGGAAAGGTTGCAATGCCATAACTTTGCAGCTCATTCTGCGCGCACGCACGCTATGGCAGATAAGGCGGGCAAACTGCTGGCTTATCTTATACGGCAGGAATGCTCACGAGGTCCAATACACACCATCCGAGATGACTCGGGAATCATGCATAATACACAGCTTGACATTCATGCGGCCATGACCAGCCACTATACCTCCCTTTATGCTTCCCAAGCTCACGGGTCTTCACAGCAAATTAACACCTTCCTAAACATGGTCGACCTGCCAACGTTGGCCCCCCACCAATTCCTCATGGTAGACTCCCCTATCACAGTGGACGAGATATGTGAGGCATTGTCATCCCTGGCATCCGGGAAGACGCTGGGGCCAGATGGACTCCCCACTGAATTCTTTAAGACGTACGCTGATACACTCATACCTCATCTACACACCCTCTTTAGCTCTTCCGTTGACTGCTCCAAGCTTCCCCCGTCACTATACGCAGCGAATGTGGTCTCGCTACTAAAACCTGGGAAAGATCCGACGTCCCTGAATTCTTACAGGCCCCTGGCGATCCTGAATACTGATTATAAAATATTAGCCAAAATTCTAGCCAACAGGCTGGCACCATGGATCCCCTCCCTAGTTCACGCTGATCAAAACGGGTTCGTGCCAGCCCGCAGCACTTCCCTCAAACTCCGCCGCTATTTTAAGGTGGCTGAGCATGCCCCATTGGAGTGGCCTCAATCAAGCTGTCTAGTGCTCGACCTAGAAACAGCTTTTGACTCGCTAGAATGGGACTATTTGTTTACCACGTTGTCTAAATTTGGCATTGCCCCCTATTTCATAGGGCTGATCCACATGCTATACAGGCACCCAATCATTCGAGTCAAGACTGGCCCATACATCTCAGAAGCCATTGCGGTGGGTCGGGGGACTAGACAGGGATGCCCCCTGTCACCCCAACTCTTCTCACTAGCAGTGGAGCAGTTGGCGGCGAGTATCAGGGCCGGGGTAGACACAGGGATTCCCCTAGGAGACGGCGTGCATACAATCTCCTTGTATGCAGATGATATTCTGCTCTATATCAGAGACCTCCACTCCATTCCCCTGTCATTATTTGAAAGATCTGACATTGTCCACTGACGTATCAGGCTTGCCGGTTAATGCCTCGTATTCTATCCTGTTTTCATTCACAGAGAACACCCCAGACCCGGGTTATGCGCTCCGTGGTCGGCCGGTGCTACGGTGTGTAGGCACTTTCCCCTACCAGGTTATCCGCATCTATCGTCAGAAGACGGACCTACTGGAGGGCAACGTTACTAGAGCCGTGTCCGCCTTCCGCTCCCAGATCCTCTTTTGGAATACATTGCCGCTGTTCATGTCAGGCAGAATTGCTCTTGCTAAGATTGTAATACCACCCTGACTCCTCTATTATTTTACAAACGTGCTGCTTTACTTGTCTCCAGCTTTCTTCTGCAAGCTAGAAGAAATGGTTAGAGATTTTGTTTGGGGGGCCTCTAGGCATAGAGTTTCCATTAGGAAGCTCTATCTCCCAGTCGGACAGGGCGGCTTGGCTGCTCCCAATCTTGAGCACTACTATCTGGCTGCCCAAATACAGTGAATATCTAGATGGTTGGCCTCCCGCCATCTTGCAGACACTGCAACGATGCTTCCCCCTAGTTCGCACCTAGCTCTCCTGCACTTATTTCACCCATGCGCGCGATCCAAATGCGAGGGCTCCCTGCTGCACACTGTGGCATACAAATGCTTTCGTAGATGTCTGTTCCTTATCCGAGCCTTAAAACCATATGCCCCTGCTATTCCCTTGCTGGGGACGTCCAGGGGGCAACAAATCACCTCGGAGGCTGAACTGAGAAGCTGGGACACAGCCGGCATCCAAGATACCGGGGATCTGTTCAGAGACGGGTCCCTAATTCTGCACACGGAACTGGTGGAGGAGGAGGGCCTCTCCCGGGGAGCTTCCTTCTACACCACTCGCTTATATCTTCACTATCCACCAAGTGGGGCTGCCTAACCACAGAGCCCCCCATACATCACACAATCCAATACCTGCATGTTATGGGGAGTGGGGGTCACCTGATTCTATGGTTTGCATCGACGCTCCGGCAACATACTGCAATTTCACTAGACCCCCCTAAGGGCGCGCTGGGAGGAAGAGCTGGGACGGGGGTTCTCTGAAAAAGAATGGGTGGTCATCCTAGAGGGCCCCTCCCGCGTTCCTCGTAATCAGAGGTTTTGGCAGATACAATTCTTCATACTACACCAGGCATACCTCACCCCAGCGAAAATAAACAGATATTTTAATTGTGCAGATGCTTGTTGCCCTAGGTGTCACTTGAACGATGCAGACCTTTTACACATGCTATGGCGGTGCCCGGAGCTCGCTGCTTACTGGCAGGGGGGTGACCACTGCTCTATCGCGCTGCACGGGGCAGGTCGTCCCGTTTAACTGGGAGGTCCATATTCTGCACTTGTTTGCGAGAGGGAGGAAACACAGGGTCACTTCCCGCTTCCTGGACTTGGGCTTCGCTGTAGCCAAGCGCCTAATTACAAAACATTGGAAAGCACCGACCGGGTGCCCCACACGCAACAGCCTGGCGCCACTCTCTTCTCAATTGGGCCGAGGCGGAGAGTTTTGCCCTTCGCAGAGAAGATTTTCTAGGGCGCTGTAAGTTCCCGCTGGCTGCAGGGTGGGAGTCCACATTGACCGAGTTGCGGGGGGTTGGATGAGGCAGTGGGGGGCTCTTTGGCAGAGGCGGAGGGCGCCAGGGAGGCAGAAACACAGTTGGGGGGGCTACACCAACAACCACCCCATAGAGTGCAGCATTGACCCTTTTCCCCCCTCCCTACCGCATCAGTTGGACAGGGATACGCACGAACACACCGCCGCACGTATGGCTCACTCATATGGATTAATGCATGTATGGAGGAGTGCAGCAGTGTCCCATCCACAGTTACCCCAACCTTCCTTAATATTGCTTTGTCCTCATTTTGTTGATACCTGAATCCAAAGTTCATGTATATGGCATAGCAGCTTCATGAAATGTGAACGTTACATGTAATAGCGGATATAGCAAGTGGGTTTAATGCAGACGTTGCAGGAATGTAACACTGTGTAATGTGTAATGTGTAATGTATCTCTCGCCATCTGTACCTACCCTCACAGTAGGAATCACGTTTGTCACCTCTGAACACACTATATAATGTACAAGTTAAAAGTGATGCATACATGGCTGTTGTTTGCTGACAAGATATGTATAACCCTACAAAATGCCAATAAAAAGACTTAAACAAAAAAAAAGGGGGGCGTTACATGGGTGGTACATGGGCGTTCCCATGCAACCACCCATGCCGTTTGACGCTAAACCCTATCTACTAACATTAGTAGACAGGGTTTAGCGCCAAAAATTAACACAGCTGAAAAGCAGGAGTTAATTTCCATTTCTCCTTGCTTTTCTGACTTTGCAAGTGTGCTGTACTGTACAACACACATACAAAGTAGGAAAAGGTTTCAGACTTGTCTGGCCATGGTATTTTGCACAGGAAGGGTATCCTTCCTGTACAAAACCTATGGTAGACTCAGGTGCGCACCCTAATGCTAAGGTGTGTGCCTGGCCCACAACAGCTGAAATCAGCACCAGGGCTAGGGAGAGGGGAGGAGAGAGCCATATCTCTGTGAATATGACTCTTTCCTGCTCTCTCCCTGTCACGCAACGCAGCACAGCATTTTTGCCTGCTGCACTGCATTCCGTGACACCTTTGAGAATCTGGGCCTTAGTCTTACAATTGTGACGGCTGGCAGTTCAGTAAACACTTCTGTTGTCACTGGATCTCAGCATGCTTTCACAGAAAGATTTACATCTCTGTGCTTACTAGGTGTGATTTCTGAGAACTCTGGAAATGGTTAGATCGACTGATTTTACTTTCTGTACTACAGGGCACCTTGACTAGCAGAAGCATGCCTGTTATTATTATTTTTTTAAACAAATTAGACTTTTATGGTAGTCTTTAAATTGTTCAAATGCAGTTATTATATTTATAATGATTCATATTAACGTTTATGACAATTGTTTCCTTCTTACTGTAGTGGCCGTGGACTCGGAGCTCGACTTAAAGCGGCATGACCAGGGGAGCTATCCTTAGTGCAGTAACAGTGTACTGTGTTGGGGAGCTCTCCTTGCAGTGGCATCACTCTGGAGGTATCCTTACTGCAGTGACAGTACACTGCAAGCTCTCCTTACAGAGTCATAACCATGGGAAGAATCCTTTACAGCAGTGACAGTACACTAGGAGCTCTCCTAACAGCAGTGATAGTACACTAGGAGCTCTCCTAACTGCAGAGTTAATACACTAGGAGCTCTCCTAACTGCAGTGACAGTACACTAGGAACTCTCCTAACTGCAGTGACAGTACACTAGGAGCTCTCCTAACTGCAGAGTTAATACACTAGGAGCTCTCCTAACTGCAGAGTTAATACACTAGGAGCTCTCCTAACTGCAGAGTTAATACACTAGGAGCTCTCCTAACTGCAGAGTTAATACACTAGGAGCTCTCCTAACTGCAATGACAGTACACTAGGAGCTCTCCTAACTGCAGTGACAGTACACTAGGAGCTCTCTGCAGTGACGGTACACTAGGAGCTCTCTGCAGTGACAGTACACTAGGAGCTCTCCTAACCACAGTGACAGTACACTAGGAGCTCTCCTAACTGCAGGGACAATACACTAGGAGCTCTCCTAACTGCAGTGACAATACACTGGGACCTCTCCTAACTGCAATTGCATTGCTGTGGGAGGCATCCTTACTGCAGTGACAGTACACTAGGAGCTCTCCTAACTGCAGAGTCAGTACACTAGGAGCTCTCCTAACTGCAGAGTCAGTACACTAGGAGCTCTCCTAACTGCAGTGACAGTACACTAGAGCTCTCCTAACTACAGTGACAGTACACTAGAAGCTCTCTTAACCGCAGTGACAGTACACTAGGAACTCTCCTAACTGCAGTGACAGTACACTAGGAACTCTCCTAACTGCAGTGACAGTACACTAGGAGCTCTCCTTGCAGAGGCATCACTGTGGAGGTATCTTTACTGCAGTGACAGTACACTGAAAGCGCTCCTTACAGAGTCATAACTGTGGGAAAATCATTTACAGCAGTGATAGAACACTGTTCTATCGGTTGAGGAAGATGCCATAGATCATTGGCTTGCTGGGAAACAGCTATCAAAGCTGAATCCGGATAGCCATAAATACTCACCCAGGATATAACAGGGAGTGAAATACTTGCTGTCCTAAACAAAGCTAAGAAAGGGAAAGCTGCAGGACCGGATGCGATCCCAATTGAGATCTATACTTTGATGATCGATGAAATTATTCCGGTATGGCTGAAACTGTTTAATGAAATTCTTAGAGGCACTTCCCCTTTACCTGACTCGTGGAGTGAGGCTGTCATCGCACTGATTCTGAAGCCCGGGAAGGATCCAACCCAGTGCCAGTCTTTCCGGCCAATATCATTACTAAATTGTGATTATAAAATCTTTGCAGGGATACTGAATGCCCGGTTCTGTAAGATCATGGGTCCGATAATCAATGAAGATCAAAAGGGCTTCCTCCCGGGCAGGCAGATGTTGGATTTGGTTTATACTTTAATTGGTTCCGTCGATCTGGCAACTGCACAGGGCGTCCCTCTCTCAATCATTACCATCGACGCAGCAAAAGCCTTCGACCGAGTCAACTGGCACTATTTGAATAGGGCCTTGAAGGGTTTTGGCTTTGGCGACATCTTTAGGGAGGTCCTTAAGAAAATATATAAAGTCCCCCCGGGCTGCAGTGACAGTGCACTAGGAGCTCTCCTAACTGCAGTGACAGTACACTAGGAGCTCTCTGCAGTGATGGTACACTAGGAGCTCTCTGCAGTGACAGTACACTGGGAGCTCTCCTAATCGCAGTGACAGTACACTGGGAGCCTTCCTAACTGCAGTGATAGTGCACTGGGAGCTCTCCTAACTCCAGTGACAGTACACTAGGAGCTCTCCTAACTCCAGTGACAGTACACTAGGAGCTCTCCTAACCACAGTGACAGTACACTAGGAGCTCTCCTATCTGCAGTGACAATACACTGGGACCTCTCCTAACTGCAATTGCTTTGCTGTGGGAGGCATCCTTACTGCAGTGACAGTACACTAGGAGCTCTCCTAACTGTAGAGTCAGTACACTAGGAGCTCTCCTAACTGCAGAATCAGTACACTAGGAGCTCTTCTAACTGCAGTGACAGTACACTAGGAGCTCTCCTAACTGCAGTGACAGTATACTAGGATCTCTCTTAACTACAGTGACAGTACACTAGGAGCTCTCCTAACTGCAGTGACAGTACAGTGGGGCTCTCCTAACTGCAGTGACAGTACACTAGCAACTCCCCTAACTGCAGTCACTAGTGAAGGAAGTGACCCGATTAGGGCCACCCGGGTCACTTACGACCACCTCATAGCCTTCCAAACAAGTGAAGAGTCGGTCAGACAGTAGAGAATACAAACAATCATTTATTAGTAAAGTACACTGCAGCGGAGTCCAATCTGACCAGCACCCTGGGATGGCTGTCGAGGGGACTGGCTTTCACAAGCATAGAAGTAATAATTATATATTTCAGCATGAGCACAAGACACACCCACCCAGTAACTTTCCACAGAAGGCAGCAAGAAACAAAGGGGCACACAGAGATGAGCTAAGCGTCTGAGACCGGGCACACACTATCTCTCTGGCAAGGTCATTCTGTCTGTGCCTGCAGCTGAGCCAGTGGGAGCAGGCTTCCATCTCATGGGAAAGGTATGCGGAAGTACAAAACTATGTATTCATTAGTACAGCGAGGCCCAACTTTGAGAGACACAGAAAATTCAGCACGGCTACTACTTGCAGAGCCAGGGAGCAATTAATTGTCATCGTTGAGACTGGAATTGGCGGCTAAATATGAAATGGCGCCGCAAAGGCTAACTTAAGCATCATTATGTACGGTAGCACAGATCAGACTTTTCATTTAATTCCAACAGACCGTCCTTTTAGCCTTAGCTAAGCCATTTCATACTAGGGAGGGGAAACATCTCCAGTCACATGATCAATATATTAATACTCAGAAATGTTCAAATGCTCGTTATTAAACAGGGAAACTATAAGAGACATGTTGACCTAAAAAATATCTACATCAACGCTCATCAACCCTTCGATCTCTTTCTGAAGCATGATCTTAGCATTTGTATTGCATGGATGTCCTTTGCTTAGGAGTTAATGTACTTACGCAGCAGACACAACAAGCTGGGAGACAGTGCATACAAGGGCCTATTTTTCGTGTAACATACTTTTACATTGTAGCTGATGAAATGTGCGATACGTAGATGGGGCAACAAATACAGTGGGAAAAAGAAAAGAGAGACAACATTTGCACACTATCCCCTCGGAGGCCAAGTATGAACTTGTGATCCACAGGCGAAGTGAACATCATGATGCAGGATCTAAGACGGGCCTGTTGCCATGTTCAATCTGTAAATGAAGTCATATGTGTTCTCACCCACCTTAATCTCCCCCGCCCCCTGGATACAAAACTAGCTGTCATATCAACCACAGTTACAGACATCTTCTTAATGTACATATTCATTTGCAGTGGGAAAAATCAATAAATGTCATATCTGGAACAGAAAAAAGGAATTGAATGTGCATCAATCAAAATAATTGAATTATCAGCGGGTCTGCAAAGAGCTGTTCTTCTTCAATAATGGAACGACCAAAAGGATACATGGTAATTGGGAGAGAAATGCAATACAATGGAATTGGTAACCAGGGAACAAGAGGATGGGCAAAACTCTTTTTTCCAGTGTCTTTCAGAGAGCCATCACTGGCAGGCTCCTATTGTTCATCTGGCGTAGGTGCTGTTGAGCACCGGCGGTGGAGCTGTTCATCTAGCTCGGATCCAGATCCCACGTTGCAGGGCAAGGTATTTCTTTCTTTAGAATCACAGTCCATTTGCCCCGTTCATTGACTGTCCAAACAATGCACCAATCTCTCTTTCCCTACTCTATCGCTGGTACCTTAGACACGGTACCTGTACCCTATTCTTCGTCCATGAAGTCCATCCCTACTAATCCGACTTTCCCTTGGTGCACTGTTCCTCCGTCGGGCATATATTGTACCTTGTCACTCCAGGCACAGAGGGGTCAGGGAAAAAGGGGGGTCAGACTCAAGAGGACCAGGGGGGCAGAGGCTCAAACACAGGCGAGCCTACAGGCTGGGCTCAATGGGCTGGGACTCAAGCACAGGTAAACCAACAGGCTGGGGCTCCTGGATAGCCCCTCTTTCTTTTGTTTTTCGGTGGTACTGCCTCGTCCAGCACCTCTTTGCTCTGCAGCTTCACCTCAGTCGTATGCATGGATGTTCCATAACAAGCAGCCAGACAGTGCATCACGTCCGGGCCCCTGTGACTGCCAGGCGTCCCGGACCTATAAGCGGATAGAATGCAAACTTTCAGTTAACTAGCAAGGATAAGACTTTAAATAATTTTTCTTTTGTTGCCTCTCAACACTAAATAGTGGGATAAGCCTCAATCCATTTGCTAAACTCTTAAAGAACAATCAGGACATCCTTTGAATTACTATATCCGTCTATTCCTATATTATTCAGCTAAAGAACATCAGAAAGGGAAAATGTGTGGTGCGAAATTACCGGGGGCATACAGGTACCCTTCCTAGTATTGTGCGTCATGCACACCATACAGTACACGAGTTGGACAATGTCTCCACATAACCATGGGAAATACATATGCATCTGGCAACATTCTTTTTTCTTCCCTGGCCTATCAATACACCATTCCTTGTCCTTTCAATTATACTATACTTTCTATTCAAACACCATGACTTCCGGTACCCACCCAGCAGGGCCTGCTACAAACATTCTTTTCTTTTCAATTTGATCATTTTTTATCCCTTCTCACATCCTCAGTTACTTTTCGGTGGGCACTACACTTACTATTCACCAGCTCTAGTAAGGGCTGTCAGCTCAATTACTCAGGATAACTGATAAGGGACTCATGATGTCTCTGTGGCTGTATGTAGTGTTGCTGGTAACATGAGCAATAGTGGTGGTGCCACCTGGTATTTAAACAAGAGCCATCGACATATTGTTCCCTTGAGGGTCAGATAAGGGAACATCAGTCTAGTCTACCCGTCCTTTCATCTCCTTTTCAATTCCAATTCCATCAATTTACAGAAAGGAGGGGAAGTAACATGGCTGACTTCAAAGTGACACACTTTTAATCATGAAATTTTTTCGAACAGTACTGTTTTATCGCCTGTTAGACGTGCACTGGTGAGGTGCTGTGTCTCTGTTTATTCAAAGGCATGTTCACAGCATGGAATACCATATCTGTGAAATTAGTGGCTAAATCGAGTCCAACCGATTGCCTTATGGAGACGGCCACCATCATGACCGTTCCTAGACAGCTCGGGAGGGCTCTTGTGGTAGCGTCAAAGACAGAAAGCGTGCACGACAAGCCATCTTGTGTACTTACAACACAAAACAGCACACAACAATATATGTACCAAGCACAGAAGCCAAAGAAAAATGCAGTTTGTTAGTTGCCCAAAAGAGTGTCTCATGCACCTCATGCACCTCATTTAATGTGTTAGTTCGCCAAGGAGTTAATCTCCTACCCCCCTTCGACAGTAGGTGACCTAAGCAGGTGACTTCCTGTCAACAATACTTACCCCTGTTTTTTGTTTTTTTAAAAGCATACTCCCTGGCCATTCAAAGCGAAGTACAAAAACTATTTGTTAGAAATGGGAGTCTCCAGTTGGCAGACATACGTACCTTTGTCCATATAGGTACCCCTCCTGTCAGTCAGTTTAAGGGGATACACACTTTAGATAATCCCCTGCCCACCCCCCTGGTAGCTTGGCACGAGCAGACAGGCTTATCCCAAAGGCAATGTGTAAAGTATTTGTACCAACACTCACAGTAACACAGTGAAAGCACCACAACAGAATACCACACCAAATGCACATCCTCTTTCTCTGTCACACTGAAACAAGACAGTCAATCCACAAAAAGACAGAAACAGACAGAAAAGTTGGACAAGAAAATAGCCACTTTCTAAAAGTGCTGTGTTCAAACACAGACTTTAAAAACCATCCTTACTAAAAGATGTGTTATCATATTCTGAGTTCAAGGGTACCATATTCCTATTTTCTACCTTATCCCTATGAAAGATATACTCGTAAAATGTTACAAAAATTCCCCATTCTGTCCTATCGGCAGGACGGACCTTCAATAGTGAAAAAGGAAAATGGCAGCATTTCACCACCAGGACACGCCACACACACCAGCACACATCCCACCCCTCACACACACCACACCCCGTCCAGGGGGAAATACCCTGGGCCCATCATAGGGGTGCCCTATGTACAAACTGTGCGCAGGCACTGCGGTGGCAGGCCAGAGACGTCTTTTCCGGGCCACTCATGTGGGCGGCACAATCAGCGCTGCAAGCCCACCAGTAGCACTCGATCCACCAGCCCTGGCACACCCAGTGCACTTCACTAGAGATCTGCTGGCAAAACAAAATATGCAAATCAGGGAGAACCAAGCACAATATCCTGTTACACAGGGAGCACCTGCACTGTGACACTGACCAGCAGCGGCAAAATGCCCAAAGCATCTAAGCCAGCAAAAACGAAATCCAGCACAGCATCAAAAACATAGGAGGTAGAGGCAAAAAGTCAGGGAAAACCACGCCAACGATGCCATGTCCAACACTCTTTAACTGTACTGTCCCTACAACTTTGCTATGTGTCTGAAACTATGAGCAAATAACTACCTTTTTTAAACATTTTTATAGATCCTCTGTCTTTCTGCATAGTCCTAAGAAGCGCAGCGGAGCCTATGACTCCTACCAGTCAATGTGAAATCCGGACAAAGACCTATTATTGAAATAAATAGTACCGACAAAGAATGTATTTTAGATCAGTGATAGAAAAACATTGAGCAGCAGAAAGAACCATTAGCAGAAGCATAGTAATGGCTAGAACAGCAGGATGTAGGAAAACCACTTTTTCATGAACTTCACACCAATCAGTCACAAAATTGTAAACACAATTAAAATAATGGGACTATTACTATTTACCAGTCGTCTCTTCACCAACACCTTTCTCAACCAAATCCTGTATCATACACAACAAGGCTCGTGAAATCTGCAGGAATCCCAGCTCTACATCACCTGTTACCCACAAAGTGGATGGCACATCCGCAAAACTCAGGGGGGGAACAAACACTATTCATTACTTACATGAAGGCCGTCATCAGACATTCACCTGCCTGAGAGCAGTAATAGTAGGATGCCATACCCATCACATGCTCACCACAATAAGTCATTAACTGAAATGGAAAATCCAATGTAAAAAAGGACCAATAATCAGAGCAAGAGAGCGCAAAAAACGTGCTACAACTAATGCGTCTGAAACACCCACCAAAACACTCATAACACTGTGCTATGTTAAATACGTAACAGAAAGAGGCAATGTAGACCAAATACTTCCAAATGTCTACAATCAAATCGCTATTTCAGAAAACGCATTAGAGACTAATCTATGAGCAAACAATCAACTCCCCTTTCAATAGACAAATCCTGCCCACTATAATCTAGGAACACCTTCAAGTCATGTTAAAATAAAACAGCGTCAAACCCACTCACATTTTCCTTTGGTGACAGACTGTCATCTCACCCCGTCCCTTTTCACGGCGGGATAAGGGAACCCAAAGGCATGACAATGCGGCCCAGCAAAATAAGTATCCCTTTTTGGGATCACACAAAATCTGCAGCGCAGCAGTTTGGAAACACTGCTCCTAGAAACCAAACAATATAGCCATCATATTCCTAAAGACAATGTGTTGGCCAAAAAGGCTCATTATTTTATCACATTCCACACACCTTCCACACAAATTAGCTATTACCCTTTTTCCTTCGTTTCCCACTTCAGATCACATGTACAAATCCACATACCCGTGTCTCAGTACTCAATAATATCGGGGGATGAAAACCACAGTGGGAATAACAGCATAAATAATAGACATTATCATCTCTGCTGGCCATGAAAGCAAAATGTGCCATAGCCTACACAGCCTGGGCAACATGGCAGAAGCAGAAACAGCGGAAAGAGAAACAACAGCTCAATCATGCTTGCACAAAGCATACTGTACACAAAGTACCCCATAAAGGCAGAGAAACCTATTTTCTATGGAAAATGAGACCATCAGGGCTCTGGAAGTGCTCCTGAAATATAATGTAAGGGTGTGTTCAACAAATAGCTAGATCTATTTTTAATAATTGCAAAACCTCCCATAACGAGAAATAAATGATTAGGACAAGTGAAAACTCTACAAAACCTGTTAGTCAAACATAAGACTTAGACTGCCAGCATCTAATTTTGTCCGCATTCCATACTTCGTATCACAGCAGTCTCTCTGTGCTTGTGCTCACTAACTGCTCAATCCCCCCTCCATCCTTTTTCTCTTTCATGAAGAGACCGAACAGAAAACAGCTACAGACATTCCGTTCTTATCTCAAGGCTAAACAGCAACCCTGCCAACGCTACTGAATCACGAGCGTGTATTTCATCTCTCCTACTGCACTTTTAAAATGCGTGTCTGTTCAGCACAAATATACACTACCTTGAATGTTCACAACACATTTTTCAAATTAAATGCACATTCTATAATGAGGTCAAATCTAAATTCAACACACTCAAATCGATCATGAATTAATTAATTGAGCATCGTCAGACTGAAACATCCCAGCAAGCTCCACTCATTGCCTTCACTCCTCACGCACCGAACCTCCACGTGCCACTTCCAGAATGCAGTCCATATCCGAGACTCAAAGCAGCCTCCCTCCATCCAGCAATGCCCACATTCCTTTCCATCCTTTTCTGCCTCTGTTAACCTCCTTCAGCCATGTTCAAAAAGAAAATCTAACATAGACTGCCTCCTTTTCCTATGTAAAAAACGAACATATATTTTATTACTATTATTTGCGCCGGCTGATCTTCTTCCAATCATGCATCTGCAGCACAACTATGACAACAAGGAACTCATTCCAGGCATTTTCAAAAAGGAGCCAAATTCATTATTTTGCCTGGCAAAGCAATTGCAAGTGCCTTTCTTTTAAAAAAAAAAAAAGACAGTCCTCAGACCGTACCAAAAACAAACTGATGGTGCACCATATTCACAAAACACATTCAAGCGCTTGTTCCAAAGACGATCCACAGACTGTGTCAAACAAAGGAAACCACAAGTCAGTCCTCAGACTGCCCCAAGACAAGACAGTCCGGAGACTGTACCAAGACAAGACAGTCCTCAGACTGTACCAAGACAAGGCAGTCCGGAGACTGCACCAGACAGTCCGAAGACTGTACCAAGACAAGTAGATAGGCTCTAGCCCCAGACCTTTTCAAGAGTAGACCAAATTTCCAAGTGGCCTGGCAGAGTGTTCGCAAACACTCTGTAGCTCAAGGGTCCACAGACCCAATAAGTACAAACAAGACGGCGCCGCACTTACCAAGAATTCAAGAGGAACTCACCTGGTGCACACAGGTCAAACAAGATTATTCTCCACTGCCGACTCTTCGACCAAACAGTCAAATCCAAGGGTTTCGCCTTCTCAGGAACCCAGCCAGGGTGACCACTAGACGAGGAGCCGAATGATCAGACAGCCGGCAGCTGCGAGTGCAAAGCTCTATTGTGCAGGGTACCCTGATCCGCCCATCCGACCAGACGTAACCCCGTCCTCCTTACACCCGATTACGGGCGAGGATGGGACACCCAATGGAGGAGTCCCTGTTCGGGCGCCAACTGAAAGAAGTTACCCGATTAGGGCCACCCGGGTCACTTACGACCACCTTGTAGCCTTCCAAACAAGTGAAGAGTCGGTCAGACAGTAGAGAATACAAACAATCATTTATTAGTAAAATACACTGCAGCGGAGTTCAATCTGACCAGCACCCTGGGATGGCTGTCGAGGGGACTGGCTTTCACAAGCATAGAGGTAATAATTAAACATTTCAGCATGAGCACAAGACACACCCACCCAGTAACTTTCCACAGAAGGCAGCAAGAAACAAAGGGGCACACAGAGATGAGCTAAGAGTCTGAGACCGGGCACACACTATCTCTCTGGCAAGGTCATTCTGCCTGTGCCTGCAGCTGAGCCAGTGGGAGCAGGCTTCCATCTCATGGGAAAGGTATGCAGAAGTACAAAACTATGTATTCATTAGTACAGCGAGGCCCAACTTTGAGAGACACAGAAAATTCAGCACGGCTACTACTTGCAGAGCCAGGGAGCAATTAATTGTGATAATTGAGACTGGAATTGGCGGCTAAATATGAAATGGCGCCGCAAAGGCTAACCTAAGCATCATTATGTACGGTAGCACAGATCAGACTTTTCATTTAATTCCAACACTAGGAGCTCTTCTAACTGCCAATACACTGGGATCTCTCCTTGCAGTGGCATCACTGTGGGGGACATCCTTACAGCAGTGACAGTACATTGCAAGTTCTCCTTACAGCAGAATTGCTCTGAAAGATATCCTAACTACAATGACTGTACACTAGGCGCTCTCCTAACTGCAGTGACAGCGCACTAGGAGCTCTCCTAACTGCAGTGACAGCGCACTAGGAGCTCTGCTAAATGCAGTGACAGTGCACTAGGAGCTCTCTGCAGTGACGGTACACTAGGAGCTCTCCGCAGTGACAGTACACTGGGAGCTCTCCTAATCGCAGTGACAGTACACTGAGAGCTTTCCTAACTGCCGTAATAGTGCACTGGGAGCTCTCCTAACTGCAGTGACAGTACACTAGGAGCTCTCCTAACCGCAGTGACAGTACACTAGGAGCTCTCCTAACTGCTATGACAATACACTAGGAGCTCTCCTAACTGCAGTGACAATGTTATGTTATGGTATGTTAACAAGTTTTGTAGGGCGCACAGCTGGCTCCTCAAAGAGGCGTCCCAGCGCTAAGGCAGAAACCAGGAGGCTGATGACAGAAGAGAGACACTAAAGCGAAGGGAAAAGGTGAGTTTTGATGGCCTTACGGAAGGCCAGATAGTTATTCATGGCACGGATTGATAGTGGCAGAGTGTTTCAAAGTTTGGCAGCCAATACACAAAATGAGTGCCCGCCCGACCGAGCCCTCCTAATTCGGGGCACAGCCACCAGGTGTTGTCCCATCGAACGAAGTTGGCGGGAGGGAGAATAGAATGAGAGCAGGTTTGTCAGAATGCCAGGAGAGGAGGATTTCAGAATTTTAAATGCGGTACAAAGGGCCTTGAACTCCACACAATTGGCAACAGGCAGCCAATGTAGACGACGGATCGCACTGGAGGTGGGACAGGTTCTAGGGAGGCCCAGAAGAGAATGCACTGGGACCTCTCCTAACTGCAATTGCATTGCTGTGGGAGGCATCCTTACTGCAGTAATAGTACACTAGGAGCTCTACTAACTGCAGTGATAGTACACTAGGAGCTCTTCTAACTGCAGTGACAATACACTGGGATCTCTCCTTGCAGTGGCATCACTGTTGCAGGCATCCTTCCTGCAGTGACAGTGCATTAGGAGCTCTCCTAACTGCAGAGTCCGTACAAGCGGAGCTCTCCTACCTGCAGTGACAGTGCACCAGGAGCTCTCCAACATGCAGTGACAGTACACTAGGAGCTCTTCTAACTGCAGGGACAGTACACTGGGATCTCTCCTTGAAGTGGCATCACTGTGGGAGGCATCCTTACTGCAGTGACAGTACACTAGGAGCTCTCCTAACTGCACAGTCTGTACAAGAGGAGCTCTCCTACCTGCAGTGACAGTGCACTAGGAGCTATCATATCTGCAGTGACAGTACACTAGCAGCTCTCCTAACTGCAGAGTCAATACACTAGGATTTCTCCTAACTGCAGAGTCAATACACTAGGAGCTCTCCTAACTGCAGTGACAGTACACTAGGAGCTCACCTACCTGCAGTGACAGTACACTAGGAGCTCTCCTAACTGCATTGACAGTGCACTAGGAACTTTCCTACCTGCAGTGAGAGTACACTGGGAGCTCTCCTACCTGCAGTGACACTACACTAGGAGCGCTCCTAACTGCAGTGACAGTACTCTAGGAGCTCTTCTAACTGCAGTGACAATACACTGGGATCTCTCCTTGAAGTGGCATCACTGTGGGAGGCATCCTTACTGCAGTGACAGTACACTAGGAGCTCTCCTAACTGCACAGTCTGTACAAGAGGAGCTCTCCTACCTGCAGTGACAGTGCACTAGGAGCTATCATATCTGCAGTGACAGTACACTAGCAGCTCTCCTAACTGCAGAGTCAATACACTAGGATTTCTCCTAACTGCAGAGTCAATACACTAGGAGCTCTCCTAACTGCAGTGACAGTACACTAGGAGCTCACCTACCTGCAGTGACAGTACACTAGGAGCTCTCCTAACTACAGTGACAGTGCACTAGGAACTCTCTTAACTGCAGTGACAGTACACTAGGAGCTCTCTTAACAGAGTCAGTACACTAGGAGCTCTCATAACTGCAGTGACAGTACACTAGGAGCTCTCCTAACTGCAGAGTCAGTACACTAGGACCCCTGACCTTGACTGGTAGGTCGCTCCCCCACCACACAGCTCCGTCTGTGTGCCCTGCTGCTGCCCCTGATTGTGCTCGTTTTTCCTTTCTGTGCCCCATTGCCTCCCCTGATTGTGCTCGTTTTTCCTTTCTGTGCCCCCTTGCTGCCCCTGATTGTGCTCGTTTTTCCTTTCTGTGCCCCCCTTGCTGCCCCTGATTGTGCTCGTTTTTCCTTTCTGTGCCCCCTTGCTGCCCCTGATTGTGCTCGTTTTTCCTTTCTGTGCCCCCTTGCTGCCCCTGATTGTGCTCGTTTTTTCCTTTCTGTGCCCCCCTTGCTGCCCCTGATTGTGCTCGTTTTTCCTTTCTGTGCCCCCCTTGCTGCCCCTGATTGTGCTCGTTTTTCCTTTCTGTGCCCCCTTGCTGCCCCTGATTGTGCTCGTTTTTCCTTTCTGTGCCCCCTTGCTGCCCCTGATTGTGCTCGTTTTTTTTTTTTTTTTTTTCCTTTCTTTGCCCCCTTGCTGCCCCTGATTGTGCTCGTTTTTCCTTTCTGTACCCCCTTGCTGCCCCTGATTGTGCTCGTTTTTTTTTTTTTTTCCTTTCTGTGCCCCCTTGCTGCCCCTGATTGTGCTCGTTTTTTTTCCTTTCTGGGCCCCCTTGCTGCCCCTGATTGTGCTCGTTTTTCCTTTCTGTGCCCCCTTGCTGCCCCTGATTGTGCTCATTTTTTTTTCCTTTCTGTGCCCCCTTGCTGCCCCTGATTGTGCTCGTTTTTCCTTTCTGTGCCCCCTTGCTGCCCCTGATTGTGCTCGTTTTTTCCTTTCTGTGCCCCCCTTGCTGCCCCTGATTGTGCTCGTTTTTCCTTTCTGTGCCCCCCTTGCTGCCCCTGATTGTGCTCGTTTTCCTTTCTGTGCCCCCTTGCTGCCCCTGATTGTGCTCGTTTTTCCTTTCTGTGCCCCCTTGCTGCCCCTGATTGTGCTCATTTTTTTTTTTTTTCCTTTCTGTGCCCCCTTGCTGCCCCTGATTCTGCTTGTTTTTTTTTTTTCCTTTCTGTGCCCCCTTGCTGCCCCTGATTGTGCTCGTTTTTCCTTTCTGTGCCCCCTTGCTGCCCCTGATTGTGCTCATTTTTTTCTTTCCTTTCTGTGCCCCCTTGATGCCCTGATTGTGCTCATTTTCCCTTCTGTGCCTGTTTCCCGCCGCTGCGCCCCTGCGGCCCCGCCCCCTCACTGCCCATTCGCTGCCCCATTCCCTGCTCCTCCCTCCCACCTCCCCATTTATGGCGGCCGCTGTGCGGCCGCGCCGCTGGCGCGCCGAAGGCGCGCCTAAGGCAAGCCCGTCTGCACCCGTCCGCGCCGTGACCGCGCCCAGCGCCAGACCCCCTGGTCCGGGCATCCCCGCGCCCGCCACATCAACAGACGCCGATACGACGCCAGCACCCTCCACGCACTTAACCCCGGAAAAGATCACGCCTGCTACCAGGCCACCCCGAAGCGCACCCAAGGGCCCTTCACCTGCCGGAACTGCAGCTTCGCCAGCACCCGCCCCGCCAAACCACCGCCCAGGAAAGAACCCAACTACCTCAGATGCATCCTCCTCAACACCCGCTCCGCCTGCAAACACGCCATCGAACTCTGGGACCTTCTCGACTCAACCTCCCCAGACGTCGCATTCCTGACGGAGACCTGGCTGAATCCCGCTTCAGCCCCCGACATCGCCATTGCCATCCCGGACGGATACAAGATCACCCGCAGGGACCGCACCAACGGAGTCGGAGGAGGCATCGCCATCGTCCACAGGATCACCCTCAGAGTCTCAACCAACACCGACGACACCCTCAGCACCGCCGAACACATGCACTTCCAGATCCACACCGATCCCAACACCACCCTCAGAGGAACCCTCATCTACAGACCCCCCGGACCCCGACCACAGTTCAGCGATTCCATCGCTGACTTCGTCAGCACACACGCCATCGCCTCCACGGACTACATCCTCCTCGGGGACCTGAACTTCCACCTCGAGAACAACAAGGACACCAACTCCACCACCCTGATCGACAACCTCGCCACCCTCGGACTCAGACAGCTCGTGACTACACCCACCCACGTCGCCGGCCACACGCTAGACTCCATCTTTTCCGCAAGCCCACACGTCTCCTTCAACCACACCTCCGTACCCCACTGGACTGACCACCACTGCATCCACTTCACCTACAGGAAGCCCACCACGCACCACCGCACCGAACAAATGCCTCGCCGCTGCTGGAGCAGAGTCACGGAAGACCAGCTAACCACAACCCTCGCCCTGAGCCCACCCGCCGAACCCTCCGACCCCGACACCGCCGCCCGCAACCTCAGACAGTGGATCGACGACTGCGCCAACACCCTCGCCCTGCTCAAGAATCCGCCCAACAGCCACACCAGCAAGAAAGCCACCTGGTTCACCGAAGACCTCCAGGCCTCCAAACGAACATGCCGAAAACTGGAGAAGATCTGGCTCCACGAACGGACAGCGGACAGCTACGCCGCCCACAAGAGCGCCACCCGCAGTCACCATCACCTCATCAGATCCGCCAAAAGGGCCTCACTCAAAGACCGCCTAGACAACAATGCACACAACAGCAAAGAGCTCTTCAACATCGTGAAGGAACTCTCCAACCCCAGCTCCAACACCAACGACATCCAGCCTTTGCGAGACCTGTGCGACTCACTGGCCACCTTCTTCCACCGCAAAATCGCCGACATCCACGACAGCTTCAACACCACGACCACCCCGGCAACCACCGAGACCACTGCCCCCACAACCACCAACCGCCTGCTCTCCTGGACCAACATCAACGACGAGGACACCAGCGAGATCATGAACACCATCCACTCCGGTTCACCGCTAGACCCGTGCCCTCACCACATCTTCAACAAAGCCAGTACAGCCATCGCGCCCCATCTCCGGAAAATAATCAACATCTCCTTCGAGACAGCAACCTTCCCGGAAAGCTGGAAGCACGCCGAGATCACCGCCTTACTCAAGAAACCCAAGGCAGACCCCAAGGACCTCAAGAACTTCCGACCCATCTCTCTGCTCCCGTTCCCCGCGAAGGTCACCGAGAAAATCGTCAACAAACAACTGACCCGCTACCTCGAGGAGAACAACATCCTGGACCCTTCCCAGTCCGGCTTCTGCAGCAACCACAGCACCGAAACCGCCCTCATCGCCGCCACCGATGACATCAGGACCCTGCTAGACAACGGAGAAACAGCAGCCCTCATCCTCCTGGACCTATCAGCCGCCTTCGACACGGTCTGCCACCACACACTACGAACACGCCTTCACGACGCCGGGATCCAAGAGAAGGCCCTGGACTGGACCACATCCTTCCTTTCCGGCAGAACACAAAGCGTCCGCCTCGCCCCCTTCCGATCCAAGGCCACCAAGATCATCTGCGGCGTACCCCAAGGCTCCTCCCTCAGCCCAACGCTGTTCAACATCTACATGGCACCCCTCGCCCACGTCGCCCGACAGCACAACCTCAACATCATCTCCTACGCCGACGACACCCAGCTGATCCTCTCCCTCACCAAAGACCCTCACACCGCCAAAGCCCACCTCCACGAAGGAATGAATGCCGTCGCCGAATGGATGAGGACCAGCCGCCTGAAGCTGAACTCGGACAAGACGGAGGTCCTCATCCTTGGTTCCAACCCTTCAGCCTGGGACGACTCCTGGTGGCCAACATCACTGGGAACAGCCCCGCCACCCACCGACCACGTACGCAACCTAGGGGTCATCCTCGACCCCACCCTCTCCATGACTAAGCAGGTCAACGCCGTTTCCTCATCCTGCTTCAACATCCTCCGAATGCTCCGCAGGATCTTCAAGTGGATCCCCACCGAAACAAGAAAAACAGTCACCCAGGCCCTCGTCACCAGCAGGCTGGACTACGGAAACGCCCTCTACGCAGGAACGACGGCTAAGCTCCTGAGACGGCTGCAACGCATCCAGAACGCCTCTGCACGTCTTATCCTCGACATCCCCCGACGCAGCCACATCACACCCCACCTGAGAGACCTGCACTGGCTCCCTGTCAACGAGAGGATAACCTTCAAGCTCCTCACCCACGCACACAAAGCACTCCACAACTCCGGACCAGCCTACCTCAACAGACGACTCAGCTTCTACACCCCCACCCGCCAGCTCCGCTCGACCAGCCTCGCCCTCGCCACAGTCCCCCGCATCCGGAAAACGACCGCCGGCGGCAGATCCTTCTCCCACCTCGCCGCCAAGACCTGGAACACCCTCCCCACCAACCTCCGACAGACCCAAGACCTACTGGCCTTCAGAAGACTCCTCAAGACCTGGCTCTTCGATCAGTAGCAGCACCACCCCCCTCTTCCCCCAGCGCCTTGAGACCCTCGCGGGTATGTAGTGCGCTTTATAAGTGACATGATTGATTGATTGATTGATTAGGAGCTCTCCTAACTGCAGTGACAGTACACTAGGAGCTCTCCTAACTGCAGTGACAGTAAACTAGGAGCTCTCTTAACTGCAGTGACAGTACACTAGGAGCTCTCCTAACTGCAGTGACAGTACACTGGGAGCTCTCCTAACTGCAGTGACAGTACACTAGCAACTCTCCTAACTGCAGTGACAGTACACTAGGAGCTCTCCTAACTGCAGTGACAATACACTGGGATCTCTCCTTGCAGTGGCATCACTGTAGGGGTCATCCTTACTGCAGTGACAGTACATTGCCAGTTCTCCTTAAGTAGAATTACTCTGAAAGATATCCTAACTGCAGTGACGGTACACTAGGAGCTCTCCTAACTGCAGTGACAGTGCACTAAGAGCTCTCCTAACTGCAGTGACAGTACACTAGGAGCTCTATGCAGTGACGGTGCACTAGGAGCTCTCTGCAGTGACAGTACATTGGGAGCTTTCCTAACTGCCGTGATAGTGCACTGGGAGCTCTCCTAACTGCAGTGACAGTACACTAGGAGCTCTCCTAACTGCAGAGTCAGTACACTAGGAGCTCTCCTAACTGCACAGTCAGTACACTAGGAGCTCTCTTAACCGCAGTGACAGTACACTAGGAGCTCTTCTACCTGCAGTGACAGTACACTGGGAGCTCCCCTCACTGCAGTGACAGTACACTAGAAGCTCTATTAACTGCATTGACAGTGCACTAGGAGCTTTCCTACCTGCAGTGACAGTACACTATGAGCTCTCCTACTTGCAGTGACAGTATACTAGGAGCTCTCCTAACTGCAGTGATAGTACACTAGGAGCTCTCCTAACTGCAGTGACAATACACTGGGATCTCTCCGTGCAGTGGCATCACTGTGGGAGGCATCCTTACTGCAGTGACAGTACACTAGGAGCTCTTCTAACTGCAGTGACAGTACACTGGGAGCTCTACTAACTGCAGTGACAGTACACTAGGAGCTCTGTTAACTGCATTGACAGTGCACTAGGAGCTTTCCTACCTGCAGTGACATTACAGTGAGAGCTCTCCTACCTGCAGTGACAGTACTCTAGGAGCTCTCCTAACTGCAGTGACAGTACACTAGGAGCTCTCCTAACTGCAGTGACAATACACTAGGATCTCTCCTTGCAGTGGCATCACTGTGGGAGGCATCCTTACTGCAGTGACAGTACACTAGGAGCTCTCCTAACTGCAGAGTCAGTACAAGAGGAGCTCTCCTAACTGCCGTGATAGTGCACTGGGAGCTCTCGTAACTGCAGTGACAGTACACTAGGAGCTCTCCTAACTGCAGTGACAGTACACTAGGAGCTCTCCTAACTGCAGTGACAGTACACTAGGAGCTCTCTTAACTGCATTGACAGTGCACTAGGAGCTTTCCTAACTGCAGAGTGAGTGTGTTGTAGGGATTCTGCACATATACAGAGTTATGCACAGGATAATAGGACCTCGGAGCATAGTGGTGAACCAACCATGCACCTTAGTACCCACAATCCCAATCCGACTAGCTTTAGCGTCTCATTCGCAGCGAAGCTACCAATGATTAGACAACCCAGAACACGGTCTCTCTCAGGACTCGCGGGAGCAAGAACACCCTTTCATAACTCACTCATACTTGTCCACAACGTGCGTAATAAGAGACACAGTATAGTTTAAAAGGTTTATTTCAACTATCGTGCTCTAAGATACAGTACACGTGCCAGTACTATCAGCATAATGCATAATGATAAAATAAGAAGCATAGTTACAATTCCATAGAATACAAACGGGGAAAGCATTTTATAAAGCAGTGGATATAGGGCTAAATGGCCTTACCACCCTCCCCGTGCTATTAACTAGTTTATTATAAAAATAGAAGACCTCTGGGCTTTGTCAGGCGGACCCTCATACCTCAATATCTAGATGCAAGGTTTACATCATCAGACAAGCACAGCTCTTCTCCCTGGAAAGGTTTTCCTCCGAGTGCCACCAACAGGGAGCTCACAATATTAAAAGCACACCAATTTCTCCAATGCAGCTGTATTTCGTGTTATGTCTAAGTGAGAGGGGCTGACCAGATCAGCAATAACAAGGGACGTTGTTTTTCGACCTTGTACATGGTGTGCAGACGTAACCCACAGGGAACAGGAGAAAAGGTGAAAGACAAAAAGGCAGACAGTTCTAATATAGCCGGGCACAAGCAGAGTCTGGAAAAACAAAGTCACAGAGTAACGTGTGCAAAAAAGGCATCATGGCAGCCAGGCCTAAGCTAACTTAGCAATGTAGACAATGTGGCCACAAACCACACTACAAGTGCACTAGGTGCTCTTCTAACTGCAGTGACAGTACACTGGGAGCTCTCCTAACTGCTGTGACAGAACACTAGGAGCTCTCTTAACTGCATTGACAGTGCACTAGGAGCTTTCCTACCTGCAGTGACAGTACACTGGGAGCTCTCCTACCTGCAGTGACAGAACACTAGGAGCTCTCCTAACTTCAGTGACAGTACACTAGGAGCTCTCATAACTGCAGTGACAGTACACTAGAAGCTCTCCTAACTGCAGTGACAGTACACTAGAAGCTCTCTTAACCGCAGTGACTGTGCACTAGGAGCTCTCTTAACTGCAGTGACAGTACACTAGGAGCTCTCCTAACTGTAGAGTCAGTACACTAGGAGCTCTCCTAACTGCACAGTCAGTACACTAGGAGCTCTCTTAACCGCAGTGACAGTACACTAGGAGCTCTTCTACCTGCAGTGACAGTACACTGGGAGCTCTCCTAATCTCAGTGACAGTACACTGGGAGCTTTCCTAACTGCTGTGATAGTGCACTGGGAGCCCTCCTAACTGCAGTGACAGTACACTAGGAGCTCTCCTAACTGCAGTGACAGTACACTAGGAGCTCTCCTAACTGCAGTGACAATACACTAGGAGCTCTCCTAACTGCAGTGACAATACAGTGGGATCTCTCCTTGCAGTGGCATCAATGTGGGAGGCATCCTTACTGAAGTGACAGTAAACTAGGAGCTCTTCTAACTGCAGTAACAGTACACTGGGAGCTCTCCTAACTGCAGTGACAGTACACTAGGAGCTCTGTTAACTGCATTGACAGCGCACTAGGAGCTTTCCTACCTGCAGTGACATTACACTGGGAGCTCTCCTACCTGCAGTGACAGTACACTAGGAGCTCTCCTAACTGCTGTGACAGTACACTAGGAGCTCTCCTTGCAGTGGCATCACTGTGGAGGTATCTTTACTGCAGTGACAGTACACTGCAAGCGCTTCTTACAGAGTGATAACCGTGGGAAGAATCATTTACAGCAGTGATAGAACACTGGGAGCTCTTCTTACACCGGAAACACACTGAAAGATATCCTACCTGCAGTGACAATACACTGGGACCTCTCCTAACTGCAGTGGCATCGCTGTGGGAGGTAATTTTACTGCAGTGACAGTTCACTAGGAGCTCTCCTAACTGCATAGTCAATACACTAGGAGTTCTCCTAACTGCATAGTCAATACACTAGGAGCTCTCCTAACTGCAGTGACAGTATACTAGGAGCTCTCCTAACTGCAGTGACAGTACACTAGGAGCTCTCCTAACTGCAGTGACAGTACACTGGGATCTCTCCTTGCAGTGGCATCACTGTGGAGGGAATCCTACGGCAGTGACAGTACATTGTCAGTTCTCCTTACATCAGAATCACTCTGAAAGATATCCTAACTACAGTGACTGTGCACTAGGAGCTCTCCTAACTGCAGTGACAGTGCACTAGGAGCTCTCCTTACTGCAGTGACAGTACACTAGGAGCTCTCTGCAGTGACAGTACACTAGGAGCTCTCTGCAGTGACAGTACACTGGGAGCTCTCCTAATCGCAGTGACAGCACTCTGGGAGCTTTCCAGACTGCCGTGATAGTACACTGTGAGATCTCCTAACTGCATAGTCAATACACTAGGAGCTCTCCTAACTGCATAGTCAATACACTAGGAGCTCTCCTAACTGCAGTGATAGTACACTAGGAGCTCTCCTAACTGCAGTGACAGTATACTAGGAGCTCTCTTAACTGCAGTGACAGTACACTAGGTGCTCGCTTAACTGCAGTGACAGTACACTAGCAGCTCTATTAACTGCAGTGACAGTACACTAGGAGCTCTCCTAACTGCAGTGACAATACACTGGGATCTCTCCTTGCAGTGGCATCACTATGGGGGGCATCCTTACTGCAGTGACAGTACATTGTCAGTTCTCCTTACAGCAGAATCACTCTGAAAGATATCCTAACTGCAGTGACTGTACACTAGGAGCTCTCCTAACTGCAGTGACAGTGCACTAGGAGCTCTCCTAATCACAGTGACAGTACACTGGGAGCTTTCCTAGCTGCCGTGCTAGTGCACTGGGAGCTCTCCTAACTGCAGTGACAGTACACTAGGAGCTCTCCTAACCGCAGTGACAGTACACTAGGAGCTCTCCTAACTGCAGTGGCAATACACTGGGACCTCTCCTAACTGCAATTGCATCGCGGTGGGAGGCAGCCTTACTGCTGTGACAGTACACTAGGAGCTCTCCGAACGGCAGAGTCAGTACACTAGGAGCTCTCCTAGTTGCACAGTCAGTACACTAGGAGCTCTCCTAACTGCAGTGGCAATACACTGGGACCTCTCCTAACTGCAATTGCATCGCGGTGGGAGGCATCCTTACTGCTGTGACAGTACACTAGGAGCTCTCCGAACTGCAGAGTCAGTACACTAGGAGCTCTCCTAGTTGCACAGTCAGTACACTAGGAGCTCTCCTAACGGCAGAGTCAGTACACTAGGAGCTCTCCTAAGTGCAGTGACAGTACACTAGAAGCTCTCCTAACTGCAGTGACAGTACACTAGAAGCTCTCCTAACCGCAGTGACAGTACACTAGGAGCTCTTCTAACTGCAGTGACAGTACACTGGGAGCTCTCCTAACCGCAGTGACAGTACACTAGGAGCTTTCCTACCTGCTGTGACAGTACACTGGCAGCACTCCTACCCGCAGTGACAGTACACTAGGAGCTCTCCTAACTGCAGTGACAGTGGAATTGCACTGATAGATATCCTAACTGCATTGACAGGACACTTGGAGCATTCCTTGCAGTGGCATCACTATGGGAAGTATCCTTTACAGCAGTTATAGTACACTGGAACGTCTCCTTACGGCGAAATCACACTGAAGGATCTCCTACCTGCAGTGACGTTACACTAGGAGCTCTCCTAATGGCAGAGGCAGTACACTAGGAGCTTTCCTAACTGCAGTGACAGTACACTAGGAGCTCTCCTACCTGCAGTGAGAGCGCACTAGGAGCTCTCCTAATCGCTGTGATAATGCACTAGGAGCTCTCCTAACTTCAGTGACAGTACATTAGGAGCTCTCCTAGCTGCAGTGACATTACGCTAGGAGCTCTTGACACTGCAGTGACAGTGCACTAGGAGGTCTTCTAACTACAGTGACAGTACACTGGGAGATTTCCTAACTACAGTGATAGTGCACTAGGAGCTCTCTTTACAGTGCAATCATGCTGAAAGACATTCTAACTGCAGTGACAGTACACTAGGAGCTCTCCTAACTGCATAGTCAATACACTAGGACCTCTCCTAACTGCATAGTCAATACACTAGGAACTCTCCTAACTGCAGTGACAGTATACTAGGAGCTCTCTTAACTGCAGTGACAGTACACTAGGAGCTCTCCTAACTGCAGTGACAGTACACTGGGATCTCTCCTTGCAGTGGCATCACTGTGGAGGGAATCCTTACGACAGTGACAGTACATTGCCAGTTCTCCTTACAGCAGAATCACTCTGGAAGATATCCTAACTGCAGTGACTGTACACTAGGAGCTCTCCTAACTGCAGTGACAGTGGACTAGGAGCTCTCCTTACTGCAGTGACAGTACACTAGGAGCTCTCTGCAGTGACGGTACACTAGGAGCTCTCTGCAGTGACAGTACACTGGGAGCTCTCCTAATCGCAGTGACAGCACTCTGGGAGCTTTCCATACTGCCGTGATAGTACACTGTGAGCTCTCCTAACTGCATAGTCAATTCACTAGGACCTCTCCTAACTGCATAGTCAATACACTAGGAGCTCTCCTAACTGCAGTGACAGTATACTAGGAGCTCTCTTAACTGCAGTGACAGTACACTAGGAGCTTTCCTAACTGCATAGTCAATACACTAGGAGCTCTCCTAACTGCAGTGATAGTACACTAGGAGCTCTCCTAACTGCAGTGACAGTATACTAGGAGCTCTCTTAACTGCAGTGACAGTACACTAGGAGCTCGCCTAACTGCAGTGACAGTACACTAGCAGCTCTATTAACTGCAGTGACAGTACACTAGGAGCTCTCCTAACTGCAGTGAAAATACACTGGGATCTCTCCTTGCAGTGGCATCACTATGGGGGGCATCCTTACTGCAGTGACAGTACATTGTCAGTTCTCCTTACAGCAGAATCACTCTGAAAGATATCCTAACTGCAGTGACTGTACACTAGGAGCTCTCCTAACTGCAGTGACAGTGCACTAGGAGCTCTCCTAATCGCAGTGACAGTACACTGGGAGCTTTCCTAACTGCCGTGCTAGTGCACTGGGTGCTCTCCTAACTGCAGTGACAGTACACTAGGAGCTCTCCTAACTGCAGTGACAGTACACTAGGAGCTCTCCTAACTGCAGTGATAATACACTGGGACCTCTCCTAACTGCAATTGCATCGCGGTGGGAGACATCCTTACTGCTGTGACAGTACACTAGGAGCTCTCCGAACGGCAGAGTCAGTACACTAGGAGCACTCCTAGTTGCACAGTCAGTACACTAGGAGCTCTCCTAACTGCAGTGACAATACACTAGGAGCCCTCCTAACTGCAGAGTCAGTACACTAGGAGCTCTCCTAAATGCAGTGACAGTACACTAGAAGCTTTCCTAACTGCAGTGACAGTACACTAGAAGCTCTCCTAACCGCAGTGACAGTACACTAGGAGCTTTCCTACCTGCTGTGACAGGACACTGGGAGCACTCCTACCCGCAGTGACAGTACACTAGGAGCTCTCCTAACTGCAGTGACAGTGGAATCGCACTGATAGATATCCTAACTGCAGTGACAGGACACTTGGAGCACTCCTTGCAGTGGCATCACTATGGGAAGTATCCTTTACAGCAGTTATAGTACACTGGAACGTCTCCTTACGGCGAAATCACACTGAAAGATATCCTACCTGGAGTGACGTTACACTAGGAGCTCTCCTAATGGCAGAGGCAGTACACTAGGAGCTTTCCTAACTGCAGTGACAGTGCACTAGGAGCTCTCCTACCTGCAGTGAGAGTGCACTAGGAGCTCTCCTAATCGCTGTGATAATGCACTAGGAGCTCTCCTAACTTCACTGACAGTACATTAGGAGCTCTCCTAACTGCAGTGACATTACGCTAGGAGCTCTTGACACTGCAGTGACAGTGCACTAGGAGGTCTTCTAACTACATTGACAGTACACTGGGAGATTTCCTAACTACAGTGATAGTGCACTAGGAGCTATCTTTACAGTGCAATCATGCTGAAAGATATCCTAACTGCAGTGACAGTACACTAGGATATCTCATTGCAGTGGCTTTGTGTGTTTTGCATTGTTACTGGAGTGACAGTACACTGTAAGTTCTCCTTACAGTGAAATAACACTGACAGATATCCTAACTGCAGTGACAGTACAATAGGAGCTCTTCCTGCAGTGGCATCACTGTGGAAGTGTCCTTACTGCAGTGACAGTACAATGCAAGCTCTCCTTACCGTGTCATAACCATGGGAAGTATCCTTTACAGCAGTGATAGTACACTGGGAGCTCTCCTTACAGCGAAATCACACTGAAAGATATCTGTTTGTAGTGACAGTGCACTAGGAGCACTTCCTGCAGTGGCATCACTGTGGAAGTGTCCTTACTGCAGTGACAGTACACTGGAAGCTCTCCTTACCGTGTCATAACCATGGGAAGTATCCTTTACAGCAGTGATAGTACACTGGGAGCTCTCCTTACAGCGAAATCACACTGAAAGATATCCTACCTGCAGTGACAGTGCACTAGGAGCTCTCCTAACTGCAGCGATAGTGCACTAGGAGCTCTCCTAACTGCAGTGACAGTACACTAGGAGCTCTCCTAACTGCAGTGACAGTACACTGGGAGATCTCCTAACTGCAGTGACAGTACACTGGGAGCTCTCCTAACGGCAGTGACAGTACACTAGGAGCTTTCCTACCTGCAGTGATAGGGCTCTGGGAGCTCTTGCAACTGCAGTGATAGTGCACTAGGAGCTCTCCTAACTGCAGTGACAGTACACCATAGGCTCTCCTAACTGCAGTGACAGTGCACCGGGAGCTCTCCTAACTGCAGTGACAGTGCACCAGGAGCTTTCCTAACTGCAGTGACAGTACACTGGGAGTTCTCCTAACGGCAGTGACAGTACACTAGGAGCTCTCCCTTCAGTGGCATCACTGTGGAAGTATCCTTACTGCAGTGACAGTACACTGCAAGCTCTCCTTACCATGTCATAATCATGGGAAGTATACTTTACAGCAGTGATAGTACACTGGGAGTTCTCCTTACAGCGGAATCACACTGAAAGATATCCCACCTGCAGTGACAGTGCACTAGGAGCTCTCCTAACTGCAGTGACAGTGCACCGGTAGCTCTCCTAACTACAGTGACAGTGCACCGGGAGCTCTCCTAACTGCAGTGACAGTACACTGGAAGCATTCCTAACTTCAGTGACAGTGCACTAAAATCTCTCCTAACTGCAGTGACAGTACACTAGGAGCTCTCCTAAATGCAGTGACAATACACTGGGATCTCTCCTTGCAGTGGCATCACTATGGGGGGCATCCTTACTGCAGTGACAGTACATTGCCAGTTCTCCTCACAGCAGAATCACTCTGAAAGATATCCTAACTGCAGTGACTGTACACTAGGAGCTGTCCTAACTGCAGTGACAGTGCACTAGGAGCTCTCCTAACTACAGTGACAGTACACTAGGAGCTCTCTGCAGTGACGGTACACTAGGAGCTCTCTGCAGTGACAGTACATTGGGAGCTCTCCTAATCGCAGTGACAGTACACTGGGAGCTTTCCTAACTGCCGTGATAGTGCACTGGGAGCTCTCCTAACTGCAGTGACAGTACACTAGGAGCTCTCCTAACCACAGTGACAGTACACTAGGAGCTCTCCTAACTGTAGTGACAATACACTGGGACCTCTCCTAACTGCAATTGCATTGCTGTGGGAGGCATCCTTACTGCAGTGACAGTACACTAGGAGCTCTCCTAACTGCAGAGTCAGTACACTAGGAGCTCTCCTAACTGCACAGTCAGCACACTAGGAGCTCTCCTAACTGCAGTGACAATACACTAGGAGCCCTCCTAACTGCAGAGTCAGTACACTAGGAGCTCTCTTAAGTGCAGTGATAGTACACTAGAAGCTCTCCTAACTGCAGTGACAGTACACTAGAAGCTCTCCTAACTGCAGTGACAGTACACTAGGAGCTCTTCTAACTGCAGTGACAGTACACTGGGAGCTCTCCTAAGTGCAGTGACAGTACACTAGGAGTTCTCTTAACTGCATTGACAGTGCACTAGGAGCTTTCCTACCTGCAGTGACAGTACACTGGGAGCTCTCCTACCTGCAGTGATAGTACACTAGGAGCTTTCCTAACTGCAGTGACAATACACTGGGATCTCTCCTTGCAGTGGCATCACTGTGGGAGGCATCCTTCCTGCAGTGACAGTACACTGCCAGTTCTCCTTACAGAAGAATCACTCTGAAAGATATCTTAACTGCAGTGACTGTAAACTAGGAGCTCTCCTGACTGCAGTGACAGTAAACTAGGAGCTCTCCTAACTGCAGTGACAGTGCACTAGGAGCTCTCCTAACTGCAGTGACAGTACACTAGGAGCTCTCTGCAGAGACAATACACTAGGAGCTCTCCTAATCGCAGTGACAGTACACTGGGAGCTTTCCTAACTGCCGTGATAGTGCACTGGGAGCTCTCCTAACTGCATTGACAGTACACTAAGAGCTCTCCTAACCGCAGTGACAGTACACTAGAAGCTCTCCTAACTGCAGTGACAATACACTAGGACCTCTCCTAACTGCAGTGACAATACACGGGAACCACTCCTTGCAGTGGCATCACTGTGGGTGTCATCCTTACTGCAGTGACAGTACACCGCAAGTTTTTATTACAGTGGAATCGCACTGATAGCTATCCTAACTGCAGTGACAGGACACTTGGAGCACTCCTTGCAGTGGCATCACTATGGGAAGTATCCTTTACAGCAGTGATAGTACACTGGAACGTCTCCTTACGGCAAAATCACACTGAAAGATATCCTACCTGCAGTGACGTTACACTAGGAGCTCTCCTAATGGCAGAGTCAGTACACTAGGAGCTTTCCTAACTACAGTGACAGTACACTAGGAGCTCTCCTACCTGCAGTGAGAGTGCACTAGGAGCTCTCCTAATTGCTGTGATAATGCACTAGGAGCTCTCCTAACTTCAGTGACAGTACATTAGGAGCTTCCCTAACTGCAGTGACAGTGCGCTAGGAGCTCTTGCAACTGCAGTGACAGTGCACTAGGAGGTCTTCTAACTACAGTGCGGTACACTGGGAGATACCCTAACTGCAGTGATAGTGTACTAGGAGCTCTCCTAACCCCAGCGATAGTGCACTAGGAGCTCTCCTAACTGCAGAGGCAGAACACTGGGAGCTCTCCTAACTGCAGTGACAGTACACTGGGAGCTCTCCTAACTGCAGTGACAGTACACTGGGAGCTCTCCTAACGGCAGTGATAGTACACTAGGAGCTTTCCTACCTGCAGTGATAGGGCACTGGGAGCTCTTGCAACTGCAGTGATAGTGCACTAGGCGCTCTCCTAACTGCAGTGACAGTACTTCATAGGCTCTCCTAACTGCAGTGACAGTGCACCTGGAGCTCTCCAACCTGCAGTGACAGTACACTCAGAGCTCTCCTAACTGCAGTGACAGTACACTCAGATCTCTCCCTTCAGTGGCATCACTGTGGAAGTATCCTTACTGCAGTGACAGTACACTGCAAGCTCTCCTTACCATGTCCTAATCATGGGAAGTATACTTTACAGCAGTGATAGTACACTGGGAGCTCTCCTTACAGTGGAATCACACTGAAAGACATCCCACCTGCAGTGACACTGCACTAGGAGCTCTCCTAACTGCAGTGACAGTGCACCGGTAGCTCTCCTAACTACAGTGACAATGCACTGGGAGCTCTCCTAACTGCAGTGACAGTACACTGGGAGCATTCCTAACTTCAGTGACAGTGCACTAGATGCTCTCCTAATTGCAGCGACAGTACACGGGGAGCTCTCCTAACTGCAGTAATAGTGCACTTGGAGCTCTCTTTACAGCGCAATCACACTGAAAGATATTCTAACTGCAGTGACAGTACACTAGGAGCTCTCCCTTCAGTGGCATCACTGTGGAAGTATCCTTACTGCAGTGACAGTACACTGCAAGCTCTCCTTACCGTGTTATAATCATGGGAAATATACTTTACAGCAGTGATAGTACACTGGGAGCTCTCCTTACAGTGGAATCACACTGAAAGACATCCCACCTGCAGTGACACTGCACTAGGAGCTCTCCTAACTGCAGTGACAGTTCACCGGGAGCTCTCCTAACTGCAGTGACAGTTCACCGGGAGCTCTCCTAACTGCAGTGACAGTGCACCTGGAGCTCTCCTAATTGCAGTGACAGTGCACCTGGATCTCTCCTAACTGCAGTGAGAGTACACTGGGACCTCTCCTTGCAGTGGCATTACTGTGTGAAGTATTTATTCTGCAGTGACAGTACACTGCAAGTTCTCCTTAAAGTGGAATCTCACTGAAATATATCCTTGCTGCAGTTACAGTGCAGTAGAATGGCCCCTACTTTATACATCATGTGGTGTCTGATGTCATAGCACCAGAGCAAGAAGGGGCCAATAGGAAGTTTTTTTTATTGGGTAGATCTGTGCAGACGTCGCAGCAGCTCATACAGTGACTGTGTCGAGGAAGATTATGACTCAGAGCAATGAAGATTACCAGTAAGTAATCTGAGCATTAGGATCTCTCCTGACTGGAGCTCTCCTTACAAAAGCATCACAATAGGAGGAACCCTTACTGCAGTGACGGTTCACTGGGAGCTCTCCTTACAAAGGCATCACAATAGGAGGAACCCTTACTGCAGTGACGGTTCACTGGGAGCTCTCCTTACAAAGGCATCACAATAGGAGGAACCCTTACTGCAGTGACGGTTCACTGGGAGCATTCCTTACAAAGGCATCACAATAGGAGGAACCCTTACTGCAGTGACGGTTCACTGGGAGCTCTCCTTACAAAGGCATCACAATAGGAGGAACCTTTACTGCAGTGACGGTTCACTGGGAGCTCTCCTTACAAAGGCATCACAATAGGAGGAACCCTTACTGCAGTGACAGTACACTGGGAGCTCTCCTTACAAAGGCATCACAATAGGAGGAACCCTTACTGCAGTGACAGTACACTGGGAGCTCTCCTTACAAAGGCATCACAATAGGAGGAACCCTTACTGCAGTGACGGTTCACTGGGAGCTCTCCTTACAAAGGCATCACAATAGGAGGAACCCTTACTGCAGTGACGGTTCAGTGGGAGCTCTCCTTACAAAGGCATCACAATAGGAGGAACCCTTACTGCAGTGACGGTTCACTGGGAGCTCTCCTTACAAAGGCATCACAATAGGAGGAACCCTTACTGCAGTGACGGCTCACTGGGAGCTCTCCTTACAAAGGCATCACAATAGGAGGAACCCTTACTGCAGTGACGGTTCACTGGGAGCTCTCCTTACAAAGGCATCACAATAGGAGGAACCCTTACTGCAGTGACGGTTCACTGGGAGCTCTCCTTACAAAGGCATCACAATAGGAGGAACCCTTACTGCAGTGACGGTTCACTGGGTGCTCTCCTTACAAAGGCATCACAATAGGAGGAACCCTTACTGCAGTGACGGTTCACTGGGAGCTCTCCTTACAAAGGCATCACAATAGGCGGAACCCTTACTGCAGTGACGGTTCACTGGGAGCTCTCCTTACAAAGGCATCACAATAGGAGGAACCCTTACTGCAGTGACGGTTCACTGGGAGCTCTCCTTACAAAGGCATCACAATAGGAGGAACCCTTACTGCAGTGACGGTTCACTGGGAGCTCTCTATTGAGTACTGTCACACTGTGAGAAGTCCTCTACTTTCTCTTTGATTAATCAAATAAATTCTATTGCCATTGTGTCCTCTACTTCGTTTAATTCCATATTTGATATTAGCTTTAAATAAGCACACAAAACCTATAATACAATGACAGCAACATAAGATTGAGAACCATTTCTAAATACCTTAATTTCATAAAACAAAAAATCTTTGAAAAAGCCTATAGATTATAAACATTGTCTTCACAAACACAACTTTTCACACATGTGATGGGGGTCCCCGGGCTTGCACCTGTCCGCTGTTTTTATCCTCCTTTTCCTGGTACACACTGTTCCATACACCTTCAGCCTGTGCATATGCATTTCTTTTTCGACTGCTATGGCCTGCCGCTGCCATCTCCTTCACCCACCCTACCTCCGCCCAAATTCCTAGTTGTATCCCCAATTCACAACTTTGCAACAGTTTGCTGCTGACATTTTCAAATGCATAATGACTAGATCTTTACAACTTTTGCTGTTTAGTACGCAATGTTCATTTACTGATATGTGTTCTTTTAGACATGTGCAGTTCATATTCCATGACCACAGTCTTTAACATTGTGATAGACACTGTCAATTGCAATTGTTGTAAATATTGTAAAACCCAATGAATATCGTTTAAAAAAAATCCTTCCAACCACCTAATATCCACAATTTTACCTTTACATTCTGTCATCCATTCATCCTTTCATCTATCATTCAGTCTTTCACCATTCCATCCGACCATCCATATCCAAACCTATCCCTCCAACTCCAGACCTATCAATCAAACCTATCCATCCATCTGTCCATCAACCCTTTCACTTATCCATCTCTCCAGCCACACTCCCACTCATCCATCCACCCTTTCAGTCATTCAACCACCCATCCACCCTTTCACTCCATCCATCTATCCATCCACCCTTTCATTCCTAACACTCATCCTCCCTTTCACTCAGCCATCAATCCTTACACTCATAAACCCATTCATGTATTTACCCTTTCACTCATCCATCCACTGACTCATCCATCCATCCATGCTTTCACTCATCCGTCCATCCACCATTCACCCCCCTTTTACTCATCAATCCATTATTTCACTCATTCATGCATCCACCCTTTCATCCATTCCCCTCCCTTTCTCTCATCCATTACTTCACTCATCCATCCATCTATCCATCCACCCTCCCTTTCACTCATCCATCCATTCTTTCACTCATCCATCCATCCTTTTTCTCATCCATCCATCCACCCTTTCACTCCATCCATCAATCCTTTCACTCCATCCATCAGTCCATCCTCCCTTTCATTCAGCCACCCATCCTTTCACTCACTCATCCATTCATCCATCCATCCTCTCATCATCCATCCATCCACCTTCTCTTTCACTCAGCAGTCCATTCTTTCACTCACTTATCCATCCATCCTTTCTCTCATCATCCATCCACCTTTTCACTCATTCATCCTTTCATCAATCCATCCACCCTCCCTTTCCCTCATCCATCCATTCTTTCACTCATCCACCCATCCTTCCATTCAACCATCCACAATCCCTTTCACTTATCCATCCATTTATTCACTCATCCATCCATCTTTTCTCTCACACATCCATCGACTCTTTCACTCACACATACACCCATCCTTTCAGTCACTCATCCACCTTTGTCTGCCAAGTTGCAGACAGAAGAGGCCGATCGAGAACTCCACCCCCGCTGTAGCTGCTACAGTTGAAGGTCCATGATGCCCCAGCCACATCCTTTCACTCATCCATCCTTTTGCTCATTCATCAACTCACCCTTTCATTCTGTCCATCCATCCACCCTTTCACTGTGCCCATCTACCCATCCATCCACCCTTTCACTCATTCATCCACTCACATTTTCATCCATCCATCCACCCTCACTTTAATTTATCCATCTATTATTTCACTTATCTATCCATCCACACTCACTTTCACTAATCCATCCATTATTTCACTCATCCACCCTTACATCAATCCATCCATCTACATATCCACCCTTTCACTCACCCATCCACCCTTTCACTCACACACCCACCCTTTCACTGACACACCAATCCATCCGTCCTTTCACTCACTCAACCCTTTCATGTTATTTATGAATTTTTGTCTGCTGAGTTTGCAGACAGAAGAAGCTCATCTAGAACTCCACCCCCTCTCTAGCTGCTAAAGTGGGTGGTGGACGAAGGTCCCTGTTGTATACAATACTGCACAGAGCCAATCCTTGCTCAAGTTTAGATGGTTTTTGTGTCAATCTCAGTTGACTTTCTCTTGTGTGTTGCTTTCCTACATTAATATGTTTTGCCCACTCACAGTAGCTATTTGGTTTCTCCGTCTGTAAATTGTTTCTTCATTCTTCCTGCTCCAAACGTAGCACTGCAAACAGAGTCACAAAACACCAACACCACTACAGCTCCACTAGAAAACTGCAGCAAAAAAAGATACAACATTGATCTTGTTTTTAGGTTGAGGCTAGCAGACAGCATAGCTGTGTGGCTGTAAAAGATATTGTGGGCTTACCAAGAACATACAGGGCTTGCAGCCCACCCATTGCTTACCATTGGTTGCCTTTCCTGCCACTCTCATTTCCAGTGGCAATTCGTACCATTGATATATTACTTTTAAATTTGTTTTTGCCTTGATCAAAACAAAGCCCAGCTCAAGTCCTATCAACTTTATTGGTGCACTGTTTGCAATGCCAATATTTTTTTCCAGACAACTCCTTCCACTGATCCCATGTGCTTTATTTCATCGGTTCCATGTAAGGTAGAGGGAATTTTGGCCTCGCAGACTCTTGAAGTTGTGTCGATCTCCTCCTGTGCTCAAAAAGAAGTGATTTAACCATTTTCACCTGCTTTCATTTGTTAGTGATCTTTGGTAATGGTAGCCATTAGTGCATCATAAGGATGGTCTTATGACCACCCCGAGATAGGTGTACTCGGTCACTCCCTTAGTTTTTGCATTGCCCAAAAGGCAGGACTACAGAACGGGCTTTGCAGTTACCCGCTAATACCATTGTTTGGATTTGCTACAATCTACAGTCATATATTTTCAATTTGAATATTTGAATAGAAAATTTACACTTCCTTGGAGACCTACAGAAGTTAACTCAATCAGGACTATATTGAATGCAAATATCAGTAAGGACCAGTTTGTAGTGCCTGCTCTAATTGGAAATAGCTGAAAATTCTTTAAAGGGACCAGCTGATTTGCTAGGAAAATTGAGAATAATGTAGGAGTGGCCCCTCAGGCAAGATGGCGTCTGAGTGAGATCACGGCTCTATTCTCTCCCCCAGCCAGATCTCCAGCGCTCTTACCTGCCGTTCGATGTCAAAATAGTATGCGGGATGGAATCCGCTCCAGCACTAGGACCCTGGAGACTGACTGCCGCAATCAAGCTTGCGGCTGGAATGCCAGAGTAGGCTGTGCTTGTTGGTGCACACTGGGCCGGCTGCTGCTTTGAGCAGCTTCAGTTGAGTTGCGGCGGCGGGTGATTGATTTGAGGCTGACCTCCACTGCAAGGACGTCTGCCGACAACGATGGCGGTACGAGGCGGCAGAGGCAGTAAGCAACAGACTGCTTCCCTGGCTGTTACCGCTTCATCTTCAATGACTGCCAAGCCCCTCCCCCGGCATGAGACAGCTCTGGAAGGTCGGACCGGTTGCAAAAAAGTGGACAGCCGATCCGGTAAGGGAGAAAAAATTTAGACAGTTAAGAAAGTATATCAGCGAACCCCCCGGGACGTTGGAGGGTCCCAAACCCTAATTGCTAGCCTGTTCTCCCCCTCTGGGACCGCTGGTATGCTCTTTGATGCCCAGAAGGGGGGGGAGATGAAACGCAAGCTACCATCAACAACGATGCTGCCTGCGGAAAGTTAGATACCCTGTTGGAATATCCGCGCCTAGAAGGGGGCAGGGATTCGGGGAGATGGCTTACAGGAAGGTAGATCTGGCTCTTGGCTACAAATAAATGAAGAGGCCGTCCTAGAGGCACCGCTCAAGGGAGAGGGGCTGGGTCTCCATCCAGGCCCCTTGAAATGGGACAATATGGATGAGGTAACTGGAGCAGCAACATTTAGTGACGCTAAGCCCCTTGCTGATAAAACTACAAAGGGCAAGCAAGAAAGTGTCTCTAGAGATCCTACTATGTCCCCCAATGTGCCTGAAAAGTTCTTCTCCCTAGCAGACGACTCAGACATCTCTGATGTCAGTATATCTGTGTCAAGTGGAGAAGGGGGAGCCAAATGGAATAGCAGCTCGGGGAAAGAAGATTTATTGTGTCCTGTACAGCAAAGAAAATCTCTTTCCAAATGAGGGAAAAGAAGGAAGGAAAAGACTCCAGGGGAAGTATCCGAGAAAGGGAGCATCGGGGATCTGAGGTGGAATTAATCTTGCCACACAGCTTACCGCCCCGGAGGAAAGGGGGGAAATGGAAGAGAATTGGCCGAGCTGGTCCCGGCAGGTGCTTGTGGTACATCAGAAGGTGGGAGCATGAGGGATCCCTCCCTTGCTATGATTCTTCAGTCTATAAAACACTTTCAAGAGGAAGTCAAGAGTGATAACCGTCGAGCCCGATTAGCTGCTAAAAAACTGCAGGGTGCAGTTAGTAAAATTGGGAAAAACTGTACAGATATTGCAGAGAGAATAGTCATGGTGGAAAGTCGGACAGAAATCCTTGAAACTGAAATGGTGGCCCTTAAGTCTCAGGGTGTAACGCAGGAGGGGATATTAAAGGATATGATGTGGAAGCTCGAAGATTAAGAAAACCGGCAATGCCGTAATAACTTACGATTCCCGGGGGTACCGGAAGGGGTAGAGGGAAATGACACTAGGAAATATGCTCTTATGGGATTGGGACAAAGAAATCCAGTGGGCCCACAGGTTGCCACTAATGTTGTCAAAACGTACCACTAAAGAACCAGAACAACTACGTTCAATGCTGGTGTACTTCAGCAACTTTCTGCTATGTCAAGCGGTCTATGACCTGGCCTGTCCTACTGCGAAAAGAGAGTACGAAGGAGTGACATTTTCCACCAGGCCAGACTTTGCGCATGCCACAGTAGAATGAAGGTGGTGTTTAAGGAAGCTCTTTGCTCCGTTTCAAAAATTGGGAGCCGAAGTTTATCTGCAAAACCTGGCCCGGCTGAAGATTGTCTTCAGGGGGGAGACTTGTAGTTTCATTTCTGAAATTCAGGCTCAGGCAAATTCCTAACTCAGTGACGGTACACTAGGAGCTCTCCTTGCAGTGGCATCACTGTAGAAGTATCCTTACTGCAGTGACAGTACACTACAAACTCTCCTTACTGTGTCATAACCAAGGGAAGTACACTTTACAGCAGTGATAGTACACTGGGAGCTCTCCATACAGTGGAATCACACTGAAAGATATCTTAACAGCAGTGACAGTACACTGGGAGCTCTCCTAACTGCAGTGACAGTACACTGGGAGCTCTCCTAACTGCAGTGACAGTACACTAGGATCTCTCCTAACTGCAGTGACAGTATACTGGGATCTCTCCTAACTGCAGTGACAGTGCACTAGGAGCTCTCCTAACTGCAGTGACAGTACACTGGGAGCTCTCCTAACTGCACTGACAGTGCACTAGGAGCTCTCCTAACTGCAGTGACAGTACACTGGGAGTTCTCCTAACTGCAGTGACAGTACACTAGGAGCTCTCCTAACTGCAGTGACAGTATACTGGGAGCTCTCCTAACTGCAGTGACAGTACACTAGAAGCATTCCTAACTTCAGTGACAGTGCACTAGAAGCTCTCCTAACTGCAGTGACAGTACACGGGGAGCTCTCTAACTGCAGTGACAGTACACGGGGAGCTCTCCTAACTGCAGTGATAGTGCACTTGGAGCTCTCTTTACAGCACAATCACACTTAAAGATATCCTAACTGCAGTGACAATGCACTGGGATATCTCCTTGCAGTGGCATCGCTGTGGGAGGTATCCTTACTGCAGTGACAGTACACTGCAAGTACTCCTTACAGTGGAATCACACTGAAATATATCCTAACTGCAGTGACAGTACACTAGGAGCTCTCCCTTCAGTGGCATCACTGTGGAAGTATCCTTACTGCAGTGACAGTACACTTCAAGCCTCCTTACCGTGTCATAATCATGGGAAGTATACTTTACAGCAGTGATAGTACACTGGGAGCTCTCCTAACTGCAGTGACAGTGCACCGGGAGCTCTCCTAACTGCAGGGACAATACACTAGGAGCTCTCCTAACTGCACTGAAAGTGCACCGGGAGCTCTCCTAACTGCAGTGACAGTACACTGGGACCTCTCCTTGCAGTGGCATTACTGTGTGAAGTGTTTATTCTGCAGTGACAGTACACTGCAAGTTCTCCTTACAGTGGAATCACACTGAAAGATATCCTTGCTGCAGTTACAGTGCAGTAGAATGGCCCCTACTTTATACATCATGTGGTGTCTGATGTCATAGCACCAGAGCAAGAAGGGGCCAATAAGAAGTTATTTTTATTGGATAGATCTGTGCAGACGTCGCAGCAGCTCATACAGTGACTGTGTCGAGGAAGATTATGACTCAGAGCAATGAAGATTACCAGTAAGTAATCTGAGCATTAGGATCTCTCCTGACTGGAGCTCTCCTTACAAAGGCATCACAATAGGAGGAACCCTTACTGCAGTGACGGTTCACTGGGAGCTCTCCTTACAAAGGCATCACAATAGGAGGAACCCTTACTGCAGTGACGGTTCACTGGGAGCTCTCCTTACAAAGGCATCACAATAGGAGTAACCCTTACTGCAGTGACGGTTCACTGGGAGCTCTCCTTACAAAGGCATCACAATAGGAGTAACCCTTACTGCAGTGATGGTTCACTGGGAGCTCTCCTTACAAAGGCATCACAATAGGAGTAACCCTTACTGCAGTGACAGTACACTGGGAGCTCTCCTTACAAAGGCATCACAATAGGAGGAACCCTTACTGCAGTGACGGTTCACTGGGAGCTCTCCTTACAAAGGCATCACAATAGGAGGAACCCTTACTGCAGTGACGGTACACTGGGAGCTCTCCTTACAAAGGCATCACAATAGGAGGAACCCTTACTGCAGTGACGGTTCACTGGGAGCTCTCCTTACAAAGGCATCACAATAGGAGGAACCCTTACTGCAGTGACAGTACACTGGGAGCTCTCCTTACAAAGGCATCACAATAGGAGGAACCCTTACTGCAGTGACGGTTCACTGGGAGCTCTCATAACAAAGGCATCACAATAGGAGGAACCCTTACTGCAGTGACGGTTCACTGGGAGCTCTCCTTACAAAGGCATCACAATAGGAGGAACCCTTACTGCAGTGACAGTACACTGGGAGCTCTCCTTACAGTGGAATCACACTGAAAGATATCCTTGCTGCAGTTACAGTGCAGTAGAATGGCCCCTACTTTATACATCATGTGGTGTCTGATGTCATAGCACCAGAGCAAGAAGGGGCCAATAGGAAGTTTTTTTTATTGGGTAGATCTGTGCAGACGTCGCAGCAGCTCATACAGTGACTGTGTCGAGGAAGATTATGACTCAGAGCAATGAAGATTACCAGTAAGTAATCTGAGCATTAGGATCTCTCCTGACTGGAGCTCTCCTTACAAAGGCATCACAATAGGAGGAACCCTTACTGCAGTGACGGTTCACTGGGAGCTCTCCTTACAAAGGCATCACAATAGGAGGAACCCTTACTGCAGTGACAGTACACTGGGAGCTCTCCTTACAAAGGCATCACAATAGGAGGAACCCTTACTGCAGTGACGGTTCACTGGGAGCTCTCCTTACAAAGGCATCACAATAGGAGGAACCCTTACTGCAGTGACGGTTCACTGGGAGCTCTCCTTACAAAGGCATCACAATAGGAGGAACCCTTACTGCAGTGACAGTACACTGGGAGCTCTCCTTACAAAGGCATCACAATAGGAGGAACCCTTACTGCAGTGACGGTTCACTGGGAGCTCTCCTTACAAAGGCATCACAATAGGAGGAACCCTTACTGCAGTGACGGTTCACTGGGAGCTCTCCTTACAAAGGCATCACAATAGGAGTAACCCTTACTGCAGTGACGGTTCACTGGGAGCTCTCCTCACAAAGGCATCACAATAGGAGGAACCCTTACTGCAGTGACGGTTCACTGGGAGCTCTCCTCACAAAGGCATCACAATAGGAGGAACACTTACTGCAGTGACGGTACACTGGGAGCTCTCCTCACAAAGGCATCACAATAGGAGGAACCCTTACTGCAGTGACGGTTCACTGGGAGCTCTCCTCACAAAGGCATCACAATAGGAGGAACCCTTACTGCAGTGACGGTTCACTGGGAGCTCTCCTCACAAAGGCAGCACAATAGGAGGAACCCTTACTGCAGTGACGGTTCACTGGGAGCTCTCCTCACAAAGGCAGCACAATAGGAGGAACCCTTACTGCAGTGACGGTTCACTGGGAGCTCTCCTCACAAAGGCATCACAATAGGAGGAACCCTTACTGCAGTGACGGTTCACTGGGAGCTCTCCTCGCAAAGGCATCACAATAGGAGGAACCCTTACTACAGTGACGGTTCACTGGGAGCTCTCCTCGCAAAGGCATCACAATTGGAGGAACCCTTACTGCAGTGACGGTTCACTGGGAGCTCTCCTCGCAAAGGCATCACAATAGGAGGAACCGTTACTGCAGTGACGGTTCACTGGGAGCTCTCCTCGCAAAGGCATCACAATAGGAGGAACCCTTACTGCAGTGACGGTTCACTGGGAGCTCTCCTCGCAAAGGCATCACAATAGGACGAACCCTTACTGCAGCGACGGTTCACTGGGAGCTCTCCTCGCAAAGGCATCACAATAGGAGGAACCCTTACTGCAGCGACGGTTCACTGGGAGCTCTCCTCACAAAGGCATCACAATAGGAGGAACCCTTACTGCAGCGACGGTACACTGGGAGCTCTCCTCACAAAGGCATCACAATAGGAGGAACCCTTACTGCAGCGACGGTTCACTGGGAGCTCTCCTCACAAAGGCATCACAATAGGAGGAACCCTTACTGCAGCGACGGTTCACTGGGAGCTCTCCTCACAAAGGCATCACAATAGGAGGAACCCTTACTGCAGCGACGGTTCACTGGGAGCTCTCCTCACAAAGGCATCACAATAGGAGGAACCCTTACTGCAGCGACGGTTCACTGGGAGCTCTCCTTACAAAGGCATCACAATAGGAGGAACCCTTACTGCAGCGACGGTTCACTGGGAGCTCTCCTTACAAAGGCATCACAATAGGAGGAACCCTTACTGCAGCGACGGTTCACTGGGAGCTCTCCTTACAAAGGCATCACAATAGGAGGAACCCTTGCTGCAGCGACGGTTCACTGGGAGCTCTCCTTACAAAGGCATCACAATAGGAGGAACCCTTGCTGCAGCGACGGTTCACTGGGAGCTCTCCTTACAAAGGCATCACAATAGGAGGAACCCTTACTGCAGCGACGGTTCACTGGGAGCTCTCCTTACAAAGGCATCACAATAGGAGGAACCCTTACTGCAGCGACGGTTCACTGGGAGCTCTCCTTACAAAGGCATCACAATAGGAGGAACCCTTACTGCAGCGACGGTTCACTGGCAGCTCTCCTTACAAAGGCATCACAATAGGAGGAACCCTTACTGCAGCGACGGTTCACTGGCAGCTCTCCTTACAAAGGCATCACAATAGGAGGAACCCTTACTGCAGCGACGGTACACTGGGAGCTCTCCTTACAAAGGCATCACAATAGGAGGAACCCTTACTGCAGCGACGGTTCACTGGGAGCTCTCCTTACAAAGGCATCACAATCGGAGGAACCCTTACTGCAGCGACGGTACACTGGGAGCTCTCCTTACAAAGGCATCACAATAGGAAGAACCCTTACTGCAGCGACGGTTCACTGGGAGCTCTCCTTACAAAGGCATCACAATAGGAGGAACCCTTACTGCAGCGACGGTTCACTGGGAGCTCTCCTTACAAAAGCATCACAATAGGAGTAACCCTTACTGCAGCGACGGTTCACTGGGAGCTCTCCTTACAAAAGCATCACAATAGGAGGAACCCTTACTGCAGCGACGGTTCACTGGGAGCTCTCCTTACAAAGGCATCACAATAGGAGGAACCCTTACTGCAGCGACGGTTCACTGGGAGCTCTCCTTACAAAGGCATCACAATAGGAGGAACCCTTACTGCAGCGACGGTTCACTGGGAGCTCTCCTTACAAAAGCATCACAATAGGAGGAACCCTTACTGCAGCGACGGTTCACTGGGAGCTCTCCTTACAAAGGCATCACAATAGGAGGAACCCTTACTGCAGCGACGGTTCACTGGGAGCTCTCCTTACAAAGGCATCACAATAGGAGGAACCCTTACTGCAGTGACGGTTCACTGGGAGCTCTCCTTACAAAGGCATCACAATAGGAGGAACCCTTACTGCAGCGACGGTTCACTGGGAGCTCTCCTTACAAAGGCATCACAATAGGAGGAACCCTTACTGCAGCGACGGTTCACTGGGAGCTCTCCTTACAAAGGCATCACAATAGGAGGAACCCTTACTGCAGCGACGGTTCACTGGGAGCTCTCCTCACAAAGGCATCACAATTGGAGGAACCCTTACTGCATTGACGGTTCACTGGGAGCTCTCCTCACAAAGGCATCACAATAGGAGGAACCCTTACTGGAGTGACGGTTCACTGGGAGCTCTCCTCACAAAGGCATCACAATAGGAGGAACCCTTACTGCAGTGACGGTTCACTGGGAGCTCTCCTCACAAAGGCATCACAATAGGAGGAACCCTTACTGCAGTGACGGTACACTGGGAGCTCTCCTCACAAAGGCATCACAATAGGAGGAACCCTTACTGCAGTGACGGTACACTGGGAGCTCTCCTCACAAAGGCATCACAATAGGAGGAACCCTTACTGCAGTGACGGTACACTGGGAGCTCTCCTCACAAAGGCATCACAATAGGAGGAACCCTTACTGCAGTGACGGTACACTGGGAGCTCTCCTCACAAAGGCATCACAATAGGAGGAACCCTTACTGCAGTGACGGTACACTGGGAGCTCTCCTCACAAAGGCATCACAATAGGAGGAACACTTACTGCAGTGTCGGTACACTGGGAGCTCTCCTCACAAAGGCATCACAATAGGAGGAACCCTTACTGCAGCGACGGTTCACTGGGAGCTCTCCTCACAAAGGCATCACAATAGGAGGAACCCTTACTGCAGCGACGGTTCACTGGGAGCTCTCCTCACAAAGGCATCACAATAGGAGGAACCCTTACTGCAGCGACGGTTCACTGGGAGCTCTCCTCACAAAGGCATCACAATAGGAGGAACCCTTACTGCAGCGACGGTTCACTGGGAGCTCTCCTCACAAAGGCATCACAATAGGAGGAACCCTTACTGCAGCGACGGTTCACTGGGAGCTCTCCTCACAAAGGCATCACAATAGGAGGAACCCTTACTGCAGCGACGGTTCACTGGGAGCTCTCCTCACAAAGGCATCACAATAGGAGGAACCCTTACTGCAGCGACGGTTCACTGGCAGCTCTCCTTACAAAGGCATCACAATAGGAGGAACCCTTACTGCAGCGACGGTACACTGGGAGCTCTCCTTACAAAGGCATCACAATCGGAGGAACCCTTACTGCAGCGACGGTACACTGGGAGCTCTCCTTACAAAGGCATCACAATCGGAGGAACCCTTACTGCAGCGACGGTTCACTGGGAGCTCTCCTTACAAAGGCATCACAATAGGAGGAACCCTTACTGCAGCGACGATTCACTGGGAGCTCTCCTTACAAAGGCATCACAATAGGAGGAACCCTTACTGCAGCGACGGTTCACTGGGAGCTCTCCTTACAAAGGCATCACAATAGGAGGAACCCTTACTGCAGCGACGGTTCACTGGGAGCTCTCCTTACAAAGGCATCACAATAGGAGGAACCCTTACTGCAGCGACGGTTCACTGGGAGCTCTCCTTACAAAGGCATCACAATAGGAGGAACCCTTACTGCAGCGACGGTTCACTGGGAGCTCTCCTTACAAAGGCATCACAATAGGAGGAACCCTTACTGCAGCGACGGTTCACTGGGAGCTCTCCTTACAAAGGCATCACAATAGGAGGAACCCTTACTGCAGCGACGGTTCACTGGGAGCTCTCCTTACAAAGGCATCACAATAGGAGGAACCCTTACTGCAGCGACGGTTCACTGGGAGCTCTCCTTACAAAGGCATCACAATAGGAGGAACCCTTACTGCAGCGACGGTTCACTGGGAGCTCTCCTTACAAAGGCATCACAATAGGAGGAACCCTTACTGCAGCGACGGTTCACTGGGAGCTCTCCTTACAAAGGCATCACAATAGGAGGAACCCTTACTGCAGCGACGGTTCACTGGGAGCTCTCCTTACAAAGGCATCACAATAGGAGGAACCCTTACTGCAGCGACGGTTCACTGGGAGCTCTCCTTACAAAGGCATCACAATAGGAGGAACCCTTACTGCAGCGACGGTTCACTGGGAGCTCTCCTTACAAAGGCATCACAATAGGAGGAACCCTTACTGCAGCGACGGTTCACTGGGAGCTCTCCTTACAAAGGCATCACAATAGGAGGAACCCTTACTGCAGCGACGGTTCACTGGGAGCTCTCCTTACAAAGGCATCACAATAGGAGGAACCCTTACTGCAGTGACAGTACACTGGGAGATCTCCTTACAGTGGAATCACACTGACAGATATCCTTGCTGCAGTTACAGTGCAGTAGAATGGCCCCTACTTTATACATCATGTGGTGTCTGATGTCATAGCACCAGAGCAAGAAGGGGCCAATAGGAAGTTTTTTTATTGGGTAGATCTGTGCAGACGTCGCAGCAGCTCATACAGTGACTGTGTCGAGGAAGATTATGACTCAGAGCAATGAAGATTACCAGTAAGTAATCTGAGCATTAGGATCTCTCCTGACTGGAGCTCTCCTTACAAAGGCATCACAATAGGAGTAACCCTTACTGCAGTGACGGTTCACTGGGAGCTCTCCTTACAAAGGCATCACAATAGGAGGAACCCTTACTGCAGTGACTGTACACTGGGAGCTCTCCTTACAAAGGCATCACAATAGGAGGAACCCTTACTGCAGTGACGGTACACTGGGAGCTCTCCTTACAAAGGCATCACAATAGGAGGAACCCTTACTGCAGTGACGGTTCACTGGGAGCTCTCCTTACAAAGGCATCACAATAGGAGGAACCCTTACTGCGGTGACGGTTCACTGGGAGCTCTCCTTACAAAGGCATCACAATAGGAGGAACCCTTACTGCGGTGACGGTTCACTGGGAGCTCTCCTTACAAAGGCATCACAATAGGAGGAACCCTTACTGCGGTGACGGTACACTGGCAGCTCTCCTTACAAAGGCATCACAATAGGAGGAACCCTTACTGCGGTGACGGTTCACTGGCAGCTCTCCTTACAAAGGCATCACAATAGGAGGAACCCTTACTGCGGTGACGGTTCACTGGGAGCTCTCCTTACAAAGGCATCACAATAGGAGTAACCCTTACTGCGGTGACGGTTCACTGGGAGCTCTCCTTACAAAGGCATCACAATAGGAGTAACCCTTACTGCGGTGACGGTTCACTGGGAGCTCTCCTTACAAAGGCATCACAATAGGAGTAACCCTTACTGCGGTGACGGTTCACTGGGAGCTCTCCTTACAAAGGCATCACAATAGGAGTAACCCTTACTGCGGTGACGGTTCACTGGGAGCTCTCCTCACAAAGGCATCACAATAGGAGTAACCCTTACTGCGGTGACGGTTCACTGGGAGCTCTCCTCACAAAGGCATCACAATAGGAGTAACCCTTACTGCGGTGACGGTTCACTGGGAGCTCTCCTCACAAAGGCATCACAATAGGAGTAACCCTTACTGCGGTGACGGTTCACTGGGAGCTCTCCTCACAAAGGCATCACAATAGGAGTAACCCTTACTGCGGTGACGGTTCACTGGGAGCTCTCCTCGCAAAGGCATCACAATAGGAGGAACCCTTACTGCGGTGACGGTACACTGGGAGCTCTCCTCGCAAAGGCATCACAATAGGAGGAACCCTTACTGCAGTGACGGTTCACTGGGAGCTCTCCTCGCAAAGGCATCACAATAGGAGGAACCCTTACTGCAGTGACGGTTCACTGGGAGCTCTCCTCGCAAAGGCATCACAATAGGAGGAACCCTTACTGCAGTGACGGTTCACTGGGAGCTCTCCTCGCAAAGGCATCACAATAGGAGGAACCCTTACTGCAGTGACGGTTCACTGGGAGCTCTCCTCGCAAAGGCATCACAATAGGAGGAACCCTTACTGCAGTGACGGTTCACTGGGAGCTCTCCTCGCAAAGGCATCACAATAGGAGGAACCGTTACTGCAGTGACGGTTCACTGGGAGCTCTCCTCGCAAAGGCATCACAATAGGACGAACCCTTACTGCAGCGACGGTTCACTGGGAGCTCTCCTCGCAAAGGCATCACAATAGGAGGAACCCTTACTGCAGCGACGGTTCACTGGGAGCTCTCCTCACAAAGGCATCACAATAGGAGGAACCCTTACTGCAGCGACGGTACACTGGGAGCTCTCCTCACAAAGGCATCACAATAGGAGGAACCCTTACTGCAGCGACGGTTCACTGGGAGCTCTCCTCACAAAGGCATCACAATAGGAGGAACCCTTACTGCAGCGACGGTTCACTGGGAGCTCTCCTCACAAAGGCATCACAATAGGAGGAACCCTTACTGCAGCGACGGTTCACTGGGAGCTCTCCTTACAAAGGCATCACAATAGGAGGAACCCTTACTGCAGCGACGGTTCACTGGGAGCTCTCCTTACAAAGGCATCACAATAGGAGGAACCCTTACTGCAGCGACGGTTCACTGGGAGCTCTCCTTACAAAGGCATCACAATAGGAGGAACCCTTACTGCAGCGACGGTTCACTGGGAGCTCTCCTTACAAAGGCATCACAATAGGAGGAACCCTTACTGCAGCGACGGTTCACTGGGAGCTCTCCTTACAAAGGCATCACAATAGGAGGAACCCTTACTGCAGCGACGGTTCACTGGGAGCTCTCCTTACAAAGGCATCACAATAGGAGGAACCCTTACTGCAGCGACGGTTCACTGGGAGCTCTCCTTACAAAGGCATCACAATAGGAGGAACCCTTACTGCAGCGACGGTTCACTGGGAGCTCTCCTTACAAAGGCATCACAATAGGAGGAACCCTTACTGCAGCGACGGTTCACTGGGAGCTCTCCTTACAAAGGCATCACAATAGGAGGAACCCTTACTGCAGCGACGGTTCACTGGGAGCTCTCCTTACAAAGGCATCACAATAGGAGGAACCCTTACTGCAGCGACGGTTCACTGGGAGCTCTCCTTACAAAGGCATCACAATAGGAGGAACCCTTACTGCAGCGACGGTTCACTGGGAGCTCTCCTTACAAAGGCATCACAATAGGAGGAACCCTTACTGCAGCGACGGTTCACTGGGAGCTCTCCTTACAAAGGCATCACAATAGGAGGAACCCTTACTGCAGCGACGGTTCACTGGGAGCTCTCCTTACAAAGGCATCACAATAGGAGGAACCCTTACTGCAGCGACGGTTCACTGGGAGCTCTCCTTACAAAGGCATCACAATAGGAGGAACCCTTACTGCAGCGACGGTTCACTGGGAGCTCTCCTTACAAAGGCATCACAATAGGAGGAACCCTTACTGCAGCGACGGTTCACTGGGAGCTCTCCTTACAAAGGCATCACAATAGGAGGAACCCTTACTGCAGCGACGGTTCACTGGGAGCTCTCCTTACAAAGGCATCACAATAGGAGGAACCCTTACTGCAGCGACGGTTCACTGGGAGCTCTCCTTACAAAGGCATCACAATAGGAGGAACCCTTACTGCAGCGACGGTTCACTGGGAGCTCTCCTTACAAAGGCATCACAATAGGAGGAACCCTTACTGCAGCGACGGTTCACTGGGAGCTCTCCTTACAAAGGCATCACAATAGGAGGAACCCTTACTGCAGCGACGGTTCACTGGGAGCTCTCCTTACAAAGGCATCACAATAGGAGGAACCCTTACTGCAGCGACGGTTCACTGGGAGCTCTCCTTACAAAGGCATCACAATAGGAGGAACCCTTACTGCAGCGACGGTTCACTGGGAGCTCTCCTTACAAAGGCATCACAATAGGAGGAACCCTTACTGCAGCGACGGTTCACTGGGAGCTCTCCTTACAAAGGCATCACAATAGGAGGAACCCTTACTGCAGCGACGGTTCACTGGGAGCTCTCCTTACAAAGGCATCACAATAGGAGGAACCCTTACTGCAGCGACGGTTCACTGGGAGCTCTCCTTACAAAGGCATCACAATAGGAGGAACCCTTACTGCAGCGACGGTTCACTGGGAGCTCTCCTTACAAAGGCATCACAATAGGAGGAACCCTTACTGCAGCGACGGTTCACTGGGAGCTCTCCTTACAAAGGCATCACAATAGGAGGAACCCTTACTGCAGCGACGGTTCACTGGGAGCTCTCCTTACAAAGGCATCACAATAGGAGGAACCCTTACTGCAGCGACGGTTCACTGGGAGCTCTCCTTACAAAGGCATCACAATAGGAGGAACCCTTACTGCAGCGACGGTTCACTGGGAGCTCTCCTTACAAAGGCATCACAATAGGAGGAACCCTTACTGCAGCGACGGTTCACTGGGAGCTCTCCTTACAAAGGCATCACAATAGGAGGAACCCTTACTGCAGCGACGGTTCACTGGGAGCTCTCCTTACAAAGGCATCACAATAGGAGGAACCCTTACTGCAGCGACGGTTCACTGGGAGCTCTCCTTACAAAGGCATCACAATAGGAGGAACCCTTACTGCAGCGACGGTTCACTGGGAGCTCTCCTTACAAAGGCATCACAATAGGAGGAACCCTTACTGCAGCGACGGTTCACTGGGAGCTCTCCTTACAAAGGCATCACAATAGGAGGAACCCTTACTGCAGCGACGGTTCACTGGGAGCTCTCCTCACAAAGGCATCACAATAGGAGGAACCCTTACTGCAGCGACGGTTCACTGGGAGCTCTCCTCACAAAGGCATCACAATAGGAGGAACCCTTACTGCAGTGACGGTTCACTGGGAGCTCTCCTCACAAAGGCATCACAATAGGAGGAACCCTTACTGCAGTGACGGTTCACTGGGAGCTCTCCTCACAAAGGCATCACAATAGGAGGAACCCTTACTGCAGTGACGGTTCACTGGGAGCTCTCCTCACAAAGGCATCACAATAGGAGGAACCCTTACTGCAGTGACGGTTCACTGGGAGCTCTCCTCACAAAGGCATCACAATAGGAGGAACCCTTACTGCAGTGACGGTACACTGGGAGCTCTCCTCACAAAGGCATCACAATAGGAGGAACCCTTACTGCAGTGACGGTACACTGGGAGCTCTCCTCACAAAGGCATCACAATAGGAGGAACCCTTACTGCAGTGACGGTTCACTGGGAGCTCTCCTCACAAAGGCATCACAATAGGAGGAACCCTTACTGCAGCGACGGTTCACTGGGAGCTCTCCTCACAAAGGCATCACAATAGGAGGAACCCTTACTGCAGCGACGGTTCACTGGGAGCTCTCCTCACAAAGGCATCACAATAGGAGGAACCCTTACTGCAGCGACGGTTCACTGGGAGCTCTCCTCACAAAGGCATCACAATAGGAGGAACCCTTACTGCAGCGACGGTTCACTGGGAGCTCTCCTCACAAAGGCATCACAATAGGAGGAACCCTTACTGCAGCGACGGTTCACTGGGAGCTCTCCTCACAAAGGCATCACAATAGGAGGAACCCTTACTGCAGCGACGGTTCACTGGGAGCTCTCCTCACAAAGGCATCACAATAGGAGGAACCCTTACTGCAGCGACGGTTCACTGGGAGCTCTCCTTACAAAGGCATCACAATAGGAGGAACCCTTACTGCAGCGACGGTTCACTGGGAGCTCTCCTTACAAAGGCATCACAATAGGAGGAACCCTTACTGCAGCGACGGTTCACTGGGAGCTCTCCTTACAAAGGCATCACAATAGGAGGAACCCTTACTGCAGCGACGGTTCACTGGGAGCTCTCCTTACAAAGGCATCACAATAGGAGGAACCCTTACTGCAGCGACGGTTCACTGGGAGCTCTCCTTACAAAGGCATCACAATAGGAGGAACCCTTACTGCAGCGACGGTTCACTGGGAGCTCTCCTTACAAAGGCATCACAATAGGAGGAACCCTTACTGCAGCGACGGTTCACTGGGAGCTCTCCTTACAAAGGCATCACAATAGGAGGAACCCTTACTGCAGCGACGGTTCACTGGGAGCTCTCCTTACAAAGGCATCACAATAGGAGGAACCCTTACTGCAGCGACGGTTCACTGGGAGCTCTCCTTACAAAGGCATCACAATAGGAGGAACCCTTACTGCAGCGACGGTTCACTGGGAGCTCTCCTTACAAAGGCATCACAATAGGAGGAACCCTTACTGCAGCGACGGTTCACTGGGAGCTCTCCTTACAAAGGCATCACAATAGGAGGAACCCTTACTGCAGCGACGGTTCACTGGGAGCTCTCCTTACAAAGGCATCACAATAGGAGGAACCCTTACTGCAGCGACGGTTCACTGGGAGCTCTCCTTACAAAGGCATCACAATAGGAGGAACCCTTACTGCAGCGACGGTTCACTGGGAGCTCTCCTTACAAAGGCATCACAATAGGAGGAACCCTTACTGCAGCGACGGTTCACTGGGAGCTCTCCTTACAAAGGCATCACAATAGGAGGAACCCTTACTGCAGCGACGGTTCACTGGGAGCTCTCCTTACAAAGGCATCACAATAGGAGGAACCCTTACTGCAGCGACGGTTCACTGGGAGCTCTCCTTACAAAGGCATCACAATAGGAGGAACCCTTACTGCAGCGACGGTTCACTGGGAGCTCTCCTTACAAAGGCATCACAATAGGAGGAACCCTTACTGCAGCGACGGTTCACTGGGAGCTCTCCTTACAAAGGCATCACAATAGGAGGAACCCTTACTGCAGTGACAGTTACACTGGGAGATCTCCTTACAGTGGAATCACACTGACAGATATCCTTGCTGCAGTTACAGTGCAGTAGAATGGCCCCTACTTTATACATCATGTGGTGTCTGATGTCATAGCACCAGAGCAAGAAGGGGCCAATAGGAAGTTTTTTATTGGGTAGATCTGTGCAGACGTCGCAGCAGCTCATACAGTGACTGTGTCGAGGAAGATTATGACTCAGAGCAATGAAGATTACCAGTAAGTAATCTGAGCATTAGGATCTCTCCTGACTGGAGCTCTCCTTACAAAGGCATCACAATAGGAGTAACCCTTACTGCAGTGACGGTTCACTGGGAGCTCTCCTTACAAAGGCATCACAATAGGAGGAACCCTTACTGCAGTGACTGTACACTGGGAGCTCTCCTTACAAAGGCATCACAATAGGAGGAACCCTTACTGCAGTGACGGTTCACTGGGAGCTCTCCTTACAAAGGCATCACAATAGGAGGAACCCTTACTGCAGTGACGGTTCACTGGGAGCTCTCCTTACAAAGGCATCACAATAGGAGGAACCCTTACTGCGGTGACGGTTCACTGGGAGCTCTCCTTACAAAGGCATCACAATAGGAGGAACCCTTACTGCGGTGACGGTTCACTGGGAGCTCTCCTTACAAAGGCATCACAATAGGAGGAACCCTTACTGCGGTGACGGTACACTGGCAGCTCTCCTTACAAAGGCATCACAATAGGAGGAACCCTTACTGCGGTGACGGTTCACTGGCAGCTCTCCTTACAAAGGCATCACAATAGGAGGAACCCTTACTGCGGTGACGGTTCACTGGGAGCTCTCCTTACAAAGGCATCACAATAGGAGTAACCCTTACTGCGGTGACGGTTCACTGGGAGCTCTCCTTACAAAGGCATCACAATAGGAGTAACCCTTACTGCGGTGACGGTTCACTGGGAGCTCTCCTTACAAAGGCATCACAATAGGAGTAACCCTTACTGCGGTGACGGTTCACTGGGAGCTCTCCTCACAAAGGCATCACAATAGGAGTAACCCTTACTGCGGTGACGGTTCACTGGGAGCTCTCCTCACAAAGGCATCACAATAGGAGTAACCCTTACTGCGGTGACGGTTCACTGGGAGCTCTCCTCACAAAGGCATCACAATAGGAGTAACCCTTACTGCGGTGACGGTTCACTGGGAGCTCTCCTCACAAAGGCATCACAATAGGAGTAACCCTTACTGCGGTGACGGTTCACTGGGAGCTCTCCTCGCAAAGGCATCACAATAGGAGTAACCCTTACTGCGGTGACGGTACACTGGGAGCTCTCCTCGCAAAGGCATCACAATAGGAGGAACCCTTACTGCAGTGACGGTTCACTGGGAGCTCTCCTCGCAAAGGCATCACAATAGGAGGAACCCTTACTGCAGTGACGGTTCACTGGGAGCTCTCCTCGCAAAGGCATCACAATAGGAGGAACCCTTACTGCAGTGACGGTTCACTGGGAGCTCTCCTCGCAAAGGCATCACAATAGGAGGAACCCTTACTGCAGTGACGGTTCACTGGGAGCTCTCCTCGCAAAGGCATCACAATTGGAGGAACCCTTACTGCAGTGACGGTTCACTGGGAGCTCTCCTCGCAAAGGCATCACAATAGGAGGAACCGTTACTGCAGTGACGGTTCACTGGGAGCTCTCCTCGCAAAGGCATCACAATAGGACGAACCGTTACTGCAGTGACGGTTCACTGGGAGCTCTCCTCGCAAAGGCATCACAATAGGACGAACCCTTACTGCAGCGACGGTTCACTGGGAGCTCTCCTCACAAAGGCATCACAATAGGAGGAACCCTTACTGCAGCGACGGTTCACTGGGAGCTCTCCTCACAAAGGCATCACAATAGGAGGAACCCTTACTGCAGCGACGGTTCACTGGGAGCTCTCCTCACAAAGGCATCACAATAGGAGGAACCCTTACTGCAGCGACGGTTCACTGGGAGCTCTCCTCACAAAGGCATCACAATAGGAGGAACCCTTACTGCAGCGACGGTTCACTGGGAGCTCTCCTTACAAAGGCATCACAATAGGAGGAACCCTTACTGCAGCGACGGTTCACTGGGAGCTCTCCTTACAAAGGCATCACAATAGGAGGAACCCTTACTGCAGCGACGGTTCACTGGGAGCTCTCCTTACAAAGGCATCACAATAGGAGGAACCCTTACTGCAGCGACGGTTCACTGGGAGCTCTCCTTACAAAGGCATCACAATAGGAGGAACCCTTACTGCAGCGACGGTTCACTGGGAGCTCTCCTTACAAAGGCATCACAATAGGAGGAACCCTTACTGCAGCGACGGTTCACTGGGAGCTCTCCTTACAAAGGCATCACAATAGGAGGAACCCTTACTGCAGCGACGGTTCACTGGCAGCTCTCCTTACAAAGGCATCACAATAGGAGGAACCCTTACTGCAGCGACGGTTCACTGGCAGCTCTCCTTACAAAGGCATCACAATAGGAGGAACCCTTACTGCAGCGACGGTTCACTGGGAGCTCTCCTTACAAAGGCATCACAATAGGAGGAACCCTTACTGCAGCGACGGTTCACTGGGAGCTCTCCTTACAAAGGCATCACAATAGGAGGAACCCTTACTGCAGCGACGGTTCACTGGGAGCTCTCCTTACAAAGGCATCACAATAGGAGGAACCCTTACTGCAGCGACGGTTCACTGGGAGCTCTCCTTACAAAGGCATCACAATAGGAGGAACCCTTACTGCAGCGACGGTTCACTGGGAGCTCTCCTTACAAAGGCATCACAATAGGAGGAACCCTTACTGCAGCGACGGTTCACTGGGAGCTCTCCTTACAAAGGCATCACAATAGGAGGAACCCTTACTGCAGCGACGGTTCACTGGGAGCTCTCCTTACAAAGGCATCACAATAGGAGGAACCCTTACTGCAGCGACGGTTCACTGGGAGCTCTCCTTACAAAGGCATCACAATAGGAGGAACCCTTACTGCAGCGACGGTTCACTGGGAGCTCTCCTTACAAAGGCATCACAATAGGAGGAACCCTTACTGCAGCGACGGTTCACTGGGAGCTCTCCTCACAAAGGCATCACAATAGGAGGAACCCTTACTGCAGCGACGGTTCACTGGGAGCTCTCCTCACAAAGGCATCACAATAGGAGGAACCCTTACTGCAGCGACGGTTCACTGGGAGCTCTCCTCACAAAGGCATCACAATAGGAGGAACCCTTACTGCAGCGACGGTTCACTGGGAGCTCTCCTCACAAAGGCATCACAATAGGAGGAACCCTTACTGCAGCGACGGTTCACTGGGAGCTCTCCTCACAAAGGCATCACAATAGGAGGAACCCTTACTGCAGTGACGGTTCACTGGGAGCTCTCCTCACAAAGGCATCACAATAGGAGGAACCCTTACTGCAGTGACGGTTCACTGGGAGCTCTCCTCACAAAGGCATCACAATAGGAGGAACCCTTACTGCAGTGACGGTACACTGGGAGCTCTCCTCACAAAGGCATCACAATAGGAGGAACCCTTACTGCAGCGACGGTTCACTGGGAGCTCTCCTCACAAAGGCATCACAATAGGAGGAACCCTTACTGCAGCGACGGTTCACTGGGAGCTCTCCTCACAAAGGCATCACAATAGGAGGAACCCTTACTGCAGCGACGGTTCACTGGGAGCTCTCCTCACAAAGGCATCACAATAGGAGGAACCCTTACTGCAGCGACGGTTCACTGGGAGCTCTCCTCACAAAGGCATCACAATAGGAGGAACCCTTACTGCAGCGACGGTTCACTGGGAGCTCTCCTCACAAAGGCATCACAATAGGAGGAACCCTTACTGCAGCGACGGTTCACTGGGAGCTCTCCTCACAAAGGCATCACAATAGGAGGAACCCTTACTGCAGCGACGGTTCACTGGGAGCTCTCCTCACAAAGGCATCACAATAGGAGGAACCCTTACTGCAGCGACGGTTCACTGGGAGCTCTCCTCACAAAGGCATCACAATAGGAGGAACCCTTACTGCAGCGACGGTTCACTGGGAGCTCTCCTCACAAAGGCATCACAATCGGAGGAACCCTTACTGCAGCGACGGTTCACTGGGAGCTCTCCTTACAAAGGCATCACAATAGGAGGAACCCTTACTGCAGCGACGGTTCACTGGGAGCTCTCCTTACAAAGGCATCACAATAGGAGGAACCCTTACTGCAGCGACGGTTCACTGGGAGCTCTCCTTACAAAGGCATCACAATAGGAGGAACCCTTACTGCAGCGACGGTTCACTGGGAGCTCTCCTTACAAAGGCATCACAATAGGAGGAACCCTTACTGCAGCGACGGTTCACTGGGAGCTCTCCTTACAAAGGCATCACAATAGGAGGAACCCTTACTGCAGCGACGGTTCACTGGGAGCTCTCCTTACAAAGGCATCACAATAGGAGGAACCCTTACTGCAGCGACGGTTCACTGGGAGCTCTCCTTACAAAGGCATCACAATAGGAGGAACCCTTACTGCAGCGACGGTTCACTGGGAGCTCTCCTTACAAAGGCATCACAATAGGAGGAACCCTTACTGCAGCGACGGTTCACTGGGAGCTCTCCTTACAAAGGCATCACAATAGGAGGAACCCTTACTGCAGCGACGGTTCACTGGGAGCTCTCCTTACAAAGGCATCACAATAGGAGGAACCCTTACTGCAGCGACGGTTCACTGGGAGCTCTCCTTACAAAGGCATCACAATAGGAGGAACCCTTACTGCAGCGACGGTTCACTGGGAGCTCTCCTTACAAAGGCATCACAATAGGAGGAACCCTTACTGCAGCGACGGTTCACTGGGAGCTCTCCTTACAAAGGCATCACAATAGGAGGAACCCTTACTGCAGCGACGGTTCACTGGGAGCTCTCCTTACAAAGGCATCACAATAGGAGGAACCCTTACTGCAGCGACGGTTCACTGGGAGCTCTCCTTACAAAGGCATCACAATAGGAGGAACCCTTACTGCAGCGACGGTTCACTGGGAGCTCTCCTTACAAAGGCATCACAATAGGAGGAACCCTTACTGCAGCGACGGTTCACTGGGAGCTCTCCTTACAAAGGCATCACAATAGGAGGAACCCTTACTGCAGCGACGGTTCACTGGGAGCTCTCCTTACAAAGGCATCACAATAGGAGGAACCCTTACTGCAGCGACGGTTCGCTGGGAGCTCTCACTTACAAAGGCATCACAATAGGAGGAACCCTTACTGCAGCGACGGTTCACTGGGAGCTCTCCTTACAAAGGCATCACAATAGGAGGAACCCTTACTGCAGCGACGGTTCACTGGGAGCTCTCCTTACAAAGGCATCACAATAGGAGGAACCCTTACTGCAGCGACGGTTCACTGGGAGCTCTCCTTACAAAGGCATCACAATAGGAGGAACCCTTACTGCAGCGACGGTTCACTGGGAGCTCTCCTTACAAAGGCATCACAATAGGAGGAACCCTTACTGCAGCGACGGTTCACTGGGAGCTCTCCTTACAAAGGCATCACAATAGGAGGAACCCTTACTGCAGCGACGGTTCACTGGGAGCTCTCCTTACAAAGGCATCACAATAGGAGGAACCCTTACTGCAGCGACGGTTCACTGGGAGCTCTCCTTACAAAGGCATCACAATAGGAGGAACCCTTACTGCAGCGACGGTTCACTGGGAGCTCTCCTTACAAAGGCATCACAATAGGAGGAACCCTTACTGCAGCGACGGTTCACTGGGAGCTCTCCTTACAAAGGCATCACAATAGGAGGAACCCTTACTGCAGTGACAGTACACTGGGAGATCTCCTTACAGTGGAATCACACTGACAGATATCCTTGCTGCAGTTACAGTGCAGTAGAATGGCCCCTACTTTATACATCATGTGGTGTCTGATGTCATAGCACCAGAGCAAGAAGGGGCCAATAGGAAGTTTTTTATTGGGTAGATCTGTGCAGACGTCGCAGCAGCTCATACAGTGACTGTGTCGAGGAAGATTATGACTCAGAGCAATGAAGATTACCAGTAAGTAATCTGAGCATTAGGATCTCTCCTGACTGGAGCTCTCCTTACAAAGGCATCACAATAGGAGTAACCCTTACTGCAGTGACGGTTCACTGGGAGCTCTCCTTACAAAGGCATCACAATAGGAGGAACCCTTACTGCAGTGACTGTACACTGGGAGCTCTCCTTACAAAGGCATCACAATAGGAGGAACCCTTACTGCAGTGACGGTACACTGGGAGCTCTCCTTACAAAGGCATCACAATAGGAGGAACCCTTACTGCAGTGACGGTTCACTGGGAGCTCTCCTTACAAAGGCATCACAATAGGAGGAACCCTTACTGCGGTGACGGTTCACTGGGAGCTCTCCTTACAAAGGCATCACAATAGGAGGAACCCTTACTGCGGTGACGGTTCACTGGGAGCTCTCCTTACAAAGGCATCACAATAGGAGGAACCCTTACTGCGGTGACGGTACACTGGCAGCTCTCCTTACAAAGGCATCACAATAGGAGGAACCCTTACTGCGGTGACGGTTCACTGGCAGCTCTCCTTACAAAGGCATCACAATAGGAGGAACCCTTACTGCGGTGACGGTTCACTGGGAGCTCTCCTTACAAAGGCATCACAATAGGAGTAACCCTTACTGCGGTGACGGTTCACTGGGAGCTCTCCTTACAAAGGCATCACAATAGGAGTAACCCTTACTGCGGTGACGGTTCACTGGGAGCTCTCCTTACAAAGGCATCACAATAGGAGTAACCCTTACTGCGGTGACGGTTCACTGGGAGCTCTCCTTACAAAGGCATCACAATAGGAGTAACCCTTACTGCGGTGACGGTTCACTGGGAGCTCTCCTCACAAAGGCTTCACAATAGGAGTAACCCTTACTGCGGTGACGGTTCACTGGGAGCTCTCCTCACAAAGGCATCACAATAGGAGTAACCCTTACTGCGGTGACGGTTCACTGGGAGCTCTCCTCACAAAGGCATCACAATAGGAGTAACCCTTACTGCGGTGACGGTTCACTGGGAGCTCTCCTCGCAAAGGCATCACAATAGGAGTAACCCTTACTGCGGTGACGGTTCACTGGGAGCTCTCCTCGCAAAGGCATCACAATAGGAGTAACCCTTACTGCGGTGACGGTACACTGGGAGCTCTCCTCGCAAAGGCATCACAATAGGAGGAACCCTTACTGCAGTGACGGTTCACTGGGAGCTCTCCTCGCAAAGGCATCACAATAGGAGGAACCCTTACTGCAGTGACGGTTCACTGGGAGCTCTCCTCGCAAAGGCATCACAATAGGAGGAACCCTTACTGCAGTGACGGTTCACTGGGAGCTCTCCTCGCAAAGGCATCACAATAGGAGGAACCCTTACTGCAGTGACGGTTCACTGGGAGCTCTCCTCGCAAAGGCATCACAATTGGAGGAACCCTTACTGCAGTGACGGTTCACTGGGAGCTCTCCTCGCAAAGGCATCACAATAGGAGGAACCGTTACTGCAGTGACGGTTCACTGGGAGCTCTCCTCGCAAAGGCATCACAATAGGAGGAACCGTTACTGCAGTGACGGTTCACTGGGAGCTCTCCTCGCAAAGGCATCACAATAGGACGAACCCTTACTGCAGCGACGGTTCACTGGGAGCTCTCCTCGCAAAGGCATCACAATAGGAGGAACCCTTACTGCAGCGACGGTTCACTGGGAGCTCTCCTCACAAAGGCATCACAATAGGAGGAACCCTTACTGCAGCGACGGTACACTGGGAGCTCTCCTCACAAAGGCATCACAATAGGAGGAACCCTTACTGCAGCGACGGTTCACTGGGAGCTCTCCTCACAAAGGCATCACAATAGGAGGAACCCTTACTGCAGCGACGGTTCACTGGGAGCTCTCCTCACAAAGGCATCACAATAGGAGGAACCCTTACTGCAGCGACGGTTCACTGGGAGCTCTCCTTACAAAGGCATCACAATAGGAGGAACCCTTACTGCAGCGACGGTTCACTGGGAGCTCTCCTTACAAAGGCATCACAATAGGAGGAACCCTTACTGCAGCGACGGTTCACTGGGAGCTCTCCTTACAAAGGCATCACAATAGGAGGAACCCTTACTGCAGTGACGGTTCACTGGGAGCTCTCCTTACAAAGGCATCACAATAGGAGGAACCCTTACTGCAGCGACGGTTCACTGGGAGCTCTCCATACAAAGGCATCACAATAGGAGGAACCCTTACTGCAGCGACGGTTCACTGGGAGCTCTCCTTACAAAGGCATCACAATAGGAGGAACCCTTACTGCAGCGACGGTTCACTGGCAGCTCTCCTTACAAAGGCATCACAATAGGAGGAACCCTTACTGCAGCGACGGTTCACTGGCAGCTCTCCTTACAAAGGCATCACAATAGGAGGAACCCTTACTGCAGCGACGGTACACTGGGAGCTCTCCTTACAAAGGCATCACAATAGGAGGAACCCTTACTGCAGCGACGGTTCACTGGGAGCTCTCCTTACAAAGGCATCACAATCGGAGGAACCCTTACTGCAGCGACGGTACACTGGGAGCTCTCCTTACAAAGGCATCACAATAGGAAGAACCCTTACTGCAGCGACGGTTCACTGGGAGCTCTCCTTACAAAGGCATCACAATAGGAGGAACCCTTACTGCAGCGACGGATCACTGGGAGCTCTCCTTACAAAGGCATCACAATAGGAGGAACCCTTACTGCAGCGACGGTTCACTGGGAGCTCTCCTTACAAAGGCATCACAATAGGAGGAACCCTTACTGCAGCGACGGTTCACTGGGAGCTCTCCTTACAAAGGCATCACAATAGGAGGAACCCTTACTGCAGCGACGGTTCACTGGGAGCTCTCCTTACAAAGGCATCACAATAGGAGGAACCCTTACTGCAGCGACGGTTCACTGGGAGCTCTCCTTACAAAGGCATCACAATAGGAGGAACCCTTACTGCAGCGACGGTTCACTGGGAGCTCTCCTCACAAAGGCATCACAATTGGAGGAACCCTTACTGCATTGACGGTTCACTGGGAGCTCTCCTCACAAAGGCATCACAATAGGAGGAACCCTTACTGCAGCGACGGTTCACTGGGAGCTCTCCTCACAAAGGCATCACAATAGGAGGAACCCTTACTGCAGTGACGGTTCACTGGGAGCTCTCCTCACAAAGGCATCACAATAGGAGGAACCCTTACTGCAGTGACGGTTCACTGGGAGCTCTCCTCACAAAGGCATCACAATAGGAGGAACCCTTACTGCAGTGACGGTTCACTGGGAGCTCTCCTCACAAAGGCATCACAATAGGAGGAACCCTTACTGCAGTGACGGTACACTGGGAGCTCTCCTCACAAAGGCATCACAATAGGAGGAACCCTTACTGCAGTGACGGTACACTGGGAGCTCTCCTCACAAAGGCATCACAATAGGAGGAACCCTTACTGCAGCGACGGTTCACTGGGAGCTCTCCTCACAAAGGCATCACAATAGGAGGAACCCTTACTGCAGCGACGGTTCACTGGGAGCTCTCCTCACAAAGGCATCACAATAGGAGGAACCCTTACTGCAGCGACGGTTCACTGGGAGCTCTCCTCACAAAGGCATCACAATAGGAGGAACCCTTACTGCAGCGACGGTTCACTGGGAGCTCTCCTCACAAAGGCATCACAATAGGAGGAACCCTTACTGCAGCGACGGTTCACTGGGAGCTCTCCTCACAAAGGCATCACAATAGGAGGAACCCTTACTGCAGCGACGGTTCACTGGCAGCTCTCCTCACAAAGGCATCACAATAGGAGGAACCCTTACTGCAGCGACGGTACACTGGGAGCTCTCCTCACAAAGGCATCACAATCGGGGGAACCCTTACTGCAGCGACGGTACACTGGGAGCTCTCCTCACAAAGGCATCACAATCGGAGGAACCCTTACTGCAGCGACGGTTCACTGGGAGCTCTCCTCACAAAGGCATCACAATCGGAGGAACCCTTACTGCAGCGACGGTTCACTGGGAGCTCTCCTTACAAAGGCATCACAATAGGAGGAACCCTTACTGCAGCGACGGTTCACTGGGAGCTCTCCTTACAAAGGCATCACAATAGGAGGAACCCTTACTGCAGCGACGGTTCACTGGGAGCTCTCCTTACAAAGGCATCACAATAGGAGGAACCCTTACTGCAGCGACGGTTCACTGGGAGCTCTCCTTACAAAGGCATCACAATAGGAGGAACCCTTACTGCAGCGACGGTTCACTGGGAGCTCTCCTTACAAATGCATCACAATAGGAGGAACCCTTACTGCAGCGACGGTTCACTGGGAGCTCTCCTTACAAAGGCATCACAATAGGAGGAACCCTTACTGCAGCGACGGTTCACTGGGAGCTCTCCTTACAAAGGCATCACAATAGGAGGAACCCTTACTGCAGCGACGGTTCACTGGGAGCTCTCCTTACAAAGGCATCACAATAGGAGGAACCCTTACTGCAGCGACGGTTCACTGGGAGCTCTCCTTACAAAGGCATCACAATAGGAGGAACCCTTACTGCAGCGACGGTTCACTGGGAGCTCTCCTTACAAAGGCATCACAATAGGAGGAACCCTTACTGCAGCGACGGTTCACTGGGAGCTCTCCTTACAAAGGCATCACAATAGGAGGAACCCTTACTGCAGCGACGGTTCACTGGGAGCTCTCCTTACAAAGGCATCACAATAGGAGGAACCCTTACTGCAGCGACGGTTCACTGGGAGCTCTCCTTACAAAGGCATCACAATAGGAGGAACCCTTACTGCAGCGACGGTTCACTGGGAGCTCTCCTTACAAAGGCATCACAATAGGAGGAACCCTTACTGCAGTGACAGTACACTGGGAGATCTCCTTACAGTGGAATCACACTGACAGATATCCTTGCTGCAGTTACAGTGCAGTAGAATGGCCCCTACTTTATACATCATGTGGTGTCTGATGTCATAGCACCAGAGCAAGAAGGGGCCAATAGGAAGTTTTTTATTGGGTAGATCTGTGCAGACGTCGCAGCAGCTCATACAGTGACTGTGTCGAGGAAGATTATGACTCAGAGCAATGAAGATTACCAGTAAGTAATCTGAGCATTAGGATCTCTCCTGACTGGAGCTCTCCTTACAAAGGCATCACAATAGGAGTAACCCTTACTGCAGTGACGGTTCACTGGGAGCTCTCCTTACAAAGGCATCACAATAGGAGGAACCCTTACTGCAGTGACTGTACACTGGGAGCTCTCCTTACAAAGGCATCACAATAGGAGGAACCCTTACTGCAGTGACGGTTCACTGGGAGCTCTCCTTACAAAGGCATCACAATAGGAGGAACCCTTACTGCAGTGACGGTTCACTGGGAGCTCTCCTTACAAAGGCATCACAATAGGAGGAACCCTTACTGCGGTGACGGTTCACTGGGAGCTCTCCTTACAAAGGCATCACAATAGGAGGAACCCTTACTGCGGTGACGGTACACTGGCAGCTCTCCTTACAAAGGCATCACAATAGGAGGAACCCTTACTGCGGTGACGGTTCACTGGCAGCTCTCCTTACAAAGGCATCACAATAGGAGGAACCCTTACTGCGGTGACGGTTCACTGGGAGCTCTCCTTACAAAGGCATCACAATAGGAGTAACCCTTACTGCGGTGACGGTTCACTGGGAGCTCTCCTTACAAAGGCATCACAATAGGAGTAACCCTTACTGCGGTGACGGTTCACTGGGAGCTCTCCTTACAAAGGCATCACAATAGGAGTAACCCTTACTGCGGTGACGGTTCACTGGGAGCTCTCCTTACAAAGGCATCACAATAGGAGTAACCCTTACTGCGGTGACGGTTCACTGGGAGCTCTCCTCACAAAGGCATCACAATAGGAGTAACCCTTACTGCGGTGACGGTTCACTGGGAGCTCTCCTCACAAAGGCATCACAATAGGAGTAACCCTTACTGCGGTGACGGTTCACTGGGAGCTCTCCTCACAAAGGCATCACAATAGGAGTAACCCTTACTGCGGTGACGGTTCACTGGGAGCTCTCCTCACAAAGGCATCACAATAGGAGTAACCCTTACTGCGGTGACGGTTCACTGGGAGCTCTCCTCACAAAGGCATCACAATAGGAGGAACCCTTACTGCGGTGACGGTACACTGGGAGATCTCCTCACAAAGGCATCACAATAGGAGGAACCCTTACTGCGGTGACGCTTCACTGGGAGCTCTCCTCACAAAGGCATCACAATAGGAGGAACCCTTACTGCGGTGACGGTTCACTGGGAGCTCTCCTCACAAAGGCATCACAATTGGAGGAACCCTTACTGCGGTGACGGTTCACTGGGAGCTCTCCTCACAAAGGCATCACAATAGGAGGAACCTTACTGCGGTGACGGTTCACTGGGAGCTCTCCTCACAAAGGCATCACAATTGGAGGAACCCTTACTGCGGTGACGGTTCACTGGGAGCTCTCCTCACAAAGGCATCACAATAGGAGGAACCCTTACTGCGGTGACGGTTCACTGGGAGCTCTCCTCACAAAGGCATCACTATAGGAGGAACCCTTACTGCGGTGACGGTTCACTGGGAGCTCTCCTCACAAAGGCATCACAATAGGAGGAACCCTTACTGCGGTGACGGTACACTGGGAGCTCTCCTCACAAAGGCATCACAATAGGAGGAACCCTTACTGCGGTGACGGTTCACTGGGAGCTCTCCTCACAAAGGCATCACAATAGGAGGAACCCTTACTGCGGCGACGGTTCACTGGGAGCTCTCCTCAGAAAGGCATCACAATAGGAGGAATCCTTACTGCGGCGACGGTTCACTGGGAGCTCTCCTCAGAGAGGCATCACAATAGGAGGAACCCTTACTGCGGCGACGGTTCACTGGGAGCTCTCCTCAGAGAGGCATCACAATAGGAGGAACCCTTACTGCGGCGACGGTTCACTGGGAGCTCTCCTCAGAGAGGCATCACAATAGGAGGAACCCTTACTGCGGCGACGGTTCACTGGGAGCTCTCCTCAGAAAGGCATCACAATAGGAGGAACCCTTACTGCGGCGACGGTTCACTGGGAGCTCTCCTTAGAAAGGCATCACAATAGGAGGAACCCTTACTGCGGCGACGGTTCACTGGGAGCTCTCCTTAGAAAGGCATCACAATAGGAGGAACCCTTACTGCGGCGACGGTTCACTGGGAGCTCTCCTCAGAAAGGCATCACAATAGGAGGAACCCTTACTGCGGCGACGGTTCACTGGGAGCTCTCCTCAGAAAGGCATCACAATAGGAGGAACCCTTACTGCGGCGACGGTTCACTGGGAGCTCTCCTTAGAAAGGCATCACAATAGGAGGAACCCTTACTGCAGCGACGGTTCACTGGGCGCTCTCCTTAGAAAGGCATCACAATAGGAGGAACCCTTACTGCAGCGACGGTTCACTGGGAGCTCTCCTTAGAAAGGCATCACAATAGGAGGAACCCTTACTGCAGCGACGGTTCACTGGGAGCTCTCCTTAGAAAGGCATCACAATAGGAGGAACCCTTACTGCAGCGACGGTTCACTGGGAGCTCTCCTTAGAAAGGCATCACAATAGGAGGAACCCTTACTGCAGCGACGGTTCACTGGGAGCTCTCCTTAGAAAGGCATCACAATAGGAGGAACCCTTACTGCGGCGACGGTTCACTGGGAGCTCTCCTTAGAAAGGCATCACAATAGGAGGAACCCTTACTGCGGCGACGGTTCACTGGGAGCTCTCCTTAGAAAGGCATCACAATAGGAGGAACCCTTACTGCGGCGACGGTTCACTGGGAGCTCTCCTTAGAAAGGCATCACAATAGGAGGAACCCTTACTGCGGCGACGGTTCACTGGGAGCTCTCCTTAGAAAGGCATCACAATAGGAGGAACCCTTACTGCGGCGACGGTTCACTGGGAGCTCTCCTTAGAAAGGCATCACAATAGGAGGAACCCTTACTGGGCGACGGATCACTGGGAGCTCTCCTTAGAAAGGCATCACAATAGGAGGTACCCTTACTGCGGCGACGGTTCACTGGGAGCTCTCCTTAGAAAGGCATCACAATAGGAGGAACCCTTACTGCGGCGACGGTTCACTGGGAGCTCTCCTTAGAAAGGCATCACAATAGGAGGAACCCTTACTGCGGCGAAGGTTCACTGGGCGCTCTCCTTAGAAAGGCATCACAATAGGAGGAACCCTTACTGCGGCGACGGTTCACTGGGAGCTCTCCTTAGAAAGGCATCACAATAGGAGGAACCCTTACTGCGGCGACGGTTCACTGGGAGCTCTCCTTAGAAAGGCATCACAATAGGAGGAACCCTTACTGCGGCGACGGTTCACTGGGAGCTCTCCTTAGAAAGGCATCACAATAGGAGGAACCCTTACTGCGGCGACGGTTCACTGGGAGCTCTCCTTAGAAAGGCATCACAATAGGAGGAACCCTTACTGCGGCGACGGTTCACTGGGAGCTCTCCTTAGAAAGGCATCACAATAGGAGGAACCCTTACTGCGGCGACGGTTCACTGGGAGCTCTCCTTAGAAAGGCATCACAATAGGAGGAACCCTTACTGCGGCGACGGTTCACTGGGAGCTCTCCTTAGAAAGGCATCACAATTGGAGGAACCCTTACTGCGGCGACGGTTCACTGGGAGCTCTCCTTAGAAAGTCATCACAATAGGAGGAACCCTTACTGCGGCGACGCCTCACTGGGAGCTCTCCTTAGAAAGGCATCACAATAGGAGGAACCCTTACTGCGGCGACGGTTCACTGGGAGCTCTCCTTAGAAAGGCATCACAATAGGAGGAACCCTTACTGCGGCGACGGTTCACTGGGAGCTCTCCTTAGAAAGGCATCACAATAGGAGGAACCCTTACTGCGGCGACGGTTCACTGGGAGCTCTCCTTAGAAAGGCATCACAATAGGAGGAACCCTTACTGCGGCGACGGTTCACTGGGAGCTCTCCTTACAAAGGCATCCCAATAGGAGGAACCCTTACTGCGGCGACGGTTCACTGGGAGCTCTCCTTAGAAAGGCATCCCAATAGGAGGAACCCTTACTGCGGCGACGGTTCACTGGGAGCTCTCCTTACAAAGGCATCCCAATAGGAGGAACCCTTACTGCGGCGACGGTTCACTGGGAGCTCTCCTTACAAAGGCATCCCAATAGGAGGAACCCTTACTGCGGCGACGGTTCACTGGGAGCTCTCCTTACAAAGGCATCCCAATAGGAGGAACCCTTACTGCGGCGACGGTTCACTGGGAGCTCTCCTTAGAAAGGCATCCCAATAGGAGGAACCCTTACTGCGGCGACGGTTCACTGGGAGCTCTCCTTACAAAGGCATCCCAATAGGAGGAACCCTTACTGCGGCGACGGTTCACTGGGAGCTCTCCTTAGAAAGGCATCCCAATAGGAGGAACCCTTACTGCGGCGACGGTTCACTGGGAGCTCTCCTTAGAAAGGCATCCCAATAGGAGGAACCCTTACTGCGGCGACGGTTCACTGGGAGCTCTCCTTAGAAAGGCATCCCAATAGGAGGAACCCTTACTGCGGCGACGGTTCACTGGGAGCTCTCCTTAGAAAGGCATCCCAATAGGAGGAACCCTTACTGCGGCGACGGTTCACTGGGAGCTCTCCTTAGAAAGGCATCCCAATAGGAGGAACCCTTACTGCGGCGACGGTTCACTGGGAGCTCTCCTTAGAAAGGCATCCCAATAGGAGGAACCCTTACTGCGGCGACGGTTCACTGGGAGCTCTCCTTAGAAAGGCATCCCAATAGGAGGAACCCTTACTGCAGCGACGGTTCACTGGGCGCTCTCCTTAGAAAGGCATCCCAATAGGAGGAACCCTTACTGCAGCGACGGTTCACTGGGAGCTCTCCTTAGAAAGGCATCACAATAGGAGGAACCCTTACTGCAGCGACGGTTCACTGGGAGCTCTCCTTAGAAAGGCATCACAATAGGAGGAACCCTTACTGCAGCGACGGTTCACTGGGAGCTCTCCTTAGAAAGGCATCACAATAGGAGGAACCCTTACTGCAGCGACGGTTCACTGGGAGCTCTCCTTAGAAAGGCATCACAATAGGAGGAACCCTTACTGCAGCGACGGTTCACTGGGAGCTCTCCTTAGAAAGGCATCACAATAGGAGGAACCCTTACTGCAGCGACGGTTCACTGGGAGCTCTCCTTAGAAAGGCATCACAATAGGAGGAACCCTTACTGCAGCGACGGTTCACAGGGAGCTCTCCTTAGAAAGGCATCACAATAGGAGGAACCCTGACTGCAGCGACGGTTCACAGGGAGCTCTCCTTAGAAAGGCATCACAATAGGAGGAACCCTGACTGCAGCGACGGTTCACAGGGAGCTCTCCTTAGAAAGGCATCACAATAGGAGGAACCCTGACTGCAGCGACGGTTCACAGGGAGCTCTCCTTAGAAAGGCATCACAATAGGAGGAACCCTGACTGCAGCGACGGTTCACTGGGAGCTCTCCTTAGAAAGGCATCACAATAGGAGGAACCCTGACTGCAGCGACGGTTCACTGGGAGCTCTCCTTAGAAAGGCATCACAATAGGAGGAACCCTGACTGCAGCGACGGTTCACTGGGAGCTCTCCTTAGAAAGGCATCACAATAGGAGGAACCCTTACTGCAGCGACGGTTCACTGGGAGCTCTCCTTAGAAAGGCATCACAATAGGAGGTACCCTTACTGCAGCGACGGTTCACTGGGAGCTCTCCTTAGAAAGGCATCACAATAGGAGGAACCCTTACTGCAGCGACGGTACACTGGGAGCTCTCCTTAGAAAGGCATCACAATAGGAGGAACCCTTACTGCGGCGACGGTACACTGGGAGCTCTCCTTAGAAAGGCATCACAATAGGAGGAACCCTTACTGCGGCGACGGTTCACTGGGAGCTCTCCTTAGAAAGGCATCACAATAGGAGGAACCCTTACTGCGGCGAAGGTTCACTGGGAGCTCTCCTTAGAAAGGCATCACAATAGGAGGAACCCTTACTGCGGCGAAGGTTCACTGGGAGCTCTCCTTAGAAAGGCATCACAATAGGAGGAACCCTTACTGCGGCGCCGGTTCACTGGGAGCTCTCCTTAGAAAGGCATCACAATAGGAGGAACCCTTACTGCGGCGCCGGTTCACTGGGAGCTCTCCTTAGAAAGGCATCACAATAGGAGGAACCCTTACTGCGGCGAAGGTTCACTGGGAGCTCTCCTTAGAAAGGCATCACAATAGGAGGAACCCTTACTGCGGCGCCGGTTCACTGGGAGCTCTCCTTAGAAAGGCATCACAATAGGAGGAACCCTTACTGCGGCGCCGGTTCACTGGGAGCTCTCCTTAGAAAGGCATCCCAATAGGAGGAACCCTTAGTGCGGCGACGGTTCACTGGGAGCTCTCCTTACAAAGGCATCCCAATAGGAGGAACCCTTACTGCGGCGACGGTTCACTGGGAGCTCTCCTTAGAAAGGCATCCCAATAGGAGGAACCCTTACTGCGGCGACGGTTCACTGGGAGCTCTCCTTAGAAAGGCATCCCAATAGGAGGAACCCTTACTGCGGCGACGGTTCACTGGGAGCTCTCCTTAGAAAGGCATCCCAATAGGAGGAACCCTTACTGCGGCGACGGTTCACTGGGAGCTCTCCTTAGAAAGGCATCACAATAGGAGGAACCCTTACTGCAGCGACGGTTCACTGGGAGCTCTCCTTAGAAAGGCATCACAATAGGAGGTACCCTTACTGCAGCGACGGTTCACTGGGAGCTCTCCTTAGAAAGGCATCCCAATAGGAGGAACCCTTACTGCAGCGACGGTACACTGGGAGCTCTCCTTACAAAGGCATCACAATAGGAGGAACCCTTACTGCAGCGACGGTTCACTGGGAGCTCTCCTTACAAAGGCATCACAATCGGAGGAACCCTTACTGCAGCGACGGTACACTGGGAGCTCTCCTTACAAAGGCATCACAATAGGAAGAACCCTTACTGCAGCGACGGTTCACTGGGAGCTCTCCTTACAAAGGCATCACAATAGGAGGAACCCTTACTGCAGCGACGGTTCACTGGGAGCTCTCCTTACAAAAGCATCACAATAGGAGGAACCCTTACTGCAGCGACGGTTCACTGGGAGCTCTCCTTACAAAGGCATCACAATAGGAGGAACCCTTACTGCAGCGACGGTTCACTGGGAGCTCTCCTTACAAAGGCATCACAATAGGAGGAACCCTTACTGCAGCGACGGTTCACTGGGAGCTCTCCTTACAAAGGCATCACAATAGGAGGAACCCTTACTGCAGCGACGGTTCACTGGGAGCTCTCCTTACAAAGGCATCACAATAGGAGGAACCCTTACTGCAGCGACGGTTCACTGGGAGCTCTCCTTACAAAGGCATCACAATAGGAGGAACCCTTACTGCAGCGACGGTTCACTGGGAGCTCTCCTCACAAAGGCATCACAATTGGAGGAACCCTTACTGCATTGACGGTTCACTGGGAGCTCTCCTCACAAAGGCATCACAATAGGAGGAACCCTTACTGCAGTGACGGTTCACTGGGAGCTCTCCTCACAAAGGCATCACAATAGGAGGAACCCTTACTGCAGTGACGGTTCACTGGGAGCTCTCCTCACAAAGGCATCACAATAGGAGGAACCCTTACTGCAGTGACGGTTCACTGGGAGCTCTCCTCACAAAGGCATCACAATAGGAGGAACCCTTACTGCAGTGACGGTACACTGGGAGCTCTCCTCACAAAGGCATCACAATAGGAGGAACCCTTACTGCAGTGACGGTACACTGGGAGCTCTCCTCACAAAGGCATCACAATAGGAGGAACCCTTACTGCAGTGACGGTACACTGGGAGCTCTCCTCACAAAGGCATCACAATAGGAGGAACCCTTACTGCAGTGACGGTACACTGGGAGCTCTCCTCACAAAGGCATCACAATAGGAGGAACCCTTACTGCAGTGTCGGTACACTGGGAGCTCTCCTCACAAAGGCATCACAATAGGAGGAACCCTTACTGCAGCGACGGTTCACTGGGAGCTCTCCTCACAAAGGCATCACAATAGGAGGAACCCTTACTGCAGCGACGGTTCACTGGGAGCTCTCCTCACAAAGGCATCACAATAGGAGGAACCCTTACTGCAGCGACGGTTCACTGGGAGCTCTCCTCACAAAGGCATCACAATAGGAGGAACCCTTACTGCAGCGACGGTTCACTGGGAGCTCTCCTCACAAAGGCATCACAATAGGAGGAACCCTTACTGCAGCGACGGTACACTGGGAGCTCTCCTCACAAAGGCATCACAATCGGAGGAACCCTTACTGCAGCGACTGTACACTGGGAGCTCTCCTCACAAAGGCATCACAATCGGAGGAACCCTTACTGCAGCGACGGTTCACTGGGAGCTCTCCTTACAAAGGCATCACAATAGGAGGAACCGTTACTGCAGCGACGGTTCACTGGGAGCTCTCCTTACAAGGGCATCACAATAGGAGGAACCCTTACTGCAGCGACGGTTCACTGGGAGCTCTCCTTACAAAGGCATCACAATAGGAGGAACCCTTACTGCAGCGACGGTTCACTGGGAGCTCTCCTTACAAAGGCATCACAATAGGAGGAACCCTTACTGCAGCGACGGTTCACTGGGAGCTCTCCTTACAAAGGCATCACAATAGGAGGAACCCTTACTGCAGCGACGGTTCACTGGGAGCTCTCCTTACAAAGGCATCACAATAGGAGGAACCCTTACTGCAGCGACGGTTCACTGGGAGCTCTCCTTACAAAGGCATCACAATAGGAGGAACCCTTACTGCAGCGACGGTTCACTGGGAGCTCTCCTTACAAAGGCATCACAATAGGAGGAACCCTTACTGCAGCGACGGTTCACTGGGAGCTCTCCTTACAAAGGCATCACAATAGGAGGAACCCTTACTGCAGCGACGGTTCACTGGGAGCTCTCCTTACAAAGGCATCACAATAGGAGGAACCCTTACTGCAGCGACGGTTCACTGGGAGCTCTCCTTACAAAGGCATCACAATAGGAGGAACCCTTACTGCAGCGACGGTTCACTGGGAGCTCTCCTTACAAAGGCATCACAATAGGAGGAACCCTTACTGCAGCGACGGTTCACTGGGAGCTCTCCTTACAAAGGCATCACAATAGGAGGAACCCTTACTGCAGCGACGGTTCACTGGGAGCTCTCCTTACAAAGGCATCACAATAGGAGGAACCCTTACTGCAGCGACGGTTCACTGGGAGCTCTCCTTACAAAGGCATCACAATAGGAGGAACCCTTACTGCAGCGACGGTTCACTGGGAGCTCTCCTTACAAAGGCATCACAATAGGAGGAACCCTTACTGCAGCGACGGTTCACTGGGAGCTCTCCTTACAAAGGCATCACAATAGGAGGAACCCTTACTGCAGTGACAGTACACTGGGAGATCTCCTTACAGTGGAATCACACTGACAGATATCCTTGCTGCAGTTACAGTGCAGTAGAATGGCCCCTACTTTATACATCATGTGGTGTCTGATGTCATAGCACCAGAGCAAGAAGGGGCCAATAGGAAGTTTTTTATTGGGTAGATCTGTGCAGACGTCGCAGCAGCTCATACAGTGACTGTGTCGAGGAAGATTATGACTCAGAGCAATGAAGATTACCAGTAAGTAATCTGAGCATTAGGATCTCTCCTGACTGGAGCTCTCCTTACAAAGGCATCACAATAGGAGTAACCCTTACTGCAGTGACGGTTCACTGGGAGCTCTCCTTACAAAGGCATCACAATAGGAGGAACCCTTACTGCAGTGACTGTACACTGGGAGCTCTCCTTACAAAGGCATCACAATAGGAGGAACCCTTACTGCGGTGACGGTACACTGGGAGCTCTCCTTACAAAGGCATCACAATAGGAGGAACCCTTACTGCGGTGACGGTTCACTGGGAGCTCTCCTTACAAAGGCATCACAATAGGAGGAACCCTTACTGCAGTGACGGTTCACTGGGAGCTCTCCTTACAAAGGCATCACAATAGGAGGAACCCTTACTGCGGTGACGGTACACTGGCAGCTCTCCTTACAAAGGCATCACAATAGGAGGAACCCTTACTGCGGTGACGGTTCACTGGCAGCTCTCCTTACAAAGGCATCACAATAGGAGGAACCCTTACTGCGGTGACGGTTCACTGGGAGCTCTCCTTACAAAGGCATCACAATAGGAGTAACCCTTACTGCGGTGACGGTTCACTGGGAGCTCTCCTTACAAAGGCATCACAATAGGAGTAACCCTTACTGCGGTGACGGTTCACTGGGAGCTCTCCTTACAAAGGCATCACAATAGGAGTAACCCTTACTGCGGTGACGGTTCACTGGGAGCTCTCCTTACAAAGGCATCACAATAGGAGTAACCCTTACTGCGGTGACGGTTCACTGGGAGATCTCCTCGCAAAGGCATCACAATAGGAGTAACCCTTACTGCGGTGACGGTTCACTGGGAGCTCTCCTCGCAAAGGCATCACAATAGGAGTAACCCTTACTGCGGTGACGGTTCACTGGGAGCTCTCCTCGCAATGGCATCACAATAGGAGTAACCCTTACTGCGGTGACGGTTCACTGGGAGCTCTCCTCGCAAAGGCATCACAATAGGAGTAACCCTTACTGCGGTGACGGTTCACTGGGAGCTCTCCTCGCAAAGGCATCACAATAGGAGTAACCCTTACTGCGGTGACGGTTCACTGGGAGCTCTCCTCGCAAAGGCATCACAATAGGAGTAACCCTTACTGCGGTGACGGTACACTGGGAGCTCTCCTCGCAAAGGCATCACAATAGGAGGAACCCTTACTGCAGTGACGGTTCACTGGGAGCTCTCCTCGCAAAGGCATCACAATAGGAGGAACCCTTACTGCAGTGACGGTTCACTGGGAGCTCTCCTCGCAAAGGCATCACAATAGGAGGAACCCTTACTGCAGTGACGGTTCACTGGGAGCTCTCCTCGCAAAGGCATCACAATAGGAGGAACCCTTACTGCAGTGACGGTTCACTGGGAGCTCTCCTCGCAAAGGCATCACAATAGGAGGAACCCTTACTGCAGTGACGGTTCACTGGGAGCTCTCCTCGCAAAGGCATCACAATTGGAGGAACCCTTACTGCAGTGACGGTTCACTGGGAGCTCTCCTCGCAAAGGCATCACAATAGGACGAACCGTTACTGCAGTGACGGTTCACTGGGAGCTTTCCTCGCAAAGGCATCACAATAGGAGGAACCCTTACTGCAGTGACGGTTCACTGGGAGCTCTCCTCGCAAAGGCATCACAATAGGACGAACCCTTACTGCAGCGACGGTTCACTGGGAGCTCTCCTCACAAAGGCATCACAATAGGACGAACCCTTACTGCAGCGACGGTTCACTGGGAGCTCTCCTCGCAAAGGCATCACAATAGGAGGAACCCTTACTGCAGCGACGGTTCACTGGGAGCTCTCCTCACAAAGGCATCACAATAGGAGGAACCCTTACTGCAGCAACGGTACACTGGGAGCTCTCCTCACAAAGGCATCACAATAGGAGGAACCCTTACTGCAGCGACGGTTCACTGGGAGCTCTCCTCACAAAGGCATCACAATAGGAGGAACCCTTACTGCAGCGACGGTTCACTGGGAGCTCTCCTTACAAAGGCATCACAATAGGAGGAACCCTTACTGCAGCGACGGTTCACTGGGAGCTCTCCTTACAAAGGCATCACAATAGGAGGAACCCTTACTGCAGCGACGGTTCACTGGGAGCTCTCCTTACAAAGGCATCACAATAGGAGGAACCCTTACTGCAGCGACGGTTCACTGGGAGCTCTCCTTACAAAGGCATCACAATAGGAGGAACCCTTACTGCAGCGACGGTTCACTGGGAGCTCTCCTTACAAAGGCATCACAATAGGAGGAACCCTTACTGCAGCGACGGTTCACTGGCAGCTCTCCATACAAAGGCATCACAATCGGAGGAACCCTTACTGCAGCGACGGTACACTGGCAGCTCTCCTTACAAAGGCATCACAATCGGAGGAACCCTTACTGCAGCGACGGTTCACTGGGAGCTCTCCTTACAAAGGCATCACAATCGGAGGAACCCTTACTGCAGCGACGGTACACTGGGAGCTCTCCTTACAAAGGCATCACAATAGGAAGAACCCTTACTGCAGCGACGGTTCACTGGGAGCTCTCCTTACAAAGGCATCACAATAGGAAGAACCCTTACTGCAGCGACGGTTCACTGGGAGCTCTCCTTACAAAGGCATCACAATAGGAGGAACCCTTACTGCAGCGACGGTTCACTGGGAGCTCTCCTTACAAAAGCATCACAATAGGAGGAACCCTTACTGCAGCGACGGTTCACTGGGAGCTCTCCTTACAAAGGCATCACAATAGGAGGAACCCTTACTGCAGCGACGGTTCACTGGGAGCTCTCCTTACAAAGGCATCACAATAGGAGGAACCCTTACTGCAGCGACGGTTCACTGGGAGCTCTCCTTACAAAGGCATCACAATAGGAGGAACCCTTACTGCAGCGACGGTTCACTGGGAGCTCTCCTTACAAAGGCATCACAATAGGAGGAACCCTTACTGCAGCGACGGTTCACTGGGAGCTCTCCTCACAAAGGCATCACAATTGGAGGAACCCTTACTGCATTGACGGTTCACTGGGAGCTCTCCTCACAAAGGCATCACAATAGGAGGAACCCTTACTGCAGTGACGGTTCACTGGGAGCTCTCCTCACAAAGGCATCACAATAGGAGGAACCCTTACTGCAGTGACGGTTCACTGGGAGCTCTCCTCACAAAGGCATCACAATAGGAGGAACCCTTACTGCAGTGACGGTTCACTGGGAGCTCTCCTCACAAAGGCATCACAATAGGAGGAACCCTTACTGCAGTGACGGTTCACTGGGAGCTCTCCTCACAAAGGCATCACAATAGGAGGAACCCTTACTGCAGTGACGGTACACTGGGAGCTCTCCTCACAAAGGCATCACAATAGGAGGAACCCTTACTGCAGTGACGGTACACTGGGAGCTCTCCTCACAAAGGCATCACAATAGGAGGAACCCTTACTGCAGTGACGGTACACTGGGAGCTCTCCTCACAAAGGCATCACAATAGGAGGAACCCTTACTGCAGCGACGGTTCACTGGGAGCTCTCCTCACAAAGGCATCACAATAGGAGGAACCCTTACTGCAGCGACGGTTCACTGGGAGCTCTCCTCACAAAGGCATCACAATAGGAGGAACCCTTACTGCAGCGACGGTTCACTGGGAGCTCTCCTCACAAAGGCATCACAATAGGAGGAACCCTTACTGCAGCGACGGTTCACTGGGAGCTCTCCTCACAAAGGCATCACAATAGGAGGAACCCTTACTGCAGCGACGGTTCACTGGGAGCTCTCCTCACAAAGGCATCACAATAGGAGGAACCCTTACTGCAGCGACGGTTCACTGGGAGCTCTCCTCACAAAGGCATCACAATAGGAGGAACCCTTACTGCAGCGACGGTACACTGGGAGCTCTCCTCACAAAGGCATCACAATCGGGGGAACCCTTACTGCAGCGACGGTACACTGGGAGCTCTCCTCACAAAGGCATCACAATCGGAAGAACCCTTACTGCAGCGACGGTTCACTGGGAGCTCTCCTCACAAAGGCATCACAATAGGAGGAACCCTTACTGCAGCGACGGTTCACTGGGAGCTCTCCTTACAAAGGCATCACAATAGGAGGAACCCTTACTGCAGCGACGGTTCACTGGGAGCTCTCCTTACAAAGGCATCACAATAGGAGGAACCCTTACTGCAGCGACGGTTCACTGGGAGCTCTCCTTACAAAGGCATCACAATAGGAGGAACCCTTACTGCAGCGACGGTTCACTGGGAGCTCTCCTTACAAAGGCATCACAATAGGAGGAACCCTTACTGCAGCGACGGTTCACTGGGAGCTCTCCTTACAAAGGCATCACAATAGGAGGAACCCTTACTGCAGCGACGGTTCACTGGGAGCTCTCCTTACAAAGGCATCACAATAGGAGGAACCCTTACTGCAGCGACGGTTCACTGGGAGCTCTCCTTACAAAGGCATCACAATAGGAGGAACCCTTACTGCAGCGACGGTTCACTGGGAGCTCTCCTTACAAAGGCATCACAATAGGAGGAACCCTTACTGCAGCGACGGTTCACTGGGAGCTCTCCTTACAAAGGCATCACAATAGGAGGAACCCTTACTGCAGCGACGGTTCACTGGGAGCTCTCCTTACAAAGGCATCACAATAGGAGGAACCCTTACTGCAGTGACAGTACACTGGGAGATCTCCTTACAGTGGAATCACACTGACAGATATCCTTGCTGCAGTTACAGTGCAGTAGAATGGCCCCTACTTTATACATCATGTGGTGTCTGATGTCATAGCACCAGAGCAAGAAGGGGCCAATAGGAAGTTTTTTTATTGGGTAGATCTGTGCAGACGTCGCAGCAGCTCATACAGTGACTGTGTCGAGGAAGATTATGACTCAGAGCAATGAAGATTACCAGTAAGTAATCTGAGCATTAGGATCTCTCCTGACTGGAGCTCTCCTTACAAAGGCATCACAATAGGAGTAACCCTTACTGCAGTGACGGTTCACTGGGAGCTCTCCTTACAAAGGCATCACAATAGGAGGAACCCTTACTGCAGTGACTGTACACTGGGAGCTCTCCTTACAAAGGCATCACAATAGGAGGAACCCTTACTGCGGTGACGGTACACTGGGAGCTCTCCTTACAAAGGCATCACAATAGGAGGAACCCTTACTGCGGTGACGGTTCACTGGGAGCTCTCCTTACAAAGGCATCACAATAGGAGGAACCCTTACTGCGGTGACGGTTCACTGGGAGCTCTCCTTACAAAGGCATCACAATAGGAGGAACCCTTACTGCGGTGACGGTTCACTGGGAGCTCTCCTTACAAAGGCATCACAATAGGAGGAACCCTTACTGCGGTGACGGTACACTGGCAGCTCTCCTTACAAAGGCATCACAATAGGAGGAACCCTTACTGCGGTGACGGTTCACTGGCAGCTCTCCTTACAAAGGCATCACAATAGGAGGAACCCTTACTGCGGTGACGGTTCACTGGGAGCTCTCCTTACAAAGGCATCACAATAGGAGTAACCCTTACTGCGGTGACGGTTCACTGGGAGCTCTCCTTACAAAGGCATCACAATAGGAGTAACCCTTACTGCGGTGACGGTTCACTGGGAGCTCTCCTTACAAAGGCATCACAATAGGAGTAACCCTTACTGCGGTGACGGTTCACTGGGAGCTCTCCTTACAAAGGCATCACAATAGGAGTAACCCTTACTGCGGTGACGGTTCACTGGGAGCTCTCCTCACAAAGGCATCACAATAGGAGTAACCCTTACTGCGGTGACGGTTCACTGGGAGCTCTCCTCACAAAGGCATCACAATAGGAGTAACCCTTACTGCGGTGACGGTTCACTGGGAGCTCTCCTCACAAAGGCATCACAATAGGAGTAACCCTTACTGCGGTGACGGTTCACTGGGAGCTCTCCTCACAAAGGCATCACAATAGGAGTAACCCTTACTGCGGTGACGGTTCACTGGGAGCTCTCCTCACAAAGGCATCACAATAGGAGGAACCCTTACTGCGGTGACGGTACACTGGGAGCTCTCCTCACAAAGGCATCACAATAGGAGGAACCCTTACTGCGGTGACGGTACACTGGGAGATCTCCTCACAAAGGCATCACAATAGGAGGAACCCTTACTGCGGTGACGGTTCACTGGGAGCTCTCCTCACAAAGGCATCACAATTGGAGGAACCCTTACTGCGGTGACGGTTCACTGGGAGCTCTCCTCACAAAGGCATCACAATAGGAGGAACCCTTACTGCGGTGACGGTTCACTGGGAGCTCTCCTCACAAAGGCATCACAATAGGAGGAACCCTTACTGCGGTGACGGTTCACTGGGAGCTCTCCTCACAAAGGCATCACTATAGGAGGAACCCTTACTGCGGTGACGGTTCACTGGGAGCTCTCCTCACAAAGGCATCACAATAGGAGGAACCCTTACTGCGGTGACGGTACACTGGGAGCTCTCCTCACAAAGGCATCATAATAGGAGGAACCCTTACTGCGGTGACGGTTCACTGGGAGCTCTCCTCACAAAGGCATCACAATAGGAGGAACCCTTACTGCGGCGACGGTTCACTGGGAGCTCTCCTCAGAAAGGCATCACAATAGGAGGAACCCTTACTGCGGCGACGGTTCACTGGGAGCTCTCCTCAGAAAGGCATCACAATAGGAGGAACCCTTACTGCGGCGACGGTTCACTGGGAGCTCTCCTCAGAGAGGCATCACAATAGGAGGAACCCTTACTGCGGCGACGGTTCACTGGGAGCTCTCCTCAGAGAGGCATCACAATAGGAGGAACCCTTACTGCGGCGACGGTTCACTGGGAGCTCTCCTCAGAAAGGCATCACAATAGGAGGAACCCTTACTGCGGCGACGGTTCACTGGGAGCTCTCCTTAGAAAGGCATCACAATAGGAGGAACCCTTACTGCGGCGACGGTTCACTGGGAGCTCTCCTTAGAAAGGCATCACAATAGGAGGAACCCTTACTGCGGCGACGGTTCACTGGGAGCTCTCCTTAGAAAGGCATCACAATAGGAGGAACCCTTACTGCGGCGACGGTTCACTGGGAGCTCTCCTTAGAAAGGCATCACAATAGGAGGAACCCTTACTGCGGCGACGGTTCACTGGGAGCTCTCCTTAGAAAGGCATCACAATAGGAGGAACCCTTACTGCGGCGACGGTTCACTGGGAGCTCTCCTCAGAAAGGCATCACAATAGGAGGAACCCTTACTGCGGCGACGGTTCACTGGGAGCTCTCCTTAGAAAGGCATCACAATAGGAGGAACCCTTACTGCGGCGACGGTTCACTGGGAGCTCTCCTTAGAAAGGCATCACAATAGGAGGAACCCTTACTGCGGCGACGGTTCACTGGGAGCTCTCCTCAGAAAGGCATCACAATAGGAGGAACCCTTACTGCGGCGACGGTTCACTGGGAGCTCTCCTTAGAAAGGCATCACAATAGGAGGAACCCTTACTGCGGCGACGGTTCACTGGGAGCTCTCCTTAGAAAGGCATCACAATAGGAGGAACCCTTACTGCGAGCGACGGTTCACTGGGAGCTCTCCTTAGAAAGGCATCACAATAGGAGGAACCCTTACTGCGGCGACGGTTCACTGGGAGCTCTCCTTAGAAAGGCATCACAATAGGAGGAACCCTTACTGCGGCGACGGTTCACTGGGAGCTCTCCTTAGAAAGGCATCACAATAGGAGGAACCCTTACTGCGGCGAAGGTTCACTGGGCGCTCTCCTTAGAAAGGCATCACAATAGGAGGAACCCTTACTGCGGCGACGGTTCACTGGGAGCTCTCCTTAGAAAGGCATCACAATAGGAGGAACCCTTACTGCGGCGAAGGTTCACTGGGAGCTCTCCTTAGAAAGGCATCACAATAGTAGGAACCCTTACTGCGGCGACGGTTCACTGGGAGCTCTCCTTAGAAAGGCATCACAATAGGAGGAACCCTTACTGCGGCGACGGTTCACTGGGAGCTCTCCTTAGAAAGGCATCACAATAGGAGGAACCCTTACTGCGGCGACGGTTCACTGGGAGCTCTCCTTAGAAAGGCATCACAATAGGAGGAACCCTTACTGCGGCGACGGTTCACTGGGAGCTCTCCTTAGAAAGGCATCACAATAGGAGGAACCCTTACTGCGGCGACGGTTCACTGGGAGCTCTCCTTAGAAAGGCATCACAATAGGAGGAACCCTTACTGCGGCGACGGTTCACTGGGAGCTCTCCTTAGAAAGGCATCACAATAGGAGGAACCCTTACTGCGGCGACGGTTCACTGGGAGCTCTCCTTAGAAAGGCATCACAATAGGAGGAACCCTTACTGCGGCGACGGTTCACTGGGAGCTCTCCTTAGAAAGGCATCACAATAGGAGGAACCCTTACTGCGGCGACGGTTCACTGGGAGCTCTCCTTAGAAAGGCATCACAATAGGAGGAACCCTTACTGCGGCGACGGTTCACTGGGAGCTCTCCTTAGAAAGGCATCACAATAGGAGGAACCCTTACTGCGGCGACGGTTCACTGGGAGCTCTCCTTAGAAAGGCATCACAATAGGAGGAACCCTTACTGCGGCGACGGTTCACTGGGAGCTCTCCTTACAAAGGCATCCCAATAGGAGGAACCCTTACTGCGGCGACGGTTCACTGGGAGCTCTCCTTAGAAAGGCATCCCAATAGGAGGAACCCTTACTGCGGCGACGGTTCACTGGGAGCTCTCCTTACAAAGGCATCCCAATAGGAGGAACCCTTACTGCGGCGACGGTTCACTGGGAGCTCTCCTTAGAAAGGCATCCCAATAGGAGGAACCCTTACTGCGGCGACGGTTCACTGGGAGCTCTCCTTACAAAGGCATCCCAATAGGAGTAACCCTTACTGCGGCGACGGTTCACTGGGAGCTCTCCTTACAAAGGCATCACAATAGGAGTAACCCTTACTGCGGCGACGGTTCACTGGGAGCTCTCCTTACAAAGGCATCACAATAGGAGTAACCCTTACTGCGGCGACGGTTCACTGGGAGCTCTCCTCACAAAGGCATCACAATAGGAGTAACCCTTACTGCGGTGACGGTTCACTGGGAGCTCTCCTCACAAAGGCATCACAATAGGAGTAACCCTTACTGCGGTGACGGTTCACTGGGAGCTCTCCTCACAAAGGCATCACAATAGGAGTAACCCTTACTGCGGTGACGGTTCACTGGGAGCTCTCCTCACAAAGGCATCACAATAGGAGTAACCCTTACTGCGGTGACGGTTCACTGGGAGCTCTCCTCACAAAGGCATCACAATAGGAGGAACCCTTACTGCGGTGACGGTTCACTGGGAGCTCTCCTCACAAAGGCATCACAATAGGAGGAACCCTTACTGCGGTGACGGTTCACTGGGAGCTCTCCTCACAAAGGCATCACAATAGGAGGAACCCTTACTGCGGTGACGGTTCACTGGGAGCTCTCCTCACAAAGGCATCACAATAGGAGGAACCCTTACTGCGGTGACGGTTCACTGGGAGCTCTCCTCACAAAGGCATCACAATAGGAGGAACCCTTACTGCGGTGACGGTTCACTGGGAGCTCTCCTCACAAAGGCATCACAATAGGAGGAACCCTTACTGCGGTGACGGTTCACTGGGAGCTCTCCTCAGAAAGGCATCACAATAGGAGGAACCCTTACTGCGGCGACGGTTCACTGGGAGCTCTCCTCAGAAAGGCATCACAATAGGAGGAACCCTTACTGCGGCGACGGTTCACTGGGAGCTCTCCTCAGAAAGGCATCACAATAGGAGGAACCCTTACTGCGGCGACGGTTCACTGGGAGCTCTCCTCAGAAAGGCATCACAATAGGAGGAACCCTTACTGCGGCGACGGTTCACTGGGAGCTCTCCTCAGAAAGGCATCACAATAGGAGGAACCCTTACTGCGGCGACGGTTCACTGGGAGCTCTCCTTAGAAAGGCATCACAATAGGAGGAACCCTTACTGCGGCGACGGTTCACTGGGAGCTCTCCTTAGAAAGGCATCACAATAGGAGGAACCCTTACTGCGGCGACGGTTCACTGGGAGCTCTCCTTAGAAAGGCATCACAATAGGAGGAACCCTTACTGCAGCGACGGTTCACTGGGAGCTCTCCTTAGAAAGGCATCACAATAGGAGGAACCCTTACTGCAGCGACGGTTCACTGGGAGCTCTCCTTAGAAAGGCATCACAATAGGAGGAACCCTTACTGCGGCGACGGTTCACTGGGAGCTCTCCTTAGAAAGGCATCACAATAGGAGGAACCCTTACTGCAGCGACGGTTCACTGGGAGCTCTCCTTAGAAAGGCATCACAATAGGAGGAACCCTTACTGCAGCGACGGTTCACTGGGAGCTCTCCTTAGAAAGGCATCACAATAGGAGGAACCCTTACTGCGGCGACGGTTCACTGGGAGCTCTCCTTAGAAAGGCATCACAATAGGAGGAACCCTTACTGCGGCGACGGTTCACTGGGAGCTCTCCTTAGAAAGGCATCACAATAGGAGGAACCCTTACTGCGGCGACGGTTCACTGGGAGCTCTCCTTAGAAAGGCATCACAATAGGAGGAACCCTTACTGCGGCGACGGTTCACTGGGAGCTCTCCTTAGAAAGGCATCACAATAGGAGGAACCCTTACTGCGGCGACGGTTCACTGGGAGCTCTCCTTAGAAAGGCATCACAATAGGAGGAACCCTTACTGCGGCGACGGTTCACTGGGAGCTCTCCTTAGAAAGGCATCACAATAGGAGGAACCCTTACTGCGGCGACGGTTCACTGGGAGCTCTCCTTAGAAAGGCATCACAATAGGAGGAACCCTTACTGCGGCGACGGTTCACTGGGAGCTCTCCTTAGAAAGGCATCACAATAGGAGGAACCCTTACTGCGGCGACGGTTCACTGGGAGCTCTCCTTAGAAAGGCATCACAATAGGAGGAACCCTTACTGCGGCGACGGTTCACTGGGAGCTCTCCTTAGAAAGGCATCACAATAGGAGGAACCCTTACTGCGGCGACGGTTCACTGGGAGCTCTCCTTAGAAAGGCATCACAATAGGAGGAACCCTTACTGCGGCGACGGTTCACTGGGAGCTCTCCTTAGAAAGGCATCACAATAGGAGGAACCCTTACTGCGGCGACGGTTCACTGGGAGCTCTCCTTAGAAAGGCATCACAATAGGAGGAACCCTTACTGCGGCGACGGTTCACTGGGAGCTCTCCTTACAAAGGCATCACCAATAGGAGGAACCCTTACTGCGGCGACGGTTCACTGGGAGCTCTCCTTACAAAGGCATCCCAATAGGAGGAACCCTTACTGCGGCGACGGTTCACTGGGAGCTCTCCTTACAAAGGCATCCCAATAGGAGGAACCCTTACTGCGGCGACGGTTCACTGGGAGCTCTCCTTAGAAAGGCATCCCAATAGGAGGAACCCTTACTGCGGCGACGGTTCACTGGGAGCTCTCCTTAGAAAGGCATCCCAATAGGAGGAACCCTTACTGCGGCGACGGTTCACTGGGAGCTCTCCTTAGAAAGGCATCCCAATAGGAGGAACCCTTACTGCGGCGACGGTTCACTGGGAGCTCTCCTTAGAAAGGCATCCCAATAGGAGGAACCCTTACTGCGGCGACGGTTCACTGGGAGCTCTCCTTAGAAAGGCATCCCAATAGGAGGAACCCTTACTGCGGCGACGGTTCACTGGGAGCTCTCCTTAGAAAGGCATCCCAATAGGAGGAACCCTTACTGCGGCGACGGTTCACTGGGAGCTCTCCTTAGAAAGGCATCACAATAGGAGGAACCCTTACTGCAGCGACGGTTCACTGGGAGCTCTCCTTAGAAAGGCATCACAATAGGAGGAACCCTTACTGCAGCGACGGTTCACTGGGAGCTCTCCTTAGAAAGGCATCACAATAGGAGGAACCCTTACTGCAGCGACGGTTCACTGGGAGCTCTCCTTAGAAAGGCATCACAATAGGAGGAACCCTTACTGCAGCGACGGTTCACTGGGAGCTCTCCTTAGAAAGGCATCACAATAGGAGGAACCCTTACTGCAGCGACGGTTCACTGGGAGCTCTCCTTAGAAAGGCATCACAATAGGAGGAACCCTTACTGCAGCGACGGTTCACTGGGAGCTCTCCTTAGAAAGGCATCACAATAGGAGGAACCCTTACTGCAGCGACGGTTCACTGGGAGCTCTCCTTAGAAAGGCATCACAATAGGAGGAACCCTTACTGCAGCGACGGTTCACTGGGAGCTCTCCTTAGAAAGGCATCACAATAGGAGGAACCCTGACTGCAGCGACGGTTCACTGGGAGCTCTCCTTAGAAAGGCATCACAATAGGAGGAACCCTGACTGCAGCGACGGTTCACAGGGAGCTCTCCTTAGAAAGGCATCACAATAGGAGGAACCCTGACTGCAGCGACGGTTCACTGGGAGCTCTCCTTAGAAAGGCATCACAATAGGAGGAACCCTGACTGCAGCGACGGTTCACTGGGAGCTCTCCTTAGAAAGGCATCACAATAGGAGGAACCCTGACTGCAGCGACGGTTCACTGGGAGCTCTCCTTAGAAAGGCATCACAATAGGAGGAACCCTGACTGCAGCGACGGTTCACTGGGAGCTCTCCTTAGAAAGGCATCACAATAGGAGGAACCCTTACTGCAGCGACGGTTCACTGGGAGCTCTCCTTAGAAAGGCATCACAATAGGAGGAACCCTTACTGCAGCGACGGTACACTGGGAGCTCTCCTTAGAAAGGCATCACAATAGGAGGAACCCTTACTGCAGCGACGGTTCACTGGGAGCTCTCCTTAGAAAGGCATCACAATAGGAGGAACCCTTACTGCAGCGACGGTTCACTGGGAGCTCTCCTTAGAAAGGCATCACAATAGGAGGAACCCTTACTGCAGCGACGGTTCACTGGGAGCTCTCCTTAGAAAGGCATCACAATAGGAGGAACCCTTACTGCAGCGACGGTTCACTGGGAGCTCTCCTTAGAAAGGCATCACAATAGGAGGAACCCTTACTGCGGCGCCGGTTCACTGGGAGCTCTCCTTAGAAAGGCATCACAATAGGAGGAACCCTTACTGCGGCGACGGTTCACTGGGAGCTCTCCTTAGAAAGGCATCACAATAGGAGGAACCCTTACTGCGGCGACGGTTCACTGGGAGCTCTCCTTAGAAAGGCATCACAATAGGAGGAACCCTTACTGCGGCGACGGTTCACTGGGAGCTCTCCTTAGAAAGGCATCACAATAGGAGGAACCCTTACTGCGGCGACGGTTCACTGGGAGCTCTCCTTACAAAGGCATCACAATAGGAGGAACCCTTACTGCGGCGACGGTTCACTGGGAGCTCTCCTTAGAAAGGCATCCCAATAGGAGGAACCCTTACTGCGGCGACGGTTCACTGGGAGCTCTCCTTAGAAAGGCATCACAATAGGAGGAACCCTTACTGCGGCGACGGTTCACTGGGAGCTCTCCTTAGAAAGGCATCACAATAGGAGGAACCCTTACTGCAGCGACGGTTCACTGGGAGCTCTCCTTAGAAAGGCATCACAATAGGAGGAACCCTTACTGCAGCGACGGTTCACTGGGAGCTCTCCTTAGAAAGGCATCACAATAGGAGGAACCCTTACTGCAGCGACGGTTCACTGGGAGCTCTCCTTAGAAAGGCATCACAATAGGAGGAACCCTTACTGCAGCGACGGTTCACTGGGAGCTCTCCTTAGAAAGGCATCACAATAGGAGGAACCCTTACTGCAGCGACGGTTCACTGGGAGCTCTCCTTAGAAAGGCATCACAATAGGAGGAACCCTTACTGCAGCGACGGTTCACTGGGAGCTCTCCTTAGAAAGGCATCACAATAGGAGGAACCCTTACTGCAGCGAAGGTTCACTGGGAGCTCTCCTTAGAAAGGCATCACAATAGGAGGAACCCTTACTGCAGCGACGGTTCACTGGGAGCTCTCCTTAGAAAGGCATCACAATAGGAGGAACCCTTACTGCAGCGACGGTTCACTGGGAGCTCTCCTTAGAAAGGCATCACAATAGGAGGAACCCTTACTGCAGCGACGGTTCACTGGGAGCTCTCCTTACAAAGGCATCCCAATAGGAGGAACCCTTACTGCAGCGACGGTTCACTGGGAGCTCTCCTTAGAAAGGCATCCCAATAGGAGGAACCCTTACTGCAGCGACGGTTCACTGGGAGCTCTCCTTACAAAGGCATCCCAATAGGAGGAACCCTTACTGCAGCGACGGTTCACTGGGAGCTCTCCTTAGAAAGGCATCCCAATAGGAGGAACCCTTACTGCAGCGACGGTTCACTGGGAGCTCTCCTTACAAAGGCATCCCAATAGGAGGAACCCTTACTGCAGCGACGGTTCACTGGGAGCTCTCCTTACAAAGGCATCCCAATAGGAGGAACCCTTACTGCAGCGACAGTACACTGGGAGCTCTCCTTACAGTGGAATCACACTGAAAGATATCCTTGCTGCAGTTACAGTGCAGTAGAATGGCCCCTACTTTATACATCATGTGGTGTCTGATGTCATAGCACCAGAGCAAGAAGGGGCCAATAGGAAGTTTTTATTGGGTAGATCTGTGCAGACGTCGCAGCAGCTCATACAGTGACTGTGTCGAGGAAGATTATGACTCAGAGCAATGAAGATTACCAGTAAGTAATCTGAGCATTAGGATCTCTCCTGACTGGAGCTCTCCTTACAAAGGCATCACAGTAGGAGGAACCCTTACTGCAGCGACGGTTCACTGGGAGCTCTCCTTACAAAGGCATCACAGTAGGAGGAACCCTTACTGCAGCGACGGTTCACTGGGAGCTCTCCTTACAAAGGCATCACAGTAGGCGGAACCCTTACTGCAGCGACGGTACACTGGGAGCTCTCCTTACAAAGGCATCACAGTAGGCGGAACCCTTACTGCAGCGACGGTTCACTGGGAGCTCTCCTTACAAAGGCTTCACAGTAGGCGGAACCCTTACTGCAGCGACGGTTCACTGGGAGCTCTCCTTACAAAGGCATCACAGTAGGCGGAACCCTTACTGCAGCGACGGTTCACTGGGAGCTCTCCTTACAAAGGCATCACAGTAGGCGGAACCCTTACTGCAGCGACGGTTCACTGGGAGCTCTCCTTAGAAAGGCATCACAGTAGGCGGAACCCTTACTGCAGCGACGGTTCACTGGGAGCTCTCCTTACAAAGGCATCACAGTAGGCGGAACCCTTACTGCAGCGACGGTTCACTGGGAGCTCTCCTTACAAAGGCATCACAGTAGGAGGAACCCTTACTGCAGCGACGGTTCACTGGGAGCTCTCCTTACAAAGGCATCACAGTAGGCGGAACCCTTACTGCAGCGACGGTTCACTGGGAGCTCTCCTTACAAAGGCATCACAGTAGGCGGAACCCTTACTGCAGCGACGGTTCACTGGGAGCTCTCCTTACAAAGGCATCACAGTAGGCGGAACCCTTACTGCAGCGACGGTTCACTGGGAGCTCTCCTTACAAAGGCATCACAGTAGGAGGAACCCTTACTGCAGCGACGGTTCACTGGGAGCTCTCCTTACAAAGGCATCACAGTAGGAGGAACCCTTACTGCAGCGACGGTTCACTGGGAGCTCTCCTTACAAAGGCATCACAGTAGGAGGAACCCTTACTGCAGCGACGGTTCACTGGGAGCTCTCCTTACAAAGGCATCACAGTAGGAGGAACCCTTACTGCAGCGACGGTACACTGGGAGCTCTCCTTACAAAGGCATCACAGTAGGCGGAACCCTTACTGCAGCGACGGTTCACTGGGAGCTCTCCTTACAAAGGCATCACAGTAGGCGGAACCCTTACTGCAGCGACGGTTCACTGGGAGCTCTCCTTACAAAGGCATCACAGTAGGCGGAACCCTTACTGCAGCGACGGTTCACTGGGAGCTCTCCTTACAAAGGCATCACAGTAGGAGGAACCCTTACTGCAGCGACGGTACACTGGGAGCTCTCCTTACAAAGGCATCACAGTAGGAGGAACCCTTACTGCAGCGACGGTTCACTGGGAGCTCTCCTTACAAAGGCATCACAGTAGGCGGAACCCTTACTGCAGCGACGGTTCACTGGGAGCTCTCCTTACAAAGGCATCACAGTAGGAGGAACCCTTACTGCAGCGACGGTTCACTGGGAGCTCTCCTTACAAAGGCATCACAGTAGGCGGAACCCTTACTGCAGCGACGGTTCACTGGGAGCTCTCCTTACAAAGGCATCACAGTAGGCGGAACCCTTACTGCAGCGACGGTACACTGGGAGCTCTCCTTACAAAGGCATCACAGTAGGCGGAACCCTTACTGCAGCGACGGTTCACTGGGAGCTCTCCTTACAAAGGCATCACAGTAGGAGGAACCCTTACTGCAGCGACGGTTCACTGGGAGCTCTCCTTACAAAGGCATCACAGTTGGAGGAACCCTTACTGCAGCGACGGTTCACTGGGAGCTCTCCTTACAAAGGCATCACAGTAGGAGGAACCCTTACTGCAGCGACGGTTCACTGGGAGCTCTCCTTACAAAGGCATCACAGTAGGAGGAACCCTTACTGCAGCGACGGTACACTGGGAGCTCTCCTTACAAAGGCATCACAGTAGGCGGAACCCTTACTGCAGCGACGGTTCACTGGGAGCTCTCATTACAAAGGCATCACAGTAGGAGGAACCCTTACTGCAGCGACGGTACACTGGGAGCTCTCCTTACAAAGGCATCACAGTAGGCGGAACCCTTACTGCAGCGACGGTTCACTGGGAGCTCTCCTTACAAAGGCATCACAATAGGAGGAACCCTTACTGCAGCGACAGTACACTGGGAGCTCTCCTTACAGTGGAATCACACTGAAAGATATCCTTGCTGCAGTTACAGTGCAGTAGAATGGCCCCTACTTTATACATCATGTGGTGTCTGATGTCATAGCACCAGAGCAAGAAGGGGCCAATAGGAAGTTTTTTTTATTGGGTAGATCTGTGCAGACGTCGCAGCAGCTCATACAGTGACTGTGTCGAGGAAGATTATGACTCAGAGCAATGAAGATTACCAGTAAGTAATCTGAGCATTAGGATCTCTCCTGACTGGAGCTCTCCTTACAAAGGCATCACAGTAGGAGGAACCCTTACTGCAGCGACGGTTCACTGGGAGCTCTCCTTACAAAGGCATCACAGTAGGCGGAACCCTTACTGCAGCGACGGTTCACTGGGAGCTCTCCTTACAAAGGCATCACAGTAGGAGGAACCCTTACTGCAGCGACGGTTCACTGGGAGCTCTCCTTACAAAGGCATCACAGTAGGAGGAACCCTTACTGCAGCGACGGTACACTGGGAGCTCTCCTTACAAAGGCATCACAGTAGGCGGAACCCTTACTGCAGCGACGGTTCACTGGGAGCTCTCCTTACAAAGGCATCACAGTAGGCGGAACCCTTACTGCAGCGACGGTTCACTGGGAGCTCTCCTTACAAAGGCATCACAGTAGGCGGAACCCTTACTGCAGCGACGGTTCACTGGGAGCTCTCCTTACAAAGGCATCACAGTAGGCGGAACCCTTACTGCAGCGACGGTTCACTGGGAGCTCTCCTTACAAAGGCATCACAGTAGGAGGAACCCTTACTGCAGCGACGGTTCACTGGGAGCTCTCCTTACAAAGGCATCACAGTAGGAGGAACCCTTACTGCAGCGACGGTTCACTGGGAGCTCTCCTTACAAAGGCATCACAGTAGGCGGAACCCTTACTGCAGCGACGGTTCACTGGGAGCTCTCCTTACAAAGGCATCACAGTAGGCAGAACCCTTACTGCAGCGACGGTTCACTGGGAGCCCTCCTTACAAAGGCATCACAGTAGGCGGAACCCTTACTGCAGCGACGGTTCACTGGGAGCTCTCCTTACAAAGGCATCACAGTAGGAGGAACCCTTACTGCAGCGACGGTTCACTGGGAGCTCTCCTTACAAAGGCATCACAGTAGGCGGAACCCTTACTGCAGCGACGGTACACTGGGAGCTCTCCTTACAAAGGCATCACAGTAGTCGGAACCCTTACTGTAGCGACGGTTCACTGGGAGCTCTCCTTACAAAGGCTTCACAGTAGGCGGAACCCTTACTGCAGCGACGGTTCACTGGGAGCTCTCCTTACAAAGGCATCACAGTAGGCGGAACCCTTACTGCAGCGACGGTTCACTGGGAGCTCTCCTTACAAAGGCATCACAGTAGGCGGAACCCTTACTGCAGCGACGGTTCACTGGGAGCTCTCCTTAGAAAGGCATCACAGTAGGCGGAACCCTTACTGCAGCGACGGTTCACTGGGAGCTCTCCTTACAAAGGCATCACAGTAGGCGGAACCCTTACTGCAGCGACGGTTCACTGGGAGCTCTCCTTACAAAGGCATCACAGTAGGAGGAACCCTTACTGCAGCGACGGTTCACTGGGAGCTCTCCTTACAAAGGCATCACAGTAGGCGGAACCCTTACTGCAGCGACGGTTCACTGGGAGCTCTCCTTACAAAGGCATCACAGTAGGCGGAACCCTTACTGCAGCGACGGTTCACTGGGAGCTCTCCTTACAAAGGCATCACAGTAGGCGGAACCCTTACTGCAGCGACGGTTCGCTGGGAGCTCTCCTTACAAAGGCATCACAGTAGGCGGAACCCTTACTGCAGCGACGGTTCGCTGGGAGCTCTCCTTACAAAGGCATCACAGTAGGAGGAACCCTTACTGCAGCGACGGTTCGCTGGGAGCTCTCCTTACAAAGGCATCACAGTAGGCGGAACCCTTACTGCAGCGACGGTTCGCTGGGAGCTCTCCTTACAAAGGCATCACAGTAGGCGGAACCCTTACTGCAGCGACGGTTCGCTGGGAGCTCTCCTTACAAAGGCATCACAGTAGGAGGAACCCTTACTGCAGCGACGGTTCACTGGGAGCTCTCCTTACAAAGGCATCACAGTAGGCGGAACCCTTACTGCAGCGACGGTTCACTGGGAGCTCTCCTTACAAAGGCATCACAGTAGGCGGAACCCTTACTGCAGCGACGGTACACTGGGAGCTCTCCTTACAAAGGCATCACAGTAGGCGGAACCCTTACTGCAGCGACGGTTCACTGGGAGCTCTCCTTACAAAGGCATCACAGTAGGAGGAACCCTTACTGCAGCGACGGTTCACTGGGAGCTCTCCTTACAAAGGCATCACAGTTGGAGGAACCCTTACTGCAGCGACGGTTCACTGGGAGCTCTCCTTACAAAGGCATCACAGTAGGAGGAACCCTTACTGCAGCAACGCTTCACTGGGAGCTCTCCTTACAAAGGCATCACAGTAGGAGGAACCCTTACTGCAGCGACGGTACACTGGGAGCTCTCCTTACAAAGGCATCACAGTAGGCGGAACCCTTACTGCAGCGACGGTTCACTGGGAGCTCTCCTTACAAAGGCATCACAGTAGGAGGAACCCTTACTGCAGCGACGGTACACTGGGAGCTCTCCTTACAAAGGCATCACAGTAGGCGGAACCCTTACTGCAGCGACGGTTCACTGGGAGCTCTCCTTACAAAGGCATCACAATAGGCGGAACCCTTACTGCAGCGACAGTACACTGGGAGCTCTCCTTACAGTGGAATCACACTGAAAGATATCCTTGCTGCAGTTACACTGCAGTAGAATGGCCCCTACTTTATACATCATGTGGTGTCTGATGTCATAGCACCAGAGCAAGAAGGGGCCAATAGGAAGTTTTTTTTATTGGGTAGATCTGTGCAGACGTCGCAGCAGCTCATACAGTGACTGTGTCGAGGAAGATTATGACTCAGAGCAATGAAGATTACCAGTAAGTAATCTGAGCATTAGGATCTCTCCTGACTGGAGCTCTCCTTACAAAGGCATCACAGTAGGAGGAACCCTTACTGCAGCGACGGTTCACTGGGAGCTCTCCTTACAAAGGCATCACAGTAGGCGGAACCCTTACTGCAGCGACGGTTCACTGGGAGCTCTCCTTACAAAGGCATCACAGTAGGCGGAACCCTTACTGCAGCGACGGTTCACTGGGAGCTCTCCTTACAAAGGCATCACAGTAGGCGGAACCCTTACTGCAGCGACGGTTCACTGGGAGCTCTCCTTACAAAGGCATCACAGTAGGCGGAACCCTTACTGCAGCGACGGTTCACTGGGAGCTCTCCTTACAAAGGCATCACAGTAGGCGGAACCCTTACTGCAGCGACGGTTCACTGGGAGCTCTCCTTACAAAGGCATCACAGTAGGCGGAACCCTTACTGCAGCGACGGTTCACTGGGAGCTCTCCTTACAAAGGCATCACAGTAGGCGGAACCCTTACTGCAGCGACGGTTCACTGGGAGCTCTCCTTACAAAGGCATCACAGTAGGCGGAACCCTTACTGCAGCGACGGTTCGCTGGGAGCTCTCCTTACAAAGGCATCACAGTAGGCGGAACCCTTACTGCAGCGACGGTACGCTGGGAGCTCTCCTTACAAAGGCATCACAGTAGGAGGAACCCTTACTGCAGCGACGGTACGCTGGGAGCTCTACTTACAAAGGCATCACAGTAGGCGGAACCCTTACTGCAGCGACGGTTCGCTGGGAGCTCTCCTTACAAAGGCATCACAGTAGGCGGAACCCTTACTGCAGCGACGGTACGCTGGGAGCTCTCCTTACAAAGGCATCACAGTAGGAGGAACCCTTACTGCAGCGACGGTTCGCTGGAGCTCTCCTTACAAAGGCATCACAGTAGGCGGAACCCTTACTGCAGCGACGGTTCGCTGGGAGCTCTCCTTACAAAGGCATCACAGTAGGCGGAACCCTTACAGCAGCGACGGTTCGCTGGGAGCTCTCCTTACAAAGGCATCACAGTAGGCGGAACCCTTACTGCAGCGACGGTTCGCTGGGAGCTCTCCTTACAAAGGCATCACAGTAGGAGGAACCCTTACTGCAGCGACGGTTCGCTGGGAGCTCTCCTTACAAAGGCATCACAGTAGGAGGAACCCTTACTGCAGCGACGGTTCGCTGGGAGCTCTCCTTACAAAGGCATCACAGTAGGAGGAACCCTTACTGCAGCGACGGTTCACTGGGAGCTCTCCTTACAAAGGCATCACAGTAGGAGGAACCCTTACTGCAGCGACGGTTCACTGGGAGCTCTCCTTACAAAGGCATCACAGTAGGCGGAACCCTTACTGCAGCGACGGTTCACTGGGAGCTCTCCTTACAAAGGCATCACAGTAGGCGGAACCCTTACTGCAGCGACGGTTCACTGGGAGCTCTCCTTACAAAGGCATCACAGTAGGCGGAACCCTTACTGCAGCGACGGTTCACTGGGAGCTCTCCTTACAAAGGCATCACAGTAGGCGGAACCCTTACTGCAGCGACGGTTCACTGGGAGCTCTCCTTACAAAGGCATCACAGTAGGCGGAACCCTTACTGCAGCGACGGTTCACTGGGAGCTCTCCTTAAAAAGGCATCACAGTAGGCGGAACCCTTACTGCAGCGACGGTTCACTGGGAGCTCTCCTTACAAAGGCATCACAGTAGGCGGAACCCTTACTGCAGTGACGGTTCACTGGGAGCTCTCCTTACAAAGGCATCACAATAGGAGGAACCCTTACTGCAGCGACGGTTCACTGGGAGCTCTCCTTACAAAGGCATCACAATAGGAGGAACCCTTACTGCAGCGACGGTTCACTGGGAGCTCTCCTTACAAAGGCATCACAATAGGCGGAACCCTTACTGCAGCGACGGTTCACTGGGAGCTCTCCTTACAAAGGCATCACAATAGGCGGAACCCTTACTGCAGCGACGGTTCACTGGGAGCTCTCCTTACAAAGGCATCACAATAGGAGGAACCCTTACTGCAGCGACGGTTCACTGGGAGCTCTCCTTACAAAGGCATCACAATAGGAGGAACCCTTACTGCAGCGACGGTTCACTGGGAGCTCTCCGTACAAAGGCATCACAATAGGAACCCTTACTGCAGCGACGGTTCACTGGGAGCTCTCTATTGAATACTGTCACACTGTGAGAAGTCCTCTACTTTCCCTTTGATTAATCAACTAAATTCTATTGACATTGTGTCCTCTACTTCGTTTAATTCCATATTTGATATTAGCTTTAAATAAGCACACAAAACCTATAATACAATGACAGCAACATAAGATTGAGAACCATTTCTAAATACCTTAATTTCATAAAACAAAAAATCTTTGAAAAAGCCTATAGATTATAAACATTGTCTTCATTAATTTGGGCGGTAGATTAGTCTTAATGCCTTTGAAGCTGTTTTGCATCCAGAGATCAGACTCAATGTGCGCATATAACAACTCTGCAGTGACTTTAACACAGAACCGTGTAAAATCGCATAACGATTATACTGAATCCATTTGTCGCAGAAACCACATTTCCAGGGTGTCTTGGGCTTTTCTACCAACAGTTCAAGTCCTCTTCGACTGGAATCACTCTGCGTGTAAATTCTGAAAGTAGTGCCTGATATCTGGTTTGTGTTGTTGAAATTCTCTAATTAAAACTGCACTTTGAACTCAGACATAGAGTTTACTGCATCAAACAAAGATGGTTTCGAATGACAGTAGGATATATCTTCTCTAAAACCATGTACTTTTGACTCCGCTTTTAAAACTTCCTTTAGGGTGCTCCTGCTTGGGGTTTTAAGCATTGCCACCTCATTCATGGCTGGCGCTTTCAGCACTTTATACAAAATGGTTTTAAATATGCATTTTTGTGGTCTCACTACGGACAAATCCAGCTGCCTGTCAGGAAAACATTGTTGTATACCAAGGGAGTAGTCCGAAAATAAAAATACCCCCTACTTCGAACCAAAGCTCTTATGGCACTAAGCAAATGAAGCGAGTCATCACAACCCCCCCCCCCCCGAAAAGCACTCTTGTCTCTTCCATCCAAGAATCCATCCATTCATCCTTCCATCCACCTAAGAAACGATGTCCGTCCCCCATGACATGAGCGTACCTCCCCCACAAACACAACTTTTCACACATGCGATGGGGGTCCCTGGCCTGCGCTTTGCGCCTGTCCACTGTTTCTACCCTTCTTTTCCTGGTACACACTGTTCCACACACCTTCAGCCTGTGCATATGCATTTCTTTTTCGACTAATGCCTGCCACTGCCATCTCCTTCACCCACCCTACCTCCGCCCCAATTCCTAGTTCAATCCCCAGTTCATGACATTGCAGCGGTTTGCTGCTGACATTTGCAGGTGCATAATGACTAGATCTATTCAACTTTTCCTGTTTAGTGTGCAATGTTAATTTATTGATAGGCATTCTTATTTATATGAGCAGTTCATATTCCATGACCCAGTCTTTAACATTGTGATAGACACTGTCAATTGCAATTGTTGTCAATATTGTAAAACTCAGAAAATATAGTTTAGAACAAAATCCTTCCATCCACCTAATATCCACAATTTCACCTTTACATTCTGTCATCCATTCATCCTTTCATCTATCATTCAGTCTTTCACCATTCTGTCCGTCCATCCATATCCAAACCTATCCCTCCATCTCCAGACCTATCCATCAAACCTATCCATCAATCTGTCTATCTACTCTTTCATTCATCCACCGCTCCAGCCACCCTTTCACTCATCCACCCACCCTTTCAGTCATTCATCCATCCACCCTTTAACTCAATCCATCTATGTATTCACCCTTTCATTCCTACCACTCATTCTTCCTTTCACTCAGCCATCATTCCTTTCACTCATCCATATATTTACCCTTTCAATCTTCCATCCATCCACGCTTACACTCATCCATCCATCCATTCACTCTCCCTTTCACTCATCAATCCATTCTTTCACTCATTCATCCATCCACCCTTTTATCCATTCACCCTCCTTTTCTCTCATCCATTCTTTCACTCACCCATCCATCCGTCCACCCTCCCTTTCACTCATCCATCCATTCTTTCACTCATCCATCCATTATTTCACTCACCCATCCATCCTTTTGCTCATCCATCCATCCACCCTTTCACTCCATCAATCAATAATTTTACTCCATCCATCTGTCCATCCTCGCTTTCACTCAGCCATCCATCCTTTCATTCACTCATCCATCCATCCTCTTATCATCCATCCACCTTCCCTCTCACTCAGCCATCCATCCTTTCACTCACTCACTTATCCATCCATCCTTTCTCTCATCATTCATCCACTCTTTCACTCATCCATTCTTTTATCAATCCATCCACCCTCCCTTTTAGTAATCCATCCATTCTTTCACTCATCCATCCATCCACCATCCCTTTCGCTTATCCATCCATTCTTTCACTCATCCATCCACTCTTTCATTCACACACACACACATCCATCCTTTAAGTTACTCATTCAGCTTTGTCTGCCAAGTTGCAGACAGAAGAGTCCCTTCAAGAACTCCACCCCAGCTGTAGCTGCTACATTTGAGGTTTCATGACGCCCCAGCTGCATCCTTTCCCTCATCCATCCATCCATCCATCTATCCTTTTGCTTATTCATCCATTCACCCTTTCATCCATCCATCCACCCTCCCTTTCATGTATCCATTTATTCTTTCACTTATCCATCCATCCACCCTTTCATCCATCCTTCCACCCTCACTTTCACTAATCCATCCATTCTTTCTCGCATCCACCCTTACATCAATCCATCCATCTGCACATCAACCCTTTTCACTCACCCATCCACCCTTTCACTCACACACCCACCCTTTCACTAACACACCCATCCATCCTTTCACTCACTCAACCCTTTCACGTTATTTATGACTTTTTGTCTGCCGAGTTTTCAGACAGAAGAGGCTCATCAAGAACCCCACCCCCGCTCTAGCTGCTAAAGTGGGTGGTTGATGGCGCCCCTGTTGTATACAATACTGCACAGAGCCAATCCTTGCTCAAGATTGGACAGCTTTTGTGTCAATCTCAGTTGCCTTTTTCTTGTTTGTTCCTTTCCTACATTAAAATGTTTTGCCAGCCCTCTGTAGCTATTTGGTTCCTCCATCTCCAGATTGATTCTTCATTCTTCCTGCTCCAAACGTAGCACTGCAAACAGAGCCACACACCACCAACACCAATTTGCTGCCTTACAGCGCCACTAGAAAACTGCAGCAAAAATATAGATACAACACTGATCTTGCTTTTTAGGTTGAGCCTAGCAGACAGCGTAGCTGTGTGGCTGTAAAAGATATTGTGGGCTTACCAAGAATATACAGGGCTTGCAGCTCACCCATTGCTTACCATTGGTTGCCTTTTCTGTCACTCTCATTTCGAGTGCTAATTTGCACCATTGATATATTACTTTTAAATTTGTTTTCGCCTAGATTAAAACAAAGCCCAGAACAAGTCCTATGAACTCTATTGGTGCACTCTTTGCAATGCCAAAAAACTGTTTTCCAGATAACTCCTTCCACTGATCCAATGTGGTTTTTTCGTCTGTTCCATGTAGGGTAGAGGGAATTTTGGCCTCGCAGACTCTTTAGAGGTTGTGTCGATTTCCTCCTGTGCTCAAAAAGAAGTGATTTAACCATTTCCACCTTCCTCCTGTGCTCAAAAAGAAGTGATTTAACCATTTCCACCTGCTATCTTTTGATTGTGATCTTTGGTAATGGTAGCCATTAGTGCATCATAAGGATGGTGTTATGACCACCTCGAGATAGGTGTACTCGGTCACTCTCTCAGTTTTTGCATTGCCCAAAAGGCAGGACTACAGAACGGGCTTTGCAGTTAACCGCTAATACCATGTTTGGATTTGCTACAATTTACAGTCATATATTTTCAATTTGAATAGAAAATGTACACTTCCTTGCAGACCTACAGAAGTTAACTCAATCAGGACTATATTGAATGCAAATATCAGTAAGGACCAGTTTGTAGTGCCTGCTCTAATTGGAAATAGCTGAAAATTCTTTAAAGGGACCAGCTGATTTTCTAGGAAAATTGAGAATAAGCCAATATTAGGAGTAGGAGCCAATACACAGCCTTCACGAAGATGTTTTTTCTTGGTATTCTATGTGAGATACTACGTTCAGAGGCCATAGGGACATTTCTACCCGGTGTCTGTATGTTGTGCAATAATTAGGGATCACTCGTGTTTTCGTATTTATGAAACATTGCCTCCTCGCTGATACTCCATTTCGGTGTTTCTATTGGCCTCCCTCCAAGCATCCTACTGGCCAATGTCTACAACAAGCAGGAGATGAATCCTGACAGAACGCCTCTGTCCCCACTCGACCTCAGCATCCCACTGTGTCCTCCCATGTGAATGTTCCCACATCTCGTCTCCAACGCAGGTTTATAGAACTGGAATTATATGCCTGACTTTCCAGTTTATCGACAGAGGACCACATACTGCGGTGAGCCAGGACATTCCAGGTGCACTCCTGCTACAAGCACAGTCCATCTTTAATGTGCTTCTTGGGTCAGCGCGTGCTGTTATGTGATGATGAATCGATGAGTGCTAGGGAGCTGCAATAGGGCCAATTAGAAGGGGGCTAATACTGTTTGCCACAGAATTCTAACAATATGGTTTTGTGGAAATATATTTTTATGCCAATGAAAGTAAGAGGCATTTGAGATAAACTGATGTAGGATTGGTTGTCCTGCCTGAGAATGGTGCACATGCCCGAGCTTGATGTGGCTTGAAGAGGTAGAGTCTGAAGAGACAATGAGGAGTGAGGACTTTAGAGAGAGATGAACTCAAGAGGGACGGGTAGAGCTGGACACCCTCAGAAAACCAAGCCTCTGGCCTTGGATAGGCCCACCTAGCATTGAATATATGGAAGCAGGTCCACTCCCAGGTGGGGCTGGAACCTCCCATTAGAGGACCATGGATGATTCCAAGAGACGCCACTCAAGAGACTCAACAGACTGTGTCTGTGGCCAGGAGGATGCGTCTCTCAGCAGGAAGGGGCAGTGCCACGGTCTTCATGGTGTTAGGTATAGGGCGTTGTCAGCGACTTCGCTCACAGTCGAAATCCAACAGGTTCAAATTGGAGGAAAGGTTTCTCATTCATCGAACAAGAAGGCTGGATATGAGCTGTCCATAAAGTGTTGCTTTCAATGAATTGTCAGAATAAAGGCACCACAGAGCCGTGCACAGGTGAGGGGCAGCAGAAAGCTCTGCTCATTCAGGGAGCGTAGTGATAAGAGTGCTACTCACTCCACTACCCATAGGAGTAAGAGGGGGAGGTGTATGTGTGACTGAAGACGTATGTCAGTGAAGAGGCAGACAGCTTTGAAAGCAGGAAGGGACGAGGACAGCAAGAGTGGACGGGGCAGTATGAGGGGACGGGGACAGTAGGGGGGGGCGGGGACAGTAGCAGGGGGCGGGGACAGTAGGAGGAGATGGGGCAGTAGGAGGGGACAGGGACAGTATGGAGGGGACAGGGGCAGAAGGAGGGGACGGGGACAGTAGGAGTGGACGGGGCAGAAGGAGGAGATGGGGCAGTAGGAGGGGACGGGCCAGTAGGAGGAGACAGGGCAGTATGAGGGGAATGGGGACAGTAAGAGGGGACAGGGGCAGCAGGAGGGGACGGGACAGTAGGAGGGGTCGGGGGTAGTAGGAGGAGATGGGGCAGTAGGAGGGGACAGTAGGAGGGGACAGGGGCAGCAGGAGGGGACGGGGACAGTAGGAGGGGACGGGGCAGAAGGAGGAGATGGGGCAGTATGAGGGGACGGGGACAGTAGGAGGGGACGGGGCAGTAGGAGGAGATGGGGCAGTATGAGGGGACGGGGACAGTAGGAGGGGACGGGGCAGTAGGAGGGGACAGGGACAGTAGGAGGGGACAGGGGCAGCAGGATGGGACAGCGGCAGCAGGAGGGGACGGGGACAGTAGGAGGGGATGGGGCAGAAGGAGGAGACGGGGCAGTATGAGGGTATGGGGCAGTAGGAGGAGACGGGGCAGTATGAGGGGACGGGGACAGTAGGAGGGGACAGGGCAGTAGGAGGGGATGGGGAAGTAGGAGGGGACAGGGACAGTAGGAGGGGACCAGACAGTAGGAGGAGACGGGGCAGTATGAGGGGACAGGGACAGTAGGAGGGGATGGGGCAGCAGGAGGGGATGGGGACAGTAGGAGGAAACGGGGCAGTAGAAGGGTACGGGACAGTAGGAGGGGACTGGGCAGTAGGAGGGGACAGGGGCAGCAGGAGGGGATGGGGCAGTAGGAGGCGGTGGGGACAGCAGGAGGGGACGGCAGCGGTAGGAGGGGATGGGGAAGTAGAAAGGGACGGGGCAGTAGGAGGCGACGGGGCTGTAGGAGGGTATGGGGCAGTAGGAGGGGATGGGGACAGTAGGAGGGGACTGGGGCAGTAGGAGGGGACGGGGACAGTAGTACATGCGCCTCAGAACCAACACAGAAGTGAACGAGGTTCGAGGGCCTCTTGACTCCTCTGTTCGGTGGACCACAGTGGACATTCAACAGGCAATGAGAAACCACAGCAGGGAAAATGGCTTTATTGAACAACTTCCTGGGTACATCACAAGGCTAGCAATAGTGAAGGCACCATTTCAGCATTACAGCGCGGCTGCTGCAGTGATGGAATGAACATTGCCTACCCCAAGGGACTAAGGGAGGCGTACACCCTAACTTCCAGGAGTTAGTAGATTGTGTTCAAGTACAGCTGGGAAGGGCTTCTTAGGCTTCTTCAGGCGCTTCTGCGGGTTGCTGCTGAGCCAGACTTCTGCCCCTCGGATCGATGCAGAGGCCGAAGTCCGTGTTGGTGATGGAGCCAATGATGGTCCTGTCAGTCTCGCATTTCAGGCCAGCCTCGCAGGGGCACTTGTAGTACACGTTGTATATAGTCTGCAGGGAGAGAGAAGCCGGATGACTAACAAAGACAACACAAACCAACGGAAGATTAGATGAGAAGGACTCACTGAGCGTGGAGGTGCCATGGAGGGAGCGGTCTCCGAAGAAGATAAAGAACCTAGAAGCACATGGAGAGAGGCATCTAGAGGAAGACAGGATATACCAGAGGGTGAGAGGGCTCCGGATAAGGTCAAAACGACAGAAGTTATCAAATGGGTGGCAAGTCTCAGATGATGCAAGAAGCCAGGAAACACCACGGGGACGAGGGCCTTGGATGAGGGCAAGAAGCCAGGAGACACCAAGGGTACTAGGGCCTTGGATGAGGTCAGGAAGACAGGAGACACCAAGGGGACGAGGGCCTTGGATGAGGTCAGGAAGGCAGGAGATACCAGGCGGAAGGTAGTGTCTCATATGAGGTCAGGAAGACAGGAGACACCACAGATAGCGAGTCTCAGAGTAAATGAAGAAAGAACGGGCTATCGAAGGGTGAGGAGGGTCCAGATGTAGCAGCGACGCAGGAGATACCAAGGAAACAGGGATACTTGGACGAAGTCTGGAATCATCATTTGAGAACGCAGTCCCAGATTCCAGAAAGGAGGACATTCCATGGAAAGAGGGGAGCACCCTCATGGAGGGGGGATGTCTCTAGAAATCAAGGAAGCAGGAGATGCTTCTTGGTCCACTCCTTTTCCCAGTCTCCTCTTTCTTCCTTACTCTATTCCTCTCTAGTGCACAAATGATGACACGTTATTACAATATGACACCATGGTGGCACTAGTGTCAGAGTAAGATAAGGAATCTAGCAATGGAGAGTGTCGCAGGGGATGTTAGGGAGGCTAGTGGCAAAGGAGGTAGAGGGCACTAGAGGTAAATGAGTAAGGCAAGAGAGGCCGTAGGACAAGAGATACAGAAGAAGTCAGGGGGAGAGGTTTCAGTTGAGACGAAGAAGGCAATACCATCGATAGTGAGTTTTAGAGGAAGCGAGGCAGGCAAAAGACCCAGGGGGGGGGTGGGGTCACATGAAGTCAGAAAGCAAAGGAAACCATAGAGAGCCACAGAGAAAGTGAAGAAAGAGTACAGTAACAAAGAGTTGGGGGCTCAGGGGAACTTCGTAAGTCAGAAGATAAGAAGAAGGGAGGGATTTGGGTGCATTCAAGGAGGAAGAGAATACCACAGGAGGGTGAGGGGTGAGTCTATGGACTGAAGATATCCTGGAGGGAGGGGTCACTGAAAACCTCAAGGAGTAAAGTAGTAAATATCATTGAAGGAGTGGTCTCAGGGGAAGTAAGCAAAGCAGGAAATGTCACATGGACAGATATTCGAGAAATCGGGAGTTATGGGTTGCTAAGGAAAGGGATGTCAGAAAGCGAAGGAGGATGGAGATAGTAAGGAAAGAAGAGGGATATTACAAAGAGGTAAGAAGCAGTAGACACCATGGCAAGAGGTGTCTAAGAAACAGATAAGAAAGCCAGCAATATCATGAAATGAAATGTGCAGAGTAACTTAAAGAGCAGAGAAATTTGATGGGGTAACGAGGCCATGGAAGATGGTAGGGGATACCATAGAAGGAGAAGGGATTCTATGATGAAGCCAAGAAAGCAGGAGAAATGTACTGGAGAGAGGACATAGGTGGCTATAGATTTGTGGAGTCAAAGCCCCTGCCCTGAAGATCTAACAGAGGGAACTACCCCCCCCCCCTCTACTGATATTCTCTGCGAGGTACATATTGACAATTTAACATGCCCGTAGGCACTCATATATAAAATTAGCAATATACCTTTACGGGTGAATTGCAACACATATATGGCTTCCGCAACAAGCATAGTGCCTGCAGGTTTTGTTAGAACATTCACAAAGTACAGGAAAAACCTACTGCCTTTGGCATGAACATCTCAACAATTTAACCCGAGCTTTACAGATATTGGGGCAAATTTACAAGCCCCTTGCGACACTTTTGCGCCGCCGTTGCGTCACTTTTGTGACGCAACGGCGGTGTAAACAATGCGCCACGTTGCGACACATTTACAACGTGACACATCTAGGTAGATGCATCACGTTGTAAAGCCCTGCATCACATTATACCTGCGTCAGGTATAATGTATGCAGGGTGGGCGTTCCGACGCAAGAAAGCCTCGTAAAAGTGACGCAGTGAAATCTACAAGATTTCACTGCGCCACTTCTACGTTGCCACTGCGTCAAAACCTTACGCCTGCTTGAAGCAGGTGTAAGGAGTGACGCAGTACAATAGATATAGGCCTTCCTGAGCATTGCTGGAGTTGCGTTGTGCTTGCAACACAACTCAAGCAATGCGTGACCTTGGCGCCAACAGATGCGTGACGCATCTGTCAATCCTTGCGCAATGGTGCGCTGCATTGTAACTGCGATGCATCCATGGTGGCGCAAGGTTTTTTTTGCGTGACGCGAGTAAACTGATGCATCTCTGTTATGATGCAGAGATGCGTCAGTTTCTTGTAAATCTGCGCCTTTGTTAGTAAAATCAGGTCTCTACCTAGGGAGCTCAACTGATTTTTAGGCAGAACTAAACAGTGATACAACATTAGAAACACGTTTCTCCCCGATAATCAGCAAAATGCTACCTAGACTTGATACATTACGGGATCCACAGATCTTCTGTGACTCCTCCTAGGTTTACCCAGTTTCCAAGAAAAATGTTGGTATTCTCCAAAAACGGGTCAGCTTTCTCCAGGGTCTGAAGTGAGCCCCCAGAGGACAACTGTACGTAGGTGCCCTGCTCCAACGGGGTGCCTGACTTGTCCCTCCTGCGAAACGTTTTCCTGGAATTACTCCTTGGAAATGGGGTAGTTTGGGGTGTGTCACTGCCTCTTTGTAGCCACCTTGAAAGTTTGATGCAGATGCATAAGGTGCTCCGGGTCACAGCAAATATCTTTCAAAAGCCCATAACTCCACAACCACTTCCCTGCTTTTGGTGCGGTTTGGAGCAGTTCACTCCTCAGAGTAGCCTCTCTCTTAAAGAAGGTGGCAGTTCTTTCTTCACAACTGCGATCTTCTTTAGATGCTGCCCTCTTATAGGGTATTCCGTCAGTACCCCTTCTAAACTGCGAGTTCTCCTCTTCCCTCAAGGTATATGCAGCACCCCAACAGGGTTGGGATCCAAGTCCTTTTCACAACTCTTTGGTCAAAATGCTGCTGGTCTATGCTTCTACAAGGCAGTCTCTGCTTTAGGGTGCAATCCAGCAATCTCCTATTCTCCAGCAGGAAGCTCCTGCATCTCCAGGCAGTCTACAGCTGTCGCTGCAGAGGTCTTATCCGGGTTGTCCTCACAGGGGAAGTAAACCAGCAATTGGGGATCCTGAGTCTGGAAATCACATAGTTCTCATTTGCACCGCTATGTGGGTGTTGACACTGGACAGTCAGAATCCTGGTACACTGGCCTGGATGGCTCATCAGGCTAATGTCTATGTCACTGGGTGTGCCTGGACAGGAGAATCTGAGACAAAGATACACAAGAAAGAGAGGCCTTCCCATTCAGCGTCTACAGAAAACTGTCTGCAGTAACTTATCTTCCCATACTTGTCTTAGTTCTACAGGCAAGTGAAACTTTGAGAAATGAGGGCTTAGATAAATCCACAGAAGAAGGTGGTGAACAGGTATGATTGTAAGTCTAAGAAGATTTATGGAATGCACGCAATGGCTACAGGAGGTCCCACGAGGATCCTGAGCAACCGAGGATGTCCATGAAGTGAGGAAGTTGTGTGAGTTCCTGGGAGGCAGATGTTGCACATGGGAAACAAAAACTCCCATGAGATTCCTCAGAGGCATTGGATGCCCATGGCGACAAGATGTCCAATGAGATTCCTGGGAGGCAGAGGGTGCCCATGGAGCCAGGAGGTCTTATGAGATTCCTGGGAGGCAGAGGGTGCCCATGGAGACAAGGAGGGTGCCCATGGAGACAGGGGGTCCTATGAGATTCCTGGGAGGCAGAGAGTGCCCATGGAGACAAAGAGGGTGCCCATTGTGCCAGGAGGTCCTATGAGATTCCTGGGAGGCAGATGGTGCCCATGGAGACAGGAGGTCCTAAGAGATTCCTGGGAGGCAGAGGGTGCCTATGGAGCCAGGAAGTCCTGTGAGATTCCTGGGAGGCAGAGGGTGCCCATTGTGCCAGGAGGTCCTATGAGATTCCTGGGAGGCAGAGGGTGCCTATGGAGCCAGGGAGTCCTGTGAGATTCCTGGGAGGCAGATGGTGCCCATGGAGACAGGAGGTCGTAAGAGATTCCTGGGAGGCAGAGGGTGCCTATGGAGCGAGGAAGTCCTGTGAGATTCCTGGGAGGCAGAGGGTGCCCATGGAGACAGGAGGTCATAGGAGATTCCTGGGAGGCAGAGGGTGCCCATTGTGCCAGGAGGTCCTATGAGATTCCTGGGTGGCAGAGGGTGCCCATGGAGACAGGAGGTCCTATGAGATTCCTGGGAGGCAGATGGTGCCCATGGAGACAGGAGGTCCTAAGAGATTCCTGGGAGGCAGATGGTGCCCATGGAGACAGGAGGTCCAATGAGATTCCTGGGAGGCAGAGGGTGCCCATGGAGACAGGAGGTCCTAAGAGATTCCTGGGAGGCAGATGGTGCCCATGGAGACAGGAGGTCCTAAGAGATTCCTGGGAGGCAGAGGGTGCCCATTGGAAACAGGAGTAGCCATGAAATTCCTGGAAGACAAAGGCTGCCTATGGGAAACAGGAGGTCCAGTGAGTTCCTGGGAGGAGGGTGATAATGCCAGAAGACTGGCGGCTACAAAAGTGCCATCCAGTGTAGGGCGAGGATGGACGGAGTTGTACCAGATTTTTAAGTGATTAACTTTTGGATTCATTGTTTTAAAGTTTATATCATGTGAATATAATAAAATATAGTATGGCTCATGCTCTCCTAGATGTACGCTTGGTACTGACCTAGACGACAGCAGATGATGTTTAGAGGTGGACGAAACACTGATGGCTGGAGCCAGGCTCGAGACAAATGCCTGGTTCTGGCTCAGTTGAAGGTCCTCTTGGACGCTCAAGTCCACAACTAGCTAAGCCTTTTGGCTTCTGCTTGTCTTGCCGCTCATGCACTCACCTCATTGTACAAACCTGCCCTCCTGACCCCCTACCGTCTTGCAGTAGAGGATATGCCGCCACCTTTGCTCCATGGGGATAATTTAAAATGCAGAAAGCTTTCACAGGGAAAGCACTGTCATGAAATTCTAATGGGTGAATTGTGCAGTGTGAGTCCAGGAAATCTGTGATCAAACCCGTCTTCTTCACATCAGTTGAACAAACTGTGTGATCCTATGCAATTATTTTATTTTACGGTTCCTCCTTTTGCTTCATCAGCGCATTTGACAGTACCTTGAACTACATCCGTTCAGAATATGTTCTGTACATAATCCTATATTGTACATGAGCTAATTATAGGGGACAGATGGCAACTGACCTGCCACTTGGTCCGACACTAGCATCCTTGTCAGGGTGGGGTTTGTGGAGGCATGGATGTTTCTAAGTTCAACGTAAGAAATTATCACTTCCTACCAAATGACTCTCGGTTCATTGCTATAAAATAATGTACTAAAGTGACTCGCTTTCACTTTACAAGGAAAACTTTTTTGAAATGTGAAACTTCTTTGTTATGTGTTTAAATAATGTTTGTTGCACTATTTCATGCTCATGCTTGGGCCCTTAGAGCCTAAAATGACCTCTGGCTCAGCTCGCCCTGTTAAATTGCTGGCTAATACGCCTCTGGTGATGTCACAGACCCAGTGTTTAATTTATAAAATAATGACTGCTGGTGCCCAAAGCGGTGATCAGAAGCCCGAAGCCACAGCTATTAAAGGTCAGTATACCAAAGTCCTGAATCCACCTCAGGCCTCTTTAATCCACTGCCAGACACTCCCTGTCGCTTGATCTTACTCTTGCAGGTTCCTGCTTTCTCCCTTTGTGACGGGATTTCCGTCTTTCTCTTCCTCCTTTTTTCCCCAGTGTATGCTTTTCCCTCTCTTGAAATGTCTGATGAGGAAAAATAAGTTCTGGTCAACAAAAATAATTGCTGGTGGCCCCCACTGGCAACCACCGGCTTTAAATTAAGAACTGCACAGGAAGAGGTCACGCGATGGCAGATAGGTAGGGCCTTTGATACCTGCAGGAGGGAGGGAGCTAAAATGGATGGTGATGGGAAGGTCAGAGATTACTTTCAGGAAAGCCGGCAATGCTGTCTGGACACTGGCACTCCCCAGTTTCATCAGAATGTGCCCAGATTAAAGAAAAGATGTGATTGTACAAAGATATAGTGTATCTCCTGGCAGTATAGGGCCTACTTAATTTGTGCTGTTGGTTGCAAGTAAGGGGCACAGACACTCATTTTGGGGACCAGGACTTATTTTTCCTCCTCAGAATGGCAAGAGAGAGAAAGACAGAAAAAGGAGAAGGAAGAAGGATGGGAAGAAATATACAAAAATAGTGAAAAGGAAGAAAGAACCTTCAAGAGTGGGACAAAGACACAAGAAGTGTAAAGAAGAATAAACTGGAGAGAGCATTGGGCAGCCTTGGTACTCAGCAACTCTGGCATTAGACAGCACCAGCGGTGGGCTCTTATGAAAAACTCTGAACCCTTGCACTTTTTTAATGTACATATTTTACACATTAAGCACGGATAGAGAGAAAGTGCCCTGTTGGTAGGTGATGTCCAAATGTTTGCGGCTTGTGGTATTTCTTGGTAGTTTAGTGGTGTGACTGAGAATAATTCAGCTATGGGAACATTATACAGACAGCTGCCTAGGACAACATACGACCAGCATCCCTGCAACGTATTTTGTAAAATTAAAAACACTGCATTGTTTTGCTTAAATATTTCCCACGTTGTTTCACTACAAATAAACTAGTGCAGTGGTTCGCAAACTTTTGACTTCTGTGAGCCCCCACTTAATCATTACTAGATCCCGGAGATCACCACTGAATCATTATTGGAATCCAGGGAGCCCCGGTGAGTCATTACTGGAACCTGGAGACCCAAGCCTAAGCATTTGTGATTATTCCAACCGTAAAACAATACACTAAAAATACAGAAGCAGCACTCATCAAACAAATTAAATATACACAAATAAATATAAAAAAATAAAATATGAATGTCAATGGAAATGTTGGAGCTTTTCTAAATTCGATTACGGCCACTCAATCGCATACTATATTCTGTTTGATGCACATGTACTGCTCCTATGAATCAATCTGAGGATACAAACTTAATTTTTAGCCTACAATTTCACATTCCTTCACATTTACAGAACGTTTTAAAAATGTTATGTTTACATTTTGCTTCTTTATTGATATACACTCTGTTAATCTGTTACTATTATTTAATGTTCTCAACTAAGCCTGGGCAAAGCACTACGCTACGCTCGCGTAGTTTGCGAAGTTTGCGCTACTTCGCACTACGCGAATTGCACGTAGCACAGTGCAAACACGCGTAGCGTAGCGGTCATTTTTTGCTTGCTCGCGGTCCTCAACGTCAAGTTGGCGACCGCGAGCAAGCAAAATGACATCCCGGCGAGACTTTTTCCTCGTTCGCGATCAGCAACATCAAGTTGCCGATCGCGAGCGTGGAAAAAAAAACTCCCGGCGAGATTCTCAACGCGGGGAGGTCAGGTTTCTCATTGCGAGTGGTTGCGCATGCTCGCGACCGCTCGCGATGAGAAACTACCAGTCCGCGTTGAGAAAGCTGCCGCTCGAGTAAAAATCTACTCGAGCGGCAGTAAAAGACAGCTCGCACTGTGCAAGATGCCGTTTTCAATGATTGCACAGTGCGGACAAGCATCCGGCACTGTGCAATCAGTGCGAACAGCATTTTGCACAGTGCACTACGCAGTTCGCGTAGCTATGCGTAGCTCGCGTAGTGCGAGGTGCACTTCACATAGCTTCGCGTAGCGCTACTTCGCGAACTACGCCCAGGGTTATTCTCAACCCTAGGCGTCCCCGGACCACAGGTTAACAAGTACTGAACTCGCAACCTCTCTGTACAAAGAGGAGGGCAAATGCTATAAAAATACATACATGCCATTGTAACATCTTCCACTAGATGGCGGTGACTTGCAACGAACACTGACCACTGTGTCAAAATTGTTCACGAACCAGCGGCACTCGTTTTAGAACACTGTATGCAGTATGCACCCGAGGCTCAAGGCCAAAGTCAAGGCTAGTACCAGACATTGCCCTGGGCCACCGTGCGTACAAGGAGGCCCGTGGCCCTTCCAGTCTGCAATGCCGTCCGCCACTGGTGTAACGTAAAATGACGGTGGGCTCCTCTGCACCATGTGGTGAGCCCCTCAGACTTCCCTTTCGCAGGTATTCATTCAACACCTGACATGGGGCCCTCTGAAGGATGGACTCCCTGCCCCTCCTCGCGCCGCGGGGTCTGAGGGGCGTATGCTTAAGTCCCTGTGTGAGTTGGTATTGTTCCGGAAGAGGTCTGTTAGTGTCCCCACCTCAGCACCTGGCGCGGGCCGGCCAGCCGTAGTATGGATGTTGTAGTGCATATGAGTCCGCAGCTCGGCCGGAAGAGGCGCTACAGGGGTAAGCAGTGACCACCATCGGCCGCCGTGGCTGCCATGGAGCAGGGCCTCTGGCGCACAGGCGCAGGCTACTTACCCAGGGGGTGCACTCCTGGTTCTCAGCAGAGCTTGGGGCGCAGCGCGCCAGGCTGACACCGCTGGTCCTGTGACAGCATTTACTTTTACACTGAAAACTGAACATGCACAGCTCGCCGCGGTCCTGTAATAAAACCAGAGAAACAGACGCGTTGATAGACTACCATCCACTGAAACACAGGGGCAGCGCTCCGAGCTAGACATGTAGGCGCCCTGCAGCATTATTACATACAGTCTCAAGCAACCTTACAGAAGCCAAGCCAATACCACTATCCTCTCCCCAAACTACCCAACAGAGAGCATGCACACATCACCCGCTGCGCCAGTCAGCCTCTTAGTGACAGAGTTGTACCATCCTCTGCCTCTCCGCATCTCTGCCTTTGGCATCCTCTACCACACTTAGTCTTTTATTGACTGTGCCCAATTCATCCCCTGGCCCCTAAAAGGGAAATTGCTACCATGTCCTTATCAGTGCCTGCTCCAAGTAACACTTTAGCGTCCACGCCTTTGTCACCCTATTATAGAAGTGTAGGCACTCACTGGTCAAGAGTTCCTGTGTGCTACTGAGTGGGGTCGGTACTCGCCCATTGAAAGTACTGCACCCCTGCTTAGACGTGCAGGTAGTCTCCTTTTCAATTTTAAGAAGTGCCGGTACTCAGTAGCTGTGAGCACCGGCCCATTGAAAGCACCGCCCTATCCTACAAACAGGTCACAGAAGACCATGCCCTGTCAGCCTTTGATTACACGTCCATGTTGGACAATGATCGTATCACCCTGTGCCCCCAGATAGCCCTAACCATAGAGGCCACGCCTGCAGCAACCCACATGAAACCAGCCCAGTGCACCCAAAGCCAATATGACCCTCTGACACTGCCACCCTGCCCCCTTCTTCCCACTAGAAACTAAGCTTCGATGTGAGGGTTTTAAAAGAAAGTAAGCAGTGAGCATAACTTGTGATTGAAACTTTTTGGTTCAGCTTGTTTTGATTGCTAATGCACCCCTTTACGCTACGCAGTACTCTCTGGAGGGCTCACCTCACACTCCCCTTCCTGTCCCTCAACGTCTGCCATCTTTCTTAAATTGCTGGGCCTGTTGTCAGACTCCAGGAGCTGTCCTCAAAACTCTGGGCCATGCCCCTCAAAGGCATACTCCTTACAGTCCAGGGGCTGCCCTCACACTGTGTGCCAGGTTCCTGAATTCTGCCATCTGTTACTCAGAACTTGCACCCTCAAACTTCAGGACGTGTCCCTCAAACTCTGTGGAGTACTCCCCACACTCCACTTTACTTCCCTTTACCCGAGGCGCCTTGAAGGCACTTAGCTCCGAGCCCCCGCTCACATATGGTTCGTTCATAAACATTGAGGTCGCTCCACATCTGATAGCATTAGTGGCCACACTAGGCCGCGCACATCTCGTGGTTCACTCACGGCACCTTTGTCAGGCCACTGGGGCTGGGGACGTCTTAATTGTTGTTCTAATTTCTTGTTTACGAGCGGCCCTTAAGGTATCTCACTGGATGTAGTGATATTATCTAATCTATCAAACTGAAACACGTGTTCAAGAAATTGCTTTTTCTAAATGTAAGCAGTCATTATATTCATACATGGTCTTGCCTTTGATATCTGGGCTCTGCTCTCTCATTTTGCCATCTTAATGACCTATGGACTCTGCATCACAGCCTCGGCAGGATACCACAGCTGCCCTCCAACACTCGTACCCTGTCCACGCCCTTACGCAGGACTCCTGGCCATCTCCTGCAGACGGGAGTCCAAGACACGGCTCTATACTCCTCACTTCTGGAAGAACCCCCTGTGCACCAGACCCCTCTTGGGTAGGGACTGTAACCCCTGCACGCAAGGACCTCCTCCTCCCTTCCATGCATAGCTGGGTGGGTTGAGCTCCAACGCAGTTATCTGTGAATCCCTCAGGTTTGGATCCCAGCAGTGCAGATGTGTTGGCAGAGCATGCACTTGCAACTGAAGAACATGGTGCACGCCATATACACGGTCAATACCAGTACCAGGGTGTGTCTGGTTGTGAGTGGGCCCACCTGCACACATGGAGCCCCAAACTGGCCAGAAATGGACCCTTCACCAAGTACTGCTTACCAGGTTAATGATCAACCCTGCCTCCTCCGGGCTCACATCGGGGACTAGATTCTTCTTTGGGATCACATTGGCGACCAGATTCTTCTTTGGGATCACATTGGCGACCAGATTCTTCTCTGGGATCACATTGGCGACTGGCTCCTTTGCTTCTGGAATCACATTGCTGAGTGCTGAAGGGAGCACCACCAGCAGGATCAGTGCCAGCTTCATCGTCCTGTCCAGGTAAGGTCCAGACTGTGCCCTCAGAAGGAGGCGGCTCCCAGGTATATGTCACAACGTTTCCTGGGGCACGTGATCCCGCTCTTATCAGTAGCACTCACAAATTCACCCCACTTGGCCAGGAATTCACTCGGAGAGTGAGTTGGTGATGCCACAGGGCGGGGCACCAGGGTCTTTGAGCGGGAACCAGGCAGGTGTATTGGGCAAGGCCCAAAGCCGCAGTGTGGACGTGTCACCTGCAGGTCTCATAAAAGAATAAACCGAGGACTGATAACAGCTCTCAGGAACCCGATTACCCTGCTAACAGTTATGTAAAGCGTAACTTGCTAAGTGTCTCCAGGGAGCCCTGTGGCAGGTATTGAGTCATCTTGCATATTGATCACCACAGGCTGTGTTCTCTCCTTGCTTTTCCACCTGCAGTGTACCCCAAGGACCGACATCTGCACCTCCGTTGTGATGTTTGCTTGCTCCCAGTAACCTCACAGCAACTCCCGGGAAATTAATGGATCCATTATTCAATCCATTTCCTAAATGTACGCAGGTGACACCCAAAATCTCATCGGATTGTAGAATAACTCGATTAGTCCCTAAAGCATAACCTAAAGTAAGTGCCTCAAGCACATTCACTGCTGGATGTAAAAAGTCTCCTCAGCTTCAACTGAGCCAAGACTGAAATCCTAGCAGGTGGTGGCCCACTCCCAACCCCTGCTCATCTGAATGGCTTTATGGTCGTTACCATCTTCAAATCTCTCAACTCTGGATCATCTTTGACGTCTCGTGGATCTCATCTGTGCCCCAAGATAAACATATCAGTAAAAGGCAGCGACCTTCAAGTTTCTCTATTGTGGAAATGTTTCCTTGTTTCACCTGATTAGTGCTATAATAGAGGCTGTCATCTTAGCAGATGTACCTGTCTAGACAGAGCCCCACCATTAAGCTAAGAACCAGTGCCAGTAAAATGAATTTAACCTCTGTGTGTTGTGGGACTTGGTCCTGCCCAACCAGGCCCAAATTAACAGTGATGACAAACAGCTCCCAACCTCCAGCTCCCCACCTGATGGCAGTCCCGCTGCTCCTGACAACAGATTACCAACAAAATGAGCATCAAAACGCGACCACCTAGAAGCTCCCATTCAAGTCTCTGGTGTTACTTGAGAGGATGTTGTACCAAGAAATCCAGAGACCCGACAGAATTCAGTAGATCTTTTTTATTTCTTCATAATCAAAAAATAAAACCCAACACTTAAAACTGCATAATTTAAAAACACCCGAGCAACATGGCATGTTTCAGGTGTGATATCCATCCTTCATCAGGATTTCACTGATGATGTCAGCACTTACAGAACTCTCAGCAGACAGTTGTTAAATATGCTATGTATTTCAAAAAATCAAAGATTACCAGTAGCACTTAAATAAATGATGCAAAATAACGAGCACTACATTTTACAATAACACACCTAAATTCCAACCATTTAATACACAGAATAGCTGTATAAATACGCAATTATGTAGAAAGAGAAGAATAGCAACAATGCAGAATAGTGGAAAGCACACAGATATCCGTAACATTAAAAGGGTCTTCAACGCTGTATTAACCGCTTATCACAATAAATATCCTTGTTTATCCACCATCTTCATTACTCGTTCATATGAAGCATCTAGGCTTCGGAGTCCGTGCTACTCTCTGTGCTACTCTTTAACCCATTCAAAATGTCTTTCCCATTTCCTTTTCAGAGTTTAATAGATTTGGAACAAAAAACAAACCTTTACAAGTAAAGTAAGAACTGCAGAACGTAACAAAATAATGTCCGAGAGCCACACACTTCTTAAAAGTTCCCTCAATGAATAGATCACATATAGTCAAATCTCAGATTATTATTGAAACTAAACCCTTTAAGGCATTAATTTAGTGCCAGTTCACAGCTCACTTAAGTCACCTTCCCCTGTACTATATGTGTTGTGAGTTCCCTTTTAGGGCCCACTGTAGTTCTCCCCTACGTTAGCCTAACGGGCGGTCGTATGCCGCTTTTGCTTTGCACATGTTACGAAGTTACACGTTTATTTTGTGCTACGTTATTATCTTAGAAAGAGACTGCACATGTTTTTTGTTATTGAGCTCTTCAGCAGGGATTCAGCCTGAGCATTTCATCTAAGATTGAACAATACTGTGCCCTGTTTTTCTTTGTGGTCGGTCAATAACACACCTAGCACATAGACATAACCCAGCTGCTGTTTTCTAAAATGGCAGTTCTTATCATATAAGCAGACTTGCCATTTCTCACAGAGGAAGGTTCCTGGAACGAGCTTGCAAGCCATGTTCAATCTGAGATGCAGACCAGCCAAATGCAAATGCAAGGTATGGGGCCCGGCCCTAATCCTAGAAATCTCTGGTATATCATTTCTGTTCAGGTAGTGAGGTTAGGCTTAGGCAAATATATCATTCGCCATGGTAGGTCTTTTCATTGTGTATAGTCTATTGATAATGCTAATCAAGCTACTAAGTTGTATATGTTTCCTGATTGCAGCACATTTGCTCCATGATAGAGTACAATAGTTTCAGTAAAGATTGGAAGCTTTCCTCGTTTCTTTCATTTGTTTATTATGGACATGTATGAGTGAAAGAACGAAAGGGGATGACCTTTTAGCGGGGTTCCCTGAGGGGACTACAGTGTTGTATTCTGGGGTGCCAACTTTCTTGTTACTCTGGAAAGGTTAGGAGGGCAAGTAAGGTACTATGAGCTAGTCAGGATTCGGGCCCATAGGTACTGATGTGGTATCGTGACTCAGTACCTACACAATGATGTTCTGTGATCCCAGGCATAATTCTGTTTCCAAACAGAATCCCTGCAACATATTCAGGGCCACTGGAAACATGCAGCAGAGAAGGCCCAAATTATGCAGCAAGTTGACAAAATTATGCAGCAAGAATAGGTAAAATATACAACATAATGTAACACAATAGTATTATTTCATTATTTTGTTATTTTTACACATGGCAACACTGTCTGGGAAAATATTTCACCTTATTAGAACCATTTTAACACCCAAATACTGCAATAAGCAACTGAAAGATGACTAGTCAACCTTTACAAAGGGCCCTTGCTATGCTATTCAATGTGGATTTTTTATAGCGCACTAATCACCAGTGAGGGTTTCCAGACGCTTGCCTGTGGGTAGGCGGGGACTTGCCTGGAGTTAATCGAAGAGCCAGCTCGTCAGCTTCTTACAGAATTCAAGGAGCGACATAGAGGACCTGACGTGGTGGGGGAAGTTGTTCCAAGCCTTTGGGGGCGATGTGTGAGAAGGCGCAAACTCCCTTTCTGTTGCTGGGGGTGTCCACAATTGAGAGACTGGCAGAGCGAAGGTACCTGAAGGGTTGGTGAAAGTGGATGCATATATTGAGGTAAGCAAGGACTATGCTGTATAGAGCCTTGTAGGTGTGTGTGAGGAGTCTGAAGCGAGTGTGTTTGTGTATGGAGAACCAGTGGAGTTCCTTGAGGTGTAAAGTTGTGTAGGTGTGTCGAGGGAGGTTGCGAGCAAGTCTTGCTGCAGTGTTCTGGATGATTTGAAGTCTGTTCAGGAGCTGTTTGTTGATTTCGGTGTAGAGTGCATTGACATAGTCCTGTCTGCTTGCTATGAGGGCTTGTAGGACTGTTTTCCTGGTGTTTTCGTAGCCACTTGAATATTTTTCACAGCATCTTCAGCATGTGGAGGTAAGAGCGTTGACTTGTGCTGTTATGTTCCAATTTTCATCCAGGAACACTCCCAGGTTTCTGGTGTGAGCGGTAGGGGTTGGGGTGGGTCCAAAGTGTGCCGGCCACCAGGTGGGGTCCCATGGGGGAGTTCTTGGTTCCAAAGATCACCACTTCGGTTTTGCCTGTGTTGAGCTTGAGGCAATTGGTTCTCATCCACATGGTTACTGTGGTCATGCAGGTGTTAAAGTTGGTCTTAGTCACAGGCCATGCTTAATTTGTAAAATAAAAGAAATGCCAGGGCCCTTGTCAGGAGGCCACTGCAGCTTGCACCGCCCATTGCCCTGGTCTGTGGTGGCAATAACAACTACCAACCATGACACTTCTATAAGGGTGACTATTTGGATGATTCCAAGCTGCCTAAAGCTGTACGAATTACTTGAGTGGCTGGTATTAGTCATTTTTAATGTATAAATAATTATGACACAACTGTTGTTTTCATTTTAAAATTAGACTGACAGCGCCACCATGTAGTGTACTGTCATAAGTACCGGTGCCAATAATTAAGTGCCGATGCCAAGCACCGGAAATCACAGGCTCAAATTAAGCACTGGCCACATGAGTCAGTCTTGTCTGAAAGGGAAGAGTATGACTTGGGTGTCATCTGCATAGGAGAGAATGTTAATGTTGTGGGATACGAGGTTGTCGGCCAGTAGTGTCATGTAGATGTTGACCATGGTTGGGCTGAGATATGACCCTTGGGGTCCATAGATGAGACTTTTTGAGTTAGACTATAGGGTGTCATGTTGACTTTCTTTGTTCTTCCCATGAGGAAGGAGCAGATCCATTTGAGGGGGGAGTGGCAAACCGTGCTGAAAGGTTAAGCAGGATGAGGGCCACTGTTTCTCCTTGGTCGAGGAGCATCCTGATGTCATCTGTGGCTGTGATGAGTGAGGTTTCTGTGCTGTAGTTTTGTCAGAATCCAGATTGTGAGGTGTCCAGGAGTTGGTGTCAATTGAGGTGATTGGTGAGTTGTCTGTTTATGGCCTTCTCTATGATCTTTGCTGGAAAAGGTAGCAGGGAGATCGGTCTGTAGTTTGCTAGTTGAGTGGCATCTGCCAAAGGCTTCTTAAGCACAGCGTTTACCGCAGTGTGTTTCCAGACATCTGAGAAGGGGGTGGTGGAGATAGAGGTGTTCAGGTCATGGGTGAGTGTTCCGCCGATAGTGTGAGAGACCATGTTGTGAGAGCATCGGTCCGTAGGTGATCTAGAATGGATAGTTCTCCGGATGCTTGTTGTTTCTTCCATGGTGAGGGTCTTCCAGGTGAACAGGTTGATGGGTGTCTTGAGGCTGGGATGATTATCTGGAAGTGGACAATGGAGTGGTCTGCCTATGTGAGGGGTGTAGTGGTGGTGAACTTGACTCCGTTGAAGGTAGTGAAGACGAGGTCGAGGGTGTGTCCAACAGTGTGGGTGGGTTCGGTGATTTGATGGGTGAGTCCGAGGATGCCTAGGCTTTCGAGGAGTGCTGTAGAGCTGGGGTTCATCTGGTCTTCCAGGTGGAAGTTGAGGTCTCCTAGGAGGATGTAGGCCTTGGAGTCCAAGGCGACGAGGGAGCAAAGTCTGTGATGACTTAAGTGAAGTTTGTTCATGGTCCAGATGGGCGGTAGGCAAAGGTACTGCTCAGGGTGTAGTTGGCTACACTTGAGGACCTCTTGGATCTCAGTGATATTCAAGTTAACACAAGTTCAAAAAAGTTTCCAGTCTGTAGCATTATATATTGGGCCAACTCTTCATAACAGTAATTACATATATATATATAGCAAACTCCCAAATATCTGCCTGACCAAATGACCACATCGCAGTCCACTATTCCACAGGCATTGTTAGGAAAACGGCACATAAGGAGGTACGTTATTCCAGATGACATTTCATTTCATTATTTCTCTATTCAATCTCAGAGTGCAGGGTGCTAACAGACAGCAGCAAATATATATATATATATATATATATATATATATATATATATATATATATATATATATATATATATGTATGTATGTATATATATATATATATATCAGCGCCACAATCCTCATAGTTGCATGCCGGGACCCAGGAACGGCATCGGTGCATGTCAGAGTATGAAGAACCCTGTACATATAAAATTCCACCGAAGGAGCCTCCACAAATACTCGCAACCGAAAGTTATCAGTGATGAATTTATTCTGTCTTAGCAGAAAAACCCAGCTTTTCAGCTATGCCAGAATAAATTCATCACAAATAACTATTGGCTGCGAGTATTTGTGGAGGCGAGTGCACGATACTGAGCGTTTGTCACACTCCTTTATTGGGATTTTATATATATATATATATATATATATATATATATATATATATATATATATATATATAGTAGAGGAGATAGTATATCAAAGTATATCCCTAACTACAATGACACTATACAATTAGGTTGATTGTCTTACGTCCTCTACTCTCAGTTTGATTTGTGCACCTAAAATTTTAACACATATTCATTATTCCACCAAACTCCCCAACTTCCTTATATATATTAAGTGTTTAATTTGAGCTGGTGGTTGCCGGTGGGGGCTCCTGGCACTTATTTTTGGGGACTGGCACTTATTTTTCCATATCAGACATTTCCTGAGAGTGCAAGAGAGAAAAACACACAAATCAGAAAGACGGAAGAAGAAAAAGAAGGAAAAACTGTCACAGAGAGAGAAAGCAGGAACCTGCAAGACTGAGATAAAGGGACAGGGAGTGGCTGTCTGGCAATGGGGTAAAGAGGCATGAGGTGGATTTCAGATGACCTGCCGTGGTATTGGGTGCACCTATGTTTAATTGCACCGGCCGCATGCTTCTGAGCAGACCTGCGGGCACAGGCACTCTTTCTTTCGCAAACTAAGCAATGTGTACAGTATAACTTCAAAATTTCTATTGCCGCATTGTCAACCTTTTGCTGACATCTGGTGTATGTTCTGCCCCAAGGACAAGGACCATGCATTTTACTCACATGTACACCCTAGCTACTCCAGGAAAGACCTGGGGCCGTATTATACATACAGTGCATTTTCCTTGATTCAGCCATGCGCACATTTTAAAAGGAGTGTCTGGCGCAATCAAGAAAAATGCGCCATATTAGGATGAATGCACAGCCCCCAGGGGAGCCACGAACTCGCAATGCCCTGGGGGCAGCACATTTATGTGAAAAACGGAGCACCTGCTTTGAAGCCTCTCTGTGTTTCACAGTTCAGGCGACAACCCGCCTGCACTTTTAAAAATTATTAGAGATCCCCTAGCAGGTGGGTGCAGTGAGTGACGGCACTCATCTGCAAAGGGATGTCTGGGAGGTCCATGGGACCCCTTGCCCCTTCCAGAAGGCTTCTTTCAGGGGCACACTGACAGTGCACCTCCTGACAGCTTCTTTGCCTCTACACCTGTGTCTCTAATACAGCGTGGGCGCAGAGGCAAAGGGACTCCCTCATTTGCATGGGGCCACGCCCCCATTCAAATGAAGGAACACCCTCTGATGATAGCACTGGTGCTTTATGTGCGCCAGTGCTTATGGTATTACAGAAGGGGACCCACAAGCGTCTGCGGCCCCTTCTGTAATACCAAAGTGCCCCAGAGCGTGCAAAGTGGGTGCAAACACCCGTTGTGCCCCCGGGGCACTTCGGTAATACGGGCCCTGGTGTTTGTCTCAGTCGGTTGGTGGGACAGATTGTAAAGGCAGAATTCAGAGTTATTCTGGTTTCTGACCATTTCCAGTGGAAGTAGAACTAAAAGGTATAACTAGAGATAGGAAGTGGCACGTCTTGCAAAAGTGTTCCGCAAACTTAACTAGTACTGGCCATAAATTACTGCATGGCAAGTTAGAGTACATCATTAGTCTCTCGGGAAACCATATGGCATGCCTTAAAGTATTACTTAGAAGAAATATATTGCTCTGATTGCTGCAGCAAAGAGGTGTAGCTATCTAGTGAAAAGAGAACTGGAAAAAAAGCTTCTTGAAGCGGAAGAGCATAAACACACGGGTGCAGATTTGAGGAAGAAGGGGTAGTGAAATGTACCATTGGTAAATAGATCAGAGGAGGCAGCTATAATCGTGGCCTAAGATATCTGAATATGGAAATAATGCCCAAACCCCGTCAGCGAGAGCCTTGAAAGCCAAACTGAATAGAGCTAGGATACACAGCATTGCATTGAGGATGGGACACCAATGTACAATGACAGGGAATTGGGAGCAGCTGTTGAAGGCTTTAAAACAATTGTACTCTGGAGGTGGGGAATGAAGGAAGAACATGGCAATATGCTTCAAGACCTTGTATTCCCGAAAATGATGCCAGATCAGAAAGAGGCACTTACACTTCCGTTCACGGTGGAGGAAGTGCTATCACCAATCAAAAACACAAAGGGCCCGATTCATAAAGGTAAAGTGAGACGAAAGTCTAACTTTACGACTTTCGGTATTCAAAAAGGGCATTTACTACTCGTAAATGCACTTTGTGACTACTAAAAGTCGTAAAGTTAGACTTTCTTCTCACTTTACCTTTGTGAATCGGGCCCAATGTCTTTGAAGTCACCGGGGTTAGATGTGTTCATGGGAGACATTGGCCACTCAGTTGGTTCCCACAATAACATAAGTCTTTCAAGCGGTGGCTGACAAGGAAATAGCTGCATGATAGAAGCAGACATTATGGTCCTCACCAAACCTGGAAAGTACAACACATCCTAAATGTAGATAACAAGTTCTGCATGAGAATACCAGCCTGCAGACGTGCCACCATACCACCAGAAATCATTCACGAGGACCAATCAGGTTCTATTCGTGAAAAGTAGACCTTTGACAATATCCAAATGGAGGCCCACCTAATAAAAAACTTGAATTTAAACACAACACGTCTAGAATGTTAGCAGTACATGCTGATTAGGTATTTAACCAAGAATTGCAGCATCCACTTCGTTTAAAGAGGGTGATGTTGGAATTTAACTTCTAACTCAATCAACTAGCATTTAGCAATAACAAGTCAGTTCTCTCATCGCCAACCTTATGATCTGCACGCCGATTTAGAAGCAGGGGAAACATAGGTTTGATGATGGCAGAGACTACTCCATCTCCGCCATGGTCAAACCCCTCCACCAGTCTGATGGAATAAAGGCCATCAAAGGTTTGGCTGTATATCCGCCCTCCTAATTTAGCTGGGCGGATATACAGCCGATTTTCAGTGCCCGCCACCTCCAGGAAAAACCTGGCGGTAATGGGCATTGAAAAGTGCTCAATGCCTCTCTCCTATGGGAGGAAACTCCCATGGCTAGGGAGGCATTGTGTTTTTTTATTTTCAAAAAGAAAATCCCACTTTGGGACTTGACACAAATTAGCAAGCAGACACTGATATTGACAACTAAACACACATGCTGACATAGGGATGGTGCTTTTGGAGCAATGCCACTGAGAAAAGAGGAAACGGGTATACTGGAATTGGGAAAGAAACACACTGACACTAGGATAAGGACAGGTGGGGAGACTGATATATTGAATGGGATACTGACATTGGAATGCTGACTAATGGAAGTACACACTGAAACAAAAGCAGACACAGATGGAGCACCCCCATTCTACGCACAGGTTCACTTACATTAGAAATGCCAAACCATTGGATTCAAAGGTATTTATCACTTAGTGCACACCTAGTATGTTGATGTTGGTATTCCGATAATGCTAACAGAGCTGAGGAGCAAAGGAGTGCTGAGGAGAGGGTTTGTGCCCTACAAAACTATTCAATATAATTTACAGGAGGCAGATTATGCAGACTCCTATTTTATGGGTAGAGAGTATTCTTTGAAGAGGTGGGTCTTCACTTACTTTTTGAATTGTATGAGGGAAGGACCTATTCAGATGTAGGTGGGGATGTTGTTCCAGCTCCTGGGAGCATAGATGAAGAAGGCTTTCTCATTTTGTTCATCTTGCTAATATTACATTCCTGTCTAGTTACTCTAAGCTCCTGGGTTTCTGCTATCAGCCCCAGGTAGTAGTTTTGATGAGGCATGCAGGAGTGCTGTTCCTGATAGATTCTATGTGTTGTAAATGATCTTTAAGGTGACATAGACTTGGAGGGAGAGCCATGGTAGTTCCGCCAAAGTTGGGGGTAACGAGATAAAACTTACTCAAGCCTTTGATGAGATGTGCTTCACCATGGAGAATGCCTTTCAGGAGTCCTAGGGTGGTACTTTGGAGGCCGTTGTGTAGAGCCTTGCTTCAATTCAGGTGGAAGAGGTCAAGGGCTTGAACTGTTGTCTAGAAGTCAGATTAAGGTAGGAAAGCTTTAATTTTTAAAGCAACAAGAACTTGTACCAGGCCGTTTTGATTTTTTGGGAGATATGTTCTTTGAAGAAGAGGCCTGTGTCAAAGGTGAATCTCAGTGGGTTTGCAGTGACAGTAAGCTGTGGAGTGAAGCCATATAGGTTCCTGTTAGATATCCAGGCTTCAAATCTGACAGTGCTGTTAGTGAAAAAGTGGAATTCTGTCTTTGTTGGATTGAGTTTTAGATAGGTGTTTGGTAGCTAATTCTGGATTTGTTATAGGCACATTTTGAGTTAGTTGTGCCTTGAGCAGAGGAAATATTGTGGTAGAGTTGTGTATCAGTGGTCTAGTAATTTAAGCTTGAGGTTGCTAGCAGATAGTATGATCCTCAGCTGTTCCCTGCAGAGGTTCGAAATTATGGGGGAGAGGATGGATCCTTGCAGTACACCATGAGACAGGAAGTTTCTCAGTTCTCAAAGTTCCCATCTGGAAGAGTTAGTTTTGGCTCTTGAGAAAAGAGTAGAACTATTGAAGTGCCATTTTAGCGAAGCCCATCCATGTTTCCAGTAAGTGGGGTAGGACTTGGTGGTGAACTGTGTCAAAAATGGTCAAGAGGTAGAACAAAGCCAGGAGACAGGCACTGCTCTTTTAACTGATAAAAAAGATCTCATCCACTACTTGAAGGGGATTGTCAATGTGCTACAGCAAAGTCTGAAGCCAGATTGGTAGCCTTGAAGGAGGTTATTTTTCTTGAAATTTTCAGGTTGTTGAGTAAAGGCTATTTTTTTGATGAAGGGTAGGTGGGTGATGGAACCAACGTTTTTGAGATCATCAAGGTCTAGTGTAAGCTTTTTCAACAGGGGCACGATCTATCCTCTTTTGATATCATCTTCAAAGCTTCCCTTGATAATGGAGACTTTGTTGAAGGTGAGGAGGGGTGTGAGGACATTGCTGTGAAGATATTTTACTATGGTTGACAGTAGAAGGTCATCTGTGTAGGAGGTGACCATAGCTGAGTTGGAGATGCTGGCAAGTTTAGCATGCAAGAGGAGATCAACATGGGATTGGAGGCAGGCTGGTTTTTATTTTCAAGTTGTCAGTGTGGGATCCAATATTGTGTATCTTCTCTGAGATGAAATTGTTGATGGTTTTGTGTTTGTCAACTGATTGAGGGGTAGGAGGGTCTGGAAACTTGTTAATACAGTTCTTGACAGCCTTGAACAGTGCTTGATCTGTTGTCTACTTTGCTGATTGTAGAAGGAGGCTTTAAGTGATCTAAATGCCAAGCAGAGTGCTTCAAGTTGGCTGAAGTTGTGGAGGGCATTAGTGTGTTTCCATTTTGTCAACAGTTTGCTTATAAACACTCTTGTTTTCAGAGATTTTGTAGAGTACCAGAGTGTTGATGGTTTAGGTTAGCAGGATTGTGTTTTCATGGGTATATTACATTGTAAATAGTTTATCAGAGCAGTGTTGCATGCACCGAGTAGAGTGTTGACATCCGATGTGAGCAGGAAGGAGCTGGGGAGGTTGACAAGTCATTTTTCCTTTTATATTCCCCTACTTGAGTTACATGTGCCAGTCCATCATTAGGATTAGTAAAATACTGAATGTGTGTGATTAATATGACACACATTCAGTTTATATTATTATATTCTGCAATGTGATAATCTAGTTTACGTAAGTATATTTGCACTATTTACTTTGAACCTTCACACCAGGTGACACTGTGACAGGCTGCATAAAATCACATGTCCAGTTCCAATTGAAGGGTACCAGGATGGGAAACTTCTAGGCTTTGCTTGCTAACTTATCAGTGCAGTTGGACTCATGAGATGAAAATAGCAGACCTTGTGATTGTAATGAACATGAGCTATTGTTCAAATAAGTATGCGGGTGCGTACCATCTCTAAAACTTAAAATAGATTTTATTTTCTACTGTTCTAGAATTAGATTAGTGCTTGGAAGTAGCAGACTGAGGGTAGGACAGCTATAGACTTATCACCGCAATCATGTTAGAGTGATTCCTTCTAGGTACACTTTTGGGGAATGTTGCAGCTGCCATGTTAATTGTCTCTATTGTGGTTTAAATTCATATTGGGTGCACTAAACTAGGATTCTGATTTTAAATAAATATTTAGAATGTATCCCTCGTGTTCTAGTGCTCTTGAGTGTGTAATTATTTAGTGAAAGAGGGTTTGTGGTTCCAAAAACTATTCCTGTAATGTCTCATGGGATTGAACGCTACCTGAGACATTTATCACTAAAATTTCATTCAGTGGGTTGTTGAATGTTTGGAGTACAACTGGTTTTCTGATTCAGGCTGGCACATTAACTAAATCTTTAATGCTAAGGGGTCTGGAAAACTGACCTATGTATTTTTAGAAAAATCTAGAAAAGGTATCAGTAGTAAAGTTACTTAAAAGTGTAAGAGTACACTTAGACATGTAGATTTATTCACATGTAATTTTACCTTTGCACCTCTACAATTCCCTGTGCGTGATGACTAGGAGAGAGAGTTGGGTATTTCCAGTTCAGATTCGGATTGAGAGAGTGCGTCAGGTCTTGTTTGCACCGTATCATGTAATAACAGATTGAAACTCCTGCATTTTCATTTCCTGCATCGCACCTATGTCACTCCATATAATCTGAATAAAATAGATCCTACTCGAAGAGCTGTGTGTGCGCGCTGCGGATAGGTCGGGCCACTTTACTGCATCTAGAGTAGGTCTGCGAAAATGTTCAAGTTTACTTGGGACAAGTGGTGCCTTGTGTGGAGGAGGCCACTGGGATTCGGGTCCCGCTGACACTGCTCGCCTGCCTGTTGGGAGTAGTGGTGCGACCAAAGGGACGCCATATTCCATATAAAGTAGCTCAGTTGGCCCTGTTGTTGGCGAAGAGATGGGTGGCCATTGGGTGGATGGGCACGAGGGTCCCGCTATTGACTCATTGGTTATGGGACCTACTGCAATGGGGGGGGGGGGGGTGACAGAGGAACATCAAATGAAAATATCTCGTAAGGATGAGGGGGTTGCTGAGGCCGTAATGATACGGGCCCACCTGGTGAGTATCATTCGGGACGACACTGATGCATCTTCCGAGAGTGACTCTGAGGCGGAATGTTGTAGGGTACTACAGTTTCTGCATTTCACAATTTCTTGCTGACCAGGTGTGTGATGATGTTTCCTTGTATGCTTATTAGCTTGCTGTCATGGTTTCTGTACTTACAATATGGTTTATCATTGGCAAGTGGCTACTCCCGCTCTTGAACACTGTCTACTGTCTTGTTGTAGCTACCTTGGATTCAAATTGGTAATGTGTATGGAACTGTCGACGCACACTTTATGCTTTATTGTTTTGTTTTGAAACCGATAACAAGCACTTTTTAAAAAAAAGGTTTAGCTTTGAAAATAGTCCCTAATGCAGGCAGGCCAATGAGGATTGTGGCTACAGTGACTTGTAGGTGTGGTCAGTTTGTTGGCTATTGCCGCTCTGGCCCAAGGAGACGAGGACCAAAGGTGTCGCCACGCCCGAGCATCATGAGACCTGAGCCCCCTTGTTGGTTCACCCCTAACTGGTCTCCCAGCTTGCAGCCTCTTTGCAACAGACCGTTCCCCCATAGGATAACATTGGGCACCCGACGCTGAAACACACCTCTGCACCCGGACGCACCAGAGCCTCCCGAGGTGACCTGATGTGTTCTCTGGCATGTAGTGGGATCCTCCTCCCCAGGCCCCCTCATGCATCAAGCCAGCAAATGGCTCGACCTCAAACGTGAAGAGCAGAGGAGGTACCAGGGAGAGCCACAAAGGGAAATACACCTATCAGTGTGCACCAGTGCACTCGCCTCCATGTATAATAGTGCAACCCATCGAACCCATCCCTCTCCCAGAGCCATCGGGGTCATGACTGAATGAAGGTAGTTGTACTGCAACAAGTTGAATGCCTTCCTTATATCCACCGAAAACACCAATGCCTTTGGGAATTGTTCGACATCAGCCTCACATAACATTTGGTAGAGTTGCCTAATGTTGTGTGACATTTTGTAGTTACGTATACATTAATTTTGGTCCTCGTGCACCAGGGCCGCCCGCTGAGGCTGGAGTCTTGACGCCAGGACCTTGCTAAGGATTTTATAGTCCAGTTTGAGCATTGATAAGGGGTGATATGCCATTACATCCAGGGCATCCCTTGCAGGTTTAGGGATAGAGACTATGAGAGCCTCCTTCATTATCTCCTGGAGGCACCCACAATTTAACGCTCAAGCACACTGTTGTGTAGTTCCTATAAAACCTATACAGGATCTGTGCGTTTAGACAACATACACTGCGGGCTTGGTGTCCGGACTGATTCTAGACACCCCCACCGGGTATGTTGGCCTGTATATCAGCTAGTTCACAGTGCCACTAGAACCTCCTCTTACCAAGGAGAGAATAGTTCTTGGCAACTATCAAACATGACATTCCTGATCCCTCGGGACCGTGGAAACAGTGTACTACTTTTTGCTCAGTCACTCGTGCTCATTTAGTCTTCGAGAGTTACACAGAATAAACGGTAGGGGCGTTTTCCAATAAGTATTTATTGAACAGTCGTTATTCTAGTGTAAAAAAGGTGTGCTGAAACAACCATTAGACAGTAACAGATATAGATGATAAAAGCACTAAGAAAGTAAAAGGATGGTAGATTTCTACCATCTTGCTATAATCATGAATACAAGCAAGTACATAAAATACATGACAATAAAATGCGTACTCCTATGATGCTACCCTAACTGGATGTACCTAAGTGCACCTAGCATGTATGTAGGTGTTAAGCCAAGAATCCCTCTAGGATAAAGTCAACCCCATTACCTGAAGTGAGGGACTGTGGGACCCCATCTTTGTCTCGAGTTGGACACCCTGCAAGGGATGTTCAGACCACTGCGAGCTGGATGCAGGAACCTCAGCGTCTCACAATCAGTGTGTCGGCATGGAAGTCGTGATCTCCTCTCACTATCTCAGCAAGTTGTGATGTTTATATACCCGAAGGTATCCCCAGGGGTTCCACCTTGCTGTGCCACTGTCGGACATAAGGATGACGTCGGGAATGAACCTTGTACATAGTTATTATGCAGGAGATGGTAGTCCTGCTGAGTTTCCAAGAATCCAAAGATCCTCATGCATAATGTATGAGGCTAGTGTTCAGGGAAAACCCCACGTTCTGTAAGCAGTACTGTAACTAGGTAAAGGGTCAGTCCTAGCAGCCCGTTATGTATGTAGTGTAGGGACGAATATAGGTGAAAGGTTGGTATGTTACCCTGGCCTATATTGGGGTATCTATATGGAATATAACATCCACTCCTCATCCGACTGGACGACATAATCTAATTCTAACGTACAACCTGTCTAGGTACTGGTACGCAAACATATGTAGTAAAAACCATAGTTCTGCTAAAAAATGTTTAAAAAACTCAAAAAATGCTAGAACAGAAGAATTGTCACTCAAGCAATAGCTCTACTGTGTCCGTATATATATTTCGAACAACTACAAGCATCGGAAAGCCATGCAGGTCATAAAAAGTGTCAATTTGTTTAGGAGTTCCAATTTGGAGTTTGTAAAAAAATAATAATAATAATTCCCAGCACACAGCGAGCCAAATGTTTATGTGTCCTGGCTGGTAGACGCAACATGGCTGTTGCCTGTTTTTGCAGACGACGATCCCTGTAACACCTCGCAGATTACGTCAATCGAGCACAGATGATCTTCCGTACTGCCTGCAGCCAATGCTGGGGCAGCCTGTGCGCCATCCAAGGCCTGGGTGTCAGTGGAGGAGCCGGTATCCATTCCAACAGGAGCAGAGAGTTCCTGTGGAGGCTCTAAGAATGCCGCCATCAACATAGGAATACGCTGGGGACACTGCAGAAGATGGGCCGTTATTGGGTCCAGTAGTGCATCCATGTCCGGTTGCGCAACTGATGGAAAGTGTCAGACAGAGATCCAACACGCATTCTTCTCCACAGAACAGGCATCAGAGAACAGGTAAGATGCAGTCCATCCAGACTGGTCTAAATGACAGGAACCAAGATGCACTCAGTTCTCGTAGGCAAGGTGTGCCCAGATGTTGTACCATGCGATTACGGTATTTGCGCTCCTGGAGTGCTTTTTCCATCTCCTTGGTGACTGGGACGTCCATTGCGTAGCAGAAAAATTACAATCAGGATACCTGCTATTAGAAACAGGATCAGCGGAAGTCCTCCAAAAATGCTTCCGAATACGGAGTGTATAAAGTTTGGTATAACTCCGAGGATGGTCTGAAAGGTGCTTAACAGTCCTGAACCTATGGTCTTAAATAGGTGTACTATACCCGTCGTATCAGACATGTTAAATATACGATTTACCATTTCTGCTAAATGGAAGGGGCAGTTCGTACGTATGAGTGCCTGTATCTCGGCCGAGGACCTTGCGATCTGGAGATCAAAAGTCTCCCGGGCGGAGGTTAAGGGCACGGTTTTCTATAAAAGCATGGCTTTCATTCTACTTAGAGTATCAAACCTTATAAGAGAAACATTTAGTGAAGGCCATAACAGCGCCTCCCTGACTGCATGTGTCAGTGGAAACAATACTTGCATACAGCAAGTAACCCTGGAGCTCACGGTTACTAGATATGCGATGCCCGGAAGCATGCCACAACAACCTTGATCGTTCAGCTTCAAGTAACTCCCATTCGAAAGTAGCCTGAATACCGGAGTAATCACAGCTGCTGGGGTACCCCTCAAATGGCAGGACAGGTTTGCTACCGAACCATTGCAGGCCCCGTGCAACATAATATCCTGGCATATGAGAGACCCACTCAAAGCGCTCTCGCAGTTTGTACCGCTTAGAAACACTTTGCGATCCCCACTCCTGTATCGAAATCTGTACGGTAATTCCCAAGATTCCTTGATGAATTCCCTATCCATTTCTTCATATCTGCCTGCCTGTTGTTGTTCTAGGCAATACTGAAACTGGAAAGTTGTGACCAGTAATGTTATATGGCCATGGAGCAACCAATCTGTGGACGGTGATTCTGCCACAGTAAAGGCTAATCTGTCCAGTTTTTCAATACGCAGCATTGTATATTTTGCTCCCCGCTGTGCCATTTTCATCTGTTTTTCCGTTAGATTGCATGCAGAAAATAGTGACGTACTGTTGATAAAACGCCAAGGCACATAACCTGTGCGCAATGATTGCAGCGTTCAGCTTAATAGCATAATAGAACGTAATTGTGATTGTCCGTGCTGTAGTATGGACAAATCTTGTTCTAGTACATCAATAGCAGAAGATACAATGTTGCCCAGTGAATAAATCCTGGATGTTAACATAGTCATACCATTGTCAACTACGGCTAATGCCTTTTCTAAATTGATCCTATCTATTTCACGTAGTCTCTCCGCTGTTTCTTGTTGGGAGATTTTCCAAATTTCATTATAGACAGCATAATAGAAACGTTTTTACGTGGTTTCCTAGGGCCCAATAAAAAATCCCGTAGCTCCACATCCTCTGTGAGTAAGGATAAGTGTTGTTTCACCTGGGGTAGTGTTGAGGTTTTTAGCCAATCGAGGCATAACTTCCCAACACTGTATGATGTCACCACCCCTGGATGTTCTCTTTGTACATAGCGTAGGTCTGGCCTATGGATACTGTACCCTTCGGTTGTACCCCTGAATCTTTCCTGACATCTATTAGTGTCTGTGGGCCAAACCAACCATCCCTTCCAATTGGGGTCTGTTGTATTGTAAGATGTCATCTAATGTTGCCCCTTTCAACGATGTAAAATTACCCTCAGCCTGTGATGGTGTTGGAATTCGAGGTGTGTTCAAATCCTTGTTCTTGGCTATCCCAAGACAGGAAGTCTGTTGCACGGTTTCATTTAGTAATATCATCTGCTGAGAAATGAGGCATGCTCTAAATAGCGCTTCTGTTCCCTGGACTTGCCAGTCTCTAGAACCCCAGACTGATTTTAAGTCTATAGTGTCTTTCCATAAGTCGAAACCCTGTTCAGACAGTTGGGTAATAAAGGAAGCAGAGCAAATCTGTTTTTGTTTTGTTTTGTGTAAGTCAACATACTTTTCTGTGCAGGTGTAGATGCAACCTTATAGTAATATGAGGTCGGGTCTGAAATATTAAACCCTGAAAAATATGAAAATTTTTGTGCAAATGTTTTCGAACTCCTTTTCGGCAGTGTTGGGCAATGTTCCCATTAGTGATATGTGAAAACATTTCTAGGGCTACTGCTTTTGTGTAGAAAATGATGTCCATAATGTTGATAACAATACATTGTGTTAAAGTCAGATGTGTCTTCTAACATTTCATTGCTAAAAAATGCGGCAGATTGTTCTAAATCAGACAACATGGTATTCACAGTTTCAAAATCCCAATCATTGGAAAATGTAATGATATCATTCAAGGAAATTTTAAATAAATGTGGTATTTTTAAAAGTTCTGTTGGTCCGAATATATCATAATCAACTTTGTCCCATACTATACCATCAGGTATAGGAACTGCTGTAATGTTCACTGATGACAAGTCTCTTTGTTCACGATGTGAGGAAACATGAGGTTTTAGGAGCAAGTTCACTTTTGATGCTGCAGAGCTTTGGCGAAGGTAAGTTCCATTAACGAGTAAGCAGAAAACAGCTACTAAGCCTAACCAGAAGAGAAAGAAAAGTATCCCGGTGCTTATCCAAAGTTCTATCCAAGGTGACACCAGGGAAGTCTTTTTAAGAAAGGTGAAGAAGTATTTGATTTGTTGTTTACGAGAAATTGGGGCTGGCGTTGTTTCAGGTTCACTCGGATCCAATGAGAATGTATCAAAGTCGATGAAATAGCCAGATGCAGTTCGATCTATTTTAGGTAGCTCAGCAGGTTTTGTTGAACTTGTAGATTGCTCTTGTTGAGGCATGTTGATGTAGACATCAGTGTTAGGTCGAATTGAAATTTGTGTTTCATTTTGATTTAGATTTTCTGTATCAAGAGGAACGAGTTCCATGGAGTTATTGCATAGTCCATCATTTCGTATGGGAGACTCTTCAAACGTGATGAGCCTTTCCGTCTGGACTTCCTGTTTGGTAGCAAGAGGAGTGCGTCGGCTACCCAGGAGCCCACTAGGCCTACTATTCAGTATCGGCCACATAGTGTGGTTTTATCAGATCAATGGAGACAAATCTTTTCTCCTTTTTTCTGGCAAGAGGTGGCAGAAGTACAGTTCTTGTTCCTTCAACTGCCAGGACAGGTACAGGCTTTCTGTATGATGGCCCACATTTTTTTTTGTCCGTTATCTTTTCCCTGACCAGATCCCCGACTTTAGGAATCCAGACAGGTCTTGCCGTGACTGACTTGACTTCCCAGTGGCGAACCTTTTCACTTGGACATTGCTCTGTAGAGACCGTGATTCATTCAGTTCCTGTAAAACAGCCAAACGTATATTGATGTCAAAAGGTTTTTCATCCGCCATTGTGCCTTCACAATCTAGGTCAGGTACCCACATTCTCGTCCCAAATAGGACCTCATAAGGAGTGACCCCCCCAGAGAGCTTCTTGGCATGTTGTTTAAGGCCCTCTGAACCCCATATAAGTGATTGACCCAACTACCACCCGCGCCTAATACTCTAGCTGTTAATGATTGCTTTAAGTCCCGGTTTTTTCTCTCCACGACCAAATTTCCCTCCGGATGGTACGGAGAGGAGTACCGTAATGCTACACCAAAACGTCCCATGGCCTCCTTGTAAGCCCCAGAGCTAAACGAGGGGCCGCGGTCAGAATGTAATGTGCCAACTGCGTATTTCCCTATAAAGACTCACAAATCTTTGATAACAGTTCGAGCGTCAGCCGAGCGCTGAGGCCATACCCATAGGAATCTCGAGCAGAAATCCACTGCAACCATTATATACTTGTAAGCCCCATCAGATTGTAAGGGGCCGCAGTGGTCCAAATAGACACACGTGAGAGGTCTGTCTGATATCAACAATGGTGTTTGCGCTGGACGTGAACGCCCTCATGTTGATGAATCAACGTGTGTATCACGTAAGCTCTGTGTAGCTCGTTTTTCAACTCCGCTACCTGTTCCCATAGCATTTTGTGCTTTATTGTGCCACCTTTTGAGTCTTTTATACCCATTTTGTCCCCAATAGTGTAGATATTCATTGTATGACTGGACACAGAAAAAGGAATCGCACACAATTAGTGTGGGGAATTCTCGATCCGTATTAATCAGTGCCAGTATAAGAGCTTTCAGTTCTACTAACTGAGCCGTGCAGTCTCCTAGAGACTGAGTCTTTGTACAGCTTGGATGGAACTTACCATCACACATACGACCTTTTATAATCGCACACGCGGCGCTGTACTGTTGTTTACTTCCTATGGCCGGTTGAGCAGATCCGTCAGTGTAAATTATGTATTCATACTGATCTAGAGGCATTATTTCATTCAGGAGAGGATATTCTTGTTCGTATTGCAAAAATGCTTGAGTTTTTAGACTTGGGTCGTACCTGTATTCTACATCTGATGCAGTGAGAGAATTAGCCCATTGTATCCATCGCGGATGTAAAGCTTTAGCATTTGGAACGCTCCCCTTTGTAGCAGCCTCTAAGGCCGGTACCGGAGTCACGACAATAATTCGTTGCCCCTGAGCCAGTGCTCTTTCTCTTACTACAGCAGTCTGTACGGCTGTCAGAATCTTTTCTGTAGATGCAAAACGCATCTCAGTGTTCATGTACAAGTGTGATTTGTATGCTATTGGGACAGTTTCACCTTCATTGTATGTTAAGTAGGTGTACCCAGATTGACCCGCAACTATACGGATCACTAGATTGCGGACATTTACGCGTGTCTGTAAGTGTTTGGATGCTATCATGTCAGTTTGTAGGGAACGAAGGGTATCTGTGTGTTCCTGTGTCCATTGCCTAACTGAGAAATCAGGTCCTATGAGGTCGTAGAAAGGTTTAACCCTTTCTGCGTAATCCAAAATGTATGTTCTGCCAAAATTTAGAAATCCCAGTATGGATTGTAAATTTTTTAATGATTTTAGAGGTTGGAGCAGCGCACATTTTTCTAAAAAATTGGCTGCCAGGCTTCTTCCTTCACTTGAAAGCTCATATCCCAAAAATAGGACATTGAGGTGGGCTATTTTTGATTTTCAGAAGTTGAATTTGTAGCCCTCAGAGGCGAATCCCAAAATTATGGTGCTCACCCTGGTCAAGTGTTCCTCCAGGTCCTCGTCTGTCAGATAAATATCATCTACATAGGACAATGCCTCCTCGTCCATATTCTGAAGTAACTCAGTTACCCTGGTGGAAAACAACCCCGGGCTGTTCTTATACCCCTGGGGGAGTCGACAAAATTGCAGCTGGGACCCCAGCACTGAGAATGCTGTCAAGTTTCTGCTCTCAGGCGCTATATTTTGGCAGAAAATCCATTTGAGATATCTAGTGTTGTTTTGTATTTTTCCGCACAATGTTATTCATTAATGCGGCACTATGTGCATTTTGTACTGCAACTGTTTTTGTGCATGAGTTCAGATGTCTGTAATCTAAAACTAGACAATATGAATTATCGGGTTTCATTACGGGAAACAAAGGATTATTCATTGAAGAGGTGCAAGTTTCAATCACACCTTGGTATTCAAGTTGATCTAAGATCTCCCTGATCTGTTTTTTCGCTTCCTGTTTTATTGGATACTGTCTCTGTGGAGTTGGAGTAGATTTTAGTGGTATCACGTGGTGAGTTGATTCTTCATCCCACCCAACATGGTTGCGATATAATGCAGGAGCAAGGGCTACTGCCCAGTCCCGCACATATGTGTGTTTTAAGTATTGGGGAACGAGGTCGGAAAAGACTGGCATAATTACTGTCTCTCCCTTTGGGCAATCCATAACAATAGTAGGCGGCCAATCTCTTTCAGCTAAAAGGATGTCGTAGCCAAATGATAGGTTCTCCCAAAAGAGACCTTTAACTTTTCTGGGCTTGTCCCCCCTCCATCCGGAGTGTTATCTCATGTAACCTATGTGGGACACTTACCCTAGTATCAGGTGTTTCCACCGTGATATACTCACTCAACTCCACTGTCACCAGAAATTCCATCAGGTTCTGGTGAGCTATTGTTACTTCTGCTGCGCTGTCTAGCATCGTCAGAGCCCATTCCCCGTTCAGTAGTTGAGTCCTCAGAATTCTGGGCACGTCTAACTTTGAGACCTGCTCTTTTTGAATTGAGGTTTTGCTTTAGGCTTTTCTTCTTTTTTGGAAGAGTAGTCTGAAGTGCGTTGCGTGTCTCTGGACTTTGTACGCTCTTCTTGTCTGCGTTCTGACCGTCCTTCCCTCTCTGAGTTTTTCGATGAACCCTGAAAGGAACTAGAGGAACGTGTATCAGTATCCTGATACCTGTCAGGTTTCCTAATGTTGTCTCTATTTCTAAGGTTATACCTCCTTTCGGAGGGCTCCTGTTGAGGAGACCCACCTCTGGATTGAGATCTATTGTCTTTATTCTTTTGTTGTTTGTTATTATCCCATTTCTTCTTTGAAGAAACTGGTGTTTGTTTTGCCTGTTCTTTATCTGGACCTCCCATTAGTTAAGGTTTTACCGGTCTAGCTCCCAAACTATCTCTACCTAATTCTGCATAGGCAGTTTCAATAATGTTTGGTAATTCTGTCTCCTGTTGTAAAGGAGTGAAATCTCTCAGGCATTGGCGTATTGCCACTGATGCTGCTTCCCCTTTAATGTATGCTAATATTATAGCTGATATCTGGGCAAAGTTGTTTAGTAACTTCATCCCTAAGTTCAGAGCAGGTTCTGCTCCATACTCGTTCTGTATTTGTCTTAATACATCCAGTATTACTGCTAATGAAGGGATACCATGAGTTCTGGTATATATTTCAGGGAAAACTGTACCCCATGAGGTACAATCCTTTATCGGGGGAGCTATCCCCATCGGCAAGCAAATTGTTAGCATTCTATGCTTTTCGTGTGGACCAGTGTGTGGAAATACTGCCTCCAGCTGTGTTATTTTTTGAGCTATCCAGAATGGCATTTGTTCACGTTTAGTGGGCATTTTACCCATCACTGCGTGTATCGTTTGTGGTGTAATTTTAGTTGTAGAAGTTTGTACTGGTCCTGGTTGTGTAGCCGGTGTTGGCTGAAGTGTGAGTGTTTTCATCACAAACTGTGTCATGTTTCTGTAAAGTTTTATTAATTCTTTATGCTGTTCAAGTAAGTCTCCTCCTGGCATTGTGTCAATGTCAGGATGTGGTGTGTAGGCCGCTAATACTGGCCATGTTGTTCCGTCTCTACCGAGCAGACTGAGTCTTATTCTATTTCTTGTATGGGGTAGGGCGCCTTTAAACCAGTATAAATGTTCCTGGTAAGAACGTGGAATTTCAATGTCCTCGTATGGACAATATTCATTTGGTATTTCATCTTCTGTGTAGTAATGACTTGTCTTTGTTAGTGCATTCGCCAGTGGGAATGTAACCCATGAATAGAATACCTCTGTTCTAAATGATTCGTGTGCTTCAATCACGAATGTTACTGACCCACCCCTAGCTGTAACACTGTATGCTACTAGTTTTAGGGTGATGGCATTTCTAACATTTTCCGCAATGTGTATTGCATCTGCATCTTCTTCTCCTCCTGAGAGGTTTAATGTAACCACAGGATCTTCCTGTACAGTCATTGTTTTAGTAAGAAGAGCCTTTCAAGGGAACTGAGATAAGGTGTTATGCACAATAGGAACAATGTGTCCTTCAGGCTTGAGTAAACCAACAGCCAATACATAGGATTTTCCCTACTCAGCTGTGGTGGATTTTATTCCCTCCCACTCCAAACGTCTCTGGGGAAATGTGAGTAGGGGTCTCTGAGAATAGCACGACTGAACTACTCAGATTTGACTGTTGACTAAGTACCCAACCAACGTTGGCGCCATGTCGTGTAGTTCCTATAAAACCTATACAGGATCTGTGCGTTTAGACAGCAAACACTGTGGGCTTGGTGTCCGGACTGATTCTAGACAACCCCACCGGGTATGTTGGCCTGTATACCAGCTAGCTCACAGTGCCACTAGAAACACCTCTTACCAAGGAGAGAATAGTTCTTGGCAACTATCGAACATGACAACCCTGATCCCTCAGGACCGTGGAAACAGTGTACTACTTTTCGCTCAGTCACTCGTGCTCACTTAGTCTCTGAGAGTTACACAGAATAAACAATAGGGACGTTTTCCAATAAGTATTTATTGAACAGTCGTTATTCTAGTGTAAAATAGGTGTGCTGAAACAATCATTAGACAGTAACAGATATAGATGATTAGAAGCACTAAGAAAGTAAAAGGATGGTAGATTTCTACCATCTTGCTATAATCATGAATACAGGCAAGTACATAAAATACATGACAATAAAATGGGTACTCCTACGATGCTACCCTAACTGGATGTACCTAAGTGTACCTAGCATGTATGTAGGTGTTAAGCCAAGAATCCCTCTAGGATAAAGTCAACTCTATTACCTGAAGTGAGGGACTGTGAGACCCTGTCTTGGTCTCGACTTGAACACCCTGCAAGGGATGTTCAGACCACTGCGAGCTAGAGTATCTGCATGCAGGAACCTCAGCGTCTCGCGTCAGTGTGTCGGCATGGAAGTCGTGATCTCCTCTCACTATCTCAGCAAGATGTGATGTTTATATACCCGAAGGTATCCCCAGGGGTTCTACCTTGCTGTGCCACTGTCAGACTTAGGATGACGTCGGGAATGAACCTTGTACATAGTTATTATGCAGGAGATGGTAGTCCTGCTGAGTTTCCAAAAATCCCAGGATCCTCATGCATAATGTATGAGGCTAGTGTTCAGGGAAAACCCCACGTTCTGTAAGCAGTACTGTAACTAGGTAAAGGGTCAGTCCTAGCAGCCCGTTATGTATGTAGTGTAGGGACGAATATAGGTGAAAGGTTGGGATGTTACCCTGGCCTATATTGGGGTACCTATATGGAATATAACAACACATCTCAGCCAACCATAGGGCCAGGTGGGCAGCATATGTGTGATAAAATACGGCTGAGAGGCCATCTGTCCCAGCATCCTACCACTGGGCAGGTTCTTTATGGCAGCTCTAATTTCCAGATTCCGCGATAGGGGCATCTAGCGCCTCTCGTTCCTCAGTCGACAGCTGGGGTAGCAGGGTCGGACTGGGAACCCAAAGCAGCCCTGGCAATTTTCTCAGACCAGCCCCTTGGGAAGTACTGCCTGGCCCTGGGAGGCTGGAAATGCCTGCTTGCTGCTTTTGTTACTGGGGGCCGATATTGTAGCACCGCTGCAAAAGCTGCCCCAGTAACAAAACTGGTCCCAACCTCTGCTAAATCGGCCCCCGCCCTCCCAGCCTCCCGGGAAAACGCCTGATTCCCGGTACGGCCAGTCCGGCCCTGTATGGTAGGTTCACCCAGTTTAAGAAGTCCTCAAGCATCTGCTCTGTACAGTTCCTTATAATACGTTATGTATCTGTTTGGGAGTGTACCCGTTCTCCTGTTGGGTCTCCCCTGTTTCCTGAGCTACGCCAGCAGTCGCCAGGCCTTTCCCCCTGTACACGGGGAAATACTCTTTCTGTTTTAGGGAGCTGACCCTGCTCTGCACCTCTGAGTGCCTCTGGTGTGCAACTCTCAGCACCTGGGAGGTCTCAGGGCAGTGCTCCATCACGTTTTCGAGGGACCAAATGTTCCCCTTTTGCACAGTCAACTCTGCTTGCAGCGAAGGGTGCACCCCCACTGACTGACCAAGGCAGTGCCCCATACAACTGCCTCAAAGGTATCCCATTCAATGTTGGTATGTGCAGCCATATGTGCGTTGTTGGCAAAGTAATCCACAGTTGCATCGGCCAGGGGCTCTCTGAATGTAGGCTCACTCAAATAGTTAGGGTTGAGCCCCCAGATGGGTATAGGGGACAAGCGCTTCCACAAGTCCAGTTCGACACGCAAGGGGTTGTGATCGGACAGCGTGCATCCCAAGTATTCAGCTCATCCAACCTGGACTGCAAGCTCCGACGTACATAGTACTGTGTCTAATCACACATGTAGGTCATGCACGTTGGAGTAAAAGGAGTATTCCCTCCGCCTCGGGTTGCGATCCCTCCACACATCCCTAAGGGCCCAGTTGTCTTGCCATGCACTGATATTTTGGGCAAGTCTCACCACTGGAAAGTCTGCAATCATGGTGGAATCAAGTATTGTAGTCCTGTCTGACCAAGCCACCCCACCCTCTTCGAGAGTCAATAATGCAGCCATTCGCACCCACTGAGCTAAAACAGTAAAACATTCCCCAACTTCCCCCACCCCAAGTCAGAGTAGCAACGGCTCTTCAGATAAAAATGAAAAAGCAAACATAGATGTGAATTCCAAACCCCGTGCCAATCTACTGTAAGGAGGTTTCCAGTGTAGGCAGGACGTCGTTACGGCCGACATAGGAGTTGCACCACCACTGACTCCCCTAAATAAATGCAGTATATGTACAGTTGTGTCAGGAGCAGTCTCACTCCTGTGGTGCATGAGTTAATTCCTCCTGCAGCCGCTCACCGGGCGGCAGCAAAGGATAGTTTGCCAGGATGTCCCCCCCCCGTGCTGCGGGCTCCCCAAAGTATGCTTAGTATAGGTGTCGGGAGCAGCCCACACAAGGTAGCCTGCCCCTACACTAGAGGTGATCTACTGTCCTAAGAGTGATGTGGGGGCCCTCAGCGAGTTCCTCCAGTGTAGCGTCCGATTCTAAGTGGTCAGAGGAGGCCATAGTGTTGTCGTCATCCGTGGACCTCATTGGCGACGTCCCCAGGGAAGAGGTGGTGTTGATCGCCACCGCTCTCTCCTTCTCGGCTTGTTTCTGGTTCAGGCGTGTACTCCTGGTGGCTGCTTGGTGTCCCCGGTGTCTCAGTCGCGGTGAGCTCCTGCCCTGCCCTCCATCTAGTCCAACTTAGGGGCCGATTACAATGATGTCAGAAAAGGCTCCGATCGTCGTTCTGAGCCTTTCCGACAGCATCGTAATTTGCCGGTCAGGTTCCTTTCCGCCCGCCTCATTACAATAGAGGCGGTCAGAAAGAAATCCGATCGGTCATTCCGACTGGCTTCCGATGGGCTCGGAGAGCCCGTCCACCAGTCGGAATGCTGTCACTAATCCCAAGGGCGGCTCTTTCCGCCCTTGGGATTACGATGTCGGATTTCGGCAGCCTTTCTGTGCCGGCCTTTCCGACACAGAAAGGCTGTCGGAACTCGACTTTGGGGGCCCCCAGCAGGGCCCCCATGAGTGCACGGCCTCCGGTTGGAGGCCGAAGGGGCAGTGATTTACCATTCAGCATGAACTTGAGGCGGGCAGGAAACAAAAGCATGTACTTAATTCCAGCTTCCCTTAACTCTTTTTTAAGTCGGTGTTGGACTAGCATAGCACAGTCTGGAAAGATAGCTGCAAGGTCTGTCCGATTCGATAGTTGGGCACTTCCCAGGCTTTCTGCAGTATCAAGTCTCTGTCCCAGTAGCTCAGCAAGCGAGCCACCATGGGTCAAGAAGATTCTGTCAGGCTGGCCTTTGCTCAGCCTGACAGATACTCTTCCTGTCAGGAAAAAAGGTGATGGGCGTGGCCCCTTCGCCCATATGGACATGCTGCGGCTGGTTTTATATTAAAGGTTACTGCTTTGTCTTTAATTCTTTGAAGAGCTACATCTGCATACTGGGTGAATGTATTCCAATATTGCATAATAAATCATGTTGAACCAAAAAGGCTTTTTGGAAACTGGTGACTAAGGTGATGGAGATGTGTGGAAGGAGAAAAAAACATGCGGAGGCTCGGCTCATTTTTGGCACGAGGTTCCAAGACGTCCTCAAGCTGAGGCAGAGTCAGGTATCTAGCTCGAACCTGGCTCAAACCTTCAGTGGTTCACCCACCTCTACCCTAGACTTTCAGAGAATGGCCTCTTGTCTGCACAAGATGGCCCCATTCCTTCTTCGATTGACCCCCAGGCCTACATCAAGTGATCCCTGGCCTACATGGCCAAATCTGCATTTCCACTGCTTTCTGTTAATGCTAGGTCAGAGAAAGGAGTTGCATGACTGACTTTTATTTAACATTTCTCTCCCTCTCAGTGTCCTTACCCAGTCCCAGTCGGTACATCCTGTCTATTCACAGCCTCTTCATGACAGGAAATGGTAGGACATGTCACCAATGAACCAGCTCAGGTATGAAACTGGCCCGAGGATGCGGAAGCCTCTGCCACAGTAAAGATTGATACCACCAGGAAAACGTGCGAAGTGCTATCTGTGAGGAAAGCCTGCACAGCGGCTGCCCCGGCGGTACCTTTCCTGTATGTTTGTGAGGGATATTTGCACTGTTGATGCCTGCATGTTACCTATTCTGTTTCCTGGAAGGGTCTGGCGCTCTGGATATCCTTTTGTTACCTGCTCATCGTGTGTGAGGGGGAAGCTTGCAAGTATGATAGCGTTTCTTTGCGTGTACCTAGATTTGCACTGCGGCTGTTTGTACTATTAGGTATAAGCAACGAAAGCGGAAAGTGGATTAGTGGGTGAGGGGCAGAAAACACTGCTGCTGCGTATGCTATGTAACTGCTGTGTATGTGAAAGGGAGGTTTGTATAACCACGCACTCTGTAGTCTTCCTTTCACAGTGAGCTCTCCCTTGCCCTCTGTATTCCCTTGTGCACTCTGGCACCCCACTTGCACCATGTGCTTCCGTTTGTACCCAGCAGTCCCCTTTGCTCACTTCCGTCTCTTGTACTCTCTGCCCTCCCCCCATTGAAGCCTATATTTCTTGTTACGCCCTAGACACCCCCTTGACACCCTGTACACTTATGCCACACCGCACCATGCACACCCCCTTTGCAGCCAGCTCTCCCCAACTTGCATGATGCACTCCACTCTTGCAAACTGTGCGCCCCACCTAACAGTGCCCTTAGTCCCAATACCGGCAACATCCCCCACTTTCCCATAGGCGAACGTGCATAAATAAACCACAAGACACTTTGTTTATGGGAAAAACTGTCGCAGGTTTATTCCATACAAGAGTATGCAATAAGGTGGGTTATCTTACGGGCGATCCATGGGCAGGCAGCCGTCCAACCTATGCTGCCCCTGCCCGCCTGATGAGCCAGCACTGTGGGATGTATGCCCGGTCAGTGCTACACCTTTGTTGATCCACCACTGGATCACGTGTCCCTTGTTACCATCCTACTCACGCCCCTTTCAGGGCGGAGCGTATCAGGGCAAACCCCCGGTTGGTCAGGCCCCCAACCGCCCGAAGGACTAACGGGGCGCCGTCGCGGTTCTCCAGGACCCTGCCCTGAGGATCCTGGTCTTTGGCTCTGGCACCCCTATTGTGCCGCGCAGAGGTACCCTTACTGTACCCGTCTGCCGCAGTGGTACCCTTACTGTACCGGACTGCTTCCAGATCGCCCTGTAACTCCGCCTGCAACACAAAAGTAAACATTAAAACATTCAGTATACTTTGCCCACCAGCTCAGCCGAAGGGTAAGAGGAAGGGAGGGAGACGGCGAGGCTGGCGGCAAAGAGGCCGCTGGGAGGGTCAGAGGGGTATACATACCCTCCCTCCCCCCCCTGGGCGTACCGGAAGTGACGCCCACACCCCCTGAACCGCGGGCTCCAGGCGGAAGCCCTCTGCAGCTAGGACGAGGGGTAGGCTTGTGCCGCAATGGCACTAAAGGGCCGCCCTTTTAGGGGGGCAACCCGTTGGGGGCGGTGGGCAGCCACATAGTCCCAATACCGGCAACATCCCCCCACTTTCCCATAGGCGAACGTGCATAAATAAACCACAAGACACTTTTGTTTATGGGAAAAACTGTCGCAGGTTTATTCCATACAAGAGTATGCAATAAGGTGGGTTATCTTACGGGCGATCCATGGGCAGGCAGCCGTCCAACCTATGCTGCCCCTGCCCGCCTGATGAGCCAGCACTGTGGGATGTATGCCCGGTCAGTGCTACACCTTTGTTGATCCACCACTGGATCACGTGTCCCTTGTTACCATCCTACTCACGCCCCTTTCAGGGCGGAGCGTATAAGGGCAAACCTCCGGTTGGTCAGGCCCCCAACCGCCCGAAGGACTAACGGGGCGCCGTCGCGGTTCTCCAGGACCCTGCCCTGAGGATTCTGGTCTTTGGCTCTGGCACACCTATTGTGCCGCGCAGAGGTACCCTTACTGTACCCGTCTGCCGCAGTGGTACCCTTACTGTACCGGACTGCTTCCAGATCGCCCTGTAAGTCCGCCACAGCCCTGGGGGCGGCCACCGTCGCAGCCAGGGCCCCCCACCACTGCACCTCCTATTACCTGCAACCTGCCCTTTCCAAACATTCCTTTACATCAAGGAGAAACAAGTCCATCCCCACCGGGAACAGTGGACCCCGTCCTCCTCAAAGTACCTTTAACATTTGCCTGGATGAGCTTGTGTCTGATGAAACCCAGACCCCACTGGTCTGCGAGCTTACGCCATGAACAGTTCCCTCTTACAGGGATGTTCAACGGCCTCCCCTGACTTAGCTCCATGCCACCTTGGCGGGGGATCATCTCCGCCCATCAGAGCTTCACATTGACCCATGTAGTTGCTGAAATCACCAAACAGCACATTACAACATGCGACCGCTCATTTCCAGGCCTCCTGCAAATCTAAGGGAAGAGATCACTCCCTACTGGTGATAGATGAACTCCATCTCTATCACGATAGCCTTTGACTTTCGCCCGGGTCAGCTAGTGTCTGCAGAAACCAGAGACTCTTCTGTCCTGTGAACCTGTGCCAGGAACTATTAACCCTCCTGCGGGAAAGTTCCTCTGCCTCACCTGACCTAGCCCCGTGCCAACTTTGGGCGGGGCAATTTCCAACACCAAGGATCACATTGCCCCATCTATTTGCTGATCCCACCTAGCTGCCGTCCTTCTAGCACTGTGTGTGCCTGAACCTCTGTGTCCCCCATCTATGGGACCGCAGCACCCTTGTTATGTAACCGCTCCCACTCCCGCCTACCTGCCTTGGCTATTCGGGCGGGGAGGATTATGCTTGACCTTGCAGTCCCATTGCTTTCTAAATCATGAAGCACAGGAATGTCATAACTAGTGGTATGTGAAAATGAGCAAGGGGGGGGCCCACCTGCCCATGCCATGCATCCTTTGTTCCTTATGGGAATTCCGCCAGCTCAGCTCCCTCTGAGGTGAAACCCCTAGGCAAACCCGCTAGGAGGATCTGTCTGATTCAATACAGTGCGCACTGAGCGATATGGTGCCTAACATTGAGGATTGTCTAAGTCCTACCTAACCTGCCAAAATAGCGGAAACCAAGGTTCCCAGTTCCCTGATTAGCTGAAGTACACCTACAGTGGGTAGGCTAGGGGATACCACGACCACATTGGTCATGTGAACCTTAAGTACACAATTTTCGCCTGTGCGTCCCTCTAAATGAGACAGGCTCCACACCGCTGTGAGGCCAGAGATACACACATATGTTGTGCCCACTATTGGAGACAACTCACCTCTTCTTGGAGTGACAACTACCCAGGTGTCTGCACAAGTCACCCAACCGGCAAGATGGCCCTGACTACCTTGTTTTCTGGCGCCAGGTTTGGAAAGCACCTTGCCTACACTTGCTGCCCCCTGGGAACCACACAATGCCCGTGCTCTGGCCGCAACGCGGCAATGTCCTAGTGTCACATTGAACCCCTGGTCAATTAAGAGTGCCATTCCAACAGTGGCACACTACAGCAGAGACTCCATACCAGGTTAATTTAATTACCCTTCGTATCGTCCACCCAAGAGAGGCTTAGTACCATCTGCCCCCATTACCCTGTGCTACCAAACCTCATCATGACATCACAGGGATTACATAACTCACTAGGTCATTCGGGCCACCGTCCTACCGCTCAGGTAGCACAACCCCGTAGTTGTTGGTAGGAACTGTACTTAGCATAACATAGCACAGGGTTAATGTAAAATTGAACTTTCACACCATTGGGCTGGTAACCGACGGCCAACAAGACAGAACCTGGTCGTGAGATCCCAGTTTCCTAGAGTAAAACAATAAATCTCCTGCACCATTAACAAATGTGCTACATGCACCCATGCCCTAGCCACCTGTTGCTACAGTGGGCAGCCACCCCCCTGAAGGCAGTGATCTGTCCAGCTCTCCTCCGAATTTCTCAGCTATGGGGGCTCCAGATAATCTCAGGTGTGAGAAAAGTCCTTCTAACATGGCCATCCGACGGTTTATACGTGTGACTGGCCCCCAATATGGTATGACCAGCAATGCCCATTATCGGTATTAGTGAATGAAGGCATTATTCATTCATGTACACCAAAGTGGGGGGCCCTGCCCCCAAGTGGTCTTCCCACTTTGTGGCACCCTATCAGTATAAAGTGGTTTAAGGGACTGTCCGTGACTATTGTCTATATTGGGACCAAGCTGAACCATGATATTATTACCGATCAAAGTCTGATGTCAATCGCAACATCTGGCATAATTTCATAAATAGCCCTGACTGGCACCGCCTTCTCGCATCCTATGCTCTGTGTGATCTTGGCCCACTATAGTGTGAGCAGAGCCCCGCGATGTATACCTGGCTACATGTTCGCTAATGCACAAGTAAAATACCCCCTTTCCTATCAATTTGGGTTACACCGTACATAATCAGGCTGCATTGGGCTAGTTAATCTCCTGGGGCCCCAATGCCACTGCACTTGCGGCACTAATGAAACGTTGTCGATTTGGCTGTCAACTTTGCTGCCTGTGCCACCCTTCAGCCCCATGGAAATTGTGCTGGGCTCTCGCTTACTACCTTGCTGAGTGAGCCCACTGTATTCACCAGATTCATTAACAATTTCCGCTTCTGCCTGTACTTGGTAACACGTTCATCCCATGGTATCTTGGCGCTGCATAACATGTTTATTGTTACTCAGCTCCATGGTACTCGTTTTATCGACGTCAGAAGGATGAAATGCTTGTTGATTGCAACCTTGTTGGCCACCCAGCGAAGTATTTGCTCAATGCGCCTCTGCGCTACCGCTCATGCTTCACTAACCCTGCCGCATGTGCACCATCCGGCAAAAGGAATGGCTCCTGTACTCAACTTAAAAGGCAAAGTGCACCGCACGCGCATCTACAATGTGCATCTGCGCTACAGCTCATGCTTCACTAACCCTGCCGCATGTGCACCATCCCGCAAAAGGAATGGCTCCTGTAATCAACTTTGGTCGTCTCTTCGCAGTTCTATCTAGCACATATTCAAGCTGAAGGTATCGAGGCGCCTTACATGAGCACCCGTCACGTTCTACCATGACTTAGCCACATTACAGGCACAGCTAGATGTACGTGGCAGTAGGCCCCGCCAATTATTACACAATCTACAAGGCCGCAATGACAATCATCGAGGGGGGTTCACCACAGGGGAACTAGCAAACTGCAGTGCACTCCCTGCTCCTTACATACATAGAAGAGCAGCCTAGACACCCGAGTATGAATTACTCTTGTGCAACATACTGCTTTTTGAATTAAGCCCCTGCTCTCAAGCTGGGAGAGGGATAGTGTAGTGGGCACAGTTAACAACGCTTCCATCAGGGACAAACATCTTGCTAACCCGGTTTGAGGAGCAGCACGCTGATGCTGATCATGGGCGGGCCCTTGAAATCCTTTAAACTTAATAAAACAGTGGGGGTAGGGGCCCCCTTATTTAGAAGAGGCTGTAGACAATCAACCAGCGCAAGATCCTTGCACAGGTTTGGCACCACACTCCTTTAAACTGTTGGGCAATGACGCTACGCCAAGGTATAAAACGCTATACATGAGCGCCAGTTCCATTACATATTCAGCACAACTATCCTTGTGCTCACAGCGAATGAAAAGCATGGCCTTCAGTGGAAATGTGCTACGCTCACCAATCCAGGAGCGTCCCTCCTAATTGCAATGTTTTGCAGCATGTACGGAATCATGGGCTGAGTGGTCACAGCCCCCTATCTGGCTCATGGCTTAATCATGACCAGACTTCCCTCTGTGTCTGGTTGCTGCCACACAGTTCTTACCCCGGACCACCGGCCGGAAATTATCAGGAAGAGCAACCCCTAGGGGTATTGTGGTTTCCCACTATCTTGATGGAACGGAAGGAAAACCCTGGTACTCCGTCCCTACCCCAGCCACTTTCACCAAACCGAACTCAGCCTACCTCATTCTTTACTGAATTAAAACAGTAACCCCCCCCCCCAGAGAGTCCGCCTCCCACCTTTCCGATCCGAAGCCTCCGAGATCATCTGCGGCGTACCCCAGGGATCTTCCCTCAGCCCAACACTGTTCAACATCTACATGGCCCCGCTCGCACGCATCGCCAGACAGCACGACCTCAACATCATCTCCTACGCCGACGACACTCAACTGATCCTCTCCCTCACCAAGGACCCCCTCGCCACCAAAGCCAATCTCCATGAAGGAATGAAGGCCGTCGCCGATTGGATGAAGATCAGCCGACTAAAGCTGAACACGGACAAGACGGAGGTCCTCATCCTCGGCTCCAACCCCTCAGCCTGGGACGACTCCTGGTGGCCAACGACGCTGGGAGCAGCCCCGACACCCACCGACCACGCACGCAACCTGGGAGTCATCCTCGACTCAATGCTCTCCATGGCCAAACAAGTCAACGCAGTCTCCTCCTCCTGCTTCAACACCCTCCGCATGCTTCGCAAGATCTACAGGTGGATCCCGACAGACACAAGAAGAACAGTCACCCAGGCCCTCGTCAGTAGCAGACTTGACTATGGGAACGCCCTCTACGCGGGAGCCTCAGCCAAGCTCATCAAGCGACTGCAACGCATACAAAACGCCTCCGCACGCCTGATCCTCGATGTACCACGCCACAGCCACATCACCCCCCACCTGAGGAACCTGCACTGGCTCCCCGTCGACAGGAGGATCACCTTCAAACTCCTCATCCATGCACACAAGGCACTCCACAAAACTGGCCCAGCCTACCTCAACAGACGACTCTTCTTCTACGTCCCCAACCGCCAGCTCCGCTCCGCCGACCTCTCCCTCGCCACCGTCCCTCGCATTCGAAGAACAACCACCGGCGGCAGATCCTTCTCACACCTCGCCGCCAAGACCTGGAACACCCTTCCACTAAGCCTACGACAGACCCAAGACCTGCTGACCTTCAGGAGACTACTCAAGACCTGGCTGTTCGACCAGTAGCAGCACCCCCCCTTCCCTCTCCCCAGCGCCTTGAGACCCTCGCGGGTAAGTAGTGCGCTCTACAAATTCTGTGATTGATTGATTGATTGAACCTTGTGTCTGGCATTCCTTTCTAGCATGGCGAAGCCAGCAAGGACAATCTGCCGCGCCCGACGCCGCAACACAACCTGTGCTGCAATGAACCAACGCATGCATCAACAGGGCCCAAGGCCAGACTGACTTTGGGCGAAGGAACCTGCATTTGTGTGCCCTAAAAGTGGCTAACCGGCACCGGGACTCGAGCATGGTCCCCACCCATCATTACAGCTCGAACCGCGGGCCACTTACACCCTCCTGAGAGGTCCCATTCTTGACGATGGCACACCATCAACCTCTACGGAGCAACCAGCTTGACGGACTGTACTTTACATCAAACCATTGTCAGTCTAGAATAAGTGTTGTTCCCCAAGAATGCACCACTTTCAAAACACCCACCGCCATATCACCTAAAGGCTCCTAGAATGGAAAGTAGGAGAACCGGGGGAATGGTTCTCAAACGCGAATGAAAACCTGCATCCAATATGCACTGCTGAAAACGAGCCTCACAGATGGCGCCCCTCCCCTAAGTGTACCTTGGCACCGGCGGCGATGCTGGCCTAAGCCCGCATGCGTGAAGGCGACCATGGCGCCACCATGCCCCCATCAGCTCATAATGCGCCCTAGACGCCAGGGCCCCAGCAACTCAGCTCCAACTCTGCTCTACTGCTCCAAATACCCAAAACGAGAGGCCCGTCTCCGGTAGCAAACAAGAAAGGCACTCAGAGACCTACACTGGTGTGCCATCTCACCGGCGCTGCTGTTGGGCTGCCCGATCTATGGTGCACTCGCCATGCCATGGCCGGTCATTCAGGAGTCGGTGATGAGAGAAGTTCCGCCTGCACCTGACCTCCACCCGGCCCGGCTCACCTGCCTGGCTCACATCCTCTCCTTAAAATACTAGTTGGTGCCTTTGTAGGTACGGTAGATGAGGGATTTGTCCAGAACCGCAGGATGATGTACGGAAGCCGTGTTCGAAACTGGCATACCAGCTCCACGTCGACAGCTCACTACTTGCATTATGTGATGGGGAGTATCCGCGAGAAAAACAATTTTATGTGCCTTTTGAAATAACACTGCTCCATCACCCAAAGCGATGCCACGCTTGCGTTATGGGAGGCTCCCACCCCCTGATGGCGTTACGGAGCAGGCGGCCCCGGGCCTAAACCTCCGTGGATGGTGCCCCCGCATGAACCTCCGCACCCAATGCCGCCGGAATCCTTGGTACCCAATGCGGCACACGGGCCTAGCGCCCCCCCCCTGCAGGATACCCCGACACAGACCCGACAGTCGATTGCATAACTCAAACCTGCCATCGTAGCACCCGTCACTGCTTCTGAGTAATTTAAGTGAGTGACTCGATTTTCAGTTCTATAAACCACCAACATGGCGTGTTCATTTTTGCATACAGGATGTCAGACGGGCATCCGGCTCGGACCCGCTTTCACAGCGCTATCGTCGGCCGCTCTAGCCTTGCGCCCCACCTCAGCCGAGCAAACGTGATCGCTGTAATGTCCACGACACTACAACCCATAGGCACACCGCTATGCTACCTGTACTCGGCCGCGGATCTACCCCTTAAGAGCTGGCTGTAGAGTCGGGGGACCAACCGCAGTCATGGGCCCCGTAGGCCCTATCCGCCCCCCCCCCACTTTACACGGAGGGGGAGCGGCTCAAAAACCACCCCCCGGGACCGACCCAGCCTCCACGGAACCCCCGGGGCACCCCGGCGGTGACGCCTCCGAGTAAACGGGAGCTGCCCGACCCCCCCCCCCAGGCGGCCAGTAGCACAGTCCCAAATGTAGAACCGGGCGAGGGGGGGGGGGAGGGAATGGATATGCCTCACCGGTGAATGCATTCAGCAGCTCCCGAGGGGCAAGACCCAAAGGCGTCAGGGTTGTGGGACGACTTGGATGGCCAGCGATATGGGCTCAAAGCACCAGACAAACCGCTACTCTAGGCTGCCTAGGAGGCGACGAGCACACAGCCGCAGCGATAGCCGCCGGGCCCGGGTCACCCCCCGTGACCGATGCGCCCGACCCGGAGATGGCCCCCCTTGCTGCCGGATCAGTCGGTGCCCCCGCGCGGTGCGAGGCCACCCACTGGGGCCCCAGGAGGAGGAACCCGTGGCATCCGCTGTCCACCAACCGCAGGATGACCCCCGACCCCAGGCAGACGACATTGCAATCAGCCCCCCCAAGCCGCTGAGACACACGGTGCCCACGCGGGGCATGGCCACCCACTGGCGCCCAGGAAAGAGGGACACGCGGCATCCGCTGCCCCCCGGCCCCGTAGAATCGCAAGATGCCCACTGGCTCCTGACTGTCTTGCCCGCTGGGCACGTTTAAACACAGCCCGGAACGGGCGAAGGGGCGAGGCGGAGATTGTTTCCCGCGACGCAGCTGTGGCCTATGTGCCAATCCCCTGGCGCCAGCTGCTGGAGTCCACTCAGGGTAGGCCGCGTGGGCGAGGCCCCTTAAGGCCTGCTGCCCCCCCCCTCCCCTAGAGGGGCGGAACGCCACAGCCGCACCACCCAGAACTGGCGAGTGAGACAGGTTGCTGAGAACCGCTGGTGCCAAATAAATTGCACTTACCACTGCGCAATGCCCATGAGACAGGACATCAACCCCAGGTCGCCTTCCAACAACAGGTCGGAGGCCGGGCAGCAGCGAGGCCGCGGGCCAACATCCATGCCACTCGCACGGTGCCAAACGCTCCCCTCCAGTAGTACTTTTGTACCTTGCAATGTCACCCAACTCGGAAGTTGCAGCGAAGATGAAGGCGGCTGCGGACTTGCAAGACAGAGGGACTCCTAATGACACCCTGCTCTATTACGAGTCGCATGGCCGTTACCAGCCACGGAGCCAAAACCCCCCCTTCCCACCCAACTCAGGACCCGGGAACCCAGGACCGCCTCAAGCCCCCCGACCAGGGAACAACCAGGGGGTCGGGACCACAGAGTCCTCAATAGTGGAAAAGAAAGGAGAGGCTGTTAGGCCCCCGCCAATGGCCCTTCCTAGCCCGCACTCACCACAACCGAAAACCGACGCCGCGATCAATGGACCCCAAACGAGGCAAACGAAGACACACAAGGAGTCGCCTGACCAGGGGACCCAACGTGTCAGACGGCGTGTCCGGCGTGTCCTGCCGCTGCTAAGACAGGCCTGAGAGCGTACCCCCCTCTTAGGCCCAGCCCCGACCCCTCGAGGCACGCAACCCAGTGGGCCTCCTGCGAGGCCGGACCAGGGAGCTTGGAGCATGGACGGGGGCCCCCTCCGGCAATGGCCTGCGTGGAGGACGGAGGGTTGGTGATTGACTCACCTCGCTGGTGAACCATTGGCATGTTCGGGGGGGGGGGGGGTCCCTAGCACCCGCGTCGCTCGCTAGGCCGCGCAACGGCCAGTCTCACCCACCCGCCCAGGCGTGCTCCGGCCATGCGAAAACCGGCGGCCAACCGTTCCACCCCCGGCACTTAAGCCGAACCGATGCACCCGGATTGCCGTGCCCCAACGCACCGGGGGCCGCCGGTGAATCAGCCGACGGCCCCCAAGCCCGTGCGAGGGAGGGAGTGGAGGGCGAGCAGACCACCCCGGGCCGTGGAGGACAGCGCCCCCAAGCCAAGGGGCCCCAAAGGGGGGGGGGCGACTAACCTGATTAAACCCAGACGGTGGGCGACCCGAACGACCTCCTAGACGGCGAGGCTGGCGGCAAAGAGGCCGCTGGGAGGGTCAGAGGGGTATACATACCCTCCCTCCCCCCCTGGGCGTACCGGAAGTGACGCCCACACCCCCTGAACCGCGGGCTCCAGGCGGAAGCCCTCTGCAGCTAGGACGAGGGGTAGGCTTGTGCCGCAATGGCACTAAAGGGCCGCCCTTTTAGGGGGGCCCCCGTTGGGGGCGACGGGCAGCCACATTCCTTTGCCTTTCATGCAGTGAAAAGATGTTGTACAAGCTTCATTGGTGTACAACAAGGGGGTAGGTGCCTGCAGCAGCAGTGCCAGATTCGCTGGCACAAGGAGCTGGCGTCAGCAGAGTGTGAAGCCTCACACGAATATACACGTGTGACAGATCCAACAGGCTGGGAGCAGTAATCCTCTTCAGCTCCTTGTCTGCACTTAACACTGACATCACCGGCAGCGCTTTAAGTGGGATGACAAAAGTGGGTGTGGCCTATGTCATTAAGAGCGTCGCTTGAACATGTAAACTACAATCCCGTGCTTCAGACAACGTGCGAATTAACTTGTATTCGAGTGCCTCTCGGTGAGTTTTCTGTTATTTATCCAGAAACATCACACAATATAACAGACATTTGCCTAAAACAAGCCAGACCTATTGGCTTAGCCAATGCTCGTTAGCAGTATCAGCAAAAGTAGTAACAATGATATTGTTGTGTAGAATTTGAAATTAAAATGTTTCAACTCTGAAAATATGTGACTGTGAACCAAACATTGCTGAGGCCTGTGCAAGGGGTAGTGGTCTTCAGAGTTTCCAGCACTGCTTTCCCCTGCAGCTTCTCTGAGTCACAGGCTTTTCCTCCGCCCATCTTTCTGAAATCCTCTGCATATTTCAAACCTCACCTCACACACTCAAATCTAAGCACTCCATTTTCTTTACTTTCGCCCTGTATATATTTTAACATCTTTGTAGCTACTTCACACACTTTAGCTTATGTTCATCATCAAAAGTGGCTCATGGCACCTTTGCTCTATGCGCTCAGAGGGGCCAAGGATTGGATGAGCATGTATTTCCCGTTAAGGTTCTGATCACTAGTGTCTTTTGCTGTTAGCCGCCCCTGGGACTTCACGGATTTTAAAGCAGGGCAACTAGAACACACTGACGAGTCCCAAACAAGGCTTAGCTTGTCTGATCATTGAACAGTCTTTGAGAGGAGTCTTTCTGATCAACAAAGGCTCTTTTACAAGGGCAATGCCTCTCGCATCCGACAGATTTGATCTGTTATTTGAAATCATTGCTGCTAAAAAGTGACCGTTTCCCACTGTAAATGTGCAGTCCAATCTTACTTCTTCTGGTACCTTGATCTGGTCAGAAAACGCACCAAGAAGATGGTTGCAGATTAGGTTGATGAGAGACAAGGGAAGGAGGGAGAGGCTGTTTGTTATATACGTTATCATATGGAAAGTACAGTATCTCTTCTACAGCCATTCGCTGAGACGATAAGGTCTACATATCTGTCTTTCAAGGACAGATAGAGCGATCCATATGAGGGTTAGAATAAGAGATAATGGCTTAGATTAGAGCGAGACAGATAACATATCCAGTGTCATCTGACCCAGAGAGGTGAAACCTGGGGCACGAGATGAACCAAAATGGCTGCCGCTTAAACATAGAGCTCCTGCGGGTTTTGATAATGCCCTGCTTGGGGCAGGAGGGAGAGAGGTCCAGAAGAAGAGGATGTTAAAATTATGGGCTCGACTCTCTAATGCCGGGCATCATCTATAGCTTATTTGTACAGTGCATACACCAGCCTTTCCCCCTTCTAAGGTAGATAAAGTGATTACCATTGTGTAGAATAATAATATTAACTCCATATATGAAACAACGGAGAGCCTGTTATATGTAAATGAATTAAAAGACCACCCAGAGGCAGACTATCGTATAAGTGAGTACCAACAGACCGGTTGAGATGGGGCAGGGAAAGGCACAGCTTCAGACGCAACTGACTCTTCCCAGCCATTTGGTCTTTTTAGATAATCTAGATTCAACAGTGATCCATATCACATAGTGTGAGAGGCACTGGTTTAAGGTATCAATGAGTGAATACTGTAATTATGGATTTTCCATCATCACAGGAGGTGCCATCACTGGATTTCCCTTCATCCATCTGCACAGGAGGTGACATCATGGGAATTCCCATAATCCATCTACACAGGAAGTGACATCACTACCCCCATTTCCCACCCCGCCCAGGACCTACTTAATGGCTGCCACAGCATGGACATACAGCGATGTGCGCAACGGACACACCAAGGGCAAGCCATGTGCGTACGTCCGCGAATGGACCACACCCAGTGCCAGCAACGTTGGTTCTCCCCCTCCTGCTGCTACCATGCTGCTATCCTCTGCGCCCTCAAACTTGGCACCTCTACACACACTGCTGCCTCACGGCACCACACAATACCGAGACAGCATTCTCCTGTGCTTCCTACAAGTTTTTCATGCACTTATCCATTCTCAGCACTCACCGCACCAGCACCAACCGAGCTCCCAACATCCCACTCCCTCACATTCACAAAGTCCTGCAGCCACCCACACAACACTTCAAACTTGCATGCATGGTCTTCAACAACCGCTCACTCACCAAACAAGCCACAGAGATCAGGGACCTGCTGCGTGACAATGCCCCAGATCTACTTTTCCTCATGGGAACCTGTTTGAACCCTGCATCGGCACCTGCCATTGCCATAGTAACTACCCCCTCCCCCTCCCCCCCCCTTTTCCAGGCTACATGATTGCCAGCCAGGCAGTGGCGGTTGGTGGACTCTAAGGGCCTGATTCACAGAACTAACTTACGTCAAAAACGTAAAGTTAGTACTTTTTGGTATTCACAGAATACACTTACTCATTTTGGTATTCACAGAATGAACTTACTCATTTCAGTATTCACAGAAGTTAGTAGTCCTAACTTTAGGACTCCTAAATGCCTTCTGTGAATACCGAAAGTCTTAAAGTTAGGATTTTTCTCAGTTTAGGAGTAGTAAAGTTAGGTTACTACTCCTAAACTGAGAAAATCTTAACTTTAAGACTTTCGGTATTCACAGATGGCATTTAGGAGTCCTAAAGTTAGGACTACTAACTTCTGTGAATACCGAAATGAGTAAGTTCATTCTGTGAATACCAAAATGAGTAAGTGTATTCTGTGAATACCAAAAAGTACTAACTTTACGTTTTTGACGTAAGTTAGTTTTGTGAATCAGGCCCAGTAAGTGGTGAGCCGGAAAACTGAAATCTGAGTTGATCTCATGATATAAGGTAGCGAGTGAGCTTGAACTGAAGGAGAGGTTATGGCGAGGATGTTTTCCTCATGTGACAACCTTTTGAAAAACAAATAGTCTCAAGGGTGCACAAAGGTGGGTTATAGTGCCTTCTTGTTGCCTCTGGCAGTGGTTGTCAAAGTCTCAGTCTGGTTGTCTAGCGTGGCATGGGCAAACCTCCACTATGACTAGCTGTCGTTATGTAGTATTCTAGCCTGGCACTTGGGTCTCGTGCCCTGGGTCTGGTAGGTGAGACTGGTACTGCACAGTGTGGGCATTGGGGGACTGGGGCGGGTTCCCTATGTTGTAATTTGGTCTCAGCACAGTTGCTGACGGCTTTGGGATGTGCAGGTTGTGGTGGGTGGTCAAAGGAGAAAAGGGACTGAGTCTGGCAGATGGACAAACACAGTGGCACCAGTGGGACAGCGCAGCAAGCAGCAGCCAGTACTGGAGTGACTTACTCACAGTCACTCAAGTGCAGATGCTCACCGAGTGAGACTGGGAGAGGCCGATGAGCAGTACCTGATATCACCACCAACCAGTTATCAGGTCACCCTACTGTCAGAGTGGGGGCCTTGGGATAATATAATCAAGATGCTAGGCTGCAGCAGTTGAGGGAGGCAATGAAACCAGCCCAAGTGAGCCCAGCAGGAGTCAGGGCAAGTGAATTCCATCGGTACTCCATCTGCCCAAAAGCTAAGAGCATATGACTGGTTCACCATCAGCGCCCAAATCAGCTTCAAAGATCTTTGCTGTATCCACAAATGCATCCAAGAGATGTGCTCAGAATAACTCTGCAACAACATACAGCACCACACCCATTGACAGTCCACGTTTTGATGCAATGAAACCCTTTACCAGATATCCACTGATACCCACAGTACACTAAAAGTCAAAGGTAGGTAGACTTCCACTCCAAATACCTCTGTTCTGAAATGCCCAAACTTGGGACCTCTGTGCTGAGTCCAACCAGCTCAACTTTAAAACAAAACTCAAAACCTACTTCTTAACTCTCCACACTCTCGCTGCTCCAAGCAGAAGTTGTGTTCGCATCTATGCTCTACGATTGGCATTCAATCGCTCAGTCATACAGTTGAAGAATAACAGACGCTTTTAAATAGATTTTCGCCTTTTTTCAAAGATAGGTTTAGCAGGGCCAGGGAATTGGTGACGGGCCCTACCCAGACTTCAGATGTTCAAAGACAAACTGTAAAACGTTGAAAATACAAGATATTGTTAAACCTGAACTGAAAAGGCAGTTTATGGAGTTTATTTTTAAACATCTCCACATGAGGGAGATTGCGTTCCACATTGGATTAGAGTCACCACCAATTTTCTCATGAAGCTCTAACCTACATTCCGGTGCTGTAAACCATACGCAGCTCTGGGAAAGCATGTCAATCCTGGTGTTCAGCGTTCATTGCTCTCCCAGTTCTGGTTCTCTCACACAAGTCTGCTAATGTGCCTCAATCTTCACCCGTACCCTCCCCACAGCTTTTCCAGTACTGAAATCCCAAAATAACCCTAGAAATGTACCTCAGTTCTGATCCACAGTACCCAGGGCACAAGTCCTAAAAAAAGAAGAGGGGGAACTAACTTAGTTAATCAGAATGTGGCATCACGGCGTGTGACATCACGGTGTGTGACATCGTGGTGCGTGACATCACGGCGCATGACATCACAGCGCGGGACATCACAGGAAGTGGCATCATAAGAAGTGACATCAGATCTTGAGCCCTCACATATATGTTTAGCAGGTCTATCATGAGCACATTTCGAGTATACACACAAACCCTCCTGATTGAGGCAGAAGATTCACACTTTTGAAAGCTACGCATAAAACAGTGTTGCCTTTTGTCAACGCAAACTTCCTCTACCCATAGTGCTTTACAAGAAAAAATAGTGGTACTTAAATTATTTCAACGCCTCCTCAGGGGTAGTAAGCACTATATAAATTACATTTATTTTGTGTAAATACAGGGAAAGACCAATGCATCTGACATTCTTACAGTGCATGCATATCTTGTAAACAGGGACTGAACAAAGTGAAAAGCTGCCTCTCTTAAGTATGTGTGTAGTGCTAACAAGGTGTGAGCCTTTGTTTCCCCTCTGCTGCATTTGCTTCTAGGTGTGAGGCTCCTTACTGCTCCCAGCCAGGAGACTCGAACAAAAGGAGGCCTGATGACCCCTCAGATTTGGCCTTTGTTATGGGCCCAGCAGGAGTCTGAACTAAGGAAGCCCCATCCCAGCCTGCACGTTGTTGCGATCGAAAGCAGACAACAACGTGCAGGCGCTGCTGAATGTGTCCCAGTGTTTGCAAATAACACCGGGACGAATTCAGAATATTTTTCAGTGGGGCCCAACTTCTTGGCAGGGTGGACGGTGTCCATCCTGTGAAAATAGTGGGCGGACGCCGTCCACCCGCGTGTACCCCCAACTCGTGCCCTGACAGTACCCTATTGCAGCACAAGGATAGAAACTGAGCCCTACCCTAGCAACTCAATTCAGATTTACACCACAAGATACCATTAAATACCAGGATCATGCCATGTACCCACAGACAGCTCTGCCTATACACTGATTCCCGATTTGCATCACTTCACTGATATTCCAATACAAGGCCTGCAATCCATCAGCATCCCCGGCCCCGGCTCTGCTGCCAGAGGGCGACGAGGAATTGCCCTCCCCACTTTTCCGCTCAGTCATTCACTCCACCTCCCTCCCTCACGCCACTCACCCCTCCCCCTCGCCTTCTCCCTCGCTATTCTCCCACACCCCCTTCCCGATACCTCACCCTATTATTTCTCCTTTTACCGTTCTTCACCCTTTCCGTGGCTCTGTCCTCCCCTCACCCCGTCCTCTCTTCACCCCTCCGCTATCCCTCTTTATTCATCGCTTCAATTACTGACTTCCCACCGCCCTGTCATTCGACTTCCCTCTCCACGTTTTCTCCTTTCCTCACCCTCTTTTCTCCTCACTATACCCTCTCTCTGTTTCCTACCTTTCACCTCTCCCTGTCTGCCCTCCACCCCCCTCCTTTCCCCCTCGCTCCCCAGTCCTCTGGAGGCCCTTCGGGTAAACAAAAGAGCAGCCCTTTATATAACTGGACATTTGGAGCACGGCACGAGAAGCCCCCTTCACTTTGAACTGGAGGAGGGGGGTGTCCATTTCAAGGGGATTTAATGTCAGCCTTTGAATGCCCCCCTCACTCCCCCCCTCCACCCCCCCAGAGAGGAGCGCGCTGCTCTCTCAGCTCCATGCAGGGCACGAGTCGGGGTACACGCGGGTGGACGGCGTCCGCCCACTATTTTCACAGGGTGGAGAAGTTGGGCCCCACTGAAAAATATGCTGAATTCCTCCCGGTGTTATTTGCAAACACCGGGACACTTTCAGCAGCGCCTGCACATTGTTGTCTGCTTTCGATCGCAACAACGTGCAGGCTGGGACGGGGCTTTCTTAGTTCAGACACCTGCTGGGCCCATAACAAAGGCCGAATCTGAGGGGTCATCAGGCCTCCTTTTGTTCGAGTCTCCTGGCTGGGAGCAGTGAGGAACCTCACATCTAGAAGCAAATGCAGCAGAGGGGAAATAAAGGCTCACACCTTGTTAGCACTTCACACATACTTAAGAGAGGCAGCTTTTCACTTTGTTCAGTCCCTGTTTACAAGATATGCATGCACTGTAAGAATGTCAGATGTATTGGTCTTTCCCTGTATTTACACAAAATAAATGTAATTTATATAGTGCTTACTACCCCTGAGGAGGCGTTGAAATAATTTAAGTACCACTATTTTTTCTTGTAAAGCACTATGGGTGGAGGAAGTTTGCGCTGACAAAAGGCATCAATGTTTGATGCGTAGCTTTCAAAAGTGTGAATCTCCTGCCTCAATCAGGAGGGTTTGCGTGTATACTTGAAATGTGCTCCAATGTGCTCATGCTAGACCTGCTAAACATATATGTGATGGCTTAAGATCTGATGTCACTTCTTATGATGCCACTTCCTGTGATGTCATATGCCGTGATGTCACGCGCCGTGATGTCACGCACCACGATGTCACTCACGGTGATGTCACGCGCCGTGATGCCACTTGCATTCTGATTAACTAGGTTAGTCCCCCCACTTCTTTTTTTAGGACTAGTGCCCTGACTCCATGCCTTGACTTTGTGCCTCCAATAAAACACTCAAAGAATCGGCAATAATCCAGAAATAGAGCATTTTATAGGGTGACAATGTTGTATACCCCACCCGCAATTTACTTACTTACAGATGACCGTATCGTATGGCTTATGGCATTTTCGGCTTTGTCCCCTCTACCCCCCTGTGAGAAGCTGGGTTTCTGTTGCAGTAACCCCCACCCCTACTGATGCACTTTGACTTGATGTGCCCTGTGTCCCTGACAATCAGGTTCCAAGGGCCTGTGTTCTTTCCCCAAAACTGTACCCAATTGGCATCTCTGGCCATAGGTCAGCCCCTGGTAAATGGTCCCACAGGTACCCAGGGCACTGTGACTAGGGAAGACCTCTAAGGGCTGCAGCACTTATTGTGCCACCCTTAGAGGCCCTGGACCTTTACGCTCACACCTACCTTTGCAGGCTGCGTGTCCTGGTGCAGAACAAAGTGAAGAGTCGACATGGCACACATCCCTGTGTGCCATGCCTACAACCCACTGCTCTGGTATAGATCAGTCATCCCTCTAGCTGGGTGCCCTATACCAGTGGTGAGGGTACAGGTGCATGAGCCCTGTACCCCAAGTCCATTATTAAACATTGTAAGTGCAGTGCTGCCATTAGGAGTATATGGTGCTGGGAGTTTGTCATTACAAACTCCACAGCACCATAATGGCTGCACTGAAAACTGAGAAGTTTGGTATCAAACTTCTCAGCACATTAAACCCACACTGATGCCAGTGTGGGATTTAATGAAAAATGCACAAAGAGGGTATCTTAGAGATGCCCCCTGAAAAACGACCTATCACTAGTGTCCAGGCTGAGTGGCTGCTTTCAGCTGCCACCACCGGACATGTTTCGGGACCCCTGGGTCGAGAGCCTGCTGCTCTTGGGGGCCTGAAACAATGCACATCCTGGGACGAGGTGCCAAGCCTCCTCCCCCAGGATTGGCAGGGTCCACGAAGGGGAAGCTTCAAAGGCTTGCCACCTTTGTGAGCTTCCCCAGGCCACTTGCTGCTTTCAGCAACTGGTCCCCACTGGTTCTGATCCCCACTTTGGGCGGGAGAACCGGCAGGAAAAACAAGTGAGGAAGAGAGGTGTGCCGACCTCTGCCAACTCCACCCCTCAGGTGGGGGAGGCGAGGTGAAGCACAACTCTCAGTCCCCGCCATCTTTCAGATGGGGGGGACCCAGCCAACCAGGGAAAGGCTTATGCCCCCCTCCCACCGGAGGGTTGTTAGGTTTGAAAATCCCATTCCTGCTATGCACTCGTATCATGCTACATTAGGTTAGCAGTGTGTCTAAATAGATGCCATTTGTATTCACATTATGCAACCCACTGAGTTATCCCTGCAATGTGCAAGCTTTAGTTAGCAAGTGTGACTCCATTTTGTATTTCGTAATCCCTATTAGGCTGTGTCTGAACTAGGCCTCATTATTCGTATTGCCTGCCTCAGCAGAAAACTGTATTTAGTTATTATTTTTCTTTCCTGTTCAAGGCTGCTTCTCGACTTGACTAATGAATAGGCCATTCTGCCCTCGCATGCCTATTCGAGTGTGTAGTTCTGCTCCCACGTTAGGAGACGCTGAGACTCAGCGCGGTAACCTTGAGTTGCTGATAGCATGTACCCATCTGGCAGGTGGTAGCCCATCCTTCTGTGCCTTCTTTGTTCATGTTCGGCCCAGGCCGGTAATTTTCCACTGTGGGCGTGGTTGGGGGTTCTTGGAGGAATGATCATGCATTGCAGGCCGTTGGGGAGCCAGTCCCTCGGCAGACATCTTAGGGTGCAGGTCAGATTGGACTCCTCTGCAGAGTATTACTAATAAATGCTTGTTTGTATTCTCTACTGTCTGACCGACTCTTCATTTCTTGGGAAGGCATAGCAGGTGGTTGTAAGTAACCCGGGTGGCCCCTAAGGGCCACTTCCTTCAGTTGGCGCCCGAACAGGGACCCCGCAAGGTGATCTAGCTCGCCCGTAATCGGGTTGTAGGGTCGGGGTTGCGTCTGGTCGGTCGGGCGGATCGGGGTACCCCACACGATCGAGCTTGGTTCTCGCAGCTGCCCCGCCCATCTGATCGGGCGACTCCTCGTCTAGTGGTCACCGGCTGGGGTCCTGAGAAGGCAAAACCTTGGAGTTGACCGTTTGGTCCGAAGAGTCGGCAGTGGAGAATAACTTGACTCGACCTGTGTGCACCAGGTGAGTGATTTGATTCTTGAAAAATTGCGCCATTCTTGAACGGCACGAGCCTACAGGCTGTGTCTTGGTACGGTCTCCGGACTGTCTTACTTGAACAACATTAGCCGACGGGCTGTGTCTTGGTACAGTCTTCGGGCTGTCTTGGTTTGAACTTGGTGGGTTCGCGGACCCTTTTAAAAGACACAGAGTGTTTGTGAACAGTCTGCCAGGCCAACTGTAAATTTGGCCTGTTCTCGAAAAGGTCTGGGGCTGTTTGCGAACAATCTGCCAGGCCAACTGGAAATTTGGTCTACTCTTGAAAAGATCTGGGGCTAGAGCCTGTCTTCTTGAACTTGGTACGGTCTACGGACTGTAGGAAGCGGTCCTCGGACCGTTTTGGTTTGGTTTTTGAACAATATTTGTATTCTTTATTTTTTCCTTTTATTATTTTGTTCGTTGGTGTTGTTCTACTGAGGCTCGATTGGAAGAGAGCCAGCCTGCGCCTCCGGAGGGTACCCCAAATTTTGATGTATACGTCAAGCACGGTATTGGCCCTATTATGTTTAGCACATAGTGGAATAAATATACGAGGGACAATACTGAGTTACAATGGCCACTTACTGGCTCGTTTGATGAGCAAAAATTGAATTTCTTGCAGGACAAATTGTTCGCCAAAAAGAGCAGGCAGTTGATGTTTGATTCTCTAAGAGTATTGCAGAAGGAAGCAAAGCAGCAGCGTATGAGAGCAGAGAAAGAGGCCCGGAAGAGGCAGACGCAAACTATAACGCAGAAAGCAGAGGCCTATGAAAGGGCAAAGATAGAGAAAGGCATAGAATGTGCAGATAGAAAGTTTCGATTGCAGACAGATAAATGTTATGTCACTAGAGAGGAAGGTGATATTTTCGTTGAAGAGCTATTGGATTCTCGCCCTCCTCCACCTTATGCTCCTGAGCGGATATACACAAGGGTTCCCACATCTCAGTCCCCGGCCTCTGGTGCCGCACTTCCTAGTATTTTGGCCTTTAGTCAAACTGCTTTGGCCCCAGCCCTGCCTGCTCCTTCCCTGCTCACGCTAGGAACTAGGGTGGGAGCCGTTAGCTCTCCTGTTCCGTCTACTGACTCTGTATCTACTGCTACATCCCCCTTTCACTCCTACAACACTGTCTCCTTTCATGATGATACCTGTCTCCTCAGCTGCTCCTTCTCCCTCAAGTATGACACCCCTAGCACTGCCGAATGGCGAGACCCCTGTACGTGGGATGCATGAAGGGAACTGAGCGGCAGCACGAGACCGTATGGACAAAGTGTTGGTGCGTTCTGCTGTAGGTGATGAGGAGAAGCAAATGGTGGCGAATCAGGCGGCTCAGTGGGCTCGGAACTCAATCTATAGTGTGGAAGATGTGTGGAGTGTGATGAAAGATTATGAGCCCTTCATAGAGCAGTATGCTCTTAAGCACAAGTCGGCCATGCTAATAGGACTGTGGGAGCAGTGTTTTCAGGGCGTTGCACCGCAGATCATCTATGACATACGGGACAGGTTATATGCTGCAGATATGGCTCCTAATGAGGTTTTTAGCAATGTAACGACATTGGTGGGTTATCGGGGCAGATTGCACCAAAAGGTTCCGACGATGGTGACCCAGTACCCCATGAGAGAGATCCATCCCATTTATCATCCTGAAATACCAGAACTGCGCGACTCCACAAATACTGTAATTAGGCCGCGAGTCGATGCTCGGTTCCAGGAACAGTGGATCTATACTCCTTGGAAGAGGAGTGAGGTAATATCCCTTAAAAGTCAGTTGCCAGACCCTCGGAAAAACCCGACTGCGTATTACAAAGAGTTGACAGAGGCGGCCTCCTCCACGGTGATGACGTTAGCAGATATTGAGTTGTTCTTTGGCTTGTTGGTACCGGTGGATATCTGGAGGGAAGTGCATACACAGGATCATGATGTGGAATTGGGAGGAACATGGGATCAGATCAGGGCGTGGGATAAGGACCGCAAGCCCGGTGACAAGCCGAGGGCGGCGATATTGGCTTTACCGGGCCGCATTATCACCTATATGCATTCTCTTATCCCGCCGAGATGGGTGGATTGGGAAAAATTGACTGCATATCGTCAGAAGAAGGACGAGAGTGTGTCTGATTTCTTTACTAGGTTTGAAGGGGTGTTTCTCGACTTTAGTGGCCAGGATCTGTCATTGGAAGGTGGTGTCCGGTTGTTTGTCAGCAGGTTCGTTACCAATCTGCTTCCTGAGATTGCGACTAGGTTGCAGGCTTCAGAAAGCACTTGGAGCACCTCTTCCCCGTCGGTAATATTGAGCATGGCACAGTACTACGAGCATAGAGAGAATGAAGAGAAGAAGAAAGTGGAGAAAAAGTCAAAAGATTTGAAGACGAGGGTGTTGATGCAGCAAGTTGCGAGGGGTAACGGAAGAGGAAGAGGTTTGGGTTCGGCCCAGCAGCTACCCCGGTCTAACAGGGGTGGTTCCTCGAGCGCACCTATTGGGCTCAATCAATGTGCTTATTGCAAGCAGGCGGAATGAGTGTCCGGAGTTAGTCCTGAAAGACGAGGCCCCGAGAGGTCGGGGTTTTAGAGGACGTGGAAGAGGAGGAGGAGGCCGGGGGGAGATGCAATCAGAGAATATATTGTTTAATAGACAGAGCGGGAACTATTTTGACGACCCCCAAGGGAGGCAGTACTATCATGATTACTATGACATGGACGAAGTGACGGGGATGTCTCACAGCTAGGATAGCCAGGGACAGGGCAAGGGACCAGTTCCAGTGCCTGTAGATCAGTGCGGACCCTAGGTCACTGCAGATTTACACGGTACGACCGAGAAATTCTTAGTTGATACAGGGGCTATGAATAGCTCTGTTTCCCGTTCACTGGTCCCAGGGGCGGCTCTGTCCGGCCAACACAACGTTTCGGTGGGTTTCTCAGGCATGCCGGTTTTCAGCCCCATTTCCAAACCTCTTGCTTTGACTATTGGCCCCTTCACGGTTGATTCACCTTTTCTATTAACGTCCAATTGTGGGGAGAATTTGTTAGGGTTGGATTTGTTAAAAAGGTTGCATGCGACAATTTTTTGTTCTCCAGACGGTGTTTACATGACTATTGGACCGCAGGTGGCCCGTGCCACACAATATCTCACAAAGGATGCCCCCCTCCCCGCTGAGTTTAAAGATGTGCCATGCACACTGTGGGCTACAGGAGACACGGATGTGGGGTTACTCCAGATCCCACCGGTCTCTATACAGATTAAGGACAATGCTGTATGGCCACGTATTCCCCAGTACAAGATATCCCAGGCAGGAGAAAAGGCCTTATTGCAAATAATACAGGATTTGATTACGTCTGGTATGGTTGAGGAGACAGCGGCGAATGTGTGTAACAGCCCTATTCTTCGTTTTCTTAAAAAGGCACCTTTGGATTCTTCTGATGCTCACCCTGACGTTTACCGCTTCATAATTGACCTTAGAGAGGTCAATAAAATAGTGATTCCCCAGTATCCTGTAGTCCCAGGCATTACCACGATCTTGACAATGATTCCCCCGTCTGCAAAATTCTTCTCTGTGATAGATTTGAAGAATGCTTTCTTCAGCATTCCAATCCATACAGATAGCAGATATCTGTTTGGATTTGCAATAGCCGGAAGGAGCTTTAGGTTCTGTCGTGCTCCACAAGGCTATACGGAGAGTCCTAGTATCTATAGCCAAGCTTTGAAAGCTCAATTGGATTCCTTAAAACTTCCCCCTGGTAATGTGCTGTTGCAGTACGTTGACGACCTCCTTGTGGCTTCAGACACTGAAGATGGTTGTAAAGAGGCCACAGTTAAATTGCTGTTACATTTGGCACACCATGGCCACAAGGTGTCATTTTCGAAATTTCAATATTGTCGACAGGCGGTCACCTATTTAGGTCACCTACTGTCGAAGGAGAGTCGTAGACTAACACCTGAATGCATAGCTGCTATTACTAATATGCCTGTTCCTAAGACCCAACGCGAGGTACGCGCTTTCATTGGTATAACTTCGTATTGTCGTCACTGGATCCCTAACTATTCCTTACTAACGAAACCCCTCCTTTACCTGACCACCAAAGAAGTGCATGAACCCCTGCCTTGGACATCTGCATGCCAGCAAGCTTTTGAGCAATTAAAGGTTGCGCTTTGCTCTGCTCCTGTGCTTGGTACTCCTGATTACCAGAAGCCTTTTGTGCTCTATGTACATGAGGCGGACGGTTGCGCGCTTTCTGTTCTAACACAGGGTTTCGGTGGTAAGCAGAGACCCTGTGCATATTTCTCTGCTATTCTTGATAACGTCGCCAGAGCTCTCCCAAGCTGCCTGAGGGCTGCCGCAGCGGTGGCAGTTTCTATCAGGCAATCGGCAGGGCTCGTCCTTGATATGGATCTCACAGTCATGGTACCTCATGCTGTGGACACACTGTTGAATAAGACAAAGACACAGCACCTTACTAGTGCGCGTCTGACTGGATATGAGTTAACTTTGTTTGCTCCGCACATTACCATCAAACGCTGTGCTACTCTGAACCCAGCCACGTTACTACCCCTCCCTTCGGAAGAAAAGGACAATGATGTCCTTGATTGTTTATTTCGGACTGAGGAAGAAACGAAGGGATGGGTAGACCTGACTGATGTTCCCTTATCTGACCCCCAAGGGGAACTATATGTTGATGGCTCTTGTTTCAAACTACCAGATGGCACTACCACTGCAGCTTATGCAATCACAACGTTACACACTGTAGTTGAGACATCCCGTATCCCATACCAATCGGCCCAGGCTGCAGAGTTGGTTGCCCTCCTTAGGGCTTGCGAGTTGAGTGAGGGACTGACTGTCAGTGTCTACACAGACAGCCAGTACGCCTTTGGGGTGGCCCATAATTTCGGGCGCCTCTGGGCAGAGAGAGGGTTCTTGACCTCGCATGGGTTGCGAATACAGCATGGTCCATTGATACATAGATTGTTGTCAGCACTGAAACTTCCTGATAAATTGGCAATAATAAAATGTAGCGCTCACAAAGCAGTAACAGACGATGTGGGAAAGGGAAATGCTTTTGCAGATCAGACAGCTAAGGAGACAGCTAGATCAAAGATGAAAAAGATGTTCGTGGCAGGACCCGCTAGGTGGGTTCCAGACAATGGAATGTTCGAGGACACATTAAAAAATGTCAGGGAAATACAGATCGAGGCGACAGTAGATGAACTGGCAGTATGGGAGGAGAGGACAGGGCGTTTGGACGAGGATGGGTGTTGGACTGAATTGTCTGGGAAACAGAGATGGTTGCTGCCTAATGCCTATGTGCTCCCTGTTGTTACTATGGCCCACGGCCCAGCACACATTAGTGCCAAAGGAATATGTAAGCTACTGGACCCAGTATGGCGAAACGATAATATCCCTAAGGTAGCCACACACCTAGTGAAACATTGCATCATTTGTCTGAAACATAATCCTGGGAAAGGTACTCCTACACCCGCAGGTAATTTTGCACCGCCTTCCTTCCCTTTCGAGGTTCTCCAGATGGATTTTATCGAAATGGAATGAGTTAACAATCTGAAGTATGTGCTGGTAGTGATTTGCGCATTCAGTAAATAGATTGAGGCTTACCCCACTAAGGAGAATACGGCTATGGCAACGGCGAAGGCTCTCTTAAAAGAGTTCTTCCCGCGCTATGGATTACCATGTGTGATCTGGAGTGACAACGGAAGTCGCTTCAATTCAAAGGTCATTGAATTGGTGTGTAAAGGCTTGCATATTAGACAGAAGTTTCATGCAGCGAACCACCCCCAGTCAGCAGGCCTGGTTGAGAAGTACAATGGTGCTCTCAAACTGAAGTTAGGGAAGATTCAAGAAAGCACAGGATTGCGATGGCCCGATGCTCTACCTTTGGCTTTGTTGTCTACCAGAGCGACAGCGCATTCTAGAACAGGGTTGTCCCCGTACGAGGTGGTCTTCGGGCGCCCCGCCAACGTCTGGGGCGTCCCAAGACCCAAGCGCTTTTCCGAGATAGAGTACCCCCTACTTGTGGACTATCTGTATGAGTTAACTAAAGATCTTCGTTCTGTCCACCAACAGATTCACGCCACGCTGCAACCAGTACCAGAGAGGCCCGGGCATCAGCTACAGCCCGGGGACTTCGTGCTCGTGAGAAATTTTCAGCAAAAAAGCTGCCTGGAGCCTCGGTGGAAAGGGCCACTCTTGGTCCTGCTCGCCATCCGCACTGCAGTAAAGCTTGAAGGCCGGAAGCACTGGGTACACAGATCGCATGTCAAAAGAATACCTCTCCCACTTCCGTATGACCAGTGGGTCCTCGACGGCATTGCTGACCAGGAAGGGGAGCGAGTGCCCCGTTTCGTTCTCTTCTCTGGCGCCCGACTGAGGTGGGCGCAGACAGACGAGGAGAACGACGAGGTCTTACTTGAAGCGGTCCCCCCAGAGATAAGGGCTGCCCCGGATGCTCCCGCTTCTGGTGCACAGACACCTGAGTCTCAATGCCCTGCTGAGCCTGAATTTCTTCCCCTTTTTGTTGATGAAGAAGTGCCTGGGGTTGCCAGGTACAACCTGTGACCCCAATGGAAGGACAGTGCGCCAGTAGGGCAGTCCAGGAGTTAGGGAAGGGCTCGAGCTTAGGGCGTAGGTGCTATGCCTAAGGTGCCTGCTTTAGATTAGAGTGAGTTACACTGGTGCACTGCCCTGGACACTGGACAGGATTAGCTGAGGGTGTCTTCCAAGGAGGGAGGGTGCCCTATCCTGAAAGAAGAGGAATTGTTTTCCAGCAAGGGCTGCGATCGCGCAGCTCCCCCGTGGGAGTGCTTCATAGCACCATCGTTGATGAACAATAGGAGTCTACCAGTGAGGCTCTGAAGGACATTGGGTGATTTGTACCCCTCTGGTCGGTTGTATTTTTGTGGCTCCAATTCCTAAAGTTTCTCTCTATGTACCCATTTGGCCGCGCAATTATGAAGGAGGAACAGCCTCTGGTGGCCCCACCATTACTGCAGAATGGTCCTGTGTGGTCTAGTTGGTCTTTTGGAAGTAGGGTGGTAGTGGTGGTGGTCCTTCTCATCGTAACAATAACACTATTCGGGGTGGTGTGGTATTTAGAAGAACAGCATCCTGTACACACATTGATAGGGACTACCCCGGTTCCACCTGAGCATTCGTTTGTTGCACTGGCCCCGCATAAAGAAAGACATAGACAGACCTATGTTGAGAATGCGTTTCTGCAGATGCTTCATCAGGTACACAGTACAACTAATGCCACGAATTGTTGGGTGTGTGGGTTACTTCCCTCAGTTATGCACAGGAATGATCTACTGGTGTCATTGCCCCCGTCATATTTGGGTAGCTGTGAGGCATGGTTCCAATTGCTTTCTATTGTGTACATGCACTATCATGCTGACGCGATGAATATGGTACAGTCTGATTACGAAGCAGTGTTGGAGTATATAGTGGTACACCAAAGATATACACCTGGGGCAGATAGAAAGGAGGGTACCCTACATCCAGAAGCTTATGAATATTTTTGAGGATAATAAGAATGTCACTTGGTTGCAAAACGAAATGCTGGATTTTCAAGGATTTAATGTTACTGAATATTTTAAATGTTTCCAGGAACGAAATATAACTGAAGACAAAGCCATGCCCGTCCCTGTGATCAATACAACAGCTAGTTTCTGTGTCGAGGGTACAGGGAACATTCCAGTAGGTCGGAGCAGTTGTAACTATACATACCGATTGAACACTACTAGTAGCCCACCTTTGCTCACACCTCCCAATGTATACTTTGTTTGTGGGGGACAGGCTTATACATGGCTTCGCAGGGGATGGTCTGGCCAGTGTTATGTCTCTTTTCTTTTGCCCCCTGTTTATATTGCACCATCTAATTATCACAAGGATCATAGCCTACAGTGTAGGGATCTACATTTGCATCGAGCCAAGAGAGTTGTCAATCCAGAAGATATAGATCAAACAGATACTTCCCTACAGCAATTTACTGACATCATGAAGGGCATTTTGCCATTCTGGGGCCCCATGTTCAATAGCCGTAATATCCGTCGCCTGGCTAGGATAGTTGAGGGAGTCATTAACACTACTGCAGGTATACTGACTAATATTACCGTTGAGCTTCAGGCTACGAGACTTGTTGCTCTTCAAAACCGGATGGTTTTAGACGTCATCCTTGCTGATAGGGGCGGAGCCTGTCGCGTCATCAGCAGCAGTTGCTGTGTTTACATTCCTGATAACGCCCCTAATGTATACTCCGCCATACAGAAATTACACAGGCTTGCTTCAGATATCTATCAGGATAATGGATCATGGTCCCTCACAGGGTGGTTCTGGGGTCTGCTGACATCATGGGGTTGGAAGATACTACTTGCCCTCATAGTTATCACAGGTGTCATCTTCACATGTTGCCTATGTATTAATTGCCTTCCAGCATGTTGCACCTATTGTGTGAGCAAGCTCACCCCTACCCCTAAATTGCCAGGACGAGATACTAAGGTTTCTACTATGATGATGCAGGATGTTCAGGATATGATGCTTATTGATGAAGGTATTTTTGAATACTAAGTAGAATTTTGACACTAGTGTGCTGCTTTATTCTCCCTTGTAATTTGACTGCCTATGCATTTTCTTCCTTCCCACTTAGAATTGTAAAGACCCTACCGGATGGCCTCAATAAAGCATTTAGCCACCCATGCTAAAAGGAGGGTCTGTTAGGTTTGAAAATCCCATTCCTGCTATGCACTCGTATCATGCTACATTAGGTTAGCAGTGTGTGGCTAAATAGATGCCATTTGTATTCACGTTATGCAACCCACTGAGTTATCCCTGCAACGTGCAAGCTTTAGTTAGCAAGTGTGACTCCATTTTGTATTTCGTAATCCCTATTAGGCTGTGTCTGAACTAGGCCTCATTATTCGTATTGCCTGCCTCAGCAGAACACTGTATTTAGTTATTATTTTTCTTTCCTGTTCAAGGCTGCTTCTCGACTTTACTAATGAATAGGCCATTCTGCCCTCGCATGCCTATCCGAGTGTGTAGTTCTGCTCCCACGTTAGGAGACGCTGAGACTCAGCGCGGTAACCTTGAGTTGCTGATAGCATGTACCCATCTGGCAGGTGGTAGCCCATCCTTCTGTGCCTTCTTTGTTCATGTTCGGCCCAGGCCGGTAACTTTCCACTGTGGGCGTGGTTGGGGGTTCTTGGAGCAATGATCATGCATTGCAGGCCGTTGGGGAGCCAGTCCTCGGCAGACATCTTAGGGTGCAGGTCAGATTGGACTCCTCTGCAGAGTATTACTAATAAATGCTTGTTTGTATTCTCTACTGTCTGACCGACTCTTCATTTCTTGGGAAGGCATAGCAGGTGGTTGTAAGTAACCCGGGTGGCCCCTAAGGGCCACTTCCTTCAGGGTCGCATAAAAGGGGGTGTACCCACCCCAGGGAAGGGACCCATTGGTCCCAACCTCTTACCTACCTGTAACGCCCCTAAATCTAGTATTTAGGGGCACCCCTGAACCTTTCTTCCTCAGACAAGAAACCAGAAGAAGAAAAGAAGAAGAAGGACCGAACAGCCGTGCCGAAGCTAACAAGAGGAGGAAGCCCACTGACTTGGCCCCAGCCCTACCGGCCTGTCCCCACCTCGAACCTGCTCCAGCGAAATCCCGGTGTGTCCTGCAGCCAGCAACCTCAAGAAACCCGGAGGACCTGCCTGCATTCAATCCCAAAGACTCTGTCTCCCGTGAACACCGGATTTGTTCAAAGAACAGACTCCAGCTCCGCAAGGATCCGCGAGTTTGCACCAATCTGCACCCAAAGCCCACGGCCCAAGTTCTAGTGGCCCAACACCAAGAGGGGGTCTTCCCGGTGATTCTGACCCGAGATCCGGCGACCCCTGACCTGCCTCAAGCCTCCAGCCGCTGCCTGCAGCCTCAAACCGGAAGGTCCCCCCAACTGCGACCAGGAGCTGTTAAGAAGGTCCGACCCTAAAAGGCACCCCTGCACCCAACGCCCCATGGCCGACGGTGCCTAACCAACCCCAACCCCAACATCCCACCTTATCTCTCCAAGTGGTGGTCGCACCCAGAAGACCTTCGTCCCCGAGCCTGCAGTGCTTTTGCAAACCAGAGACTCCCCATTGAAAGCTACAGGGCTTCCTACACCAAAACAGCACTCTGCACCCGGCTGCCCCAGTGCTGGCCTAAACCTCCATTTGCCCTGAGCTTAAGTCCAGGAGCTTTGCTCCCACAACCCAGTGGCCTGCTCATCAGCAGCCACCAACCGGAGGCCCCCTAACCCCCATTGGATAACATTGGGCCTCAGCACTCTGCGCCCGGCCGCTGAGGGTGTAACCAGAGTGCATCCTTGACCCTGGGGGACCCCTGAGTCTAACCCCAGAATACCAACTCCCACAACAAATTACTTACCTTTGAACCGTTAACACTATTTTCCTCCATAGGATAACATTGACTGTTTTTTTAAGAAAAGTTTCTAAGTGTGGAGTTGGAAAATCTAAGAAATCCTTTTACAACTGTGCTAAATAACAAAAACGGTTTTACTTACCTGTTTACAGGAAATGTCCCAGTGTAGTATCCAGGTATACTACACTGTGTAAGAAAAGTAATCAGAAAGTAATGTACTGGTCATTTTACTAAAAAGCCCATTCAAAGTATATGTACTGTATTTTCAAAGCATTGCATTTCTCAGTAACAGTACTGTAAATCAAAACAAAGTGCATATACAAATACAATCCAAACTGTGTTACAACTGTATATTTACTGCAACGTATTTATCACTTACCTGTGCCAGGCTTGCTTGGTTCTAGGAAATAAAGTAAATAAAAGAATATTTTTATACAAAAACAATTGGTCTGAAGTTTAGTCTTTGAGTGTGTGAATTCATTTGCTGACTGAGTGTGTACAACAAATGCTTAACACTGTCCTGTGATAAAGCCTTACTGCTCGACCACACTACCACAAATAGAGAGTGAGGTGATATCTACTTTACCTCTGCCTACCTTTTGGGTTCCACTGGACTCTGTCCACACTATACCTCACTTTGGTATAGTAAATACAGAGCCAGCTTCCTACACCCCCCCCCCATCACCCCTCCTTGATGTGTTTTGTTGGGTGAATCGGAGCCTGCTCTTTCACGCAAAATACCAATTTTCAAGATGTATGTTGAACATGGTGTATGGAACACAAATCTGCACGTGCTGGAGTTATGATCCTTCTATTGTTGTAAAGAAGATTTAGTCATTTGATTCTTATAGTGCCACATACTGTCTTATGAATCTAGTGGGCGCTGTATATGCAGCCTAGATAGAGAAAAGGGAGAGTGCGCATGACTTCTTTGGTCGGCCCCAGAGGGCTGACCAAACAGTCTGGGCCCACAACAGTGGGCAAGCCAATCCCCCCTGCCCTTGAGCAGAACCACCCACCCGCCCGCCCCCAACCAGGCACTTCTGCTTTCTCGCAGTGGGAGAAGCAGAAACATGAAATGGTCGTTTTACCATTTTATGTTTCTGCTTCTCGCACTGCGAGAAAGCAGTGGGGCGGCGCTCTACCGCCCTAATGGAGGAGCCGCCCCTGCAACCAGGACAGACTTCACAAGATGGTGTTCAACAAAAACACCATCAGCTGCACCACATCCATGGACATGTCATCCTCCAACAAGGAACACCGGTTGTTCAAGGTCCGCGTCACAGCCAACTTCACCCTAAGCAACACTCTCATCTACAGACCACCAGGACCATGTGCCTGCTTCACAAACACCATCACAGACTTTGTCGCACCACTAACCCTCAATGCTAGCAATTACATCCTACTCAGAGACCTGAACTTCCACCTGGAAGACCACACCAACGCCAACTCATAAGTACTAATTAAAGACCTTGGAAGCTTGAGCCTCACCTGAGTAAAGGGACCTATAACATTGCCAGACACCCTCTGGACCCTTTTTTTCACCACCTTCAATAACTTCTGAGTCGACAAGCCCACACCAGTCCCCTGGACAGACCACGCCCTCATCAAGTTCAGCATCCCTTTCCAGGTCCAATGTACATGCACCACTGCCAGAGCAGCCTGCCGAAACTGGAACAGCATCACTGACAAGGGTTGCACCGCTCTCAACACCCACCCACCAGAACACAGCAGTAGCCTCCCCAAACCCATCATGAATTTCAACAACTAGATCACCTCTTGCGCCGACTCCCTCGCCCCTCTCAAACACTGCAATACTACAAGATCCAGACCCCAGGCCAAATGGAACACAGAGGAACTCAGACTAATGAAACTTCACTGCAAACAACTGGAGCGCAAATGGAGAATGAGCCAGGACAATGGGAGCAGGAGCACATTCAAATCTGCCCTAAGACGCTACCACTAAATGACCTGGACCACCAAACGCGCCAGTCAGCAACAAAATCACCACCATTTACAGCAACTTCAACCCGCAACTGGACCCAACAGACCTCACCAAATGTTTCCCGATCTTATCCAAAGAGCCAATGCTAACCACGTGACCCTTCATCACCACAGAAGAAACCACAACCATCATGAAGTCCATCCACTTAGGGGGCCCGTCGGACTCCTTCCCCACACGCCTACTCCAGAAGATTGCAACTAATCAGCACAATGATCACACCCATTCTGTATGCCTCCACCTCTTCTCTGACCTTCCCAGGGCTTGGAAACACACAATTGTCTTCCCTTTGCTGAAGAAACAATCTGCAAACCCTTCAACGGTTACCAGCTACAGACTGATCTCCCTGCTACAATTCCTGGCCAAGGTCTTAGAGGAATCATCAACAAACACCTCACCGAATACCTCAAATACCACCAACTCCTGAACACCATTCAGTCTGGTTTCAGACCCAACCACAGCACAGAAACTGCCCTCATCGCTGCCACAGACGGCATACGCATGACTCTAGTCGAGGAGACATAGGGGTCTCATCCTCCTGCACCTCTCCACAGCATTTGACACTGTTTCCCACCCCTTCTCATCCAACGCCGACATGACATCAGAATCCAAGGACATGCACTCCGATGGATCTGCTCCTTCCTAACTAGAAGGACCCAGTCAGTCAGCCTGGCAGCGTACACCTCGGACACCTGCGACCTCATCTGCAGAGTTCTGCAAGGATTCTTCCTGAGCCCAACCCTCTTCAATGCACACATAATCCCACTAGCCAGCATCATCCGCTCTCATGACATCAATGTCCTCTCCTATGGTGAAGATAAGCAGCTCATTCTCTCCCTCACTGACAAAACGCCTAGTACCCAGATCGAGTTCAATGCCTGCATGTTGGACAAAGCCCTTCTTAGAGGGATTTCCCTAAACCTTTTTGCTTTTTGTCCTCCTGGTTTTTGCTGACTCTCTTTTCATGACTTTAGGACTCTGGGCACTTTCCCACTGTACTGCAGCGGGAAAGTGCTCACACCCTTCCTACACATACCAGGAAGGGGTGTTTACTTGATTGGTTTAGGTTTCGTACCTGTGAGTGTCGTGTAAAAAGGTACGCCACATACCTAGGGCAGGTACTGCACTGGCTAGTAGTGGGACGCAGCACTGATTGTGCTACGCACCGGAATAGCCTGTCAAACCTGTATCATGCTCAGGTTGGCCTTTCTCACTCATTAGCCAACCTGAGTAGGTCTTTCACTACCACCAGAGTGGCCCTCGGGTAAGTCCTTAGGGGTGAAGCTCGGGTTGGTGAGTGGCTGGGTAGAGACACCTGTGTGTTCACTGCCTGGGTAGGGAAGAACCCCCATGTGGGTTTTCCCTACCTAGGGGGTCGGCTCTCCCCATAGGACACCTCCCGGGTTTTGCTGAATTTGCAGCCCTCAGAGGAGGGGCGTAACCAAAGTAGTGCCTTATACTACCTCATGAGGCATTGCTGAACTTTCGCCTGTGTGTGTGACCAGAATTGCCTGGTGCGACCAATATGAATGCACACCAGGAGTTGTTCCTCATTTCCTGGAAGGTACAGACTTTGTAACTCTTCGTTGTGTGTGAACGGAATTGTCTGGTGCGACCCATATTAATGCGCACCGGACATTGTGCCTCATTTCCAGGGAGGTACAGGATTTTCAACTATTTGTTGTGTGTCACTGGAACGGTCTGGTGCGACCAGTATCAATGAGCAACAGACGTAGTGCCATGGATTGCCTGGGTGTGATTCTGATCGATGTGTACCTGAAGGGGTACCTCCTTCTTCCGAGAGGCTTCCCTGCTTCATTCCTCATTTATCGATTATTCCCTATTTGGCCCTCAGTGCGACGGATCAACTGCCAGGTAGTATTGCCCGGCTCGGGCTTAGGTAGTGAGAGTGTCTGACTGGGTTGAAGGAACGCTCCCAAGAGCGATCAGAAGCAGGTCAAGAGACTGCGTGACCCCCCCGTGCTTCGCAGAACTGGGCTGGCCCTTTTTGAGTGACTGACTATTGCCCTCAGCCTGCTTCTTCTCTGCATCCTGTGGCTGAACTTCCCATTTGGCTGCCAAGCCCCATTTGCCAACTGCCTCCTGATTAGTCCTGCTACCTACCCCTACCTACTCCCCTGGGACCCTGACTAAGTATGACTACAGCCGCATGGAACCTAGTATCATAGGGGGGGCTGGTTTTCTTCCATATGTGGGTGTAGGACAGTTGGGGTGAACTAAACGGTGGAGGGAGGCTTGGGCCACGGGGTCTGCAGTGTGCTATCAACTGACCTGCTGGAAATCAGTGCATTGCATTAGGGAGCTGAGTGCGTATGTGTGCGAGCACATTCTGTACAGTCCTGCCTGATATCCGTTGCACCACGAATTGGTGCGGAGTGAGTGGACCGCCTGTGATTCACGACACGGGCCAGTGTTGTTGCTTTGCACATTGATTTCCTGCCAGAAGAACACTTCGGTTGACATTGGTTTTACCCGCGCAGCCTCGGCCCGCGTTGCTGCTAAAAAGTTTTATAATTCGTTGTATGTACATATTTCTGATATTGTTGTGACCCGGGGTGCACCCTCTAACTGTGTGGTATTGAATTATGAGAAATGCTAGGGTGGGCCTGGGGTGGACAACGTGTCACACCGCATGAGGGTTGAGGGGGGGGTAGAATAGGATCTTTCCCAAGTGTGCATATTATTGATGTCATTTCAACACGGGTGAACCTAATACTGCTAGTAATATTTCCAAGTGTGATTTATGCACTGCAATACATAATGTTCATGTTGTGTTGATTATTGTGTGTGTTAAATACAAACGTTATTTACATCCATCCCGTGTGAAGTCTCTTTTGTGACGCTCAGTGTATTTATCGTGAGTGAGTGCTGAGCCAATACTTTAAACATTTCCTCTGTGGTAAGCCTAATTGCTCAGTGCCAAGCTACCCAAGGGTGAGCGCTGGTTATACAGTGTTTGTAATCAACCGCCCCTGACAGAAGTGGTAGGTTCTGCCTGGCTGGGGCATCGCCTTAGCCAAACAGAAAGTGCTGTGTCCAACACTGCATGACTGAAATCATGCACTGGATGAAGACTAACTGTCTAAAGCTGAACAATGACAAGACCGAAATCGTGATCTTCAGGACGAGCACATTATTGTGGGACTTCACCAGGGGCCCTATTACGTATAGGGCACACTTTCCCTGTTTGCGCCATTGCGCACTTACAAACAGGAGCGCAGCACGCAAACAGGGTAAATAAGCCCTGTTAGGTTGAATGCGCAACCCTCAGGGCAACTGCAAACTTGTGCTTACCCAGGGGGCAGCGCATTCAAATGAAAAATGGAGCGGCTGCTTTAAAGCCGCTCAATGTTTCACTGTGCAGGAGGCACCCGCCTGCACTTTAAAAAGGCGACAGAGATCCCCTTGCAGGCGGGTGCAGTGAGTGACTGCACCCGCCTGCAAGGGGATTTCTGGGGGGTCCATAGGCCCTTGACCCCCTCCAGAGGGCTGCCATTAGGGGAAGCTGTAGGAAAGTAGGGTCTGCTTTCATGGTCACCCCCACTTTTTGCTGGTGTCATTATTCATAGTCTGACTGGGATCCTGCTAATCAAGATCCCAGTCTTTGTGCTTCTTCCCTAAATTGGACATGGTGAGTACTTAGGTACACCCTAGATTGGCCACTGGTGTACCCTTGTAAGTCCCCACTATATGGTACTAAAGTACCCAGGGCATAGGTACACCAGGAGTCCACCATGGGCTGAAGCATGTATTATGCCACCCATGGGAGACCACTCAAATTGTGACTACAGGCCTGCCATTGCAGCCTGTGTAAGGTGGTGCTCGCACCACTCACGACAGATATAAGTTTCCTTATATCTTAGGTCACTGCACTTAAAACCTATAAGTCACCCCTAAGGCAGGCCTTTCAATCCTGAAGGCAGGGTGCTGGGTTATAGGTTTGAGGGTGCCCCTGCATGAGCAGGACACCCCTACAATTCACAGAGTCCATTCTCCCGGGTTGTAAGTGCATCAGCCATAACGATACATACAGTGGCCATGCTTCTTTACGCAATGGCTAACTCTAAACTGGCTGTAACGAACCCTGTCGTGTTTGGTATCAAACATGTTGGAATCATACCCCAACACCATAAACGGTGTTGGAGGTATGATTCCATGCACTATAAAGCTCCTTCGGGAGGCAGTCTTCTAGACCCGGACAGCAAACTATGGCTGCTGCCGACCAGAGACACGATTCTGCCCTCCTGCAGCTGAGCCAAGCTCGAGCAGGGGAAGGCAGGACAATAGGTTTCCTAGGAGGGAGGGAGGGAGGTGTGACCACTTCCCAGACAGGACTTAGTGTATTGGGCCAGGGTGGGGGTGCTTGCCAGCGCCACTAGACTGCTTTGAAGGGCACATTTGGTGCCCTCCTTGCATACTCCAGTTGAAACAAGTTCAGGGAGCCGTTGGCTCCCGCTCTGGTGCAAAACTGGACAAAGGACATGGGAGTATCCTCCCCACTGTCCAGCCCTTCCTGTGGGAGTGCCCCCTGATTCGTCCTAACCCTTTCCTTAGGGTACTTAAGGGTTTACCTGTGGGTGGTTCCTTAGATTCATCGTGGGACAAGATTCAGATCCGAAACCATTTCATCTTCAACTGTCTGGGCACTTTGGACTTCGCTGGACTTCGCTTTGGGAACCGAGACTGCAACTGGGAAGACTCCTGCTGCTCCTGGTCTCCTCGTCCTGCCAGTCTTCTGCGTTGCCTGTGCCTGTGCTCCATAGAGTTTCTTCTACAGGCCTGTGGACATCCAAGACACCAGAAGGAATCTCCCTTGAAGTGAAGGAGTCACTTCCCTGCATCTGCAGGCACCGCAACGAAGCTGACCAGTCTGCTATTTCTGAGCTCCTATGGACTCCGAAAGGTTCAGCAACACCCAAGATCTTCGTCCGCACCACATCCTCTGCACTGTGGGCCTTCATCATTTGGTGGGCTGCTCAAGGTCTTCTTGCGACTCCTGTGCCTTCGGCCCGTGGGTCCTCTTGAGGGTCTTCTTTGGCTCCAGTGGGCTCCCCTGCTGGCTCGTTGCCTGCGCTGACTTACCTGCTCATGGTGAGTCACTTGGACCTTGCTGGTCCCGACACTGCACCTTTTTCGCATACTATGTTTGTTGCAGCTGCCAAGCCTTGTTGGTGCCCCCAACGGACACTGACACCCTGGCTCTTGACATCCGACGTGGACAGCTTGTGAACAGCTCCTGGTCTTCCACAGCATCACCTGGTCCGCACAGATGCAGCACAAAGGTCACCATCAACTCTCCTGCATCTCCGACATCAGTGAGCATTCGTCTCCGCACCTCCTGGTCACTCCTGAGTGGCATAGACTCTGTCCCCTCTGCTTGCAGGTACCTCTCATCTTGATTCCACCTTTGGGTTCCACCGTACTCTTTCCCCTTCTTCACCAGCAGCATCTTCACTGAAGTCCTCCATTGTGGTCTACCGGGGTTTCTGATGTCACTTCACACCTATGCACCCGGCTTCCCTGGTGTAGGTATCCTGGTTCCCGGGGTATCCACGGGGGGGGTGACTCTCTAATCTTCCATCTTCCACAGGGTTTCTTCAGGGTCCGCTGGGAAGGGTCCTTTTTCTTAAAAGCTGCAACCGTGACTTACCCATTGACTTATATTGAGCACGCTGTTGTGTTCCCGCTCTGCACACGGCCTCTGTGGGGTTCCTGGGTACTTACCTTGGGTGGTTGCTTGGGTCCCCGGCTCTTCCACATATTCTGGGTCCCGTCTCGACATAGGTCGTGGTTCGCATTCCACTTTCTCAGTATATGGTTTGTCTCCCCTCTTGAGACCACTGTGTATTTGTGCTACTTACGTGTTTTATTACTAAAGTATTGTGTGTATTGTGATTATATCTCCGGGTAGGAGATATTGCAATGTGTTAGTGAGTGTTTATAATAAATACATATTTTTATAACTACACTGTGTGGTTCTTTTTCACTTAACCTACACTATATGATTAGTACTGGTAAAATAAGTTGCTTTACACTCCTTCTGGACTAAGCCTGAAGGCTGCTCTCCACAGCTACCACTTAGAGAGCTTTCTAAGAATGTCTAAGACCACTAAAATCACCATAAGGGTTGCCTGGATTAGTGCAGGGTGCTACACTTACATACGTGAGCACCATATACTAAGCCAGCCTCCTACAGAAGCACTGATAGTGCGCCACCTTTTTGTGGCACGCTGTCAGTGCGCCTCCTGACAGCTTCTTTACCTCTGTGCCCGCATCAATAATGCGGCGCGGGTACAGAGGTAAAGAGATTCCCTCATTTGCATGGGGCCACGCCCCCATGTAAATAAGGGAATGCCCTCTTGAGATATCGCTGGTGCAACATGTGCGTCAGCACTATCTGTATTACGAAAGGGGCGCGCAAGTATCTGCGGCCCTTCTGTAATACCAAAGTGACCCGGGGGCGCCAAAGCAGATGCAAAAGCCAGTTGGGTCCCCGGGGCACTACTGTAATACGGGCCCTGGTGGCCAACAGAGCTAGGACCAGCACCCGCCCCACCCCTCATGCCAAGAACCTCAGGATCATCATTGACTGCTAACTTGACATGACCACCCAAGTCAATGCCTTCTGCACCCTGAAGGAGAAAGATTTTCAAATGGCTTCCAATCAGCACCCAGAAAACCATCATGCATGCCCTGGTCACAAGCAAGATGGACTACAGGAACATCCTCTACGCTGGGATCAACAAAAAACTCACCAGAATGCTGCAGAACATTCAGTACTCTGCAGCCAAATTCATTCCCAACCTCCCACACCTCACTCACATCCCACCACACCTGAAGGAACTCCACTGGCTACCCATTCACAAACGAGCACAATTCAAATTGCTCACCCACACTTTCAAGGCACTACAGATCACTGGCCCAGCACACCTCAGCAATCGCATCTGCTTTCACAAATCTTCCAAACACCTGCACTCGCCTGGACTCCTATTTGCACCCATCTCACACATACAGAAAACCAGATCCAGTGGTTGAAACTTCTCCTACATTGCTTCTTAGGTGTGGAACGACCTGTCACTACACATAACAGCCTCCTCTTTTCTTGAATTCCACAAGAAGCTGAAGACCTGGCATTTCGAGAAGTCCCACTAGGCTGTAGGTGTGGCTGAACACACGCCTGCTCAGCCCCAGGAAACCCTCCAGTGATAATGTGCTCTACAAACCTGCATAATATAACATAACATTATGTGTCCCCCTCACTCAAATGTATAGTAATTCCATTTATCAAACTGAGATCGTGTTTTGGCTAACAGTTGTGATTCTGTGCATGTCACATTGACATCACTGATGTTGTTTAATTTTAACTTCCCCTTGGGTTTTGTTACTTTCAAAGCATGCAAACTACATCACACTGATCAGCCCCAAAGATATACATTTGCCTGTTGAACGTGGGCCTTCTGAAGGCTGCATTAAAGCGCTCAGGGTTCCCTTAAACAATAAGGGTGCTGAAGAGAGACCATTCAGTTGCTTTTTATTACATACACTATGTGGAGATTCTGAGGTACATTCAAGATGTGGTAGGAGCCTGAGAAGTCAAAGTGGGTGGGGGAAAACAAGGCCTAATGTCCCCATCCTGCCCATCCATTACCCATATGCATGATCCAGCATGTACAAGTGAACGATGCACTGACCAATAGAGGGCGCTGGAAGCCCTTCTACTCTCTCACTGGTCTCCCAAACCTAAGAACACCCAACATCTACAGACAGGGCAACCTGGGACTGAGGACACTCAAATGAGCTGTAGAGCTTAGACTGTGAATTGACATCATTGCCCTGCACCTGCAAGCCTGGAAACGCTAAGCCCTGCTCCCTGTGGAGATGCATGTGGTGTTGTGATATACAGGCTGGTACTGCTTGGTTCCTATCGGGCCAGTCCTCCTATACCTGGGGGACTAGGAGATACTGGACAGTCCTTAATAAAGAAAAATCTGCTCTCTCTGAAGCACCACCTGTCAAACATTACTGCACACTCACTGAATTGCCAAGAATCTGCCTACAGACATTCTTTAGCTTGCTATTGTTGAAGACAAAACCTTTTATCATTAACTTTAGACTGCAGAGTACAGTTTTGTGTTTGAGAGCAGTATGGATGCCCAAGGCTACACAAATCTACATGGATTTTAGGTCTGGGTTGACAGTGCAACTAACTTTTGTCGTTAGGTCGATAGGGTCATTGTCGACATCGCTAAGTTAGCATGAGCTCTGCTGCCATGATGCTGCTTTTGCGCACGTTACTACATGACTTTATTTTGCAAGACTCTGTGTAGTAGTTTCTCATTAATGACAATGGAATGCTATGGTTTGAATCCCAGGAGGTTGTCAGTTCCTGGAAGCTGTGGAGATGAACAGTCAATAAAGTATGTGCTCTTACACTTACCTTGCCTAGTGTGATCACTACAAATTTGGCGACGAGTTTGACTGTTCCTCTCTCCACCCATGTGTGCAACGACTGTCTCCTGCTTCTCCTGTCTTCTAGAGCCACTTCTGCGGTCTGCTGTGCGGAGAAGTATCAGCTTTCCTGGGTCCTCTTCACAGAAGTGGTCCGTCTTGTTCACTCTGCGCTTTCGCATTGGATTTCTGCAGGCTACATTGCTGGTGAGTCGCGTTTTTGGTTTCCCTTTGAACTACTTCACCTTTGCTGGCAACTGGCAAGACGCTGTGTCTTTGGGAACTATCTTCGTGGTGGCTCTGGCAGGTGTGGCACCTCTTCGTTGCTGCGCTGTGCATTGGGAACTCTTTTGGCTGTTTGGAGGGGTGGAAATCATCTGTTTGGATTCCCCCTTTGCCAAGAGTGGTCCGTCCGGTTCGTTTGTGGACAGATCCTTCTCTCACCAAAGTTTTCCTCATACTGATGACGCACTAGAATCCCTGGCAGGAGTTGGTGAAGACGGGGTTCCTTTGGTGACGAGAAGGCCACGGAGAACAGCGCATCACTGGTGCCTAGGAGAGCAGTGCGTCAGTGTGCGCGTTCTTTGGTTTCCCTGGATACTACGTGGAGGAGTCTACAGCGCAGTGACGCAGGTGTTTCCTCGTTTCCGTGGTTACGAGAAGGTCGCTAGGAACAGCGCGTCAGTGGTGCACGTCCCTTGGTTTTGGAGCAGCGCATCAGCGGTGCGCGTCCCTTGGTTTCCTTTGGTACGGTGTGGAGGCGTCAGGCAACGCGTCCGTGTATTCCGATCTGGTTTACGGCGGTGTGTAAGTGGTAGACAAGCAGCAGTCCAGGCATTCCGGCAACCTCGTTGGAACGTGAAATCTTTGCCCTGAGACTAAACTTCATTTATTTGAAGGCAAGACGTTTGTGGGGTGTCATCTGTGTGAGTACTTTAGTTTTTTGACACATTTGACGTGTATGCGGGACAATTGGAACTGCTTATGATGCTGTTGGAGTTGTGTTGCACTAGAGTAACAAGTGTGTCACCCACGGAGTAACAAATGTGTCACGGTCTTCTACGCATTCAGCAGTGGAGCAACAAGTGTGAGACGATTGCATCGTTTTTTCAATCAAGGCATCCCGGAGTAGACAGTTGTCATTCTTAACTAATATTTCATAGTGACGTTCTGTTGCATTGTTTTTTGTGAAATTTTTCAGTCAAAGTGAAGTTGCTGTGTTCATTTTTCATCAGTAACATTTTTTTTTCTTTTCACAGCTGAACTATTTAATTACTTATTGTAGTGTGTTAGGACTAACCTCTTTTCTCCACAGGTAGTTTACTGCTTAAAGTGATTGCTTCTTGTTATATTCGCCATGCAAAAAGTACAGCCTCCTCCTCCCTTTTTACAGCTTCCAGGTGATCCACCAGTCAAGTGGAAAGTGTGGTATAGAGCCTTTGAGAAATATCTAGGTGCTATGGGGGGTTCGAGTTCAGCGCTGAAAGGAAGCGTTTCCTCCTAGAACACAATCTGGGGTTCGAGGGTCAAGCTGTTTTGGAACATCTTCCTCCCTTAGTTGTAGTTCAGGGTGAAGAGGAATTGAATGTGTATGATCAAGCTGTGGGCATGTTAGAGAAACAGTTTGATGTAGAGAGCAGCATAGTTGTTGCTAGGCACAAGTTCTTTACAAGAAAGCAAGAGTGTGAAGAGAGCATTGTGTCTTATGTAGCCGCTTTGCGCATCCTCGCTTCTGAATGCGAATTTGAACATTTTACATCTCAACTTATTCGGGATCAAATTGTTGTACATTGTTGGGAGAAGAAAGTTCAAGAGAAACTACTACACTCTGTTTATGCCTTTCACATGAGAACCGTCTGCTTTGTGCGTTCTCGGTCTGTTCATGGAGTTTAGTCTGAACACGGTGAGCAAGGTCGATAAACAATGCCCCTTGTTATTCTGTTCTGGTCAGTCCCTAGCACCTAGACAAAACACGCTAACACAGCTGCGGATGCTGAAGACTCGTGCTGTGATATTATGGGAAGGCATGTTTGGTTGACAAGCACTTGGAGAGGGACCTTTCCAGGGAGAAGAGCCATGCTGTTCCTATGATGTAGATATACCATCTAGGCACCAAGGTATGGGGTCTGCTGACAAAGCCCAGAGATCTTCTATTATATAATAATACTTCTTCTTACCAAGGGGAGGGTGGTTAGGCCTTATAGTCCTTTATCCACTGTCTATATAAGATGACATCTCCCTTTATAATATATGGACTTGGTACAATGCTAACTGTTGTAGGTTTATGCGTTTTGCTGCTGGTAGTGGCTCGTATACTGCGTTATAGAGCATGATAGTTAAAATAAAAATGTTAAACTATAACAGTGTCTCTGTCAATTCTTATTGTGGACAAGTACGAGTGAGTGAGCGAAAGGGTGTGTCTTGCTACCGCGATTCCTGAGAGAGTGTTGTGTTCTAGGGTGTCTAATCATTTGTATCTTCGTGATTGTTTAGGACAGCGAGTGAGACACTATAGCTAGTCGGTCCTGGGATTGTGGGTACTGAGGCGGTAGGAAGGCTTAGCCCCTATACACTGAGGCCCCATATTCCTGCGCATAGTTCTGTGTATTGTGCAGAATCCCTGCAACACTGTCACCTGACCTTATGTGATCCACAAAAAAAGCTTTCACAGTACTACTACTAGAGATGCTTAAGCTTCATGCACATGTTGGTTCCCCTGAATACAGTACTTGATTGGGCAGAATTTATGTGCTTCAACTAATAAGACTGCTTGTGTCGTACTTATTGGCTTCTTGCAAAGCTTATACTCGATACAGCAGGACTGAGGGCCGGATTCACAAAGGGCCTCTGATCTCATGGCGGAGGCCCGGCAGTCGTGGGAGAGTGTCTGCTCTCGGGCAGAATCTCCGCAATGAGAAATCTCCCTTTGTGAATCAGGCCCTGAGTTGTTAGGCTGTCTTAGGAGGGATAGTATTTTGCTTAGCCAACTGTAAATTTGTCTACCTTTCTAATTTTATGACTGTGTGTAGAAAGGCTTGCTCTCAAAACTGTAGGCCTGATTAGTGCACTGGGAAACGTTTTGTCCGATGCCATAGGTCTAGTCTGCTTATTATGAAACATTGTGACAGAGGTTGTTCTTTCTTAATAACTGTGAAACACATTTATTAACCCCTTTACCGCGGCGAACATTCCACCGCGGTGCGGCGGTTTAAAGGAGTGGGCGGGGCCGCGTCGGCCAACGGACGTGCGCAGCACTACCGAGGTAGTGCTCGCGACGGCCGTTGGCCGACGAACGCAGCGAAGGGGTTAAAGTCAGTTAACCTTTAACATCTGGTTGTTATCATATTGCGTTACAGGCTATCAACAGGTAGTTTGTTACATATTATCTCACAGATTATGGTAGCAGGAGCGAATTTTGGCATTGACAACCTACTCAGATAAACCCTGCAGTTCTTTACTGTAATGCCTCTTGTTAGGCCCCGTTGAGAGAGGTTGCATATTGTTTTGCAAGTATTTTTCTGCATTTTTGTAATTTTATAACTGTATGAATGAAGGTTGCCAGTGTATGTGCACTTGAATAATGGTAAAAGTGTCATTGGTTCTCTGGGAAACGTCATGTCAAATTACATAGATTTGATCTATTTTTTATGAAATGTTGTGACAAAGACAGTAGGCCTGACCTACTTATTGTGAATAGCATGTGTTAAAGACAATAGGCTTTTAAGAATTAATTGTTATTGCATTGTACTAGAGCCTATAGGCAGGGATTTTGTTACATGGAATTTCAAAGATTCCTTTAGAAGGCATGGGTTTTGGTGATTCACCCAAACAAGCCTGGGGAAAGAACATATGCACTGCAATAATCCTTGTTATGCTCTCTTAGGAGATATAGTATCTTGCTTTGCCAACTGTAATTTAGTATATATTTGTACTTTTTATGACTGTATGCCGGATGCTCAGCATAGTAGGCTTGAGTTAGTTCTGGTGACAAGCCAATGACAAAGGCTATAGGCCTGATTGTTTATTATGAAAAGCTACAATAAAGGCAGTAGGCCTGGCATATAGATTGTGAAAAAGATATGTTAAAGTCAATAGGCATTTAAGGGGCAGATTATTATTACTCTGAATTAAAGCCTACTAATAGTTTTTTTTGTTACATGGAATCTCACAGATTATCTTAATAGGCAATGGTTTCGGTGTTGGTTACCCCTTATGACAAACCATGAGTATCCTTATTTTGCCCTGTTAAGAGAAATAGTATTTTGCTTTGCCGACTGTATTATTGTGTAGTTTTGCAATGTTATGACTGGATGCCTGATGATTGCTTGGTGGGAAGCTTACACTCAGTCCAGCAGGCCTAAGTTGGTTTTGGTGACAAACCAATGTCAATAGTTAAAAGCCTGATTAGTGTGCAGGGAAATGTTATGCCAGATATCATAGGTCTTTCCTATTTATTATGAAAAGTTACTACAAATACAGTCAGCCTGGCTTATCTTGGCTGCCTATCTTCACCGATCCTCTGAGGAAGAGGAAAAGCCTTCATCCAGTTAATGTCCTGCACTGCTACTATGAGGTGATCCTCTGTGCTCGAGTGAGGTAAGACAACAGGGCATTAATAGTCATCCCCAATTGTGTAGAACTGTCATTGTGCGCTGAAGTATTCTTTGGGTAGTGTAGGAAGCTGTCTCTCTACGTAGTGTACTAAAACGCAGTACACTGTGCAGAGAGTCCAGTGGGTCCCCAATTGGTTTACAGAGGCTAAAGTAGATAATACTAACACTCTCTTTTGTGGTAATGTGGGCGAGCAAATAGGCTTATCAGAGGGTAGTGCCAAGCACTTGTTGTACTCAAAGAGGCAATAAATGAGACATACAGTCAAAGAATAAATCTGTGACTAATTTACAAAAATAACACTTCTGTTTATATATATTTTCGAACCAAGAACTACGTTCAAAGGTTAGTACTGTATTTCTTATGAATTTTCAAAGATAAGCAAATAGTTCAAAGTCATGCGCAATTATGCACCATGCAATCCCATGGGAGAAAAAAGCAGGTAGGTAAAGCACACATCACAGACAGTTGTAGGGGTTCACCTTCCGGGTTAAGAGTAGCAGGAAGCCAAGGTCCAATGTTCTACCAACAGTTCAAATTAATCGTGGCATTAAACCCGACTTGATGCCCAAGTCGAATTTAACGTCACTTGTAAGAAAAGGCAACTTTTAGAAAGTTGCCACTCTGTTGCCTAATTTGTCCAGTGGCCTTGACAGTTGATGGCCACCAGACAGCCTTCTGCCCTCCTCGGGAGTAGTGTAAATGACTCCCAGGTTCAGGAATAATAGAGGCCTGCCACAGAGGGAAGGTGTTATCTCTCCCGTGCAGGAAGCCACACAAGGTGTTGGTCCAAAGGGCGAGCTTCAAAGAGGGAAGCTGCCTTTGGTGGACAAATGGCAACCATACACATGTAGGGCTGGCCCTTTTTCAGGTAGACAGGCTGGTGGCAGGAACAGAGAGGGGTAACCAGTGGCCAAATGGGTTTTCCCATGGGTGTGTAGCCCACAGATAGCCACACCTCTAGTGTGGGCTACCCAGCTTCTAACATCCAAGCAAGTGACAACATCATCCACTCAGGGAACTTTCTGGGCATATATATGCCACCCCTGATACCCTGAACTTCAGATCATGACAGAACCAGAGAAAGGACCGAAGATGGACTGCCCTGCTGACCCCTGGACCTGGCCAGAGAGTCTGCACTGAATCCTTGACTGCACCTGCCTAACCTTGAACTAGCAAAGAGATGACTATGGCTGTGGCTTCTGGCTCATGGAAAAGTCGCTCCCAGGCCCCAGACCAAAAAAGTGACTCCAAGGCCAGTCAGCTGGCCTCCTGGAACTAGCACCAGGGCCATCAAAGCTGAAGTAGCCCACTCAGGCAAGTCAGTAGCCATATTCTTCGAATCACCGCTGACCGCCGCTGTGCGACCCAAGAGACGATCCTCATCAGCCAAAAGTTGGACCAAGGAATAACCACAAGGACAACCCCATTGACCGCACAGCACCCAGATTGCCTGAGATCATCCTCAGCATCCTGCATCCCCAGAATCAAGACCACTCTATTGAAGTCTATGGAGGTCTAGATATAAAGTCTGGAACTGGACTTGAGACTTCTTTGGTGACCAGGTAACTGTCCAAATACTCCTTTGTAGCCCGCCTGATCTCCCTGGTGGATTTGGTCACCCCACTCGAGCCAGAGTAGACAAACACAAGTCTTTCAACCTTTTGCAAAGTTTCTAAGCTTTACAGTTGCCAATGCTTGTTTGTGCTTTAGACTAAAAAGCTGAGCTTTACATTTACTTGAAAATCTATATCTAAGGAACTCTGCGGTGGATTTTGCTCATCTTGGTCTCTAAAAGTCATAAAAATATAATTTTTTTTTTTAATTGGTGTTGGATTTCTTCTGCATTGTGTGACTTTCTTATTTCATTGTTTAGGGCTTCTAAATGCTTTACACTAGTTCCTTTGTTTAAGCTTTGTTGCTCAAAAGCCACTGCTACCCAGGGTTGAAGAAAGGGTTTTGCAAACGAGCCTGACTTGGACCCAAGATATTTTTGCAAGTGTATTACAAGGTAAGGTCGCACAATCATATCATACTATATAATACACCACAATCCTCACACCTAGGTACGTGAACGCTTCAGTCTTGGCTAGGTTCTCTTCATCCACCTTGACTGGTGAAGGGTTTGGGATGTTGAGTGGCATGACTTCTGATTTCTCCGTGTTGATCTTCAGGCCCACTTGCTGTGCATAGATGTTGAGGCGAGGTGAGGTGTATTTTCATGCATATGCTAGTGTGTATGAGAGAGCAAAGCTAAGTCATCTGGATAGTCAAAGTTCTTCAGTGAACAGAATAAGATCCATCTGATACCTATGGCTTCGTCTTCTATTGTGCGTCACATCACCCAGTCGATGACTAGCTTGAAGAGCGATGCTTATATCACTCATCCCTGTCTCACATGGGTCTTGACTTCAAAGCTTTTCGCACTGTCTCCCACCTTGCAGGGAAAATTATCATTGAAACTCTTAATAAGGAGAACTATCTGCTGCTGCATGCCATAGGCTCTCAGTATATGACAGAGGCTGTCAAGGTGAATACTGTCAAAAGCTTTCTCAAAATCAATTAAGTCTCTGCCACTCCGCACACTGCTCAATGAAGTTGCATAGAGTAAGTATCTGATCAGTGGGGGCGTGGCTAACCGCCAAGCATGGCGGACGCTATCTAAGTGAGCTCCTCACCCGGTCCGGCGAATCTGCCATATCCTGCGGAGCTGGGGCCAATCTAACCCCCAAACAGCAACCACACAAAAGCATGCAGGCCTAGAGACGAGCTGACTACCCCTGAGGCGCAGGAATGTGCATTTGGCGAGGATGAGAGCTGCGCACTAGCTGGCCAACCGGGGCCTACCTGTGGGGCCTGCCCTCATGGCGGGGGACCCGGCGCTGGGCTGCGGGGCCGGTGCGACGTCGTGAGCGGAGCGCTGAGAGGTGTGGCCTTCTTCCCTGCTCCTGGGCCCCTCTCCCTACAGTCGGGGGCTGTGGGGGAGCAGTGGAGCCCCTGCTGCGGATGGACAGAGGCCGCGACATCCAGCTGCTTCGGACCAGCGACACTACAAAATGGGGGCCGACCCGGGATGCACCTCCTCCGCCAGCCTGAAGAACTAGAGTGCCGGTGCCCTCCTCTCTCCCCGCCTGCTGGATGCTGGGCAACGGCCTCGGACTATCGGCGGTGAGTGCCGGATCGAGGGACGGGCCGAAGTCCCAAATGTGCATGCAGTAGAGATCGGGACTGAAGCATGTAAAGACCACAGGAACGAGTACCAGGTGAGTTAAGCAGTCTTTATTGTAGATAATGCCCTGACACCAAATGGCGTCCGGTGAGAATGCTAGATTTCCTCCAACTGCCCTCCAACCGTCACCCTTGCCCAAGGTTCCACAATAGAACGAGGGAACGTCATAGAACTCTGGGCAAGGGCGCGTGGCAAGGGGACAGCGCGAGGCAGGTCGCGAGACCAAGAACAATAGTAAACACAACACATCTCTTCATTTACAGCAAATACAAAGATGCAAAGGAGGGGAAGGGGGGGGAAGGAGAATGGAGAAACAAGGGAGGAAATTCAATCACATACAAAATCTTGTAACTTTTTTGGTGGAATTATTTCTCTACCGTGTCTGCTAGTAACTGGTTCCTTGACCATGGTCCCACCAACCTGGGAACCAGGGGAATGTGAATAACCTTGTGTAATGTCAGAAATTCCAGCCTGAGGTGTGTCGATAGTGAGTTCATCACTCGTGGGGTCACTGAGTCTGGTGTCACTCTCTGCAAGGTTGGAGCTTTCACTAGTGCCCACACCCATATCGCTCAAGGGAGCCCTCACTCTAACCTCACACCCCCCAGGATTGAGACCCGGACCGGTGTCATCATCAAAGATCCAATCGTATCTAGAGGAGACGTGGGTACTCCTACGCTCTTGTCTAGGGTGTTGCAGAACAGTGGTCCCATCCCCTCTGCACAATGATAAGGATGAAAAGTGCCATACCTTTCCATCACTTAAGAGTGCAGAATTACAGAAGATCTTCTTTACCATAAGGGGTTGGGAATAACGGCTGTGTCCTTTCTTAACAAAGCCACTACTTTTAACTCTAACCCACTCACCTACATGAATGTTGACAGGTTTGCAGGCGTGTTTGGTGTCGTAATAATCCTTACTAGTTGTTTGAGTGCGTGAAATTTTGCTATTCACAGCTTCTATGGACCAGTCTACCTTCTTAGGAGTTAACCACCCAACAGTGTCTTTGGTGATAGGTGTTCTGCCTCTCAATAACACAAATGGGCTTGAACCGGTGGACTCACAGGGTGTGACACGGAAAGCCCATAAGTTGTGTGTTAGTTCCTTCCTCCATGAAAGGTCGTTGTGATTAGCTAACTGTACAATTCCTTTCACAACACGATTAAACCTCTCAACTGCACCATTACCTGCTGGGTGGTACAGAGAAGTGGTTTTGTGAGAAATGCCATTGTCATTGACAAATTTTTTAAAATGTCAGAAATAAATTGGGGACCGTTGTCAGTTACAACACATTTGGGTAGCCCTTCTCTCAAGAACAAGTTTTTCAAGAACTTGATGATAGCTTTGGCATCAGCACTGTGTACAATTTCTACTTCGGGCCATTTGGAGAAATGGTCCACTAGAACAATAAGGAAAACTTGTTCGCCTCTTTTCCCAAATTGGACCACAAACGTCTATTCCTAATCTGGTCCATGGCATACAAGGATTGGAAAGGGGTTGAAGTGGTGGCCTGAGAGTGCGTTGGGACTTGTCTGAGTTTTCACAAGCGGGGCAGTTTCTCACTCTCCTCTCTATTTCTAGGTCCAATCCTGGCCACCAGTATGAATTTTTAACTCTACTTTTTGTTTTTCCAATACCAAGATGCCCTTCGTGGCAAATGTCAAGTAGTTTGCTTCTAAGTGATGTAGGGGGTATAACTTTGCCATTTCTTAAGATAAGACCACCTTCAGACGACAATTCGTGTCTTAATTCCCAGAATGTGCGTAAATGGTGGGGTAAGTCTCTTTAATAGGCCACCCCTCCGTGATGTACTTCTCTACCTGGCACAAAATGGTATCAGTTCCTTGGGCCGACAACCAATCATGTTGTGGAATGCAAGGTACCTCCCTAGTATATTAGCTAGACAGAATGAGTCAATGTCAACAGTGGAATCACTAATACAAGGTAAGGGTAAGCGATTTAAACAGTCTGCAACAACATTCTTGAACCCAGGAACATATTGTACATTGTAATTGTAGTCCATCATCTTGACTGATATGCGTGCTAGGCGGGGAGAGGCGCTTTGTAAACCTTTAGTGGTCAGGGACTTTGACCAGGGGTTTGTGATCGCTTCTTAGGGTAATGTGAAATCCCCATATGTACTGTCTAAAGTGCTCTAAACCCCATGCACATGCCAAAGCTTCACGCTCTATGACGGAGTATCTCTCCTCTGTAGGTGTGATGGAGCGTGAGGCAAATGCGATAGTCTGTTCATTGCCTAACTCGTTGATCTGGCTCAAAACTGCGCCTAAACCCCTACCACTGGCATCCGTAGTGACTATACTGTGTAAGGAGGGGTTAAATCCTTGCAAAGGTGGGGCATTGCAAATGTCGTTTTTAATGTTTGTAAATGCATTTTCACATTGATCAGACCACACGAATTTGCACCCTTGTTTGACAAGTTGTCTAAGTGAGAAGGTTTTTGAGGAGAAGTCTTGCACAAATTTTGCATAAAATTCCGATAATCCCAAAAAGCCTTGACTTCATCTCTGTTTTTGGGGGAGGGAGCATCTCTTATAGCTGATAACAACTCTTTTTGGGTTTGATGCCTTCCCCACAAATCTCATGTCCCAAGTAGGTGACACTGGTCTCAGCGAATTTGCATTTGCGAATGTCCGCGGTGAGACCATAATTCTCCAAAGTCTGTAGTACCCTTTTAGATTAGCATCATGCTCCGCCCTGTTGACTCCCATGACCATAATGTCGTCTTGAAAGATCAAAAGGTTGGGTTCATCTTTAAATAGTATGTGCATAAGTCTTTGAAACATGGCCGCAGCAGAGGCCAGTCCAAATGGAACCCTTTTAAATCTAAAACACCCGAAGGGTGTTACAAAAGTAGTGAGGCTTCTGCAGTCTGGGTGTAGTGCAACTTGATGGTATGCTGAGGTAAGGTCAACAGTTGAAAACCATTTATTGCCATTAGTGTGAGACAACATCTCGCTGATTCTTGGCAAGGGGTACTGGTCAATAAGAATGTTTTTGTTGAGGTCGCGGAGGTCCACACACAAACGGAGTTTGCCGTTGGATTTTTGGCGCAAACCAAGGGTGCGACCCATTCCGCTGACTCCACAGGTTCAATGATACCAGACTTTTGTAGTATAATGAGTTCAGACTTGACCTCTTCTCTGATGGAGAAAGGGATATTTCTGGATTTATGTATGCAAGGAACCACATCTTTTTTAGTTCAATTTTATGATGGAATCCCTTCAATTTCCCTATTTTTTCAGAAAATAGACGGGGATAATTTTTGGGATAACTTTCTTATACTCATCCTCGGATTGCAAAGAAAGTACAGGGTCCGGGCTGTTAGGATCAAGGATTATACCAAGTTTCCCTTGGTCCATCCACCCTAGTACTGAAGGACCGATGGCAGATACATATAACTTGCTTACAGTGTCTCGGTCTTTGAACAAGAATGGTAGTTCCCTGTATCCCAAAACATCAATAGGTTCCCCAGTAAACGTTTTGGGAGAGATGTCGGGGCTAGTGAGATTACGGCCCAACACCGGCACGAACTTTTCTTCCCAGACACTCTTGTTTATAATGGTATAGGGTGACCCTGAATCTGCTACGATAGAAATGTCCACCCCACCAATATTTAGTTCACATATAGGTTTTTACTCTTGCCTTTTACATTAAGGACTTCGTCATTGACAAGTAGTACAAAGAGATTCATGTCTTCGTCTTCGGACGAATCCAATTCATTGTATTCCTCAGGTACAACCATTTTTGCATTAGAGTTCCTTCTTTGTTTGCTTTGACACTGTGTAACAAAATGGCCAATAACTCCGCATTTAGTGCACTTCTGCTTGAGGGCCGGGCATGCTTTGTCGTTGGCTAAGTGAAATCTGCTTCCGCATCTAAAGCATTTCCTGTTTCCAGTCAACATGGCTCTCGGGACGAATCTTTCCTTTGGCTAGGCTCATGGATGTATTTTTGCGCTGTGTGTTTAAAGCTTTTTACCCTAGCTACAATAGGTTGCTCTTCTCCTTCTGGTTTATGCTTGTCATCCGAAAGGACAGCCTTGGCACATCTACCGGTAAGTTCTGCCCTTTTGACAATGTCAATGACTTCTTGGAGAGGAGCCTCGCCCTTAGCCCACAACCTTTCTTGGATTTCACGATTGGCGGCTCGCATAACTATCTGGTCGCGAATAAATTCGTCATGCAATTCACCAAATCTACAGGATAATGCTAAGTTCTTAAGTGCAGAGACAAAGTCTTCAATGGACTCTTCTGAACTCTGTTTGCGATGGAAGAATTTGTACCTATGTACTGATACACAAACGGTGGGTTTAAAATAATTAGTAAGATCTTCTAGGGCATTTGCGTAAACGTCGTCTTGACTTGCAGGTCTGGATTTTTTATTTATGCTGTTGTAAATTTTCATAGTTTTTGCACCTAAACAGTGTAGTAGGATTTTCTTTTTCCTTTCAGAAGTTAGCACTTCACCCTCCTCATCAAAAGTGGAGATGTAATTTTCAAAGTATTCGCGCCAGTCTTCCCATCTGAGGGATGAATCACCAGGCGCAGGGATAAAAGGTTGAGGAGGTGAGAGGTTCCAAACGATGCCTGACGCCATGGAGAGAACGAGAAGGGCGAGAAGAAAAGTGAGAAGAAAAAAAAAAAAAAGGATAACACAGGAAGAGTATAGAAGGAGTTGAATAAGGTAGAAGAAATAATCAGGTATAGGAAAGGTGTGAAGTGGAGAAGGAACTAGAACCGGTTTCACAGAGACAATAGAGGTAACAACTGTATATTAGAATTTCATAATGAAAGATGCACGAAGTAGTGTGTGCATCACTGAAGTATCCTGGACGTAGTGCTAGTTATGTGGAACGGGGGTAACTTGAAAGAAAGTGTGCGTATCACTGTAGAATTAAAATCGCTGTTGTACTTGAAACGCACTATATAATGCAGAATGAAGTGTGCGCATCACTGTAGGTTAGTTTTCCAAATCGCCGCTATAACTGAAACGCACTGTGTTCCATGAAGAAGGTGTGTGCATCACAGTTGAAATTGATTAAAATGGCTGCCGCAAGTGGAACTAGTTGCCCAATTCAAAATGGCCGCAACCTGCGTTCCAGTGACGTAATGAAGTGCGCAGAGGAGCCTCACGGTACCGTCTGAGGAGAAGTGCAAGTGTCGCGTTAATGCCTCACCCAGATCTGAGGTAACCACCCCTGAGCAACACTTGCGCGCAGCCCTACGCAAGGGAGCAGCGTGGGTGGAAGGATGACTGTCAATGCGCAGAGGTTCGCTTAAGGTGCCGATGTGCTGCCAGCGAAAAGAGCGTCTTAAAGCAAAGGCTCCTCACAGGTAGATGCGAGACTGCGCAAAGCAAGCAAAGCAGTCGCTATCAGCGTAGATCTCACCGTGAAGTGAAGGGCACCACTGCTCATCACGCTATCCTCGACAACACGAAGAAGGCACAGCAGCTGTGGAACTGGAGTGAATGAGCTCCGGAACAACAGGACGCAGGCACAGCAGAAAATGACGCCAGAAGAATAGTGACCACTCTAGTGTAGATCTGGAAGCAGACAGAGGTGTGCAGGAAACACACACGCAGGTCCGTCGTGGTGTCAGGGCACTCGTCGCCAAATTTGTAAAGACCACAGGAACGAGTACCAGGTGAGTTAAGCAGTCTTTATTGTAGATAATGCCCTGACACCAAATGGCGTCCGGTGAGAATGCTAGATTTCCTCCAACTGCCCTCCAACCGTCACCCTTGCCCAAGGTTCCACAATAGAACGAGGGAACGTCATAGAACTCTGGGCAAGGGCGCGTGGCAAGGGGACAGCGCGAGGCAGGTCGCGAGACCAAGAACAATAGTAAACACAACAAAGCGCCTGAAGAATCCAGCGCCCCTGTGGGCGGAGTGCTGCGGCGGTGGGCTGCAGGGAGAGGACGGCGGCAGCCCTTCTCTCCCCCCCTCCTGTTCCTGGATTTTCCTCCCCCTGCGATAGCGGCAGCGGAGGCCTGGGGGTCTCTCTCCCCCCCCCCTGTGAGCACGGTGAGGCTGCCGGAGGCTGCTGCTGGGGGCCGCGGCCCACACACCAGATGGCCGGTCTGGCCTGCTGCCCTCCTTGAGGTCTGTGCTGGTGGGGAGTCGGGCCCCCCCTCCCCTCGGGCAGGTGAACTGAAGAATCGGCCGAGAGCCGGCCCGGGAGTGCAGTAAAGGCCGGGTCCGGACCGGCCCTGCGGTGGCAGGCGAGGCAGTCAAGGGATAGAGGCCCTACGGGACATACTGGGAGACAAAGTGAGCGGCGGGGGGCCCCGGCCTGCGAGTACCGGTCTGTTGCTCCTGCGGCCTGGGGCTCTCCTCCCTCCCCCCCCTGCCTTCACAATTGCGGGTGCCAGCGCTGTGGGGATAAATACAATGCTGAAGGACCCTGGGGGACTGATGGGGGCTCCCTGATTGCAGCAAGGAGGTGGGCAGAAGCCTGTGACGTGAGGAGTGGCCCCTGGGATAAAGGCCTTCAGATCTGGCACTAGACCTTCCTCCCCTCCCTGGTGTATGCTGGGAGCCAGACAGTGGTATATTGGGTCTGGGGGGCAGCTTGAGCTCTCTACCGCGCTGGAGGTTGTGGAAGACACCCGCTGATAAGGCCACCCCCCCAAAAAACTGACACCAGAGAAGGTACAGACTGATCCCTAAACTTCCGGCCTGGACTGTGAGACCATCCCTGACCCCTCAGATACGCATAATTAGTGGAAAAGTGCTGGTGAGACCCTAAGTTGTGATTGGATCTGGTCAACAGCCAGGAATAGGTTCTCAAGAGGTGCTGACATATTGCTGGCACGGCAAAGCTCACTGTCAAGGTGCGTGGAGGGGCCTGGGGAGACTGTGGCGAACCGGACGCTACCCAAGGAGGGTTCTGGGCGTCTGATTCCCGCCCACTTCTACCAGGCTGGTTGGCACTCCTGCCGCCACACTGTAGGCCGAAACACCCGGAACTTTGCCCCCGCGTGGCCCTACGGGCTCACAGCTGTGAGCTAGAGACGGTACCGGTCCACTGCGCTGTATTGGGCTGACAGCAGCCAGGCATACGAACCCATACACTGCATATCCAGGTCCATGTAGAAGACCCTGTCTTGCACCAGGTCTGGCCTGTGACACTTACCCAGTGCAAACCCTCAGCTGTATACCAACGGTGTATTGTACACTACTGCGGAATGGGGCGCACCAAAGGCAAACTCCCTGAAGCAGCTGCCACGAGCTCGCACCAGCAAGAGGATACAGACACCCAGCAACCACTATCGAGTTGTATCCCGCCAACGAACATGTAATCACCCCCGGACAAGTTAGACCTCATTCTCCAAGAGGTGAGAGACCTGCGCAAATCCATCGAGCAACAGATTGACTCCCTCACGACGGGCTTCACCCTCTTAAAGGCAGACCATACCAAACTGGCCGCACTGTGGAAGATAATAAAGTGGCACTGGCGGAGTTGATACCACAGCACAAAGAACATGCAGCGCAACTCACACAATTGCAACGACAAATGGCGGATCTCCAGGACAGAGTCGACGATGCAGAGGGTAGGAACCGCCGGAACAATGTTCGCGTCATTGGCATGCCGGAGCGTAGTGAGTGCCCCAATGCCGCCAAGTTCATGGAGCAATGGTTCAAAGAACATGTAGCCCCGGAGGGTCTCTCGGACTTTTTCTGTGTGGAGAGGGCGCACAGAATCCCCTCGGGCTGACCAACGGCAGGCCCCCCCCCAACCCATGATCGCCAGAATACTAAATTTCAGGGATCGGGACTGGCTGCTCCAAAAGGCAAGGGAGAAGTCCCCAATCCAGTATGAGAGTCAAAGAATATCATTATACTCGGATTACACCATGCTTGTGCAACGCGAAAGGTCCTCCTACCAGGCTACTAAAAAGAAGCTCAGAGCGCTAAATCTTAAATATGCCTTGCTATTTCCAGCCCGCCTGAAGGTCATGCATGATCAAAAGGCGCAATTTTTTGAAACTCCAGAGGAGGCTGACGAATGGCTGGAAGTAATGTTGCCCCCAACGGCATCTGGGACTTCCTCACAAAGCATGCCTCAAAGTCCCAAGTCTACAGCAAATCAGGGATCGCGACACAATAGACTGGCCCGCAGCTCTCAAGCTAGAAATCCCACTCTGGAGCAAACCCTGAAAGGTCGTGAGGAGGCGATCGCAGCGGCAAGCACACTTAGAGACCCTCACCCCCAATCGACATCGGAATCCTTGGAGGAGAACACTATTCATTCTGACTCAGAGAACAGTAAAGCCCTGTTTCGCACTGTGACTCCTCAGACAGCGGATGATTTTCTAGGGTAAAAGAAGTGTCCCCTTTCCTTTTATAAGTGAAAGGGCCTGTTGGGAGCTGATTGGACAATTTATGATGATAACTGGTAATTGGTAAGATGATAGCCGATAGCGGCGCACATATCCCTTCCCAGCTCTGACAAACGTATGTTGTTAATTGTATCTGAACCGGGCAATGGGGGCTCTGTAACTGTATACATCACCATGCAGGGCATAGGAAGCACCTCCCAGTGTGCAAAAGCAACTTGTAATTTGTTCACTTTTCACATTGTTGTGATACTAGTTTGGACCAGGACAGTTCTAGCGCTGGACCTCGTATTTCAGGTTAATTCAAGGGTGTTTAGGGGAACTGGTTCGCTTCACACATCAAGAGATATCTTGTTGGCCTGGAGACCCTGGTTTATCATGCGCAGCGCTCACAAACATGAGACCACATGTTGGGTACCTATAATATAATCACCTGGAACGTGCGGGGACTTGGATCCATACACAAACGTCATAGAATACATGCGCAGCTCAATAGGCGCAGGGCCCAGATAGTGTTTCTGCAAGAGTCCCACCTCACTGATTCATAGATAGGTAAATTACGCAAGAAATGGAAAGGCCAATTCTTCTCCACATCATATTCCGCATTTGCAAGGGGGGCGACCATATGGGTCAGGAATGGAGTCCCGTTTGTGGCGTTAGAGACACAAGCTGATCCACTGGGTCGATACACACTAGTGCGGGGAACGCTGGATGGTACGCATGTGGTGCTGGGCAGCCTTTATACCCCAAACTTTGAACAAGATACATTTCTTGCGGGTCTCAATGGGGTGCTGGCAGACTGGGTGGCTTATCCATGGATACTAGGGGGCGATTACAATGCGGTCATGGACACTATTATGGACCGCTCACATCCACCGATTCCAGGAGCGGGATCCATTAAGCAAGCGGAGGCACTGTGTAGGTGGTCGGAGGGGTGGGCACTGAGAGACGTCTGGCGTCTTAAAAACCCAAACAACAGGGAATACTCGTTCTTCTCCCCCAACACACCAGCTCCACACGAGAATAGATAGGATACTCTGCTCCATTCCCCTTACTACGCAAGTAACGCATACTACTTACCTGGGGAAGACTTTCTCCAATCACAACCCACTAGAGCTCACGCTTGGGTGGGGCAGGAACCCCACCCCAATCCCCACTTGGAGATTGTGGCCTCAGATGCTGGAGGACTCCGTTTTTCGGAACACACTGGCAGTAGGCATCACAAACTACTTTACAGAAAACGCAGATACAGCCTCCACACGACATGTAGAGTGGGATGCTTTTAAAACCGTCATACAGGGTATGGCGATCAGCACCACTGCAGGGGCGCGGCAGGAGATACACAATAACCTCAAAACAGTTGAGAGTACCATGAATGCGATAGAGCAGGAAGCAGCAAAGGATCCCACCAAAGCAGCGGCATTGCAAGAGGTGCGCATTAAACATGACGAAATATCGAAGAGCCTTAGAGTAATGGATTACAAAGCGTACACTCAGATAAAGCACACAGAGGCTGATAAGTCTGGGGCGCTACTACCGCGTATTATACGTGATGCCCCCCCTGCTGCTGCGATACATGAAATAGCCACACCAGAAAGGAACACAGTGCACACCCTGCAGGAAATAAACTAAGCATTTCTAAGTACTATGAAGCGCTCTACCAAGCCCCAGTGCGACAGATAGATGAATCTATAGACGCCTTTTCTAGATGACCTACCATTCTCCCAGCTAGATGATACCACCAGGGACGAACTATCAGGCCCCATTACCAGAGCTGAAATCAGAGAGGCTATTCGGGCGTTACCGCGCAACAAGGCCCCTGGCCTAGATGGCCTTTCAACACCTTCTCAGATGCTTTGATTCTCCATTTGGAACAGCTGTACCAATCCGCGCTGGACACGGGGACCCTTTCCTCTACCACAATGCAAGCACTAGTTTATCAGTTCCTGAGCCGGGACGCTTTGCTACGGATATTTCAGGGTACCGACCCCTTTCTTTGCTTGCCACAGAATATAAAATATTAAGTAAAATATTGGCACGCCGCTTACTCTCCTACCTACACAAGCTCATACATGCGGATCAATGCGGGTTTGTCCTTGCACGCAGCACCTCTCTCAACATCAGAAGGCTTTATCATGTCATGGGCTCCACTCCAGCAGACTCGCAAAATGCAGGCCGCATCACATAAGACCTTAGACAGGCCTTTGATACCTTGCAGTGGGATTACATGATCAGTTTGGTATACCGCCGGAATATCTGAGGTGGGTACAACTGCTGTACACAGAGCCCACGGCGCGGGCCCGCACCGGGAATCACATATCATGCACATACCCAGTGGGCAGAGGTACCCGTGAGGGGTGTCCACTGTCACCCCTACTATTTGTGCTCGCACTAGAGCCTTTGGCCATCAAGCTGCGGGCAGAGGCAGAGCAAATAGGGATCAGACTGGGCAATGTCACGCATGTGCTATCAGCACATGCTGACGATATAATTATATACGCCAAAGACCTACTCAATGAACTAGGGCTGATCCCGGACATCTTTAGCCAATTTGAACTGGTCTCGGGTCTGGCCATCAATGAGGCTAAATTGCAAGCCTTCTTTTTTCACCCTGGCGTGTGCCCAGGCAGGTTGCAATTTGGGCAGCTCTCTCTAACAGTAGCGCAACACATATTCAAATACTTAGGGATCAATATATACAGAGACCCGCAAGACTTAATAGAGGGCAACCCGACCAGAGCGATTAGGGCGCTCCGATCCCAGGCGGCCTTTTGGATCTCGCTACCATTATCTGTAATGGGCCGGGTGGCGATCTCCAAAATGGTGATCCTCCCAAGAGTACTATACTTTTTTACAAACCTTCCAGTGATAATCCCTGCACCTATATTCAAGGCACATGAGACATTATTATCTGACTTGATCTGGGGGAATGGCCGTCGGCGGGTGGGTCTAGCCAAACTGCAGCTGGAGACAGACAGAGGGTGACTGGGGGCCCCTGACCTCCGTGCATACTGCTATGCAAGCCAACTACAGTGGCTCTCGTTCTGGCTGGCAGGGCGCAATCTGCATGAACTGGGATGCACAGCCCAGGATCTCAATCGCGGGATCTTACATACACTCCTGCTGCCTCGGTCCCGGGTCCCCCAGGTTGCCCCGACACTATTGTGCACAGCACTGGCATACTGGAAGAAAGCAAAACAGAACACACGCCAGTGCACCCCATACTCAAACAACACACCTCTACTGGGTATTCCTACGCCCACAGGTCTCATTACGAAACGGAACACCTGCAGCTGGTCTAAGGGTGGAGTCACTACAGTAGGGGCACTCTTCAGTGCCGGGGCTCTCATGGATCACGAGAACTTTGCCAGGGAAAATGGGGTTTTGGGTAATTTATATATGACATATGCAGCACTAACAGCATACGTTAAGAGGCACTGGGCTCCTGCAAGAGAAGAACCTCCGACACATGAACTGGTACAAGCAATGTATCTAATGGGTGAGGGGCGGCATCTCACAAAATGGCTCTACAAAGGTATTCGGGCACATGCTGGGATCTCACTCACTGATTTGCGCAACAGATGGTCTGTGGACCTAGGAAAGGATCTGACAGGGAATGGACCGCCTTGTTAGAGTACCCTAAAAAGGTATCACGTAATGTCAAATTTAAATTTATCCAGCATATGGTCTCCATAGAGCTTATCTCACTCCACACCGCCTGCAGCATATATGTTCCCGCACACACAGCAATATTGCCCAAGATGCAAGGTGGAGGATGCAGACATCCTGCATATGCTGTGGTCCTGCCCTGCGCTAGCGGAGTTCTGGATGGAGGTCGTCCGGAACACCAGAATGGTGATGGGCATTCTTACAGAGGAGACAGCTGGAAACTGCCTACTGGGGATGCATCGGCGATCAAAATCGCGGAAGGTGCACTCGCGGTTCGCTGACCTAGCACTTCTCCTTGCAAAGCGTGCAATAACCATGAGGTGGAAAGCAGCAAGGGGCCCATCAGTGTATCTGTGGCATGGGAAGTGGTATGATGGGGTAGTGCGGAGAGTGCTGCCATTAGACAGGAAGAGGCCCGAGGGTTGCGCAAAACCTTGATCTCAATGGACTGGGACTTAATGCTGGAGGCATTTAAAGCCCTAGAACCTGGGCCTGTCCCAGTGGTAAATGGCACATAGAGGAACAATTGCAAACAGTCCCCCGATGGCACGATTCTGACCCAAAAACGACTATATGTGTAACGCTGCCATATGCAAATAGCATATTAATTACGCCAACATCAGTAGAAGAAGGAACCAGGATGGAACTGGGCGCCATAGGCATTAACTAAAGCGGAGCCAGATGGAGGAGGGAGGGGGAGGGGGGGTTTTGTAGTTGTTGAAGTTATTCTAAATGCACTTGTAAGAATATCCTGCTACTACCTTGTTATCTCCTAAATAAGGTTTCTGTAAAGTATACTGTAAGTAATGATGCAAAATGCTTGCAAACACTGCAATACTGAGGCGCACACCTGACGTTATGCATGACAAAATACTGCTATGGTGTCTAACAAAGTATATAATGTAATGTAGGCCTTATGAAACCAAGAAAATCAATAAAGTGTGTTTTGAAGAAAAAAAGAGAGTAAGTATCTAATCAAAACACCCCCTGTCCTTGTGGAACCCAGCCTGTTCCTTCCTTTACTGCTTGTGCACAGCATCAGAAATGCACTACATAATGATTTTCGCCAAGATTTTACTTGGAATTGAAAGCAGGGTGATTCTGCTCCAGTTGTTACAGTTGGGTAAAGCACCCTCCTTTGGAATATTGACAATAATGCCTTTTTTTCAGTCATCTGGTACCTTCTGTCTCCCAAATCGATGTAAACAGTGGTTGGAAGACTAATGTTTCAGGTTTTGCCTTGAAAATGTCTGCATTCAGGTTGTATTGGCCATGAGCTTTTCCGTTCTTGAGTGATCCGAGGGCAGTGATGATTTCTTCTTTTTGTGTTCACATCCAAGTTAGTCTCTGCTTCTTGGATGTCCACTTCCCGTGTCGGTCAAGACATTTTTGAAGTGCTCGGCCCAGCATGCTTTCTACTCTTTCTCCTTTGTGAGCAGTCTGCTTTGCTTGTCCTTGATAGGGGTGTTGTATGTTGAACTAGATTTAACACTATCTTTGTGATATTGAAGACCTTCTCCTGTTCTCTCCTACTGGCTGCCTCCTCTGCTTGGCTGGCAAGGTTATCCATGTACGCCCGCTTATCTGCTCTTGTCATTCCTTTGACTGCTCTGTTTGCGTCTATGTACTGTTGCTTGCACTTCTCCTGCTAGCTCTCAGATCTGGCCTCCATGAGTTTCATTTTTGCAGCCCTCCTGTATTCAATAGTTTTTTGAGTGGTCATTTTTAGGTCTCGCGCCTAGCGTTGCAGTGCGTAGCCCTGCTCGCGCAGCGCGAGACCTCATGTAGGGGCTTCTGAAAGCTGACCACACGCTCGTGCGTGTGGTTTTGTTTTCGTCAGCTGCTATTGGCTAGTGGTTGCGTTTTAAAAAAAAAGACAGCACGCCATTGGTGAATGGCGTGTGCATGTCCCAGCTTCTTTAGGAATGTAACCGCCCACGTCCCATTGGTGTCTGTTACGCGCAGCAGCGCGCGTTCCCTTCGCTGCCGCGCTCCCTCGCCTCCGCTCCTCTGTGGTGCACGCGCACCACTGGTTTCGATTCCCGCCCCCGCTCCTCTGTGGTGCGCGCACACCACTGGTTTCCAATGTCGCATGTGGTCACATTGTACTCGGAATTATGATCGTTTTACCATTTCTCATACTGCGTTAACTTGTTTTAATGTTTCTTCTGCACTATGGAATCGGTATTTGCAGAACGCGAGACTGACACTGAAATGTAGTGATGGGCTGCGAGGCACCCTCATACATCGATAATGAACAGGCCCCTCGACATTTAGCTGCCCGTGAGTGACACCGACCACAAGCTAGCTGTGGGTATACCTTATACTGTTCCACAAAACGGTGCCACCACCTATGTTCATCTGGAGGCGAAACCAGGCGCCAAAACTCGTATAGTAAAGTCTTTCACGGTGTTCGAGTAAAAAAGTTGCCGCTCTTGGGCTACCAGTACGGGAGCCTGGCAGATAGCAGCGCATCCAGCAGGTACCGCGCGCCGCCAGCTGCCTCTCCGCTGCGTGTCGTGTGCAGGCGGAGCGGCTCTGCCTTAGCACTGCGGCAGCTCTCACTCGCTGCACATCTCAGCGTCGCGTCTCGCGGCGGCAGAGGCGTGCGCTGGGGATTGGGAGGTGAACTGTGGAGCACCCGGCCGGTGTGGACCAGAGACCGCGAGCAGGCGCTGCCCGCCCCGTGCTGCTAGTCGTGGATGTAGCTGCTGCTTTCCCCGGGCTCAGGGAGACTCTTCTAGGAGCCTCCTTCTATTCTTAGCCCTGCCGGGCTGTGCTGAGTGGACCCTGGGCAGCGAGAGGGCGCTTCCTCCTTCCTCCGCTCCTGCTCCGGAGCAGCGGCAGAGGGCGCCGGACCCGGTTCCTGCAGCAGGTAGGTCTATGTGATTCTATGACATCTCCATCCGACCCTGGCTGGATGCAGCAGTGGCGGCTGTGTCCCGCATCCTTCTTCGCAGCTCCTCTGTGTGAGGGCTCCCACTGCAGCAGCCCGCCGCGGCTTGCAGAAGCCCCCTCTGTCCATTCCACCCCATGCGCGGCCAGCCCCGGACGCAGGCAGAAGGAAAGTTTCGTCCAGTGTGTCACTGAGGCAGGCTCTAATTTTGACAGCCTACCCCCCTGTTGGCACACACGTGCATGGCGGGCTCCTGCGGTCCCAGTGCCAAGGGGGCAGGGACTGCTGGTCACAGAAAACAAAAGCTCAGCGTGGGACACATGGCTTCACATTTGCCGACTTGTGGGTCTTTCTGTCAGGGCTTGTGGAAGAAAGGCACGTGTTTTAACGGCCAGCTTTGGGAAGGTGGACCAGCCTTGTGGCAATGAAATACGCGACCCGGCATTGGGTAAACTCCCCTCCCCCAACCGCGTTGGAAAATATATGAGATGTAAAAGGAACACGACTATTAAAAATAATGGGAATTGACTGATCGTTTATTCTAATGTTGTGGAAAAGAAAGGGGCGAAGAGGGTGTGAAATGCGACCCGGGGTAAGCACAGGAGTCTGTTTTGTACTATAATAACAATTCACAACACAAACCGAGTCATCTCCCGGTTAGTTCAGTTAATCACAATGTTTTGCAATATAATTGCCTTGAGAATTGCTTGAGAAGTTTGGTTGTACGGTAATGTGCCCGGCGAATACACCCCCACCCCCCCATCCCACGAACCCCCACTCACCCCCACTCACCCCAGACAAGCTCTTTGTTCTGAAGAAGAAAGTGAACCCAAACATGTCATCGCTCTCTGTCATCTCTCAAGGGGTACAGTGGTATTCCAGTAACCTTGAGACAGGCTGTATTTATAAAAACCTTGGTGTATTTAATCAAACTTAGGATGACAGGCTGAGACAAGAGCGGTTTCCTTAATGAATGAGTTCAACTTTGTTTTGTCCTCTACAAAGTAATGTTGCATGAAACCCGTGCATGAGTGACACTTTTACAGCTTGTGATTGCAGCTAGTGTCTACTGCACGCCTGTCGTCCATCTCTCTCCCGGAGACAATCTCTGTGATGATGTGTTATTTGGAGCGGGTGACTTTCACTGTCAGGTCCAGTGATTTTTATAGTGTAAACCGGAACCATACACTTCATTCCAACGCCTCATTCTGCCTGTTTGACCCCCCACTGCACCTCCTTCTGCTCTGTAATAAGTCTGGGCTCCGCTTCCACCATTCTACTTCCTCCAAGCCTCTTGCACAAATCTACTCCTGACTTAACAGTGGCCACAGTTCAAGGGTGTTTATAGCCCATCTCGGGCTCTTAGCAAAGCTGTCAGTAACCAGACAAGAACCTGAACCAACTCCTTTTGGGAAATCGCACTGCCCTCCCTGCACCAGTGTGTCAGATTCCTGCATTCACCAGAAAGTGGAAGCAGCCAGAGGCTGCAATGTAAAACACACTTTCTGTCCAAATTGTATGGAAATGTATATAAATGTATACCTTGGCCATGGTCCTGATGGCTCTTCTCCTATTGTAAATGAGGTAAACCGAGATGTACTTGTTAGTTTGTCCTAAAACAGGGATTGCTTCCTGTCAGGTCTTTGGGGGTTGGTAAGTCTCCGAAGTGGTCTACGTGGGCATTGGAAGTCGACCAACAATAATCTTGCTGGACAAGTAATTTAAGTGCGTTGGCTAGTCGACAAACTGGAGCAACCTCTACTTTCTACATTCTGGTCCACCCCTAAAGACATGACTACCGTAAACCAGCTTTGGGGCAGGTGATAGGAGGCAAAACTATAAAAGTACTTTTTTATCAGTGATATTTGATGCCCAGGCACTGTGAGGACAGATAACAGAACAAGCATTTGCAATGCAATAGGTCTCGCATTTGCGAGAGTTTGAGCTATTGGCATTGTAAATGACAATACCTTTTATTTATGTGTTTTGAAAACCTGAAAGCGGTGCATAAATAAGCACTTTGTAATTGTAGTCCTTGCTTACGACAAGCAACGCTGGCAGTAAACGAGGCGCAGTTACTGCCAGCCTTGGTTCTCGTAAGCAACGACTATAAGTAGAAAAGTGCGTGTTTACGACCGCTTGCAAGTTTTTAACCCCTTGACCGCGATCGGAATTCCGCTCGTGTGCTGGACATTCCGATCGCGGGTGCGGTCGTGACGAGCTCAGCTCGTCATGCGCACAGCGCTACCAGCGCAGCATGACGAGCTGAGCTCGTCACGCGCATCGAAGGGGTTAAAACACATACATAAAAGGCATTGTCATTTTCAATGCCAATAGCTCAAACTCTCACAAATGCGAGACCTATTGCATTGCAAATGCTTGTTTACTGTAGTTATCAAACACTCTAGCATTAGAACGAGCTGTTAACTTACTCTCTGGAGAAAGATCAAGCAATTATAAGACTTCCAGCATGTCAAGTCCCAACATGCAGGTGCAGAATGTATCACCTGATTTGGTCCGTGTTTTTTTTATTTATTTTATTTGTTTATTATTTTAACCAGGTTCAAAAAAGAACAAGGTAGGCCAGTTGTTACATTTGCTGTACAATGTTGTTCGGGATTCTTTCAGGACTCAGCATTCAACCAATACCGGGTAGTGTCAGATACAAGCGTGAACAAAAGAGCAGGGGTGATAAGGGGCCACGTGTCGGCCTCGACTCCAATACAGCAAGGACAGTATGAACATCATTGATAAACAGTAGCAGTCAAGGCAGGAAATCAGAAAAAAAGAAAGGGTAGAAAAAGGGAGGGGTGGGTGGGAGACCTTAGTCAATTGTGTCTTGACTGGCTGTTCCTAGGGATACAGTGTCAGTGGGTGCTAGTGGAGAAGCACTAGGAGAGTCTGAAACTAGAGTTAGTAAATAAGTACGGAGGGGTTGCCAAATGTCTTTGGGTCTCCTCGCTGGTTAAATTACAGTATGTCATACGTTTGAGCCATGACGCCATGGTGGGGCATAGTGTGCTGCCCCAGTGAAGGGTAATCTCTCTCTTAGCCAATAGTAAAGCAATGGCGGGGAAACAGCGAAGGTTTTTGGGGATAGAAGAGACGTTGCCCAGAAGGGCCATAAGGGGGTGGAAGTGGGTGTCAGCGAGGTCATGTGCGACAGGGTCTCAACGACTGCAGTCCAGTATGTGGCGATACCGGGGAAGGTCCATGTCATTTGTGCAAAATAGGCATCTTGTGTTTTGCATTTAGGGCATGCGAGGATCTGGAGGGGCTATTTTGGCCAGACCAGCTGGAGTAGTGTATGTTCTGCGTAAAAATCGGAATTGGAGCTATTTATGACGGTGGTTGGGGGATACAAGTTTATTTTGTGTGCAGCAATATGCCCAATCTCCGTCGGTGAGAGGATGGCCGAGGTCCTGCTCGCAGAGCTGTCTGACCCGACTATCATGAGTGTGTTTAAGAGTCATACTGGAGAGATAGTCTGGAGACTATGTGTTTACCATCGGGGTCCCTGATTAAAAGTGTAAGGGGTACAAAGCCTTCAGGTGCCAGTGGGTAATTAGGGAAGTGCAAGCGGATTCTGCTGAGCAGTCTACGGAAAATGAATTGATGTATGTGTGTGGCGTGGGAGAAGTTGGGCTCTGTTTTCGGGGAGGGGACATGACCGTTCAGAAATAAGTCACTGAACGTATGGAGAGCATGTGTGGTAAGTATGCGCTGTATCAGTTTTTCTAAGGTTAGTGTCAGCCAAGGATTGGGAAATAGCGGTAGTGCCGGTGAATATAAGATGTTCAACTCCAGCATCCCACTGAGTCGCCTGAGGGCCCAGCTTGTAGTTGAAAGAGTCTGTATGTCTAGGGTCAAATTTGAGGCCTTACGCTAATAAGGCTGTGCCCTATATCTTTACTTATCCATTCTTTTCTGTTCCTTGCAAGCCACGCATATGCATTCTGTTTTATATTTCCTTTCCTTCCATTGCTGGAGACTTGGCGCCAGTAACAGACTATCAGGGTTCTTCAACCACTGAAATCAAGAACTGTAACACCAGTAACAGGCTATCTGAGCCCTTCGCAAACACCAATCAGTAGGAAGAAATGGCTACCACAAAACCTACGTGTAAAATGTGTACTCGAGCATATTGACTCTTTCTAACAGCATCACCAGTGAAAACATCAGAAGCACTTTACTTTTTAAACAAGTATTCAAAGCTAATTGGTCTGCCTTATAACTGAAAATTCAAGCCAGAACTCTTGGCAGAATCAAGGTTTTCCCATGTTTGTGCCGTCCCTCTAGCCCATCTTATCTGCTCTTTTGGTCTCGCTTTCATGGCCAATGAGGGTCATGCTCAGATAACCTTGTGGCTTGACGGCAACAACAAACAGATCCAAACAAGTTTCCTAAACTGCATAAAATCTGCCTTGCAGGCCTTAGGGTTCATTTCATCCATCTTAATTCTGACAAGACCGAAGTCCTCCTTGTGTGTGGGGAGGTGAGGGGGCCCACCCATCATTTTCTCCCCCAGTTGGTGGCCTCTGGACATGGCCATCCCACCTAATCCGGTGTGCGCTATCATTTGTGATTGCTTATTGACCAATCTCTCTGTTATCACAAATTCGACAACCAATAAACTGAGTAAAATTATTCCTTTTCTGTCCCCCATTTGTTGTTTCACTGTAATACAAGATATCCTTTTCTTGCACTTTCTGTTTGGACTCGGGCAGGGATCGGTGGGGAGGTTCCAAACTGATTTAAGCACAGCAGCAGATCTATATTTTGGAACTGCGTCACCGTGCACAGATTTTCTGCCCACTTGGCCAACTTCCAACCCATGGCTGCAAGCTTTGTAACAGGTCGTCAATGGCAACGGATCTACAGGTCAGCGGAGTTGCTTTGCTGCATACAATCTCTTGGGTACCTTGGGGGCTCCTCTGTGATTTTTTAGGTCTCGCCTAGGCAGCGCGCATGCGCTGTCTCTCCGAGACATCAAGTAATCTCTATCAGGGGTGAAACTGCGCCTTTTGCCGGGGAATTTCTCCTGCCGCTTGCCATTTGTAAACACTGGCATTACTTTTCTTACAGGGCTTATTATTGGCTGTAGAGGCGATGCGTCACTTCCATTTATTCCGGAAGCAGCACCGCCTAACTACAGTTTTCGTCCGCTTTCGTGGCCAGTTTCGTTTCTGCAGGACCGTATCTTTTCATTTATGGACTACTTCATTGTTTTTTTAGGTCTCGCCTACGCAGCGCGCATGCGCTGCATAGGAGGGGACCTTTTGGAATCGATCAGCATTTTGGCCAAAAACGTGCACGTTTTGCATTGCTTTCTATTGCAACGCGTGCACGTTTGGCATTTCCCTTGCGGGAGCGAGCAGCTGCGCCATGTATTAGCAATTATCGCGCTCGCTCCCGCAAAGTAAACGCTGCGTGTCCCTGCTCTCGGCTGCCCACCCCTCCCACTTGTTTATTATTGTAGGCGGCCACTCCCTTTCCTGTATGCGACGCTCGCCGGGGCCCTTGTCTTTCAGCGTTTGTTTGTTTTGCTAAAGCGCCTCCATGCTGCGCTTTAACTTTAAAGGCGGCCACTCCCCTTCCTGTATGCGATGCTCGCTGGGGCCGCGCTTGTTTTAAATATATGGCCATTATTGAGTATGATTAGAAGGTGGAATATACGATTGACGGGTGCAGTTCTTAATAAGAAATTTTGGCTGAGTGTTTGAAGTAGCTTGAAGGGTGGATGAGCAACAGCTGGCTACAACTGCATAGGGCATAATGGAATTTATATGGTTCGGATGGGGCGGTGAACTACTCAAGAGCTCAGTGTTGCGAGACGCCATTCGTGGACTCTTTGCAGGCTCTTTTACTATCAGACAAATTACAGCTGAGGATTACAGCACAGGCAGGTATTGCTCTTGGTGTATTTTTTCAATCAGATGTAGTGACCAGCGGCTGGCACGAGAAAAGAGCTGTAGCGTTTGTTACCAGAAGGAGCTGCATATTATTAATTTGACGTGACAGAAAGTACGGGGGCATTTATAAAGGGGAGGCGCATTACAATGACTGAAATTGAAGCAGTGCAATGTATGTTTTTGTAGCTGGTTGTTATCTCAGGATGAATATATAACGTGCGCGAAGCGCGCATCTTTACTGTTTATCATGTCAGTTCTCCATGTGCATTGGACGTCACAGGCGCGTTCTGAATGCATTGAATGGAACTTCATGTTTATCACGCCTTGACATCACAGGCACATTCTGAGTGGTCGAGTGTGACGTCATATTTATCGCGCCACTACCGTACCCTTTGGGCTTCACAGGCGCATTCTGAATGCATCAGCACTTTTAGGTTGTGCTGAACTGGAACGTAAACGTGGTTGCGATGCCTGTCTGGCTAGTCCTTGGCACACGCAGTGTGACATTTTACGTGGGTACGTAGTTATTACTCGAAAACCTACCGTTCTTTGTCTATCTTGTAGCGTTACTTATTGCTAGAACTTTAAGTGGGATGAAAAAACTGAAGGGGGGGTTCTCCCAAAGGGGCGTGGCCAATGTAATTAAGGACGTGGCTTAAAATGCGTAAGCTAAAAATCAGTGCTTGGCGCAACTTGTATTTTGCTTCTGTCATTGCATCCATATATGATACGAGTATCATCATACCAACAAGTCAGGATAATGTGCATCATGACTAACCACTTATACGGTCCGAAAGGCGAGACCTATTGGCTATGCCAATGCTTGTTTTTAAAGCACCATGGCACCTGGTTCACCCATAGCGGCCCGCGCCTTTCTTTTGTTTACTCTATTTTTTTAAAACTGTGTATGGTTTTTTTTCTCACAAGGCTGCATGACGGTAATGGCGCCTGTGCATCTTCACAACGCGGCACGACGGTAATGGCGCCTGCGCATCTTTTAAAATGTGTGACTTTCAATGGCGCCCGTGTGTTAAATGCGGGTTACGTTAAGAAAATATATATTTATTTTTGCAGTGCGGGACTCTTTAAGAATAGCGTCCGCGCGCCTTGCTTTTTATGCTGCTCAGAGAGCATCTTGGCAGGCACGAATCGTGTGGGGCCTGCTGTGGCCACAGAACCGGAGCAGCGCTGTACTGGCAGCCCCACGCCCGCCCTGTCGGAGCTGCCTCATGTTGCTATAGCGTTGGCCCGCCTGGCCCTGCCCGGCGCTGGCACACACTGACACCGGCCCTGTCAGCGTCTTGCGTCACATCTGCTCGGCCATTCATGGCTAGCGCTGAATGAGCCCGCTCTCTTTCTCCCGAGCTCTCCTGCAGTGAATTCCCCTCAGTGCACACTGCCGCATGCCCTGCTCTCCAGACACCACCCTCTCTGCCTCTCACGCTGCTCGCTCCATCATCGTAGCATTGTCTCTACTTCCCTCTCTCTCACTCGCTCCTCTCCTTTAGCATCGTTAAGACCTTTTCCCGCCCCTCACCTCATCCACTATATCTGCTTTTGTCCTCTCCAACGGCCTACTCCTTTCCGCGCCTTGTCCTGTACTTTCTCCTGTGCTTTGTCCCAATTCTACCCCTCAATGATTTCTGCCCCTGTCTATCCCGCTTCCTTGCCCTCTTCTGTCCAGGGCTTTCTCACCTGTACCCAACCCCACCATCCCCTGCCCCCAGCTCTCTTCCAAACCTGTCCGCAGCCCCATCCTCTGTCAACATAGTTTTCCCTCCTAGCTCCTGCCCCCTATTTCCCATCCCTCAGCACCCTTTCTATCTCACCTTCCTCTAATTACACAGGGTCTACTCGTGCCCCCATTCTCACAGCCCGGGTTTCCACCCTGCTCCCACATACAAACATACCTACCCACATACATGCACCTCTTTACCTCGTCACCTTTACCCCTTTCCTGATTGCAACGAAGCCGTGCCTTTTCCTGAATGATCACTGGCACGTGGCCATCTCCAGTGAATCTGGAACAGCGCCACGAGTCCTTGTCCGTGTCGACTGGGCGCTTTCTAATTCCAGTGACATAAAATGTCTATAGCACAGTGTCCTTACTGCTTATATTTTGCTGCCTCCCTGCCTGCCATGCCCAATAATGAATTTTGGTGGAAAGCAGCTTACAACTCCCCTCCAGACTGCTCTCTTCTCTGCTCTACCAGGAAGGGCCAGCCCACGGCAAAATATTTCACAGACAGCTCACCTCTCGTGTGTAATGGCGCCTATTTAAGTAGGTACTGGGGTGATCCGCTGATAACGATAATTTACACTTAGTGAATGCAAGGATTCAAACGTAATATAAACAAGCATTTGCAATGTAATAGTCTCGCATTTACGCAAGTTTGAGCTATTGGCATATAGATTACAATGCCTTTTATTTATTTGTTTAAAAAACCAACACATTAATAAAAGGCATTGTAATCTACAATGCCAATAGCTCAAACTCGCGTAAATGCGAGACCTATTGTATTGCAAATGCTTGTCTTTCCTCTGCTCTTCAGGAGCTGGAGGACCTGTCAGGATGGTCGCTTCTTTTGAGGTCTGGAACTCCTTCCTCCTTCATCCCCTCATCTGATCTTTTCGAAGCGTTTTAATACTGGGCTCTTCCTGGTCAGTATCTGAACTCCTTGCAGGCTTGCATGGCAAGTGAGCCCGGTGCAAGGGCGCCTGTTTAGGTAGCCGTGTTCCGTAGAAATAAAAACCTCTTGCCATCCTCCCACCATAGACCATGGGCAACTACAAGTGGGCCAGTGTTTCCAGATCTGGGATTAACGGACCCGTAAATCCCAGGCCTGGTAATTCTGGATCCAGAATCGCCTAGTCAGTTTTCAGGGGCTGGGGTCAGAGAAGTACCCTAAGCCCAAATTCAGTCCCTACAGTCCTACTAGGGGAAAAGACAACACTCCCACCAGTATTGCGCTTCTGAGCCCGCTCATTCCTCCCTAAACATCCTCCCCTCAGGCTGCGACCAAAATCACTCACTCCCACCGGGTGGGAAACAGCAAGTGAAAGGTGCCCATAATTCAGCAGGGAGGGGGAATTTGGAAAAGTACCTAATATTTTCAGATCCACGTGTAATTCCCCATTCTGGGAGGAATAGCTTGTAATGCCTGGCATTTGGGGCAGGGATACCACCAGGAATTGGAGACACCACCTCCCTTCTCCCACAGTATATTGCCCACACTGAATAACGGCCTGAATGAGGCCCGTGTTCACCAATGGCTGCAGGGGCTCCACTGTCAGTGGAGACTGTGGTAGAGAGGCAGGAAGGACAGGCAGCAGCTTTGAGGGAGATCTTCAGAACATAATGATCATTGTTGACTGTAGTGTGCTGGGAAATTGCATTTGACTGTGTTAAAAAAAGATGGACCTCTGTTTTCTCTTTCCACCTCACATAGGCACTGCAGGTGTGCACAGTGAAACCAATCCGTAATCCCTGAAACTGCCAGGTAGAGGCCTGGACATCATGAACATCAATTCACCAAAATACCAGGGGTAGCGGAAGTGACCTCACTCACTCTTTTGACCTCAATAACATCATAGGAAGTGACATTTGACCCTGAATCCCAAAGTGATGCTACACGACCTTTATCCTGATTAAATCATAATAATTGACATCACTGAAGCCTAGTGTTTACCTCAAACAGAAAAAGTATAGCTAAATCACAGGGGGATAGAGGCACAAAAAAGAGATTTGAAAAAAACAGTAGTGGTCAGGCCCACTAATATTAATTTATAGGGGCTAAAAATTGCATACAAACTATTTTGTTAGCTTGGTTTACTCCTTTTTATTGTTTTTTTAACTATATTTTATTGAGTTCAAGTTAATTAAAATGAACAAAAGAACATACAGTGCGAGATTGTAGCGCCATACATAGTCCCATGACAGGTACATATCAAAGGTGGCACAAACATAATCATTATACAGTAATTGGGTGCGGGAATATCTGCCAGCCCACATCGATCAATGCACTTTGTGTGTGGAACCAAGACTACGAGTCGGTCATTAAACAAGAAAGCACAATTTAACACTTGGTCATCATAAAATTAGAGAGAGTGACATCTATTTATACAATCACCCCTCTGTTTCAGAACTGCTCTTGGCGCCTCAATCACTGTCATCCTGGAATATACCCAGCAATAGAGCCCATAGCATTATCCCATCAGCTGCCCCTTCATCAGTACGCGACACTCTCATGTGGCGTTCTGCCACTTCCCATTCCAGTAGGTCTGGCAAACTCCTTTTTATTGTTAATACGTTTTGGCATCATCTTTTGTAAGGAACTATCACATCTGAGGAGCACAGAGGTGACATTTCCTGCTCAAAACATGTTTTTTCAAATATTTACAATAATGGACCGTGTCAACAATTTAAAAAAATGTGTATTTTTAAAATTTGTTTACATTTATTTTGTATTATAAAGAGCGTGCATCCCACTTACAGTGTAAGCTCCCCGTGAGATCTGCAGAAACTATACAGTATTCATCAGAACACTGCTTATCGTCTGTGCTTGAACTGATCATGCCCCCTCTCAGGCCAGGGGTTGCAAAAGCAGTGCTAGGAGTCGCAAGAGGCAAGCCAGGGGTCGCAGCTGCGACCCAAGGCGACTCCTCAATGACGTTCATGTTGGACATCTCAGCAAAATAAACTTCTGCCTCCTCAAAAATGATCACCCTTCCGTGCAGAGCTCTAAGAGGGCCTCTCTGTGCCTCTGGTGAACTGAATTATTTGGAAATCAGTACCATCTGACTTGGAGGGTTATTGAGAAATCCTAGGTTAGAATTAACAATGCACCCCGTCGGTAGAGTAACAAGTATCGATGAGTTGAAGGGGCTGTTTTGGTTAGGTGTAAAGTTATGTGGTTAGAATATGAGGCAAGCTACCCCCTTACAGAGAAGCGTCTAGTTGCGGCGTCCGGCTGAATGTGAGGCACCTGTACTAACGTTGAGCTGCCTTCTAATAACCGAAGACATTTTATGTGATTTCCATGGGGGAAGTTTCATAGTAAGTATTCTATAGTTCAGCTGAACACACACAAATGTGTTTACACACTAGATATGGAAGTAGGTCAGAATGAGGAAGCAGTTGAGGTGCTAGAATGGACCCCAATGAACTTCCTCCGTTGGATAAGCCAGCTTGAGCAGACACTCTGGCCTCTCTTGTCATCTGAGATCAGGAGATGGTGCACATCTGTGAGGATATCCGGGGGGATGTATGGTTTGTGATGAGGGGATAAGGGGGGGCTGCAGAGCCCTTGAGAGAAATACTCTCTATGATAACATGCAGTATCTGGTGGATCCAGATAAGTAGTCTTTTGTGGAAAAGGACACCCACTGCTTTAAAGTCAATTCTGTGGTCAAATCCGTCAATATCACAGGCAATGTATAGTTTCCCATTTATGTCCTCACCTTATGGTAAGTACATGGGAAATAGGTGTGTGTAGATGGAGTGAGCTCGGAGATGGGGGGCAGAGGTGAAGTAACCCCCATGTAAGACAAAGTATGTGTTAGCTGTGTTACAAGCCTCCATAGCCTTATGATCACTGCAGCCTTTAGGGTCTGGCACATGCAACATTGGAATGCAACATATGTTATCTTATCCAGGATCCAGTGTGCTGGACTCTGCCCTGATCAGACTCTTCTTCAGCTGCAGCTGATAACAGACGGATGTGATTAGCGCTATCTTAGCCGCACCACGTTCAAGGGTGGCTGATGACTATCTAGATAAAGAACTCTCAACCAGCTCTTGGGCTTTTATTAGACAACATAGGGGGCAGGGGTTTGCTTTTATAAGTCTGTGGAGGTATTACTACCATGGTCCAAGGCTTTCCCGAGCAGTGGTTAAGAGGACTATAGCAGTAACCACGATGTATAGCAAACAAAAGGATTCTGTGGGAGCCCTCGTAATGCACTCTAAGGCTGGCTCTTACCCTGCCATGCTTTGTTTTAGTGACACCCTAGTAAAATGTTGTACTCACAAGCCCCTAACCCTAAAAACAAGATATAATGTATTCAATTCTAAGAGAGAAAACTGTCCGACAATTACATTGACTATTGTCAGTAATTCAACAATATGCCATGGGTAGCGTAAGTGCCATTACATACTCTTGGACCCAATGACATCACTGGAAGTGACATCACAAATACTTTGACTCTGATAACATCAGATGCCATTTGTCTCTGATGGAATCATAGGAAATGACAAAACTGGCCAAAAGTACAGTAAATGCAAAATCTAATTAAAAAAGTCACTAAAACAGACCAAAATAATGTAATTGCCACGTAACCATTACATAGGGAGCTGCAAAGATATGGTAGGGATAAATCAATAACATAGCCAGGTCTAGATGTGAAATATCACACAATTATCATATACCAAAATAGAACTTAAACTCCTGATTAGAACTTGACATGCCCAAGTGAATTCTCAAATGTCCTGGATTACCTATAATATGCCCAGTTACCAGACAATGCCTCAAATGCCCAGACACAACAACCACATGCTTAGACACAACCATCACACTTTGGCTCAAAGTTTGGCACACTTTTACACGCATCATGCATTAATTTCTCAGTATTGAGACATTTATTGTGGAGAGGTGTGGTGCAGCGGCCAGGGCAGCTGACTTCGGAGCACAGGGTTCACGGTTCGATCTCCGGCAGCAGCTTAGCTCAGCACCATGTGACTCTGGGCAATAGCTCACTTAATTTCCACGACGGCCCCCAGCGCCTTGAGACCCGTAAGGGTGAGTAGCTGCTCTATATAAAAACGGACTTACTTACATTTTTATTGACATGTTATAGTGCACAGCTATTTTAACCTATCCTAACCACTAAGACATCAAGAGAGTTCCCACAATGCATCTCAATCCTGACATTCATGACACATTAGTTCTCCAGTGCCAAGACATCATCAGAACTCATGCAATGCACCCATCTGGTTTGGCACTGTGAACTGGTCTCCAAACATTGACACCTTCTAACAATGGGGTCTCCAACCTTTTCTGTAGTGAGGGATACTGCTGATCAATGAAAATCATTGTGAGCTACTGAAGTATAAGCAACTTGCGCATTACCAGCAGACACCCCCACACCCATCTTCATTGACTTTAAGCCTAATGGCATAAGAGTCAGATTTAATGGTTTGAACAACATACATTGACTAGGGGCACTATGACAGGGCTGACATGTGTTTCCGTGAGAGCGTGGTCTTTGAGAATGTATAAACGTGTGCGTATGAATGGGATATATGTGTATGTGTGACTGAGAGCCTGTGCCGGATATACTTGTGGCATAGGACATACCTTTCTCCATATGTGGCACTGTTACATGTATAAAACAAACATACAACCATTTTCTTAAATGGGAGAAATTTGAAGTGCAGAAAAATATTCAGCAAAAATGTTCCTAATATGGAATATTTTTCTGCACTTTAAATTTCTCCCACTTAAAATAATGGCTGTATTTTCCAGTTATAAATATGGCACAGGTTCTACCAGCCACTAGGAGCAAGATGCCTACTGTGTGAAAAGGGGGCCCTTTGAAATGGGAGAAAATTAAGCTGAAGAGTTAACTGTATGTTTATCTGGATTCCATAGAACGCATAATTTTAATTTTCTCCTATTTCCAAGTGTTCCATTTACAAACACCAGCCATCTTGCTCCCAGTGTCCTGTAGATATGGTGCCATATTTATAACAGAATAATACAGCCATTTGTTTAAATGAGAGGAATTTAAAGTGAAGAAACATGCTTCATAAAACATTAAGATGTAATTGGCTTAATTAAAGGTAGAGAAACACATTAAGACTTAGGGGCCGATTCCGATTCGTGTCGGTAATTTCTCCGACCGAGCCGGCCTCGGAGAGATTTCCGACCGAATCGGACCCGTGCAGTCCGACCGAACGAGTCCGATGCATTCGTATGCCACCGGACACGAGTCGGTCGGACTCCCATTGAACTCAATGGGAGCCGGTCGTACAACGCGTACGCGGGCTCCATTGCCTCAATGGGTGCGAGGCAGACAAGGGCGCCCCCTACAGCGAGTACGCCGCGAAGCACTTCGCGGCGTACACGCACAGGTAGGGGACCCATGGGTCCCCCCTGTGTGCGCCTCGCACGGGTGCGCGGTACAGGGGGTCCGACATGGACCCCCAAAGTACGGCTCCGACAGCGAGTTCGAGTCGGACGGCGCGAGTCGGTCGGAGCGGTCGAGGTGCGCATCGTACTTACCCGGCCGGAAAACGTCTCCATTGCGCGGTGCGAATCGGGTCCGAGCGAGTCGGTCGGAGCAGTACGATCCGGGAACCAGTCGGTCGGAGCGGTCGGGTCGCCCGGACGAGTCGGTCGGCGAATACGCATCGTACTCGCTCGCCCGGACGCGCGTACGACTCGGTCGGAAAATAGGGCTCCGGATCGGATCCGGTAAAACCGAATCCGATTCGGAGCACTACCGGCCGAGATCGGAATCAGCCCCTTAATGTTTCATAGAAATATTTTTCTTCACTTTAAATGTCTCCCATTTAAAAAATACTATATTTTTCAGTTATAAATATGTCAGAGTTTCTTCTGGCTACTGGGAGCAAGAGCCCTGCTGTTTGTAAATGCAACACTTTGAAATGGGAGAAAATTAAAATGAAGAGTTAACTTAATCATTAAGGTAACTTTTCATTTTAGTTTTCTCCCATTTAAAAGCTTTCGAAACTTAATTTTGTTCTCAGCTCAAGTATTGAGTGATAAGGACTTTTATTTAGAAGTTAAATACCTTAGTCCTCAGTTCTTCACCTCTGTGCCCCAGCCTGAGTCATACATCTGACTGAGCACTGCTCATGTTTAGGCCCTGCAATCTGCAGCCTGATGATAATAATGCAAAATAAACACAGCCTTCCCTTAACTTTAAAAGGAAAATTTGACCCTATTTAAAAAATAAACTCAAGGCTGCAAGCTACTCTGAAGGTGTCTGCGAGCTACTGGTAGCATGCGATAGACTGATTAGAGACACCTATTCTAACATCTATCTTGTGGTCCACTGTACACATTTGTAGAAAAATAACTGTATCTTATTAAAGCTCGCACAGTGCAGCTGTATGCAGCTTTTAGGAAGCATCTCAAACCTGATTTGCATCACACACTAATTTATCAGCATCAAATCTTCTTGATTTGCTGTACACTCCAGTATCACAAAACGTTAATACAGCACTTCAAACTCAACTTGTAGGTTGCCTGATACATACCTGCCAACCCTTCCGATACATGTGGCTGACTATCGATTTCAAGGCTAGTCTCCTGCCTCCCGATTCCTGCATAAAAAAAACCTGATTACTCAGCTACAGGGATTGGTCGTGTGTGACTCAGAGTATGTATGCACTGCCAGTAACCTGCCCCTGGAAGCCAGTGCACAAACATTTTGGCACGCTGTCAATGCTTGCCATAGCGCTTTCTCCGTGCTCCTGACAGGTAAGGAAAAAAGAGTTATATGCATGCATTTCTGATATCTGATCCTGCAGTAGCACACTTGCGAGTCCCATACATGACAATAGACCCGAATCCGGCCTCAGTAGAAGTCAATGAGAGAAATACATTCTCCTGATAATTTTTTAACAATCTCCCACTTTTCTCTTCTAAAATGTTGGCATGTATGCTGATATGGCAGTACTGATACATTAATAAGGCTCTCCTACAGAGCATAGCTTCTGTGTGCGACCTGCAGCACAGAGGCTAAAACACCAGAAAGACTGCTGCAAGGGTTAATGCATTTGCTGCATAAAATTATTTGTGTGTGTTTGTGCACGGTGGACGCACATAACTTGGCAGTAGACACTTTACCCATATAAGCTGTTTTACTCCTGCCGCACCCTCTGACATGCAGGTTTCACACCGCTCTCTTTGTCCAGAAACTCAACCCGCTCGACTACCATATTTAGGATTTACTTATATACTGCAGGTGGACAGGGCTTCACAAAATGATCAGATCACTACTATTACAGACTCATCATATGCGCTCTGTACTGGGATATCAGTGTTCGGCTCTGGAACTAGGGGTGTGTATGAGGCGCTGCAGTATCCCCTTATACCGTGGAGGTAGAGCGAGGAAAACGGGACATAATGCTTCCTTTTAAATCTCTTTTCAAAAACATATCTTACAACGTCAATTGACATATTTAGACCTTAAACATTAAATATTTTTTTCTAATAAATGACTGCTATTTTCTTATGATACAGATTGGTGTTTATGTGAGGGTGTGACTAAAATGTTTATATATATATATATATATATATATATATATATGCCGCTTTCTTCGCCTGGTAGCACTCCTGTACCAAATAACTGACGAACGCAGACCCAGGTATGGTGCAAATTGCTATTTATTCAGTGAACGCCCTGCACCACCGCCATTACGCGTTTCGGGCAACACAGTGCCCTTGATCACATGACGCGCATGTGGAGTGCTTCCCAATATTTAAAGTGACAGTGCATGTACGTAGTTTCTTACATCACGAGGCATAAACATAGAAAAAATCCACCATTATTTCATTTAGAAACAACTTATTAATCCCTTAAATAATGCTTATAAAAACAGCGATAAATAAATGTTATCTGCCACTTTATAGCAATAAAAGCAACACATATGGTGAAAACATTTAAAACAATTATTATATGTTTCAAACATTTTAAGACCTGATCTTCTTGACATCAAATAAAGATTTTCCTCAAAATTAAAAGAGGGGAATCCTGATATTTTAAATAATGCTTATAAAAACAGTGATAAATGAATATTTATCTGCCACTCTATAGCACTAAAAACAACACTTATGGTAAAAACATTTAAGACAGTTGTTATATGTCTCAAAACATTTTAAAACCAAGACTTTTGATGTCACATAAAGATTTTTCTCAAGATTAAGAGCAGAACCTTGATATCTCAAATTATACATAACCATATGTGAATTCCATATCAGGTCTGAACATACCAGTGTGCAAAATTAGCAAAAGGGAAATGTAAATAAGACTGTCTCAAAAGATAATTCTGCCCAAGTGGGCATAGGTTATAGATATTTCCATTTATTAATATGCCGAAAGTGAGTGTGCAAAACAGTGCTAATATCCCCATATAGTAGTCACGAACGTGACTTACTAAAGTGCAAATGTGCAAAAAATAGAAAGCTATAAAAACAATTGTCATAAAGACAGCAGCTAAATGGATCCAAGATCTTATTTAAAATCCCATTTAAAAGAAATTTAATTCAATCACAGACATGTATAAAAATCCTCACTCGAATTCAAGCCCTGGGGTATTTTGCTATCTAGATCTAAAATGTACCGTGTCTCAAGTTTTCAGAGCATAGCTTCCCGGTTACCACCTCGCTTCTGAGGGAGGATCGTATCTATGACAAAGTATTTCAAATTGTCTAACTTACTGTCATGATACTCTTTAAAATGTCGGGCAACTGGGTAAGTAACATCCATATTCGTAATTGCTCTCAAGTGCTGGAGTACTCGTTTGTGCACCTGCAGTTTTGTACTTCCTACGTATTGCAGGTTGCATGAGCACTCCAGCACATAAACTGCATATTCAATCAATCAATCAATCAATCAATCATGTCACTTATAAAGCGCACTACATACCCGCGAGGGTCTCAAGGCGCTGGGGGAAGAGGGTGGTGGTGCTGCTACTGATCGAAGAGCCAGGTCTTGAGGAGTCTTCTGAAGGCCAGTAGGTCTTGGGTCTGTCGGAGGTTGGTGGGGAGGGTGTTCCAGGTCTTGGCGGCGAGGTGGGAGAAGGATCTGCCGCCGGCGGTCGTTTTCCAGATGCGGGGGACTGTGGCGAGGGCGAGGCTGGTCGAGCGGAGCTGGCGGGTGGGGGTGTAGAAGCTGAGTCGTCTGTTGAGGTAGGCTGGTTCGGAGTTGTGGAGTGCTTTGTGTGCGTGGGTGAGGAGCTTGAAGGTTATCCTCTTGTTGACAGGGAGCCAGTGCAGGTCTCTCAGGTGGGGTGTGATGTGGCTGCGTCGGGGGATGTCGGGGATAAGACGTTCAGAGGCGTTCTGGATGCGTTGCAGCCGTCTCAGGAGCTTAGCCGTCGTTCCTGCGTAGAGGGCGTTTCCGTAGTCCAGCCTGCTGGTGACGAGGGCCTGGGTGACTGTTTTTCTTGTTTCGGTGGGGATCCACTTGAAGATCCCTGCGGAGCATTCGGAGGATGTTGAAGCAGGATGAGGAAACGGCGTTGACCTGCTTAGTCATGGAGAGGGTGGGGTCGAGGATGACCCCTAGGTTGCGTACGTGGTCGGTGGGTGGTGGGGCTGTTCCCAGTGATGTTGGCCACCAGGAGTCGTCCCAGGCTGAAGGGTTGGAACCAAGGATGAGGACCTCCGTCTTGTCCGAGTTCAGCTTCAGGCGGCTGGTCCTCATCCATTCGGCGACTGCCTTCATTCCTTCGTGGAGGTGGGCTTTGGCGGTGTGAGGGTCTTTGGTGAGGGAGAGGATCAGCTGGGTGTCGTCGGCGTAGGAGATGATGTTGAGGTTGTGCTGTCGGGCGACATGGGCGAGGGTGCCATGTAGATGTTGAACAGCGTTGGGCTGAGGGAGGAGCCTTGGGGTACGCCGCAGATGATCTTGGTGGCCTTGGATCGGAAGGGGGCGAGGCGGACGCTTTGTGTTCTGCCGGAAAGGAAGGATGTGGTCCAGTCCAGGGCCTTCTCTTGGATCCCGGCGTCGTGAAGGCGTGTTCGTAGTGTGTGGTGGCAGACCGTGTCGAAGGCGGCTGATAGGTCCAGGAGGATGAGGGCTGCTGTTTCTCCGTTGTCTAGCAGGGTCCTGATGTCATCAGTGGCGGCGATGAGGGCGGTTTCGGTGCTGTGGTTGCTGCGGAAGCCGGACTGGGAAGGGTCCAGGATGTTGTTCTCCTCGAGGTAGCGGGTCAGTTGTTTGTTGACGATTTTCTCGGTGACCTTCGCGGGGAACGGGAGCAGAGAGATGGGTCGGAAGTTCTTGAGGTCCTTGGGGTCTGCCTTGGGTTTCTTGAGTAAGGCGGTGATCTCGGCGTGCTTCCAGCTTTCCGGGAAGGTTGCTGTCTCGAAGGAGATGTTGATTATTTTCCGGAGATGGGGCGCGATGGCTGTACTGGCTTTGTTGAAGATGTGGTGAGGGCACGGGTCTAGCGGTGAACCGGAGTGGATGGTGTTCATGATCTCGCTGGTGTCCTCGTCGTTGATGTTGGTCCAGGAGAGCAGGCGGTTGGTGGTTGTGGGGGCAGTGGTCTCGGTGGTTGCCGGGGCGGTCGTGGTGTTGAAGCTGTCGTGGATGTCGGCGATTTTGCGGTGGAAGGAGGTGGCCAGTGAGTCGCACAGGTCTTGCGACGGCTGGATGTCGTTGGTGTTGGAGCTGGGGTTGGAGAGTTCCTTCAAGATGTTGAAGAGCTCTTTGCTGTTGTGTGCGTTGTTGTCTAGGCGGTCTTTGAGTGAGGCCCTTTTGGCGGATCTGATGAGGTGATGGTGATTGCGGGTGGCGCTCTTGTGGGCGGCGTAGCTGTCCGCTGTCCGTTCGTGGAGCCAGATCTTCTCCAGTTTTCGGCATGTTCGTTTGGAGGCCTGGAGGTCTTCGGTGAACCAGGTGGCTTTCTTGCTGGTGTGGCTGTTGGGCGGATTCTTGAGCGGGGCGAGGGTGTTGGCGCAGTCGTCGATCCACTGTCTGAGGTTGCGGGCGGCGGTGTCGGGGTCGGAGGGTTCGGCGGGTGGGCTCAGGGCGAGGGTTGTGGTTAGCTGGTCTTCCGTGACTCTGCTCCAGCAGCGGCGAGGCATATGTTCGGTGCGGTGGTGCGTGGTGGGCTTCCTGTAGGTGAAGTGGATGCAGTGGTGGTCAGTCCAGTGGGGTTCGGAGGTGTGGTTGAAGGAGACGTGTGGGCTTGCGGAAAAGATGGAGTCTAGCGTGTGGCCGGCGGCGTGGGTGGGTGTAGTCACGAGCTGTCTGAGTCCGAGGGTGGCGAGGTTGTCGATCAGGGTGGTGGAGTTGGTGTCCTTGTTGTTCTCGAGGTGGAAGTTCAGGTCCCCGAGGAGGATGTAGTCCGTGGAGGCGATGGCGTGTGTGCTGACGAAGTCAGCGATGGAATCGCTGAACTGTGGTCGGGGTCCGGGGGTCTGTAGATGAGGGTTCCTCTGAGGGTGGTGTTGGGATCGGTGTGGATCTGGAAGTGCATGTGTTCGGCGGTGCTGAGGGTGTCGTCGGTGTTGGTTGAGACTCTGAGGGTGTTCCTGTGGACGATGGCGATGCCTCCTCCGACTCCGTTGGTGCGGTCCCTGCGGGTGATCTTGTATCCGTCCGGGATGGCAATGGCGATGTCGGGGGCTGAAGCGGGATTCAGCCAGGTCTCCGTCAGGAATGCGACGTCTGGGGAGGTTGAGTCGAGAAGGTCCCAGAGTTCGATGGCGTGTTTGCGGGCGGAGCGGGTGTTGAGGAGGATGCATCTGAGGTAGTTGGGTTCTTTCCTGGGCGGTGGTTTGGCGGGGCGGGTGCTGGCGAAGCTGCAGTTCCGCAGGTGAAGGGTCCTTGGGTGCGCTTCGGGGTGGCCTGGTAGCAGGCGTGATCTTTTCCGGGGTTGAGTGCGTGGAGGGTGCTGGCGTCGTATCGGCGTCTGTTGATGTGGCGGGCGCGGGGATGCCCGGACCAGGGGTCTGGCGCTGGGCGCGGCCACGGCGCGGACGGGCGCAGACGGGCTTGCCTTAGGCGCGCATTCGGCGCGCCAGCGGCGCGGCCGCACAGCGGCCGCCATAAATGGGGAGGTGGGAGGGAGGAGCAGGGAATGGGGCAGCGAATGGGCAGTGAGGGGGCGGGGCCGCAGGGCGCAGCGGCGGGAAACAGGCACAGAAAGGAAAACGATCACAATCAGGGGCAGCAAGGGGGCACAGAAAGGAAAAAACGATCACAATCAGGGGCAGCAAGGGGGCACAGAAAGGAAAAACGATCACAGTCAGGGGCAGCAAGGGGGCACAGAAAGGAAAAAACGATCACAATCAGGGGCAGCAAGGGGGCACAGAAAGGAAAAAAACGATCACAATCAGTGGCAGCAAGGGGGCACAGAGAGGAAAAAAACGAGCACAATCAGGGGCAGCAAGGGGGCACAGAAAGGAAAAAACGATCACAATCAGGGGCAGCAAGGGGCACAGAAAGGAAAAAACGATCACAATCAGGGGCAGCAAGGGGGCACAGAAAGGAAAAAACGATCACAATCAGGGGCAGCAAGGGGGCACAAAAAGGAAAAACGATCACAATCAGGGGCAGCAAGGGGGCACAGAAAGGAAAAACGATCACAATCAGGGGCAGCAAGGGGGCACAGAAAGGAAAAAAACGATCACAATCAGGGGCAGCAAGGGGGCACAGAGAGGAAAAAAACGAGCACAATCCGGGGCAGCAGCAGGGCACACAGACGGAGCTGTGTGGTGGGGGAGCGACCTACCAGTCAAGGTCAGGGGTCGCTCTCTTCACCACGCAGCGGCCGCCATAAATGGGGAGGTGGGAGGGAGGAGCAGGGAATGGGGCAGCGAATGGGCAGTGAGGGGGCGGGGCCGCAGGGGCGCAGCGGTGGGAAACAGGCACAGAAAGGAAAAAACGATCACAATCAGGGGCAGAAAAAACGATCACAATCAGGGGCAGCAAGGGGGCACAGAAAGGAAAAAACGATCACAATCAGGGGCAGCAAGGGGGCACAGAAAGGAAAAACGATCACAATCAGGGGCAGCAAGGGGGCACAGAAAGGAAAAAACGATCACAATCAGGGGCAGCAAGGGGGCACAGAAAGGAAAAAACGAGCACAATCAGGGGCAGCAAGGGGGCACAGAAAGGAAAAAAACGAGCACAATCAGGGGCAGCAGCAGGGCACACAGACGGAGCTGTGTGGTGGGGAGCGACCTACCAGTCAAGGTCAGGGGTCGCTCTCTTCACCACGCAGCGGCCGCCATAAATGGGGAGGTGGGAGGAGGAGCAGGGAATGGGGCAGCGAATGGGCAGTGAGGGGGCGGGGCCGCAGGGCGCAGCGGCGGGAAACAGGCACAGAAAGGAAAAACGATCACAATCAGGAGCAGCAAGGGGGCACAGAAAGGAAAAAACGATCACAATCAGGGGCAGCAAGGGGGCACAGAAAGGAAAAACGATCACAATCAGGGGCAGCAAGGGGGCACAGAAAGGAAAAAACGATCAAAATCAGGGGCAGCAAGGGGGGCACAGAAAGGAAAAACGATCACAATCAGGGGCAGCAAGGGGGCACAGAAAGGAAAAAACGAGCACAATCAGGGGCAGCAAGGGGCACAGAAAGGAAAAAACGAGCACAATCAGGGGCAGCAAGGGGGCACAGAAAGGAAAAACGATCACAATCAGGGGCAGCAAGGGGGCACAGAAAGGAAAAACGATAAAAACGATCACAATCAGGGGCAGCAAGGGGGCACAGAAAGGAAAAAAACGAGCACAATCAGGGGCAGCAGCAGGGCACACAGACGGAGCTGTGTGGTGGGGGAGCGACCTACCAGTCAAGGTCAGGGTCATATTCCGTTTTACAGTTGAGACTTTTATTAATCGGTACTGAGTTGGGTTTAAAAGGTGTAGTATAGCTTGTCTTATTAACCCCATACTTACATGCTTTGCATGTGTTGCAGCGTGTAAAGCCATTTCTGGGGCTCAACCATGTTTTGGCAACCATCACTTCCGGACTACTTTTTACTAAGGCATTACTCATCGACTGTGCCTTCCTAAAAGTTATACAAGGCGATTTAGTAGTCTGGCTGCTCAAAACCGAGTCACTCCTTATCAATGCCCAGTTTTTGTTAACGATCTTACGAATGGCTTTGTGTTGCAGGCTGTAGGTTAAGATCAGTCTAGTGGCTGGCTCATTGTGTGTTTTAGAGGATTTGTCGCGTATTCTGAGTGTTTGAGATTGATCAAGATTAATGGTCTTTTTCATAGCAACCTCTAGCTTTTTTTCTGTATAGCCCCTCTCTAGGAACCTCTCCTTGCTTTGCAATTGTGCTATTCTACACTCACTGTCACTGCTGCATACTCTGCGAATGCGAAGCATCTCCCCATAGGGGATGCTATTGATGAGATGGGCAGGGTGATGACTCGTAGCATGCAATATCGTATTGCCCGCAGTCATTTTCCTATGTAATCTAGTTTCCACCTTGTTCTCAACAATATATACTTCCACATCTAGAAAACACATGATATTTCTGCTCATTTGTGCTGTGAAACTAAGATTAAAGTTATTACAGTTGATACATTTCACAAATTCTTGAGCACCTTCCTCAGTACCCCTCCAGATCATAAAAATGTCATCAATAAATCTGTACCAACATAAAACCTGATTTGTTAAAATCTCCCTGTATTCAACCCTCAGGACCTGTTCCTCCCAGAACCCCATATGGAGACAGGCATAACTGGGAGAAAAACAGGCCCCCATGGCTACACCTCTGATTTGATTAAAAATCTGGTTGTTGAATAAAAAGAAGTTATTTTCAAGACAGGTTAAAATCATGGCAGATAACATTCTATTGTGCATATGCATAATCCCAGATCTTCTATTTAGATAATAATCTACTGCTCTAATACCGTCACGATGATTGATACTGGTATATAATGTTGTAACATCCAAAGATATCATTAAACAGTCTCCTTCCCATTTCACTCCACTTAGTTTTCTCAAAAAGTCTCCTGTGTCCTGTATATAAGAGGGGAGACTTTTAACATGGTTTTGTAAGAAGAAGTCCACATATCGCGACGTGTTCTCTAGTAGACCTCCGCAGGCCGATATAATGGGCCTGCCGGGTGGTTTGGTTATGCATTTGTGAACTTTTGGGATAAAGTAGATTGTTGGAATTTTAGGGTAGTCATTTTTCAAAAATTTGAATTCACCAATAGAAAGTAAACCTGCTGATTTCCATGCCACTAGATTCTTATAGAATTCATTGCGTGCTGTAGTTACCGTTTGCATGTTGCTTCGTTTGTAACAGTCCCTATCATTTAACTGGTTCAGCGCTTCCTCCATATACATTTCATATGGCCACAGCACGATATTGCCCCCTTTATCAGACTGGCGAATGATGACTTTTTTTTGTACTTGAAGTTTTTTCACCAGTCTATGATATTCATTATTCTGTTTATTGAATTTTCTTACTGAGTGTGTTGTTTTGTAATAGAGAGATTTTAGTTCCATTGTAATCTTTTCATTAAAAAGATCCAAATTGTCTCTCATCATCATTGGGCAAAATGTCGATTTGGGCTTAAATGGGGTACGCGCATTTGTTTTTATTTCTAGTTCATCATGATGGGGTAACTGTGCAACCATGTTACTTTCAGCATGTAATTCCTCCAAATCTCTAAGTAAACTTGCATCTTGTGTTGATAATTCATTAGAGTCATCTGTGGTTGATAATTGTGTATCAGCTTGTTTGTCTATGTTGGTCCCTCGCATTGTGTGGTATTTACGCAGCTTTAATTTACGCACAAATTTGTACATGTCAATCCTTGTGTTAGCATAGTCAAAATTTACCTGTGGGCTGAAAGATAGTCCCAGTGATAGCGTTTTTATTTCCTCATCGCTCAAATTCGTGTCCGTCAAATTAACTATTGTATTTGATTTGACATTACTCGCCTTTATCTGCGTTGCCACTTCTTGTAGGCTTTTTTCTTGTTGTTTGGCTTGGCGTTTGATGCAGCATCGGCGTCTTGCTCTGCGCTTCTGATTCCTATTCTTGATGTGCTTGCACCTTGTGCATTTGATCTGAGAGTCTGACGCCTGTCTTGGCGCTGGTAATCGACTTCCTGTGCTAGCGATGGTTTTTGAAACCCCATTGCTCTTGTCGATCTTGCCTGGTCAGTTTCAGATTCACTATCAATAGCGGAGCTGAGATCAGATGTAGATGATTGCAAAGGGGGATTACTGCTAGTATTTGGTTGTTGATTTGTCACTGGGACTGCAAGACTAGTTGTTTTCACACTGTCAAATTTTTTGGCAAACGTAAATACACGCCCCTACTCATAATCACATTTATCTCGATAAAATTTAAAGGTCTTCCGCTTCTTTATTACATCTTCTTCCTTTTGCAATCTGGCAAGCATATCATTCCGATATTTTGATATTGTTTCCGTTTGTTCCAATTTGGCAATTTCATCATTAATCTCATCAATATTGATTTGCAAGGTTAATCGGTCACTTTCAGCATATTTCACCAAGATTTCTATCAGGCGCCGTGAGGAATCAAGGTTGGACTCAGCCCACTCTGCTAGCATTCGGGGGTCCGGATTTTCGTAGCTAGGAGCTAACATTATCCGTAACCCCCTCGGGACTCTTCCAACTTCCAGGTACCGTGTGAGTGACTTATGCTCCCACCACTTTGATTGTTCCAACCTCATTAGCTTCTCTAACTTTTTAAACATATCCTTAACACTTTGGTTGGCCGTAGGTGCTGAATTCGAGTGTGATATCATCATTGTTTCCCCACTGGGAAGATCACTAAACATATCGGTGGCCGCCGCCTCGCGATTCCTCAGCGCGTCGGCTGACATGGTGCAAATGTGTGGGCGGATCTTATAGGTCGTTGCTAAGCTAATTGTTGAATAACGATGCTTAGTTTAAGCACTCTCCCTCTCCAAACATTCGGCGTCTCCCTACCCGGTTGAAGATTTCGGCATAACATGTGTCTTCCGTCCTTTGATCCACCGGGACGGTTGTTGCCTCGTCTGGGGGCTACCGTGGATTCTCCTTACAGGAGGGCTGTGTAGAAAACCCGGAACAGAACCAGGAAATTGCTTCTTGCCAACCGGCCCAGAGTGAAGGAGGGGTCTGCGGATACCGAGGAAGCAGTCTCGGTACAATATGCCGCTTTCTTCGCCTGGTAGCACTCCTGTACCAAATAACTGACGAACGCAGACCCAGGTATGGTGCAAATTGCTATTTATTCAGTGAACGGCCTGCACCACCGCCATTACGCGTTTCGGGCAACACCGTGCCCTTGATCACATGACGCGCATGTGGAGTGCTTCCCAATATTTAAACTGACAGTGCATGTACGTAGTTTCTTACATCACGAGGCATAAACATAGAAAAAATCCACCATTATTTCATTTAGAAACAACTTATTAATCCCTTAAATAATGCTTATAAAAACAGCGATAAATAAATGTTATCTGCCACTTTATAGCAATAAAAGCAACACATATGGTGAAAACATTTAAAACAATTATTATATGTTTCAAACATTTTAAGACCTGATCTTCTTGACATCAAATAAAGATTTTCCTCAAAATTAAAAAGAGGGGAATCCTGATATTTTAAATAATGCTTATAAAAACAGTGATAAATGAATATTTATCTGCCACTCTATAGCACTAAAAACAACACTTATGGTAAAAACATTTAAGACAGTTGTTATATGTCTCAAAACATTTTAAAACCAAGACTTTTTGATGTCACATAAAGATTTTTCTCAAGATTAAGAGCAGAACCTTGATATCTCAAATTATACATAACCATATGTGAATTCCATATCAGGTCTGAACATACCAGTGTGCAAAATTAGCAAAAGGGAAATGTAAATAAGACTGTCTCAAAAGATAATTCTGCCCAAGTGGGCATAGGTTATAGATATTTCCATTTATTAATATGCCGAAAGTGAGTGTGCAAAACAGTGCTAATATTCCCATATAGTAGTCACGAACGTGACTTACTAAAGTGCAAATGTGCAAAAAATAGAAAGCTATAAAAACAATTATCATAAAGACAGCAGCTAAATGGATCCAAGATCTTATTTAAAATCCCATTTAAAAGAAATTTAATTCAATCACAGACATGTATAAAAATCCTCACTCGAATTCAAGCCCTGGGGTATTTTGCTATCTAGATCTAAAATGTACCGTGTCTCAAGTTTTCGGAGCATAGCTTCCCGGTTACCACCTCGCTTCTGAGGGAGGATCGTATCTATGACAAAGTATTTCAAATTGTCTAACTTACTGTCATGATACTCTTTAAAATGCCGGGCAACTGGGTAAGTAACATCCATATTCGTAATTGCTCTCAAGTGCTGGAGTACTCGTTTGTGCACCTGCAGTTTTGTACTTCCTACGTATTGCAGGTTGCATGAGCACTCCAGCACATAAACTGCATATTCCGTTTTACAGTTGAGACTTTTATTAATCGGTACTGAGTTGGGTTTAAAAGGTGTAGTATAGCTTGTCTTATTAACCCCATACTTACATGCTTTGCATGTGTTGCAGCGTGTAAAGCCATTTCTGGGGCTCAACCATGTTTTGGCAACCATCACTTCCGGACTACTTTTTACTAAGGCATTACTCATCGACTGTGCCTTCCTAAAAGTTATACAAGGCGATTTAGTAGTCTGGCTGCTCAAAACCGAGTCACTCCTTATCAATGCCCAGTTTTTGTTAACGATCTTACGAATGGCTTTGTGTTGCAGGCTGTAGGTTAGGATCAGTCTAGTGGCTGGCTCATTGTGTGTGTTAGAGGATTTGTCGCGTATTCTGAGTGTTTGAGATTGATCAAGATTAATGGTCTTTTTCATAGCAACCTCTAGCTATATATATATATATATTCCCAAAGTTGCCCAGCAGATGAGGCCGCACACCGCAGACAGGTAAGGACGACATCCTTTATTTAAACCAAGCAGGCAGCTTCCCATCCTGTCTTAATTCCGTTTGGCCTGACGCGTTTCAGAGACTTTCATTCTCCTTCCTCAGAGGCCATGCAAGCAGCCGATAATTAAAGTGTTCTGCCCCAGTCCCCTGTGTGCTCTTTAAATGATCTTAATTGGCCTCCGGTGTGCCGATAATTCCAGTATCCCTCGCAATGCACGCTGGTCCCTGCAGTTCATTTTTACATAGTTTCACCCTATATATATTAAAGTTCGCTGCCTCCTTTAAACAGCATGCACATACAACGAACCGAAGTATTTAGGTGACTTTGTGTATTGTACACTATTTTAAAATCACAACTGACAATCACTGTGCTTTTTTATGTCATGTAAAATCTACTACACTATTTATGATACTGCAGTAGACTTTCTGCTGTGTTGTTGGTATTTTCTCTTTATTTGGGGTATGTGCAGCATTTGAATGAACCCACTGAACAGCACTGAATTACCATACCTTTTAAAAGATTATTTGATACTCACTGCTGGTTCCTAGAACTCTCCTGGTTTGTCTATTACAATGTAGACAACCCGAGTACTCTGCTGTGCATAGGGGTTAGTGATAAAAGTGTCTCTCAAATTCAGCACACTTTCGGGTGCCACCCAACATGAAACATGTGGCAGCCTCAAACCTGATATTTAGTTATCAATAATTCATGATTATCTTCTTTATTATACTAAGAAAGGAAGCTTTATCACACAATTGTTTAGTGACTACAAGTTTCTAATTGTATCACAAATAATACTTGGTAGCAGCAGTCAGTTAGCATACATTAATTACACCTAGCTGCTTATGCAACTCTGTGGGGCATATTACCAAGAAATGGCGATAACTATCGCTAACCTAGGTTAGCGCTAGTTTTCCTATCGCTGTCGATCCCTGCAAGTTATCGCCATGTTAGCGACGTATTAGCAACGTTTTGCTAACAGGCGATAGCTTCAGGGATCAGCGGCGAAAACCGCCGCTAACATTAGCGCGATGGCGTTAATGAAACCGGCGATAGCGGGTGGAATCCAGCGATAAGCCCTTAGCGATAGAAAAAGGCACGCTAACCCGCAAGATTGGACTTAGCCCATCTGTCCACCCCCAATATAAAAGATGCACACAAAAAAAGGAAAAATGCAGATTTGAGCAGCCAGGGCATAGTGCAGCACACATCTACAACCCCCTCAAGCCACCCAACATCCTGGTTGACCAGGATGAGATCCTGGTTCCCACGCAGGACCTGCGTCTGGTAACTGGATCCCTCGCTGGACCTGCGTCTGGTTCCAGGATCCCTCGCTGGACCTGCGTCTGGTTCCAGGATCCCTCGCTGGACCTGCGTCTGGTTCCTGGATCCCTCGCTGGAGCTGCGTCTGGTTCCTGGATCCCTCGCTGGAGCTGCGTCTGGTTCCTGGATCCCTCGCTGGAGCTGCGTCTGGTTCCTGGATCCCTTGCTGGAGCTGCGTCTGGTTCCTGGATCCCTCGCTGGACCTGCGTCTGTGGCCTGGAGTGGGATGTGGAGTAGCTGTGGAGTCGATGAGCAGTGGCGGGAGACATTGATGTGCGACGATCGCCCGTACCTGGTGGTGAAGTCTGGCAGGTTGCATGGAGACACGTTGCTGACCTGTGTGAGAAGCCCGCCTTGCACACCTTGGTGCAGTCAATGGTAGAGGTGATCATGCGCACCAACGTAGTGAGGTCCGCTTCGCATACTATGATCCACCACTACACCGGGGTACATGGAGGGCATTACCAACGGTGGCTGCCGTCTCCCTGCATCACAGGACGGATGATGTTGGCCTGGCCAGATGCTCTGGAGGGTGAGGCCCCTGTGCTACACCGAACTTGTGTGGACTGAGCGCTGCAACTACATGCCTAAGGGAGCCCTGCTGCATCAACTGCATCGGGTGGTCCACCAGCAGACTACACGGTGACTGCTGTACCCAGCCCAGTGAAAGCACACCTGACTCAGGCTCCTGCTGGCTGAGTCACAGATTTGGAGAGAGTGCAGTGGATTGCGCCACGGGGTCAATGTCCAGGTAAGGAGAAGGTGGGACGCGTAGCGCAGGAGGGCCGGGGGGGGAGTCGCTCATGCCTACCACACGTAGATGACGCACCCCCAGTGGCGGCTCTACCGCTATGTTGGAAGAGCGTTGCCCCACCACCTGAAGTAGTGCAGAAGAGCAACAATCATCACATGATGATAACTCAATCAATCAATCACTCAGGGGAATTGTAAGCGCGCCACTCACCCGTGAGGGTCGCAAGGCACTGAGGGGTGGGGGGCCGCAGATCTGTTAGCCGAAGAGCCAGGTCTTGAGGGTCTTCCTGAAGGTGTTCAGGGAGGGGGCACCTCTGATGTCTGCCCGTAGCCCGTTCCAGGTATTGGATGCAATGTCGGAGAAGGATCTTCCGCCTGCTCTGGCTCTGTGGATGCGCTGGGCTTTGGACAGTGCGAGGTTGGAAGATCGGATGTCTCATTTGTGTACGTGGCAGTTGATCCTGTTGTTGAGGTATTTGGTTACGTTGTTGTGTAGGCATTTGTAGGCATGAGTGATGATTTTGAAGGTGACTCTTTTCACCACGGGGAGACAGTGGAGTCTACGTAGGTGTTGGCTGATGTGTTAGTGCCGGGGGATGCCGAGGACGAGTCTGGCGGCGGTGTACTGTAATGTCGGTAGTTTGCGGAGTAGGGACTTGTAAATGGCGGCGTAGAGTGCGTTTCCATAGTCCAGTCTGCTGGTGATGAGTGCATGGGTGACTGTCTTCCTTGACTCTGGGGGTATCCATTTGAAGGTCTTGCGGAGGATGCGGAGGGTGTTGAAGCAGCTGGAGGTGACGGTGTAGACCTGTCTGTTCATGGTGAGGGATGGGTCGAGTACGATGCTGAGGTTTCTGGCGTGGTCCGAGGGGGTAGGTGGGCTTCCGAGGGCGAAGGCCAACAGGTGTTGTCCCATGCTGAAGGTGTGGTTCCAAGGACAAGGACTACTGTCTTCTCAGCGTTGAGCTTCAGGCAGCTGTTGGTCATCCAGACTGCGATGTCCTGCATTCCTTTCTGGAAGTTGAGTCTGGCGGTGGTGGGGTCTTTGGTGAGGGAGAGAATCAGCTGGGTGTCATCAGCGTAGGATGCGATGTTGAGGCCGTGTTGTCGGACGGTGGCGTCGAGGGTGCCATGTAGATGTTGAAGACGGTCGGGCTCAGAGATGAACCCTCTGGGACTCCGCAGGTGATTTACGTGGGATCGGAGAGGAAGGTTAGCAGTCTGATCCTTTGGCTTCTTCCGGGGAGGAACGATCGGATCCAGTCGAGGCCTGTTCCTTGTATGCCGGCGTCGTGTAGTCTGGCGACTAGTGTGTGGTGGGAGACGGTGTCGAAGGCCGCTGAAAGGATGAGTATGATGAGGGCTGCGGAGTGGCCTTGGTACAGGAGTGTGCGAATGTCATCTGTGGCGGCGAGTAGGAAGGCCTCGTTGCTGTGGTTGGTTCGCAATCCGGATTGGGACGGGTCGAGGATGGCATTGTCATCAATGAATCATGTCAGTTCCCTGTTGACTGTTTACTCTGCAACTTTGGCCGCGAAGGGGAGGAGCGAGATGGGCCGGTAGTTCTTGAGGTCGGTGGGGTCAGCTGTGGTCTTTTTGAGAAGGGGCCAGACTTCTGCACGCTTACAGTCGTCTGGGTAGGTACCTGTTTTGAAGGTGGTGTTGATGGTGCGTTGCAGTTCGTGTGTGATGGCGGCCACGGCTCTGTGGTAGATGTGGGAGGGCATGGGTTGGTGGGGGCCCACGAGTGGATGCCTTTCATGGTTGAGGCTGTGTCTTCGGCTGTGACTGGCGTCCAGGTGGAGATGGTGGGCTGGCTGGTGTGTCCGGGGCCCGGGGTGTCTGTAGACGAGGGTTCCTCGGAGTGTGGAGTTGTGGCTGGTCTGGATCTGGAAGTGCAGGTGTTCGGCAGAGGGGAAGGTTTCGCTGGAGGTGGTGAGGCGGAGGGTGCTCTTGTAGGCAATGGCGAGGCACCCTCCCGGGTGGTTGGTGCGGTCCTTCCTTTGGATCTTGTATCCGTCCGGGATGGCGGTGTTGATGTCGGGGGCGGAGGAGGCGTTGGTCCAGGTCTCCGTGAAGAAGGCGATGTCGGGCGAAAGAGAGTCGAGTAGGTTCCAGATTTCCACAGCGTGTTTGTGCACGGAGCGCCCGTTGAGGAGGATGCATCCTAGGGTGTCGCCGGTGCTGGCGTCGGCTGTGTTGGAGTCCGGGGTGGTGGTTAAGCTCTGGCGGCAGTGGAGGCAGGAGAACTGGCCTTGGGTTGTGTATGCCGAGGCCTGTTGTTTGTCTCTGACTTTCCCGGGGTTGAGTGCGTGGAGGGTGGCTGTGCTGTAGCAGTGGGTGGCGCGTGATCCAGGCTTTCTGGCGCTGGTCGCAGTTGGGTTGCAGACGTGCGCAGACGGGCTTGTCTTAGGCGTGCCTTCTGCGCGCCAGCGGCGCGTGTCCGCTGCACAATCACGCAGCGTCCGCCATCAAGTAGGGGAGGGTGGAGGAACGATCAGCTGGGAGGCGGGAATGTGCGAGGACAGGGGTGCGGGCCGCAGGGGCAACAGCGGCGGGAAGCGGGTAGTGCGGGCTCAGAGAAGCCAATAAAACAGTTAAAAAAGGGAAAAACAATGGATAAATAACTCATGTAATCATGCTATGTATCCTCAGGGGGTGGGCGGGTGGGTAGGACTGCTCCAAACACGGAGCAGGGAATGTGCGGATTGGCATGCACACTCAAGTGCGCAATGACTGTTTGGTCGGCCCACTCAGGCCGCCCAATGCAGACATGCGCACTTCTCTGTTCGCAATGCAGGCTGCATTACAGCCTGCATGGAGAACATGCCCACCCCTCCGGCCCCTGCCTGCATGACTTGTCCCGTTGCCAATTAACAATCCCACCGCCGCATTGCAGCGTTGTGATTGACTCAGGGGAGGGAGCCTGGCTGCCTACTTCCTTTTCCTGGAAGCAGATGCAGGAGAGCAGGAGCTACAAAGACACGGGACACGGCTTAGAGGTAAGACTTCCCTCAATAACTTTTTAACAACACACGCTCACACACACATCCCCGCGTCCACGCACCATCCAGTGTTCTTTACGGGGTTTACCACCTCACAGCTGTCCAGACACCCCCCGCACTTCTCAATGGTGGCCGCTGTGTGCCCATGCACAGCGGGCGTACCACTCGTGTGCCAAAGGCACATACGTCGTTGCGATGCATGCCATAACATCGCATTCTATTCCGATACATACTAATACTAGGCACATTGCAACAGTAGAGTAGGTGTTGCATAGCGGAGACATGAAGATCACTGTTCCCACTACAGTGAGTACGACCCAAAAATAACCTTCGTACAACAAACCCAACCGTGAACCCTGGAATTCCTTTCTGAACCCCCAAAAGACACCCAATAGATCACATTTGAGACAAATGCACCCCCCAAATTTCTCTTCATTTTGGCACAAAACACACCCAAGATTTAGAAATTTGACCCCAAAAAAACACCCAAAAATTCCAAAATTTTGCCCAAAAAACACCCCATTTTTCTGATTTTACCCCAAAAAACACCCCATTTTTCATATTTTACCCCAAAAAACACACCATTTTTCATATTTTACTCCTAGACATAGTCCAATTTTCATTTTTTGACATCCAAAACCCAAGCACACCTAAAAAAGTTTGGATTACCCCATTACTGACCTCACAATGCGTTGTAATCGAATGCGATGTTAAGAGACCTGCGTTGACGGAGTTGCGTTGTTAACAATGTACTGCCTGCATTGTAAGGGTCGTCTCCCGTGACGAAGGCAACACATAAGCTACGCTGTTTGCGTCCGTCAGCCCCTGGACCGTGCTCAGCACCAAGGTGCATTCCTCTTGGACACTCCACCGCTACGACGCCAGCACCCTCCTCGCCATCAACCCTGGACACCACCTCGCCTGCCAGGACAAACCTCTGCTCCGTAACGGACATCGCCTTTGCCATCACTGACGGATGCAGTATCACCCGCACGGAGCACCCCGACCATCAAGGAGGAGGCATTGCCGTCACCTACAGAGGCACACTCCGACTGACCACGCACTCTAATGTGCCAAGGGTGACCATGGACCACGTCAACTCAAAGATCCGGACCAAGCCCAAGAACATCCTCTGTGGCACCCTCATGTGCAGGCCCCCTGGGCCATGGCCCCCCATTCTACAATCCCATTGTAGACATCATTGCACCCCAGGGTCTCCCATCCCCCAACGACATCCAACTCGGTGAACTCAAGTTCCACTTGGGCAACCCCAGTGAACAGAGCACCACCCCCTCCTGTCACCGACATCAGGCGCAAGCAGCAAGTCACCTCAACAGGCCACATAGCAGGACACACGGTTCAGCACGTGACCTCTGCTAGCGGGTACTTCAACTACAGCCACAACACCGGACTCTCCTGGCACTACCATCATTGGATGAATGACGTCTTCACCTTGCCAACCGGACGCCAGCGCCGTCATCGCACCCCGTCGCAGCTGGATCAAGGCCACCGCAGAACATCTGGTCAACTGCCTCTGCACCAACACTCCACCAATGCTTCCAAACGATGACACCGCAGCGCGCAACCACCACCGATGGATCTCCAACATCGCCGACATTCGGGCACCCCTCATGAACTGCACTGCGTCAGTACCTTCCGCCTGCCTGATGGCAGGCGTGAGGGTGAGGCAGTGCCATAGGGATAGGCTGGCCCCATGCATTGCTGGAGTTGCGTCATAGTTGTGACACAACTGCAGCAATGCGTGACTTTAGCGCAGACAGATACGTCAGGATTCCTGGCGTATCTGTCATTACTTGCGTCATGGAGCGCTGTCCAGTGAGTGCAGCGCATCCATGCTGTTGCAAGGAGGGCGTAATGAGAAGTTTTGCAACGCTGTCTTGTCGCAGCGCAGCAACACTTTTCATGACTGGGGCCCAGGAATGCGCACTATCTTATTGATGGTGCGCATTCCTGCACTGTATTTTTGTCGCAGGGCAGCGCAGCAACATTGCTTACAGCGCTGTCCAGCAGCAGGAACATGCATAGATGTGGGCCCAAGTCTTATCCCCATTTTTAAGACCAGCTATTTTCTGGTCTTAAGTTCCTGCAGCTAACGGGCCTTAGCGCAACTTTTTTTATCGCTTCGGTGGTCCAGGCCATCCTTGCTAATAGGGCGAAGTGCGGTTAGCTGGAGTTTTAGTGAAATTTAGAGAAGGAACGCCTACCTTGCATGTCATTAGCGATAAATATCGCTGGCATGCAAGGCGATAGAAAAACCGGCTGCTATCGCCGGAAAGCTGTCGCTAACGCCTGTTAGCGACAGCTTGATAATAGGGCGATAGGAATAAACCGCGTTAGCGGCAGGAAAGTGCCACTAACGCGGCGATAAAAGGCTTGGTAATATGCCCCTGTGAGTGCAACAGTCTTTAACAACATCAGTGTACAGTGCACAGGGTGGAGAGGTGTGGTGCAGCGGCCAGGGCAGCTGACTTCGGAGCACAGGGTTCACGGTTCGATCCCCGGCTCCGGCGGCAGCTCAGCACCATGTGACTCTGGGCAATAGCTCACTTAATTTCCACTCCGGCCCCCAGCGCCTTGAGACCCGTAAGGGTGAGTAGCTGCGCTATATAAAAATGGACTTACCTTTTTAGGTCACAAATCTAAAGTCGGGCAAGGCCAACGGAGCCATTCATCCTTCTGAGGACAATGCATTGAATACCATTAAATGTTATGTACAGTGTCTATGAATAACAGAAGCAAGGAATAAAGTGCTACAGAAACATATTTTTGCAAATTCCTTATTGTTGTACTTGTAAGCCGACTTGGGGAGGTAGAAAAGGTTTCTGTCCTGGTAAGAGAAAGGTCCAGTTCAGCTTTTTCTCCCAGTAAATAGGACCTGACAGTGGCTTCTGCACTCTTCCTCGCATAGTCTGGTACCACATCTGACTAGGGTGTAATGAGGCCAAGGAGACAACTGTGTGAGGATAGCAAGAACTTTGTGTGGGAGCTCATATTTCCATGGTGAGAGTGGTGCCTGTCTGAAATTGAGCCCAGAATGAACTGGAATGCCACCCTAGTGATTACCGGAGGCTGGGATTAATGCAAGCATTCCATCCAACACATTTTTAAACGTGCAGCTTTCCTTTGAGGCATTCTTTTTCTTTACATAACATGTTTGTTTGTTATTGTGTCTGCTGTTGCTGGATACTTCATTTCGGCTTTTCTATTGTCACTCAAACTGTTTTGGAACTGCATCTAGGTCACTGCAGGCAATAAGGGAATTATTAGATCAATCCACCATGAGGTCATGGGTATTATCCAGAACAAATCTGAAACGAGTCATATGATGATGAAGGAAGTGACCCGAAAAGGGCCACTCGGGTCACTCACGACCATCTCTCTGCCTTCCTACAAATGAAGAGTCGGTCAGACAGTAGAGAATACAAACCAGATTATTTATTGATATTACGCTGCAGCGGAGCCCAGTCTGACCAGCCTCCTGAGATGGCTGACGAGGGACTGGACCCTGTAAGCATAAAATTACATTATGTTACGTTGCGGAGTCCACAAAGACCCACCTACTATGAAAAAAACACTTGTAGGTGTCGTAATACAATGGGGGTACAGAACATAAGTTTCGATTCTGCAGACGGGCACAGGCTATCTAATGCCCAAGGTCGTCTGGCCTATCCTCCCCACCAGACAGGTGGGAGAAGGACTCTATCTAACGGGAAAGGCATGCACTAATGAGGACACTTGCACTTACAGAAAGAAAAGCTCAACCTTGGGAAACGAAACTTACCAAAGACCGTTTCTCGAAAATAACCAAGCAGCAGTTTCGATTATAATACAAAATGGCGTCCAAATTGCAAGATGGTTTCGCGAATGCTAAGATATACAGAGAGAAGGGCCTTTCAGTATTAACAAACCCTCCTGTTAGCATGAGCTAACCATCTACAATTGGAAACAAGAGGAAAACATAAATGAATAATAAAAGCACATAGCTCTTTTTATACACATTTCATATCATCAACAGTAGGAATGTGCTCTATGAGAAGAGAAGATGTTTCGAAGATACCCTCGTCTATGATCATCATTTCATCTATTTCTTACTGTAACATTATTGCAGCATTGGTATCATGAATCGATATCTTCCCCTTTGGAGTCAATACAGAGATACAATAAGTGCAGCACATTGGAAGACATTGAATAAGGACACAACAAAGTATTAATATAGCAACAAGATAGATTACTTTTTCTATTAGCCAGCCCCATGTTCCAAAAAGGGACCAACTCCAATTACCTGTTTCCATGCCTTTGACATTCTCAATAATGTCCAGGATATGCTTAGTAATATTCTTTTCCATATTGGTTATTCCCACTATGCACTGATCGCCAATAACTGCGCATGCACCACCATTTTTGCTAAAATAAACTGAACTGCATATCTAGTTTGTTCAGAAAAGATCCTCATACTCTCTAATTGAATGGTGATGTCACGTAATGCTGTCACTGTAGTATTGGATAATATCTGCAACTTACAGCCAAAGTATTCCCGGGCCTTTTCAGTTCTACTCATAGCCATTCCCCCAACGTAAAGATAGCAGACAGGATATAACCAAAAGTAATACCATTACTGTAACTGTTGATCTCAATATCCGTTACTCCTTCGCAAAATTCCTTTGTAAGTGTTCTCTTCACCCATTTTACATGTCTGTGGGCATATTTACAAGGGACCCCCAGAGGCAGCACCATCCCAAGAGCTACATCATTGATACCATTATGAACATTTGAGTACGTTCCATTAGATAAAAAGAAGAACCGGGGATGGGCATCTATCGGTCTGTCATAGTTCACAGCTGAATAGCGAGAATTACCTGTAATGGTGCTAGAACCTTCCGAACCTTTCAAAGGGAATTTCTCTTTGGATATGATCACCCCTGAGCAATTGTTATACAATATGGTATCAGTACTATTTATGATGGGGCAACAAGCAGGGTAATAGCCATCTTTTCGAGGAACCGTCACTTCTTTATAATGCCAACCCACCAACGTTATATTTTGCTCTTCCAAGTAGAAATTATCACAATACGTATTGTTGTCACAGCCGGGGTAACCTGTCCCCGTGGGCTTACGATGATACAAGCATGGCCCTGGGTAGCCAAATCCAAACTCCCCTTTTACCTCAACAAAATTTGTCGGCTTAGAATACATATAATTTATCAAAGACAAAAGATAAGCAGTCCACAGGCTAGTCACAGATTCAGTAGGATAACAAGCGATACCATTACCAAAAAATCTCGTATGAGTGTCCAAAAAAACATTATTAGAAAGCATTCTCTTCTGTCTTGGTGTGAAAAAGGTATCATTGTCAGGAGTAGGCGAGTTACATGTATACTCTAACGCCCAGAGAACCCCACAAAAGATAATCATCAGCAGAATAGCAAGAAAGGGAAATATTACTCTCCGCTGTTTGATCCATGATGATCGTGACAAAACAACAAGACCCAATGGCTGGCTTCCTCAATCATTGGCCTGCCAAAAGGATGCATGATAGCAGAACGAAAAGGTACAATTAATATAACCTCAATGGAACCAAATAAACAATCTTCTTTCCAGCGTCCTTTTTTTCTCCTTTGAGCCTCGCTGGCAGACTCCTATTGTTCATCTACGGTGGTGCTATTGAGCACTTCTCGATGGAGCTGCGCGATTGCAGCCCTTCGTGAGGAAAATCCACTTCACTCAGGATAGGGTACCCTCCCTCCTGGGAAGACACCCCAAACTTATCCTGTCCAGTGTCTCGGACAATGCACCAATCTCCCTTTCCCTAATCTATCGTTGGTACCGTAAACAAGGCACATACACCCTATTCTTCATCCATGAAGTCCATCCCTACTAATCTGACTGTTCCTTTGGTGCACTGTCCCTCCGTCGAGGACGCAAATTGTACCTAACAACTCCAGGAACAGAGGGATCGAGAAACAAAGGCTCACTTTCAGAGGGACCGACTGACTCAGGCTCAGACACAGACAGACCAGCCGACTGAAGCTCTTGGCTAGCCTTAATCTCAGGTGGCACTGCCTCATTCAAAACTGCATCACTCACCTCCTTAGAAGGTGCCCATGTTACTCTGGCATTGGAGAAAGGAATGAAAGGGGAACCTTCTCCGTCTCGGAATCCCCAATGCCGTCGAGCCTCCATTGGTCATAGGGCAGAGGAAGTGGCACTCTCTTGCAATGCGTTGAATGAATCCAATTTTTCCAACCGTCCACCTTCACCGCTGTACGGGTAGCGAGGAGGATCTGGAAAGGCCCCTTCCACCGGGGCTCCAGACTGCTTTTGCGCTGAAAGTGGAGAACCAACACAAAATCCCCTCGCCGGAGGTCATGGCCTGGTCCCTCTGGAGCGGATGGCAAGGCCTCTTGAATCTGCTGATGAATAGAACGCAAATTTTTAGTCAACTCACATAAATAATCTATCAACAAAGGGTGATCTATCTCGGAGAAATGGCGAGGTCTCGGAACGCCCCAGACATTAGCGGTCCGACCAAAAATAATCTCATAAGGGGACAACCCTGTTCTAGTATGGGCTGTAACTCTTGTCGACGGCAAAGCCAATGGTAAAGTATCTGGCCACTTAATCCTGTACTCTCCTGAATTTTGGCCATCTTTAGTTTGAGTGTACCATTGTACTTCTCAATTAAACCTGCTGACTGAGGGTGATTCGCAGCATGAAACTTTTGCTTAATGTGCAGGCCATTGCACACCAACTGGATGACTTTCGAATTAAAGTGGCTGCCGTTATCACTCCAAATCAAATGGGGCAAACCAAATCGAGGGAAGAACTCCTTTAAAAGAGCCTTCGCTGTCGCCAAAGATGTATTCTCCTTAGTAGGATAAGCCTCAACCCATTTACTGAATGCACAGACCACCACTAACACATACTTCAGATTATTCATCCGTTCCATCTCAATGAAATCCATTTGAAGGACTTCAAAAGGGAAGGAAGGGGATGCAAAATTACCGGGAGGTGTGGGAGTACCCTTTCCAGGATTGTACATCATACACACCATGTAATATTTCACTAAATGGGCAGCCGTCTTTGGGATATTATCATTCTGCCATTCAGGGTCTAGCAACTTGCAGATACCCCTAGTGTGAGAAGTTGACCTGGTATATGCTGTCCACTAGTTATAGTGGGCACCTTGCACAAGTCCAATCGACCTTTATTGATGATAGGTTTAAAGACAACCTTTATTGAAAGCTATCCTAGTGGTAGCTATGGAGAGCAGCCTTCAGGCTAAGTCTTGAAGGAGTGTTAAGCTATTGTTTTACCAGTTATAATCTCATGAATGACCAAATGAAAGGAGAACCACACCAGGTATATATATAAAATATATGTATTTATTACTAAACACTACCCAATAGTCTCTTTATGAGGCTAGAGGTGAAAGTACACAAGTTACAAGTCAAATAGCACAGTAAAATAGCACAATATACGATTAGCCCTAGGGGCGTACCAAACCATATATTAAGAAAGTGGTATAAGAACCACGACTTAAGTAGACACAAGGCCTAGAGCCTGTAGAATCGCTGGGACCCCAAGGAACCACCCAAGGTAGTGACACAGGGGACCCACGGGGGCTGTGTGCAGTGTGTGAACACAGCCGCGAGCTCCGTTAAAGTCTATGGGAAAGTCGCAGTAAGAGTTTTGGAGTTTAATGACACTTAGAAATGGACTAGGACCAAACCCTCTTGGACTTAGACAGTTCTAGGGTCAACACCCACGGGAGCACCGGAGTACTCGAGTTACCTCACCCAGGAAAGCCGGGTGCATAGGTGTCAAATGGTGTCGGGTCGCGTCGTAGTTTTCAATGGCAGTCTGCAGAGAAGTGCTGCTGCCGGGAAGATGCGAAGTGTCCGAAGAGCTCCAAGCCTGGATCGGAGATGAAAAGAACCTGAAAGCAGAGGGGACAGAGTCTGGGTCACTTGCCAGTGACCAGAGGCACGATAGTCGAATGCCCACCGATGTCAGGTGCTTCAGGTGAAAGAGGTGAAGCTTGACTCTTCGCCACGAGGACCAGGAGGTGTCGATGACAACCAGGAGCTGGATCCGAGCTGTCCCATGAAGGATGTCGAGTGCTGCAGCGTTGGTGTCCGGATTAAACACAACAAGCCTTGGCAACAGCAACCCACGCAGGAAGGAGAAAGATGCTTCGGTGCAGACCAGCAAGGTCTGAGGGACTCACCACTTGGTGGAGAGTTAGGGCACATCTGGAGCAACCAGAAACACCCAAAGACAATCAGAGTTCCCTTCACAGGGACCCACCAGTCGACGGACCAGGGATCGCGAAGGAGCCTCAAGCGGAAATGCAAGAAGCGGGCCCACGGAACACTCGTGGAGTGTAGGCTCACAATCTTCAGTGCAAATGCTGCTCGGGGCCTGGGCTACAAGTAACCCAAAGCAGAACTTCAAGAGTTGTCGAGAAGTTGATGCACTAGCAAATGTGCACGGTGACCAGGAGTTCCGGTTCCACGTCACTCGTGAGGGCTGCAGGTCTCAGCTTTGCTGGGGACTCGGGTCGGCCTCTGAGAAGTCTGGAAATCTTCTTCCTGGGCTGCAAGTACTTTGGAGTCCGGCGGGAGCTTTCGAGATGCAGACCGGCAAAAGCTTTGTTGGTGCCTGCCAAGCAGGGGAGTCACTCCTTGACCCCAAGGGAGATTTCTTCAGTCCTCTAGTCTTGAGTAGAGCATCGAAGTTCCAGGATTCAGTTGCAGAGTTTCGTCCAGGGATATCTAAAGTCCTGTTGCCAGGGGTTCCTTACTTATACCTAAAAAAGGGGTTGGACTAACTCTGGGGACCCACCTATGGGAGGGTTTGGAAAGAGGGGTGGCTACACCCATTTCCTTTGTCCAGTTTCGCGCCAGAGCAGGGGCTGGCAGTCCCTGCAACCGGTTTGAACTGGGGTATGCACGAGGACACTAAATGTGCCCCCAGTGCAGGACTTCAAAGCACTCTTGGAGTGCACCCACCCAGCCCCAATCCACTAAGGCCTGTCTGGGAGGTGGTAACACCTCCCTGAGACAGGAAACCTATTGTCTAGGCCTCCCCTGCCGGAGTTTCGGTCAGCAGCAGGAGGCCAGACTCGTGTCTGTGGCTGCAGCATCCATTTTGTGATGCCAGGGCTCTGTTTAGCTGGTACCGGGTATACCGGTGCTGTCATGTCTTTCCCTCTAGAAGGGTGGGCTCATTGTGGGGGTATGATTCCAAGGTGTTTGACACAAAACACGACATGTTTCCGTGCAGCCATCCCAAAGTTAGCATTTACCGCGAGGATATAATGCACTTAAGAGTATATGGTCAGGCTGCACCACAGACAACCCCGGATAGGAGATTCTGAGGGCTGCAGAGGGGCCCTGCTCATGCATGGGCACCCTCTCACATATAGCCAAGCACCCTGCCTTCAGGATTGATAAGGCCTGCCATAGGGGTGACTGATAGGTTTCTATGTGCAGCGATAGGTGAGATATAGGGAACCTATATCTCTGTAAGGGGTGCATGCACCACCTCACTCAGGCTGCAGTAGCAGTCCTGTGGTGTCATTTTAGATGGCCTTCCAGGGGTGGCACAATACATGCTTCAGCCCCTGGTAGGCCTCTGGGGTACCTATGCCCTGGGTACATAGTATACCATATACTAGGGACTTATAAGGGCACCCCACAATCTAATCTGAAGTGTACTTAAGGTACATGGAATCAATTTAGAGAGGAAGCAGCTAGGCTGGGGTCCTGGATAGCAGGGCCCCAGCCAGACTAAAGTCGAAAAACAGTGATACATCAGCAAAAAGTGGGGGTAACCATAAGAGGCAGATCCTACTCTCCTACACCTAGCACTAATGTGAGCTGGTCCATGAGCCATAGTGACTACAGGAAGAACATATGCATCTGGCAGCATCCATCTCTGCTTCCCCGACTTATCTACCCAGCACCCATCTTCATCCAATTGCGCTGTGCTTTCCTGCCATATTGCTAATTCCTCAACCGTCACCTCGCTCTGTATCTCCTTCACATTATCTAATGTGTCCTCAAACATCGTAATTTCTGGCACCCATCTAGCAGGACCTGCTACAAACATCTTTTTCATCTTAGATCGGGCCGTCTCCTTAGCTGTTTGATCTGCAAAGGCATTTCTCCTTCCCACATCATCAGTAATTGCTTTGTGAGCGCTACACCTCACTATTGCCAGTTTCTTGGGCAGGGTTAAAGCCGACAGAAGCCTATTTATCAAAGGGCCATGTTGAATTTTCGAACCATGGGAAGTGAGAAATCCTCTCTCTGCCCAGAGCCGCCCAAAATTATGAGCGACTCCGAAGGCATACTGGCTATCAGTATAAATATTGACCGCTAATCCCTGACTCAACTCGCAGGCTCGAATTAGAGCCACCAGCTCTGCAGCTTGAACCGACTGATAGGGAACTCGTGATGTCTCAACTATCGTGTGCAGTGTTGTGATTGCAAAAGCAGCAGTTGTGGTGCCATCCGGTAATTTAAAACAAGAGCCATCGACATATAGTTCCCCTTGGGGGTCAGATAAGGGAACATCAGTCAAGTCTACCCGTCCCTTCGTCTCCTCTTCCGTCCGAAACATACAATCATGAATGTCTATTTCCTCACTCTCCGAAGGGAGGGGTAGTAACGTGGCAGGGTTCAGAGTGACACATCTTTTAATTGTAATGTGTGGTGCAAAGAGGGTTAGCTCATAGCCAGTCAGACGTGCACTGTTAAGGTGCTGTGTCTTTGTTCTGTTCAAAAGCGTATCCACAGCATGAGGTACCATAACTGTGAGATCAGTATCAAGAACAAGCCTTGCCGATTGTCGAATAGATACGGCCACAGCTGCGGTTGGTCTTAAACAGCTCGGGAGGGCTTTCGCAACAGGATCAAGCACAGCAGAAAAATACGCACACGGCCTCTGCTGACCTCCAAAGGCCTGTGTTAAGACAGAAAGCGCACAACCAGCCGACTCGTGTACATATAACACAAACGGCTTGTTGTAATCGGGTGTGCCAAGCACAGGAGCCGAGCAAAGCGCAACCTTCAATTGCTCAAAAGCTTGTTGACATTCAGGCGTCCAAGGCAAAGGTTCATGCACATCTTTAGTTGTTAAATATAACAGCGACTTTGTTAGTAAGGCAAAATTTGGTATCCAATGACGACAATAGGAAGTAATACCAATGAAGGCTCGTACATCCCTTTGGGTCCTTGGAAATGGCATTTTAACTACAGCATTAATACGCTCAGTATTTAGTTTCCGACCCTCCTTCGACAGTAGGTGACCCCAATAGGTGACCTCCTGTCGACAATATTGAAATTTTGAAAAGGACACTTTTGGGCAGATTTACAAGCCCCTTGCGACATTTTTACGACACCGTTGCATCACTTCTGTGACGCAGCGTCGTCGTAAACAATGCGCCACTATGCGACAGATTTACAACGTGACGCATCTAGTGAGATGCGTCACATTGTAAAGCCCTGCGCTATATTATACCTGCGTCAGGTATAATGTATGCAGGGTGTGCGTTCCATCGCAAGGAAGCCCCGTAAAAGTGACACAGGGAAATCTACAAGATTTCACTGAGTCACTTTTACGTCCCCGCTGCGTCAAATCCTTACGCCTGCTTGAAGCAGGCGTAAGGAGTGATGCAGCATGTTAGGTATAGGCCGCCCCTGAGCATTGCTGGAGTAGCGTCGCGCTTGCGACACGACTCCAGCAATGCGCTGCCCTTACGACATAAGATGCGACACGCATCTGACTATCCTTGCGCCACGGTGCGTCGCATTGTAAATGCGATGCATCCGTGGTGGCGCAAGGGTATTCCTACGTGTCGCATCTTTCCTGGCGCATCCCTGCTAATATGCAGGGATGCGCCAGTCCTTGTAAATCTGCCCTTTTGTGTCCATATTGAGCCAAATGCAGCAACAATTTTACTGTAGCTTCTTTACATCCTTCCTCAGTATCGGACGCAATCAAAAGATCATCCACATACTGCAACAATACATTACCTATGGGAAGGGTGAGGAGTCCAATTGACCTTTCAAAGCCTGGCTATATATGCTAGTACTCTCAGTGTACCCGTGAGGAACTCGACAAAATCTAAAACTATGACCTGCCAAGGAAAATCCGAAAAGATGCCTGCTATTTGGATGAACAGGGATGCTAAAGAAGGCATTCTTCAAATCAATAACAGAAAAGAATTTAGCAGAAGACGGAATCATAGTTAAAAGAGCAGTAATGTCAGGAACCACGGGAAACTGAGGAACCACAATTTTATTAACTTTGCGCAAATCTATCACAAAACGATAAACATCGGCAACATCATCAGAGGAACCTGGAGGTGGCCTCTTAAGAATAGGAAGGATGGGACTATTACACACATTTGCCGCTGTCTCCTCCACAACTCCTGACTGAATCAAATCTTGTATTATGTGCAACAATGCCTGTTCTCCTGCATGCGAAATTTTATACTGAGGGATATGAGGCAATATTGCGTTTTCTTTAACCTGAATAGAAACTGGAGGTATCTGCAAAAGTCCCACATCGGTGTCGCTTGTGCCCCACAAAGTAGATGGGACATCCTTAAACTCAGCTGGAAGGGGAGCATCTTTAGACAAACATTGCGTAGTACTAACCACACTTAGACCCATTGTCATATGGACACCATCCGGGGAACAGTAAATAGTAGCTTGTAACTTCTTCAACAGATCTAATCCCAACAAGTTCTCTCCACAATTTGATGTTAATAAAAATGGCGAATCTACGGTGAAAGGGCCTATAGTCAAAGCAAGGGGTTTGGAGATGGGGCTTACTACCGGCAAACCAGAAAAACCAACCGAAACATTGTTATGGCCAGACAGGGCTGCCCCAGGGACCAGTGACCTTGAAACAGAACTATTCATTGCTCCTGTATCCACCCAAAATTTATTTTCCGAGCCCTGCAAATCCACACTAATATAAGGTCCACACTGATCTACAGGTATTGGAACTGGTCCCTTACCCTGCCCCTGGCTGTCCTAGCTGTAAGACATCCCCATCACCTCGTCCAAATCATAGTCATCATGATAATACTGCCGTTCCCGAACATCATCAAAGTAATTTTGATCGGAACGGCCCAATGATGTCCCAGTAGCCTGATCTCCAACCTGATCACATGCCCCCCGGCCTCGCCCTCTCGCCCCCCGTCATCTAGGAGCCGCAACCTTTTGCAGCAAAACTGGGCACTCGCTGCACCAGTGCCCTTCCTCCTTGCAATACGCACATTGATTTGGGCCCACAGGCACAGCATTTCGGCTTGTACGAGAAAGCTGCCTGGCTGGTCAAATACCTCGACCCCGTCCCTGCCCCCTGGATGCCTGCTGCATCAATACCTTCGTCTTCAGCTCCTTCATCTTCTTTTTTACCTTCTCTTTCTCCTCGTTCTCTCTATGCTCATAATACTGAGCCATACTCAATATCACGAAGGGGTAGAAGTAGTCCACGTTCTCTCAGCAGCCTGCAACCAGGTTGCAATCTCTGGAAGCAAATTCATGAAAAACCTGTTAACAAACAATACCCCCTTCCAAAGACAAATCCTGGCCACTAAAATCCAAGAACACACCTTCGAACCGGGTAAAGAAATCAGACACACTTTCATCTTTCTTCTGATGACATGCGGCCAGCTTATCCCAGTCCACCTTCCGAGGTCGGATAAGAGAGTGCATATAGGTAATAATGCGGCCTGGCAAACCCAAGATCTCAGCCCGGGGCTTTTCACCAGGCTTCCTCTCCCCATCCCACGTCCTAATCTCGTCCCAAGTACCACCCAATTCTAGGGCATGGTCCTGAGTATGCACCTGTCGCCAAATATCCACTGGCACCAATAAGCCAAAAAACATTTTTAATATCTGGCAACGTCATTACCGTCGATGCAGCAGCCTCTGTCAATTCTTTATGATATGCAGTAGGATTTTTTCTGGGGCGGGTAACGGAGCCTTAATCGAGAGGACTTCACTCCTCTTCCATGGAGTATAAACCCATTGTTCTTGAAAACGAGCCTCTACTCACTGCCTAGTCACCTGATCATGCTGATCACGTAGCTCCTGTATCCCCGGGTGGAAAATGGGGTGAACTTCCCTCATCGGGAACTGGGATATCGTCGTCGGAGATTTCTGATGCAATCTACCTCGATATCCAATCAATGTGGTAACACTAGCGAAAACCTCATTTGGAGCCATGCCCGTGGCATACACTTGGTCTCTAATATAGCCTTTTAGCACGCCGTAGCGGGCTATACCGGCTATTAAAGGCCCGCTCCAGCGTTAAAGGCCCGAGCCGAAGGCGAGGGCCTTTAACAAGGGAGCGGGACTTTAATAGCTGGTATAGCCCAGCTACGAAGGGCTATAAGGCTATTAGAACATTCTGCCACTGGGCAGAATGTCCTAACAAATAAAACAAAGGCTTCAGGGAGCGCGGGAGGATTGAAATCCCCTCAGGCTCCCTGAAGCCTTTGTTCACAGCTGTGAACAAAGAAACATTGGAATGTTGGAGCTCCAGGCTTATACCAGCCAATATAAGCCCGGAGCTACTCCATTGTTTTCAATGGAGCTCCCAACATTCCAATGTTCTAATATCATAAACGGCCTGAGGCGCGACACCTTTAAAACACTGTTCCCATAGTCCAATCAAAGTAGCCGACATGTGCTTAAGGGCATGCTGCTGGACAAACGGCTCATAGTCCTTTAACACACTCCATACATCTTCAACACCATAAATAGGATTACGGGCCCACTGGGCAGCCTGATTGGCCAGCATCTTTTTCTCCATATCTCCCACATCAGATTGAATCAATACCCGTCCCAATCGCTCCTTAACAACTGCCCCATCTCCGTCGTCCTGGCCACGCACCGGTGTCTCGGCACCTAACAAGGGGACAGAAGAGAGAAGAGGGGACAACACAGTAATCGAAGGGGGAGGCATCAAGGTCAACATCGGCTGAGTAGTAAGTGTCTGTGAAGGAGAAAGTGATGCCGTAACAACAGGAGTGGCAGGACGACTAGCAGCCACGGTGACTGTGGGGGACGGAGCCAAAAAGGAAGCTGGTGATGCCGGAACCAAAGCACTTTGATCAATACCAGAAACAGCAGTAACAGGGGGGGCAGAGGCAGATGGCAAGGGCTGTGGGACGACAGGATATATTCTACGTGGGACATAAGGGGGAGGCGGTCTTTCTTCCAATAATTCTTCCACAAAAGTGTCTGCCTCCTCCCTAGCAACATAGGACTTATCACATTGCAATCGAAACCTCCTATCAGCACATTCTATACCCTTCTCCACTTTCTCTTTATCATGCGCCACTGCTTTCTGAGTCAGTGTCTGCGTTTTCTCCCTCCGTGCCTCCCTTTCCGCCCTCATTCGTCTGCTTAGCTTCCTTTCGCCATACCTGAAGATAATCAAACATCGACTGCCTACTACGTTTAGCAAACAATTTCTCCTCCAAATAATTCAACTTCTGCTCATCAAAGGTGCCTGTTGACGGCCACTGCAATTCAGCGTTGTCCCTCGTATATTTGTGCCATAGTGTACTAAATATAATAGGGCCAAGGCCGTATTTGACGTACATGTCATAATTCGGAGTGCCCTCCGCAGGTGCGGGCTGCTTTTCCTCCAATCGAGCATCAGCAGACAACAACGACACCCCACACAACACAACTTACTCCAGCAAGGCATTCTGTTCACACAACGAAACACATTCACCACACAATTACACTAAAATGCACTTGTGCCTTTACCAAAAGTCGCTTCCGCGGATTGCATCAATCACAAATTAACAAAATGGTACCATATCTCAAAAGATATTCAAAATCAAATGCAAGCGCTTGTCTAAAACTGATTCCTAGACCAACCAAAGTACCCACCAAACAAATGTCATGATGACAGAGAACCAAACAAGCTTACCTGGTGCACACAGGTCAAACAAATGTATTCTCCACTGCCGACTCTTCGGACTAAACGGTCAGATCCAAGGGTTTTGCCATTCAGGACCCCAGTCAGGATGACCACTGGGCAGGGCACTGCCCGATCAGACAGGTGGGGCAGCTGCGAGTACAAAACTCTATCGTGCAGGGGTCCCCCGATCCGCCTATCCAACCCAACGCGGCGCTGTCCTCCTCACCCGTCCGCGGGCGAGGATGAGGTCACCCAAAGGAGTCCCTGTTCGGGCGCCAACTGAAGGAAGTGACCCGAAAAGGGCCACTCGGGTCACTCGCAACCACCTCTCAGCCTTCCATACAAATGAAGAGTCAGTCAGACAGTAGAGAATACAAACCAGATTATTTATTGATATTACACTGCAGCGGAGCCCAGTCTGACCAGCCTCCTGAGATGGCTGACGAGGGACTGGACCTTATAAGCAAAAAATTACATTATGTACTTTGCGGAGTCCACAAAGACCCGCCTACTATGAAAAAAACACTGGTAGGTCGTAATACAATGGGGGTACAGAACATAAGTTTCGATTCTGCAGCCGGGCACAGGCTATCTACTGCCCAAGGTCGTCTGGCCTATCCTCCCCACCAGACAGGTGTGAGAAGGACTCTATCTAACGGGAAAGGCATGCACTAATGAGGACACTTGCAATTACAGAAAGAAAAGCTCAACCTTGGGAAACGAAACTTACCAAAGACCGTTTCTCGAAATAACCAAGCAGCAGTTTCGATTATAATACAAAATGGCGTCCAGATTGCAAGATGGTTTCGCGAATGCTAAGATATACAGAGAGAAGGGCCTTTCAGTATTAACATGAGCAGGCCATAGGCATGGGCGAATCAATATGCCATCATTAACAGGTTCCTGTGTGTATTTTGGATACCAGCAGTAGTGGATGACAGTGAGTGTGTCATTGAACCTTAAAGTAGTCTGGAGAGTATCGTGAACAGCCTGTTTAGTTGAGCTGAGCTGAGGGACAGTTCTGAGTGACTGCTAGTGCACAGGATAACGAATCTTGCATGGTGAGGAGACTTCGAAATGAATCTATTGAGCACTTCCAAAGTTTCAATAGAGGACACAGATATCAGATGAGGCACTTTCATACTTTTCTTACCAAAAGCAGGTAAGCTATAAGTGAAAAAGATCTTATTCTTAGCTCTGGGAGGCAGAGCTGGCTTTCCACTAGTTCTTACTGATTTATTGCAATGAGAGACATTCTGACAGAGACCATGCTTTCTATAAAGATGCATATTATACCATGTTGAATTCATGTTTTGCTGAAAATGTTCTTTGAAAGGTGCTCTTGTCCTATTTTTTCCAAAAATTCCACTGGAGAGATGACAAAGGGGTCACCGCTCTCATCCAAATAGGGTTTGGTACTTTGTACGCTTGCTTACGCAGTAACACCTTCATTTTTCAAAATCACTATAACTTTAGGGAAGTAGTACCAACGGCCAGCACTTCCACGCTGCATATCATGCCAGCACCATAGTAAAAGAGAGGCAGCACAAGCGCTCTCTAAGCCTTTCAATACTGGTTTGTTAGTGCCAGGTTCAAGTCATGCCTTGCCAATGCTCATGTACTGAAACACAAGTGCAATACGACTGTCTCAAAGATTCTGCCGCATTCACACTCTAGTTGCCTTCTCCTTCTTAAGTTTCTGTTTCTTCTACCACTCATCTTCCTTTTTATTTACATGGTTTTCTGTCTCTACGTTTCGCACCATATCTCTTCATTTATCCTCTAAAATATCGGTCTCCCATAATTCACTCCCTTATACACCTTAGTCTGCCTTCCTCTCCCTCCTTCTCTGTTTGCTCTCCCTTGTTTCCCCATTCAAGTTATTTCTCTAATTCTACTTTCTCTTGCATATTCTCTCATTACTGACACTTCCTTTGTTCCGAGTGTTACTCACTCTCTATTTCTGTATTTCTCCATGCTAGTCTTTTTCCTTTCCATGTCTTTAATTTCTTTGTTACCTCTTTGCCCCATTTATATAGTTCTTTCTCTTTTCCCTTTTCTCTCTCCTTAGTTTCTTAATCCGGATTTTCTAATTTGCTTACATCACTTTTGAGTTCCATCCCCTGATGTTTCTCTTCCTCCCACTACTTCTTCCCAGCTTTTCATTCTCTCACTCCACCCTTATAAAATTGTCTTTCCTCTTCTCTCAGTTTTTCCTTCTCCTCATTAGTTTCCACTCCCTTTCATTCTTTCCCAGTCTTCCACTGTCCCTTGTTTCACCCCTCTCCCTCTTCAGTTTGCCTCATGATTCATTCTTTCTCTCATTTTCATTATTTGTCATTCACTCCCCTCTTGATGAGTGCTTTGCTGCTCTGCATTCCCTGGTTCATTGGCCCTGTCAGTTCAGTCCCTTCCTAGAAGAGATTATGACTCGCTTCATAACTGCAGATGTAACTGTTGAAGAAGGTCCATAAACATCACTTGGCCTCTTGCAACAGAATGCAAAAGCGAAGGCACCAGAGAATTTTACAGAATGAGTGTGACACAGGAAACAGCAGTGCACGCTTCATTCTTGCGCACAACACGTGACGTACATCACAGGTAGCAATATTCGAGGTTCCACATACACACAAGTCAGGTTCCACATGGGCAGGTGTCCAGGATTGCCTCACACAGACAACAGGTCACCGTACGCATGTGCAGTGCAGCTGTTCGTAGAGACACGATACTGGTACAACACAGGCTATCGCAGTGCAAGAGTTCCCCACACAGAGCAGTTCCAGAAGCAGCATTGCACGTTTCCATCACACAGAACACAAACTAGCATTGTAAGTTTTCCAGACACAAGAAGGCGCAGTACCAGCCTATCCTGTGCATGTTTCCTTCACAAACAGAAAAGGCACAGACATAGTGGCAATATCGGCAACACTCGCCATCCCCCCATACAGCAATCTCCTAGAGAAATAACCAGACAAGACACCTTCTTTGTGGAGAAAACTGCTGCAGGTTTATTAGCATTACAAATATGCCAACATGGTGGGTTATCTTACGGGCGATCCCAAGGCAGGCAGCCCCTCGCCGCCTGCCACCTGATGAGCCAAATTACACCGTGGCCCTGCCAACGGTGTTTGCCATATTTTGGGGGAGGGAAGATCCCTCCCATCGGTGGACCAACAGCCCACGTCCCTGCTCACGCCCCATAAGGGGGCGGAGCCTGCCAGGCAACCCCCGGTTGCTCAGGTCCACAACTGCCCATAGTACTAACGGGGTGCCGTCGCTCCTCCAGGGTCCCACGCGAGGACCTCCCTGGGGATATTTGGCCTTTGCACCCTTGTTGTGCTTCTGCAGATGGTACCCGCATGTACCTTACAGCCTCTGGATCGCCCTGTAACTCCGCCTGCAACACAAAAGAATACATTAGACAAAACACCCCCCCACACCCTGCCTGAACGCCGGGTATGCGGTAGGGAATGAAACGGCATCAGGGTAGTGGGCAAAGAGGGCGTCCAGTGTGCGGTGAGAGGTATATGTACCTCACCCCCCCGCCCCCTCTGCCCGGAAGTGACGCGGGACACCGGACCCCTGAGGGTCCCAACCACTGGGAGGCTCCCTCCTGTGCCATCTTGTGGCACTAAGGCGGCCGCCCTCTTAGCGGGTCTCCTTCGTGGACCCCGGGCAGCCTGCATAGTGCCCATATCGGCAACACTCGCCATCCCCCCATACAGCAATCTCCTAGAGAAATAACTCAGACAAGACACCTTCTTTGTGGAGAAAACTGCTGCAGGTTTATTAGCATTACAAATATGCCAACATGGTGGGTTATCTTATGGGCGATCCCAAGGCAGGCAGCCCCTCGCCGCCTGCCACCTGATGAGCCAAATTACACCGTGGCCCTGCCAACGGTGTTTGCCACTATTTTGGGGAGGGAAGACCCCTCCCACCGGTGGACCAACAGCCCACGCCCCATAAGGGGGCGGAGCCTGCCAGGCAACCCCCGGTTCCTCAGGTCCACAACCGCCCGTAGGACTAACGGGGCGCCGTCGCTCCTCCAGGGTCCCACGCGAGGACCTCCCTGGGGATATTTGGCCTTTGCACCCTTGTTGTGCTTCTGCAGATGGTACCCGCATGTACCCTACAGCCTCTGGATCGCCCTGTAACTCCGCCACAGCTCTGGGTGTGGCCACCGTCACCCCAGAGCCCCCCACCAAGATAGCCTCCATTACTTACACCCTGCTGTCTCCATGGCCTCCCCCAGATCAAGTAAGAACAGGTCCATACCCACTCTGGACAGGTGGACCCCATCTTCATCCAAACACCCTGTGGCCTTAGAATGCAGTAACCCATGACGGATGAAGCCAAAACCCCTTTGGTCAGTGAATTTCCTCATGGCACTGTTAACCTTCCTGTGAGAGACCTCCATGGCTTCCTTAGATCGTGCGCCCTGCCACACCCGCCGGGGCGTTATCTCAGACCACCATAATTCACAGGTCCCCAGCTGATTGCTCAATATACACATGGTAACCGTCATTTCTTGAAGCAGTGCCCTTCTCCCAAGAGCTGCCAGGTCATTCCCTCCCAGGTGTATGACCAACACATTAGGAGGAGGAGGAATCCCCCCCCCAGTCTCTGCTGCAGCTTCTTCAGCAAGCAGGTCCAGCGCATGCCTGGGTATCCTAGCCAGATAATGTCTGTGGCCGTGAGGCCATTCCTCCATTTCCTGGTCTTGGCCCACCGTGCCACTCGCAAGACGCCCGAATGGCCAATCACCCAGACCATAGTCCCTGGCAATTAAAGAGATGAAAGTTTGCAAAGTTTTTTTGACTCACTGCACATCTACAATAAATAAAATGTACATATTGCACTTCACTGCAAGCCACCGGCATCTGGTGCCGCAAAATGTTCTTTACATCCATAGTTGTTAAAGCCAAAAGTTATACTGCCTCACTGCACATCTTTAATAATTAAATGCACTTCTTACACATCACTGCAAACCACCGGCAACAGGTGCCGCAAAATGTTCTTGACGTCGCAACGTTTGTCAGTACCAACACCTTCCCCAGTCCACCCCCAAGACAGTGGCCTTCAAGACCGGATGTATCTTTTGTAACACTGGGACTCCCAGCGCCCCACTTGTTTGATGCGTTCAGCTGACAAGCCTGCCCTAAACGCTGTGGTAGCTGCTCCTATGCGGAATGAGTGGCTGCAGAATCGTTTGCCCTGAACCTTGTTGCCTGACAACGCCAAACATGCCTGCATGATGCTCTGTACTTGGAACTTAGTGAGGGGGGTACTGTCTGCATGTATCAATAAGTAACCTTCAGTTGCTGGGCGCAGTGCCAGGTAGGCAGACACCAGGCGCACTGGGCAGTACCTGGCAGTTTCAAGCTGGTGCAGTACAATCACCCTCCCCTCCCCTGCTTGGTCCGTTTTCGACCTCCTTAACACTATTGTGAGGGCGTCTCCCGCCAGGCTCGCATCCTGCCTGCTCAATGCCACCCCAGACTTGTCCTGCTTGGACCTCGCCACCAACTCACCTACTCTGAGTGCCCCAAAAAAGGCCAGGCTGAAAGTGGCCGAAAACAGTGCCGCTTCAAAAGGTGAATTTGTAGCTTTGTGCACCCAGTCCAGCATCTCTTGCAGTGTTTCGAAATCAATAGGGGACCTAGTGCCTGGCGGCCGTGGCTCGCACCTGGCCCAGCCCTTAAGCGCTGCCCTGATTAAGAAAGATTTTGTTGGATCCTCCTGCCCAAGTAATTTTGCATGGTGGCTTATTGCTGACAAGTGGCCCGCTATCCAAGGGTGGCTCTTCCCCTCGTCTTTGGCCCATATAACGAACTTTTGCACCCTGCTCTCTAGTGATGCCCTCCCTTCTTCCCAGGCTCCAGCCACTGTACAAAACTTTGCCACACAAGCTCTGTAACGCTTACTGGTCCTTGGCGCCAGGGACAGCTCGCCCAGCCCCCTCAGTCGCCTTTCCACTTCAGAAGGAACCAGAGGTGAAGTGGAAAAGGTGTCATCTCCTCTCTCGCACTCGGCCACGCTTCCTGGAACCGGCGCCACTGAAAACGAGAGAGAGCGTCAGCTGCTATGTTCTGTACCCCTTGAATGTGTCGCGCCCTGCATTCAACATTGTTAACTAGGCAAGCTCGCACCAGTTCCCTCAACAGGCACAAGACCCACGGGAGTCTAGTACCCACCTGGAGTCTAGTGAGGCCAGGTTAGCGCGAGTGCAATTTGGCGGCCTAGGGGCCGAAGGGTGGTGGGTCTACAGGCGGGCCCCCACCACTCCCGTGTTGGCCGTTCGAGTCCTGCGCGACGGCGCTCGAGCCTGGCCGAGGTACTGCGGTGCAGGCCCGGACCCATCGGCTAGGCCCTGTGTTTTAGGAACGGGGTGGGGCCACAGGCCCGGTGGGCCGCGTGCCTGCCCCACCCCCACCGTTATCACCAATATGGGGGTATGCACGCAGCGGGAGTTCAGGTGGGAGCTGGCTCTCCGTTAGCGGGCGCATGTATTCGACCGGCGGGCATTTAAAGTGGGGGCAGAGTTCACCGGGCCTTGCAGGTGCACTCACCTCATGTCCTCGCGGTCTCGCCTGCGCAGGCCGGTGGGGGGGGGGGTCAGGGGGACAGCCGGCGGCGCCCTCAACTTCTCCTTGCTGACCGGGTTGGTCAGCGCCGACTTTCCCAGTGTGGAGGCAGGCTCCGCCCACAACGTCCACTGGGCGAAGCTGGATGTTCTCGGAGGGGGGGGGCCAGGGCAGCCGGCGTTTTTGCACTAGGCGCTGGTGTAGCTTGTCACTGGTTAAAAGGGCACCACTTTGTGCGTACCTCCCTCCCAAAACACAAAATATGGGCTTTCTGGCAATAACGTCGCAGGTTGAGAGTTCCATCTCTGACATCTAATTGTGGCAAGGGTATATAGCGCGAACTTTATCCGAAGTGTCGGAGCGCTCCACATTAGCGTCTTACATACTGAGTAGCACAGCTACCCCTCCCACCCCTTGTTTAGTTTCCCCGAACTGGATGCAGTGGTGGCTGGGGGGCGGGCAGAAGTGGTCGACACTAAGAGGGAGGCTCAAGGAGGGCCTACGTCTGTGGAGGGGTTAATTAACAGGCAGGGGGGGTTGTGCTAATACCTGTTGGTTTTCCCTTCCAGCTCTTGCACGGTGACCAAATATACGACGCCGGACGACACGCCTGCGCTAGGCCAAGGATCAGGTACTTGGTCAAGGGGTACACGGTGCACTCCGGACAGTGACGCAGGGTACCTGGACACAGGAAAGCCTAGAATGTGTTTAACGTTTTTTTTTTGTTTTTTTTTCCCCTGAATTACAGGACTCACTGGAGCAAGAGGCAGGCACCGTACAAGGAGGGGATTGCAGGGAACAGGAGCAGGTATGGCCAGGGCGCACACTGAAAGGGGAGGCGTGCAGGCATACCTAGGAAGTATGTGGGTGTTGAATTGTACGCAGGGGGCAGGCCACCTGGGTGATGTGACTCAGGTCCGAGCCCGGGGGCAACAGCTAACAATTTTCTTCATCTCCGCACGCAGAGCATCCAAGGAACGCGAAATAGGGCGCACTACAGCATAAGATCCACCACCTAATACAAATTATGTAAGTATAAGGGGGGACGGGGGCTGAGCAGCTGGCGAATTAGGGTCTTTGAGGTCCAACCTAGACCACGGTGCAGTCCTGTGGGGTTTGTTCTCATTACAAAGTTTGTCTCCTCAGATTGGGTTGACCGTGGGGCCAGCAGTGCAGCATGGAAGGCCAGGGCTCTCCCCCCTATTTTCGCAGACGTCTCAGGTGGAGGACTCCCTGCCCGAAACCTCCCTGGATGCACAGTGGGCGGCGTTTATCATGTTGGCCAAGACCAAGGGATTGGCAAGGGCCACGGCTCTCTTGAAGGCGAGTGATCCGGAGGACTCAGGGATTGTCGGCAACGCCCCTATCCCAGAGCAGGAACACATCTTGGAGGCAGGTCCAGCTAGGCCCAAGCGGGTCCGCAAGCCGACGACTAAGGATATCCCGGCAGATCCGCCACCCACTAAGACCAGGGCACTGCCTACACCCAGGGATGCCGGTTCCCAGTTGAACTCTTCCCCTCCCGTGGGTCCGGCCACCCCTTCAGACAGTTTGACGGCCGCAGGGAAATTCGCCACCCTGGAAGACCTGGGTAAGATCATGGACTCCATGAGAGACTTTATGGCGGAGGTCAGAGCAGGTCATCCAGGGCCCAGCTCACTGCAGGTGGGGGGCAAGACAAGCTTGGGTGAAGGTGGGGCAAGTGCGGCTGCGGCTGTGTGGGGAAGCCAGGGGGGCGATCAACAGGCACAACAAGGGGTCCCTGCCGTGGCCGCTCTGGTGTTAGCGGGGGTGACCAATCAAGTTACTTCCAAGGCAGCTGCTGCAGCAGTGGGGGAAGCGAGGGCACACACGACCGTCAGCCAGCCCCTCTTGAAGATAGCGAGCGCAGGGACAGTGGCGGGCACCCCGGCCATCGGGGTGGGGTCGGTACCTGCCGCCAGCGCTGCTAGTGTTAGTTCACCTTCCATAACAGGAGGTCTCACAGCGGGAGCACAATCTACCCCAGCCATACTGATGCCCGCTATGGTAACTCCCGTTCAGTTGTGCACGACTCCCGCGCCCATACAGTTGGTTACCGCAGCTCCGCTGTTATCAGGCCGTTGCTCCCTGGCTTGGCAGGTTCCCCAGGCGGCCAAGGACCAAGGAAGCCATATGGAGGCGCGAACTGATAGACATTTTCTCTCTGCTCTTGCTTGGACAGGATGGCCTAGATGCTAGGAAAGCTGGGGGAAAGGAGGATGACAAAAAAGTTAAGTTCCAGGCCTGGCCTGAGAAGAGTATAGAAAATTGGCTTGAAGCTTTCTCCATCTTGTCTGCGGTCATTCTAGAAAAACAACCTGAGGTAGGGCAAGGGCTCTTGCAATATGGCAGGTTAATTCACAACGAGGCGATTAAGTGGGGAGGAAGTGGATGGCTGAACTATGACAGGGAGTTCAGGAAGAAGATGTCCATGTGTCCTGAGATAGCGTGGGACCAGAAGGAGGTCCAGCTATGGCTAGATCACATGGGTTCTCGCACGCAGCAGAGCACAGGGACTCTGGGCAAGGCACAGGCAGGGCGGGGGTCTGGCAAAGGCTCTTTTCTGTGGGAGGCGCATGGATTTAAGCAGACATTTCGGGGGGGGTTCAGAAGAGGTGGCCAGAGGGGGGGTTTTAGGAGGTCTCCCCTGGGGACATGCCGATTGTTCAACAAAGGTTCATGCTCGTGGGGCAAAAAATGCAAATTCCTGCACGCATCCAACAGATGTGGGGGACCACACCCTGCGGTCTCTTGTCACTCTCAACAGGACCAACAGCCCGCCGGCAAAGGCAGGCAGGATAGTTGAGTACAACGTGCTCATCAGAACATCATGACACAACCCTCTCCCCTCCCAGTATCACCTTATCTTTTTCTCAGCGTCAGCACCTGGCAACCCCAGCAGTACCCCTACCCGCACTGGACGTCGCACCAGTTCCCATGCATGCAGTCAAGGGCCCTTCGCCAGTCAGCCTGGTCAACCTCCTGCCTCTCCTCAGACAGTACCCAAACATACAAGACGGCATCTTGCTGCTGGAAGGTTTTAGTGAGGGCTTCAAAATTCCCTATGTGGGCCCGCTGGGAAGTCGGGAGGCCGACAATCTTAAATCAGCAAGGGAGCAACCAGCAGTAGTCAGAGCCAAGGTGGAGAAGGAGAGGGTTTTAGGCAGAGTGGCGGGTCCCTTCCTGCGGCCCCCTTTGGACAACTTTGTTGTCTCCCCCCCGAGGGTGGTGCCCAAGAAGGAGCCAGGGTTGTTCAGACTTATTCATCACTTGTCCTACCCTGAGGGAAAATCGGTCAACCATGGGCTAGAGGAGGGATCCTGCTCTGTAACGTATTGTACTCTGGACGTAGCATTGGACTTAGTCAGGAGGGCGGGCAAGAGGGCCTGGTTGGCGAAAGCAGACATCGAATCTGCGTTTCGCTTGCTACCAGTTCACCCGAGCAGCCAACACCTGCTGGGTTTCAGGCTGGAGGACAGGTACTTTTATGACAGATGCATGCCCATGGTTTGCGCAATTTCCTGTGCCTACTTTGAGGCGTTCAGCACCTTCCTGCAGTGGGCACTACAATCGAGCTACGGGGTGGTAGGCGTCATGCACTATCTCGACGACTTCCTTTTTATAGGGGGTGAGGGCACGCAGGATTGCAGTGAGGCCCTGGAGAACTTTGAAGAATTGGCTCGTCATTTGGGTGTCCCACTCGCGCCGGGGAAAATGGAGGGTCCGGCGCAGGTATTAACATTCCTGGGGATCGAACTCGACACCATAACAGGAGAGTCCAGGCTGCCAGCGGACAAGGTCCAGGACTTGGCGAATCAGATTCAGTCAGTCTTAGGTCAGGACAAGGCATCCCTTGGTTGCATTCAAAGCCTTCTGGGTAAACTCAACTTCGCAGCCAGAGTAATACCAGCTGGGAGGGTGTTTGCGCGTAGGCTAGCCAGGGCAACGGCAAAGGTGAAGAAGAAGCACCACATGGTGAAGTTGAAAGAGGATGGGGCACACCTGCCAGAGTGGGCATAGACTTGTTTTGCTGGACATGGGAGAGGCCCTGGAATCAGCAAGATGGAGGTGAAGAGGCCTACCTTGGTGGGGGGCCCTGGGGTGACGGTGGCCACACCCAGAGCTGTGGCGGAGTTACAGGGCGATCCAGAGGCTGTAAGGTACAGAAGGGTACCCTCTGCACGAGCACAGTAAGGGTGCTAAAGCCAAATATCCCCAGGGAGGTCCTCGCGTTGGACCCTGGAGGAGCGACGGCGCCCCGTTAGTCCTACGGGCGGTTGTGGACCTGAGCAACCGTGGGTTGCCTGGAAGGCTCCGCCCCCCTCTGGGGCGTGAGCAAGGGGGTGGACCAGCGGTCCACCGGTGGGAGGGGTTTTCCCCTCCCGCAAATTTGGCAAACACCGATTGGATTGGCCACGGTGTAATTTGGCTCATCAGGTGGCAGGCGGCGAAGGGCTGCCTGCCCTGGGATCGCCCGTAAGATAACCCACCATGTTGGCATATTTGTTATGCAAATAAACCTGCAGCAATTTTCTCCACAAAAAAGTGTCTTGTCTGTTTATTTCTCCAGGATATTGCTGTGGGGGGATGGGGAGTTTTGCCGATATTGGCACTATGCGGGCTGCCCCGGGTCCACGAAGGGGACCCTCCTAAGAGGGCGGCCCCCCTTAGTGCCACAGGATGGCACATGAGGCAGCCGCCCAGTGTTTGCGACCCCCTAAGGGTCCGCATGCCCGCGTCACTTCCGGGCAGGAGTGGGCGGGGCGTAGGTACATATACCTCTCCCGCCCACTGGGTGCCCTCTTTCCCGCTGCCCTGATGCCGCTTCCCTCCCTAACGCCTACCCGGCATTCAGGCAGGGTATGGGGGGGTGAGTTTGTCTAACTTATTATTTTGTGTTGCAGGCAGAGTTACAGGGCGATCCAGAGGCTGTAAGGTACAGAAGGGTACCCTCTGCACGAGCACAGTAAGGGTGCTAAAGCCAAATATCCCCAGGGAGGTCCTTGCGTTGGACCCTGCAGGAGCGACGGCGCCCCGTTAGTCCAACGGGCGGTTGTGGACATGAGCAACCAGGGGTTGCCTGGAAGGCTCCGCCCCCCTCTGGGGCGTGAGCAAGGGGGTGGACTGGCGATCCACCGGTGGAGGGTTTTCCCTCCCCAAATTTGGCAAACACCGATTGATTGCCACAGTGTAATTTGGCTCATCAGGTGGCAGGCGGCGAGGGGCTGCCTGCTCTGGGATCGCCCATAAGATAACCCACCATGTTGGCATATTCCCCATCCTCTTGCCAACATGGTGGGTTATCTTACGGGCGATCCCAGGGCAGGCAGCCCCTCGCTGCCTGCCCACCTGATGAGCCAAATTACACCGTGGCCCTAGCCAACCGGTGTTTGTTAGATTTGGGGGAGGGGATAGCCCCTCCCACCGGTGGACCGCCAGTCCACCCCCTTACTCATGCCCCCCAGCGAAGGGGGTGGAGCGTTGCAGGCAACCCCCGGTTGCTCAGGTCCACAACCGCCCGTAGGACTAATGGGGCGCCGTCGCTCCTCCAGGGTCCAACGCGAGGACCTCCCTGGGGATATTTGGCTTTAGCACTTTACTGTGCTCCTGCAGAGGGTACCCTTCTGTACCTTACAGCCTCTGGATCACCCTGTAACTCCGCCTGCAACACAAAATAATAAGTTAGATAAACACCACCCCCCCCTGCCCGTACGCCGGGTAAGCGGTGGGGAGAGAAACGGCGTCAGGGCAGCATCAAAGAGGGCGACCAGTGGGCGGGAGAGGTATAAGTACCTCGCACCCCGCCCCCTCCTGCCCGGAAGTGACGCGGGCATGGGGGACCCTCGAGGGTCCCAAAACACTGGGAGGCTCACTCGTGTGCCATCCTGTGGCACTAAGTGGGGGCCGCCCTCTTAGGAGGGCCCCCTTCGTGGGCCCGGGGCAGCCCTGCATAGTGCCAATATCGGCAACACTCCCCATCCCTCCCACAGCAATATCCTGGAGAAATAATCAGATAAGACACATTCTTAGTGGAGAAAATTGCTGCAGGTTTATTTGCATATCAAATATGCCAACATGGTGGGTTATCTTACGGGCGATCCCAGGGCAGGCAGCCCCTCGCCGCCTGCCCACCTGATGAGCCAAATTACACTGTGGCCCTAGCCCCTCCCACCGGTGGACCGCCAGTCCACCCCATTACTCACGCCCCCAGAAGGGGGCGGAGCGTTCCAGGCAACCCCCGGTTGCTCAGGTCCACAACCGCCCGTAGGACTAACGGGGCGCCGTCGCTCCTCCAGGGTCCAACGCAAGGACCTCCCTGGGGATATTTGGCTTTAGCACCCTTACTGTGCTCTTGCAGAGGGTACCCTTCTGTACCTTACAGCCTCTGGATCGCCCTGTAACTCCGCCTGCAACACAAAATAATAAGTTAGACAAACACACCCCCTCCCCACCCCCTGCCGAAAAACACCGTGCCGCAGTACCGACGTACTCGCGTTCGCTTGCAGATTAGCCGGGCACCTTCAAGCAGCGCTAGTGTTACACGATCCAGTTTAGAGCTTGATGCACCACTAAAAACCACCGCCTTGTTGTCCTATAGCCTATGACACACTGCATCGCTGCTTGGGCGATTAAAATTTGCGGTCCATGAAATGGTAATAACAAACATACCTCAAGACTTAATTGTATCACTTCTGATACACAGATTCGTTCCTCAACGTTTGCCAACTTCTTGGAAATGAGATCATCTTTTACAGACCCAGCACTGCGGTCCACTGCCCGGTAAGTCAACTGCATTTAACAGGGGCCCTTCCGCCTGATCTGACAGCCTCTACTGGCAGCGTTTGCAGCATTCCTAACCTGGCGCGGTATAACATACACTCTAATGTTGCTTGCCCATTGATGCCCAGGGCATCAGTGTCTGCACTTCCTAAAAGAACGCTCTGAATAAGGACACGAGCAGGTTTAGTGCTCAGGCATTAAAGCCATTAAGTAGGGCTAGTTAACCCAGCGTAATCACACATAATTTCCAGATTTTGCATAACCCTAGTAGTTCTGTGAAATGACTGAGAATACGTCACTCACCAGGCTGTCCCCGTGCGCCGAAAAACACACCTGAAAGAGATTATGCCTCGCGTAATGTATTACATTTCCCTTTCTGAGTGTATGGGCATGGGAACCGGGACCCCGAATTGGTGAGCAGCGTGGAAGGGAGCACCCCGCACCTCCCGTGCTACCTCTCTCTAACCCGCACCTCCTGTGCTACCTCTCTCTAACCCGCACCTCCCGTGCTCTCAGTGGCGGGAAGTATCGAGCGCTGCATCTGCATCAGTGGGCTTCGGAGCACTGGACTCCGTTGTACAAACACTAACAGGTGTGTATCCCACAGTGTGCACGTAAAGATGTCTGCGTATAGCCATGCATCCACATACGGAAACACACATATGTCATCACAGAACACACGTCTCGCTCTTCACTTTCTCTCTGATTCTCTCTCTGCGTCCTCTGTCTCTTCTCTCCCCCGGTGACTCTCTCTGCCGGCACTGTCTCTTCTCCCAAAATGCACCTTTCCCTGATCACTTTCACGTGTCCCTCTGCTGCACTCTCCCTCTTGTCTCTGCTACACTCTCTCTAATCCCGTCTCTTTTCCCAGAGCGCGCGTCTCTCTTCACTTTCCGCTCCGATTCTCTCTGCCCCAGCTGTCCCTTGTCCAAGCGCACACTCCGGGGCAACCGACCCCGCGACAGCAGGCCCCAGCGGACGAAGGCCCTTGCAACGGCTCATACTAAGAGGCAGCGGAGGGGGAAGCTACGTGCCGCTCCCCCCCACGCACCCCTCGTCAGGCTGAGCAGCACACTACCCCGGGCACCACAAGCCCCTTAAGGCGAAGGCCCACTCAACGTCTCCCTCCTAGAAAGCAGCAGAGGGGAGGGGAGCCTAGCGACGCTCCCCCCCCACGCCTCGTCGGGCACACGCGGGCAGAAGCCCGGGGCCCGGACATGCCAAAACTAAGCCGGGCATCCACCCTTGAAACCCGGGCCTCCGGCCGCCAGAGGAGAAGACCCGCTAGGACAAGCCAGGGGCCCCAGGTAAAATTGGAAGGAGGGAGGGGAGCCCCGCCAAGCTCGCCGGTATCCCCCCTCCCCCAAAACACCCTGTGCCATACGCGTGGCCGGGCATGGCTCGGGCAGTGCTGGCCCAGCGCACGGGCCTCTGTCACCCCTTAGCCCCCTCCCCCGGTCTGTAGTATGCTGACCACGACCAGGGGAGGGGGCCACTGCCCTATGCGCCCCCAGGAGCTGTCCTACCCCCCACTCCGGCGGACCGCAGCCACGGCAATGGCCGGGTTTTGCAGCCATGCCTGAGGGGAAAAGGGGGGGTACACTAACTCACTGCAGTCAGCTCCTGGAGGTCTCATGCCCAAACGGCGTCAGGGTAGTGGGCAAAGAGGGCGTCCAGTGGGCGGTGAGAGGTGTATGTACCTCACCCCCCGCCCCCTCTGCCCGGAAGTGACGCGGGACACCGGACCCCTGAGGGTCCCAACCACTGGGAGGCTCCCTCCTGTGCCATCTTGTGGCACTAAGGCGGCCGCCCTCTTAGCGGGTCTCCTTCGTGGACCCCGGACAGCCTGCAGGAAGCAGCACTTCCAGCTTTCTTGATGTAGGAAAGATACATCTTGGGCAGAAACTGTGAATGCCATTTTTACATAAAATTGTCACAGTCTAAAAAGCATCAGTATCAGCCCCTCTCTTGAAAACAGGTGCAACATGGAAAACAGAAGTGAAGGCCTCCCTCAGATCAGATATAACAGGTACAGTATGGGCAATAACAGAGCAGAACTATTTCACTGGCTCAGCACAGCACAGCAAAAGAATCAAGAGTGCAAACCTCCAGCACACAAGCAGTGACGTCCATGCGAGCCTACCTTACAAATCAGCAGCCGCGGCCCGTGCAGGTAGAGCGGTGGGGTGGTGGGGCCCGGTGGGGTGGTATTTCGACGGACGATGAAGAGGAGATATTAAATAAATAATAAATGTTCCCTCGTCATCGTCCGTCGAAATAGATATTGACGCATTTGCGTCCTAGAATTGGCGCAGTGAAATCTCATAGATTTCACTGCGTCACTTCTTCGAGGCTTACTTGCGTCGGAACGCCCACCCTGCATACATTATACCTGGCGCAGGTATAATGTGGCGCAAGGGTTTACAAAGTGACGCATCTACCTAGATGCGTCACTTTGTAAATATAACGCAACATGGTGCATTTTTTACGCCGCTGGTGCGTCACAAAGGGGCAGATTTACAAGAAACTGACCCATCTGTATAGATGCGTCAGTTTCCCTGCGCTGCGTAAAAAATACGGTGCACTATGGGGCAAGGATTGACAGATGCGTCAGAAATTCTGACGCATCTGTTGGCGGAAAAGTCACGCATTGCTGGTGTCGTGTTGCAAGCACGACGCAACTCCAGCAATGCGTGTTGTGGCCTATTCCCAATACACTGCGTCACTCCTTACGCCTGCTTCAAGCAGGCGTAAGGTTTTGACGCAGTGGCGTCCTAAAAGTCACTTTTACGAGGCTTTTCTGCATGGGAACGCCTACACTGCATACATTATACCTCACGCAGGTATAATGTCACGCAGGGCTTTACAACGTGACGCATATCCCTAGATGCGTCACGTTGTAAATTTGCCGCATTTTTTACGCTGCCGTTGCATCACAAAAGTGACGCAACGGCAGCGCAAAAGTGTCGCAAGGGGCTTGTAAATCTGCCCCTAAAAGTGAAGCACCAGCGGCGCAAAAGTGACGCAAGGGCTCATAAATAAGCCCCTAAGTACCCGAAGTGTTCGGTCTTGGCTTCCATATGTAGCTAACCACCGGATGAGCTGCCACATGTCTGTAAGTGGCATACACTAACTACACTGTGCCACACGGTCCACTCCTCACTTCAGCCACAGATATGTGGGCAGCTCTAGCCAGGATATGTCCCCCGTGCAGCCTCCCACACAGGTTGGCTTTCTGTCTTCCAACAGGCTCTGCAAGGCGGATATGAAAGTGTATTCCTTCATGCTGCCTTACTGGGCAAGTAACCTTCAGAGTGAAAGGTAAAAGGGGTTATTAAAAGAGCAGGTATTACAGGCACCCTAATCATCAACATCCCTTGTACAGACTGTCTTCGACTTACAAATCAGAACATTAGGCTATCAACATTTTAAGGATAGAAATGTCCAGAACATGCTATAGAGAGTCATGCAGGAAGAACCAATACACAATAGCGAAGAGGTTAAAGGAGGATGTATGTGGTCACTTCAAAATAAAGATAAAGGAAAAGGAAATAAAAAAGTAAGAATAGAACATATTTGCTGTCTGTCCTCCAATACAGTAATGAGTGAATTAGGGCACTCTGAATGCATGTTTGGATCTTGGGGTTAAGCTTTCATTTGAAGTGCTGGGAAATATGAGCACCAATGTTTTACAGCACTGATTTTATTTAAAGCAACTGTCAGTCATGTAAGGTATGACTCCCCTTTAAAGCACATCTTCCCTTTAAAGCAATGACCTTAAAGAATATTTCTCATTCAAAACACCCTCCTCCTCCAGTGAACTCTCCCTTTTGGAGCACTGGCCTCTTTCAAAAGGCTCCTCTCTATTAAGCATCTACTTTTAAAAGCACCTCCTCCCTTTACAGCATTGCCTCCTTCATTGCACTTCTCCTCTTCGCAGCACATTATCCCCTCTCTGGTGCAGCATCTCTCTCTGGTAAAGCACCCTTTAGCTGAACAGCACCTCTTTCCTCTAAATCACCTCTGTCGTGTGTACCCAGCTCTATAAAGCACCTCTCTTCTCCCAAGGATCCCCTCCAGTCAAGCCTGATCCTCCTAAATGGCACCCCACCAGTGGCGTAGCTAGACGTACTGCCAACCGGGGCGGCCTCTAAGTTTGCCACCCGGGTGCAGGTCCGAGCGGGGGTGGCCGACGGACGACCTGTTCTCGGGGCCGGGGGAATGGTGGTAGTCAACAGACACAACTCCCACCGCCCCCAAAAACAGTGACGCACCATAGCTACGCCACTGCACCCCACTCCTGTAAAGGTCGCCTACTGTAAAGCACATGCCCTGCGAACCATCTTTCTGCAAACAATCTCCCTTGTGCAGAGTAGCTTTCTCCTGTAAATAGCTCACTTTGGTAAAGCACCTCGGTTTTATGAAGGATTCCTGTCCTGTACGCCCCTCGCTCCTGTAGATTCACTCCTATAAAGTCCGTCTACTGTAAAGCACATGCCCTGTGAACCATCTTCCCGCAAACAACTCACTTGTGCAGAGTAGCTTTCTCCTGTAAATAGCTCTCTTTGGTAAAGCACCTCGGTTTTATGAAGGATTCCTGTCCTGTAATCCCCTCGCTCCTGTAGTCTCACTCCTATAAAGTCCGTCTACTGTAAAGCACATGCCCTGCGAACCATCTTCTTGCAAACAACTCTCTTGTGCAGAGTAGCTTTCTCCTGTAAATAGCTCTTTTTGGTAAAGCACCTCGGTTTTATGAAGGATTCCTGTCCTGTAATCCCCTCGCTCCTGTAGTCTCACTCCTATAAAGTCCGTCTACTGTAAAGCACATGCCCTGCGAACCATCTTCCTGCAAACAACTCTCTTGTGCAGAGTAGCTTTCTCCTGTAAATAGCTCTTTTTGGTAAAGCACCTCGGTTTTATGAAGGATTCATGTCCTGTAGGCCCCTCGCTCCTGTAGTCTCACTCCTATAAAGTCAGCCTACTGAAAAGCACATGCCCTGTGAACCATCTTCCTGCAAACAATCTCCCTTGTGCAGAGTAGCTTTCTCCTGTAAATAGCTCTCTTTGGTAAAGAACCTCGGTTTTATGAAGGATTCATGTCCTGTAAGTCCCTCGCTCCTGTAGTCTCACTCCTATAAAGTCCGCCTACTGAAAAGCACATGCCCTGTGAACCATCTTCCTGCAAACAATCTCCCTTGTGTAGAGTAGCTTTCTCCTGTAAATAGCTCTCTTAGGTAAAGCCCCTCGGTTTTATGAAGGATTCATGTCCTGTAAGCCCCTCGCTCCTGTAGTCTCACTCCTATAATGTCCACCTACTGTAAAGCACATGCCCTGTGAACCATCTTCCTGCAAACAATCTCCCTTGTGCAGAGTAGCTTTCTCCTGTAAATAGCTCTCTTTGGTAAAGCACCTCGGTTTTATGAAGGAGTCACGTCCTGTAAGTCCCTCGCTCCTGTAGTCTCACTCCTATAAAGTCCACCTACTGTAAAGCACAAGCCCTGTGAAGCACCTTTCTTACTGTGTAATGCAGCCTTCTCCTGTACAACGCCTTTCTTTGGTAACACCTCTGTTTTATAAGGTAATTTTCTCCTGTAAAGCACCCACGCATGTAATGAACCTCTCTCCAGTAAAGCACACTTCCTGTAATATTCCTCTCTCCTTTTGAGTGCATGTTCTCTAAAGTGCCTGCATCCCTCTCTTGCAACGCACATCACCTGTAACTAGGGCAGTTACTCTCCCTGACTTGTGCCGGGTGTATAGCCATAATCAGGCCATACAGTATTAGACCCCAAAGGTTCCAAGCCACGCATGGGTGCTAGATCCGAGACTGTCCCTCCTAACATGCCCCTTTATTTATTTCAGTTCCAGTCCCAAAGAGTAGACGCTCTCTCACTGAGAACTATCTGAGAGCACACTGGGGAGGAACTGGGTATGATGGAGGGCGAATGCTTTCACATTATGAGTGACTTGCTTGAGTGCCAATCTCTGACTGTGGTGTACAGAGACATTGGTCTGGGTGAAGCCAGAATCTATGACCCTTCCCGGATAGCACAACACACACCTACTGGCAGAGACCTCCAAGGTTGTTACAATTTTGTACCACATGCACCTGCACCAAGTGATGAACCGAAGTAGCATCAGAATTGCTGCTTTCCTATTTTGATTTTAACTGCTAGCGCCCCGTTTGCTTTTTCTGGTTCACCAGGGCAAAGAACATTTTTTACTGTCTTTTTTCAGGAAGCGTGAGAGGAGCTGTGTTTGTATAAAACACAGTTGTGTTTGGGCAGAGGCGGCCGACACGGCTCGCGGGTGGCGGTGGGCGGGGAGGGTGTAGGCGGGCACGGGGGGCATAAGGGGGGCGCGGGTCACAACAATTAAGAAAAAAAACACCTAACTTCCCACGGTTCCGGCGCGTCTTGGCTCCTGCTCTCGGATTACAGGAAGCAGACAGCCAGGCTCCATCCCCTGACCAATCACAACGTGTTGTGATTGGTCTGAGCGCAGCGCTCAGCCAGGGGCTGGAGGGGTGGGCATGTTCTCCATGCAGGCAGGGGTGTAACAAACACCCCCGAAGCCCCCGCGGTGCGGGGGGCCCCCAGTCTTCAGTATGTGAAGGGGGCCCCCTCAGGTCATCTGTGAAGAGCTGTGAGAGGTTTGCTCTAAGGCAGCTGCAGTCTGCAGCCTGCTCTGAGCTCCTCACGGTGACCCAGGACTGAAGAGAAACAAAGTAACAAGTTACATTGTTTCTCTTCAGTCAAAGCCAGGCCCGGAACAAGGATGCAGACCTTCTGCTGAAGTATTATTTTGCAATTTTAATGCAGAGTGCTTTAACAAATGTGGTGCTTTTTTGTAACTTTTGACTTACACGAGATATCTTGAAGAGCGAACGATCGTTGATAAAGCCAATAGTCCTGGCTGATTTTAGGTTGTCAGTTGTGTTATATATCTGGATACAAGTACAGAAAGCTCAGAGAGGAACCAAAATACAAATTGGTTGGCACACTATCAGAATCACAGAAATTTAGTTTACTTCTTTAAGTCACACCCTTAATTACATAGACCACCCCGTTTCAGAGACCCCGCTTTTTGCATCCCACGTAAAACCCTTGTCAGTGGCGTCAAGAAGGCTCCGCATGGGACTGGCTGCAACATTCTGTATTAGGCCGGTCCCTACACATTCTTCTGCCGTATCTCGATTCTTGTACGTGAAGTCTTTTATAGCGCTTCGCAACCCACTTAATCGGCTCTAGTTGAGTCAAGCGGATCACGTTTCTCTGAAAGAAGTATATGCATTCTCTTTTTACAGAGCACAAAACGCAAAGCCAACCTGTTAAATGTATAGATTTAGTCATTTTTTTGTAAAACGCAAGCACACAGCCGGTCTGTTTTTAGTTATTTAGGCTCTCTCAATACAAAGAAGGGTGTTTGATGTATTTCTTCACTAGCTCTGATATATTGTGCCGTTTTGATTATATTCCTAATTAATTTTGTAACTGCACTAAATTGTAAAGACTCTGTTTTCGTTTAATTTAGTACAGGATCAGTTGTGGCGACATTACAGATGGTGTCATTTTTCCCTTTGACAAAAGACGTGGAAATATGCGTTTGGTCAGCACTTTGAATATGACGGAATTTAATCATTTATACTTAGGTGACGGAGTGGCTGCCTTGGAGTTCTTTTTTACACAGGTGAAGGGGTGGTTGCATTGGAGTTAGTTTTTACACAGGTGAAGTGGTGGTTGCTTTGGAGTTATTTTTACATAGATGCCTTGGAATTATTTTTACACAGGAGAAGCGGTGGCTGCTTTGGAGTTATTTTTACGCAGGTGAAGGGATGGCTGCTTTGCAGGGCCGGCTCTAGGGCGGTGCGACCGGTGCCATCGCACCGGGTGCTGGCTTCCTGGGGGCGCCGTGTTTGCAACTTTATTATGCTTTTAAAGCACCTGCTGCCGCGTTCATTTCCTCCTGCAATTACGGGGCCTCACAAAAATGTCAAGATAACTCCTGTGATTAATGTTCTTCCTGGACAGAGATCAGAGTTTTGTGTAGTTGAGGTTTTTGACTTATGTGAAGGTAGCACAGAGGGTTAATATGCCTACTGCAAAGAACGTGTACCAAGTAGATTACAGAGTGCATTTAATGTAAATAGAACAGCAGGTTACTGCTTTTAAAAGAGCCATCCTTTTGTTACTTGCAATTTATAACTTAAAGTCCTAATATAGAATAGTGAGGTATTAATTAACTTTCATCATAGAACTGCATACACTCTGCAAAGTATAGAACATTGATTAATGTTGCAAAAAGGGTTAATTTGGGTAGAAATGGATTCTTATTATTAAAGAAAACTCCCAACTATGCTGTTTCTTTTTCGACTCTGAGTTTGTGCTTCTCCACACCAAGCACTCCTAAACTATACTGCCTACCAGTATGGATGACATGTGACTCCTACACTTTTAGGGGCAGATTTACAAGCCCCTTGCGTCATTTTTGTGCCGCCGTTGCGTCACTTTTTGTGACACAGCGGCGGCGTAAAAATGCGGCCCATTTACAATGTGATGCATCTAGGGAGATGCGTCACGTTGTAAAGCCCTGCGTCACATTATACCTGCGTCAGGTATAATGTATGCAGGGTGGGCGTTCCCACGCAAAAAAGACTCGTAGAAGTGACGCAGTGAAATCTACAAGATTTCACTGCGCCACTTCTAGGACGCCACTGCGTCAAAACTTTACGCCTGCTTGAAGCAGGCGTAAGGAGTGACGCAGTGTAGCGGGAATAGGCATCAAAATGCATTGCTGGAGTTGCGTCGTGCTTGCGACACGACTCCAGCAATGGGTGACTTTTGCCCCAACAGATGGGTCAGAATTTCTGACGCATCTGTCAATCCTTGCGCCATGGTGCGCCGTATTGTAAATACGGCGCATCCATGGTGGCGCAAGGGTTTCTCAGAGTGGTGCAGGGAAAGTGACGCATCTCTACAGATGTGTCACTTTCTTGTAAATCTGCCCCTCAGTCCTTTGGCTTATGTAACATTTCCTAAACACTGATTTACACAAGTATGATTGATTGTCTGTGTAATGTGTGTGTGATGCAAAGTGCTCTGACATACTTTACTGATATGAGTAGCGCTATATAACGAATTCAATGCATCTGAGAGAGAGTAGTTATGGAGAATTGGTCACTGTTAAAGGGTGCTAGTGAGAGAATCGGTGGTGGAGGTGGTCATTGGGGGCGCCAACTAACTTGACATCACATTACAACCAAATAAAGTCAGCTGTCAGCCTGGCTGCCTTTAATGCGAATGCATGCTATCTACACCAACTCTGTAACATATGGTTACATAAAGGCAGACTCATTTATAGCCTTAAACATTCACTCTTTCAATTCATATACAAACACAGGGACCTGTTTACATGTGCTTTTTCGATCTGAATACATACATTGCACATACATTTACTGCTATCTAGGATAAGGAGAATATCAAAATGCAGAAAAGAATAATATCATGCCTCCTGGCTGGCCCTCTGGACTCCCCCTCCTGTACGAGTCTCCCCTTGCAGCTCACAACTGTCCAGTGGAGGGAGTGCTAACCAATGATCCTGCTACAGGTCTGTCACACAGATATGCTAAAGCACAGGGACAAACCTGCAGCATCAGCAGTGGACACCGTTAGGGCCCTCGTGCACAACAATGAACTTGTCCATTACAAGCAGACTATGAATACATACTCTAATAGCCATGTACTCGGGCATGGCATGCAACAGAGTGGACAAGAGTGGACCCTTTGGCCTACACTCGTTGCATGAAATCAGTACAACATAACACAATGTGAATATTTGTATAAATCTGTTTCTATAACAGTTGTGACTATACAAATAGGCTTTTTCTCATAAGAATGAGTGGTAAACTTGAGACGTCTCTTTCTTGTCTAATCACTTCTAAGGAAGGTGCAGATACATGGCAGATTTCAGCAACAGAATAGCTCCCACATACAATGTGCTCTATTGGCTTTTCCTTTACTAATGTCTTGGTACTGAAAGCTCTGATTCAGACTTGTCAGAGTGTCCAGTTCTTTTGATTCAACTTGTTCAGCCTGAAAGCAGCACGTGGGCACTTAGTTTAAGTGCTATCAGGTGCACAGCTGAGGGTCTCAATGACCATAAAACAAGGAAGGGATTGCAGTCATGTACAAAACACGTAGGTCCTCATTGCCCAGAATGAAAACACACCCCCTTATGTGTATCAGTGTGCTTGTTCTTATTGCTCATCTAAAGGTTATGCACTTATTTCACCTCGAAATGCCAGCGCTGTAACAAAAGAGTTAAAAAAACTGAAAATCAATAATACTGGCATTGAGTTGGAACCTTAATAACATCGCTTAGAAACTGTATGCGTGTACCCCTCTCTCTCATGCTTGTGTTCTTTTCTATCTTTTCCACTTTCTTGTTCTTTAACCCAGGCTCACTTTCTTGCCCTGCTTTGCCCTCTCTGTCTTTCCATATATATTCCACTATCTCTCTCATACTCTCTCTGGCTCTCTGTTTAGTCGTCTGACTCACTTTCTCTTTCTCTTTCACTGTTCTCCTCAATATCCCTCTATAAGTCTATTTTTTTCTCTTTGCCTGTCTATTCCATTCTTTGTCCTTCTGTCTCACTCAGCTTCTCCCTTATGCTCTTTATTTGCCGCACGTGTTTGCCCTCTCCCTTGCCTCACTGTCTCCTCATTGTCTTTTCCTACCTGTGAAGCATAGTAGCCTAGTCTCAAGCCCGGGTAGGCATCCCTTGACTCCGCACAATCAGAATCATGAAGTTCCAAATAGCCAGGCTGTGCTTGTGCAGACTCTAGAGAGAGGCAGGGAGTGAATATGTGCATCTATGTGAGATTGATATATAGCAAGTGTGATACCCTCAGCCATTTCCAGCTCTTCAGCTAAGCACACTGAATGCTGGGATTTCCAACCTCATACATGAGGGAAATGAATAACATCTCCAAAAATGCAACATGCTATTGGCTCGAAGGTCAGGACTGTCTGGAGTTTGTCAAACCTGGCATAGCTGACTTGGTGGGGTATCACATAATTCATTTTTAAAAAGTTTTTATAATTGCAAAGTTTGGCTCTGTTCTCAATATCTATCAGATATACAATCTCCTCTTCATCAGGCCCTTAGGCTGGTATTATTGTATAGTAAGTTTACCAGATAGGCCATGTCACCAGGGGCACCCTATTCAGGGCCATCTATTCCTTTTACAAAGCATTGTAATTTGGAATCTATCTATCTGGCCAGAACAGAGAAATAAGGCTTTTCATTTTAAGGATCGTATATTGTATTAATCTTTGCAATCAAGACAACAGAGGAAAGTTTTTCAGAGCGTACATTGCCAGGATGAATATATTTATTTCACAAAACAGAAAGCGGCTGACACAAGAAGTTTCTGTAAGTAAACAGTTCTTATCGGCATCCTGTTTGCCTTCTGCTCTTCATTTTGATCTACCTGCCATGGGTCGAAAGGGGAGTGCCATGGGTCGCAAGGGGAGTGCCATTGGTAGCAAGGTGTCGCAGGTGCGATCCCTGGCGACTTCTAAATGATAGTCCATGGCTGCAACCTTCCTCCTTCATCTTGGTACTTTTCATGCCTCTGCTGCGGTGCCTCACTAGGAGCCCCTGCCTCGCAGCTAGCACTGACTACTAGAGAAGAGCACAAGCCACCAACCTCTGGAGGGCCTAGGATGACTAGGTGTCCTGGATTCGCCAGGACAGTCCAGGTTTTTCACCAGCTGTCCTATTAGATTTCAACAATTTTAGCACATGTCCTGGTTTTCAGAGAGGGTCGACTAAAGACATAGGGAGGCACGTTTTTATGTGTTTCATAGGCAGTAAGGCGGGTTGCTGGCCTGAGAGCTCTTGACTGGCACGGAGAATGGGGGGCCCCCTCCATGTACTTTGCAGGGGGGGCCCCCTCAAGTTTCGTTACGCCACTGCATGCAGGCTGTAATGCAGCCTGCATGGAGAAAAAGGAAAGTGTGCATGACTGTTTTGGGTGGCCAGAGAGGGCCAACCAAACAGTCATTGTGCACTTAGGAGGATTGTACCCTCCTCCCCTGCTCTTCAGCCTCGCCCCCTCACGCAAGCTGCAGCAGCAGGAGGAGAAAATAAAATGATAATAACATCAAGTTATTATCATTTTATTTTTTTCCTTTCTTTTCCTGCATCAAGGCAGTGGGGCAATGCTCCCCTGCCTTAGCGGAGGAGCCGCCACTGCATTTGAGAGCTGACTTCCCTTACCCAATGTCTCAGTTTACTTCCCCACCCCTTCTGAACTGAGACACTTTGCATACTGCCTATGGACTTGAACAGCACAGGTGGGTGATATTTGTGTCACAAGACTCCCAGCAGCAGAGACCTGTTCATTCTATACCAGTGATGAGGGTAAACAGGGCTGCAAGTCCAGTTTTTAGGTCTCAGCTAGACAGCACATGCACTGTCTTGAAGAGACATGTTGTGTTTAATCTGTGGGCTTCAGCCCTCCCATAGGCTTACCATCTGCTCGCTAGATCGTTGCTCCCATATCCTTTGTCCCCATTTGTGCATGGCATGCATGTGTCATGCCTCTTTCTGTGTTTAACCCTCCCCGCAGAGCATGAACCAAGTACTTGTGTCCATCCACTGCTCCAGTTTTGGGAGCTACTTTTTTCTTTGTCTTGGAGCACTCCATACGAGTGCTCGTGTTTTCACTACTATAGCACGAATACCACCTGAAGTCATTATTGGAGTTCTTTACATGAGCACCAGTTACTTTTCACAAGGACACATTCTTTTTGTAGGCACAGGGAGATTAGGTAATTTGCCCAGGGTCACAGGATGTTGAGCCAATGCAGTGACTCAAACCCAGTTCCAAAGTCAGCAGCTCTGGCTGTTACACCACATCCTCCCCCCTGAGTGCAGTTTACTGGGGGGGCTAAGTATTCTTATTCTCGTCTTCCCTCATAGTAGTCCCTATCCCCCGTTTTGTCTCCGTTTGCTTCCGAGTTCCCTGTGTATACACATTTTCCATAGGCTGTCCACCACTGTAGCACTCTTATAACCTGAAAGAGACGCCAGTGCTATCGAGCTGCTCTGTGCTCCCAGGGCAGCACTACAACAACAGGACCATTCAATCAGAGCCCTCCTCCTCAATCTAAACTTGCCCGAGCTGCGTCCAGTGTGAGAAGAGAAAGCGTTGGCCAATCAGAGCCTGACTGTCCCACGAGCACGAGTGAAGGCAAAAGATTGAGAATATATACAGTACCGGGGAATACACGTGTCACCCACTTCTAGAATTTGACTGCTCAATCACAACCTGCAATAAGTAAGTTTCTCCCTTGCTCCTCCCATGTCAGTAAATGAGCAACTGTCCTGATGCAGTGGAAGACTGCTGTGAGTTGCAAATGAAGAACGGATGCCAGTGAGTAGATCTTCTTCGAAGTGCCAGCAGTTTGAATAACATTACGCTGCCCGCTGTGTAGAGCAACCCGGGGTGCCCTTGAGTGAGTCATCAGCATGCGCCTCCTCTTCTCATAGTCTCTGAAAGACGTCCTTCTGCATGAAGATACACTCTGCCCTGCCAGTAAAGAGCATTTATGTAATGATTTAGTTTGACTGATGGTTTGATGCTCCAACTGCCCATCATCAGGCAAGGCACCTGGACATAAAGTACATGCTATTCATCTCTGGGGTCCCACCTTTTCATGCACTTCTATTCAGCTATCCCACATGCCAAAGTCACTTGAGACATGCAGGTGCTGCCATGGTGCAATGTTTCCTATGTATACTGATCACTGGCTTTAGCTCCTACAAGGCCACTGCTGTGGAATCAGGAAATTGGATTCCATGAGACGGGTTGGGTGACCAAGTAGGGGCAGCAGGAAGAGTGTAGTCCTGCAAAGGGCTGGAATAAAGGATTTAACTTGTGAAGAGCTCACAGCTTCTGATATTGCCTTGCAAGACAGGGTTCCGTTACAGTCAATTAAGTGCCAAAAGGACGTTGAATGCTTTCTTTTTAGGAGCTATGGACCAGATGTATCAAGCATTTTTCCAGTCGCAAACGTCCCGATTCGTAGAATCGGGCCATTGGCGACAGGAAAAAATGCATTTTGGTATGTAGCATTCCCAAATTACATGTTACCAAATCGCAGTTTGAAATTGCGAATACATACCGGTTCTGTATTAGGAAGGGGCATGATTAGGGCGTCCCTTCCTAATACCGAATCACAGTGGTATGTAAGAATGTTTAGCAACCGAAATGCGGTCGCTAAACATTCACATTTTACCACCTACTTCAAGTAGGTGGTAACCCATTCACAAACGGGAAGGGGTCCCAAGGGACCCCTTTCCCTTTGTGAATGTTTGTAAAAACGTTTTTTTAAGAGCAGGCAGTGGTCCCATGGACTTTTCATTTTTTTCTTTTAACGGCAACCCATTTTCCTTTAAGGAAAGCTTTGTCCCATCCATGAGCTTGTTGTTCTTGTTGCTTACCCCATCTGGCCTCTCTATGGACACATCCTTCCTCTAACTTCTCCGCAGTTGTTTCCTTCACTCCAGTGTTCATTGTGTTGCTTCCCTTTATAAGCCCCCTTCACAGCCGAAATCTTTTTTTTAAATTTGAAAACAACGACATTGGACTTTCACACCACACTGTCTTACAAAATAAATTCTATGTTAAAATTGTATTTCTTTTTTGTTTTCTTTTAACACCCTTTCTTTATGAATACTGTTTTTCAGCTGGCTCCCTAGTGTAGTTCTCCCCCCTCAGGTAGTTCTCTTCCCTCTGTGCTTCTCATCCAGTCCCTTCAGCCCGTTGAACCTCCTTTTTCCGTCTGCTTGCCCCAGCCCCTCCCTACGGTTGTATGACGGTACAACGCAGGTAAAGACATTGTATGCCTTTACCACACGTTTTTACCACGAACATGCTTTTACAATGCATGCCATTACCACGCATTGTTTTTATTTATAAAAAGATGTATTTGAGACCCCCAATTTACCTTAAATCCATGGTAAAGGCATGCGTTGTAAAGGTATGCACGTGATAAAAATATGCATGCTTAAAAATGCGTGGTAAAGGCACAACGAGGTAAAAACCTCGTTGTAAAGGCTGTTTCCCCTCCCTACCACCCTTTTTTCCGTCTGATTACCACAGCCCCTCCCTCCCACCCTCTTGTGTCTGTCTGCTTGCCCCAGCCCCTCCCTACCACCCTTTTTTCCGTCTGGTTGCCCCAGCCCCTCCCTCCCACCCTCTTGTGTCTGTCTGCTTGCCCCAGCCCCTCCCTACCACTTTTTTTTCCATCTGATTGACACAGCCCCTACCGCTAATCCTCTGTTGTTCATCCGCTTGCCTCCGGTCCTCCCTCCCACCTCTATGTTGCCTGTCTGCTTGCTCAGCCCCTCCCTCCTACTCTCTGTTCTTCGTCTTTTTGGCCTAGCCACCCACGTGCTCTGTTGTTCGTCTGTTTGCCCCAGCCACTCCCTCCTACACACCGCTGTTCATGTACTTGTCCTCAGCCACCCTACCACCATCTGTATCTAGCCTGTCTGCTTGCCTTCAGTCCCTCCCACACACCCTCCGTTGTCTGTCTGCTTGCCCCAGCCGCTCCCTCTGTGTTGCTTCCCACCCTCCCATCTCTATGTTGACTCCTGTCCAGCCTCCCTCCCACCATGTTAACATGTTTTTTCTAAAATAAATAGAGAGCTAAGACGCAACTAGCTCTGGACACGTGATAGTGCTTTTTGTTTTCTTAAACCCCCCACACACACAACCTTATCATTGTCTCCTGCCTTCTCTCCCTCCGTGTTGCCTCTCACACCCCCTCAAAACAAGCGCTGTGACCTAGCCAGGTCATAGCACTTTTATTATTACTTGCAGCCATGCTGTGGTTCAACAGGGCTACAAAACATTGTCAAAGCCACTAGCACTTGTAGGCAAGACCTATTGGCTTTTCCAGTGCTTGTTTCTTATGTTTAGAATGTACTGCCCCTACTTCCTGTGAGGCCAGGTGTACCAAGGGCAGGCCTGCGACCCCTAAATGACTTCCTAGTTAACAGTATTTTAGAAACAGAAGCCTCCTCCATAAATCTATCCATCTAAAAGAACTGAACTTGACATTATAACAAAAAATCAGGGAACCAGACTGATTTTTTAACCATACCAACTAGGGGCGGGAATAAAAGAGTGGCCAACTAGTTAGGTATTTTTAGATTTTCTTTCCCTCTCCACTCCACATCACTGCACTACACATAGTCTACAATAAAAAGTGCTCCTACGTAGTCGCAAGTCGCAGCACGCCTCAATCCGCAGAGGATTGAGAGGAACCCCAATGATGAAGCATGCCACCTAGGGGCAACCCTGATGGGTGAGGGGTCTCTAGAAAAAAGGTCTTTTTTCTAGACAAGGGATTACAACGAATTCTTGCTGTATCCTATCTAATTCCCTAAGGGCAGGTTTTCTTCGATATACTCGATTTGTATCCACAGGAAATTGGCCTAAAATCCCTGCAGCTGACTGTAAGAGTCCTGTTCACTAAAAAGCACTCAACAGATTTAAGACACTGTCTCCTCAGCCCAGCCTGATGCAGCCTTTGCACCAACAGAGATGGAGATATGGTGTCAAAGGCTGCGGACAGATCGAGTATAACCAAAATAGCTGCACCTCCCTGATCAACTTGCTGGCGAATAGAATCAGCCACCTCTATCAGTGCAGATTAAGTGCTGTGGTTCATCCTAAGACCACTTTGGGAGGGGTCCAGGAGTTCGTGGTCGATGAAGAACTGCGCTAATTCCTGGTTAATGTGCTTCTCCAGGATTTTAGCTGGGGCCGGCAGCAAGGAAATCAGGCAGAGATTTTTTAAATAACCTGAGTCTCCATTAGGCTTTTTTTTAAGGGTGATGACAATCACCTCCTTCCAGCACAGAGGATACACTCCTGACTCCAGGACCTGAGAATAAACTTTCTCCAAAGATGCAGCAATTAGATCTGGGGCCAATTGTAGTACCTAGGCAGACAGACAAGTCATCCGGCGATCCCGAAGTGATTTGCCCTAAAAGGGTTTTAATTTTTGCCACCGAAATGGGAGAGAATCTGGCTAAACTGCTCTTAGTAGGCTGTCCAGGGGTAATGCCATCCAAGAATGAAACAACTGACCTGCCAGTAGGCTCTTGAAACTCTGCAAAAATCTTCATAATCATTTCCCTAAAGAAATTGGACACCTTATTACAAAAGTCTTGGGAATTCTCCAACACCTGTTTTGTGGGGGGAGGTGGGGGCGGGGGGGGCATGAGATTGCTAACTGTCTTGTAAAGTTTCTTAGGAGAAGTAGTAGCAGATTTTTTCTTCAGAGAAAAATAAGATGGTTTAGCCTCACTAATGGAACTTTTATATTTTCGAATTAATTCTTTATGTTTGTTCTTCTCTTCTAAATTGAGAGTCATTCTCCATCTCCGTTGTTGCCTTCGACACTGCCTTTCGAAGTCTTTAAGTGCTTCTGAAAACCACAGGGCTGATGTTTTCCTCCTGCCAATGTGCTTTTTTCTGAGAGGAGCAATCTCCTCAATAGCTGACAATACCCACTTATTAAAATTCTCTGCTAATGATCTGGACCGTCTTAAGTCTTTTACTTGAAATTTGGCAAGGGCTTCGGCTAATTCCTTTCCAGTTATTTCACTCCACTTTCTGAAACAGATAACGCTACTATGTGTACTTCTCTCCGCCATATCCCTATGCACTCCAAACAGCACCATATGATAATTGGACCAGCTTAACGGAAGACAATCTTCCACTGTCAGGGCATCTTGGTGGGAAAAGATCCCATGCAGCAAAGGACCGGCTATATGGGTGCCGACGAAAACCCGTTGAGAGAAGCCAAAGCTGCTCATTAAATCTGCAAATGCTCTGGTGTCATTATCACCTGTCTCTTCTAAATGAAGATTAAAATCTCCTAAAATGGTAAAATTACTGCAGTAGATAAAGGGTTCGAGCACCTGCTTCCAATTCAAAATAAACTGCCTTCTTGGACCCGGAGGACGGTAAACAACAACCAAGCCAGAGTCTGCGTGTGGTTGGTTTTAATTTTGAAATACCCCACCTCACACCCCTTAATGGCAGAGGTATTGACCGGCTCTAGGGTGCAGTTCAGCCGGTCCCTAAAAATAACGGCCAATCCCCTGCCTCACAATGATATACCCCGGGGGAGTAGCTACCACTAAATTCAGGCCTAAACCTCCCTTCACCTAGTTCTCTGTGATAAACAGGCAGTGTAACTGTGAGGAGTCAAACAGCTCGCTAATATCAGTGCAATGTTCCATCAAAGAGCGAGCATTAACCAAAGCATACTGTAGTATTTTCGTCCTTGTTTTATTACCTCTGCCCACTTTGTCCCTGTTATCGGGAGTTAGCTCTGTAGTTATCTCCAGGCTCTTCAGTCCAATTACAATGCAAGCAACACCACTGGCCAGCGTTTCCGCGGACCATAGCATCACATCCCTCTCTACTAACTTTCTGGTCACAGTTCAGTAGGGCCAGCCTAGAGTAAGCCAAGCGTTCTTTAACTGGATCCGATCAGGCAGCATCCCTGGCCCCTGGCCTCGTCCAGCCGTGGACGGGCACAGACGCGCATCAGCGCACTTGTATCCTGTGGGAATGCATATTTGATTAGCGATAGAGAGCTAACACTCGGGTGTGGTGGCACCTTTAAAATGGCCCCCAAACACGAGGAAAACGGTCTCTAACAGGCCCTTAAAACAAAGTAACCCTCCCAGAAACGCTCCGTGTATAACAACAAAAAGTGCCCACAAAGAGTCACCTCAGCAAAAAATCACTCCTAGAATCAAGTAAAAATTCCAATGTTAAAAAGCAACATTCACCTGAAAGAAGGAGTCCCCTTCACATAACCTTACTGGGCCAGCGTCCACGCATCAGCGCACTTGTATCCTGTGGGAATGCATATTTGATTACCGATAGAGAGCTAACACTCGGGTGTGGTGGCACCTTTAAAATGGCCCCCAAACACGAGGAAAACGGTCTCTAACAGGCCCTTAAAACAAAGTAACCCTCCCAGAAACGCTCCGTGTATAACAACAAAAAGTGCCCACAAAGAGTCACCTCAGCAAAAAATCACTCCTAGAATCAAGTAAAAATTCCAATGTTAAAAAGAAACATTCACCTGAAAGAAGGAGTCCCCTTCACATAACCTTACTGGGCCAGCGTCCACGCATCAGCGCACTTGTATCCTGTGGGAATGCATATTTGATTACCGATAGAGAGCTAACACTCAGGTGTGGTGGCACCTTTAAAATGGCCCCCAAACACGAGGAAAACGGTCTCTAACAGGCCCTTAAAACAAAGTAACCCTCCCAGAAACGCTCCGTGGACAACAACAAAAAGTGCCCACAAAGAGTCACCTCAGCAAAAAATCACTCCTAGAATCAAGTAAAAATTCCAATGTTAAAAAGCAACATTCACCTGAAAGAAGGAGTCCCCTTCACATAACTTTACTGGGCCAGCGTCCACGCATCAGCGCACTTGTATCCTGTGGGAATGCATATTTGATTACCGATAGAGAGCTAACACTCAGGTGTGGTGGCACCTTTAAAATGGCCCCCAAACACGAGGAAAACGGTCTCTAACAGGCCCTTAAAACAAAGTAACCCTCCCAGAAACGCTCCGTGGACAACAACAAAAAGTGCCCACAAAGAGTCACCTCAGCAAAAAATCACTCCTAGAATCAAGTAAAAATTCCAATGTTAAAAAGCAACATTCACCTGAAAGAAGGAGTCCCCTTCACATAACTTTACTGGGCCAGCGTCCACGCATCAGCGCACTTGTATCCTGTGGGAATGCATATTTGATTACCGATAGAGAGCTAACACTCAGGTGTGGTGGCACCTTTAAAATGGCCCCCAAACACGAGGAAAACGGTCTCTAACAGGCCCTTAAAACAAAGTAACCCTCCCAGAAACGCTCCGTGGACAACAACAAAAAGTGCCCACAAAGAGTCACCTCAGCAAAAAATCACTCCTAGAATCAAGTAAAAATTCCAATGTTAAAAAGCAACATTCACCTGAAAGAAGGAGTCCCCTTCACATAACTTTACTGGGCCAGCGTCCACGCATCAGCGCACTTGTATCCTGTGGGAATGCATATTTGATTACCGATAGAGAGCTAACACTCAGGTGTGGTGGCACCTTTAAAATGGCCCCCAAACACGAGGAAAACGGTCTCTAACAGGCCCTTAAAACAAAGTAACCCTCCCAGAAACGCTCCGTGGACAACAACAAAAAGTGCCCACAAAGAGTCACCTCAGCAAAAAATCACTCCTAGAATCAAGTAAAAATTCCAATGTTAAAAAGCAACATTCACCTGAAAGAAGGAGTCCCCTTCACATAACTTTACTGGGCCAGCGTCCACGCATCAGCGCACTTGTATCCTGTGGGAATGCATATTTGATTACCGATAGAGAGCTAACACTCAGGTGTGGTGGCACCTTTAAAATGGCCCCCAAACACGAGGAAAACGGTCTCTAACAGGCCCTTAAAACAAAGTAACCCTCCCAGAAACGCTCCGTGGACAACAACAAAAAGTGCCCACAAAGAGTCACCCCAGAATAAAATCACCGCCTAGTATCAAGTATAAGTTCCAATATTAAAAAGGAACGTTCGCCTCAAAGAAGGAGTCCCCTTCACATAGCCTTGGGTTGAAAATATCACTCTACCAATGCACCTCCAAATCTGTAACAATCTTTCCAACCTTGATTCAAATAAAGTATTAAGCAACTCGAAGAAATTAAGGGGTATATTTACAAGCCTCTATCGCCACCGCAACGCCACTTTTCACGACGTTGTGGAGGCGATAGGGGCTTCGCCTTATTTACAAGGCAGCATTAAGCCAATTAACGTGGCTTAATGCTGCCTTGTAAATAAGGCATCCTTTCACGCTATACTTAGCGTGAAAGGGGAGGTCAATGGGTGTTGTAGTGGGCGTTCCACCGCAACACCCATTGGTTTTGACGCTGCCCCATATTTACAAGGGTGGTGTAAATATGGGGCAGTGCCAAAATTAAGGCCAGGGAAAACTTGGTCTTACCCTGGCACAACGAGGAGAAATGTTTAATTTCTGCTAGTTTTTGCTGTTTCCATGTGTGCTACGTTGTGCAGCCCACAAGGAAACAGCAAAACGCCATTGATTGTTTATGTGCAGGAAGGTGTCCCTTCCTGCACATAAACAAATATTTTTGCCAGAGGGGTAACTGGCATAGTCGGTGGAGTTCTGTTATCCCTGAATATCAGTAATGGAGTTTGCCTTTCTAACGTTCTAACACATTTTTTTCTGTTTTCATTGGTGGCCTACTGGCACAGGAAGGAGCAACATTACATTTGTTCAGAAAGCATGTTAAGACAGGCATTTGTTAAGACAGCTGTGTGATCCATATAAATGGCAGGTGAGTTGATGCTAACGTACTCATTTCTAAGGCATGGCTTTCTGTGCAAAACCACCACACAGAAGCAATTTTCAGAAAGTAAAATATACAGATGCAGCTAGCTAATCGCTGCAAAAGAATTAAAAAGAATATGTGTAGCGTTTGCTCCTCCTGTTGCCTAAATCATAAATGCTCAGTGTAGCTCAAGCAGACATGTGCAGCATTTTTTAAACTTTTTTCATGTTCTGATATGCCGAGACAATTATTTTAAGTGAAAGAAGAAGAACGGATGTAAGTACTTAGCTAGCTTTTTCAATGTATGTTCAGCAACAATTTTGTTTGCCTGTGCTTATATTTAGGGCTCCCGGTTTTATGGTATCCATATTTCTTTTTTTTGGCCATATTATTGGTAAATATCCATATTTATTTTGTGTTTTGTGAAAAGATGAGATGATAACTCTTATAATTCTGCATCCATTTAACGGATAAATGTGCACTCATACTTTGATGCCTGCCAGGCTTTAGCACATAACACAGCCAAAAATAATTGAATAATTAACCAACATTAAAAATAATTGTATAATAGCACAAATACATGTTGAGATATGCAGTCATTTAAGCAAATCTCATTGATCTATGTAACTCCACATGCTGCCAATATGTACAGCTATTGTCTTGAAAGTCCTTAATCTCAGCATAGAGAGTCACTCAGAAGAACCAAAATTATCAGTATTTTTCCGCTTTTTAAATTAATACAGACATCTAACTCAATGTTTTCTGTCTATATTTATCTGTAAAAATCAGTAAAAACGGAAAACAGGGAGCCTTACTTATATTTAACATCACAATCAGTGCATTATGAGCCATGTAGTTTAAATTTGTTTTACTATAAATTTGCTTGGTAACAGTGATTTGTATAGGCAAAGTCCAGGAGTGGATGGACAGCGTTCGCTGTAGAAGGAGTCATTTGGCGAACGGGTGTGTATGACATACGTGAGTATTAAGGAAATTATGGTAATGCATTGCAGTACTACGTATGTATCATTATGATAAAGAGGTAAAGAACTGACCATGCATGGAGAGAGCACTGCTTTCTTACTGACAAACAATCGTACTAAAGAGGTAAAGGATCTTGGCTGGACAGGCCTGTAGGGCAGTCAGGTATTGCCTGACAGGCTGGTCTGACAGGTCAGTGTGTGAATTGATTTTTTGGCTATTTGTGGGGCTGTTTTGTGTTCTGCTGGGCCGTATTGTACTGTCGATTTCCCTGATATTAAAACAGACATTGCCTGCAACAATCTTTCTTTTTAACTACAGCTAAGTACTGGGCTTGACATTACCTTATTGTGTCTGTCGTTGACTATTGAGTTCTGAGTTCTTACGTCCCCACACTAACTCACTGAGAACCCTGTGCTGCTCGTCTTCACTACCCTGAAAGTGCAGTGCAGAAAGTGTGTACTTTACCCAGTCTGCAGAGCCATAGTAAGACGGGCCCCAGGAACCACAGGCAAATGGCCTCAAACACCACAGTTGAGGCCCAGTAGTCCTGTTTACCCGTATCTCTGAATGAGTTCAAAAACACATTTTGAAATTAAAAGCATTGGCAAAGACAATAGGTCAGGCCTTGCATGCATGCATTTTTAGATCTCACCTACATATAGCTTTCATCTATCTGCTGTCGAAGACCTGTTGTGGACAATACTTTTATTTACAGTGGGCTTTGGATCGGCCCATTGCTAACCATTGGTTGGTTTACTTGTAAATATCATTTGCTACCTTCTTATTCAAAGGCTTTCCTTCCTCTTCTTGTGTTTGTCCCTCCGCTGGAACATAGACTCCTTACCATATTTTTGATTAGCAGACCTACAGTCTCCCACTGCTCACATTAAGGGAACTAGTTTTTTCTTTTTCATTACCACGCTATGAAAGCACATGTATTTTCTTGCTCTCTTTCTTGTGTTGCTTCCTCGCCCCTCAATTAACTGCCCCCCCTTGCTTCCCCTTCACCCACCATCACCAACTTCTCATTTGCTGTCCTCTCACCCCTCATGTCCTTAAAAAATGCTTTCATTTTAATTTTTTGGGGAGGCACAGTAGCTATCATTTTCTGCAGGGCTAGTCCTTACTCCAAAGGATGCTTTTTCATGTCTCAGTCACTTGCTTGCTCCCCTCCAACTCCTTGTCTCCACCTGACTCCACCCCCCCACCCCCCATCAAGGTACTTAATATATTTTTTACTTGATTTGTAGGACACGACAGCCAGCTGCCATTTGCTGCTAGGCTGTTTCACATTGCCAAAAGAGCTTTAGCATTAATAAAATGTAATATTTTCATTTACTGATTCAAGTGGCGTTCCCATCTTGGATCTCTAATTTAAAAAATGGTGCCCACATCGTCCTGCTCCTAAGCACATGCATGGTGATACATACGTCATAACACATGTCCACAACGCGCATATGTCATTATCACATGTGTGCACTTTCAGAATGACTCATGCATAATTAATTTTTTCTTTTCTTTATCTTTTTTTGCTGAGAGCATTGGCAAAAACATTTGTTAAGCCAGTGGGTCAACAAGGGGAGACCTACAGGACTTGCCCATGCCTGTACCTTTTGTCTCCTACAGTCTGTTTTCCTCTCCTTTTTCCAACTTGCCAACCAAATGTTTGAGAATGGCTATCGATTACTGTTCTATTTTGGGGACGACCATTCCATTCATAGGGCTCACTCCTCATTCCTTCTTTTATGCTCCCTCCTTTGAACTCTCCTGTTAGATTTGGTTCTTAAAGATAATCTTACATGCATACTGCTGTCTACATTTCTATTTATGTATCATCTATATCAGTGTGCACAGGTGAATGGTCTACGAGCATGTTCCATATAAAAGACAAAGGAAAAGATCACAACACAAGAATCCCAGGCTCTGGAAACGATCTCTTTGAAACTCAAACATGGATGACCTGATCTCCATCAGCAAGAACACCTTGTTGCCTCCTACTGACATGTCCGAGGTACAGGACCTCACGGAACATTACAACAGCTCTATACTGAGTATCCTTAACTCCGTTGTCCCCCTTCAACTGAAAAGACAGTCCTCCAAAGACTCCAAACCTTGGTTCAACGATGGCCTAAATTCAGAGAGACGCAATCTTAGACTTGCCGAACGATCCTGGAGAGGATCCCCATCCCCGGAACTCCTCATGCTCCTGAGATCTAGACGAAGCTCTTACAATAAACTTATCAAGAGGGCAAAATTGAACTTTTTCAGAAGCCAACTAGATAATGCCAGAAACAGACCATAAAACTTTTTGAACTGATCAAACTCCAATCCAACTATCTTCCCACCCTTCCGCCATCGCAGGCACCCACGCAGCCAACCTGTGAAGTGTTTGCCTCTTTCTTCCTTGAAAAGACTTTTAAGAATGAAAATAATCTACGAGCTCTACAATGCAAACAACCTACTTTCCTTTGCCCTACTAACCCTACTTCCCCTCCTCCACCTCATCCTCTGCCCGCCACTGTTCCCTCATCCAAAAATATTTCCTGCTGGAGCCAACCCACTCCACTCCAGCCTCTGCCTGACATAGGACTTTCTTCCAAAAATAACGCCTGCTGGAGACAATTCACTCCCTATGATGAATGCTCTATTCTCAACTTGCTTACTACTCTGAAACCCTCTAACCACTTCAATGACCCTCTACCCGCAAGCTTCTTCAATGAGATGAAAGGGTCCTTAGTCCCCCACTGGACCAAAATAGTAAATGCCTCCCTTCATCAAGGTTTGATTCCTGACTGTTTGAAGGCAGGGCAGGTTTCGCCCTTTCTCAAAAACCCCATGGCTAACCAAGAGGACCTTAATAACTATCGGCCTATCACTAGCATCCCAACTCTAGCGAAGCTCCTTGAGAAATGTGTTCTTGTCCAACTATGTAACCACATTGACCAATTCCAGCTCTTAGATCAATTCCAATCGGGTTTTCGCCAGGGCCACAGTACTGAAACAGCTATTACTCATATAGTAGATGACGCTCTAAAAATGCTCGATCGGAATGAAGCTTGCCTTCTAATCCTCCTTGACTTATCTTCAGCGTTTGATACTGTCAAGCATGATAACCTCCTTGGCTTACTGGAACGAAGGATGGGTCTCTCTGGCCCTGTTCTAAACTGGTTTGCCTCCTTTCTCAACAACAGAACGCAAAGATTTAAAGTCAATCAATCCCTTTCCAACTCCTCGCCATCCACTCTTGGGGTTCCTCAGGGATCTGCTCTCTCCCCCACGCTATTCAACTTGTTCATGGAGCCTCTAACGGTTTTACTCAACTCTTCCAACATTCACTATCACATGTATGCCGATGACACCCAACTTTACCTGAAAATCTCTTCCCCAGACGACATCAAATCTCTCAACTCTACCCTACTCAAAACGCAACACTGGCTGACTACCCAGCATCTTAAGCTCAACTCCTCCAAAACGGAATTCCTCCTGATAGCACCAACCAAAAAGACGGCCATCATCGCTGAGTACTTGAAACACTTAACTGCTCCCAACTGTACCCCTCACATCATTGACTCTGCCAGGTCTCTTGGAATTATACTTGACAAGTCATTGAGCATGCAGGAACACATTAGCTCAGCCACCAAAGGGGCCAACTTCCACATGATTATTCTAAGAAAGGTAAAACCCTTCCTCCCCCCGGATGACTTCAAGTCTGCTGTTCAAGCTCTTGTAATCTCCAGGCTAGACTATGGCTGTGCAACCCTAAGTGGGCTACCCAGGTACAAGCTAGCTCCGCTCAGGGCTTCCCTGAACTCAGCGGCAAGGCTCACCATAGGTTCCAGAAGAAATAGCCACATCACGCCGGTTCTGAAATCCTTAAACTGGCTACCTTTGGAGGCTAAGATTGATCTCAAGATTGCGTGCATGACGCACAAGGCCCTTCACTTTAACACCCCTTTGTACCTAGCCCAAAAACTGGAGCTCTCTGGCGGGAGCCGATCTTCGAGGAGTTCCAGCACTCTGCTGCTGAAACCTCAAAAATTCCAGAAAAAGAAAACTTACAACCGGGCGTTCTCGGTTATTGCCCCGAGAATTTGGAACTCCTTGCCTCCGCACATCAGACTGATAACTTCTACGTCGTCTTTCAAAAAAGAAGTGAAAGCCCTTTGGATGAATGCCCTTGTTTGACGGCACCTACCTCCACTGACTATGCCCACTACGCTGGTTTGTGCTCAACCCCGCCATTTGTTTGTTGCACTTATATGATACACTATTTCCTCTTTCATATTTTACTGCTCCTCTATCGTCTCCATTACCTTGCTTATCATTGTTGTTGTTGTTTTACCTGCAACTCTGTTTGTACCTCGGTACATCTGTAAAGCGCTGTGATACCCGCTTGGGTCACGTTCGCGCTATATAAATCTTTATAAATAAATAAAGGGCCCGATTCACAGAACTAATCTGAGACAAAATCCTAAACTTACTACATTTGGCATTCACAGAAGGCACTTACTACTTTTGGTATTCACAGAATGCACTTACGACTACTAACTTTACGTCCGCAATCGGGCCGTAATTTCCGCACTCGGGCCGTAATTTCTGCACTGGGGCCGGAATTTCCGCACCCGGAGCGAGAACTCCGCATTTGTGCCGGGATTTCTGCTTCCGGGCTGGAATTTCCGATACCGGGCCGGAACTTCCGATTCCGGGCCGGAATACCCGCATTTGAGCCTGATGATCATTTCAAGTGCCTACCATCCCCCACCATGCTCCAGCTGAAGTCAATTAACACTAACTGGAAGACCAGCACCACAAACCATATAAAAGCAGAACACATTCAAGGAACAGGTTTGGCCACAGAGAGTTCCTGGTGTCATTCGCTGTTCATCTCTAGAGGAAAATGTACCAAATGAGGAGGAAGAAGAACTTCACTACTGAGGAGACCACCATGATTGTGGAGTTCATTGTGAGGCACCACAACCGCCTATATGGTCTCCCACCTTACTGCACCAGTGGCACACAGAAGGCAGCTCTATGGCAGCAATAAGCCACTGCTGTCACAGCATTGGGGGAGGAGAGGCGCACAGTCCGGGACATCAAGAAGAAGTGGCAGGATTAAAAGAAGAGGGTGAAGGAGAAGTACTCCAGGATCGAGTTGAACAGGATTCTCCCTGCCCCACACTCTGGACCCCGCCTCCGTCTCACCCCACTAGAGGAGGATATTCTCACTACAATCCACCCCCACATGCTCCATGGGCTGCCTGTGAGTGATGTCCGCAACGTGGTACCAGGTAAATGGGATGACAAGAATAAGTATATGAAAAGATTGTCTGTGTTGCACTGCCATTGTGAGTAAGGAAGTTGTCCAAAGTTTATATAAAAATATAGTCAGTCAGAGGTTCATGTGTTTCCCTCTGTATGTTGCACCACAAGTCCCACAATCCTTTGTATTAGAAATGGCAAATCCCTCTATTGAAAACATGGGCCCAGTACTGCTGCCGTATATACCTAACACTGTTAAGTAGCAATTGACAAAGTGCCCCTTCTACTTAACCAGACGCTTCTGGGTCAGTCAAGAACGTAATGGGGTGGGGGTTGCGGTGCAGAGGAAAATCAACTGACAACGGAATAGGGAAAATAAATACAAATTATCCAAAAAGTAACTCACCTTGTGCCAGCCAAAATCACAAAGCAGAAGGTGAGAGAATCCTTATCTCAAAACATTTCATTCACATATTCCGTTGTCTATTTCCCACCCTGCCACGCCATTACATCCCCAACGCCCCACTGCTCCTACCTGCACCGGCCGTGGCAGTACTTCACAATACTGTTAGCATGCAGAAGATATGAGGAAATGTCTAACAAGTTACACATGTACATTTTCTATTTGGTGACTTTTCTCTCTTCTCACCTATTGACACATTCAGCCAGAGCACAGACAACCACTGTAGCAGAGGTCCCTGCATCTTCTGGGAGGAAACAACATCATCCAGAGCAACGCAGACCACCCTCACTAACTGGTAAGTCAAACTGGTCAGGAGATGGTCAAAATGCATACATTGTCAGCAGACAACAGAGGAACATATAGGGCCCGAATATCAAAGGTAACCGGAGAGGAAAAACTAGCTTTACAACTATTGGAGTTCTTAATGGACATTTACCTTTAGCAAATGACATTTGTGAATAGCGAAAGACAAAATATAATATATCTTGCCTCATCATACCTTTGTAATTTGGGAACAATACATGTATTCCACCAACAGTTCCAGAACTGGGAACTCAATCCTGGAATTCAGTGTCACAACAAGTCAAAAAGGAGTCCCCACTATATTGTAATTGTTTTTGTAGACCAAATCAAGAAACCCAATGTTAACAAATATGACAATGATGAACAAGAAGTGTGATACTATTGTCAGGAGTATTGAGAATGCATCCACTGTCCAACTCAGAATTATTTTCACTAGACATGAAATTGCCGAGTCCACCCAGCTGATTACATATGTTTTCATTGGATGGCTTGTGTTTTTGGCCATTAACAAAACATGATAGTGGACCTTACCTCAGGATTTGTAGTCATGTCATTTTGATAGACGTTGCTTCTAGGCAGTGGGGCCATTATAAGTTAAATGTGGGACCACTCATGATATTTAGTGCTACACACTTCTGCAACGGTAGTGCCCACAACTGCTTGTGCTTATCCTTTGTGCCTGAAATTGAGTGCATCACATGTGGCAGAAGAAATGTAAAGTTGCAAATACACATCATTGTAGGTCCAATGATGTCCTCCCAGATTCCAACACCCACATTGACTTCTGCTACAAGGTTGGCTGTGACATCTGGTCAGGGACCACACATTGGGCAGGCGCGGGGCCCTGGTAAGCAAACCCAAGAATAACGTACCTGAATGCTCATGAAATGTGCCTTTAATCTCCACTGTATGTTGTATGTGTTGTACAACACTGTTGTCCTGCATCACACTATGCTCACATATGGCATTTAACCACATATCAGATCAGACCATGGTGGCTACTGAAAGAATGACACAAAATGTTTGCCAAGTGAGTGCAGAATGGACATAAAATAGTACATTGTGTCATATGAAGTGTCCGACACACTACTGGATTGCAATTCAATGATATGAAAACTCTCTTGCAAAATATCAATGGCAAAATCATATTGAAATTGGTGTGGATGAGGCTCGCACTGATGCCAGTTGGGTTCTTTTGAGATGGGTGTATGGGCTGCTAAGGTGAATCTTCAGAAAGTGAAATTTTCAAAAAATTTGGCTGAAAAGCACAACGCAAATCCAGTGCAGGCGGCAACCATCAAAGCTTCTCAACTTACCCACAATGTGGGCTCCTAGTCAAATGTTGCATTCTGCTTGCCTCCTCTTCTACTGTATTCACATATATAAGTGAGTGGTTGACACATGAGGTTGGGATGTCTGCTGTACAAGACACCATCTGTTGTCAGCTAAGTACTACCATGATGTTGGAAATGGAGTATGCAAACAGAGGACACTCAAAGAATGGACATAACAAATGTGTGATCTCTCATTCCAAAATGAGCTTTGTGACTGCATGGGTAGGGACGCACAAATGAGCCACATTCTGTACCTGACTATTGCACATCTCACATATGAACCCTGCAATGCAATGTCTGAACTGTTGTGCAAATGTGATACTGGTCAGCCTGGTGATGTACAATCCTTTTGACTTGTCAACAGACAACATTATACTCATGAAACATGTTAGTCTTAATGGTGACGGTGTAATCAATGTAATGCGGAGGAGTCCTGATCATTTATCCCCTTCCTTGAAATATCAGTAACCTTCTCATACAAGTTTGTCTGTTGATGTGTCATCTCATTGATGTCAGTGCTGTGTGGAGGTAACAGCTGGCAATTGCTGTATGTGAGCAGGGGCCCTAATGTAAAGTCCATGAGGTAAACATGCTGCACATTGTCCAGGAATATCCTATCAATGGTCATTGAGAATGACACATACATGTTAGCTCATAGCTACCATCTGGTGTACTGAAATATGGACATGAATGTCTCATCACAGCTGTTGACAGGATGACACCAGTGCAGCGTACAACACCATCCCGGGGAATGCAAGACATCCTGGCTGCAGCAGTGAAACCCTCTCGCACCTGTCCATCAGGTAAATGTGGCGTGAAGTGTTTCCCTATCATAGATTACTAAACCATGACAAAGATCAAAATCCCCTTCGGCATAGAATCTGCAGTCGTTGTTTACAAAGTTACATACATATTATAAGTGTCACATGTGCCTGTTTGTAAATTAGTATTGCAGATCATTGAGTATGGTGTCACTTCCCTCTACAGCTGCTGGATCGGGGATGGCTTTGTCAGCAAAACCTATGAGGAGCATGGTTCAGCAGTTGACATCAGGGGGGATCGCAAAGGGACAGAGAGCTGTGGCTGGAGCTGGTGAGTTTGCTTGTGCAATGTACATCTCCGTTTAACACCTCAGTGCTATGGTGTGAGCTGTCATTTGTAGGGGTAGCCAAACCAGGTCACATGTACGTCATCTGTTGATGCAAAGTACAGTTAATCCAACCCTTGTGTTGCACCACATCTTATGCTAGGTCAATTACTGATACGGTTGCAACCTCTGTGTTCCAGGGGATGATGACGATGAGGAGGACGGACCTTCCACCAGTATTGGGCGACGGGCAATCAGAGGGGAAAATCCACTGCTCCTCCAGGCAGTTATGTCGGCTGCAAGTACTAAGCAAGAGGAGGAGGAGGAGGAAGTACCTGAGGATGAAGGATTGGAAGATGATGGAGACTATATGTCCATGCTCTCCGGGGATGATGATTCTGATGCCAGGGACAGAAATCTTACCACATTGCCCAAATCTTGCAAGGCATCACACCCTCCGCCCAGCAAAGTGCCTCAGCCTCCTCCAAAACATAAGATTGCCTGTCCCCAGCATAGAGCTAACCAGCCACAGCTCACACGCATCCCAACACAGACATCACTGCCTCACAGCCCTCACATCCAGGACAGACATGGTGGATCCTCTACATGCTCCTCCCCATACAGTGTATCCCAGGCATCCTCTCCACCATCTGGGGGAAGTACCAACCCTGTTGTGGTGTAGGTATCCCCTGGGCACCATTCTCCTGTCCACAGGCTTACACCTGCCACCCCCCTCCTGCTGTTGGACCTGCTGGTCTCATCCATGGCCGACCCCTGCAGAGAGGGCCTGCACCTGGCTATGGTGGCCAGTGGGAGCAGGACTTCTTCCAACAGCAGTCAGATGTGAGGCAGGACATTCGTGCCATAGGGGCTGTCCCTGCAGGACATGCTCCAATTCCCTCAGGTGGTGGACAGACTGACCCATGTTTTGGATAGGATGGATAGAACTTGGCAAGACATGTCCAAGAATATCAGAGACATGATATCCATCCAAAGGGAAGAGTGTGCAAGACACCATGCCTTGGCCATGAAGATGATGGAGGGCATGCTGAATGTGATCCAAAGTCTCCCTTCACGGTCAACGCAGGGAGGGGAGCCATCACATCTGCCTGCAGCACATCACACCCACACACCTGTACCACCAACTGCACAGGACCACAGCAAGGGTACACACCCACAACCGCGCCCTTAACAGGCACTCCCACAACGTGCACAACCACCACCACCCCACGAACAGGCACTCCCACAACATGCACAACCACCACCACCCCCTGAACAGGCACTCCCACAACGTGCACAACCACCACCACCCCTGAACAGGCACTCCCACAAACGTGCACAACCAACAGCACCCCCTGAACAGGCACTCCCACCACCTGCACAACCAGCCCTTGTCCACGCACAAACACCAACTGTACATATACCATCTGCCCCTGCACATGAACTTCACCCTGTACAGGCACATGCACAACACCCACCTACACGCAGGCGGCAAGCCAGACATGATCCCTCACAGCGATCATCACCTCCGAAATTGCGAAGTCGCAAGCACGATCACCATTGACAACATCCCAAAAACAAATTGACCACTGTGAATATGTGTAAATAAAAAGTAATTATCTTCACAAGTCAAGATTCTGTTGCGTATCATGTCCTGATAGGCAAATGTATACCAATTTTGGTGGCCTAGTGATGTGAGGATGTATGTGTGTGTGTGACACATTTACAAGTGTAACCCCATCATTGCAACAAGCCATAATTTGCAGAGCAGATGACTCACAAAATACATGTCCATATTTTGTACAAGACATTCACAATGAAGTCAAACAAGTTAAAGAAAGTAGGATTCAAAAATATATTTTAAGTAAATAGAAGTGTGTGTTTTGAAAAACAACAGTCCGTTTGGAAGGGAGAAAGGAAAACAAATGATGATCTTAATACAGAAGGAGAAGGGAACTTGGATTGGGGTGGGGCAACAAAAATATAACACATCAGGGAGCGTCAGGGGAACCAGTCTATTTACAAGGGGAAAAGTAAATAATTGTCCACAAAGAAAATTATGTCCAACAGGTCAAGTGTCCTTCTGGTCATCCTCTAATACCACAATGTCCAGATCCTCCGAGTCCGATGCGGGCACATGGCTGGCCGGTGCAGGAACAGGCACCACACGGGGTCGGGACACACGAGGAGTATGGGGGAAACAGTGTGGGACGACGGACAGGGGGAGACATTGACGGTGGTGTGGGAAGGAGGTTGGGAGACAAAAGACGACATGGTTGCAGCCAGGGAATTGACACTGGCAGTGAGGGTGGCCAGAGCTCCGACAATTTCCTCTCGCATCATGCGTATCTCTAGACACATATGCAGCATGATGCGAGAGGACATGTCTGGCTGACCCTCACATACCCACATCAATTCCTCCGGGACAGCCACAGACGGAACAACACAGGGAGGGCTTTGGGTGGAACATGAGGAGTGTGGTGCCTCAGGTTCGGAGCCAATGTTGGGGTCGACCTGGCAGCTACGACGAGGGGGACAGGTTGCAGGGGATGCAGCTGGAAGCCCCGATGGAATGGGGGCCTCTAGAGGTAGGGAGGGGGTGATGGCAGGCCCAGGTTGGGTAGTGGCCTGCCCCGGGGACACCTCGTCGGAACTTACAGGTGAATGGTCCGGGGGAGAGTAGCTCTCCTCCCCCCCCTGGCCAGAGGTGTCCAGTTCTCCCCCCCCCACTTTAATGTCCACAGCCTCCACCCGGTCTGTAGCACCAGAGTTGTCTTCCTGGTCAGTCCGGGTGGGCGCAATCCCCATGCCTCCTGATGTTGAGGGTCCCGCCTCATCGTCCTCTTCCTCACTACCGGAAAGAGGTCGTAGCCGCCGTCGCACCGAAGATCTCCTGCTCCGAACCTGGTCCTGCTGTTGTTCCATTTGGCCACATGTGCCCACTGAAATGTATGAAAAATCATGATGTAGTGGTTGTACACGTCAGGACAAGACACATACTCAGATAAGCCAAGGTCAGACTTTGTTTTCCTCTGATCACACTATACAGTTGTCAGTGTTTATGAGCTTACATTACGTGTATGTTCACTGTCATCTCCTGATTTGAGCCTGACATGGACATCTCACGAGATTATTTGTGGCTTTCACAACTGTATTGGCCAACCCTCAACTTTGGCATTCTTGTGACATGTGGGTCCTGTCACTGCTACATGGGCAGGTTCCAAACCCAGTCTACAAAAGGAGATCATAGAGAGTCCAGATGGTATTGAAAAGGGCCTGTGATATGGAGTCTCAGCACTTTTACGTCTGGACAAATGTTATCTGCTGTGTAGCATTGTATGGGACGAGACAAATGCCGATTGTGAGTCACACATCCACATAGGGTCTGGGCTATTTGGTTTGCTACGTTGTGAGTCTAGCCTTTTGATATTCCCTCACAGAAGCTGATAATCCAGTGCTACATATTGGTTTTGGTGACTGATAAGGTAGTGCTGTGCACCGGTGAACAGTGGTGGGTCGTTGTTACAGCTACCTGTACATGAAAAATGGCATACAAGCCTCTGAGGGTAAGACGTGTGTCAGTGGACACACTTGGCAAAATTGGACACACTTAAGAGTGAGGCAAGGATCTCAAAGTCTGTCTTGACTCCATGGCACATGATGATCTGTCTCAATCAGAACCCAAACTCAACAAATGCATTGCAAGTCACAGCATCCAATACCCATTGGCCTCTCATACACACACTGGACAGTGTCTGTACCATTCCTCATCCAATGCACACATCAGTTATGATTCCCTTGGTTCACTGTTAGTGGTGCTGGCAGTGCAAATTTCAGTACAAATGCACGTGTGTGGCTCAATTCCCAAGTTGTCATGAAGAAACTACAACTCCCAGAATGCACTCTGCCCTGTGCTGTCCATATGCCACAGTGAGCCTTTTGCTTCATGATGACTGCTGCATAGACACAGAATAGGTGAATGGAGGCATGGGACACACAATGGTACAGCTCTGTCTTCACTCACATCATACTTCCAGACACATATTGCATACAATGCACTTACCAGGTCTCTGCTGCTCATGCTCCTCCAGCTGAGCATGGAGGGTTGGCCAAGCTGCATGCAGGACCCTCCTGTACAGTGGGGAGAGGCAAGGACGATGCACATGGTGCTGGGAAGACTGGCCCAGTAGCTCCTCAGCCTTGTGCCGGGCCCAGCGTTTTAGGTCCTCCCAGCGCTTGCGGCATGCCCTCGCCTTCCTGGTGTGAACGCCCACTGCACTGCAGCGCTCACCAATGTCAGCCCATAGCCTGGCCCGGGATGCATTGCTCAGCTGGTACTCTGGCCCCCCATATAGCTGAGGAAATTTGGACAGCACCCCCTCAGCCAAGATGTCTAATTCCCTTTCAGTGAAAGGGGGTGCTTTCTCCTCATAACCCTCAGCCATTTTGGGGGAAATAAGTTTGAAAAGTGCAGCAGGATGGCAGAGGATCTGATCTGTGAGAGAGGATGACTCAGAATGAACACAAAATGGCTGTCAACAACTTCCTGTGATGTATTTCCTGTCTCCCACTTCCTGTATAACATTTCCTGTATAAAATAATGTGTTCCGGTTAATTTTCGGAGATTACGGCCCGAAAACGTAGTTTCCGGTTCCGGAGCGTCGGGTCCGCATGCGCGTCGCACGCTCCGGAACCGGAAACTACGTTTTCGGGCCGTGACCTCCGAAATTGAACCGAATTCATTATTTCATACAGGAAATTATATACAGGAAGTGGGAGACAGGAAATACATCACAGGAAGTAGTTGACAGCCATTTTGTATTCATTCTGATCCATCCACAATCACAAATCAAATCCACTGCCATCCTGCTGTTCTGTAGTGGAAATACCTGAAATGACAGTGCAAGAGAGAATCATAGACATGTAACAAAAGGGGGAACAGACCATTTAATGACATTTTGGCTCGGACAAGGGGGGGGCTGACACAACATCAAACCCCAGTTAAGTTTTCTCCTACTTTGCATTATGGTTCATGTAGTCCATATTTAGTGCTCAACACAAGAGTTGTGTGTCGTGTTACAGAAAAGTGGGGGGAAGCAGTGCTGTGTATCACAGACACATTGTGCCAGATTCACCCATAACATCATCATTCACGTTGTGGGGCCATCATTTGTGGGGGATTCAAATCTGTTGAGGGCAAAGGCTCTGAGAATGCAATAGTTATGCCCTTTTGTGATTAAGCAACCCATCCCCATAAGGTCCAGGAGGTCTCTCAGAACATGTACAGTTTTTCCTCTGCGTCTATATATTCCTTAGGGACATCCACTACACTGATCGCTGACATGGGCACATGACCTGAAGCACGGTCAATCTTTTGACTACTGTCAACAGCTGTGGTTTACATGCAGTTAGTGTGGCATGCAAAGTAGTCTCAGGATGGAATTTTTGGACAGAGTCGTAATTATCCAACTTTCATCATTGACAACAGACTGCAAACCACATTTTGTCCATGACACAACAGGTTGCTCATGTGAAAAACGTGGCAACCAGCTGATCACGGACTTGCATACCCTGACCTCGGTTATGTGCAATGGCCCAGTTTCCCAGATTCAGAGCTAGCCGATGTACAAGAGGTATGTGTATGCCATGCGTTAAAGCTATGTTGTGCAAAACACAACAGGCTAATATGATCTTGCACACAACTTCAGGGGAGTACAGCAGCACACCCCCTGTACGGTCAATACATCTGAATCGCGACTTCAACAGACCAAAAGTGCGCTCTATGATGGCTCTAGTCCGTATGTGTGCCCTATTGTACCTACGCTGAGGTACAGTGTTTGCACGTCTGTAAGGGGTGAGGAGTTGTGGGGAGAGTGCATACCCAGCGTCGCCTGAGGAGGGAAGAAAGGGCAATTGGTTAAATTTCCCTCTTTGATTTACACAGAACATGATCTATACTTTGGTACATGCAGTGTCTATTGAGACCGTGTATGTTGCTTTATGATTCTTATTGTACAATAGTTGTTAATGTAAGGTGGCATTCAGACATTTCAATTGCACATATCCCTCATTTTTAGTGTTGGTACTTACCCAGTAGCCACATGTTGCCAAATTCTCCCGCAGCCATCCGCCGGGCAAGAGGTGACATGCGGAATACGAAGCTGTCATGGGTACTGCCTGGGAACACTGCATGCACATCAATGAATCTCCCACTGGCATCACAGACAGCTTCCACATTGATGGAATGCCATTGGTGTCTGTTGCAGAAGATGTGTGCAATGCGGCGGGGTGGCTGGAGGGCCACATGGGTACAATCAATTGCACCCAGCACACGTGGGAAGTGAGCAATGAGATAGAAATCTCTAGCTGCCCTTTGTCTCATGGCCAGTGTATGGGGCATTCGTATGTGGTGGTGGGCTCTTGCAGTAATGCATCTCTGTACCTGATGCAAGCACCACGACTGGCTTGCCTGGGAAATGCCCACATGGTCACTGGAGACCCTTTGGAATGACTCAGTGGCAAAGAAATGGAGAGCAGAAAGGATCTTGAGATAGGCTGGAATGGCAAGGGAGCTGCAGGTCACAGAGTCAAGTTCCTGCTCCCACTCACATACCATTTCCACGATGACTTCTGGAGGGAAACGGTATCTGGCCCTGACATCTTGGCTGGACATCCCAAATAGGTTGATCCTTTGTCTAAAGATCCTCTCTACTCTCCTCCTCCTCCTCCTCCTCAAGTCTTCTTGCCGCATGGCAAGGGGCAGAGCAACAAACACATTCAGCGACATGTTGAAAGGGTTTGTGTGTGTCTGCTCTGCATTCATACATGCTGCAGGGCTGGGATTGGCTGCAGTGTGTCAGCTGATGCATGGTGGGGGATGGTAGGCACTTGGACAGGTGTTTACCCTTGAGGAAAATGATCAACGGCTAGAGTGCGGGTATTCCGGCCCGGATTCGGAAATTCTGGCCCGGCATCGGACATTCCGGCCTGAAAACGGAAATCCCGGCACAAATGCAGAGTTCCCGCTCCGCGTGCGGAAATTCCGGCCCCAGTGCGGAAATTCCGGCCCGATTGCGGACGTAAAGTTAGTAGTCGTAAGTGCATTCTGTGAATACCAAAAGTAGTAAGTGCCTTCTGTGAATACCAAAAGTAGTAAGTTTAGGATTTTGTCTCAGATTAGTTTTGTGAATCGGGCCCAAAGCTATTAAGTTTGTCGCTGTTCATTAAAAGATATAACTATACAAGAGCATTGACCTTTGCATGTGATAGCTGTATCTACAATGAGTGGCCTATTCACAAAGGTAACTTTACACATAAGTAAATCTTCATGTGTACATTTACTCTTACACTTCGTAAATTTGCTACTTTTAGCTATTCACCATTTCTTAATTTAAATTTACTACAAAGAATAGACTTACATGTCTCAACCCCCAAAACTGGGCATGAAGCCAAATTTATGAGTGTAAAGTTACTCCTAGTAACTTTCACATTTAGGTAGAGGTCTCAGCCACTGAGACATAGATCTGTGGTAAAGTAAAAGATTTTTTTTAAAGTTTATAGAACGTTTTAAAAAATAATAAAACAATTTTTATGTTAAATATTATTACTGCAAATTAGGTTTTTAAATCATTTTATAATAAAATTATATATTTTTTAATTTATATTCTGCTCAGTGGTGTGTCCATTTCACAAACCTCACTCGAACGCGGGTCAACTTTCCCCAAAGCTCTTTATTAGGTATGGAAAACAAAATCTTTCAGTCCATATAGCATCCGACTGCAAACGCCGACGCGTTTCGAGATATTCCCTTCTTCAGAGCACAAGCAGTCAACGAGTGCGAGGTGAGCTCCGCCTTCCTTGTTAAGCGCTATCACACGCCACTGTGCGTTGCTTTATGGTAGATGGAGTTCTTTATTATTCCTAGATGGGCACTCGTGAAAATCAAATGCGAATTAAAAGCTCAGATGAGCCCCAAAGGATGCGTTTTCCTCGATCCTGGACCAGCGCTCCACTTCAAGTCTCAATTCTCCAAGGCTCAGTGGCCCCCTTGACATGGGGTGGTGCAGGCTCAGCGGTAGGACGGCCGCTTAATTTATATATAATTTTTTTAACATTAAATTAAAAATATACATTTTTTTAAAAAGTTGAAGTAAATTATTTTATTTTAACATTTCCTATGGGGTCAATGTCTCCATTATATTCTATGGGGTGTTTTGCAGTATTGGTGAGTGGCCATGTATAATGTTGGACTTACTCCAAGGCTGGGCTGGAGTACATTTTGAAGCCCTTTTGGGCTGTAGTAACTTTAGAAGTGTAGTTTGTTGGAAGATGGCCTGTGAGCAGGTTCTGCAAGTTTCCTCCCGAATGCCAGATTCACATTAATATAGTTTCACTATCTGCACAGGACATACTTGACGCCGGCTAAGCTGAATAGGATTTACCCAGGGAAGACCATGGCTTGTGGTAGGTGCAGGCAGCCATAAGCTGATTTTTGCACATGAAATCGGCATGCCACCCGCTGATGGAATACTAGAGGAAAGTGTTGGAGATGCTTTCATACATAGTTGGACAGGAGGTGGAGGAATCTGTAAAATTGTGCCTGATTGGAGTAGTGCCAAGAAAAAAAGTCATAAAATGCAAATGCTGGTGCTGGGGATTGGGCACATCACTATTCATCGGAAGGCGGTCAAAGCCCCGGCAGGGAAGGCCAGACTCGCCGATCTGCTGGATTGGGTTTTTGCTGACAAGCAGCACATAAAACGTACCAGAAGAGACGACAGGGTGGAGGAGTATTTGGAGACCTGGGGAGGAATGCTTCAGAGGGTCCTGGAACCTGTGCCTGAGGGGACGGTGTAAAAAGGTCTGAAAAGTTACGGAGAGGAGAAAGGGAGGGGGCTGTGGGATGCTAAACTTAACATCTGGGTATATACACTGTCAATAATGCTGGAGCTTCAGCTGGATTAAAATATTGCTAGTAATGTGTTGCTATAGATGCTAAAATTGAAAATGTCAATAAATCAACTTCCAAAAAAAGTGTCTTTTGTGAATAGCAATGGGCTTACTCTTTTGTGGGTGGGTATGTGTTTGTATTAGCATGCCCCTCCCTAAATCCCTCCTTGTACCTCCATATCCGCCCTTACTCCTCCCTAAACCCCTCCCATTTTGTAGTAAATATTCACTATTTTCCCCATCACCCTGCTTGCTCTTCTACATTTACTACTGAGTAGTAAACTTACATTTGTGGAAATTTCTCCATACAAAAGATAGGAGAGATGGAGATTTCCACCCGTGGGTTTGTGAATTGCATTTTGCAGTAAGTCGTACCATTGTTGTACTACTTTATGTACTACAAAACGCAGTTTGTGAATCGTGGCATGAGTTCTAAACCTACTTCCACCCCTGGAAAACAGTTGACTGCTCAACAAAGTTACTGCTGGAGTCAACAGTGCAAAGGGAGTACTTGGTTGAATCAGCTGGAGTGCAGTAGTACCCAAAGGCTCCAAGACATGACAGGCCACGCCCCTTACATTGCTGAGTAAACCCTGGATGCTCCAGGACCCAGAGATAGGGCTTCAACCTGCTCTCTGGTACAATCAGATCCTACACCCTTCTCTCTCTCTCTCTCTCTCTCTCTCTATCTCTTTCTCTCACACTCACACACACACACGCACATACACACGTTCTACACTGTACCTTACCATAATCAAACACACACACACACATTCCACACTGTTACTTACCATACTCAAACATGTTACCACGTTCTTTTGCACACACACATTCTGCATTGTTGCCTGGTACACATACATGCATCCTAATCTGCTCTCGTACATACATACACACCACACACATTCAACACAAACACAGATACTGCATGCACATGTACTACACTACTCTATGTTACACAGACACGTACAACTTCCACACTGGTCTCTGGTGACCGCACATAGTCACACATTCTGCTGCTTTCTATCACATATAAATTCTAATACTCTTTGAAAAATATAAACAGGCACACATACAAGTAGATTCCACAATGTTCAATGGTGCACGCACAGATCCAACACTGATCTCAAGCACAGACAAATGCTATACTGCTTCCCAGCATACAAACAGATGCTTTACACATATTATGTAGACAGAGATGCCACAGTAGTCTCGGGGGATGCACAAAGATGTTACTTATTGGAATCTGTATTGTTCCTTTATTTGCAATTCTCTCTTAAGGTTAGATCCCCAACCTTTAATTTACTCCGAAAATCATTCAAACATATTAGATAATGTACCAATGACCTCTTGATTCAGAGGCCCAACTGGAAAGATGCAGTAACATAACCCAAGTGTGCCCTGGTTGACCTGACCTTGCCAGTAGCAGCGCCAACTGATGTCCCCACTACGCATGCACATCTCCACTCCCAGCGCGGAGCCTAGAAACGCATCACCGCACTAGGAGAGAAGACGCTCCCCAGAGCTAGAGTGCTCACAACACTACGTCCCCCCACAACACAATAATATGGTTCACCTTAGTTCATAACAGTGATGAGACATTCTGGTGGGCGAATAGTTTGTCAAGGTTGCATTCTCATCAATCATCATTTCTTCACACTCCTTCGCCTGCAGTGTCTTGAAATAGCAGGAATGTTGAGTGGTGATGTGGCCATCCCTCCAGGCAGTGATCATGGAGCTATTTATGTCAGTAATCATGTATGGTTGAGGGTCAAAGTTGAAATCTACTTTCTGATGACTTCTTGACTTGGCAAGTACTAAATAACCTTACTGTAAGCGGAGACCTGGGCCACTTTGTTTGCATATGGCTTCATCTTTCTCTTGGCTAGGCTAGAGCATCTCTTTGTGGCACCTCTTGAAATACGCAGGAGTTTTCCCCATGACCTGGAATGGTCGTGCCGATTTTGCACCCAGACATCCGTTCAGCAGGTGACGCAGCTGTGGTACTATGAGGAGTGTCTATGTAGTCACATAGTGTCTACCACAGACTTCAGACAGCGACTGGTGATTGAGCTTAGTTACTTGCACAGCTTTATTCAGAGTGGCCATAAAACATTCGACCTCACCATTGACCTGCATTCCTTGCAAAATATTTCAATCATTTTTCCTGAAAAGCAGGGGGCGCTGCTGACTTTACAAAAGCTGGGATGCCAAATGCTGAAAATACTTTGTTCCACGCAGGAAAGATGACGTCCGAAGAAGTGCTGGGGGCTTCAGGAAACCTTGAGCATTCATTGATGACTACCAGTAGACGCTGACCAGTGGGTAGGGGTTCATAGAGGTTGATGGCAACTTCTCTCCATATTGCATTGGGGTATTGTACATCTGCAGAGGGTCTGAAGCTCCATCTTTGCTCAGCGCCTGGTAGACATAACAAGTGCTGACTTTCTTTTTAACGCACAGATCTAGATATGGAAACCATACCTTCTGCCTTAGGAGTCATTTTCTGGCCACCACTCCCCGATGTGCTTCATGTGCAGGATCTATGACATGACTACGCAGTGACCAGGGGATGACCAGTCGTGTGCCGCGCCAGAGCAGTCCTCTTCTGAACCTTGTCCGGTTTGTTCCATTTCTGAGACTCTATCAGAGCCTTCACCGCACACATAGTGGGGCATTGTCTTGATCCATGCATTAACGCTTGATTCTTTAAAGCACAGGGACGTGACTGTCGCATGACATATCTACGGTATTCCTCCGCTATCAAAAGAGCAGTTGCTGAACTTTCCATAGGAAAATGTCTTTCCTAGGTCTGTGAATTATTTTAATTCAGTAGTCCTGCAAACATAAACCCCGCCTCTCGGTGTGCTGAGGCATTTTGCCCTGCGGGTTGCCAAATATTGACAGCAAGGCTCGGTGGTCGGTCACAACTGTGAAGGATTTTCATACAGGAAAAGATGAAACATGCTTGCAGGCTCATTCTTCCTCTGCCTGTGAATAGGCTGCATCCAGCTCCAGAAGATTGCAAGTGGCCTTCACGATCACACGCCGGGGTCCTTCAGGGTCAGCGTCTAGGATAGATCCCACCATCAGTTTAGTGAATAATGAAGCATCATAGTATGCAAAGTTATTGGCTGCTGCTGTTTTGTTTTGTCCTTGGTGTCTTGAAATGCATGCTGACACTCTGAAGACCTCTTGAAAATTGATCCCTTTTGTGCGAGCTTCCTAACAGGCTCACTTATTGAGACAAAGTTATGTATGTACGTAGAACAGAAGCTGGCAAGCCCCAGAAAGGAGCGAAGATTAGACACCATATCTTGGGGCGGTGTCACTGTCAAAGCAGGTAAGTACTAAGGTCTGGCCTCATGGCGTCAGCTGAAAAAATATGTGCAAAGAATTTAAGAGAGTTTGAAGGGTGCATTTGTCTTTATGAAGTGTTAGATTTACATCTTGCAACTTGTGGCAGATTTTAAGAAGGGCAGCATCATCTTCTTCTTGACTCTTTCCATACACCAGCACCATCAATATAGATGAAGCAGCTTTGGATACCACAGAGTCTTTTCAGGTATATGTTGATGCCTATAGCCCCTGTGTATACATCAAAGTCTCTGATCCATCAGCACCATCCGGGGCCCAAGTTGTTCATGTCACCTGAACTGAAGGCAGGGGTCCCCCCTCCGACAGTGGTTGAGATATCCAGGGCAGTTTGTTTACTGATTGACAGTGACTTCATGTGAGCATCAGCCGATATCACAACTTTGTTGTCGCCAGAGGATGACAGGCCATCATATCCATTGAAGATACCTCACTTGGTTTATCCTTGCCGCCAGTATGATGACCTAGAATCACCTCATCGACCAGTAGCACATGCAGAACACAGGAAATAGTTAATTGGAATCTGTATTATTCCTTTATTTACAATCACCTTCTAGGGTTGGATTGCCAACCTTTAATATCACTCAGACAATGATTCAAACATACTGAATAATATACAATAATATTCAAAGCACCTCTTGCTCCCATCTGGAAGGGTGCAGTAACTTAAAATTGGCAGTGCAACCTGGTTGATCTCCCGATGGGCTCGCACTAACCGATGTCCCTGCCCTAAACGTACATCTCCACTTCCTGCCCAGAGCCCGGAAATGCGTCACTGGTCCGCGCTAGGAGAGAAGACCCTACCCAGCACAAGAGCGCTCACAACATGAGAGGTACAGACCAATCCTACATGCACAGAGGTTCAACACTCGTTTTGGGTACACATGCTATTGGGGTCTCATGCTCACACAGATATTACACTAGACCATGGGTACTCACACACTTTCTCTCGGGGGCCAAATTTACAGTGTGGTTTGTGGCCGAGGGCCGCACCGGTGGGGGCGGGGTCAGTGGGCGAGGGGGCGGGGCTAGAGAAGAAAAAAAAACTGTGACCATGAGGTTGAACAAAGGCCCCTGCAGCGGATGCCTTCGTCCACTGAGCCACCAGACCCTGCATACACACATCTCTCTCTCTCTCTCTCTCTCGCTCTGTCTCCCTCCCTCTATCTCTCCCTCCCTCTCTCTATCTCTCCCTCCCTCTCTCTATCTCTTCCTCCCTCTCTCTCTCCGTCTCCCTCCCTCTCTCTATCTCTCTCTCTCTCTCCCTCTCTCTCCCTCTCTCTGTCTCCCTCTGTCTCACTCACTCTGTTTGTCTCTCTCTCTCTCTCTGTCTCCCTCCCTCTCTCTGTCTCCCTCCCTCTCTCTGTCTCCCTCTCTCTGTCTCCCTGCCTCTCTCTCCCTCTGTCTCCCTCCCTCTGTCTCTGTCTGTCTCCCTCTGTCTGTCTCCCTCCCTCTGTCTCCCTCTATCTGTCTCCCTCCCTCTGTCTGTTGCCCTCCTCCCTCTGTCTGTCTCCCTCTGTCTGTCACCCTCCTCCCTCTCTCTGTCTCCCTCTGTCTGTCTCCCTCTCTCTCTCTCTGTCTCCCTCCCTCTCTCTCTCTGTCTCCCTCCCTCTCTCTCTCTGTCTCCCCCCCTCTCTCCCCCTCTGTCTCCCTCTGTCTGTCTCTGTCTGTCTCCCTCTGTCTGTTTCCTCCCTCTGTCTCCCTCTTTCTGTCTCCCTCCCTCTGTCTGTCGCCCTCCTCCCTCTGTCTGTCTCCCTCTGTCTGTCGCCCTCCTCCCTCTGTCTGTCTCCCTCTGTCTGTCTCCCTCCCTCTGTCTCCCTCTGTCTGTTGCCCTCTGTCTCCCTCTCTGTCTCTCTCTGTTTCCCTCTCTCTGTCTCCCTCCCTCTGTCTCCCTCTGTCTGTCTCCCTCTGTCTGTCTCCCTCTGTCTGTCTCCCTCTCTCTGTCTCCCCCCCTCTCTCTCTGAATCCCTCTCTGTCTCCCTCTCTCTGTCTCCCTCTCTCTCCCTCTCTCTGTCTCCCTCCCTCAGTCTCCCTCTCTCTGTCTCCCTCTCTCTGTCTCCCTCTGTCTCTCTCCCTCTGTCTGTCTCTGTCTCCTTCCCTCTGTCTCCCTTCCTCTGTCTCCCTCCCTCCCTCTGTCTCCCTCTGTCTGTCTCCCTCTGTCTCCCTCTGTCTGTCTCCCTCTCCCTCCCTTTGTCTCCCCATGACTCCCTCCCTCTGTCTCCCTCCCTCTGTCTCCCTCTCTCTCTGTCTCCCTCTCTCTGTCTCCCTCCCTCTCCCTCCCTCTGTCACCCTCTGTCTCCCTCCCTGTCTCCCACCCTCCTTCTCCCTCCCTCTCCCTCCCTCTCTCCGTCTCCCTCTCCATCTCTCTGCCTCTCTGTCTCTGTCTGTCTCTGTCTCTATCTCTGTCTGTCTCTGTCTCTATCTCTGTCTGTCTCTGTCTCTATCTCTGTCTGTCTCTGCCTCTATCTGTCTCTGCCTCTATCTGTCTCTGCCTCTATCTGTCTCTGCCTCTATCTGTCCTGCCTCTGTCCCTGCCTCTATCTCTGTCTCTCTCTCTCTCTCTCTCTCTCTCTCTGTCTCTCTCTCTCTCTCTGTCTGTCTCTACCTCTATCTGTCTCTACCTCTATCTGTCTCTGCCTCTATCTGTCTCTGCCTCTGTCAGTCTGTCCCTGCCTCTATCTACCTCTATCTATCTCTGCCTCTATCTGGCTCTGTCTCTGTCAGTCTGTCCCTGTCTCTGTCTGTCTCTGTCTATCTCTGTCTCTGTCTATCTCTGTCTCTGTCTGTTTCTGTCTCTGTCTCTGTGCCTCGGGCAGTGCACACGTACTGTGTCTACACGTCCCTGTCACCAGCCCAGAGAGAGCGGAGACCAGGCCTAAGCTCCCTGGCCTTGGCTCAACCCTCTGACTACAGGCTGGCGGGAAACATCACATCACAGGCTCTTAACGCACACCTCACCCGGCTCTCACTCCCTGCTGCCCTCCGTCACCTCACCCGGCTCTCACTCCCTGCTACCCTCTGTCACCTCACCCGCTGCTCTCACTCCCTGCTACCCTCTGCCACCTCACCCGCTGCTCTCACTCCCTGCTGCCCTCCGTCACCTCACCCGGCTCTCACTCCCTGCTGCCCTCTGTCACCTCACCCGGCTCTCACTCCCTGCTGTCCTCCGTCACCTCACCCGGCTCTCACTCCCTGCTACCCTCTGTCACCTCACCCGCTGCTCTCACTCCCTGCTACCCTCTGCCACCTCACCCGCTGCTCTCACTCCCTGCTGCCCTCCGTCACCTCACCCGGCTCTCACTCCCTGCTGCCCTCTGTCACCTCACCCGGCTCTCACTCCCTGCTACCCTCTGTCACCTCACCCGCTGCTCTCACTCCCTGCTACCCTCTGCCACCTCACCCGCTGCTCTCACTCCGTGCTGCCCTCCGTCACCTCACCCGGCTCTCACACCCTGCTGTCCTCTGTCACCCTCTGTCACCTCACCCCGCATGTGTGTCAGCCAGGGCTGAGACAGCTTCCCGGAAACACACACAGCCGCACCCGAGTACTTCACAGGTCTTTAAAAGACCATTCACTTGTTAATGAGGCTTTGTTGTATTTCACCTCTTCTTAGCGCCCCTGTCCAGTGGAGATGCAGGGGCGCTAAGAAGAGGTGAAATACAACAAAGCCTCATTAACAAGTGAATGGTCTTTTAAAGAATCGCTCGGCCCCCATAAAGCAGAGTCTCTCAGAGTCCGCGCTGCTGCAACCGGCGGTGTTTGCTGACACTCTTTAAAAAAAAAACCCCAGGTACGATGTCTGCAAGGTGCGCGGGCCGCCAAGGAAGGCTTGCCGGGCCGCTGGCGGCCCGCGGGCCGTACTATGAGTACCCGTGCACTAGACTATACAAACTGATGCTAAATATTATGAGGTGCACTGAGATCCTACAAAAGTCTCGGGTATACACAAATGCTTTACTAGCCTCGGGTACACAAAGGTGCTACTCCTGTCTTAGGTACACATGCTATACTACTTTTAAGATGCAAAACACACAAGATGATGGACGGAATGCTGCACATTGGCAAACATTCACCCCCAGTCACAGATCTGGATTTAATCCATCGTTATTTTGCTTCACCACGCCACCCCAGTTCAGACATAGCCATATGCAAATCAGTCTTGACCCTGTGCCTCATGGGAACAGTCCAGACCGAACTGCCAAGCCATGTCTTCCCTGGACCGGAATCAAGCATCCTAGGACCGGTTTCAGGCTATCAGCCTTCATCAGCCAGGATAGCTTGACTCCAGTGGCGTAGTGAGCACGGGACCCACGTCTGGGCACACCCTTCCCACTTAGGGCGAAATGCAAAACACACAAGATGATGGACGGAATGCTGCACATTGGCAAACATTCACCCCCAGTCACAGATCTGGGTTTAATCCATCGTTATTTTGCTTCACCACGCCACCCCAGTTCAGACATAGCCATATGCAAATCAGTCTTGACCCTGTGCCTCATGGGAACAGTCCAGACCGAACTGCCAAGCCATGTCTTCCCTGGACCGGAATCAAGCATCCTAGGACCGGTTTCAGGCTATCAGCCTTCATCAGCCAGGATAGCTTGACTCCAGTGGCGTAGTGAGCACGGGACCCACGTCTGGGCACACCCTTCCCACTTAGGGCGAAATGCAAAACACACAAGATGATGGACGGAATGCTGCACATTGGCAAACATTCACCCCCAGTCACAGATCTGGGTTTAATCCATCGTTATTTTGCTTCACCACGCCACCCCAGTTCAGACATAGCCATATGCAAATCAGTCTTGACCCTGTGCCTCATGGGAACAGTCCAGACCGAACTGCCAAGCCATGTCTTCCCTGGACCGGAATAAAGCATCCTAGGACCGGTTTCAGGCTATCAGCCTTCATCAGCCAGGATAGCTTGACTCCAGTGGCGTAGTGAGCACGGGACCCACGTCTGGGCACACCCTTCCCACTTAGGGCGAAATGCAAAACACACAAGATGATGGACGGAATGCTGCACATTGGCAAACATTCACCCCCAGTCACAGATCTGGGTTTAATCCATCGTTATTTTGCTTCACCACGCCACCCCAGTTCAGACATAGCCATATGCAAATCAGTCTTGACCCTGTGCCTCATGGGAACAGTCCAGACCGAACTGCCAAGCCATGTCTTCCCTGGACCGGAATCAAGCATCCTAGGACCGGTTTCAGGCTATCAGCCTTCATCAGCCAGTATAGCTTGACTCCAGTGGCGTAGTGAGCACGGGACCCACGTCTGGGCACACCCTTCCCACTTAGGGCGAAATGCAAAACACACAAGATGATGGACGGAATGCTGCACATTGGCAAACATTCACCCCCAGTCACAGATCTGGGTTTAATCCATCATTATTTTGCTTCACCACGCCACCCCAGTTCAGACATAGCCAAGGAAGGCTTGCCGGGTCGCTGGCGGCCCGCGGGCCGTACTATGAGTACCCGTGCACTAGACTATACAAACTGATGCTAAATATTATGAGGTGCACTGAGATCCTACAAAAGTCTCGGGTATACACAAATGCTTTACTAGCCTCGGGTACACAAAGGTGCTACTCCTGTCTTAGGTACACATGCTATACTACTTTTAAGAACACACAGATGATTCACTTGTCTTGGGTCACAGAGATGCTTGATTCATCTTGTGTACACAGAGATGCTACATTTGTCTCATGGTCACACAGGTCGTACATAGACTTAAACTAGATGCTGTACTCATCTTGGGTAGACTTGCTACACTATTATTGGGTACACTCAGATGTTACACTATTCACCGTTACACACAGATGCTACGCTATTCTCCGGTACACACAGATGCTACGCTATTCTCCGGTACACACAGATGTTTCGCTATTCTCGGGAACACACAGATGCTACACTATTCTCCGGCACACACAGATGCTACGCTATTCTCTGGCATGCACAGATGCTATGCTATTCTCCGGTACACACAGATGTTACACTATTCTCTGGTACACACAGATGTTACACTATTCTCGGGTGCACACACATATTACACTATTCTAGGGTACACACGGATGTTACACTATTCTCCTGTACACACAGATGCTACAGTATTCCCAGGTACACACTGATGTTACACTATTCTCAGGTACACACACATGTTACACTATTCTCCTGTGCACACGGTTGCTACAGTATTCCCAGGTACACACTGATGTTACACTATTCTCAGGTACACACACATGTTGCACTTCTCCGGTATACACAGATTCTCCGGTACACATGGATGTTACACTATTCTCCTGTACACACGGATGCTACACTATTCTCCGGTACACACAGATAGCACACTATTCTCCGGTACACACAGATGTTACACTATTATCCGGTACACACAGATGCCACACTATTCACCGGTACACACAGATGTTACACTATTCTCCGGTACACACAGATGCTACACTATTCTCCGGTACAAGCAGATGTTGCACTATTCTCCATACACGCAGATGTTACACTATTCTCCGGTACACACAGATGTTACACTATTCTCCCGTACACACAGTTGCTACACTATTCTCTGTTACACGCAGATGCTACACTATTCTCCCGTACACGCAGATGTTACACTATTCTCCGGTACACGCAGATGCTACACTATTCTCCGGTACACACAGATGTTACACAATTTCTCGGGTGCACACAGGCGCTGCACTATTGTCAGGTACTCACAGATGCTGCACTATTCTCGGGTACACACAGATGCTACACTATTTTTGGGTACACACAGATGCTACACTATTCTCCAGTACACACAGATGTTATACTATTCTCCGGTACACACAGATGTTACACTAGTCTCTGGTCAGAGGCGACTCCTCCATTTGGGTGGAGGGGCATCGCCCCACTGCTTTCTCGCAGTGCTAGAAGCTGAAACATATAATGGTATTTTAAATACCATTTTATGTTTCTGCTTCTCGAGCTGCGAGAAAGCAGAAGGGTATGCCTGGTTGGGGGCGGGCGGGTGGGCGGGTCGGGGAGGAGTGGCTTGCCCACTGTTGTTGGCCTTGACTGTTTGGTTGGCCGCGCACTCTTCCTTTTCTCTATGTAGGCTGCATGCAGCCTACATGGAGAAAATGGCCTCCCCATAGGCGCCCGGCTGGGCGCCATCGGCACCAATCACAACACTGCCATTGCAGTGCTGTGATTGGCTTAGGGGAGGGGAGGGAGGCTGCCTGCTTCCTGTTCTCCTGAAGCAGCAGGAAAACGTGGGACCCGGCCAGCAGCGGAGGCGGCGCGGGACCCGGTGAAGTACGTTTAAAAAAAAAATGTAAATGCCCCCCCTCGCAAAGCCCCCACCCGCGAGTCATGCCGGCCACTCCATATTCTTTTTAATATATTAAATAATGGAAGATATGATTGCCGGGGACACAGGAGGGCAGTGAAGACTGGTGATGGGGCCGTAAGTGTGGCATTATTAGGGCAGCGGGGTGCGCGCCAGTGAGAGGGAGGGACCGGGGCAGGGCAGCGGCTGCAGGGATCAGGCGGGGGCTCCGGTAGACTCTCCGCGCGCTGCAAGACTATAGATGACCCCCTTGAGTATGGAGTAGGGCCGGAAACCACCTCCCTCGCCCGCCATAGTAAGGGCGACCGTGTTGCACCGTCGATCTAGCAGACCCGGTGAAGTCAACACCCGCTGCTTCCCACCCCCCGCCACCAGTGAAGGGACCGGCTCGGAGACTCCGTGCACATGTTCAATGAAGCCTCAATGTCCCCCTGAAGGCCCCTTTTACTGCTCTGATCAAAACAATCCCTCCTTCGAATGCGTCTGTGCACTTCCAGACAGTAATCCCTCTGTGCCTTGCCAGTACAGGTGACCTTTCCTGCGTTCACAGGCGCGGTGACCCCCTCCCTACACTACCTACCCACCCATGCCACCCGTATCTGCAATGCCGAGGCCACGTGACACTCCCCTAAATTATCCAGGCAGGGGACCTCCCTGCATTACCCTTTCAGATAACCCCTCGCTCCATTGCCCAGTCGGGTGACCCCTCCCTGCAATACCAGGCAAGTGACCCCCCACTGCATTACAGAAGGCATTCGATGTACCATGTGATTACCCAGCAATGTGACCCCCGCATTACCCATTTGGGTGCTCCCCCTCAATCCTCCCTGCATTACCTAACCAGATGACCACTCCATGCATTACCAGGCTAGTGACCTCTCCCTCCGTTGCCAAGCCAGTTTACCTCTCCTTGCAGCAGACGGGCAGGTGACTCGTCCTCTCATTGCACAGTCAGGTTGCCGCTTGCATCCGGCCCTTCATCAATGCTGCCTTCCATCATCAAGCCGCGAGTGGGCCCGATCTAGAAGTCCCTCAGGCCTTTGGCATCACTGAGGCAAATCTCTCTTGCCCCAACCCCTTCCCTCTGCCTTGTTTGGAGACCCCTAGGGTGTGCAGCGCCTCTGTGTCCCTGTAGAGAGGCTGTTCAGGCTGTCACTGGCCACGCCCCCATATGGACAACCCTTGCTCGTGGGTGAAGGCATCTCGGGCCTTGCCGTTCTGCTGCCAGCCCCCCTCCAACTGGTAGGCAGCAGTGCTCACTGACCACAGAAATCCCGGAGGAAATGAGGCTGCCCGCGGCCCACGCAGGGGCCCCCATAGGAGGGCGGCCACTTTAGTGGGCACATGAGGGCACAAACCCAACAGGGCTAGTATTTGGACCCCCAGGGGGTCCGGCGATACCAGCGTCATTTCCGGCGCGCCAGTGGGCTGGAGGGCAGGTATATCTACCTCCCCCGTCCAGCTGGCGATCCTTTTCGCGCCGAGGCATCACGCCGTCTGGTCTAGCGTTGGCGTCGTGTCTCCTGTCTCGCGAGCGGTGGCCGGCCTTTTCTGGTTGCGGTGAGGTGGCCCCTACTTCTCGCAGTGAGGGTGAGTTAATGCTTGAGGTGGCCTCGGCGTCCTGTCGTCTATTGATGAGTCTGCCCCCCCTCCTGTCCTTGGGGTGCGGTGTATGCGGAGGTCGGGCGGGTGTTTGGGCCGGGTGTTTCCCACATCCCCACATCCTGGTCCCTAGGGGCCGCATTGGGGCGAGTTAATGTTGTTGGTGTCGCGCAGAGTTGCCACGGGCGTTGGGTTTTGCTGGGGTGAGTCTGACCCCTTCCCTTGTGGGCCTGCTGTTCCGTCCTCCAGACTGGCCGCCGCCGGAGGCGCGATCCCGTGCGGTGGGGGAGGGGGCAATTGAGGGAGACAGTCCGGGGGTGGGGGCGCGGACCTGCATGTTTGTTGGTGGAGAAGAGTCTTTGTTTCACGAGGTTGCTGCAGCAGTGGCCTCGGCGTCCTGGAACCGTGGGCTTCGGTGAGTCTGCCCCCCCCCCTTGTCTTGGGGTGAGGTGTCTCTGTGTTTGGGCCAGGTGTGTCCCACATCCGGGTGCCCAGGGGCTCGCGTGGTCGGACGTGGTGGGGGTGAACAGGTTGAGGCGCATGTATGTGGCCCGGGAGCGGCAGCTCCAAGGGAGGGTTCCTTCTGGTTGCACTTTATTTATCTCTCCAATGGCGGCTCAGATGACTCGGCCTCAAGCACGGAGCCCCATGCCTCAGTGTGCTAGCAAGCGACTCTCCACTGCCTCTGTCGCCGCCCTACTTATCCAGTGACAGATTGGTCTGGCAAGCGGGAGACATTATCACGTTACTTATACTTTCTGGACCAATAAGACATGCCGACACTGCTGTATCCACGCCAATTTTAAAATGTTTGTCAGAATGGGTTGCCGTTTTCTTTCGCCGTCTTGTTTACGTTTGTCAAAATGAATGTAAAATATTTTCTTCATGTGCCGTTTCGTGCTGTTATCATGCCAATGTCTTCCTTTTGGCACAACAAAGGAGCAATGTTGTGAATTCAGAATTACACAGATAGTATACAAAACAGAATACTTGTACCAGGTTCCTGGGGAGGTGTCTGACCACAGCCATTCTGCTTTTCACAGACTGCGGTTGTTTGTTCCATGGATGAGTCACTTATTTTGAACAGCGTCTTTTCTTTAAGCAAGACAATGTGTCATGGGGCTGGGGGCGAGCGGCGTGCGTCGGTTTGGTTGCAGTCAGTGGGGGGGCACAGCCTTCTTCGGGACGCGGGGGGCCCTGACGCTAGAACATGGCATCTCGATGTTCTGTGGCCAAGAGTGCATTCACTTGTAATCAACACCACATTCTGTAGGATTTAGGTGTACTATATTCGACGCTACGAGTACATCCGAATGTACAGAAGCCCTCCGTTACAGCAGAGTAGATGGCATAGGGATAAAGCCACGGGTCAATAGAACATCACACTTACCATTTACTTTAGGTGTGATTACTAGGGGTAATCCAGGTTGCTTTAAATAAATACAAGTCAGCAAACACAGGGGTGCCGCTTTTCATCGGGCACCTAAACTTTTGTGACAGGGTCTCTAAATGCATTGGTTGTGAAGTTGTGGCTACCGCCGGGTTAAGAAAGGGTAGTTTTCCGTGGAGCCGGTTGCAATATCCATGCTTTAACTATTTATGTCGATCTTAAATGCTGGGCTGCATTGGGGCGTTCACTAAAATTAAATGAATCTGTTGTTGCGACATGTTCAGTTACATGAATTCGCAATAATATTACTGGCTGCGTCAGCTGCCTATTCCCCGTGAAGATTTAAGCTGCCATTCTGCACAATATGATCACAAAACTCTATCATATTCCCTATATATGGTTGGCAAGTTTTAAGATGGCCCTCAAATCAGCAATATCGGGAGGTACGTACATGGTTATTGAGGACATGCACCAAAGGGTGTCTAATTAACTACGGGGTCCCACAATGTTGCTTTTAGTACAGTTTACTGTGCGTAAGTGTCTTTGTGTAGCCCAAGGCATGACACATGCATCACAGCCTCTTTAACATATGCACACATTTTGTTAAATTCGTTATATGACCACTCACAATGATAATTTAACAGTACGCCTGCTGGGGGTATTCCTGCGGAGTTGTCCTGGTTGGTCCTTATTAATTATAACGGTGATTATTAGATTCGTATTCCTGCGATGTTTTGTGGTAGCTTGCATTAATCCTATTCACAACTGCAGTGAGCTGGTCGCATTGCAGCTTGTTTCTTTCTGCCTGTTATCACAGAGAGGCAGTCGGGCAGCCTCAGCGGAGCAGTGGCAGTGGCGCCTGGCGCCAGCAAGGGTGAAGTGACGGGAGCAGCCTGTTTTGGTGGTGGGCTATATCAGGGCGCCACCCGGACGGCGAGTCTTGCCTCTTGGGGGGGCCGCATCACCTGGGCTGGTAAGCACATGCATTGGCTGGGCGGAAGCCAAGCAGGGTTGGGCTGGGTTAGTGCCTCGCTGGGGAACCAGGTTCGAGTCGCAGCAGGAACGCCCAACATCCTGTGATTCTGGGCAAATCACTCAATCTCCCCGTGCATAACAAATGAATGGGTCAGGCTGTAACGCAACTAGTGCTCAAGTGAAGTGCGCTGATAGCTTGTGCAGCATGCGCGCACTGGAGTATAGTTTCGATAAAGTTGTAATGTGGTGGGGGTTTTGAGACTGTGAGGTATGTCAAAGAAACTCAGGATAGAGCTTGTACAGTCTCACCAGTTCAGAACGAAAGCATTGTCAATATTCTTGCGAGTTAGCCAGAGTGTTGCTCGTTTGCCTTGCGCAACTGCCAACCAGTGGCAGGATCAGTGGTCCTAGCTGGCTGTAGGTCAAATGTTACGAGATGAGTTAGTTGACGGGTACAATAGAAGAAGAGGCAGGACTATTGGGCACGCAATACCAAGCTCAGACGTCAGCTTATATGTTTTAATCCAATGCCAAAAGAGCATCTGGTTTTGGGCCAGAACCAGTAGCACACTGGGTGGCTTTAATGAGTACTTTTAAGCGTGCAGGTGGCACATTTGGATAACGGTGCAAGATAATTACCCCTTAAGGTACACCTTGGGCCAGTCAAATGGGGACAACATCTGCAGTAAAAGAGCATGCTTGTTAATCAATACTTTGTTTCAATCTGAAGGGAGGATTGGCCTACCGCTGACATGCACTTGATTATTATCCTTTGACTTGAAACTGGGTCATGTCCAGCTGGTTTAAGCTGGGTGGGGCGAGCAGCACAACAGCCAAGGGTTATCATCAACAGTTCGGATGGCTTGGGGAGCGATGAATGCTTGGTCTGCTCGCACAGGCAGGCGATTTCTGCGCGGGCTCAGCTTTGTATGCTACCCTGCATTGGTTTTACTGACTAGGGTGATGCAGTGGAAAGTGTTGCAAGCATGCGCCGAGATGGGTCCTCCGATACCATTCATAATCTTAACCTGGTTAGTATTCAGACCTAGGAGTGGCTGCATGACCCCCGGGTGCTGGAGATGGTTTGTTGGTTGGCAAGCTTTTCCAGAGGTTTGTCGCAAGCTCGCACATGTTGTGTTTCCGCAGAGTGTGGGGCAGGTTAGCATACCTCATCTTGTCTCTGCTGGTTTTGATGTGTCTTTCGGGTCATTATGACCAAGTAGAGCTATTATCGCTTTGTATATCTGGGCATAAAGGAATGCCAGGCAAGAATCCAGGGGATTATAGAGCAAGTGTTCCCTGTTCTGAGTCTAGTATATGCAGGCATGAGTAACATTAATAGCCGCCAGTTCAATTGTGCATCATTGTCCTTCAAGAGAGTAGGCATCTCTTTAGTGTGAAGTAGGCCCCATACAGGACTTCGAGGGAACAATTACCTAGGCTCACCTTGACTGTGCAAACAATTATGATTCGGGAGGGAGTGAGCGCTGCAAGTGTGGGCAATCCTTGCTTTAGAAGATGGACGCATTAGGACTATTGCACCCCCGGTAGGGGTCTGCTTTTACACATGGTCACAGGTGCAGCTCCCAGCAGGTTCACCTACCCTTTCAGCCCCCTGAGGTCGATAATATGACTACCATTAAGTCAAGTATCAACAGACATCTGTTATTCAGAGCCAACAGACCTTTCAGGGTGACGGCGCGCTCAAATACGCGTCATGATTGGCACATACATACAGGTTTCTTAGGCAAAAGCCTTAGGTTCATGCTTCAATGGGATAGACTCAGAGATCTGAAGGGCCAGTTTCAGCAGCATGTGTACCATAAATTGGTAAAAACAATAAGTTTGGTACTGCAAAGGCAGATATTAGTCCCCCCTCCCACCTCAAGTTCACCCAGACTCCGAATAAAGGAATACAATTTACTTTCAACAGGCCGGGGCAAACAAATTTAACGCATTAAGTTGCAGTTTCAGCCAGCTGATTCATTGAGAGTTTCAGGGTGGAGGGGTTGTACCTCCAGGCAACAGGCTCCCACTTCAGGAGCAGGGAGAAGCAGATGTAGGGGCAGGTTAACATACCTCAAAGTTGTATCTGTGGGTTTAACGCATGTGTATCTCTGGGCTTATGGCTGGGTAGAGCCATTCTCACTTAGAGGTATGTCCAAGTTAATATTTTGGGTTTATGACGGTTCTCATGACCAATGCGGTTTTATTGTATCTTCCCAAGGTGAAGAGACATAAGTTAGGTAATGCATCACTTACAACGTAGCACATTAAGGCAGCGGTGTGTAAGTTCATTCATTAACGCCAGCAGCTGCTCACATGGTTAGCAGTAAGCAGCCTGGGAAGTCTGGGGGGCAAACACCACAGATAAACTGAACAGGCAAAATTACTGTAAGAAAGGAGGGATTCACGGTCACATTTCTAAGCTCATCGGATAGTTGAACCTTTACACATCATAGTAGGATAGTCTCCAAGGTTGAACAGGCTATTGGGTATGCCTTACCAGGACATTGACACACTTTACACGAGCGGGAGCCTCCATAAGGATAAAATGCTGAAAACACAGACCGGGGTACGTTTGGCCCAAACATCCTCTTCACCAAGCTGCAGGGCGGCATGTTGTTGCCATTTGTCTTGGAATCAGGCAAGCGCAGTAAGGGCACTGTATTAAGTAACGAGGTTACTTGCAGGGAGGCAGAGGGGACCCGGCGGACCCACACAAGATGGATTAAAAGGTGACTAGAAGGGAGCCGAACCAACTTTTGATTTGGTTGAGGGCAATCAATTCCGGGGAAAACTAAGTGAGCTAGGTCTATTGCTGATTCAAGCAACAAGGGTCACTGATGGTTAGCAGGTAGGGTGCTTCTGTGATCGGACTGCAGTTAAGCAAGCCTGGTGGGCTGCGTAAGTTGTCACTCCAAGAAAGGGTGCGGTGTCGGCAATAGTGGGCATAATACATACTTTCCCTCAACCAGATTTGATACCATTAATGTGTTCGCCTTGGGTTCAGCGATCAATAAGGGCGTTGCTAATGTCTAGTCAAACTCAGCAAAGTATTGCACCCTGGAACTGAGGGTAGGTTACAGGCTGCTCCAGTTAAGCAAAAAATCCCCCGCCCTGCTAGCCTTAGTAGCTAGGTTGGATGTTGAAGTGTCAGCTGACAAGGATGCTGCTGTCCCATAGGTGGGGGAAACAAGGGGTAAAAGCGTAAAAAAGCTACAATGTAATAAGAATACTTGGCATGTCCATTATTCAGGAAAATTCAAATTTGGAAGGAGCAGGTAAACTTCCACTGCTGGTGCAGTACACGGCTATCAGTGTGAACCCCCAAAGTTTGGGAATAAGCAAGTACGGGGGGAAAACAAGGGCTTAGTCTGCAGGGCTGAGGTGCGTTGGAGCACCATGGGTTAATATGTGTGCACGACAACTTCTGAGCAAACTAAGTGCAATCTTGCATAGCACCATGTGCTGATATGTGTGCAGTGTGATTTCTGAACAAACTAAGTGCAACCTTGCGTAGAACCTATAAAATTATGTGCAGGGTTGTGGGCTACTACTCGGGTGGGGACTCCAGCATGGCCACACAGCATCTGTCACAAGACTCCCCCTGTCCCCGCCCGAGGACCCTCCCCAGGGGGTCCATATTTCTCTTGGTGCCGCACATGGTCATTGGTGAACCTCCAAACGTGGACTTGCCAAGCAAGGGGGGTAACCAAGGGCTTGGTCAACCCCCATATGGGACTGCACATAATGGTACACAGTGAACAATGGAGTATACCACGCAGAAGCCTGGTCAAGACGAGAGCAGTAGTTTTAATTTCTATGGTAATATCTCTGGCCGTCGCTGTACTCCCATACAACGGAGGCCAGCGGGTAGAGAGAAGGGTATTGTGCGGCCACAATTAATAACTGTTAACAATTATACTGAAGGCCTTGGAGGGAACTCCACCATGTTCACCAGCAGAGCCTTATGCCAGGGACTGTGCGGTAATGGGTAAAGACATGACGCGTCAACTCCTAACAAGAAGGCCCTTATTGGCGCAAAGGGCACCATAGGGTTTTCTTCCTGAAAAATGGTTAAAGTAGAGATCAGTTGCCGCATTCCCGGGGTGGCCATTGAACATGCCCATGGGGGTAAATAAAGCTGTGGTTAAAACAGAGACAGTAGTTCCCAAGTTAAGTGGAGGCCATCGAACTTGCCTACGGAAGGGTAAATAAGCCATGCGCAAGCCCACCAAGCTTGAGGGCATGGTTCAACTCTAATTCGAATCATATAAAATCTGAAGGGCTTGGTGAATTAGGCATGGTCTCTTTAGTGCTACATCGCAAGGTTTTCCCGATAGGGTCGGGAAACACCTGCAGAGGTAAATGTGAATTGTCAAGCCAGAAGGACTGGTAACCAGGTCAGAGGTAAATGGGAATTGTCCGGGTCTGGAGAGGCCGTGGAAATTTCTCGCAGGAGGGTAAACCGCGCCAAGCGCAAAATTCAAGGAACAGAGGGGTTCCTGGCTTTATCAGACTCAGCTCTTGCATGCCAAGACCACAGGATGTTTTGATGTGGAGGGGGGTCCATTTGTCTAGAATGGGTTGGACCTGTTTTGTTGGACCTGGGTGATGCCCTAGAATCAGCAGGGTGTAAGTAAGAATGCCTGCCTTGGTGGGGGGCCCTGGGTATGACAGGTGCCACACCCAGAGCTGTGGCGGAGTTACAGGGCGATCCAGAGGCTGAATGGTACATAGGGGTACCCTCTTCAGGACCAGAAGAAGGGTGCAAATGCCAAATAGCTCCAGGAAGTCCTTATGGCAGGACCCTGGAGGACCGACGGCGTCCCGTTAGTCCTTCGGGCGGTTGTAAACCTGAGCAACCCGGGGCTTGCCTGGATACGCTCCGCCCCCTCAAGGGGCGTGAGTAAATGGGTGGACTGGTGGTCCACAGGATGTAAGGGGTAATCCCCCAAAATGGTTAGCACCGAGTAGGTATGCCACGGTGCAATTTGGCTCTTCAGGTGGGCAGGGCAGCATAGGGGCTGCCTGCCCTTGGATCGCCCGTAAGTTGACCCACCATGTTGGCATATTTCTTATGCAAAATAAACCTGCAGCAATGTTTTCTCCAACAACCAATGTGTCTTGTGTGTTCTTTATTATGGTATTGCTGTGTTTGCGGGTTGGGTGTGTTGCCGATATTGGCACTAAGAAGAGGTCATCCTAGGGGTACGGCAGTCCACTGAACTTATGCCAGCCCAGATCCCCCGGCTGTCCACGGGGTTCCTGTGAACTGAGGTGAACAGCAGCACAGGAGCCCCTGCAAGGGCAGAACTCCTTGGGACATCCTGATGGCAGGACTGGCGTCTCTGTGGTGTTACCCGGGTGGTGGCCGGCCTCACATTACACTGCTTATTTATGCGCATTAGATCCCTGCTCCGTGGACCCTGAAACACCCTCCTCCACGGACACCAGAGTCCTCCTGAGTGGATGCACGTGCGATCCGTGCTGCGCAGAAGATCCAGTCCATTTAACTCAAGTCACAAAGGCTGCTCATAGCAGCGACGACCTTAAGTGGTGCGCTGAAAGGCGTTAATTAATTACCCTCAGCGTCCGTGAGTGGAGATTGGCCATATAAGACTGTAAAATATACAGGCACGGATCCTTTATGTGACACAAATGACAGAGTTGTCAGGCCTCACGTGTGCAGGTAACCTAACTGAATGGTCTATTGGAAATGATGCTGGAAACTTGTTGCTGTTCAAAAAACTCGAGGCATTTCTTTGTGGGCACATTCTTCACAGCCGCTCCACTTGCAGTTGCACCGAGGTTTTCAGCACATGGCTTCCTGGACCAGTGTGTTGAGTACAGCCTAATGCGAGATCGGCAGCCTTCCCATGGCTTCTGCAGACTCCCCGGATTTTCAGGTTAGTGGGTGCTGGCCAGGTGGTGAGGGACACACGATTACAGAGAGTAGCAGATAGAGGCACCTGGCAAAGATACACACAGTTCTATACACTGATAATGTAAAAAGGGACATAACTTGTTTGTAGACTCTCTCAAACCTATCCAAACAAGGCAGATGCACTTGTGTTAGATTGCATCTGCACCTGCCCATCATTCCTTAGAGCCTGGGGGGGCCTCATGGGTTCTTTTTTTCCTTTGATAGCTGTTGTATATTTCTCTGCATTTATGATTATTTTGGTATTAAATTCATGTTGCCAGTGTGTTTTTAGTTTTTCTGAGAGCATGGGGGCCTCATGGGTACTTTCGCATTTGATAGCTGTTGTTTATTCCTCTGCATTTAAGATTATTTTGGTATTCTATTCATTTTGACAGTGTGTTTTTTGTTTTCATATTCAAATACTTGTATGTGTTTTTGTATCAGAGAGATTGTATGTGTGAAATCGTGAAAGAATGTTCTTGCATGTTCTCTCACCCTACGTCACAAATGACCAGAATACTTTTGAATATTCACACAATGATGTTGAAAAGGACCATAAAAACAGCATTTTCGGTCCCTTGTTTGGAAAGAGGTCAGACAAGGTCGCTGTGAAGGTGCCGAGTAGCTGAGAAGGGGGTGGGGGCAAATTTGGTGCAAGGGAAAGTAGCACACCAAAAGAAAGGCAAACATTTGAATTGTGCTTTTCTCAACAAGAGTCTGACGGGCTCCTCTTGCAGAAACTCCCTCCTGGTACGAGATAAAACCCATAGCAGAATATTCTTAGCACAGGGATTACTTTCAAAGGAAGGGACACCTTGGTTCTGCAAAAAGATGTTCTTACAAGACGGATGCCATCTATATTGTATAGGCGGGAAAGAAGCAGCCATTCCTTCCACACACGAGGGAACACGGGGGCATCCTGAAAGCAAAACATGCTTGTGTAAGTGGAATAACACGATGTGCATGTAGCTGGAATTAAAGATGAGCACTTTTTTAACAAAGAATGGCACTTTAAAATTGCCCATTATCCCTGCTCATTACGTAAGCAGCTACCTATGTCATTATCATATGAAAACTCTTTATTGATGTGATGTCCTAACTACTCTTTCACAATTGCTTTATCAATTTTCTTGCTTTCTCAAATTTACTTGAAAATGCACCATTTGCCCACTTTTTTTTTTTTTTTAAACCCTTATGGTGGTAGGGCGCGCTCGCTACGCTTGCTCGCCACCGGGCACTCATACAGAGGTTTTACGCCGCACCACTTTCAAACGTCACCAGCCGCCACTGTCTCTGGTACACCCAGATGCTACACTAGTCTCCGGTACACACAGATGCTACACTATTCTCCGGTACGCACAGATGTTATACTATTCTCCGGTACACACAGACGTTACACTAGTCTCTGGTACACACAGATGCTACACTAGTCTCCGGTACACACAGATGCTATACTATTCTCCGGTACACACAGATGCTACACTAGTCTCCGGTACACACATATGCTACACTATTCTCCGGTACGCACAGATGTTATACTATTCTCCGGTACACACAGATGCTACACTAGTCTCTGGTACACACAGATGCTACACTAGTCTCCGGTACACACATATGCTACACTATTCTCCGGTACGCACAGATGTTATACTATTCTCCGGTACACACAGATGCTACACTAGTCTCTGGTACACACAGAAGCTACACTAGTCTCCGGTACACACAGATGCTACACTAGTCTCCGGTACACACAGATGCTACACTATTCTCCGGTACACACAGATGTTACACTAGTCTCCGGTACACACAGATGCTACACTATTCTCCGGTACGCACAGATGCTACACTATTCTCCGGTACGCACAGATGTTATACTATTCTCCGGTACGCACAGATGCTACACTATTCTCCGGTACACACAGATGCTACACTAGTCTCCGGTACACACAGATGCTACACTAGTCTCCGGTACACACAGATGCTACACTAGTCTCCGGTACACACAGATGCTACACTAGTCTCCGGTACACACAGATGCTACACTAGTCTCTGGTACACACAGATGCTACACTAGTCTCCGGTACACACAGATGCTACACTAGTCTCCGGTACACACAGATGCTACACTAGTCTCCGGTACACACAGATGCTACACTAGTCTCTGGTACACACAGATGCTACACTAGTCTCCGGTACACACAGATGCTACACTAGTCTCCGGTACGCACAGATGCTACACTAGTCTCCGGTACGCACAGATGCTACACTATTCTCCGGTACGCACAGACGTTATACTATTCTCCGGTACACACAGACGTTACACTAGTCTCTGGTACACACAGATGCTACACTAGTCTCCGGTACACACAGATGCTACACTAGTCTCCGGTACACACAGATGCTACACTAGTCTCCGGTACGCACAGATGCTACACTAGTCTCCGGTACGCACAGATGCTACACTATTCTCCGGTCCGCACAGATGTTACACTATTCTCCGGTACACACAGATGCTACACTAGTCTCCGGTACACACAGATGCTACACTAGTCTCCGGTACGCACAGATGCTACACTATTCTCCGGTACGCACAGATGTTACACTATTCTCCGGTACACACAGACGTTATACTAGTCTCTGGTACACACAGATGCTACACTAGTCTCCGGTACACACAGATGCTACACTAGTCTCCGGTACACACAGATGCTACACTAGTCTCCGGTACGCACAGATGCTACACTAGTCTCCGGTACGCACAGATGCTACACTATTCTCCGGTACGCACAGATGTTACACTATTCTCCGGTACACACAGACGTTATACTAGTCTCTGGTACACACAGATGCTACACTAGTCTCCGGTACACACAGATGCTACACTAGTCTCCGGTACACACAGATGCTACACTAGTCTCCGGTACGCACAGATGCTACACTAGTCTCCGGTACGCACAGATGCTACACTATTCTCCGGTACGCACAGATGTTACACTATTCTCCGGTACACACAGATGCTACACTAGTCTCCGGTACACACAGATGCTACACTAGTCTCCGGTACACACAGATGCTACACTATTCTCCGGTACACACAGATGTTACACTAGTCTCTGGTACACACAGATGCTACACTATTCTCCGGTACGCACAGATGTTACACTATTCTCCGGTACACACAGATGCTACACTAGTCTCCGGTACACACAGATGCTACACTAGTCTCCGGTACACACAGATGCTACACTATTCTCCGGTACACACAGATGTTACACTAGTCTCCGGTACGCACAGATGTTACACTATTCTCCGGTACGCACAGATGTTACACTATTCTCCGGTACACACAGACGTTATACTAGTCTCCGGTACACACAGATGCTACACTAGTCTCCGGTACACACAGATGCTACACTAGTCTCCGGTACACACAGATGCTACACTAGTCTCCGGTACGCACAGATGCTACACTAGTCTCCGGTACGCACAGATGCTACACTATTCTCCGGTACGCACAGATGTTACACTATTCTCCGGTACACACAGACGTTATACTAGTCTCTGGTACACACAGATGCTACACTAGTCTCCGGTACACACAGATGCTACACTAGTCTCCGGTACACACAGATGCTACACTAGTCTCCGGTACGCACAGATGCTACACTAGTCTCCGGTACGCACAGATGCTACACTATTCTCCGGTACGCACAGATGTTACACTATTCTCCGGTACACACAGATGCTACACTAGTCTCCGGTACACACAGATGCTACACTAGTCTCCGGTACACACAGATGCTACACTATTCTCCGGTACACACAGATGTTACACTAGTCTCCGGTACACACAGATGCTACACTAGTCTCCGGTACACACAGATGCTACACTAGTCTCCGGTACACACAGATGCTACACTATTCTCCGGTACACACAGATGCTACACTAGTCTCCGGTACACACAGATGCTACACTAGTCTCCGGTACACACAGATGCTACACTATTCTCCGGTACACACAGATGCTACACTATTCTCCGGTACGCACAGATGTTACACTATTCTCCGGTACACACAGATGCTACACTAGTCTCCGGTACACACAGATGCTACACTAGTCTCCGGTACACACAGATGCTACACTATTCTCCGGTACACACAGATGTTACACTAGTCTCCGGTACACACAGATGCTACACTATTCTCCGGTACGCACAGATGCTACACTAGTCTCCGGTACGCACAGATGCTACACTAGTCTCCGGTACACACAGATGCTACACTATTCTCCGGTACACACAGATGTTACACTAGTCTCTGGTACACACAGATGCTACACTATTCTCCGGTACGCACAGATGCTACTCTATTCTCTGGTACGCACAGATGTTATACTAGTCTCCGGTACACACAGATGTTATACTAGTCTCCGGTACACACAGATGCTACACTAGTCTCCGGTACACACAGATGTTATACTATTCTCCGGTACACACAGACGTTACACTAGTCTCTGGTACACACAGATGCTACACCAGTTTCTGGTAAACAGATGTTATAATAATCTCTGGTACACACTGATAACACACTCCTCTGGCCTCGGTTACGGCATGCTTGGTTCACAGGCTTGATAAATGGGATCTGGTCGGCTGGGGTGAGGTTATATTAATTACTTATTAACAATATGAAGCTTCATACCGCACTTCTGCGGCTTCGACGCTCTGTGCGTAACAGGTGTTACTATTTCCCAATTCAAAGGTTCTCAATTTACCGACATCCAAAGAATGAAGGCTGAATCAGCCTTGCAGGGTCTCCGACTCTTGATCCAACGATGATTGCTTTGGTCAGCAGCAAATGTGTATCTCACTGAGCCACCCCGTAGACATAGCACACAGAACAGGGCATGCAGGTGGAGTCAATGTTCCTGCTGAGGAGGGGGCGGGGTTAAAGGACCGTTCATTGGGTAGGAGTGCAGATAAAAAAGTTTAGATCATATTCTTGTAAGGTGCAGGCATGAATCACACGTGGGTTAGGGTGTGGTTGCAGAGGTTGTTAACGCTCTCTGGAGCAGGGGTTGGTGCACGGACAGTTCACACGCAGGTGTGGGGGGCACGCACAGATCTAGGCTGGGACTGCAAGGCGCAATTACAGACTGCGATGACAAGGACAGTACAGTCGCTTGAAGCGCACGGAGAGTTCACTTCACAGGCAGAGAGCGCACGGAGAGTTCACAGGCAGAGAGCGCACGGAGAGCTCACTTCACAGGCTGAGAGCGCACGGAGAGTTCACTTCACAGGCAGAGAGCGCACGGAGAGTTCACTTCACAGGCAGAGAGCGCACGGAGAGTTCACTTCAAAGGCAGAGAGCGCACGGAGAGTTCACTTCACAGGCAGAGAGCGCACGGAGAGTTCAAAGCCTGAGAGCGCACAGACAGTTTGCACTTTGCAGGCTGCGGAGTTGGAAGTACAAAGGCAGTTCACTGGCTGGGGAGTGCAAGGATAGTTTACAGGCTAGTAGTGAACTGACAGCATACAGGCTAGGATGGGAGTGCTCGGACAGGTCAAAGGTTGGAAGAACAAAGGCAGCTCACTAGCTGAGGAGTGCAAGGATAGTTTACAGGCTGAAAGTGCAAAGGAAAGTTTAAAGGGCAAGGATGGGAGTGCTCGGACCGTTTACAGGCTGCGGGGTACGATAACAATTCACAGGCTGCAAATTGCAATAACTTTACACAGACCGGGAATACAAGGGCAGTTCACTAGTTTGGGAGTGCGTGAACGGTTTGAAGGCTGGGAACAGTTCACAGGCTGGGAGTGTGTGTTCAGTTCGCAGGCTGAGAGTTCCTAGGCCATTCATAGGCTGGCGTTGCGAGGACAGTTCACAGGCTGGGAGTGCCAGGGCATATCGCAGTGCAACCGCAGTTCCCTAGCAGGGGATTGTGCAGACACTTCACAGGCTGGGAGTAGGCAGACAGTTTACAGGCTGGGAGTGCGCAGACAGTTCACAGGCTGGGAGTGGGCAGGCAGTACACAGGCTGGGAGTGTGCAGACAGTTCACAGGCTGGGGGTGTGCAGACAGTTCACAGGCTGGGAGTGTGCAGACAGTTTACAGGCTGGGAGTGCGCAGACAGTTTACAGGCTGGGAGTGCGCAGACAGTTCACAGGCTGGGAGTGCGCAGACAGTTCACAGGCTGGGAGTGTGCAGACAGTTCACAGGCTGGGAGTGTGCAGACTGTTCACAGGCTGGGAGTGTGCAGACAGTTCACAGGCTGGGAGTACGCAGACAGTTCACTGGCTGCAAAATGCTAGGGCAGTTCACAGGCTGTGAATACAAAGGCAGTTCGACTAGCTAGCGAGTGCAAGGGCAGTTCACATGATGGGAGTGCGCAGACAGCACACAGGCTGGGAGCACAAGGGCAGTTCACATGATGGGAGTGCGCAGACAGCACACAGGCTGGGAGCACAAGGGCAGTTCACTAGCTGTGGAATGTGCAGCCAGTTCACAGGCTGGAAGTGTAAGGGCAGTTCACTAGCTGGGGAGTGCGAAGAGTTTACAGGCTAGGAGGACACAGGCAGTTCACACGCTGCAAGTATGTGGACAGTTCACAGGCTGGGAGTGCAGGGAGAAATTACAAACTGTGATAACAGGGATCGTACACTCCCACCCTCCACGAGTCCAGACGCACCTGTAGACGGCTCGAGAAGAGATGGAGGAACGACAAACCCTGAAAACCCACGCAGCCTTCAAAGCCGCCGCCTCTGCACACCACACCTTCCTCAAAACGGCAAAGAAAACAGCCTTTCAAATCAGCATCAACGCCAACGCACACAACAGCAAAGAACTCTTCACCATCATCAAGAAGTTCCCCAAACCCCTTAGCGAGAAAACAGAAGTCCCACCCTCCCAAGACCTCTGCAACAAACTCGGCGCCTACTTCCACCACAAGATCAAGCAGATCTACAACAGCTTCGACACCCAAGACCTGCCCATTACTCCCGCCGCCACCTCATGAGATGACGCTGTCCTTCAACTGATCCTGCTCAACTGGACCGCGCTCACCACAGACGACACCCTCAAGACCATGAAGAGCATTTACTCCGGAGCCCCCTCTCACCCCTGCCTGCACAACATCTTCCACAGAGCTGCCACCACCATCGACCCCGAACTACACCACACCATCAACTGCTCCATCGAGACCGCCACCTTTCCCGATAACTGGAAACACACCGAGATCAACCCCCTGCTGAAGAAACCGTCCACTGACCCAACAGACCTCAAGAACTTCAGACCCAGCTCCCTGCTCCACTTCCCACTCAAGGTCATCGAGAAGGCCATCAACGCCCAACTCTCCGAGTTCATCAAAGCCAACTATTTCCTGGACTCCTCTCAATCCGGATTCCGAGGCAACCACAGCACCGAGACCGCCCTCCTCTCTGCCACTGACGACATCCACTCCCTCCTCGACTGGGGAGAAACAGCAGCCCTCATCCTCCTCAACCTCTCGACCACCTTCGACACCATCTCTCACCGCACCCTAATCATGAGACTCCACGATGCCGGCCTCCACAACAAAGCCCTGGACTGGATCCGTTCCTTCCTCACCGGTTGAACACAGCGAGTCAGACTTCCCCCATTCCTCTCAGAACCCACAGAGATCAGCTGCGGAGTGCCTCAAGCCTCCTTCTTGAGCCCCATGCTTTTCAACATGTACATGGCCTCGCTCGCAGCCATCGTCAGGAGCCATGAACTCAACATTGTGACACCCGGCTAATTCTCTCCCTCACCAACGAGCCTACTATCACCAGAAACAACTTTCACAACGAGATGAAGGCCGTCACCACCTGGATGAGAAACAGCTGCCTCAAGCTCAACTCGGACAAGACCGAAGTCCTCATCCTGGGGCCCAACACATCTGCTTGGGAAGCCTCCTGGTGTCCCGCTGACCTAGGAACCGCCCCACATCCACTGACCATGCACGAAACCTCCGGACTCTTCGCTCACCATGAACCACCAGATCAACGCCGTCACCTCATCATGCTTCCACGCCCTTCGCATGCTTCGGAAGACCTTCAGATGGATCCCCACTGAGGCCAGGAAGACGGTCACCCACACACTCATCAGCAGTAGACTCGACTATGTCAACGCACTCTATGCAGGCGCCACCCAGAAACTCCTCAAGAAACTTCAGAACGTGCTGAGGGCTGCAGCCAGACTGGTCCTCAACATCACCCGCCGCAGCCACATCCTGAACACCTACGAGAACTCCACTAGCTCCCAGTCAACAAAAGAGTCACCTTCAAGCTCCTTACACGCCTACAAAGCCACCCGCGACACCGGATCAGCATACCTGAACTACCGCCTCTCATTCCACGTACCCACCAGACACCTCCGCTCTGCCCAACAGGCCTCGCCACCGTCCCTCTGATACGCAAGACCAGGACCGGAGGAAGATCCTTCTCCTACCTTGCCGCCATATCCTGGTACGCCATGACTCTCCACCTCAGGCTATCCCCGTCGTTGACCCAATTCAGGAAGGATCTCAAGACCTGGCTCTTCGAATGAAACACAGCGCCCAGTCAGACCAGCAACCCCCACTCCCACACCCCCAGCGCATTGAGACCATCACAGGTGAGTAGCTGCGTTTAACAAGTACTGATTGATTGATTGATGGTACACTAGCTAAGGAGTACACAGACAGTTCACAGGTTGGAAGTGCCGCTGCACAACACAGGCTTGCATTGCAATGGCAGTTCACTAGCTGGGGAGTGCGCAGACAGTTCAATGGATGGAAGTCCACGGATAGTTCACAGGCTGGAAGTACAATGGCAGATTATTAGCTGGGGAGTGCGCAGACAGTTCACAGATTTGGGAGTGTGTGGACAGTTCACAGGCTGGAAGTACAAGGGCTGTTCACAGGCTGGGAGTGTGCAGACAGTTCACAGATTTGGGAGTGTGTGGACAGTTCACAGGCTGAAAGTACAAGGGCTGTTCACAGGCTAGGAGTGTGCAGACAGTTCACAGATTTGGGAGTGTGTGGACAGTTCACAGGCTGAAAGTACAAGGGCTGTTCACAGGCTAGGAGTGTGCAGACAGTTCACAGATTTGGGAGTGTGTGGACAGTTCACAGGCTGGAAGTACAAGGGCTGTTCACAGACTGGGAGTGTGCAGACAGTTCACAGATTTGGGAGTGTGTGGACAGTTCACAGGCTGGAAGTACATGGGCTGTTCACAGGCTGTGAGTGTGCAGACAGTTCACGGGCTGCTGATTTCCAGGCCAACTCTCAGTCTTGGAGAAGAAGGGCAGTTCACAGGCTTGAAGTGTGCGGACAGTTCACAGGTTTGGAGAGCTCGAACAGTTCACAGGCTGGTACTGAAGAGACAGTTCACAGGCTGGACGTACAAGGAAAGTTCACAGTTTGAAAGTGCAATGGCAGTTCATAGACTGGGAGTGTGCAAACAGTTAATATGTTGGGAGTACAAGGGTAGTTCACAGGCTGAGAGTGGCGTGGATAATTCTTAGGCTGGGGGTACAAGGGCAAGTCACAGTTTAGGGGTACACAGACAGTGCATTAGCTGATAAGTGTTTCCAGTTTACAGGCTGGGAGTACAAGGGTAGTTCACAGGCTGGGGATGCGGGGATAGTACAAAGGCTGGATGTGCATGGATTCTGGCAATATTAATGTTATCAGGATAGTACACACGCTGGGAGTGCAAGGACAGTGCACTAACTGAGGAATGCGCACAGTTCACAGGCTGGGAGTACACAGCGCTTAATTTGTAAAATAATAAGTGCCAGGACCCTGGCCAGGAGGCCACTGCTGCTTGCACCACCCATTGCCCCTGTCATCGTTGCCAATGACGGTACCAAAACAACTACTAACCATCTCTCGGCTGCAAGTGCGACAGTTCAGATGATTTCAGGTCCCTAAAGCTAAAGGAATGGCTGAGGAGGCAGGCATTAGTAATTTTTTATGTATATTGTATTCACAAACTACTGTTGTTCTGCTCATCTCTAAATTAGATGAGCAGCGCCACCATGTGACAGACTGTCATAAGTGTGGTGTTCATAATTAAGTGCCAGTGCTGAGCACCAGAAACCAATTAAATGCCAGTGCCAAGCACCAGAAACCACCAGCTCAAATTAAGCAGTGGGTATACAAAGGAAGCCCGCAGGCCTGGAGTGCGCCAACAGTTCACAGGCTGCAAGTGCCAGGACACTTCACAGGCTACGAGTACAAGGGCAGGTTACTAGTTGGGGAGGGAGTGGATAGTTCACAGACTGAGAATATGCCAGGAGTTCACAGACTGGGAGTACAAGGGTAGTTCACAGGCTGGGGTTGAGGGGATTGTACAAAGGCTGGGCGTGCATGGATTCTCTCAAGATTAAGGGTATTAGGATAGTGCACAGGGTGGGATCAAGCCTGTGCTGTGTAACTCTAGGCACATGTTTTCTGTTTGAGAAGGCTCCCTTGAGCTACTGAGCTGACAAGGTTGTGTTGATGCACATGCCCCAGTGAGTGGTAGGGAGACCTGAGAAGACTTTGGGCAGCATTTCCAGCACCCCCAAAATGACTCGTTGCTCTCTACTGATGAAGGAATTAATCCAGAAACACGCGTCTACAGTTACACAGTACAGGCTGCACAAACAAGGGTGAAAAATGAAAGACTACTACTGAAGTAAGAGTTATCATGCACTGCATTTACCATGATACATTGGGCAAATTGAGTGCTGGGATGTGAGGCAGTGTGCTCTCAACCTCCTTCTGTTTGAAAAAACTCTATTGACCTACTGAGCTGACGAGCTTGTGTTGATGCACCTGCGCCCAGTGAGTAGTACAGAGACCTGAGAAGACTTTGGGCAGCATTTCCAGCACCACCAAAATGACTTGTTGCTCTCTACTGATGAAGGAATGAATCCAGAAATGCATGTCTAGAGTTACACATCACAGACTGCAGCAACAAGGGTAAAAAAATAAAGACTAGTACTGAAGTAAGTGTTATCATGCACTGCATTTACCATGATGCATTGGGGCAACTAGAGTGCTGGGATGTGAAGCAATGTACTCCCACCCTCCTCCTGACTGTATTAAAACATTGGCTTCGTTTCGGCGCACCTCCACTTCTAAATCTCACCGCCCGCCATTGCATTGCTCATGTCACTGCTATACCTGTTCTGTGTGTGGGATGGAAGCTTGCACTCATGGTACCTTTTCCATCTCTGAGGGAAACCTGCATTGCTGATGCCCATCTAGTAGCTGCTGTTTGAGTGTGAGTAAAGTGTGCACTTCTGATGCCCATGTTGTACCTGTGAGAGTGTGTGTGTGTGTGTGTGCGTGTGTCCGTGTCTGTGGGAGAGTGACTGTTGCTGACTCAACCATACTTACTTTATGTGAACAAGAGAGCTTGCACTGCTAATGCCCCTGTAGTACTTGCCCTAAGTGTGCAAGGGACTTTTGAACTGCCCATGCCCATGTGATATGTGTTTGATTGGTGTACGAGGGACGCTTGCACGCCTGATGTCCCAATGGGGCCTGTTCTTTGAGTGTGTGCTAATGCGATACGTGTTTGATTAGTGTATGAGGGACGCTTGCATTCCTGATGTCCCAGTGGGGCCTGTTCTCTGAGTGTGAGGACGCTTGCACTCCTGATGTCCCCGTCAAACCTGTTCTGTGAGTGTGAGGGATGCTTCCACTCCACAGGACTTGTTCTCTGAGTGTGGGGGTAGGCTGCACTCTTGATGCCCCTGCAGTCCTTGGGCTTTGTTTGTGTTTGAGAAGCTTGCACTGCTGCTGCCTGCATTATACCTGTCTGGTAAAACAAACGTGCACATCTGATGCCCATTTGGTGCATGATTAGAGTGCGCAAGGGATATTTATGTGAATCATGTGTATATGTTGTATGTGTGTGTGGAGAGAGGGAAAGACTGGTTTGTTGTTGTCTGTGCTATTCTTCTTTTTGTAAGTGAGGGAAGCTTGCACTGCTCGTGCCCATGTGGTACTAGGTCTGTATGTGCTGGTTAGGAGCCTTTGTCTGTTTGGAGTAGGAGCATGCACAGCTGCTGCCTTGTGGGGCCTTCTACGGTCTAGCACAGGAATGTGCTCCCTCAGGAGAGTGGTCTGGGGACTGGTCATGAAGGCTGAACCTTGTTCTCCAGTTCCAAATTCAGCAGCTCTGACCATAGTGCCACATCCTCTTCCCCACTGAACACCATACTGCCCCACTGAGAGAAACTTGCACTGCCTTCAACTACAACCCAATTGTGCCCCGCTATAAACACCTGGATGCGACTTAATTTAAATTGCACACTAGACAAGAGCAATATGCTGCCTAAAAAAAAGTACCAACATCCTGGTAATAGCAAACACTCATAGGGAATGCAAGATTAAGTAAAGCATGGGAAATGTAAGCAGGATGTGTGCACTTTTTCATGAAACAATCCGTTTCTTATCTTCCTTCCACTCTTCTCCAACAAAAAGTTCAAATGCTTATTGATTTTGAATCATTCCATGAATTTATTCATTCATTTTTCAAGAAAAATTCTTTAAAGATGTACGTTATTCATTTTTAACAAAACAACAGCATTGCTTTTTTTTATACCCAATGCATTTCGGGTCATAGAACGGACCCTTCCTCAGGGGTCTATAACAAAGAAGAAATACAAAACACCAGATCAGGCTAATACTTTCTTATGTTGCAATAAACAGAATAATGCATTCACGACTATTTCAATATGCCCAAAACCATAAATGCATGTGCCCCTAGTTACGCTATCTGAAATGCATACACACGGAAAAGTTACATCACATTAAATGCTGTGTAAATGAGCTCCCTTTGGATCCCATGACATTCACGCTGCGTAACCAGCAAAACACTTAATATTGTACTTCATGGCGCGTTCAACCAAATTTTAGAACATAACGATAATTGGCTCTGTAGTTTCTCTAATCACTTACTTCCAAAGCATAAACTTCAGCGCCGGACTCGCCTGGCAATCTGTTGAACGAAAACCTTACTGCTGTGTACACCAATTCAAAAAGCTCGTGATGAGCCAATCATCATTCTCCTTCTTACGGTCACTCAGCGTGTGATGTGAGAGAGTGGCGCTAACAACCACCCTTCTCACGTGATAATTTTAACCAATCGTCATGGGGAGAGCGGGCGCTCCCTCTACACGTGACGCGAGCAGTTACTTAGCAACGTCGCTATACTTGCGCGCAAGTTTCCCGTATCACCCCCGTGTACATTTCAATATAAAACTCTGACTGATGGAAAATAAACCTTAGATTGCATTCTACATAATATCAGGCAACATAAAACATTGAGTGCTTAACCTATTAAACAATCACATAGTTCTCAATAATACTTCAACAGTATAGTGCATCCAAATGCCATATGTTATGAAGTTCTCAACAAAGCCAGTACAAATACAAAGAAAATCAAAATGTCTTTTTTATAGAAAACATGCAAGTTCTACACGGTCATTCATGCCATGGGGTTGCATGGAATGTAACTTTCTGATCCAGAAAAATTCAGCTCTTAATAATTGTTTGCGCGGATCCAAATCGCAACGTTGTTGAATAGCTTCCAAAATTGTAAATCTTAATTGTGCAATTTGGTGGCCAGCTTCCTGCCAATGCATGGCAACTGTTGACTTCTCATTCCTCATTCTGATATTACTTTTATGCTCCGTCATTCTTATTTTTACCTTGCGTTCTGTCTGGCCTACGTATAGTCTACCACATGGGCATTTAATGGCGTATATGACGTTCTTAGTATCACATGTACTAGAATGTAATAGAGGAATCTTAGTGCCTTTGGTTGGATGCGTTATTTCGTTGCCTAGCATTACGTTGTTGCAATGGATGCAGTTCTCACATTTCCGCATGCCTTTGTATGGGAAACGACCTTAACAACGCGGTCAAAACACTGCAGTACATTTAGATCGCTGCTTTTACAACGCAAGTCGTTACCACGACTTGCACTGGAGGGCGCTCTAGACTAAGGAATAGTGTGATTTACTATTCCAACACCTTCCCTACTGTACGTAGGCTGGAGTTGGAATAGTAAATCATACTATTCCTAAGTCCAGCGCAAGTCGTGGTAACAACTTGCGTTGTAAAGACAGCGATGTCATGTACCGCGATCTAATTGATCGCGTTGTTACATCATACATCCCTTTGAATACATGTTTTTCTCTCTTCTTTTTATTGCATAGATATTCTTTAATGTTCTTCGGTCTTTGAAAGGCAAATGTAATTTTTTCATCAAACAAAGGTTTCAAATCCGGTTCCAAATTGATCAATGCCCACTGTTTCTTGATAATGTTCCTTATTTTATTTGCTTGAGTAGAATGTTTCAAAACACAAACTGTTGGTGTCTTTTCACTAGAGGTTTTAGCTGTTAATAAAGTTTCTCTATCCAAATTTCCCACTTCGGTGATGGATTCCTCAATGATGTTCCTTGGGTATCCCCTCTTCGTGTATCTCAAGGCTTGATTGTGTATCGTTGTTAGAGCATCTGTCGGATTGGAAGTGATGCGAATATTTTTATGTCTAAATTTGAGTCAGAACACATTTTACAAGATCCAGAATGGAGTGAAGGACTGATACTATTCAAAAGATATATCGATGATATATTCATCATTTGGAGAGGTGATCAGAAGGTATTACAAAATAATATTTCTCGTCTTAACACGTCATGAACGAATTAAATTCACCCATCAAATGGACAAACGGCAAATCGCAGGAACATATCAAGAAACAGTGGGCATTGATCAATTTGGAACCGGATTTGAAACCTTTGTTTGATGAAAAAATTACATTTACCTTTCAAAGACCGAAGAACATTAAAGAATACCTATGCAATAAAAAGAAGAGAGAAAAACATGTATTCAAAGGCATGTGGAAATGTGAGAACTGCATCCATTGCAACAACGTAATGCTAGGCAACGAAATAACACATCCAACCAAAGGCACTAAGATTCCTCTATTACATTCTAGTACATTTGATACTAAGAACGTCATATACGCCATTAAATGCCCATGTGGTAGACTATACGTAGGCCAGACAGAACGCAAGGTAAAAATAAGAATGACGGAGCATAAAAGTAATATCAGAATGAGGAATGAGAAGTCAACAGTTGCCATGCATTGGCAGGAAGCTGGCCACCAAATTGCACAATTAAGATTTACAATTTTGGAAGCTATTCAACAACGTTGCGATTTGGATCCGCGCAAACAATTATTAAGAGCTGAATTTTTCTGGATCAGAAAGTTACATTCCATGCAACCCCATGGCATGAATGACCGTGTAGAACTTGCATGTTTTCTATAAAAAGACATTTTGATTTTCTTTGTATTTGTACTGGCTTTGCTCAGAACTTCATAACATATGGCATTTGGATGCACTATACTGTTGAAGTATTATTGAGAACTATGTGATTGTTTAATAGGTGAAGCACTCAATGTTTTATGTTGCCCGATATTATGTAGAATGCAATCTAAGGTTTATTTTCCATCAGTCAGAGTTTTATATTGAAATGTACACAGGGGTGATACGGGAAACTTGCGCTTAAGTATAGCGACGTTGCTAAGTAACTGCTCGCGTCACGTGTAGAGGGAGCGCCCGCTCTCCCCATGACGATTGGTTAAAATTATCACGTGAGAAGGGTGGTTGTTAGCGCCACTCTCTCACATCACACGCTGAGTGACCGTAAGAAGGAGAATGATGATTGGCTCATCACGAGCTTTTTGAATTGGTGTACACAGCAGTAAGGTTTTCGTTCAACAGATTGCCAGGCGAGTCCGGCGCTGAAGTTTATGCTTTGGAAGTAAGTGATTAGAGAAACCACGGAGCCAATTATCGTTATGTTCTAAAATTTGGTTGAACGCGCCATGAAGTACAATATTAAGTGTTTTGCTGGTTACGCAGCGTGAATGTCATGGGATTCAAAGGGAGCTCATTTACACAGCATTTAATGTGATGTAACTTTTCCGTGTGTATGCATTTCAGATAGCGTAACTAGGTGCACACGCATTTATGGTTTTGGGCATATTGAAATAGTCATGAATGCATTATTCTGTTTATTGCAACATAAGAAAGTATTAGCCTGATCTGGTTTTTTGTATTTCTTCTTTGTTATAGACCCCTGAGGAAGGGTCCGTTCTATGACCCGAAATGCATTGGGTATCAAAAAAAAGCAATGCTGTCGTCCACGACAGCTTCAACACCACGATCGCCCCGACAACCACTGAGACCTCCGCCCCCACGACCAACATCCGCACCAACCGCCTGCTCTCCTGGACCAACATAAACGACGACGACACCATCAAGATCATGAACACCATCCACTCCGGATCTCCGTCAGACCCATGCCCACACCACATCTTCAACAAAGCCAGCACCGCCATCGCACCCCATCTCCGGAAAGCCATCAACATTTCCTTCAAGACAGCAACCTTCCCAGAAAGCTGGAAGCACGCCGTGATCAACGCCTTACTCAAGAAACCCAAGGCGGACCCCAAGGACCTCAAGAACTTCCGGCCCATCTCCCTGCTCCCGTTCCCGGTGAAGGTCATCGAGAAGACCGTCAACAAACAACTGACCCGCTACCTCGAGGAGAACAGCATCTTGGACCCGTCCCAGTCCGGGTTTCGCATCAACCACAGCACCGAAACTGCCCTCATCGCCGCCACCGATGACATCAGGACCCTGCTAGACAACGGGGAGACCGCGGCCCTCATCCTCCTGGACCTGTCAGCCGCCTTCGACATGGTATGCCACCACACACTACGCACACGCCTCCACGACGCCGGGATCCAAGAGAAGGCCCTGGACTGGACCACCTCCTTCCTCTCCGGCAGAACACAGAGCGTCCGCCTCCCCCCCTTCCGCTCCAAAGCCACCGAGATCATCTGCGGCGTACCCCAGGGCTCATCCCTCAGCCCAACGCTGTTTAGCATCTACATGGCACCACTCGCCCACGTCGCCCGACTGCACGACCTCAACATCATCTCGTACGCCGATGACACCCAGCTGATTCTCTCCCTCACCAAGGACCCCCACACCGCCAAAACCAACCTCCATGAAGGAATGAAGGCCGTCGCCGAATGGATGAGGAACAGCCGACTGAAGCTGAACTCGGACAAGACGGAGGTCCTCATCCTTGGATCCACCCCCTCGGCCTGGGACGACTCCTGGTGGCCGACCGCACTGGGAACAGCTCCAACACCCACCGACCACGCACGCAACCTAGGGGTCATTCTCAACTCCACCCTCTCCATGACTAAGCAGGTCAATCCCGTCTCTTCCTCCTGCTTCAACACCCTCTGCATGCTCCGCAAGATCTACAAGTGGATCCCCACCGAAACGAGAAGAACGGTCACCCAGGCCCTCGTCAGCAGCAGGCTGGACTACGGAAACGCCCTCTACGCTGGAGCCTCTGCCAAACTCCTGAAGCGGCTGCAACGCATCCAGAACGCCTCTGCACGCCTGATCCTCGACATCCCTCGCCGCAGCCACATCACTCCCCACCTGAGAGACCTGCACTGGCTCCCCGTCAACAAGAGGATAACTTTCAAGCTCCTCACCCACGCACACAAGGCACTCCACAACACCGGACCTGCGTACCTCAACAGACGACTCAGCCTCTACACCCCCGCCAGCTTCACTCCGCCGACCTCTCCCTCGCCACAATCCCCTGCATCCGAAGAGCGACCTCCGGCGGCAGATCCTTCTCCCACCTCGCCGCCAAAACCTGGAACACCCTCCCCATCCACCTACGGCAGACCCAAGACCTGCTGACCTTCAGAAGACTCCTCAAGACCTGGCTCTTCGAGCAGTCTAAAAAACAAAATCTAAAATCTAAATCCGTATTTGTAAAGCGCGAACTACTCACCCTTACGGGTCTCAAGGCGCTGGGGGCCGTCGTGGAAATTAAGTTAGCTTTTGCCCAGGGTCACATGGTGCTGAGCTGCCGCCGGAGCCGGGGATCGAACCATGAACCCTATGCTCCGAAGGCAGCTGCCCTGGCCGCTGCACCACACCTCTCAGTAGCAGTAGCAGCACTCCTCCCCCCACCCCCCAGCGCCTTGAGACCCTCACGGGTATGTAGTGCGCTCTACAAATGCTATGATTGATTGATTGATTCAAAATTGATTGAGTTGTTAAAAATGAATAACGTACATCTTTAAAGAATTTTTCTTGGAAAATGAATGAATAAATTCATGGAATGATTCAAAATCAATAAGCATTTGAACTTTTTGTTGGAGAAGAGTGGAAGGAAGATAAGAAACGGATTGTTTCATGAAAAAGTGCACACATCTAAGGGACTGGCTCGCCAGCCCCACGCAGTTGTGAACATTTTAGGCACTGCCAGACACAGTGTAACAGATGGAGTAGCACAAAAAATTAAGTGATTGAAAACTTGGCATTAATTTAGAAATTTTGAGTGCACTTAGAAAACAGAACTGTAAATGTAAGCAGGAACAACATGGTTACCTTAACACTTTTACACTCACTATTCAGAAATCAGTGAGTGATTTTGCCTGAAAAGTTAAGGACATGACTACACAGGCCCGGAAGGGACCCATTTTAATGTCCATTGCTTATATCCTTACAAAATGTAAGCAGTATGGTTTAAAAAGACCACATCCGTGAACACAGAGACGCGGTACACATTTTGTTTACCAATCCACCCATCAATCAGGCTTTGCAGTACCTCGAGGATTGGTGCATTTCCCCACCTGGGAAAAACAATGCTGTTCAAAGAAAGACAAGAAAATAAAAGTAGCGCTTCACTGGCAAACTCTGTAAAGTGACACTAATGTGTTTGGGTGTGAATAAAATCAATCTGGCCACTTTGGGACCACTCTGTCTTGCTTTATTTCGTTTTTTATTTATTTTTCATATGTTGAACCTTTTATTCCCAAAGCTGCACAGTGGAAAAGAAAAATGTCAGAAAACGACGACAAAAGTGTTTTTATTTTTTGGGTCCATTTCACAGGGGAACAAATAAACGAAAGGAGGAAAGAGAGGGTGAGAAAGGTTTCTTGAAGTCACGGTTTTCAGTAAGTGAGAAGTAGCTAGTCATAAAGAGAGGGAATAAGAGAGAGGGGGGCAGCTGCCAGCGGCAGAGCAGAAGTGGACACTGTCCTTGTCTTCTCTGAGCAAGAAGGAAAATTGTATTTTTCCTTCTCTGCCCGCCACGCCCGTCCCCGAACGCCGAGCCTTCTCTGTAGGCTTTGGCTATTCTGCCTTCCTGGCTGGGACGAATGTTTAAAATAAAAAAGTAGGGGAACGGAATCTATTGAATAAAAGAAGTTGGGGCGCGCCGTGCCCTGCCGATCCCGCCCACTTCGACCACTGCTTGCACTTGATTCAAGACGAGCCTGCACAGCTCTGCACATTGCACCTCCCCCGCATGCGGCACCACTCCCTTTCTATCCTTAACGCCACCTCCCCCGTCCGACACTACTAATCGTCTAGGCTTTTGTGTAAAACAGACTGTGCTCACCAAGATTCACTAATTTACACCATAAGTACCTCATTGTAGCAGCCCAGCAAATTTAACCAACACAAACAACAATCGCAGGACTGCAGGTGGCAGTCAGCAGCGTACACACAAAAACACACCCGCGCGGTCCATGTGTAGTAGTAGCATAATAGTTTGTGTGTCAAATAAGCACTTGCTACGCCCGTTCCCCTGGTCTGTGTATTACTAAAGCTTACATGCTCCAGCTTACAAACACTATAAACTCTTGATGCTGCCAGTGCTACTTTGTTACACCGTCCCCGACGCGGCCTGGCCACACACACAGCCACTGTTTATCCGCCCGGCCCGTCCCCAGGTCAGTTAATTCTCTTTAAACCAATTAGGATTAGCGCCGGCCCACAATGCCCTTGTGGGTCCGTCCTCTTCATGCTCTGGTGCTGGCGGCGGCAGCCCACGGGGAGGCCTGGTTCGTACACCTCTGAGGCATGAATACTTCATCGAGCCTTGGGTTACGGAATACGATCCCGCCCCGTCTCTGGCCTGGAGCCTGAAGGCCTAGCTCCATGGCGACGACGCCCCCGGTGGAATTTACTGTGACCTGAAACTTAAGTCCATACAGTGGGTTTTTAGGATGGGTAGTAGGGCGAGGTAGAGCTCCTGGTGAGCCTTAAAAAGCGTCTCTTTCTAGATGACAGTGAGGGACGTCAATTCAAAGTGAATCAGCCCCAGCGTCCCCCTGAAGCGAGCCACTGAACGCGGGCGCCATGGCGAAGATGCTGCCGGCCCAGGAGGCCGCCAAGATCTACCACACCAACTACGTGCGGAACGCGCGCGCCATCGGCGTGCTCTGGGCCGTCTTCACGATCTGCTTCACCATCATCATGGTGGTGATCTTCATCCAGCCCTACTGGATCGGGGACAGCATCAACACCCCGCAGGCCGGCTACTTCGGCCTCTTCAGCTACTGCATCGGCAACGCGCTCACCTCCGAGCTCATCTGCAAGGGCAGCGCCCTGGACTTCGCCAGCATCCCCTCCGGGGCCTTCAAGACCGCCATGTTCTTCGTGGGCATCTCCATGTTCCTGATCGTCGGCTCCATGCTCTGCTTTGGCCTCTTCTTCTTCTGTAACTCAGCCACTGTCTACAAGGTGTGCGCCTGGATGCAGCTGGCGGCCGGTGAGCTGGGCAGTGGGGGGCGGGCACGGGTGCAAGGTGAGGGGGCCAGAGGGGGGTGTACCCCCAGGACGCGGCCCTCTAGAGTGCCTCGGGATGTCAGCAATTAGAGTGTCTTTACTCCATGCAGATGTACAGTAAGGTCAAATAAGGTACATACCAGAGGATTTCTTTTAATTACTCCGTGCGGTGACAATTAAATGCTTGGGGGCGCTGTAGTCCCTCCAGGGACAGTGACAGGAGTGCCCTGGGTGCCCTTCATTCCGTGCAGTGATACAGTGAGCTACGAAGCCAGAGATGCCAAGGTGTGTATAAAATCTAATGTGGGGCGATACATACAGTGAAAAAGAACGTTTTAAGCAGCCAGCCGCTCTAGCCCCAGTCCTAGCTTTGCATAACACCCGTGTTACAAACTCTGTTTCCTACTGTAGTATCTCTTGTACTGTTCGCCAGCCCTTTCTCCTCTCCATGCACTCTTAGCCAGTCTCCAGCCTTGTATAACACTCTCGTAATGGAAACTGTTTCTTACCGCGCGCTCTCTTGCACTCTTCGCTAGCCGTCTGTCTACTCCATGCACTTTGCCCAGTTTCCAGTCTTGTTGTATGCTCTTTTCTACAGGTCCCTCTAGTTTCTATTCACTCAATCGCAGGATCTTTTATTGTGCTCCAGACTCCATTCCACGTCCCAGGCCTCACCTGTTCCATTCACTCCGGCCCTCAGTTGGGCACTGTGTTTTCTACAGTTTGTAACCCTGTCGTAGTCGGTTCCACACATTTTTGCGCAATCCACTGTGTTCCATGCTATCTTAATCAAACCCCTGTCATGTTTTATGAACTCTTTTCCAAACCCCTGTTTTGTTCTGTGTCCTCTCTCCTGAGCCCTGGTCTGTTCCAAGTTCGCTAATCTCAATTATTTCCATCCTGTCTGCTCTATTCTGTCAATTCATGGTCCATGTCTTTTTGACGCTTTTATACCCCCAAGCTCCTGTCTGCCCCATGCAGTGTTTACTAGGGCCCTGTGTGTTCCTCACACTTTTCACTAGGCCTACGTCTGTATTATGCACCCCACTGCCCCCGGCTATGTGTGTTCAAGGCACTCCTCTCCATGCCTGTTAGTGTAAATCCACTTTCCCGCGCTCATTTATTTCATGCAGTCTTTTCTAGACCACCCGGTGTTCCAAACAATCCACCTTGGGCCCTCCATCACTTTATATAATTTTACCCAGGCCCATCTCTGTTCCATGCATTATTCTCCAAACCCCTCTCTGTTCCATGTGTTCTTCTTCAGATGCCTCTCTGTTCCATGCGTTCTTCTCCGGATGCCTCTCTGTTCCATGCGTTCTTCTCCGGATGCCTCTCTGTTCCATGCGTTCTTCTCCGGATGCCTCTCTGTTCCATGCGTTCTTCTCCGGATGCCTCTCTGTTCCATGCGTTCTTCTCCGGATGCCTCTCTGTTCCATGCGTTCTTCTCCGGATGCCTCTCTGTTCCATGCGTTCTTCTCCGGATGCCTCTCTGTTCCATGCGTTCTTCTCCGGATGCCTCTCTGTTCCATGCATTCTTCTCCGGATGCCTCTCTGTTCCATGCATTCTTCTCCGGATGCCTCTCTGTTCCATGCATTCTTCTCCGGATGCCTCTCTGTTCCATGCATTCTTCTCCGGATGCCTCTCTGTTCCATGCATTCTTCTCCGGATGCCTCTCTGTTCCATGCATTCTTCTCCGGATGCCTCTCTGTTCTATGCATTCTTCTCCGGATGCCTCTCTGTTCCATGCATTCTTCTCCGGATGCCTCTCTGTTCCATGCATTCTTCTCCAGACGCCTCTCTGTTCCATGCACTCTTCTCCAGACGCCTCTCTGTTCCATGCATTCTTCTCCAGACGCCTCTCTGTTCCATGCATTCTTCTCCAGAACCTTCTCTGTGAAATGCATTCTTCTTCAGACGCCTCTCTGATCCATGCTGTAAGAAATTGGGTTATCGGTTGAGGGGGTGGAAGCTCCACTCAGTCAAGAATCACAATGCTTGTCAGGGTGAACCACAAAAGTCACAAAATTAACCTCTGATTAACCCTCTGGTGGTAGCTTGGCACAAAAGCAGTCAGGCTTCACTTAGAAGCAATGAGTAAAGTATTTATGCAGCACTCAAACATTAATAGAGTGAAAACATAACACAAGAAAATCCCTCACCGAGTTATAAAATTAGGGTAGATTGTTTTAAATAAAATGAGATGCAACAGAGCGGTCCTCTGGTAGCAGCAGGTCAGCGCTCTGGGGAGCAATGCAGTCTGTCTCCTATAATGTCCACAGGTTCAGGAGTGTACTGAAGAGTGGCTCAGGAAGTCCAATATTTATAACTGGTGCCAGCCTTTGAAGTAGGGGAATTCCCTATACTACCCTATATCTGCTTCTGAAAGGTTCTTCCCTTCCCATGCCAAAGCTCCAGGAAGTCTAGGGTGACAAAAGGCTAGTGTCAGGTTCTTTTGTGTGCGCTGGAGGCAAGCCCTTTGAAGTATAAGTGGGACCTGGCACAGGTCTGCTCCCAGTCATCCTGCCTACACCCAGTCCCCTTTGTCTTACTGTCTGGTAGGAATACACAAATCCCAACAACAGAGCCATTCATAGTCATGTCACCCAGGATACTGGCAGAAGGCACAAATGGTTAGGACAAGAATATGCCAACTTTCTAAAAGTGAATTTTTCAGAATTGTGACTTAAAATCCAACTTTATTATTAAAGAGGATTTTGAATTACAGTTCATTTGAATGTAAATATGACATCCCTACCTGCTATCAATCCAAAGTTATCACTTATGAAATGTAATAAGGTAACCCAGTGTTTGTCAGTGGGAGAGAGAGGCCTTGCAACAGTGGAAAACAATTTTTGGAGTTTTTCACTACCAGAACATGTAGAACATAAACCTACATTTCCTACTTTTTATGTGTAATCCACCCTGCCCTGTGAGCCTTTAGGGTCTACCTTACGGGTGGAGTATATGTATTAAAAAGTAAGGTTTAGGCCTTCCAAAAGGTTTATATTGCCAGGTCTCAATGGCAGTTTAAAACTGCACTACAGGTTGCAATGGCAGGCCTGAGGCATGTTTTAAAGTTTTACTTTAGTGGGTTACATATTGAGTTCTGCTGCCCACTTTTAAGCATGTACTTTACAGGGCCTGGCTCCATGTAGTACCTTTTATTAGGAACTTACAAGTAAATTAAATGTGGCAATTATATGTAGAACAATTTTACCATGTTTGAAAGTGAGAGCACTTTAGCACTAGTTAGCAGTGGTAAAGTGCTTAGGGTCCTAAAAGCCAACACAAATGGATTCGGCAAAGGAAGAGAGTGAAGGCAAAAAGTTTGGGGCGACCCGGCACACAGGGTCAGGCCCAACACATGCAATCTTCTCCAGACCCCTCTCTGTTACACACCTTCTTCTCCAGACTCTTCTCTGTTCTATGCATTTTTCTCCTGACCCTGTCCCTGTCTCTGTTACATGCATTCTTCTCCTGACCACTCTCTATTAGATGCATTCTTCTCCAGATCCCACTCCTATCTGTTACATGCATTCTTCTCCAGACCACTTTCTGGTAAAGCATTCTTCTCTAGATCATTGTGTGCTCCATGCATTCTTATCCAGACCCCCTCTCTGTTCAATGCATTCTTCTGGATGTTTAACAGGACCATGCACTTTTCTTCTGACCCCTTTCTAGTCCAGGCACTCTGTCCCAGCACCTTTTCTGCTCCACTCTCTTAGCCTCATTTAATTTGATATCCCTGTCTGTCTGTGCCCTGTGCCACAAGTTCCGGTCAGACCCATGCAGTCTGCCACTTGCCTCTCCCTGTTCTATCCATTACTGCCCCATGCTCCTGTTAGCCCCATGCACTCTTCCACAAGACCCTGTCTTTTCTGTGCCCTCAGCTCCTGTCTTCCCCATGCATTCTTTCACAGGCCCCTGTCTTTTCTTTGCCCTTTGCTCCTGCCAGACCTAGGCATTCCTGTAGTGTCGTAGGTTGCAAGGGGCTGGTACACTAATGACACCAAAGAAGGGGAGTTTTTTTGTTTCCCCCATGGGTGCCCGGACAGTCGTTTAGCCTGGCGTCCTGATGTCAAGAGTTAAAAAAAAAGGTGGCCTGTTTAGGTGGGGCAGGTCAGTTAAGTAGTACCTCTGTTTCTGTGTGATTATTTGCATGACTGCCAGCACGCGACACAACACTGGTGAGTTAGGTTCTGCACTGGACCCTCTGCATGTCACAGCAGCCTCTCCACCCTGCTGCCTCACGTCTCCATTCGCTTCCACACAATGCTTTTCACAGCTGCCCACCCCTGTACTAAAGCTCCATAAGGGCGCAACTCTCCAGCCTGTGCTTGACATCCCTGCAGGCTGCCCGAGACCTGTCGGGCCCACCCTACGCCGTCACGGTCCACTCATGTTGCCACGCGGGAGTGGTCCCTGACTGTGTGGTCCCATGGGCCCCCTCCTCATTATGACAGCATTCTGGCACTCAGTCCTGTGGTCGCCTGCCCTGGATCCAATCCAGGAGTGCCCCCGGCCTTTGAATCTCTGGGAGCTCTTCCATGCAGTAGTTCTTCAGCCTGCAGACTTCGCCTGGTGCGCCAGCACATAGAGGCTTCATCCAAGCCTTGGCAACCGCAAGCAAACAACCTCCGCTGCTAGAAGGCTGCCTTCCTCAGGTACCTTAGAGGCCTTGCCACTAGCCCCAAGAGACTCAAACTCTAGGGTCACATTTACCAGCGCTTCAGATGACTTCCCCACTGCGCACCTTGTGCCAGCTTTGCACCACACCTGGTGCATCACTGCAGCCCTTGCGACAGCAGCTCACATGACTCCTGGCCATGGAGGAGACAGTCCAGCACGCACCCGTCAAAATGTAGCCTGTCAACACTATCAGCAAGGAACCCCAAAAGACAAGATCAGAGACAGCCAAGTCCAGGCCGACAAGCCAGCCCTGCAGATTGTGCATAAGGCCTTACCCTCATCAAGGTGATTGCCCGGCTTGGGGTAAAAAGTGCACCGCCTGCTGGAAGTGAAACCACTTCTCCAAAGTATGCTGCTTGAACCCAAAAAAATCCAGCTCCCAGGCAAAACAGAGCGCGCGCACCGTTGACATCCATCCTGAGACAGTAGAAAACTGCAACATGGACGACGATGACGGACGGGGAGCCGTTCAACTGGTACAAACTGTAAAGCCAGAACATACAACCACATAGGCCACCCCAAGTGCCTCATCAAAGTACAAGACCAACCCATCATTGCCCTAAATGAAACGGGGGCCTCAATTAACTTCATGGCCGCTGACCTGTACCACAACTTGCCTACTCCACTCACACTCCACCCTACCAAGGTAGAAGTCCACGCTTTTGGAAACAGCGCACCCCTGAAGCCCGCAGGCGTTATAAACGCCAATATTGACCAAAAAGGTGCCACGACAAGGCAAAAATCTGCAAATCCAAAGAATGTACTGGCTTCTTCCTAAGTTGATAAACCGCCCAATACCTCTGGCAGGTCCGTTTCTCATTCAGCGTCCAAACCAATGACAATTACAAGCTAACACAAGAATTCACCTTGTTGCTTGATGGAATAGGGTGCCTCCGGGGCAAAGCCACCTGACTGTGTATCAACAAATCCAATGAACCACTGGTGCTTCACCACCAATTGATAGTGTTTCATCTTTGCCTCAAAGTGGAGCAAGAACCGAGAACCTCAAGGAGGCTGGCATCATTGAAAGAGTGACAGGTGCCACCCCATGGGTCTCCCCCATCGTCGTAGCCAAGAAGCCCAAACAGTCAGAACCTGTGGGGATCTACCAAACCTGGCTTTTAAAAGAGAATGCTATTTGACACCCACAATAGATGATATCATTTGGGGACTATCAGAATAGAAATGGTTTTCAAAAATGGGTCTTAAGTCTGGATACCGCCAGATACCCCTACATCCGGTACTCACGCCCCATAACCACTTTTTCAACCCATATTGGCCTCCGGTGGTACACCAACTGAACTTCGGCATATCCAGTGCCATAGAAGTTTTCCAGAATATCATCAAAGAAGTGCTAACCAGACTTTCTGGTATCTTAAATGTGAGTGACAATATATTAATACATGTGCCGACTCTCACCAGTCACCACGCATGTTTGCATGTGGTGTTCACCAAGCTAAAAGATCGTGCTTTGATATTACACCAGGAAAAATGTGAGTTTCTACAAAGAAGCATCCACTTTTTCGGCTACCAGTTCTTTGGACGACATCGGGCCCGACCCTGCAGAGGTAAAAGACATTCAAGACGCTCCTGCTCTCAACTTGATTTCAGAAGACAGAAGTTTTTGGACCTCTTGCGTCTGGTTCATTGCAGAGCCTGTCTGGCCAAACTGTACCCCTCCGCAAGCTCACAAAAACCTCCAGTCCCTGGGTGTGTGGAGCAAGAACAAGCTTTCTGCAACACCAAAGAAGCGTTGTTGGCATGGACATCCTTAGAGTACTATGATTTGTTGAGAGAATCGTAACTGGCAGTTGATGCCAGCCCCACTAAATTAGGAGCAGTGCTGTCCAAAACGTCAAAGCTGTGGAGACTAAGCTTTGGTCGCCTATGCGAGCCAGACCCTAACATCCACAGAATAGCATTACTTGCAAATAGAAAGAGAAGCCAATGCGATCAATAGGGGATGCCGCCATTTCTATGTGTATCTGTATGGCCATCCTTTCACAGTCTACATGGACCACAAGCCACTGATCCCCTTGTTCAAAGGGTCCGCATCCAAGCCACCCCCATGGATCCATAAATGGATCCTGTAGCGACAAGAATTCAAATTTACCATCCAATACAGACCAGGCACCCGCAACCGTGTGGGCTTCCTATCACGGCATGCTCAGACACCCCAGCAGAAGTGAATAAAGCCCAAAACACCAAAGAATAAGTCACGCTTTTTGTGGAGCAGTCCAAACCGATACCCATGTCCCTATCGTACGTTGTGGTGGCTACTGAACAGGATGATTGCCTACAGATAGCCAACAAGGCAACCCGAACCAGTGACTGGAAAACGTTTATGCTGTCACTCAGCCTGTCGCACTGAAGATGCGAAGCTGATGCAACAAGCCCTATACCATGTACGGCAAGAGCTCTCTGTGACAGCAGAAGGGTGCCTCATGCGATAAGCCTGCTTGGTCCTCACCAGCAGCCTCATGCATCAAGTGATTCAACTAGTCCACAGGGCCCACCAAGGGCTAGTGAAGATGAAGATCTAACTCAGGAGTAAAGTCTGATTTCCTGGCCCAAACCAGCTCGTGGAAGAAACCGTTCGGGACTGCACCGCCTTCCAGGGGCCAACCAACCTGAACCTCCAGCCCCAGTCATCACCGAAGAAGGATCAACTGCCCCGTGGCAATGCGCCAGTACCAACTTCAACAGCCTTCCCAACAGCATACACATGCTCATCATCATAGACGATTTATTCAGATACCCGAGGTAGAAATTGTGGCATCTGTATCGGCATCCAAAGTCTTACCGAAGGTAGAAAAAAGTTTGGCCACCCAAAGGCTGATTGGAGAAATCCACACAGATAACAGACCCCCATTTAACAGCCGGTAATGGGCAGAATATCTCCAGTCTCTCAACACGAAACAGGCACATCACGCCCAGGCCAACAGAGAAGTAGAAAGGTTTGCCCAAAGTAATTAGAATAGAAGCAGCAGATGAAAGGAAGATCGAAAACGACATCCACACATTTTTGCGGGAATATCAAGTGACCTACCTTTCACTCCACCACAGGGATAGCACCCAGCCAACTGTGTCTAGGACGGGCGATAAGGGACACTATTCCTCATCATCCTCTGTGGGACGACCATCCTGATCCCCAGAATCACTCTGACTCCCGGCGGGCAAGCAACAATGAATACGCCTCGCTTTGGAGGCATGTTAAGCATCATCATATTCACCCAGGAGATCGAGTGCTTGTGCGCAATTGAAACTCCGGTGGTAAATTCTGTCTGCCATTCGAAGCAGTACCATGGACTGTCACAGCAGTGAAAGGGACCATTATAACCGCCAGGAGAGGCGCAGAAATAGTCACTCGGAACATCTCACATTTCATAAAGGTCCAGGCAAACCATGATTGCAACTTATTAGACCATGCATCCACCCAGAACAGACCTGTGGACACCTAAGCATATAGGGCTGCACAGGAACAGGTTGAAATACAGGTCCTGGCTGCCTCCACAGTGCAGGAGGTCCAACTTTCCCAGCCCTCTGAACAAAGCCCCTTGCTAGGGACCCACCCAGAAGCCTGCAACCTTCACCCAACAAGGGGGTGACTACCAGTATCACCTAAGATCTAACCCAGCCCCGTCACAGCGCTATAAAGACTTTGTATCTGATTACCAGAAGATACCAAGACGTCGCAGAGATCAGGGAACTAGACCCTTCCTGTTTTTCAAACTTATGTTGTTGTGTAGTTCTTTGGTTCAACCTATATTGTTTTGCTACTTCTGAATATGGGAGGGTTGTAGTGTTCTGGGTTGCAAGGGTCCAGCACACTAATGACACCAAAGGAGGGGTGTTTGTTTCCCCCATGGGCACACGGACAGTGGTTTAGCGGCGTCCTGACGTCAGGAGCTAAATAAAAAGGTGGCCCGTCTAGGCGGGGCCGGTTAAGTAGTACCTCTATGTCCGTGTGATTATTTGTCTGTCAGCATGCGATCCAACACTCTCCAGGCTTCTGTCAGACCCATGCACTCTGCCAAAGGCTCCTGTCTGTTTTATTCCTTTTTGACACCGATTCCTGTTGGATCTATGCACTCTTCAGTCCTCTTTCTGATCAGTGCAGTCCCTAGTTCCTGGAAATCGTTGGAGTGCCACTGTGTTGGACAATTAGCATGTTGCATAGTTTCAGAGGCGTGCAAAAGTTTGTTCATTAGGCCTGAGATGTAAACAGCAACTTTGTCCCCTTAGGGAACTCCAATTTTTTTTTTTTTAAAAAGAGCTACTTATGTTCAATGAAAATCATTCAGAGCTACTATTATTATTAGTATTGTAGTGTTGCAATAGTGACCACATCAGCCAAGATTACATTAGTGTCCGCCCTCTGCAAACTTTCCACCAGTGATTACCTCAGTGCATCTGGCAGGGTTGTCAGATGCAATTTAAAAAAAAAAGATGTTCTCATTTTGGAAAGCCTTTACATGGGCACTACGTAATAGTCATAGCCGCAACATCCCTGACACCAAGGTAATAAGATTAGTAATATGTCTCGTCAATGCCAAATGATTTATCACTCAAATACCAGCTTTAAATATATTTTGGAAATTCAAACATTATTTCTCCAAACATCAGCTTAGGAGATTTAAAAATACACACATTTTCGTCTCAAATACATACTTTTCAATTTTGGTACTCATACATCAATTAATTCTGCCAAGTAAAAGCTTCTAGTAGGCTGGGGTGCACACAGACAAACTACAGGCAGCTGGAGAGCTACTGGTAGCTCACGAGCTTGTCGTTGGAGAAGCCTTCTCTAGATTGATTAACCTTTGGTTATCTCAGATTAAAAAGGTAGAAAAACATAACACTTTTTTGCTATGTACATTTGAAAGAGTGGTCTTGCCCAAACTGCCAATGGTGACATGCAAAAGAAAATGTAAATGCTGTGCACATATTTTGCGGGGATGCACGAGGTCAGAAGTAGCATGCGTAAAGCTAAGAAGCACGTCAGGATCAAGCAATGAATAACGCTGAGAATGAGAGTGAGTGCGCCTGCGCGCGAGAGAGACTTCTAAACACTCTGAAAGAAGTGTGTATGACGCCGCTATCCTTAGCTCCGCCCCTGCTGAATGGGGAAATATTGACAGAGATGAAAAGAGGAATGCAGAGGGCTGGTGAAAGAAAAATGTCAAGCAAGGTGGGGAGGACTATAGGAGATAAACTCCAGAAACTAAGAGCAAGAGCTGTGGAGAGAGTGCCAGAAAGAGAGAGAGAAGAAGAAAGAGGAGCAGTAAAATTGTGACTAGGAGGAAATGCATTTACTAAAGAGCAAGAGAACGACAGAGGGATACAATAAACAGAAGTTCACGACGGGTACGAGATGAGAGTGACGAGATAGTGAGAGGGAGTAAAGGGGGAGATGAACAGGGCAGTTAAGACTAAAAAGACAAAGTGACAAAGAGCTAGAGTGAGAGGAAAATGATGATTGAAATTAACTGCATATCAATCAATCAATCAAAACGAGCTTTATTCGATTTTAGGCATTAAAATCATAAAAGCAGGCAGTTAAAACATATCATCTCACATCTAAAAATTACATTAAAACACATTAGATGGGTACAAATTCATAAAAAATTCATTTAACAATAACTATTTCTTTTACATCCGTGAAATAAAATTTATTATGCTGTGCTTAGTATATACCATCTCATATCTATGTTTCTCTCATATATTTTACATCTGGCATTCAAATATTTAGGGATTTTCTGGCTCTATGTACACTTTTTAAAAACCCACCATAGATCCAATACAGTAACAATTTCCCAACATCTGCAAGTACAAAAAGCAGGGCGACATTGTCTCCATCCCCCTGTTTTAATAACGGTATTATCCATCTTCGCCTTTCATTTTTGTAAAATTTACAGAATAGAATTACATGAATTGTTGTCTGTGGTGAAATGTTATCACAAGGACATCGGCAAAGTTCCCTTGACCAGTTGTTAATTTCTGGATGGCTGATCAAACGGTGGAAGGTCCCAAATCTAAAACGTGTTAACATGTACCTGTCATATCCCCCCGATATACATGTCAATTATGGTTGAATGTTATATGTTATGGTGATTAATTGATGTTCAACCACCGTAGGTTTATTCATTTCCAGGGTTAACCTATTTTCTTCCAGATGGGTCATGCAAGTTTTTTGAATTCCTTCAGATTAATAGAATTCATATTTTCAGGTAGGAAGAAATACTCTGGACGCCCGATGTCCTGCATAAAATTTCTTACATACTTCAACCAGGGAATCTTGCTGGCGTTATCTAATTTCATTGCATCAGTTATTATTTCCCTATTTAAACCAGTGCTAACAGAGGTCCAAATTCTGTGCCAGAGCAGCACCGGTTGTACCTTAATTAGATTAGAAATGTATGGTACTCCTAATTCACGATGGCAGTTGAAAACTGGAGCACTGGCCGGGACTGCCAATATAAATCTTAAGAAGGCATTTTCCACATATTGGATTGATGTACAGTCATAAAAAACCCAAATACCTGCCCCAAAAACTGCTATACTCGCACATTTAGCTTGATAGATTTTTAAGAGGATTTCTGGTGGCCTTTTTCCCAATTTTTTAGTAAAATTAATTAAGGCCGCGGTGGACTTCATAAACAGGAGGCTCCTGGTCTTAATCGCTTGGGCCCAAGACCCAGTGCGGTTAAAAAGAACACCCAGGTAACAAAAGAAGTTAATAGATTCCACCCTACTTCCCCCGGCTTGAAAACTTCTGTTCTTATGTTTCCCTCTCCCACAGGTCATAATGAAGCTTTTCTTTGCATTCATTTTTAGTCCAAGGTTGTCCATAAAACTTGTATAAAAAGTGAGAGCCCTCTGTAGGCCAATCTGGGTACGTGCCATGAGTACCGCATCGTCAGCGTAGAGAAGGGAGACTATCGGGCGTTTATTTACATATGGCGGATCCCCAGCGTTTGACACCAACTCCTGTTCCAAGGCATTTGTGTACAGAGTGAACAACAGTGGTGCCAAACGCAGCCTTGCCTCACTCCCCTCTCGACTTTAAACGGCACAGTACACTCTCCCTTGAGTCCGTAACGAACTTTTGCTGTAGCGCCAGAGTATAGCTGTCTTAAAAACTGGATTAAAATGGGGTCAACCTTTAAATCACTAAGAACGCCCCACAGCTTATTATGAATTACACACTCGAATGCAGCTATAAGGTCGACAAATGCCAAATAAAATTTCCCCGTTTTTGCCTGCGTGTACTTTCCAATTAAAATACTAAGGTTAAGAATCTGCTCGTTAATACCTAGACCAGGTCTAAAACCCTACTGTACATCACTTAAAATACTTTTTTCTTCCGCCCATTATTGCAACCGGTCTAAAATAATCCTGCCCGCTACCTTCATAAGGGAGTCTAACAAAGATATCGGACGGTAGCAGGCAGGATTTTCCCGATCCCCCTTTTTAACAAGCATTGGCATAGCCAATAGGTCTCGCTTTTGGGACCTTATAAGTATTTAGTTATGCAGCATAATATCCTTGGTGCAACAACATTAACTGTTGCATGGTTAAACACTTATAAGGCCCCAAAGGCGAGACCTATTGGCTATGCTAATGCTTGAGGTGGTGTTGAGTGGTGTTGAGGTGGTGCTTAGTGATGCTGTGGTGGTGCTGAGTGGTGTTGTAGTGGTGCTTAGTGATGCTGTTGTGGTACTTAGTGGTGCTGTGGTGATGGTGCTTAGTGATGCTGAGGTCGTGTTTAGAGGTGCTGAGTGATGCTGTGGTGGTGGTGTGGTGGTGCTGAGTGGTGCTGTGGTGGTGCTTAGTGATGCTGTTGTGGTACTTAGTGATGCTGTGGTGGTGGTGCTTATTGATGGTGAGGTGGTGTTGAGTTGTGTTGTGGTGGTGCTTGGTGATGCTGAGGTGGTGTTTAGTGGTGCTGTGGTGGTGCTGAGTGATTCTGTGGTGGTGCTGAGTGATTCTGTGGTGGTGCTGAGTGATTCTGTGGTGGTGCTGAGTGATTCTGTGGTGGTGCTGAGTGATTCTGTGGTGGTGCTGAGTGATTCTGTGGTGGTGCTGAGTGATGCTGTGGTGGTGCTGAGTGATGCTGAGGCTGTGTTGAGTTGTGTTGAGGTGGTGCTGAGTGATGCTGTGGTGGTGCTGAGTGGTGTTGTGGTGGTGCTTAGTGATGCTGTTGTGGTACTTAGTGATGCTATGTTGGTGGTGCTTATTGATGGTGAGGTGGTGTTTAGTGGTGTTGAGGTGGTGCTGAGTGATGCTGTGGTCGTGCTGAGTGATGCTGTGGTGGTGCAGAGTGATGCTGTGGTGGTGCAGAGTGATGCTTAGACGAGTTTTGAATTTAATCTATACATCCCGCTGTGTAGATAATTACACTCTAGGCACAGATAGATATGCATTATGCTGCCTTCTGCACAGCGACAAGCATGTGCAAGGCTGAGCGAGAAGGGGAAGATGTTTGACAGACTATGTACTTAGTGAGACTTTAAAATGAATGCATTTAAGCAGAGACAAACCTAGCCCATTGTATTGGCTTGTTGACTGTTTAACTCTTTGCTGTAAGCGTCCGTGGTGGCCTTGGGGCTGACAAGAATGCAGCCTGTTATGATGCCGATAACAGAGACAAGAGTATGCAGACTAAATAGGGGGCAGGTAGGATGTCTCAAATCCTATAGGCAGATAAGGGCCGCCTGTTAATGAATATCTGTAAAACAGGAACATGTGTAGACTCTGCTTCGGCTTCCTTTAATTCAAAAGATACATTGCCTTTTGCACCATTGCGCTTCTCTAATGCAAAGAAAGAAAATGAGCAATGTAAAAACTCCTCGTCTGCTGACAAAACACAGGCAAATGCACAAGCAGTGGTGACGTGATGTGTGGTGGGGGAGGGGGCATTAAAGCGCTTGTCCGAGCGAGAGGAAAGCCAGATGGCACCTCTGAGAAGGGAGGGGGTAGTGCGCGCAGTGTCTGTAAAACAGGAACATGTGTAGACTCTGCTTCGGCTTCCTTTAATTCAAAAGATACATTGCCTTTTGCACCATTGCGCTTCTCTAATGCAAAGAAAGAAAATGAGCAATGTAAAACTCCTCGTCTGCTGACAAAACACAGGCAAATGCAGATGCAGTGGTGACGTGATCTGTTCCTTTAATTCAAAAGATACATTGCCTTTTGCACCATTGCGCTTCTCTGATGCAAAGAAAGAAAATGAGCAATGTAAAAACTCCTCGTCTGCTGACAAAACACAGGCAAATGCAGATGCAATGGTGACGTGATCTGTGGTGGGGGAGGGGGCATTAAAGCGCTTGTCCGAGCCAGATGGCGCCTCTGAGAAGGGAGGGGGTAGTGTGCGCAGAGGAGCCATTAGAGAACACCCAGATGGCAGCTGCGCGCGTACACGCCATTGTGAACGCAAGCTGGAGGCCAGCAAAAGCCTCTCTGGTAGCACTTCAAAAACCCACTTACTAAATGTCTCGGCCAGAGCAGCGCTAAGCGCTGGCTCAGGCGAGACCTAAAAATGGGGACAATAATTGATTCAGACCAAGTACCTATAAAACCCCTTGCGCAGCATGCTTGTAAAACCTGTGTTAAAATTGGGCCCCACATTTCCAAATTCGACTTAAAAAGGTCAATTGGTACCCCATCCGGGCCAGGGGCCTTGCCGCTCCTGCTTGCCTTTATAGCCGAGGTAACGTCTTGTAGGGTGATATGGAAATCAATGGGCGTGAAATTCTGGTGTTTCCCCCGGTGTCTTGCCTACAGACTGCTTCCCTCTCACTGGCCTTCTGTAGGGAATAGACACTTGAAAAGAAATCCACCCAAGGGGCATATTTGCAACAGGCAGCGATAATTATCACTGACCTTGTATACCGCATTTTTTTCTATCGCTGGAATATTTCGCCAGACTAGCGTTGTATTAACAACGCTTAGCGCCATGGCGATGTATATTCCAGCTATAGCGCCCTTTTCCATGGAACATCGCTGGTTTTCCAGCGATGTTCCATGTAAAACGACGATATACTTGATGATACGACCCTGTGGTCGTATCACATGAATCCACCTCCCATGTTAGGTATGAATTAGTCAGGAATTTAACAGACGTTAAATTCCTGCGTTAAGGCATACTTAACGCGATTAAAATAATCGCTTCCCCGCATTGTAAATATCGCGAAGCTGCCTTCGCGATATTTACCCATGTTGTTTCCACAGACACGCCTACTTTGCATCTCATTAGCGATGCGAAGTTAGGCGTGCTGAAACGGGAGCAAAATCAGCAAAACACGCGATAGCGTGTCTTTGCTGATAAGGCGATATAATTATCTCCGCTTTTCGGCCGAAAACGGCCGCAAAAGCGGCGATAATTTTTATCGCCGCATTGTTAATATGCCCCCAAGTTCTTTCCTCTATTGCTACCTCAATTGACGGTGCGTCAGGTCTATTGTTAAGGAATGGGGCATTCACAGCTAACCAAAATTGTGAACTGTCCCTACTCGATGCTGCATCACTTAAATTCTTCCAAGCCTTCTCTTTTAATTCATTTGTCCTATTTCTCCTAGCTACGGTGTACAACTTTCTACAAATCCTAATCTCCTCTTTATCTCTTACTGATCTATGTAGAGCATTCTTTAAATTGGTATAACTTTTTGTACAATTATTATCGAACCATCCCTTACTGGTGTTACGGGTACCTTTACTTTCCATTTGCAACGTGCTTTTAACAATCTCAGTAATACAGGTGAAGGCTTTTAAAATGTTGTCATGTGTCGGACTGTCACTTAAACATATTGAAATTGGCACATACGCATTTGTGACTATTTGTTTACTTAGCTCCGCAGGGTCCCAGCTTGACCAGCGAATTGTGTAACCATTTTTTCTTCCCAATTCTATATTTTGCACCCATGCTACTTTATTGCAGTTTCTCCTTACTGTATTTGTTGGGGTTGCTATTTTTACACTTATCGCCAAGTGATCACTCATTACATTTCGATGAATATTGTACTCAATAACATAACTTGCATAACGGTTTGGCATGATAATAAAATCTATTGTCGAATCAGCTCCTCTGCCAATAAATGTATGACCAATCTCCACCTTAGGGGTACATAGGCAATTTGTAAAACCAAAATCGTGCTTATACAGAATCTCATTAAACAACTCTCCTTTATCTGTATGAGAGAAATGAATCGGTGGGTCATCTTCCTCCAGTGTTAAACCACATTTTCCTATTTCAGTCAAAGGACACAGGCCAACATTAAAATCCCCACCCCAAATAGGAATGATTTCAATCTCATCTTCTGATTTTAAGTTACTAATATCCTCGCTGAGCTTCTTCAGTATGGCGCCCAGTTGCCCTTTTTCAACATTGTTGTAGAAGTTAATAACAGCTAAAATACAGTTCACATCCAAGTGTATTAAAACAATTTTGATAGTAGATTTCAGAGCTAATCATATTAATCTTTTGTGCCCCGAGCAGATTTGAGACATATACACAAACTCCGCCCTTAGATCTTCCACTAGATGATTGGATAGCTGGTGTGTGGAATGTCTTAAATCCATTAATAGTTATTTCATCAATGGCCCAGGTCTCTTGCATACATAAAATATCAGTTATTAATAAAATCTAACCAAACTGTATCATTTACTTTATTCTTTAGACCCGCTATGTTCCAGAAAAGGACTCTACAGACTTTTGTTTCCTGATCAACTGTTTCAGATATAGTTACAGGCTGAATTATAAGTTCGCCCTCTGATTGCGGAACAGGATCAGGGTCTCCCATACTGCCCATCAATATGCAAGATCTACTCATATAATCTGTCTCGGTTAACTCCTCGCATTTAGGATTACTTTCCCCCTCGTCCAATAACTTAGCCTCAGTTAAACTAAACAAAACTGGTACAGGCTGAATTATAAGTTCGCCCTCTGATTGCGGAACAGGATCAGGGTCTCCCATACTGCCCATCAATATGCAAGATCTACTCATATAATCTGTCTCCGTTAACTCCTCGCATTTAGGATTACTTTCCCCCTCGTCCAATAACTTAGCCTCAGTTAAACTACACCAAACTGGTAGACATGGGGTTTCGGCACTATGATTGATTTCATTCCCTGATGAGTTCAACCTAATTGATGGTCAATCATTTTCATCTAAAGTTGTTAGTGGATCAAATCTATTTGATGTTACTAAGTTGAAGAGTGGACCATCTATGGCCTGTCTACGTGGTCCGCGATTTTTTGGTTTTGTAGAACACGTAGGTTGGTAAAAAAAAGCCCAATGGGAGAACTTGTATATTTGTGTAGGTAGGGCTAAGCTCTTGTGTTCTTAATAGGATTTCCCTTACCAATGTGGGTGATCCTAATGAGAAGGCGATACAATCACCTTCAAAGAGTTTGTTGTTATTTCCCACCCAATCAATTCTCCTCACCATCTTGAATTCCCTAAAAAGGGCACTAGTCAGACTTGTTCTGTTTCCCAACCAATGTATGGTTTTATTTCTTAGGGCAGGCCAAGTTTCCGTATCAGCTAAAGGCAAGGACGGAACATTTGCCAAAATATTAGTATAAGGTGTGGCAGCCGGCGGCAAATTTAGTATTTGTGAGCTATGCATTACCGCTGGAGCGTAACTGTCATTCTTGTGCTTTCCCCTCCCAACCGTCTTTCAGCTATTTTGTGATCTGTCCTTCCCATCTCATTTAATCTATGCGCCACTCCCTTTTGAGGGAAAATATTTTTCGTATTTACAGGTGTATTAGGATTTAATCCTTGTCCCTTGCCCTGTTCTCTCACCCCATGCGGTGCCTCTACTGTCAGAGAGGTTGCTTTTTGGGCTGCCTTCTCAGAGTATGTACTCGTACCCAATAATTTCTGGGGTTCTACGCCTCTTTCTTGAATGGCCTTATTCTGAGCTGTTAAGATTTTCTCTATGCCTACTTCTATTTTGTCCAATCTACCCGTAAGGATATTAATGGCTTGTGTAACAGACTCAGTTAAATCTTTAATGGCCGAAGACAGACTTACAGATTCACATGAGGTTGCATCGCATTTATTGTTTGCCTGTAATGCATTAGTAGTGCCTTTTTCCCTATGCATTTTATTTTTGGAGCCCTGAGATTTTCCCTGTAACTTTTTTGAATGAGTCCTAATTGGTCTAGGAGTAAGTTGTGTTGTATGCGATCCTTTAGATGTAATATCCAGTATCCTTAAATTAGGCGATTTACAGGATTTTTTGGGGGGAGGTAAGTGATCATTATCTAATTCCCCAAAAGAAATATCCTCGGAAATTACCTGGATACAGCCATTTTTTCGCTGCTCAAGGGGAGTGTCACCCAGGATGACATGCTCAGTAGCCTCTACACCCTTTGGAATAATATTTTTATCCTTTAGCTTTAGGGGTGGTGGTAATGGATCCACCGTGTCAATATTTAGTGTTTCTTCCACGGAGATTATCTGTCTTTCGATATCTCCGACTGCCCCGGTTAGATAGTTGAGCAGGGTCATATTAACTTTCCTATGCTTACTTGATGTTTTCGGTGTATGACTCACTGTCTGCTTTCTTTTTCCCATGGTACTGGCAACTAATTGGCTACTGCGACTAGGAGGTTAAAGCTCAATATCCTCAATGAGCTCAACCCGTCCCCTAACTCTCCCACACAAAATATAAAGTGCAACGTGCTTTTTCTATAATAATGTCAGACCCCAAAAAGGAAAGTGCAAGTATAGTTTGTTACCGCAAGATTTCAATTGTCATCAGGTTAAGAAATGAAGTAAAATAGCAATTTCAAATGACTGTACAAATACTGTTAAAATACTGTTAAAAATACAGACAAAGTGCAATGTTCAAAATATAAAGTTCGAAAAACAGTTCAAGAACAAGAACTATAAAGTGCAAATTATTTAAAGTCACGGATAAATGTCAAGTAAGTGACTGTGGACCTTGCCTCATTTGGTAATGTATATAACTAAACCAAAAACGTCCATATTTAAGGAAAGGTTTAATATTGCACAACCAGCTGGGCCACGAAGCGTGCACTTTCAAGACATGTAAGTAGAGTGCAGATACGTATTACACAGCCGAATACGAGTAATGGAGCACTCAAGCTTAAACAGTCACAGTACCTCTCAGTCAACTCCTGTTGGGGGACAGAATCCTAGGCGTTAGAGGGATGGCCCTGCCCTGCCTCTTCCTGCCAATGACGGTGAAGGACGGGCCCGCCCTTGGCCCGGGCTTTGCCCGGGCGCCACCCGCGCGCGTCCCGCGCTGCGTGAGGCGCTCGGTGCTTTTGTGGCGCCTCCGGGCGCGAGTGCAGCGTCAGGGAGGCGTCGAAGCTGCTGGGGGCTGCTGGGGGATGTAGTTTTCCTAGCCGTTCCCCTCACGGCGCATGGAAGAGAGTGTCAGCCGTTCCCCTCACGGCGTCTGTTTGTATGGCAAGGAGCCGTTCCCTTCACGGCGTTCAAGCGTCCCGCGCTGCAGGAGGGGCTCGGTGCTTTTGTGGCGCCTCCGGGCGCGAGTGCAGCGTCAGGGAGGCGTCGAAGCTGCTGGGGGATGTAGTTTTCCTAGCCGTTCCCCTCACGGCGCATGGAAGAGAGTGTCAGCCGTTCCCCTCACGGCGTCTGTTTGTATGGCAAGGAGCCGTTCCCTTCTCGGCGTTCAAGCGTCCCGCGCTGCGGGAGGCGCTCGGTGCTTTTGTGGCGCCTCCGGGCGCGAGTGCAGCGTCAGGGAGGCGTCGAAGCTGCTGGGGGCTGCTGGGGGATGTAGTTTTCCTAGCCGTTCCCTTCACGGCGCATGGAAGAGAGTGCATATCATTAGCATTTCGATCAGAAACATTTTACATAAGTGATGTTGACGGTGCCTGTGTGAATGAGGTGGGTAACACAATACGGAGAGCAGCAGGTTGGTAGGGCTGGCTAAACTGAAGTTTCATATGGGCACGACTGGCAAAGACATACACGCGGGCTAAATTAAATTTCTACAGTTAAACAAGCATACAGGCATGAACTATACATATTAGAGTGAAATAGTGTTTACTCACGTCCTTCTAGTGTCTAAAGATGGCCTTTCATTCCAGCTTTGATCTCCTGGATAAATGAAGTTGTGCGACTGCTTGGTAGTAGGATGTTCCGGCAGAATGAGCCAAGGAGACGGAAGGGCTAGGATTTGTAGGCAGCACAGGGGAGTTCCGGAGTACCTAGAAACTGATCTCAGTTTCCAGGTACATTTATCATGACATGCGATGAGAGGTAGTTGGGGCCCATGCCGTTTATTGCCTTGAAAACAAATGTCAGAAGGTTCAATAAAGCTATTTCTAGCAGCGACAGCCAGTCAGCGTGGTGACAGTATGATGGGATGGGAGTATGCCTAGGTTGACTGAATAAATTCTGATGGCAAAGTTTAGGACCTCGGCAAGTGCTTCAAAGGGGGATTTGGGCAAGCTTTTTAGTAAGCTACTGCAGTATCCAAGCTTACTGAGCGCTAGTGAGTTAATGAGTGTTTTTGCTGTGTTGAAAGGGATGTGATGGTGGATCTTGCATGAATTCAATAGATGGTATCCCCTCATGATTGCTGTGTGGTTGCTTAGCATTTCATGCTCATGTATGAGCTGGAAAAAGGCCCAAGATATCTGGTCATGGTGAACATTTTCAGAGTACTGGGAGAAAGTGGACTGAATTAGTTAGAGACGTTTGTGCAGATGAGAAGGGAAAGTATTGGCTCTCAGTTTGAGGAGTTTAGTAAGTGTGATGTTGGAGGAAAAATCTATTAATAAAGTAAGACAAAACAATTTTACACAATAATATGGTTTTAATCAATCAATCAATTGGGAAATTCAGCCAGTCTCAAAAAGAGACCAAAGTCTGAAGTTCAAAGTTCTGGATTACACGCAGTAGTATATATACTGGAAAAGGCACAAAAAACCACGGGTTTCAAATTCCTCTATGACGCAAATAGCAAGCTGGGCAGATAAGATATTACCTAAACGCGCAAGTATTTCTAAGAATGTACGTGTCTATGTTTAGCAGAAGCCCCCTCTTGTGGGATAGTTCCTAGAATAAAGGTGAGATAACATAGAAACACATTTTTGGTGTTCTGCATAGCGAGTGATTATCTCTTGGTTGACGTCAATGGGCCCAACCCATCCTTTATGACTTTAACATATTCTCAACTGGCTTGCGCTAAGGCAGAATCCACCCTTGTTAACACCCTGTGCTCAATGGCAGTGCAAAACAGTTTTTACTGTCAGCCTCGCCTTGTTTAACAGATCGAAGTGTGGTGGCCTTTTCTGTGATGTCTGTACTAAATGTTGATGTCCTATCAAGTTTGAGTCTGCAAAGAAATATAATCTATTTATGTGTTTCAGCGTATCTAAATTGGCCATGCAATCTTTATGTGCGTTTCCTAAAACTAATGTGCACTGTGACCTATTTCTGCAGAACCCACAGTTAACTTTTTTTAGCACGTCCATGTATTAGCCTAGGCCAGGTCACTACTTACATAGATTTAAAACTATCCCTTACCTGAAATGTTTGTATTGGGGTTTGGAATTTATATACTTGTGTGTGTGTCTATATAATGTATTCCTATTATTTCCCTACATCGGTGACCGTAGAAACTTCCAGTGACAGGTGGTAGTGAAATAGTCCAAGATACGTGACTGGAGCTGAGTAGTAAATGTAGTAAAGGAAAAAAAGTTATCAGCATAAAGGCAGTATGAGAACTCAAATGGGCAGATAATGTTACAGAGGATGATGGCCAGTGCTTAATTTGAGCCAATGATTGTCGGTGGGGACCACCGGCACTCATTTTTGGCGAGCGCCACTTATTTTTCTCCATCAGACATTTACAGAGAGCAAGAGGGAAATACAAAGTGGAAAGACAGAGGAAGAGAAAGACAGAAAAACCGCCATGAAGGGAGAAAGCGGGAACCTGCAAGAGTGGGATAGAGGGGCAGGGAGTGTACTAAAGTGGCATGAGATCGATTGAAGTCTACACAGTCTTGGTATTGGGCTTGCCTGACATTTAATAGCGCCAGCCGTGGGCTTCTGAGCAGAGTTTTGGGCACCAGCACTCCATCTTTTACAAAATTAGCACTGACAATGGTGCATGGTGAAAAAAAGACAGAAACATGCACCTACCCTTGTGGAACACTCACAGGAAGTGGCCTGGATTTTGAGCATCCAGGCAAGTAGGAAGTGAGGCATGTTTGAACCATGCCTGAGATGCCTAGTGATTTGAGAGAGGACAGTAGTCAATGGTTGTTCACAGTATCAAACGCAGTCAATAGGTCTAGGCATCTGAAGATGGCGGAAATGTGATTAGGATGGGCAGCATTGCGACATTTGATGGTCTGAGTGCAGTGTCTTTGAGGTTAGGATACGGAAACAAGACTGTAGGGAGTAAGTACGTTGTTAGATGACAGAGTGTGACCTGGTTAAAGACCAGATGTACAGTAACCTTAAAGAAAAAGTGAAGCAAAGCCACTGCTCAATAGATTTTTTTTTAAAGCGAGGTAGGACTTCAGATGTGGAATAAGTTGGGTAGGTAATGGGTGTGAGGGAATAGCTGAATAGAGAGGACAGACAAAAAAAGAACATTGTATATTTGAGCAAGGGGTTTGATGGCCTGGGGCAGAAAGCATCAGATCAATCAATCAATTCATCAATCAGTTTGGAATTGTACATCGCAGCTAATAGCCAGCGAGGGTATCCAGGCGCTATGTTCTTGCTGGGATCAGTCGAAGAGCCAGGTCTTGAGCCCCTTTCTGAATTCCGGGAGAGATGATGATGTACGGAGGAGAAGTCGTAGGCCGTTCCAGGATTTGGCGGTGAGATAGGAGAAGGATCGCCCCCAACTGTTGCTTTGGCAGATACAGGGAGTGTGTGTGAGGGCGAGCGGAGAGGAGCACAGGTGTCAAATCAATCAGTCAATCAATCAGTACTTGTGTACTGTGGCTTATTACCTTTGATGGTATCCAGGCACTGGGCTGTCTGGAGGGTTGGTGGACGTTCAGGCAATGGTTGATAAATGCTGGTCCTAGATCATGGAGAGCCTTGTAGGCGTGGGTCAGCATCTTGCATTGGCATCTTTTCTGAATGGGGAGCCAGTGGAGGTTCCCAAGGTGGGGGGTGATGTGAGTATTGATCCAGCGGGTTACTAGCAACAAGCATTCATACACAAAATACTCACCTGGGCCCATTCATTCACGCTAACTAATAATCACCGCTGGTGGGAATCAGTTGTACTCTTTATCAAATCCCTGCTACCAATTACCTTTTCTGATTGAAGAGTAATGACTTACCAATGGACCTTTGATAATTGGGGTTGAAATGAGATCATACAATACATAATTTCATTAACCACCTGAAATAACCACTGACTCGGGAAGTTTTAAAATGTTTATCTAAATTCTTTAGCAGAGTAAATTACAAATCACATAATACTTAATCGCATATCAAGGAGGACACATACTAAATAATCACCTATTAATCACAAATGACGGTCCCTCAGAAAGGAGAAGATAGAGACAGCAGTACAACTAAAGATTACACATTTATAGTTACCTAAAGGTGTGAAAACCAAACCCCTTGGCCAAGGAGTTGGAAAGATGGGTCCCAAGAAGGATGAAGACCAAGACCTCCGGACCAGGTTCAGGACAGGATAGGTGACCTCTCTGCCAACAACGCCTGCGTCGTTCCCCTCTCTGACACTTCGTTCCGCCTCGATTCTTCCGTGTCTTCTTCTAATAGAGTCCGCTGCCCCCACCTCAGGACCTCTTTGGACAGCAGTTCAGTCTGTAATCGATCAGCTCTCGTCTATGGCAACATCTGAGCCTAAGTGCCACCAGCTCTCTCTGCGCTCCTAAGCTGCTCCTCCTAAGCTCACTAATTAGCTAATTCTATATCTATTATACCCTTCTATGCCCATGTACCTCCCATTAATGTTTCAATATTATGGGCCCACTATTTCTGATTGGACAGGGGGTTGATCCTCACACCATGTCCATTTAGTTCAATTTTCTTAAGCCCATTGTTTTAAAATACCGCCCCTCTCAATTAATACATTTGCTTTATTTCCCACCCGTCTCACGACAAATTTTTAATACAAAGTGTATACAAAATGTATCAATTTGTAGGACATCTCAGATGAACGGTGAAGGTGATCAGCGGGTCATGTCCTTGGACATCTTCCAAGTTGACTTCATCGCTTTCCTTTGTTAGTTTTCAGGGCGCATGCGCCAATCACGTGGTTTCTTGAGCTGCTGTTTAGTCAACCCAGGCCCACTTTACGAACTAATAGAAATCAAAGAAGAAACATATTAAAATCAAAAATAAATGTTTTCACTGTATACCCCCTACTTCTACTCTACTCCCATTTAATTATAAATGTCTATCCCGCATTAGTAGTGTTAGAATACCACATTATTAATTGCAGCAATGCGAAAGCTTTAGCATGTGAGGACCTTAAGCGGGCATTTTAGCATGCACTGCGCAGAAGCAAAAGATTCCCTCCAAGCAAAGAAATACGTCATACCACGTGACATGGTTGACACATGCCCAGTAGAGTTCCCGCACTTTAGCGGCCATTTTGGATTAGACAAGGATTACTTATTAGTGGAAAACACATAGGCAAGCATCTTCTGGATAAAAATGTTGTGTTTGCACATTATTAATAAAGACATTACAGAGTTTTAGTACAAATTAATTAATACTGTGAGAGGATTGTTTCCGAGAAAGTCTCATTGTGAGTCCTTGCTCCATCAATCCCCTCTCTAATGGCGTTTCTGAGCCATCAAAACTACCTATAATCAGATCCCAACTTAACATATGTCTGTCACATTTTCATTTTTACATTGTCTATTTTTATCTTCTCCTTTCAGTTTCTTATAAATTTCACTTCTCAGATCTTCTAATTCCATTTCCTCCAATTTTCTTTTTTTGCCTTTTCCTGTCACCCTATATGTTTCCTTCTTTCTACAACATTTGCACCATATCATTATTGACAATACTGTTATTGCTATCCCTACTAAGGGTACTATTTGACCTATAAGGCCTTTCCCTACATTAGTAAACCAGGTACCAATTGACGCAATGCTATTTGTCAATCTTTCCCATACACTATCAACTTCCAGTGGTTTCAGTTCCTTATCAAGTTTAGTAATATTCTTTATATATGTTCCGATTTCTGCACTTTTGTCCGGAATATATGTGCAACAATGTTTCGTTTTCAACAATTTACAGACTCCGCCCTCTTTTGCTAATATTATATCAAGAGCAAGTCGATTTTGCATAACCATAGATCTAATCGCAATCATCTCCGCATTAATCATTAGAAATCCTCCAGCAGTATCCGTTGATAAACGATCAACCACTGTAGACAATTTACATATTTTCCTTGAGTTCAGTATTATTCCCACTGAAGGTATCAATGCACCAAATATATCACCTACAATTTCTGAAAAACTAGCTCTTTTACTACATGTTAATTCACTATTATTTTCATTGCTCCCAGTGTTTCTTTTTACGTGGTATACTTTTGGAAAAACTATTCCAAAATAACAACTTCCATACCATCGTGCAGGAAGCCTAAAGTAAGCCTTATTCCCACACACATAATAGATTCCAGGAAAAACTGAATCTGTTCCTCCTTTTAGTCCCCAACCTCCAAGAATTAAGAAATTATGTTCACATTCACTGGTACCAATAAAAACATTGTTATATTCACTCTTTAACCTATGAAGACACATTTTCCCTGTCTTTTCAAAATCTAGAGCCATAGCAGCTTGAGCCTTGCCAGGTGTATAAATACCCTCTTTCTCAGCCCAAGGTGGAAGATAAGCCTTATGCTCAGATGCCTTCTTTTGGAAATTCTGTCTTCTATCTTCAACTAAGTTTAAAAATATCTTCTCCTCTTCACGTATTAAACATGTTAAATTGCTTCTATGTGCATGTGTTATGTCTATCAACTTCATTGTTAAGAAAAATTCTCCCATAAATTGTGCGTCTTTACTACTAAGCACTGGGTTCAGATTCTTTCGAATAGGAACCTCTGAAAATATCACATCTATATTTGAATAATAATACTGAAGTTTCCCTGTTCTATAAAATAAACTAGTTAGTACACTACATGATATGCCATAAGTTAAAGGCAAATTATGATATGTTAGACCTTCTGCTACTGATTCAGGTAACTTCATACTGACATAAGTCACTAACTTCCATTGTATCTACATACTGAAACAATAATTTAGTAAAAACATTTAAACTAGTATCGTTATCTGTTACTACGTGATGAAAATCCGGTTCATCCTCTGCTTCTATTTCTACTCTATTACCTTTCAGGTTATCTATCCTTGCCTTGGTATCGTTGTTATTATTTTTGTCCATTATCATAAGGTAAGGAATTGCTACAATCACAACTAACCACACTATAAGCACCACTACCAGACTACATATGCATATAGCACAGCATCTTTTACAACATTTCCGTTTCGGTCTCCCAGAAACTCTGTCGTCAGCCATTGTTGACAAGGAAGATTTCTCTTCTTTTCTTTTTCTTTCAAAATTTTAACGTTATCAAGGTGGTTTCACTTCTTTTTCATAAGTCAGTTCTGCACTTGTTCCTTCGTCACCACTTTCACTTGACTCTGAACTCTCACATTCTTCGAGGATTATATAAGTCCAATCAGGACCTTTAAACTTATTGTTCACGAGTTTCAATCTTTTGCTTTTTCGTTTTTCAGTCCCACTTGTTTGTCCAGATAAGCTTGTTACTTCATTTACTTGTTCTGGGTCTTCACTTCGTGTTGCTATACAATATTTTACTCTTTTAATCACACTAGGCCAATGATCACCTTTTCTGACTCTCTTGTTTTGCACTGTATTTTCACTTTCCGAATCTTTTTCAATAATTTCTTTATTTTCAAGGTGTGGCACAATTTGTTTGTCCTCGATTTTAGTTTCCCCTTCTATCTGCTCTTGTTCAGGTCTTGTTGTAGTTTCTTCAGTTGCCTGAATGTCAGTTTCTGCTAACTGGCCCTGTTCAGGATTGACGTTTTCATGCTTGATGCGTTCTTGTTCGATATTTTCTTGGTTTTCTTCTCCCTGAACGTGTTTTTCTTGTCCTAACTGGTTCTGATCAGAGCTTATTGCACTCTGTACTTCTGCAGCCTGACGCGTTCTTCTAAACCTGTCTGTCCCTGCTCAAATTTTGTTGTTTTGTTGTCAATTTGAGCCCAATCTCCTTTCCCTATCTGGGCCTGCTCAGGTTCTCTTATTGTTTCAATCTCCCTATCCTGAGCTGGTTCTTCTTCGCCTATCTGGTCCTCACTAATTTCCTCTAATCTAGCTCTACTTCTTGTTTTGATGAAGACTTCAGGTATATCAACCACTGGTATCCAGTCCTGACTTGTGCTCGGTTGTTCTTCTTCAGCTGCTCTCGAATCTATCACTTGGGATTCTTCAGCTGTCCAACCTTCAGCTTCCTCAGCTATTGATTCTGTCTGAGGTTTTCTCTCTTCAGGAGCTGGCACCCTTTTGGTGTGGCTTACATGAATCCAATTAGGTAAGCCTGCACATTTCACTGCTGTGTTTGTAACCAATGTAACCTGACAAGGTTCGCCCCACCTGGGTGATAAACACGTTTCTCTGGAGTGATGCTTCACTACCACCCAGTCTCCAGGGTTCAGATCATGCTCTTGTTCAGGCTGCCTGGAAACTGCGTCTTCTCCAACCTGGTGAGAGACGGAACGCACAAGGTCAGCCAATGCTTTGCAATAATCTAGAACCATATCATCAGTTATGTTCAGCAGTTTATTTCCAGGTACATGGGCTTGTCTCATCGCTCTTCCCATGATGATTTCATGCGGACTCAATCCTGTATTTCTATCAGGAATGCTTCTGAGTCCCATTAAGACAAGAGGCAATGCATCTGGCCAATCTAACGATGTGGATGCACACATTTTTGACAATCTTGATTTTATTGTGCCATTCATTTGTTCAACCATTCCAGAAGCCTCTGGGCGGTACGCACAGTGCAATTTTTGTTCAATTTTAAATGCTTCACAGATAATTCGAATTACATCATTATTGAAGTGACTTCCTCTATCTGATTCCAAAGTTACTGGGAAACCGAACCGTGGAATGAGTTCTCGTAATAACAATTTTGCAACTGTTATGCTGTCATTCCTCCTGGTTGGGTAAGCCTCCACCCACCTTGAATACAGACACACTATGACAAGTACATATTTCAGTCCTTTATATGGTGGTAACTGAATGAAATCTAACTGTAATCTCACAAATGGACCCTCTGCCTTTCCAATTTTTCCCAAACCAATTACTGTTCTCCTTCCTGGATTATTCATTTGGCAAGTTAAGCACCTCTGGCAAAGACTCTCTGCTGCAGCCCTAAATTTTGGATTGTACCAACTTTGTCTGAAAAGTCAAATCATGGCATCTCTCCCTACATGTGTATCTCCATGATACATTCTGGCCATTTGTGAAATCAAGCAGTCAGGCATGACTGATCTGCCATCTGAATATACCCATACATCATCATCTGTTCTTCGGGTACACCCTATTTTCATCCAAACATCCCTTTCACTCTCTTCAGCATCATCCTGCAATCGTTTCACATCATTCCATGTTTCAGGTGTTGAACATAGCATAAGTTGGCAGCTGATTCCCATCCTTTCGACTTTTCTGTTTACCGACAATCTGTTTCTGGCACAGTGTTGAGCAATTAGGTCTGCGTATCTGTTAGCAGCTACCACCCAGTCATCTCCTGACTGGTGTGCGTCACATTTCACCACTGCCAATTCTTTTGGTGATTGTATTGCCTTCAATAATTCCTTTACAAACTGCCCATTTTTGATTGGGGATCCTGAAGAAGTCATGAAATCCCTCTGCATCCACAGTTGGCCAAAATCATGCACAACCCCGTACCCATATTGACTGTCCGTAAATATGGTTACTTTTATATTTTTCCCAATTTTGGAGGCTTTGATCAAAGCAATTAATTCAGCTACTTGTGCAGATTTGACTCCTGGTAAATAGGATGCTTCGACTATTTCAGAAAGTTCACATACAGCATAAGCTGCACTCAATTTGCCATCTTCATGCCTTAGGCATGAGCCGTCCACAAACAGCTCCCTGTCTGGGTTCTTCAAGGGAATTTCCTGTATGTCAGGACGCGGTTTGGTGCACAACTCTGTGACTTGCAAACAGTCATGTTCTGTGTCGTCCTGAACTTCTTCACAATATGGATCTGGTAATAATGTGGCAGGATTTACAATTGTGCACCTAGCTATGGTCACACTTTCAGCTCCTAGAATTATTCGCTCATATCTGGTCATCCGACTAGGTGTGAGATGCTGAGTTCTAGTTCTTGTCAACAGGATTACAACTGCATGTGGGACGAACACCTTGACAGGATGTCCCATTACTATTGACTCACTTTGTTCAATGCTCATACAGGTAGCCGCTACTGCTTTTAAGCAGCCTGGCAATGCTGCAGCCACTGGGTCCAATGTAGCAGAAAAATATGCTATAGGACGCCTGTCTAGTCCATGTCTTTGGGTTAGGACTGAAAGTGCACAACTTTCTCTTTCATAGCAAAACAGTGTGAATTCTTTTGTATAGTCAGGCATACCCAGGGCAGGTGCCTCACATAAAGCATTTCTTAATTTTACAAAGGCACTGGCACTTTCATCATCCCATTCAACTGGATCTTTTGCTTTCTTTTTGGTTAACTGAATTAAAGGCTTCGCTAGTAATGAAAACCCTAAAATCCATTGTCGACAGTATCCTACTAACCCTAGAAACATTCTCACCTCTCTTTGTGTTACTGGCATTTTCATTTGCTTAATTATTTTTATTCTCTCAGACGTTATTCTTCTCTTTCCTCTTTCAATTTGGTGTCCCAAATACTTAACTGCTGCTGTGCAAAATTGTAATTTCTCAGGTGACACTTTGTGTCCTTCCTCAGCCAAATGATTTAGTAATGCAATTGAGTCGGCAACACAATCGTCATGAGTTCTTGATGCGACTAACAAGTCGTCTATATATTGCACCAAGATTGAGTTCCTGGGCATTACTAATTTTTCTAAGCACCTTTTCAGTATCTGATTAAAAATGGAGGGACTTTCTGTGTACCCCTGAGGAACACGATTCCACACATTGACATGGTTTTCTAATTTAAACGAAAACAGATATTGACTATCTGGATGCAATGGAATTGAGAAAAATGCTTGGCACAGATCAATTACAGTAAACCATTCTGCATTCCATGGTATCGGGTATAGGATCACTGCAGGATTTGGTACTATAGGACAACAAGGTAACACCATTTTATTAATTTTCTGCAAATCCTGAACGATCCTATATTTTCCACTAGGCTTTTTCAGACCCATAATTGGCGAATTACAAGGGCTACTCATGACTTCTTTTAATATGCCTTGTTTCACCATTCTGCCAATTTCCTCAGTAACTCCTGCTTTTACTTCTGCACTCATTTTGTACTGTCTGGTATTTGGGAAAATTGCGCCTTCTTTTACAGTGATCTTCACTGGGTCTATTTTTGCCATGAGACCTACTTCTTTCCCAGTAAAATCCCATACCTTAGAGCTCCCTGTAGTTCTTAACTCTTCTGGTAATTCGTCTTTTGTTATCAAGGAGAACATCTCATCTACTTCCATATCTTGCTTGGCTATCATGAATTTGTAAATATGATCTTCATCCGGGGTCTGTATTGCAACACCATCCAGTGTGCAAAAAATAGTGCAATTCATTTTGCACAGTAAGTCTCTGCCCAGTAAATTTACTGGACTGGAATCACACACCACAAATTAGTGCATTTCTCGGAAGTTTCCTATTCTTACTTCCATGGGCTCAGTAAGGGGAGTTCTAATCTTTTGATTGGCTACACCTACAACTTGGATAGCTTCTCCAGAGAGAGGGAGGTCTGGGATGTCTGCTGTTCTTACAGTACAACGGGTAGCACCAGTGTCCAAAAGAAAAGTGATATCATTACCTTTTACTTTCCCTTCAACATATGGACCTGACTGATCTACCGGCAAGGATGCGCCAAGTACGCACTCCTTCTCCCCTCTCTTAGGCACCGTCATTGATAATCATATGGATTAAAATCATCCTGTAAAAGAAACTGTGAAGTTACATATTCATTCTTACCACTTCCTCCTTGAAATTCAACGTCTGTACCGTGCTTTGCTCTGCTTACATTACCCTGTATAGGGGCAGGTGGCAACTGACTCTGAGGATTTACACCCTGCTGTGAGTCATTCTGCGTCTGTGGATTTAAATTATGATTTGGGCCATTATTATTTTGAATCTTTTTACATTCGTTCTTCCAATGTCCCAACTTTCCGCATCCATGACAAGGAAATTTCTTTTTAGCCTCTTCTCTACTCATTCGTCCTCTTACCTTTCCACCGTTCCCTGTATCACCATTCGTTCCAGATTCTTTTCCCTGACTTTCTGTTGGATTATCTAAATTAATTCTCTGTCGCTCAGCCATTTTCACTTGAGCCCACATCACTTTTTCTTGTAGTTTCTTGTGCCTATCCTCAATGTCATCTCCACAATATTTAGCATATTTCAAGATTTCATCAATAGGCTTTCCCTGCCAGCATAACATGTGTTGCTTAATCATCTGACAAATCTCTGGTTTTAGACCATAAACAAATCGATAGACAAACTGACTCATATTTTTGTCTCCAATATCTTCAAAACCGCTGTACTGTTTGAACTCCTGTAATAGACGTTCATAGTAGGCATGTACCGATTCACTTGCTTCTTGGGTAGTTCTGTCTATTTTCACCCAATCTGTTTCTTTTGGTGGTATTTTCCCTTTCAAATAAGTTATTACCTGGTGATACTTTTTCATTACATCATTTGATGGGGCACCTGTCTTTGGGTCCCTAGGATACTCTTCACTAGGCCAGTCGATTGTAATTTTACAATCCGTCCATAAATCGGCAGGTACCACTATGTCAAACAAACCATCTAGGTCCTTTAACAAAACCTTTGAAACTTTCACAAACCTCTCAACCTGCTTGTACCATTCAATTGGTTTTTCTCTCAATTTTGGAAAATCATTTGTAAATGATAAAATGTCTTGCCTGCTCCATGGGACATGAACATAACCTCCTCCTGGAACCTCCCGCATCGGGTACATCTGTTCTACTTTTCCTGTTTCCTTCAATAAATACTCAGATGTCATTCTATGGGAACGTGCTTCTTCCTTTTTCTTTGTCCATCTAGTTTTCCATTTATCCAATTCTCCCCATTTCTGTAATACTGACATTAATTCTTTAACTTGTAATTTTCTACCAGATGTATTCATATTTTCTAAGTCTTTGTCAGTAAATTCTGCTCGGTATGGTCTCTGTAATACCTTTGACTTTCTTATTTCAATTCCCATCTCTGAAGCCAAATCTGTTAACTTTTCATGGAATATTTTTTACATTACTGGTTATGCTCCTACATACGAACAAGAGTTCTTCTTCACTGTAGGTATTTAAACGATCTACTCCTACATTGCCTGCTATCATTTCTTCTAATTCGACTTTTAATTTATAAATGTCCAAAATCTTTGGGGGTGAACTTTGTCTGTCTATTCCTTGTGCCCATCTTTCTAAGTCTTCTGGAGTTACTACTGTTGCACTTTTAGTTCCTGAAGATGTTATTATATTTACATCTTTTGAGCAACTAGGTGTGACTCTTCTGGGGGTGCTATTTGCGGATTCTCGAATAGGCAAATCCATTAGTGAAATCATAGATTCACAATCGCTGATATGATCATCAATTATTACAGCTTCATGTTTAGGAATATCCACAGGTGTAGGCATAACTAAAGGCTTCGGGCAATTTACTTTGTCACCATATAAAGGGACCACGGGACCAATTGTTACAGGTATGGTCAGGGAATCAGGATGTACATTCAACTGTGTTATTTTCTGTATCAATTCTGCTCTGTTTCAGTCTAAAGCCTCTCTTTCCTTATCCTGAAGTACCCTATTAACTGGTGGATTATGCAGTACTTGAGGTACCAATGGTGTTCTCAAAATTGGTGCACTTGGGGAACATCCACTCGACCCTTCCTGATATGGTGGAGGGTTCTTTAATATTTCTTCCATAAATTCATCTTCGGATTCTCCAAACCCTGTCATATGTTTAGTCTTTTCTTTGCATTTACTCCCTAACGGCTCATCTGTCATGAATACTGGATACAAACCCTCACTAAGCATCGCTCGTCTCCACTGTTTCATCTGACTTTCTCTTGTCTCATTTTGGTGTCTAGGGAAAAATCCCCTATAACTCCTATTGCTCCTGGGTCTATCGCGTTCAAATGCCTCTGTTTCCCATTCTTCTAGGGCTTCGTACTGCGTTAATCTTGGTCTGGGTTCTAATTCATTCATTCTCATTCTTAGATTTTGAAGAATTCTCCCATTGAAAGTACCATTCTCTGGGAAAGCTAATATTCCGTCATCTTTTGTATATTCTATCCAATTTTCCAACCATACACAAGTATGATAACCCCTCTCCATCATCATGAATGAGGCGGGCATTTTTGCTGGTGGAATGATAATTCCTTCCCTAGTTTTGATTGGCTTATCCTTCTTAAAATAATTCTTAATCTTTTGTAAGAATGACATTTTTCTCTTTTCTCCGTACATTTTGGGTAAATATCTATGTATTGAATTATATTGTGCAAAACCTAGGAATCTCCTGTCTGGACGTGTTCCTATTAAAGTCGGATCGCGTTCCCACATGTAATTTACACTGTCCACTAAGATTTCGACTTCTATTCTGACAACCAATCAAATTCCAGATAACATTTGTCTCGGGGCCAATCCTAGCGCGGCTTCTCTGTGACGTCTATTCACCCTCTCTGACAACCCCTCCTTTACAATCTGCACTTTTTTTTTCCCTGTCCCTCGCTGCATCAACCAATCCCAGCGCCGCACCTGTGACGTCAGTATTACTCCTGACTACTGACCCCTCCTTTACAAGCTTGCTCTACGCCCACTGTTTCAACCAATCCCAGCGCGGCGTTTGTGACGTCAGCTCTACTCCGACAGCTGACCCTCCCTTTACAAAAATCGTACGCAAAACTTATTTTCTCAACGCTTCTTATTTAAATTCAGTAACAACATAAAACATTCGCTATCGTGTCAGTTTCCCTAAATTGAAAAGGATAGATTTCCTCACACTTAGTAAAACTCTTCCGTATACTAGACATACACTACGAGTAAAACCCTTCTGTTTACTCTTCACGTAAGCTTCAGAAATACCTGCTACTCCTTCAATGTTACCCTTTCTAGGTGATATAACATCAAATTTTAACCAGCGTATTCCTTTGCTGTCACTCATACACACAGAGTCCCTAACAAGTACTGATAGCCCTGCTTAACTTTTCAGTACTATTTCTGCCTGACAGATAACCTCACTGCAGTATGGCTTCCACTTACCATCCGCTATTCAAATTCCCCGGGGATTTCTAGACAACATAAAACAAAACTTTTAAAAACAACGGGTGTTAGTTCATAAAAATAAAATTCTCATTACCCAATTAACAAAGTATAACCATCCTCTGATAGCCAGAAAACTGATCCAGCGGGTTACTAGCAACAAGCATTCATACACAAAATACTCACCTGGGCCCATTCATTCACGCTAACTAATAATCACCGCTGGTGGGAATCAGTTGTACTCTTTATCAAATCCCTGCTACCAATTACCTTTTCTGATTGAAGAGTAATGACTTACCAATGGACCTTTGATAATTGGGGTTGAAATGAGATCATACAATACATAATTTCATTAACCACCTGAAATAACCACTGACTCAGGAAGTTTTAAAATGTTTATCTAAATTCTTTAGCAGAGTAAATTACAAATCACATAATACTTAATCGCATATCAAGGAGGAAGCATACTAAATAATCACCTATTAATCACAAATGACGGTCCCTCAGAAAGGAGAAGATAGAGACAGCAGTACAACTAAAGATTATGCATTTATAGTTACCTAAAGGTGTGAAAACCAAACCCCTTGGCCAAGGAGTTGGAAAGATGGGTCCCAAGAAGGATGAAGACCAAGACCTCCGGACCAGGTTCAGGACAGGATAGGTGACCTCTCTACCAACGACGCTTGCGTCGTTCCCCTCTCTGACACTTCGTTCCTCCTCGATTCTTCCGTGTCTTCTTCTAATAGAGTCCGCCGCCCCCACCTCAGGACCTCTTTGGACAGCAGTTCAGTCTGTAATCGATCAGCTCTCGTCTATGGCAATATCTTCTGAGCCTAAGTGCCACCAGCTCTCTCTGCGCTCCTAAGCTGCTCCTCCTAAGCTCACTAATTAGCTAATTCTATATCTATTATACCCTTCTATGCCCATGTACCTCCCATTAATGTTTCAATATTATGGGCCCACTATTTCTGATTGGACAGGGACAGGGGGTTGATCCTCACACCATGTCCATTTAGTTCAATTTTCTTAAGCCCATTGTTTTAAAATACCGCCCCTCTCAATTAATACATTTGCTTTATTTCCCACCCGTCTCACGACAAATTTTAATACAAAGTGTATACAAAATGTATCAATTTGTAGGACATCTCAGATGAACGGTGAAGGTGATCTTTGGACATCTTCCAAGTTGACTTCATTGCTTTCCTTTGTTAGTTTTCAGGGCGCATGCGCCAATCACGTGGTTTCTTGAGCTGCCGTTTAGTCAACCCATGCAAAAACAACAGTTGATGGACAGAATGCAGAACAATGTCATACATTCACCCCAGTACAGAGATCTGGGCCTAAATCCATCGTTTTTTTGCTCACCATGCCATTCCAGTTTGAACCCAGCCATATGCAAATCAGTCTTGACCCTGTGCCTCATGGGAACAGTCCACCCCGAACTGCCAAGCCAGGTCCTCCCTGGACTGGAAACAAGCATCCTAGGACCGGTTTCGGGGTTTCACCCCTCTTCAGCCAGGATAGCTTGATTCCAGTGGCATGGAGAGCACGGGACCCACGTCTGGGCATACCCGGCCCACTCGGGGTGACAAATGCAAAAACAACAGTTGATGGACAGAATGCAGAACAATGTCATACATTCACCCCAGTACAGAGATCTGGGCCTAAATCCATCGTTTTTTGCTCACCATGCCATTCCAGTTTGAACCCAGCCATATGCAAATCAGTCTTGACCCTGTGCCTCATGGGAACAGTCCACCCGAACTGCCAAGCCAGGTCCTCCCTGGACTGGAAACAAGCATCCTAGGACCGGTTTCGGGGTTTCACCCCTCTTCAGCCAGGATAGCTTGATTCCAGTGGCATGGAGAGCACGGGACCCACGTCTGGGCATACCCGGCCCACTCGGGGTGACAAATGCAAAAACAACAGTTGATGGACAGAATGCAGAACAATGTCATACATTCACCCCAGTACAGAGATCTGGGCCTAAATCCATCGTTTTTTGCTCACCATGCCATTCCAGTTTGAACCCAGCCATATGCAAATCAGTCTTGACCCTGTGCCTCATGGGAACAGTCCACCCCGAACTGCCAAGCCAGGTCCTCCCTGGACTGGAAACAAGCATCCTAGGACCGGTTTCGGGGTTTCACCCCTCTTCAGCCAGGATAGCTTGATTCCAGTGGCATGGAGAGCACGGGACCCACGTCTGGGCATACCCGGCCCACTCGGGGTGACAAATGCAAAAACAACAGTTGATGGACAGAATGCAGAACAATGTCATACATTCACCCCAGTACAGAGATCTGGGCCTAAATCCATCGTTTTTTGCTCACCATGCCATTCCAGTTTGAACCCAGCCATATGCAAATCAGTCTTGACCCTGTGCCTCATGGGAACAGTCCACCCCGAACTGCCAAGCCAGGTCCTCCCTGGACTGGAAACAAGCATCCTAGGACCGGTTTCGGGGTTTCACCCCTCTTCAGCCAGGATAGCTTGATTCCAGTGGCATGGAGAGCACGGGACCCACGTCTGGGCATAACCGGCCCACTCGGGGTGACAAATGCAAAAACAACAGTTGATGGACAGAATGCAGAACAATGTCATACATTCACCCCAGTACAGAGATCTGGGCCTAAATCCATCGTTTTTTGCTCACCATGCCATTCCAGTTTGAACCCAGCCATATGCAAATCAGTCTTGACCCTGTGCCTCATGGGAACAGTCCACCCCGAACTGCCAAGCCAGGTCCTCCCTGGACTGGAAACAAGCATCCTAGGACCGGTTTCGGGGTTTCACCCCTCTTCAGCCAGGATAGCTTGATTCCAGTGGCATGGAGAGCACGGGACCCACGTCTGGGCATACCCGGCCCACTCGGGGTGACAAATGCAAAAACAACAGTTGATGGACAGAATGCAGAACAATGTCATACATTCACCCCAGTACAGAGATCTGGGCCTAAATCCATCGTTTTTGCTCACCATGCCATTCCAGTTTGAACCCAGCCATATGCAAATCAGTCTTGACCCTGTGCCTCATGGGAACAGTCCACCCCGAACTGCCAAGCCAGGTCCTCCCTGGACTGGAAACAAGCATCCTAGGACCGGTTTCGGGGTTTCACCCCTCTTCAGCCAGGATAGCTTGATTCCAGTGGCATGGAGAGCACGGGACCCACGTCTGGGCATACCCGGCCCACTCGGGGTGACAAATGCAAAAACAACAGTTGATGGACAGAATGCAGAACAATGTCATACATTCACCCCAGTACAGAGATCTGGGCCTAAATCCATCGTTTTTTGCTCACCATGCCATTCCAGTTTGAACCCAGCCATATGCAAATCAGTCTTGACCCTGTGCCTCATGGGAACAGTCCACCCCGAACTGCCAAGCCAGGTCCTCCCTGGACTGGAAACAAGCATCCTAGGACCGGTTTCGGGGTTTCACCCCTCTTCAGCCAGGATAGCTTGATTCCAGTGGCATGGAGAGCACGGGACCCACGTCTGGGCATACCCGGCCCACTCGGGGTGACAAATGCAAAAACAACAGTTGATGGACAGAATGCAGAACAATGTCATACATTCACCCCAGTACAGAGATCTGGGCCTAAATCCATCGTTTTTTGCTCACCATGCCATTCCAGTTTGAACCCAGCCATATGCAAATCAGTCTTGACCCTGTGCCTCATGGGAACAGTCCACCCCGAACTGCCAAGCCAGGTCCTCCCTGGACTGGAAACAAGCATCCTAGGACCGGTTTCGGGGTTTCACCCCTCTTCAGCCAGGATAGCTTGATTCCAGTGGCATGGAGAGCACGGGACCCACGTCTGGGCATACCCGGCCCACTCGGGGTGACAAATGCAAAAACAACAGTTGATGGACAGAATGCAGAACAATGTCATACATTCACCCCAGTACAGAGATCTGGGCCTAAATCCATCGTTTTTTGCTCACCATGCCATTCCAGTTTGAACCCAGCCATATGCAAATCAGTCTTGACCCTGTGCCTCATGGGAACAGTCCACCCCGAACTGCCAAGCCAGGTCCTCCCTGGACTGGAAACAAGCATCCTAGGACCGGTTTCGGGGTTTCACCCCTCTTCAGCCAGGATAGCTTGATTCCAGTGGCATGGAGAGCACGGGACCCACGTCTGGGCATACCCGGCCCACTCGGGGTGACAAATGCAAAAACAACAGTTGATGGACAGAATGCAGAACAATGTCATACATTCACCCCAGTACAGAGATCTGGGCCTAAATCCATCGTTTTTTGCTCACCATGCCATTCCAGTTTGAACCCAGCCATATGCAAATCAGTCTTGACCCTGTGCCTCATGGGAACAGTCCACCCCGAACTGCCAAGCCAGGTCCTCCCTGGACTGGAAACAAGCATCCTAGGACCGGTTTCGGGGTTTCACCCCTCTTCAGCCAGGATAGCTTGATTCCAGTGGCATGGAGAGCACGGGACCCACGTCTGGGCATACCCGGCCCACTCGGGGTGACAAATGCAAAAACAACAGTTGATGGACAGAATGCAGAACAATGTCATACATTCACCCCAGTACAGAGATCTGGGCCTAAATCCATCGTTTTTTGCTCACCATGCCATTCCAGTTTGAACCCAGCCATATGCAAATCAGTCTTGACCCTGTGCCTCATGGGAACAGTCCACCCCGAACTGCCAAGCCAGGTCCTCCCTGGACTGGAAACAAGCATCCTAGGACCGGTTTCGGGGTTTCACCCCTCTTCAGCCAGGATAGCTTGATTCCAGTGGCATGGAGAGCACGGGACCACGTCTGGGCATACCCGGCCCACTCGGGGTGACAAATGCAAAAACAACAGTTGATGGACAGAATGCAGAACAATGTCATACATTCACCCCAGTACAGAGATCTGGGCCTAAATCCATCGTTTTTTGCTCACCATGCCATTCCAGTTTGAACCCAGCCATATGCAAATCAGTCTTGACCCTGTGCCTCATGGGAACAGTCCACCCCGAACTGCCAAGCCAGGTCCTCCCTGGACTGGAAACAAGCATCCTAGGACCGGTTTCGGGGTTTCACCCCTCTTCAGCCAGGATAGCTTGATTCCAGTGGCATGGAGAGCACGGGACCACGTCTGGGCATACCCGGCCCACTCGGGGTGACAAATGCAAAAACAACAGTTGATGGACAGAATGCAGAACAATGTCATACATTCACCCCAGTACAGAGATCTGGGCCTAAATCCATCGTTTTTTGCTCACCATGCCATTCCAGTTTGAACCCAGCCATATGCAAATCAGTCTTGACCCTGTGCCTCATGGGAACAGTCCACCCCGAACTGCCAAGCCAGGTCCTCCCTGGACTGGAAACAAGCATCCTAGGACCGGTTTCGGGGTTTCACCCCTCTTCAGCCAGGATAGCTTGATTCCAGTGGCATGGAGAGCACGGGACCCACGTCTGGGCATACCCGGCCCACTCGGGGTGACAAATGCAAAAACAACAGTTGATGGACAGAATGCAGAACAATGTCATACATTCACCCCAGTACAGAGATCTGGGCCTAAATCCATCGTTTTTGCTCACCATGCCATTCCAGTTTGAACCCAGCCATATGCAAATCAGTCTTGACCCTGTGCCTCATGGGAACAGTCCACCCGAACTGCCAAGCCAGGTCCTCCCTGGACTGGAAACAAGCATCCTAGGACCGGTTTCGGGGTTTCACCCCTCTTCAGCCAGGATAGCTTGATTCCAGTGGCATGGAGAGCACGGGACCCACGTCTGGGCATACCCGGCCCACTCGGGGTGACAAATGCAAAAACAACAGTTGATGGACAGAATGCAGAACAATGTCATACATTCACCCCAGTACAGAGATCTGGGCCTAAATCCATCGTTTTTGCTCACCATGCCATTCCAGTTTGAACCCAGCCATATGCAAATCAGTCTTGACCCTGTGCCTCATGGGAACAGTCCACCCCGAACTGCCAAGCCAGGTCCTCCCTGGACTGGAAACAAGCATCCTAGGACCGGTTTCGGGGTTTCACCCCTCTTCAGCCAGGATAGCTTGATTCCAGTGGCATGGAGAGCACGGGACCCACGTCTGGGCATACCCGGCCCACTCGGGGTGACAAATGCAAAAACAACAGTTGATGGACAGAATGCAGAACAATGTCATACATTCACCCCAGTACAGAGATCTGGGCCTAAATCCATCGTTTTTTGCTCACCATGCCATTCCAGTTTGAACCCAGCCATATGCAAATCAGTCTTGACCCTGTGCCTCATGGGAACAGTCCACCCCGAACTGCCAAGCCAGGTCCTCCCTGGACTGGAAACAAGCATCCTAGGACCGGTTTCGGGGTTTCACCCCTCTTCAGCCAGGATAGCTTGATTCCAGTGGCATGGAGAGCACGGGACCCACGTCTGGGCATACCCGGCCCACTCGGGGTGACAAATGCAAAAACAACAGTTGATGGACAGAATGCAGAACAATGTCATACATTCACCCCAGTACAGAGATCTGGGCCTAAATCCATCGTTTTTTGCTCACCATGCCATTCCAGTTTGAACCCAGCCATATGCAAATCAGTCTTGACCCTGTGCCTCATGGGAACAGTCCACCCCGAACTGCCAAGCCAGGTCCTCCCTGGACTGGAAACAAGCATCCTAGGACCGGTTTCGGGGTTTCACCCCTCTTCAGCCAGGATAGCTTGATTCCAGTGGCATGGAGAGCACGGGACCCACGTCTGGGCATACCCGGCCCACTCGGGGTGACAAATGCAAAAACAACAGTTGATGGACAGAATGCAGAACAATGTCATACATTCACCCCAGTACAGAGATCTGGGCCTAAATCCATCGTTTTTTGCTCACCATGCCATTCCAGTTTGAACCCAGCCATATGCAAATCAGTCTTGACCCTGTGCCTCATGGGAACAGTCCACCCGAACTGCCAAGCCAGGTCCTCCCTGGACTGGAAACAAGCATCCTAGGACCGGTTTCGGGGTTTCACCCCTCTTCAGCCAGGATAGCTTGATTCCAGTGGCATGGAGAGCACGGGACCCACGTCTGGGCATACCCGGCCCACTCGGGGTGACAAATGCAAAAACAACAGTTGATGGACAGAATGCAGAACAATGTCATACATTCACCCCAGTACAGAGATCTGGGCCTAAATCCATCGTTTTTTGCTCACCATGCCATTCCAGTTTGAACCCAGCCATATGCAAATCAGTCTTGACCCTGTGCCTCATGGGAACAGTCCACCCGAACTGCCAAGCCAGGTCCTCCCTGGACTGGAAACAAGCATCCTAGGACCGGTTTCGGGGTTTCACCCCTCTTCAGCCAGGATAGCTTGATTCCAGTGGCATGGAGAGCACGGGACCCACGTCTGGGCATACCCGGCCCACTCGGGGTGACAAATGCAAAAACAACAGTTGATGGACAGAATGCAGAACAATGTCATACATTCACCCCAGTACAGAGATCTGGGCCTAAATCCATCGTTTTTTGCTCACCATGCCATTCCAGTTTGAACCCAGCCATATGCAAATCAGTCTTGACCCTGTGCCTCATGGGAACAGTCCACCCCGAACTGCCAAGCCAGGTCCTCCCTGGACTGGAAACAAGCATCCTAGGACCGGTTTCGGGGTTTCACCCTCTTCAGCCAGGATAGCTTGATTCCAGTGGCATGGAGAGCACGGGACCCACGTCTGGGCATACCCGGCCCACTCGGGGTGACAAATGCAAAAACAACAGTTGATGGACAGAATGCAGAACAATGTCATACATTCACCCCAGTACAGAGATCTGGGCCTAAATCCATCGTTTTTTGCTCACCATGCCATTCCAGTTTGAACCCAGCCATATGCAAATCAGTCTTGACCCTGTGCCTCATGGGAACAGTCCACCCGAACTGCCAAGCCAGGTCCTCCCTGGACTGGAAACAAGCATCCTAGGACCGGTTTCGGGGTTTCACCCCTCTTCAGCCAGGATAGCTTGATTCCAGTGGCATGGAGAGCACGGGACCCACGTCTGGGCATACCCGGCCCACTCGGGGTGACAAATGCAAAAACAACAGTTGATGGACAGAATGCAGAACAATGTCATACATTCACCCCAGTACTAAGTTGGCGGGGGTATGCCCAGACGTGGGTCCCTTGCTCACTTTGCCACTGGATTCAAGCAAGCCTGGCTGATGACGGCTGGAATGCCAGAAACCGGTCCTAGGATGGTTGTTTCCGGTCCAGGGAAGACATGGCTTGGCAGTTCGGTCTGGACTGTTCCCATGAGGCACAGGGTCAGACTGATTTGCATATGGCCTTGTCTGAACTGGGGTGGTGGAGTGAGCTAAAGAATGATGATGGATTAAACCCAGATCAGTTGACTGGGGGTGAGTGTTTGATTGGCTCAAGCGTTCCGTCCATCATCCCCTTTTGTATCACTTTGTTCGCCCTAAGTTGGCGGGGTATGCCCAGACGTGGGTCCCTTGCTCACTTTGCCACTGGATTCAAGCAAGCCTGGCTGATGACGGCTGGAATGCCAGAAACCGGTCCTAGGATGGTTGTTTCCGGTCCAGGGAAGACATGGCTTGGCAGTTCGGGCTGGACTGTTCCCATGAGGCACAGGGTCAGACTGATTTGCATATGGCCTTGTCTGAACTGGGGTGGTGGAGTGAGCTAAAGAATGATGATGGATTAAACCCAGATCAGTTGACTGGGGGTGAGTGTTTGATTGGCTCAAACGTTCCGTCCATCATCCCCTTTTGTATCACTTTGTTCGCCCTAAGTTGGCGGGGGTATGCCCAGACGTGGGTCCCTTGCTCACTTTGCCACTGGATTCAAGCAAGCCTGGCTGATGACGGCTGGAATGCCAGAAACCGGTCCTAGGATGGTTGTTTCCGGTCCAGGGAAGATATGGCTTGGCAGTTCGGGCTGGACTGTTCCCATGAGGCACAGGGTCAGACTGATTTGCATATGGCCTTGTCTGAACTGGGGTGGTGGAGTGAGCTAAAGAATGATGATGGATTAAACCCAGATCAGTTGACTGGGGGTGAGTGTTTGATTGGCTCAAACGTTCCGTCCATCATCCCCTTTTGTATCAGTTTAGTCAACCCAGGCCCACTTTACGAACTAATAGAAATCAAAGAAGAAACATATTAAAATCAAAAATAAATGTTTTCACTGTATACCCCCTACTTCTACTCTACTCCCATTTAATTATAAATGTCTATCCCGCATTAGTAGCATTAGAATACCATATTATTAATTGCAGCAATGCGAAAGCTTTAGCATGTGAGGACCTTAAGCGGCCATTTTAGCATACACTGCGCAGAAGCAAAAGATTCCCTCCAAGCAAAGAAAGACGTCATACCACGTGACATGGTTGACACATGTGCAGTAGAGTTCCCGCGCTTTAGCGGCCATTTTGGATTAGACAAGGATTACTTATTAGTGGAAAACACAAAGGCAAGCATCTTCTGGATAAAAATGTTGTGTTTGCACATTATTAATAAAGACTTTACAGAGTTTTAGTACAAATTAATTAATACTGTGAGAGGATTGTTTCCGAGCAAGTCTCATTGTGAGTCCTTGCTCCATCAGTATGTTTGGGAAGGTCAAGGCTGAGTCTGGCAGCTGAGTTCTGTATCGTTTGGAGTCTCTTTAGGAGTTGGGCGGTGATTCCTGCGTAGGGCTCATTGCCGTAGTCCAGCCGGCTGGTGACTAGGGCTTGAGTGACAGTTTTCCTGCTGCTGACAGGGATCCATCTAAAGATCTTTCGGAGCATGCAGAAGGTGTGGAAGAAGGCGGAGGGGACTGCATTGATTTGGCATTTCATGGTGAGTTTGCTGTCCAGGATGAAGTCAAGGTTGCAGGCTTTGCCTGTCCGTTTGGGTCCGAGTTCGGAGGGACACCAATTGTCATTCCACGGGAAGGTGGTGTTCCCAAAAATCAGCACTTCGGTCTTGTCCGTGTTGAGCTTCACGCAGTTGGTCTTCATCCTTTAGGTAACACTAGTCATGCAGTTGTGGAAGTTGGTCGTAGTAGAGGATGGGTCTTTGGTGAGCGAGAGGGTGAGCTGTGTGTTGTCTGCGTAGGATAAGATGTTGAGGCCATGGGTTCTGATGATATCGGCCAGGGGCATAATGTATGTGTTGAACAGGGTGGGGCTGAGTGATGAACTTTGAGGGGTGCCGCAGTTGGTGCTGTTAGGTTCCAAGGTGAAGGGTGGTTGGTGGATTCTCTGGGATGGTCCTGTGAGGAAGGATGCAATCCATTTGAGGGCATCTCCCTGGATCCCAATGTGGTGGAGTCTCTTGATGAGTGTGCGGTCTGATACGGTGTTGAACGCTGCAGAGAGGTCAAGGAGGATCAGGGCCGCTGTTTCACCCTGGTTGAGAAGGGTTCTGATGTTGTCGATGGCAGCGATCAGGGTGGTCTCTGTGCTGTGGTTGGCGCGGAAACTGGATTGAGAGGCATGTGGCGGTAGTTCTTGAGGTTGCTGGGGACGGCGAAGGGTTTCTTGAGGAGGGGTCTGACCGCTGCGTGTTTCCATCTATTGGAGAAGGCGGCCGTGTTGTTGAGAATGGCCATGAGTTGGCAGCTGATTTCCCTGCTCCTGAGGTTGAAGAAGTGGTGGGGACAGGGATCCGTGGGTGCTCTGGAATGGATGGAGTTCATGATGGTTGTGGTGTTCTGAGTGGTGAGCTGTTCCTATGCGGTGAGCGGGTGGTTGCGGGTGGTGTCTGTTGGTGCAAGGAGGTTTGTAGAGATCAGTGGTTTGGGGTTCAAAGTTCCTGTAGATGGTGGAAATCTTGTTGTGAAAGTAGTCTGCCAGGGTGTCACAGAGTTCCTGGGAAGGGGAGATAGTGTTCTCAGTGGCTGATGGGCAGGAGAACTCTCTGACGATGCTGAAGAGTTCCTTGCTGTGGATGGAGCTTGCTTCAATGCAGTCTGACAGGGCACCTTTTTTTCGTGGCCTTGAGGCGTTGGTGGTATTTGTTGAGGGCTGACTTGAAGGTGGCTTGGTCTGTGGAATCTCTGCTGGTGTGCCATCTTCTTTCTAGTTGCTTGCAGTTGAGTTTATTGTCCTGAGTTCTGGTGTATACCAACTGGCTTGTTTGGTGGATCTGCTGGTCTTGGCTGGCTTGATAGGGGTGACTGTCAGTGCAGTTGGTTATCCAGGCGTGAAATTCTGGACGGCCTTTTCCAGGTTGGTTGTGTGGCCGGGCTGTGTGGTGTTGAGGGCATCCATCCATTAGGTCTCTGTCCCTTTGCTGAGGGTGCTGGGGGACCTAGTGGTGGTGCATGGGTATCCCACGATGGTGAAGTGGATGATAGCGTGGTCGGTCCAAGCAAGTTTGGTGGTTTGACTGAACTTGACACTGTCGCTGGCAGTGAAGATAGGGTCAAGTGTGTGTCTTACGTTGTGTGTGGGGTTAGTGACCAGTTAGGTGAGGCCGATGCTGCTCATGCTTTCGAGGAGGTTGGCAGAGTTAGCGTCTATGGGGTTGTCGATGTGGAAGTTGAGGTCGCAGAGAAAGATGTGGTGCTTGGAGTCCATGGCTAGTGGGGCGATGAATTTTGGGATGGCATCGCAGAAGCCAGGGTGTGGTCCTGGGGTTCTGTAGGTGAGAGTGCCTCTGACTGTCATTCTGCCATTGGTTTAGAGTTGGAAGTTGAGGTGTTCCATGATCCATTTGGTGTTGTCTTCGGTGGTTGTGCAGCGGATGGTTTCTTTGTGGATGATGGCGATGCCTCCACTGTGTTTGTTGTTGGGGTCCTAGTGTTTCCGCTTGTATCCATTGGCCGCTGCGGTGGCACTGTCGGGGGTGTAGGAGGGGTTGAGCCAGGTCTCTGAGATGAAGAGCACGTCGGGATGAGGGTGGTGATGGTGTCCCAGATTTCAGAGGCATGCTTGCAGAGTGCTTGGGTATTGAACAGGAGGCAGTGGTGGTCGTTCCGGGATGGTCGTGTGAGGTGGGTGTGGCAAGGGATTCCGCGAGGGCAGAAGGTCCTGTGTTGCAGGTGAAGAAACAGCAGCAACAGATTAAAGGTCCTACCTTTGATCAAGGAGATGCGATGCAGCTGTTGTTGTGGTGTCTGGTGTCTAGAGCTCAGAGCTCTGCAGTGGAGTATCTGTGGGGGGCCGGAGGGCCAGGATTCCTGCCGCTGGGCGCTGTCCCGGTGCAGATGGGCTTGCCTTTGGTGTACCTGCAGCGCAGTCAAGCTGCAACCTCCATTAAGTAGGTCTTGGGAGGGTCATTAGGAGGCGGTCGACTGGGCTGCCCGGGGGCGGTGGGGTTAGGGGAATGAGCGAGGGCCAACAGTACTGCAAACAAAACAATCAGGCAAATGAAGAAGCAAGCAGCTTTAACAGTACAATGGGCAAGACAAATGGTAGAACAGCAACAAGAAGAACAACAATCAGGCAGGTAAAGAAACAAGCAACTTGAACAGTGCAGTGGGCAAGACAAGTGGTAGCACGGCAAAAGAAAACAAAAACAATCAGGCAAATGCAGACAGAAGCAAAACTCAGAACAGAACAATGAGTACGACATATGGTAGAACAGCAACAAGAAAAGCAAAAACAATCAGGCAATTTGAGAATGAGCAACTTATAAGCAAAGCAGAGGCCAGTAGAGCAGATAGCAGAGCTAACTGAGTCTGCAAGGGGGGGCAGACATGAAGACCTGTTCAATGGGATCATGCTGAAACCTCCATTAAGTAGGTCCGAGGAGGTGGGAGAGTCGGTGGGAGGTGGAAACGGCAGGAAGTGAGCAGCGGCCAACAGTACCGCAAACAAAGCAATCAGGAAAATGAAGAAGCAAGCAGTTACAACAATACAATAGGCAAGACAAATGGTAGGACAGCAACAAGAAGAACAACAATCAGGGTGGTGAAGAAACAAGCAACTTGAACAGTGCAGAGGGCAAGACAAGGGGTTGCACAACAGCAAGAAAATGAAAACAATTAGGCAACTGCAGACATGTCAAAACTCAGAACAGAACAATGGGTAAGACAAGTGGTAGAACATTAACAAAAAAAAAGCAATCAGGCAATTTGAGAATGATAAAGTATAAGCAAAGCAGAGGGCAGAAGATCAGATTGCAGAGCCAACTGAGCAGCAGCGGCCACTATGAACGAAGGGTGGTGTGGTGGGGCAGGGGGGGGCACGCGGGGGTTATTGAATATAAAAAAAATAAACGTACCTTTTGCAGCCAGCCGCTCCATAATTGCGTCTCCTCTTCCTGCCTGCTGGTCCCAGCAGCCCCTGAGACAGACTCCTCTCCAATCCCCGTGCTGCAGAGCAGTGCAGGAATTGGTCTGAGCAGGCAGAAAAGACGCCCTGCTCATACTAGGGAGTCTGTGGGGTTTCTCCAGCCCTGCTGCTCAATGCCGCTGGGCTGGAGAAAACCTAAGTATGCATGTGTGTTTTGGTGGGCCTGAGATAGCCGGTCAAAACACATATGCGCACTTAGGGAGTGGAGTGCACTAGCACTCCTCCTCCCCCCTCCCATACCTCGGCCCCGCCCCCCCCCCCAACAGCACTAGCTAACAGCCACCAAATGTAAATTAAAACGATGCAAGAACATTCGTTTTAATTTTCATTTGCTGGCTCTGAGCCAGGCAGTGGGGCGACGTTTCGCCTCCATTGCGGAGGAGCCGCCACTGCAACTGAGTCCGCAAGGGGTAGGACACACGAGGACCTGCTCCCAGATGGTGGGCAAGCTGGATTGGCAGTTTTTAGGTCTAGGCTACAGACAGCTTTATACTGGCCTGGTGCAATCAAACATATATAAACATGCATAGATGGGCTTTTGGGTCAACCCTCCTCATACAATGGTGTGCATACCTGTCCTTAACATTTTGATTCCATCCACTACCTCACACGCCATGGGGCAAGGGTCATTCCACTTACCCATTGACTCTTTTGCTTTATGAGTAATGGAATTTTACCTAATCACATAGCACATAAACCTAAAAAGAAGTGCAATTCAATGCAAAGGCTGGTTGGCCACCACTTTACTTTGCCTATGTTTTTTGTCTTTCCTTTCTTTAATTTTTAAATTACATTTCGATTTTATTAAATTTATACGTATAATATTCTTACTTAAAGAGCCTTTCAGTCACCTGTCTTCATCCATTGGTCTGTTGTCGTGCCATTCACATTTTTTTCCAGTGACTACAGTATAAATCAAGGGGGAATGCATCAGCCCACTTCAGCTATTGGATGACTTCATGATGACTTATGGCCCTTTCACAAGAAGCACATCCACACACAAAGTAGTTCTCTTCAGTGCCAGGGAGTTCTATGGTAATGTCTGCTTTTTTTTAGACCCAAAATGTTTTTGATTTTCGCCTATATATTTCTTTTTATATTGATGAGGCCCTGGCAGCTTCTTGAGCAATAAAGCTTTACAAAAACCATGATAAATCATATCAAAAATTGCCAAAAGGCTTGCGGCCAATGCCAGACCTTTTGGCTTTGCCAGTGCTTCTTTAGTTGTGCTTCTATGTTTAAACTATGTCTTCAGGTTGCAGTAATTCAAAGCCTATAGAACTTTTCTTTGCACCAGTAAGCATCATATTTTCTTGTAATGTACCTTTAAACTATAAAACGGATGGTTTATATACTTGTAAGTAGGCCTGCCCACTAGAAAGCACACACACAAATCTGTTAACATTATATGCAAATGTTTTTTTTTTTAATTTAAAATTTTATTGCAAGTACATCGCCATCATGTTTGGGTAGCAGGATGTTTTTCCTACTTTTTATTTTTGTGACATATATGCTTGCAATACAAGCTTGCCAAGCTTGGCTTTTTCAATGCTTGTTCTGATTGGACATATGTAAATGGGAGATGCTCTGATGGCACGTGAGAGTATGTATGAGTGGGGTTAAAATGTAGTGTGAGTGGAGGAGAGTGGAAGTGGAGCAGAGAGCAGTAAAGCATAGTGTGTCTCTGATAGTGGTCATTTTTGATAGAAAACATCTGGTAAAGTCATTGGCTAGTAGGGAAAGATCTGCTTTAGGTAACCATGGTGGAGAGAGAAGTTAAATGTGCCTGCGAGTCTTCTTGTTGAGGCTGCAGTGTGTTGATGAGGTTTTGGAAATATGACGATTTGATATTGTCCAGAGCATCACATGATTTGTGCAGATCTTGTCTGTACTCCTCCAGGTTTTTAATGGTCTTGTTCTTATATAATTTGCGTAGACGTGTCCTCAATTTGGTTTTAAGATTACAAAAGTGTTATATCAAGGGTTCAGGTTTTGGAGCAGTGAGGGAGAAGCTATATGGTGTATAGTGTGCAGTAAAGGCTGCTGCGGACTATTATTGAATAGCATTCTGGTGCATGGGAATTTGCTTTTCCCATTTTAAAAACAGGAACTCTACAAAGTCCTAGAACTCAACAGAAAATAAACTAGATAATCCTCCTATGTCTGTCCAAGGCAACTTGAAATCTTTACTATTCTGTGTAGCATCTGACATATGAATCTGAATTTAGATGCTGGACATACGGTGCGAGGCTTTTGCTTTTGGGCTTGTACTAGAGTCACTTCTGTCTGCTAAGGGGTTTCAACATCTGGAAACACTGAAAATGGAATGAAGTACTGGAAACCAGGAGTGAGTTGGTAGGTGGAGCCTTGTAGAGTTGGAGAAGTGGATGCACGCAGGATGTTTTTTTCCCAAAACATGAGGCACATGACCCAGTAATACCTTAAAGGGGAAGAGGAAGAGGGTTACAAATGAAACCCGGACTGGGAGGTAAAAGTTCCTATCAGTCCTTACACTTGGTCTGTTTGTTCTGGGACTGGGGCCAGGCTGAAGCTGGTGATTATTTTCTATCTATCTTTCTTCACCCCCAGCCGCTGGCCTCATGATCGGGTGCATGATCTATCCTGACGGTTGGGACTCCGCGGAGGTGAAGAGGATGTGTGGGGACAAGACAGACAAGTACACCCTGGGCGCCTGCACCGTGCGCTGGGCCTACATCCTCGCCATCGTGGCCATCCTCGATGCCCTCATCTTGTCCTTCCTCGCCTTTGTCCTTGGAAACCGGCAGGACAGCCTACTCCCAGAGGATTTCAAAATTGAAAACAAAGGTAACATTTCCCAATTTAAGAATGGGTTGGGTTGAGGCTTTGCCTCCACCATGGGGAATTTCGCTTTGGGTGAGACAGAGCAGTCAAGCCAGACTCACTCCTTAGTGGGTAGAACTTCTTTGTGTGCCTTAATGTGATAGGTCTGTGCTCACAAGAGCTGTAACCTGGCGTCTTACTACACAGTCTAGAAACAACCACTGTAATCAAACCGAAAACATGCAGTTCCCCAATGGCCCGAACACTCACTCTCCCCTATGGGCCTACTGGCCCCAGTCTCAGTGAAACGCCTATCAATCTCCTTACCTAGATGTTGTCCATCTAGAGAGGCCCAGACCTCTTTCTGTCCCGGTCCTTGCCCCCCCCCCCTAGCTCTTGTTGGATTCCCAAGTGCCTCTATCTCACAGCAGCAGATTGCTTAGGCTACATTCACCCCCCCCCCCCCCCCATTGCCACCCTGGCCACTCCTCGAACTACGAGATGGATTGTCAGTCTGGGAACGCAAGCCAGCTGTCTGCAACACCAACAATTCTCAACAACTCCATCTAATGAACTAATTCTGCCACACCAGTGGCAAAGCATACAGAACGTAAAACAACGTTGTTCGAAATTATCCATCGAAGCAGCCTCAACAGTAGTATAAACATGATAACGCTCTCAAATCCCTCCACTACTCAAGGTGCACAGGGAGGCCTTCCTGTGTGCTCCTTCTCATAAACGTACCTTAATCCCACACTCAGCAGTCCCATCATATCTAATGGCAGAGCTGCTATTGATTACCCCACTAACCCAGGTAGAGACTGACTCTGCCCCAGCTCCTCCAAGCCTCCATAGTGTGACACAGCGCAGTCACAAAAGACTAGCCCAAAATTGTGCAAAAGCCACCCTTAATGTAATAGGCCGGCAATCACAAGATCTATAACCTTGTATGTTGCACTTACAGGCTTAAATCTCTCCCTATGCTACTGTTGCCTGACTTATCGAGTCCATCCCTGCTAATCTGACTTCTCCTTTCGTGCACTGTTCCTCCGTCGGGGGCGCATATTATACCTAGCTACTCCAGGCACAGAGGGGTCTGCAAAATGGGGCTCAGACACAGAGGGGCCAATGGACTGGGGCTCAAGCACAGATGGGCCAGCAGGCTGGGGCTCCTGGGTGGCCTTGATCTCAGGAGGCACTGCCTCGTTCAACACTGCATCATTTTCCTCCTCCGTTTGTGCCCACATCAGCCGGGCATCTGAGAAAGGAACAAAACTGGGCACATGCTCAGCTTCAGAGTCACCGACTCCGTCAAGCACCCATTGGTCGTAGGGTAAAGGGAGGGGCACCTTGCGGCAGTGCTGAGAGTGTATCCAATTCTTCCGGCCGGCCACCTTCACGGCGGTGCGGGTGGCGAGAAGTACCTGCGCAGGCCCTTTCCACCTCGGCTCCACTGCCCTTCCTCTGGAAGTGTCTGGTCAGCACATAGTCCCCAGTCCGAATATCGTGTCCTGGCCCCTCGGGTGCTGGTAGTAGGGTTTCATGAATCTGTTGGTGAATAGAACGCAAGCTTTTAGTTAACTCATACAGATAATCCACTAACAAAGGGTATTCAATTTCTGAAAACCGCCGAGGTCGCGGGACGCCCCAGACATTTGCCGGGCGCCCGAACACGACCTCGTATGGTGACAACCCTGTCCTAGAGTGAGCTGTAGCTCTTATAGACAAAAGAGCTAATGGTAAAGCATCTGGCCACTGCAATCCTGTGCTCTCCTGAATCTTTGCCAATTTCAATTTGAGAGTACCATTGTACTTCTCAACCAAACCTGCTGACTGGGGGTGGTTTACAGCATGAAATTTCTGTTTAATGTGCAAACCATCACACACCAACTGGATAACCTTTGAGTTGAAGTGGCTTCCATTGTCACTCCAAATCAAACGGGGCAAACTGAATCGAGGGAAGAGCTCCTTTAGGAGGGCCGTCGCCATGGCTGTATTCTCTTTAGTGGGATATGCCTCAACCCATTTGCTGAATGCACAAACAGCCACCAATACATATTTCAGATTGTTGACTCGCTCCATTTCGATGAAATCCATCTGAAGGACCTTGAAATGGAAGGAAGGGGGTGCAAAATTACCAGGGGATGCAGGGGTGCCTTTTCCAGGATTATACATCATGCACACCATACAGTACTTGACTAGATGAGCAGCAACCTTGGGAATGTTGTCATTCTGCCATACAGGATCTAACAGTCTACAGATACCTTTTGCACTAATGTGGGCTGGCCCGTGCGCCATAGTGACTACAGGGAAGACCAATAATCTCGGGAGTCAACTCTATTCTAGAAAGACCAGCTAAATACATTGACTCTTTTCTCAAACCACTAGTCGAAGCAACGACGAGCTTTTTACGAGACACAATGCAAGCAATCACGATCCTGGAAGGCCATCCTTTTGACTCAGAAGCCGATTTGTTGGTGACACTAGACATAGTCAGCTTGTTCACCAACATCCCATAGGAGGCTGGACTGGAAGCTCTCCATTACTTCCTAGAGAAACGAACCCGACCTCAGAATGTACCAACAGAATTCCTTGTGAGTTAGCGGAAGTATGTCTAAAATACAATTTTTTCAATTCAATGAGGAGCAATTTGTACAAACAAAAGGGACCGCAATGGGATGTCCCTTTGCACCAGAAATGGCGGTGATGTTCATGGTCTTGTACGAGGAAAGATGGGTATATTTCAACAACCCATACGATGGACACATAAAGATCTGGCGTCGGTATATAGATGGCGTGTTTAGGTTATAGAGGGGGACGTCGGAAATGCTACAAGAATTCCAAGACTGGCTAAATCAGAGAAACCCGGACATCCAGTTCTCGCTCAATTCAAGTAAGGCCGAGATCAATTTTCTAGACCTCCTTGTGAAACATGAAGATGGAACCATATACACAACTCTATATACGAAACAAACTGACAGGAACACGTTCCTGCACTTCTCGAGCTTCCATCAAAGAAATTTACGAGAAAATCTACCGTACAGCCAGTTTTTAAGAATTAGGCGAAATTGCACCAAAAAGAAAGGCTACTTCAATAACGCTAAGATTCTGCTAGAGAAACTGGTCGAAAGAAACGACCCAAGAAAATTGGTGAAGCGATTGATGAAGCGGGCTTGGTATACTCCAAGGGAAACCTTGCTGACACCAAAAGATACGAAAAAGACATGCCGCTGGTCTGCGTCACCACCTTTTCGGGAATCACTAACGAAGACAAATAAAATAGTCAAAAGAAACTGGCAGACTGTGAAAGGCCTAGAGGAATTCAAAGAAATGCCAGTATTCGCCCTCAAAAGGAATAAAAACATCAAAGATAAACTGGTACGTGCAAACACCAAAGTGAAAAGACCTCAAGTATCTATACAAACTATTTAGCTCTACCCCCCCATCAAAGGCCATCGACGGTGTGGAAATTGCACCTCGTGCGCAAGCACTATCGAAGGTGTAAAATTTGACTATGGAAGCAAAAGCATCCTGCACGAGGAATTCACAAACTGCAACACAACAAACGTAATATACTGTGTTGTGTCTCCGTGCAAACTGGCGTATGTTGGGAAAGCCACCCAAGCCATTAAAAAGAGGATCACCCAGCACAGATCAAGAATAAAGTGCAAAGTACCAAACGCCCCCATTGTCCAACATTGCGTGGAAAAAGGACATGGCCCACAGGATATAAAATGGACAGTCCTGAAACACGTCATAGGCAGAAGTTCAGATACCATTCTCTCCAGGTTCGAAGCAAACATTATACTACGACTAGGGACCACCGAAAATGGACTAAACGAGATGAGTGAGATTATGCACTGCATATGAAGGCACCTCCACTCATACCATAGATCATTACCTCCTCGTCCGTCTTCCTCGCCACCGTAATTACCAAAGAGCATTCTGCTCCTACAGAAACTCCAAGCAAAAGTTAACATACTAGTCTCCCTATCCCTCCAATATGGCCCCCAGTGGCAACCACCAATCATATAAAAGGATACAAGATCCACATCACAACCTGTTTTTTTGTTTCTGCACTGCTCCGAGTGCTGTTCATGTTCCTGTTTGATCAGGTAAGTTGGGGGCGGCGGTCCTGCTTTAACGGACTCATGGGCCCTGTTACAAGGGGGGGGGGGTTGGTATTCAAACCTGCCTGTGTTATTACTGTTTCCCCCCTTATTTGGCACTTTTGGGCATTCTCCTCTGTCCTGCTCTAGCGGACGCTGGGAGTTGCCGTGCCTGTCGGGTTTGATTTGTACCGCCGAGTCCTGCTTAGCGGACTCGGCGTGTCTTCCTTAATTTCCTGCCTCCCGATGGGGCTGGTGGGTCGCATGCGGGCTCCCTCCTCCCTCGTGCCTGTCTCGTTACTTGTACTGCCGAGTCCTGCTTTAGCGGACTCGGCGTGCCTTACTTCTTTTCCTGCCTCCCGGCGGGGCTGGTGAGTCGCACGCGGGCTCCCTCCTCCCTCGTGGTGGTCCACTTCCGCGTTTCCTGCATCGGAGCTCGGTGAACGCCTTTGTCGGCCGGGGAGGGGGCATGGCTTCGTACCGTCTTGCTACGGTTCGGCGTGATGATTACAGCGCAACTTAAGGGGGCTCGTGGTTGTAACGTGCTAACTATGGGCGTGCCGATGGCCGGCCTGAGGCGTTTTTTTATGGTTTCCATGGCATTGGTGCGCTTTTCAGGCGTTCTTGCTTGCCATAATGGTCTTGCATGTCATTTTTTTGTGTGCAATGATGGTGGCCAGTGCTGAGTTGGATTCTGATGCCACTGAGGGGTCTTCTGGGTCTCTGTACGCGGCCCCTTCCCTAGCCTTGATCAGGCAGAGGTTTGATACTGCGGTGGCTGCTGTTTTGCTTGATGGAGACTCTGTTCCTCCCTCTAATAGGGCCGGGTGTGTCCCTGGTCCCTCCCGTGAATACTGGGGACAAGGATGTGGTACTTAAGGGTCGTTTTGTGCAGGGATCAGGTCTTAGGGATGTTCTTCTGCACATTCGCTCCAACCTGTTGTTTCCGGAGTCTGAGGTTGATGTAGTTTCACAGTCTCAGTAGAGGGAGCCGGTGTCTTACCGCTCCACTCCTCTGTCTTGTATTGACTTCCCAGGTTTTTCACCACACGGTTTCCTTGCGGGTCTTTCCAGTTAAGTTTCCGGCCTCGGTGAGGGTGGATTCTTTGATGGCTGGCATGTCTTCTCAGGGTACTGATGTTTGTGGGTGTGCTTCCCCGACGGACCTGGTTGATTATGAGGTTTCTGCGGCAGTGTAACGCTCTTTTGCCACCGCCACTTTTTCTGTTTGAGCTGCTACCTATTGCCCCTATGCCATCCGGTCATTGTGGGGTCTTTCAGTCCTTGTCTGAGTTGTTGGACCGGGCGTGGACGTTTTTCCCACTCTCGCCCTGATGGGACAACAGGTGCAGCTCCTTTCTATCATTTCCTTTGATTCCTTGACGGCAGCTGCATCTGCAGCGGGGTCTTCTGTGGCTGCTCGTCGCCTGTTATGGTTCCATTCTTGGATGGCGGATGCTGTGCAGAGGGTTTTGCTACTGTGCATACCTCTTTCTGGCATTCAGCTTTCTGGTGCTCCCTTGGTGGATATGGTCGGTGATTCTGCACTTTGGTCCTGCTCGTCGTGGGCAGGCTCCTCCGCCCTTTCGTGGACAAGGGCGTGGCCGGGGTGCTCCTTCCTCTGACAAGTTCCGGTTCCCTGCCACCTCTTCCTCCTCTTCTACACCCTCCAAATCATGTCAGGGTTGCTACGGGAGTGGGTCCTGTGGGGGGTCGGCTCTCTCTCTTTGTGGTCAGCTGGATGCGGACTGTGTCGGTTCACTGGGCTCTCCTGGTGGTGTTGGAAGGTTTTCTCCTTGGTTTCCTCCTGTCTCCCCCAGACTGTTTCGGGTCACTCCTTACCCCAGGGTCGCTCTATGATTGGAGGCACTGTTGGGTGCGTCCGTTGCCTTGTGGGATATGGCGCTGTCGTTCCGGTGCCTGTGGATCAGCGGGGGCTGGGAGTATACTCTATTCTCTTCCTGGTGGGATTTCTCACCGGGGACTTCTGACCGGTAGTGGATCTGCCTTGGTTCGATTGATGCGTTGCTCCCGTCAAATTCCAGTTGGTGTCCTTGCAGGTGATCCTGCCTCTGATCATTCATTGGGTTTCTGGATTCCTTCGGTTTGCGGCATGCTTCTCTCCATGTCCCTGTCCTTCTGGACTCTCATAAGTTTCTCCGCCTCTGTGTGATGGGCTGTCTTTTCAGTTCTGTGTATTGCCCTTTGGCCTGTGTTCCTCCCCTTGTGTCTTTACTACACTGATGTCGGTGTTTAGGTCCCTGGTGTCGGGGTCTTGCCCTCCTGTGTGACTTTGGTTGGGGGTCCGGGTATGATGTCCGCCTCCTTGTTGGTGGTTCCTTGGGCTCCTCTCCATTTGTCTCCTATGGTGAGATATATTTTTTTCTCATTGGTGCCCCTGTGGTCAGGATTTCGATCAGGGGGTTCCTGTGTCTGCTCAGGTGAGGGTAGTTCTGGGTTGGTGGCTGGGTGACGGTCATCTGTCCAGATGTCGTCCGTTTCTGTTTGTTCCCTCTCGGGTGGTCACTACGGGTGACTGTCTGTTGGGCTGGGGGGGGCTACTCTGGACGACTCTTCGATGCAGGACTGGTAGTCGGTGGCTCTGATGTCTTGTTCCTCCAATTCCAGGGAGCTGAAGGCTGTTCAGTTGGGTCTCTTGGCGTTTACTGCCTTGCTGGAGGGTCGCCATGTTGGTGTCCGGACGGACTATCGCTGTCGTGTCCTGCTTCAATCCCCGGGGTTGCGGTGTTCGTTCCCTCAGTTGCCTCTGCCGCCTCATTTGTTCCTGGGCGGAGTCGTGGTTGGCCTCCCTGTCCGCGGTTTCTCTCCCGGGCCGGGGGAATGTGGTGGCGGACTGTCTGTACAAGATCTTTCCCTCCATGGGGTATTTTTCTCTGTGCCAGATGATGTTCCAGACGTTGCAATGGTGGTTTGGGTGTCCGGTGGTGGACTTGTTGGCGTCTTCGATCCATGCCACAATTCGTTGTTTCTGCACATTTATGCCTTGTCCATGGGCTTGGAGGATGGATGCGATGTCCTTCCGGTGGCCCAGGGGCCTGTTGTATGCCTTTCCTCTGGTTCCCCGGATTCCGGCGGTTTTGCTGAGGTTCGGGTGAGAGGGGGCATTGGTGGTTCCGGGTTGGCGCCGCCGCCGCCCGTGGTTTCCTCTGTTGTTGGAGTTGGCGATGCGTCCGGGTTGGCCATTGCCGTTCCTTCCGTTTCCATTGATGGGCCCTCTGGTTCCTCTTCCGGGGTTCCGGTCCATGGATCTTCTGGCTTGGCTCTTATACAGTGTTCTCTGTTCCTGAATGGTTCTTCATTTGGGGTTGAGGGTCTTCTCCAGCTGTACAGGTGCCCCTCTCCTTTGCTATCTTACGCAAAGGAAGTTTGGGTCTCCTTTGCTGTTTGGTGTCTGCACTATGGTTGGTCTGTTGTTGGTTTGGATCCTGCTCGGGTCCTGGAATTTTTTTGGGGGGTCGGTTTTGGTTGGGCTTGGCCCTTTCTACCCTCCATGCTCGGTGGGTTGCCATTAGAGCTTTTCATGGTCTCCCTTTTGTGTCTGTGGGGCCCTTGGTGACTCGTCTTTGGGTCTCTGGCATTTCAACACCCTCGTCCTCTCCTCCCCGTGGGACCTTCCGTTGGTGTTGAGGGCGTTGCAGGGGGTTCCCTTTGGTCATTTGGAGTCGGGGGACTTGCTGTTTCTGACGTTATAAAGGTTTGGGTGCTCTTGAAGGCTCCTCCTTCTTTTGTGCCTACGTGTGCTCTTTCTTTCGTCGGTCGGCGGAAGTGGTGCTTCCTGTTGTCTCCTTTGCACCTTTTTGGTTGTGAAGCTTGCTTTGGTGATTTATTTGTCTTGCACAGCTTCTTTTTGTAGGGTGGCCTATTTGTTTGTCTCTTTTGGTCTGGCCCGACAGGGCCTGATGCCGTCTCCTCCGCTCTCAATCAGTGGATTTGGACGGCTCTCCTTTTGGTGTCTGTTGTCCGGTCTGTGGTTCCCTCTCGTCAGATTCTGGGGCGTTCTACTCGTTTTGTTGCTATTTCTTGGGCCGCCTTTAAGGGTATTTCCAAGAAGGATTTTGCAGGGCGGCCACTTGGTCTTCCCCTCATGCCTTCATGTCTCATTACCAGCTTGAGGTTGGGGGTGGTGCTTCTGTTACCTTTGCCTCTTCGGTTCTGGACTCTGTGTTTTTTTTGGGGGGGGGATGTGTGTCTCTCTCCATTGTTGTCGATGAAGTTCTTTTTGTACTGCCTTCCGTGTGTGGGCTGTGTTTCCTATCCATGAAGCTGATGTTGCTTTGGTATCTGCTCATTGGTAATTACTGTGGCGAGGAAGACGGACGAGGAGGTAATGCCCCGGTTACTTACCGGTAATCTTCATTACTCCGAGCCCTAGTCTTCCTCGCCACAGTATAGTTTCCCTTCCCTCCCGGCCCTCTGTTGTGGCTTCATGAATCCGGCTTTGTGTTTCAGGTCGTGATGTGGATCTTGTATACTTTTATATGATTGGTGGTTGCCACTGGGGGCCATATTGGAGGGATAGGGAAACTAGTATGTTAACTTTTGCTTGGAGTTTCTGTAGGAGCAGAATGCTCTTTGGTAATTACTGTGGCGAGGAAGACTAGGACTCAGAGTAATGAAGATTACCAGTAAGTAACCGGGGCATTCCCTTAGGTCGATCAAGCAGGATTAACAGCGTCGTCAACCGCTCGACAGCGACATGCGCGCATTGGCTTTAACTTACATCAAGTGAAGTGGCATCCTAAATTGCCAAAGAAAGCATTCAAACCACGGTACATCTAAAAGTGGCGCTATTATGGCCCTCCCCAAAAAAGTGGGCACGGACAGGACGGTAAACCAAGTAATTAAAACCTTTCCTTTACATGCGGATAGTTCACGCACAGAATGAGTCTCCAGTCTCCATGACTACCGAGAAATGCTCTTACAAAGGAAGTCAGGCAAGAGTCAGGCAATACGCTTCGACGCACGGCTCGAATGAGGAATGATTCCAGCACGGGCATTCGACTTAAAGGACGCCGCCACAGCGAGCACCGGAGCCGCCGGACAAGCATCTCCATCGGAGAAAACCTTGAGAAACAACCGGAGCAGAAAATGTAAGGTAACAGAGACTCAGCCCTCCGCCAACCCTCCCGTATTGCAAATGGAAGCACATAAGATTATTTGTGTAACCCGACACACAGGCACTCAAGCATACTCGCCACCACCGAATGAACTAGTTAAGGACTATATAAGATCATAGCACCACACCGGTAACACACAAGTGGACTTGAGTAAAAGCACAACACATTCACTCAAGCATGCTTGTTTACACAGAGTGAACATTATATGAATATGAAACCTTCATCACTTGTGTTGCACCTATGTCACAAAACACATAGTTCTAAAGCACACTTAAAATCTTACAGAATCACCTTGTATGGAAGACACTATCATCCACGCATAGATAAGCTTTGTTGAGCTTTTCTGCCGAATTAAGGTCTAAATTTTAACCTCCTCATGTAACTCCTAGAACAAAAGAAAAAAGAAATAGCAGAATAAAAGACAAGAAAAATGTGAAGACATCAAGTCCACAAGCCTCTTCACGGATAGATCTCCTTCCAAGTTGGGTTCTAAACACACGCTTAGGAACAATCAAGGTACATATCTGGTATGTGTTACTTAACAGGAACAATAATATTTAATACAGCACCTATGTAGTTGCCCAATGAAATAACACTCCCATGTCCCTTATCATGTTATTACAGTGTCCTACAAATGTACCCCCAGCCCTGAGGAAGCCCTTCTATCAAAATTATTTCCGGTCCAACCACGAAGGTCGAAACGCGTCGGCACACATTTTACTGAGGCCAAGAGTTACCCTGTTGAACTTTTGTGAAGAAGTACTAAATGCCTAAGCAGAATTAAGATCGCTTAGCCAAAAATCACCATATCTGTACTCTGACCTCTTTAGGACCCCACACTATAAAGGATTGAGGACATAAAGATGAGAGGTCCCAACGTTAGAATTCAGTAGGGCATATAAGATTCAATATATGGAATAATTGGCACAGTCCAATAAGACATATGTAATGTCCAGTATGTCTACTTTGTAAAATGTATGTAATGTCTAGTCTGTCTATTATGTAGAATGTATTTTTTTCCGTGTGATTTACATTTGTGTACCGTCTTTACTAATGTATGATCATTGTGCAAAATGTAAAATATGCATGTTATTGTTCCTTTTCACTGTTCCCCTTAAAGATAAATATTCGATATAGGTAACTTACCTGGCACATGAGTAATGATTTGGTATAACTTCTCGAGTTGTACATATTAACCCCGAAAAGGGAAAACGCTAGTAATTTTCCACAAAGATCATATAAGTAAGAAGGGTTCAAAAATTGAACATAAGTGGAGATATTTTTGAGCTCTCCAGTGATGAAATAACTGTTGATCTGTGGTCTGGGAGGCATTGTTTTGTTGTAACTTACAGGGAGGACCTATGCATCTGGTAACAACCAATTCTGTTTCCCTGACTTATCCGGCCAACACCCATCCTCATCTAAACATGCTGTGCTCTCCTGCCATACTGCTAACTCCTCAACCGTTGCCTCACTCTGAATTTCTTTCACATTGTCTAGTGTATCCTCAGGCCTCGGGCACCCACCTGGCGGGACCCGCTACAAACATCTTTTTCATCTTTGTTCGAGCTATCTCCTTAGCCGTCTGATCTGCAAATGCATTCCCCTTTCCCACATCATCAGTAATCGCCTTATGGGCACTACACTTTACTATGGCCAATTTCTTAGGAAGTGTCAAGGCGGACAGAAGCCTGTGTATAAGGGGGCCATGCTGAATACGTGTCCCATGGGAGGTGAGGAACCCTCTCTCTGCCCAGAGTCGCCCAAAGTTATGGGCGACCCCGAAGGCATACTGGCTGTCAGTATGAATATTAACAGCCAGACCCTTGCTCAATTCACACGCCCTAATGAGGGCGACTAGTTCAGCTGCCTGGGCGGACTGATAGGGAACTCGTGATGTCTCAACTACCGTATGTAGTGTAGTGAGTGCATACGTAGCAGTGGTGGTGCCATCTGGTAATTTGAAACAAGAGCCATCGACATATGGTTCCCCTTGGGGGTCAGATAAGGGAACATCAGTCAGGTCTACCCGTCCCTACGTCGTCTCCTCTGTCCGAAAAATACAATAATGGATGTCAATTTCCTCACTCTCAGAAGGGAGGGGTAGTAACGTGGCTGGGTTCAGAGTGGCACATCTTTTAATTGTGATATGTGGGGCAAAGAGAGTTAGCTCATAACTGGTCTGACGTGCACTGGTAAGGTGCTGTGTCTTGGTCTTATTCAATAGGGTATCCACAGCATGGGGCACCATGACTGTGAGGTCAGTATCAAGTACGAGCCCAGCCGATTGCCTTATAGAGATGGCCACTGCCACGACCACTCTTAGACAGCTCGGGAGGGCTCTGCCGACTGGATCAAGCAAAGCAGAAAAATAAGCACACGGCCGTTGCTTACCTCCAAAGGCCTGTGTTAAAACAGACAGCGGACAGCCAGCCGTCTCGTGTACATACAACCCGAACGGCTTCAAATAATCAGGCGTGCCAAGCATAGGTGCAGAGCAAAGTGCGACTTTTAATTGCTCAAAAGACTGCTGATATTCAGGCGTCCAAGGCAAAGGTTCATGCACATCTTTAGTAATTAATGTGAGCAGGGGTTTGGTTAGTAATGAATAATTAGGGATCCAATGGCGACAGTAGGAAGTGATGCCAATAAAAGCGCGCACACCCTTCTGAGTTTTAGGGATAGGCATTTTAACAATAGCACTGATGCGCTCCGGAGTCCATCTCCTACCCTCCTTCGACAGTAGGTGACCTAAATAGGTGACCTCCTGTCGACAGAATTGAAATTTAGAAAGGGACACTTTATGTCTATGGTGAGCCAAATGCAGCAATAACTTAACCGTACTGTCTTTGCATCCCTGTTCAGTGTCAGCGGCTATTAGTATGTCATCCACGTATTGAAGCAATACATTACCTAGGGAAAGTGTGAGAGAGTCTATATACTAGGGCTTTCAGTATAGCCCTGAGGAGCTCCACAGAATCTAAAGCTTCTGCCAGCTAGTGTAAAACCGAACAAGTGTTGGCTGTCAGGATGGATTGGGATGCTAAAGAACGCATTCTTCAAATCAATGACAGAGAAGAACTTAGCAGAGGAAGGAATCATTGTCAAAAGGGCAGTAATATCAGGGACCACCGGGAACTGAGGGACCACTATTTTATTAACCACGCACAAATCAATCACAAAGCGATAAACATCTGGGTGTGCATCGGGGGAGTCTAAAGATGCCTTTTTGAGAATAAGAAGAATAGGGCTATTACACACATTCGATGCTGTCTCTTCAACCACTCCCGACTCAATCAGATCTTGTATAATTCGCAGCAAAGCTCGCTTCCCCGCTTGTGGAATTTCGTACTGGGGAATACGAGGCAAAATGGCATTGTCTTTAACTTTAATGGAAATTGGGGGAATTTGCAACAGTCCTACATCCGTGTCACCTGTTGTCAACAACGTGGGCGGCACATCCTTAAACTCAGCAGGAAGGGGCGCATCTTGGACAGACACTGCTTAGAGCTGACCACATTCGGACCCATTGTCGTGTGAACACCGTCCGGGGAGCAGTAAATGGTCGCATGCAACTTCTTTAATAATTCGAGGCCCATTAAATTTTCTCCATAATTTGATGTCACTAGGAACGGTGAATCCACAGTAAAAGGACCGATAGTCAAGGCAAGAGGTTTGGAAATGGGGCTTACAACCGGTACACCAGAAAATCCTACCGAAACATTATTTTGGCCAGACAGAGCTGCCCCGGGGACCAGCGAACGAGAAACAGAGCTATTCATTGCCCCTGTATCCACCAAGAATTTCTTAACTGAGCCTTGCAGATCTGCGGTGACATAAGGACCGCAATGATCTACAGGAATCTGGACTGGTCCCTCACCCTGCCCCTGGCTGTCCTAGCTGTGAGACATCCCTGTCACTTCATCCAGATCATAATCATCGTGGTAGTACGGTCTCCCTCGAGGGTCATCAAAATAGTTCTGATCCGAGCGACCCTGCAATGTCCTCTCCTCCCGAGCCCTATCCTTATCACTTTCTTCACGGCCCCGTCCACGAGAACCTTGTCCTCTTGGGGCTGCAACTTTCTGCAATAACACCGGACACTCGCTACGCCAGTGCCCCTCCTCCATGCAGTACGCACACTGATTCGGCCCTACTGGCGCAGCGTTCCTGCTAGTATGGGAAAGCTGCTGGGCCGGACCAGCTCCACGTCCCCTTCCGTTTCCCCTAGACGCCTGCAGCAACAACACCTTTGTCTTCAACTCCTTGTGCTTCTTTTCCACCTTCTCCTTCTCCTCATTTTCCCTGTGTTCATAATACTGTGCCATACTCAATATGACAGAAGGGGAGGATGTCGTCCAAGTGCTCTCCGAAGCCTGCAACCGAGCTGCAATCTCTGGGAGCAAGTTCGTAACAAATCTATTGACGAACAACCGGACACCTCCCTCTACTGACAAATCCTGTCCACTAAAGTCCAGAAACACACCCTGGAACCGGGTGAAAAAAACAGACACATTTTCATCTTTCTTCTGACGACATGCCGTTAACTTGTCCCAATCTACTCTCCTTGGCGGAATAAGAGAATGCATATAGGAGATAATTCGGCTAGGCAAAGCTAGTATCTCGGCCCTAGCCTTCTCACCAGGCTTCCTCTCCTGATCCCATGCTTTAATCTGCTCCCATGTACCACCCAACTCCGCACCGTGGTCCTGTGTGTGTACCCGCCTCCAAATATCAACGGGTACCAGTGAACCAAAGAACATTTCAATATCTGCAAGCGTCATCACTGTCGATGAAGCGGCTTCTGTCAGTTCCTATATAGTATGCAGTAAGATTTTTCCTAGGGTCGGGTAACTGAGTCTTAAGGGATAACACCTCACTCCTCTTCCATGGGGTATAGACCCACTGTTCTTGAAAACGGGCCTCTACCCTTGGTCAAACAACAGCATTCTGCTGATCTCGGAGCTCCGGTAACTCAGGGCGATATATGGGATGTACTTCCCTCATCGGAAACTGGGACCCTGTCTCTAACAGCCTACTTCGGTAAGTTACCAACGTTGCAACATTACCGAAAACCTCCCCAGGTGCCATACTGGCAGCATATACATTGTCCCTAATATCATAAATAATCTGGGGTGCTACATCATTAAAACACTGTTCCCACAATCCAATCAGTGTAGCTGACATGTGCTTAAGGGCATGCTGCTGCACAAACGGCTCATAATCTTTCATCACACTCCACACATCCTCCACACTGTAAATGGGGTGACGAGCCCACTGAGCGGCCTGATTAGCCACCACCTTCTTCTCTTCATCGCCCACATCAGATCGTATCAATATCCGCCCCAGTCGCTCCCTAGCAGTTGCCCAGTCCCCGTTCCCTGGTCCACATACAGAGGTTCAATTACCCAGTACTGTCGGAGAATGAAGGAAAAGGGAAGGAGTAGCGACGGAGGGAGCGGGCACCAATGTCATCAACGGCTGCGTTGTGGGTGTAAGGGCCGGAGAGAGGAGAGACATCGACACAACAGGCGTAGCAGGGAGACTAGCAGTTCTCGCAGGTGCAGAAGGCGAAGCCACAGAATTGACAGGAGGCACGGCAGCCAAAGCAGCTGGGTCAGTAACGGAAGAAGCAGAAACAGCAGGGGCAGAAGAGACAGACGACTGAGGCTGTGGTATGGCAGGGTATATTCTCTGCGGGGCATATGGAGGTGGAGGTCGGGTATCTAACAATTCCTCCACAAATGTATCATTTACTTCTCGAACCACATAAGACTTTTCACATTGCAATCGAAACTTCCTATCGGCATACTCTATCCCCTTCTCAGTCTTCTCTTTATCATACGCAACAGCTTTCTGAGTCACTGTCTGCATCCTTCCCTTTCGGGCCTCCTTTTCTGCTTTCATTCATCTCTGTTTAGCTTCCTTTTGCCATGTTCTAAGGGAATCAAACATTGACTGCCTACTTCTTTTCGCAAACAATTTATCCTGCAGGAAATTATGCTTTTGTTCATCAAAAGTGCCTGTCAATGGCCATTGCAACTCGGCATTGTCCCTCGTATATTTTTGCCATAATGTACTAAACATAATAGGGCCAAGGCCATGCTTGACATACATTTCAAAATTTGGAGTGCCTTCCGGAGGCGCAGGCTGACTCTCTTCCAATCGAGCATCAGTAGAACGACAACTCACACAGCATAGTTTGCTAAAGCAGGGCATTTTAAAACGAAAACATGTTCACTATTTATGCCGAGCAGATATTTGCAAATATCTTACCAAAATTGGTCCTCAGACCTCACCAAATCCAAATCAAAGTGGTACCATGTTCATAAAGAACTCAAACAAATTCAAGCGCTTGTCCAAAAACGATCCTCAGACCGTACCAAACACAAACCAAAGTGGCGCCATGGCCACAAAACAAAACCAAGGCAAACTCACCTGGTGCACACAGGTCAAACAAATTTATTCTCCACTGCCGACTCTTCGGACCAAACGGTCAGATCCAAGGGTTTCAGGACCCCAACCGGGATGACCACTGGCTGAGGCACCACCCGGTCAGACAGACTGGACAGCTGCGAGTACCAGACTCTCTCGTGCAGGGATCCCTGGTCCGCCCGTCCGACCCAACGTGGCCCCGTCCCCCTCACCCGTCCGCGGGCAAGGAGGGGTCACTCGCCCGATGGGGTCCCCGTTCGGGCGCCAACTGAAGGAAGTGACCCGATTAGGGCCACCCGGGTCACTCGCGACCACCTCTCAGCCTTCCATACAAATGAAGAGTCGGTCAGACAGTAGAGAATACAAACCAAAGTTATTTATTAGTATACGCTCGAGCGGAGTCCGGACTGGCCAGCTTCCTCAGATTGCGGCAGAGGGACTGACCCCCACCAACATGACAATACCAGATATACATTTCCAGCATCCCTAAAGACCCGCCCAGACTGGAATTTTCCAGTCTCAGAGCTGACGAACAAAGGTGGTACAGAAAGATGAGCTACTATCCTGAGACCGGGTGCATGCTATCTTAGTTTCAAGGTTACTCTGCCCGTGCCCGTCTCTCAGAGTGGGAGCAGGCCTACCTACTGGAAAAGGCATGCAAAGACAGAACAATCTGTTCATTAGTGCAGCGAAGCTCATCCTTGAATAATAAAGAGAAACAATCGAGGCTGCTTTCTGCTGATGCAGGCAATGTAAAACAGAAGCTTAATTTCGATCAGGGTACAAAATGGCAGCTGAATACAAAATGGTGCCGTAAATGCTAACTTAACTCGCACAATGTTACAAGGAGTCGGAAGAACGCATTTTCCAGTCCAACAACCCGTAGAGGCCCTTTAAACATTCCACCTCTCTGGGCCTACCAGTCCCAAACTCCTTCAGCCACTTTTTATCCGCATAATTGACGGCTGTCCATCTAAGCATCCTTTAACTTCATGGCATCTCTAAGTGTTCAAGTGGCTCGTTCTTGCCCATTGGTGCCATCCATATTCCTAAATGACTGTCCTTGAGAGCACATCAACTCGTCTCACCACTCACTCCCTTGCCCCACCCAAGCTAACTTTATCATCCAGGAACAAAAGCAATGCCTCCTAACCCACAAAAAACTGCCAACAACTCTGAACACAGGAACCCTAAAAGTTATCCTGCTCACCCCATTTGACATTGAAACCCTCAGAAATCAAATCATATCTACACCAGTTTCTCCCTCAGCTACCCACACCTCTCATATCTCTAAAAAATAGAACTTGTTTCCCAAAACCCCTAATGGATGCCTTAGTTGTTAAACAATTTATAATCTTCTTTCCTAAACTTCCCATGTCTAATTCGCTTAATACACTCTCTCTGACGCAGCAGTTTCATGTTAACATTCCTTCTTGCTTGCCCCCCTCCAAACTCTCCTGAGTAGCAACTAAGACCATATCAAACATGATCCACACCAGTGATTCTTGAGTGAAGTCTTTCTTCATTTCTTTCAGCAGCACTACTTCCAGTAGCTTCACTACATTGTTTTCTTCTCCCAAGTTACCTATCAAGATATTTGGAGGACCCTGAACTTTGTGTAATTCTGTTAATGTGGCCGACAGCTGATCTCAACTCATTCTCCCTCTACAATGGGCACCCTGATTGTTGACATCAGGCTGTCAATGGCACACAGTATCGAGGCCAAAGTATAAAAAATATATATAGACGGGTAAGTAAGTCTAGATTTTCTATACCGAACTCCATATGCATTGACCATGGCGATATATATATATATCTTTAAGATACATAGACGCGGAGTTATAGTAAATTTATACTTCGCCATATGCACTTACCTTTCGATATTCCATCCTTGATAGGTACATAGACATGGACTTTTAGTAAATCTATACTTCCCCATGTGCACTTACCTTTCGATATTCCATCCTTGATATTCTTGTACCACAATAATCTGGGGCTCAACGTTCAGTAGTACAATCTTACTTTACCCCACTAATGATTCTAAATTCTTTCATCACGAAAGCCAGCAATCACCTGTTTTCCAGACTATTTCATAAATCAGGGTGTGTGAAATTCCTATAGCCTAATGCCCAGGACATATTGTTTAGGGTCAAAACAAGAAGCTTTCATGTTTATTTTGAACTTGGGACAAGTAGGCCCAACCTCCTGCTGCACAAATCCTTTGGCTGCCAGATTACACTACCACATTATGAATAAGGGAGGGGAATTGTCTGCAGTTAAGGGAATAGTTGGGCCCATGTGTTAAAGTTGTTCGAACTTGTATTTAAGATTCATTAATACAAATCCTTTATTATTAGGGTGAGCGCTCTAAGGAAATGTTGTAGTTCAGCCTGCACTACTGACAGTGGTTTCAGTATAAAAATGTGTACACACGTTTGCAAAGTTTAACACTATAAAGGCTACATATAATGCTTCCAATATGCTCTCTGAAAAGAGGCAAATATATGCAAAAGATTGAAAGCAAGATTGATGATTCTTTGCTTTCAAAATAAAAAAATCATAAAAAAATGCAACTAGGAAAAAAACGTTTTGCTAAACTCCTGTGCAATTTTAGGTACCATTTCTTTGAAGCATCGTTTAGCAAAATGGCAAAATGTGTTGATGCATGCTTGTATTTCCCAAAAATATTCATAATGGAAAAATCAGTGTAACCAGTTGCAACAGAATTATTGGGAAAATAATAAAGCATTGGCAAAACCAATAGGTATAACTTTGGTGGTCAATCTTTTGGTTATGTCAATGCGTGTCTTGTTTTGATGTGGGTTTTGTAAAACTTTATTGTTGTGGGAGCTGCCGGGCCCTCATCATTATAACAAACATTGGCAAAAGCAAAAATATTTTTGGTCTCAAAAACCAAACATTGCCACAGTAGTTCCTGTTACTGAACAAAACTACTTTGTGGGCCAACATGCTCCTTGTGAAAGCAGAATGCTGTCACTCACAGTCAAATCAGCTGGTAGCTAAAGAGAGCGATATAGAATTTTAATAAAAACAAAACGCCAGACCTAAATAGGGGCCCAATTCATAAAGAAAGTCACAAAAGTGCACCCATGGTATATTTCTTTGCAGAAGTGCAGATGTATGGCTTTCATGAATTCACAAGAATTTAGAGAAGTAAGGGGCCTATTACGATGGCGGTCGGAAAACCTCCCCAATCGCCATGGTAGCGGGAAAAGACCGCCCGCATGGACCGCGACATCACCGCCGGTCGAATTGCGATGACCCGCGGTCGAAATCCGACAGCGGCGGTCGGATCGCGGGCCTTAACATTGCGGCGGTTGCTGCTGCCTGCAGCACCGCCGCGATGTCCAAAGGAGCATGTCCTGCATTTCCCTGCACTGCGTGGCAGGCACTGTGCACAGTGCCTGCCACCTGGTACAGGGAAATGTAGGGGGGACCATGGGTACCCCCCCCAGTGCACCCACACACCCCCAAAACATTGGGGGCCCGCAACGGGTCCCCAGAAGTCAATCTCCGCATGCCTTTCCATGGCGGACTGACCGCTGAGGAAAGGCTGGCTACCGCCAGCATCATAATCCTGCCAGTGGAGCCTGCTCTGCACCGCCACCATTATCCCGGTCCTGCTCCATCCGCCAGGCAGGAGTGCGGATGGCAACCGGCGGAAAAGCGGCGGTCGGAATTTCCCACCGCCGCGGTCACCACCGCCATCCTAATTTGACCAGCGGTTTTCTTGGTTGCGATCGCGGACGGATGTCCACCGCCGGCCCGGCGGTGGACATCCGACCGCCACAGTAATAGACCCCTAAGTCAGGAAATTGTACTCCTAGAAAATATTTGTGAACTGCATTTTAGCACTGGCAAATATTCATGTGTAGATTTCCTCATGTGAAAATCTGTTGCATGGAGCAAGTTCACTTTCCCACTGATCACTTTTTTCCCCAACCCTGGAAGAAGATTTACCTCTGCCCTTGTCAGGAGTAAATTTCCAACCTTTCTCTATATGGAAAAATATTAGAGACAAGCTGCTGAAAACCCATAAAACATGCAAGTTAGTAGATTTGCACAGCCTCAAAAGGACATTCCAACCATGGGAAACTATTGCTTACCACTACCTCTAGCCCCAGTATGTAGATCTGTGGAAAGGTGGCAAAATAAAGGAATTACTAGTATTCAAACCCTACTATGGTATGAACTCTGGCATAATCATACAGGTTATAATCAGAGCTCTTATATAATGAGATTGCTGCCATAATTTGTCGCCACACTACATGGCACCAAAGGGAAACGTGGATTTAGTTACAGGACAAGTAGTTTTATGAAATAACCTGTCCCAGGGACAAGTAGATATTTTATTAAATTCCACACCCCTGATAAATTAACGCTCACAGCTACACACATGCACACTTTCATCATCTGAACCGACCAGATAATTTGCATTGGGGAAAATATAGTAAGCCATCCAACTGCAATATGTCCATGGGTAACACTTAACTTCTATTGCATCATAACACCACCCTCCCAACCCACCAATGGCCCTTACTAGCACCTCTGAAAAAACCACCATGCAGTTTTAACTTGCTGCCCATATCATAAAAGAGTGAGTGCCAAATTACAAAATGGACAATCTCACCAATTGTATACCACATCACCACCAACAACTAATTCCAACAAAGGGTGTTACTCCAAATGCCTAAACAATATCCCTTTCGCCAAACCATTAAAATGTTTAAAATCTTAAAATGCATCTCAAGAGCAAATGTCAGTATGTATGGACCTTCTGTTTTACTTACATGTTCACTCCAATCCGATCAGTCTTAGATCGAGCCAGTTCAATCGTCAAACTACCTCCCCTCCAATGTATCTACTTTAAGGAGCCCTTTCCTTTTCCTGCCCTATAACTCTAACCCCATAAGGACCCATAAAACATTCAAACCATACACATGTATCAAAAAATGCTGCTTCTCAAAGTAGTAGTAGTTAAAAACATTGTTAATTAGACTTTTCACCATAAAAACATAACAATCAGTAATAATACATTAATAACAATCAGTAATAATGCATTTAAGAACAATAGGAAATCGTGAGACCATAGAATTGAACCAATAGATATTCGAATGTCCTTTGCTCCGACCATATTCCTGTGTCTTTAATAAAGATTTAAGATGCAAGCAATGCACAGCTAGCACGGAAGGACATAAGAGCAATAAATAAGCTAAATTGTGCAGGAGGAGTTGTTCCCACTGGCAGTAGAGATGGTTTATGCAAGTATTTAAATTATAATTATTCTCCTATGCATCAAGTTGAAAGAGCATCAGTTGTCGCAGTCACCTAGGATTAAGTCACATGAAAAATGATAAGCCAATCCAGGTACAACTTTTAACACATTATAAAAGGCCAATGTCTTTTTGGTGGCTATGAAATGTGTGTCTGTTCTAACCATTTTCAGATTGGCCAGTTGTCCCAATTCGTGCTTATTTATATGCACTTGAATGGCTTTCAGTATTTCTTTATAATGAAAATTCACATCATAATTAACAAATCGAGTTTTGATCATGTTTTATACATAAATGGTACAGATCTTTCAGGCACTATGTGTAGGAAGGTAGGATCTGACTGCATAGTTACCCCCACTTTTTAACTGGTGTTTTGCTGGTTTTTGACTAGTCTGACTGGGATCCTGCTAATCCGGACCCCAGTCTATCTGCTTTCTCCCTTAAATTGTTACACCTGTACCTTGGTACACACCAGATTGGATACTGGGGTACCCTTATAAGTCCTTAGTATATGGTACCCATGGACCCAGGGCATAGGTACCCCAGAGGCCTCCCATGGGCTGAAGCATGTATTATGCCACCCATGAGAGGCCATGCAAAATGGAACTCCATGTCTGCTACAGCAGCCTGTGTAAGCTGGTGCTTGCACCACTTACTTTAGATATAGGTTCACTATATCTATAGGTCACTACACTTAAAACTTATAAGTCACCCCTATAGCAGGCCTTATCAATCCTGAAGGCAGGGTGCTGGGTTTTTAGTGAGAGGGTGCCCATGCCTGAGCAGAGCCCCTCTGCAGCCTTCGGAGACCATTCTCCCGGGTTGTCTGTGACTCAGCCGGACATATAGGTAGAGGTGCATTATAACCTCGCGGTAAATGCTATCTCGAAAACGGCTGCATAGAAACATATTGTGTTTGGTATCAAACACCTTGGAATCATACCTCCACACCAGTAACTGGTGTGGGTGGTATGATTCCACCCTTCAGAAGCAAGCTTCGTGGGGTCACTGGTCTAACCGGTGCCAGCCTTCTCGACCCGGACAGCACAAAATGGATGCTGCCGACCAGAGACACATTTCTGCCCTCCTGGTGCTGAGCCAAGCTCGAGCAGAGGAAGGCAGCACAATAAGCATCCTGTCACAGGGAGGTGTGACCACCTCCCAGACAGGGTTTAGTGTATTTGGGCTGGGTGGGTGCACTCTGAGAGTGCCTGAAAGTCTGCACCTGGGGCACATTTGGTGTCCCTGTGCATAGTCCAGCTCAAACCAGTTCTGGGAGCCATTAGCTCCAGCTCTGGCGCGAAACTGGACAAATGACATGGGTGTAACCACCCCTCTGTCCTGCCCCTCCCCTAGGAGGGTCCCCTGAATCTGTCCAACCCTCTCCTGTGGGTACAAAAGGGCTTACCTGGCTGTAAGAATTTAGATTTTACGTGGGAAAGATTCTACAAGAAGAAACCACTGACCTTCGACCGTCTGGACACTCTGGACTTCGCTGGACCTTGACTGGGCTCGACTACGTCCCCCTTTCCGTCCGAAGCTTAGTTTTGCCTGTGCTCCATACAGGCTCTGTGCAGGACCTGTGGTGCACTAAACGCAACTGAAGAATCTCCCTTGGAGTGAAGGAGTCACTCCCCTGCATTCGCAGGCACCTAACCGCAACTGACCAGTCTGCTGCTCCTGAGCTCCTGTGGACTCCGAATATTTCAGCAACACAGGAGGTGGGTTTCTGAAGGTCCCTGTAGTTGATCTGACCTCTCGCCGAGTTTGAGGCCAGCATCCCTCGTGGGGACTGCATAACCCGAACCCCTGTGCACCGCGTCCATTTGCATGTGCATAAGCTTGTTGGCGATTCCCGAGCTTGTGCATTGGACTCCGTGTAGTCCTGACCCTGAGCAGCATTTGCACCAAAGAACTCCGGCCTCCGTGGGCTGGTACTTTGCAATCTTGCTCGAGGTCCCCTTGCGACTCCTGGTCATTCGACCTGTGGGTCCTCCTGAGGGTCATCTTGATTTCTGTTGGGCTTTCCCGGTTGCTCCAGACGTGCCCTGACTCTCCATCGCTTGGGTAGTCCCCTGAACCTTGCTGGTCCACACCGTAACCTGCTTGACCTTCCTGCGTGGGTTGCTTTTGCCAAGGCTTGTTGGTGCTCCCGCCGGACACTGACCCCTCAGCACTCGACATCCTTCGTGGGACAGCTCACCTCTGGCTCCTGGTTGTCCTCAACGTCTCCTGGTCCTCTTGGCTGCAGAGTCAAGCATCCCTTCTTCGCACCTGAAGCACCCGACATCGGTGGGCATTCGTCTACTGAGCCCCTGGTCACTCTGGAGTGACCCAGACTCTTTCCCCTCTGCTTTCAAGTTCCTTCCTTCTTGTATCCAGGCTTGGATTCCACCGGACCCTTTTCACCTTCACGGCAGCAGAACTTCTTTGCAGCTCTCCATTGAGAATGACAGCAGTTTCCGACGCCACTTCAAACCTATGCCCCCGGCTCCTCTGGGATAGGTAACTCTGGTACTAGGGTATCCACGGGTGGGGTGGCTCTTCAAACTCTTAAGTTCCAAAGGGTTCGCTCGAAGTCCTCCTAGAAGGGTCCTTAAACTTTAAAAGTGTAACCGCGACGTTCCCATAGAATTGTACGGAGCCCATGGTCTTGTTCCCACACTGCACCCGGCCTCCGTGGGGTCCCTGTCTACTCTACTAACACTAATAGAGTGAGATAAATTTCTCACTTCTTTGAGGGCTGAGAGGAACTCGCGAGGGGAGTGCACCCTCCCGTGTATTAACAATATTGCACACAAAGTACTCCCCTAATTGTTGATCCGGGAAACCCGGATAACCTTAATCACTTAAATCTGAGTCCATACTGGTGGAATGTCCCTACATGAAGCTAGGATAGTTCATCACCCATGGGTGAGGAAGGAGGCAACTCCTTTTGTTTTATATTCCCTCACACACCCTAGTGGTGTCATGCTTCATCATCGGGACACCCTGACGCCTAAAAGTCAGGGTGGGCTCAACCATATCTCAGGGAGCGCTTAGAAGATTTTTTTGGGCCAGAGGGGGATAAAAATTAAAACTCCTCTGTCAGATCCCGGTTTCCCTTTATTCTTGGATCTGGCAGGGATATTAAAAAGATAAAGGAATAGGGTCTCGTGGGATATTATGGTCCTAAGACCCTACTGCCAACATGTTTCAGTCCACTAGTGCCCAATGAAGGGTGCTGGACTTTCTTCAGGGCAAAAACTGTGACCCCCTGGAAGATTAGAGGTATGGGAATTACCCTACACTCGATGTAGTAAGGGCAGATAGCTGCTCCTTATCTAAAAACACATGATATGTCGTCACTCCATCCCAACTTGGAGAGGTTTCCACTTCACGCTGGACCTCAATTTGTGGAGTAGCCCTGTAGTCAAACCGCCATCAAGGGTCCTGCCCCGCTGACCAATCTATTCGTGTTAGGTCCCAGCTGCTTGGAGAGTCCCTGTCTACTCACCTTGGATGGTTCCTTGGGGTCCCAGCGATTCTACGTGCTCCAGACCTTGTCTTGATCTCAGTCGTGACTGTTATACCACTATTTTAGTATATGGTTTGGTCTCCCCATGGTATTGTGCTACTTACAACTGATCTATTGATCTTGTATTGTGTGATTTGTGTTCTACCCTCGTGTAGAGGATACTAGAGAGTGTTATATTAATAAATACATATTTTTATATAACTACTGTGTGGTTTTCCTTCATTTAGTCATTCAGGAGGTGATATTCTGGTAAAACAAGCTGCTTTACATTCCTTCAAGATTAAGCCTCAAGGCTGCTCTCCACAGCTACCACTAGGATAGCTTTCTAAAGGTTATCTTTGACCTCATACATCATAAGGGTCGTTTGGACTGGTGCAGGGTGCCCACTTTAATTAGTGGACAGCATATACCAGGCCAACTTCTCACACTATGCTTCCAGACTACTATTATCAGCACTTGTTAAAGATGCTAAGAATTTTAGTCCTGCATCCTGAGTCTTATATAGGAGTGAGCACAGACCTAGTTCTGAACCAATTACTTCTATTCCCACACTAGGCGGCTGTCCTAGTGCTTGACGTCAGGCCCATGCCTCAAATTTCTTAAAACCATTAGCTTCCTCCATAATCAATCCCAGCTTTCCATAAACAAGACTTGGGACGATATTGGTTAAATATACTTTAGCAATGGCGTTCATGTTAGACCACAGTTTTGAAGATTAAAACGTATTAAGCCCATCACGGTTCCCTTTCCTCTAAAAAATAATTGCTCATAATATTCATCAAAAGTCAATTTGTTGTTAAAAACAATGCCAAACTATAACCGTTCACAGCATCAAGTCATGAGATATTTATAGACCTACTAAATAAAGGTAAATATTAAATAAATAAAGGTTTTCTGCCCAACACTTGCATCACCTGGTCCTTCGTTATGTTGATTTCTAATTTGTTTATTGTCCAATAAGTTTCCAAAGCATACAATTGATGTTAGAATCCAGGTGGTGTGTCATCTAAAAGGACCTAATCGTCAGAGTACTTTAAGGTATTTAAAGGGAACCCAGGTAATTGTCGGAGACTGGCTCTGGTTGAATTAAGCAAAGTCAGAAGATTGTGAATTGACAGCAATAACAATAATGGAGATAGCTCACACTCCTGTTTCAATCCTTTATACACTGGAACTTTAGCTGTTCCCTTCCTATGATGCCCTGTGTTCACGTGCGCCCAAGTCTTTACGTGAAATGAGATTAATATTGGTAAAAGTGTGTTAGGGATCCCTACAGTGACTAATTTAGACCACAAGAAATTTCAGTTTACCCTGTCAAAGGCTGGTTTAAAATCAACAAAACAAATACACAGAGAACATACTTCTGACATTTTACACATGATGTAGTTTAAAGCACATATGGGATGTAAAGTTGTGTGCAATGGTCTAAAACCTGCCTGTTCTCTTGAAATCAGTTGTGAGGCTTTTGCCCTGTCCTCAACTGCTTGCAGTAAAACTTGTGAAAACATTTTTGAACCACGTCTAAAAGAGAGCTAAGCTTTTAAGCACATTGTGTCTACTGGAATCACAACCCTTCTTTGAAATTGGAGTGATTAACAAGCCTTACAAGATGTTTGGGATCTCGCATGTAGTAGAAATTTTCTCAAAATGTCAATGCAAAAATTTCGTCCAGACCTCAGGCTCTCATCTCAAAGTAAAAAAAAAAGTCCCTTACCCCATGGTCAAAAAAAGACAAAGGACCTGATTTAGATCTTGGCGGGCGAGTTACTCCTTCACAATGGTGTCGGATATCCCGTCCGCCAAAATCCCATACGGATTTCGGCCGACGGGATATCCGTCACCGTTGTGATGGAGTTGCCCGTCCGCCAAGATCTAAATCAGGCCCAAAGTCTGCAAACTTACTGGAAAATAAACTTTTGTGAATTAAATGCATTGTAAACTTTGCCCTATCCTATCCATTCTCCATGCCTCCAGACTACCCACTACTAGGAAACTCTTATCCACAGAATATCTCAGTTCACTGTGCCAGTGAACCTTTAAAATGCCAGAGTGTGCTCAGGCTCCATCTCCCAAAGCTACTGTTTCCTCCTGATTCTGTAACCTGTCAGTTTCACCAGCACATTGGAACCCCCGCCACTATGAATGAGGCAAAGCATCCACAATTTAATTATTCACACTGGGAATGATGTGCGTCAGGCACCACAACACGAATGCCATTAAGTAACCGCAATACAGTTTCATCATTCACGACTGTCTATAAACCTATGTCCTCACATTTAGTGCATATAAATTAGAATATACATTACATTTTACACATATAATAGAATGCAAAACAACATTAAAGAAAATATTTAAAAAATGTCAACTACAAATAAAAGATCTCTTATGCTGCTGCAACTGGAACAATCATTGCCAATGATAATAGGTCTGGCTTATGAATGAGTGTGCCTTTTGTGTCATTGATGGGTTTAGGCTCTCAATATGTCATCGTAGACGCACTATGTCACTCATGTTTGCACTCATGCATCCATTCATCAATCCACTGACTCATTCTTGCATTTACCCTCTGACACAACCGCAATAAAACACACAATGACTCAACTATACATGCAAGATCATTTAAAAGAATACAAGTAGAAAAAAAGAACACATGCTACCATCTAACGGTGGGTATATGCTTGCAATAACAAAATAAATGGTAGCCGCAGGTGTCTATCTTGCAAAGGTATTCAAATAGTCTACTGTTGTTTTAAAGTTCAAGCATGGCGGCCACATTTAGAACCGATGTGTTGTCCGTCTTAGAATAGTAAAACAATGCTACACTATGGACAACAGCAATTTATAATGGTCTCCTGGTTTAGAGGTAGTGGCCATGTGGGATGCAGCGCATTGCAGATAAAATGAGCAGCAAGAAAGCAACCCGTTAGCACTGCTTGGAGAGCTGTAGTATCTGCTTAAGAAACAATAAACTAAAAAGAATAGAAATTAAAGAGTAACTATAAAATGAGAAAATTCAAAACTAAAGGACTGACCAACCAGCCCTCACACTGACTCATTTTCAGGTAGATGTACACATATGAGCAGGAAATGCAATCATTCATGGGGCAAAAGAGCCAATGACTGAACCATTACCACATGCAGTTTGCTGTCATAGAAGCAGAGTGAAAATTCCACTCAGACAGTCTGGTAGCAGAGCACAGCAAGCCCAAAGGCCCTCTGTGTGTCTATATTGATATAGATTTATATATATGGATGTATGTATTAATTAATGTTTTTTTTACTACAAGATCGTGGCAGACAGCTAAGAAGAGATTCTAGTAAGAATTATTACATTGCAAATCTTCTCCCCATAGGGTTTGTCAGAGGCAGTAACCAACACCAAAATCATTCCTTACAAATGTAATCTATGACACTTCATGTAACAAAATACATCTCTGTGGACTTTAATACAGAGAAGTAACAATCCACCCTCACATGCCTATTGATTTTAACATATGCCTTTCACAATCAATTTGTCGGGCTTAATGAATTTTCTAAACTTTCATAGTAAACAGATCAGACCTATGGCAAAAGATTTTATTCCCTAGTGAACCAATAAGGCCTGTAGCTGTAAGCAATGGTTTATCTCCATAAACAACTGAGACTCCCTGTGCTATGCATAAGCTTTAGCACAAGACAACCTTCAGTCGTACAGTCATAGAATTGCATAGTACAGAATGATGGTTAGCAAAGCAGAATACTACCTCCCCTAAGAGGGCCTAACAAGGATTCTGACAGTACAGATATTCTTTATCCACGGTTTGGCAGAGAGGATAACCAGCTCCAAAACCCTTTCCTGCTATTGTAATCTTTGAGATTCCATGTAACAAAATACATATCTGTAGGCCTTAATACAGAGTAAAAACAACATACCCTTAAATGCCTATTGACTTTAACATATGCTTTTTCACAATCAATATGCCATGTGTTCTGCTCTTATCAAAACTTTTCATTATAAACAATCAGACCTATAGCCTTTATCATTGACTTGTCATCATAACCAACTCAGACTTACTGTGTTGGTTCATAAGATGTCCCACAAGGCAGCCATCAGGTATACCATAATAGAATTAGAAGCATGTACAAAATACAGTTGTCAAAACAATATAAAATGACTACTTATAGAGCCTAATAAGGAACCATTGACTACTACAGTCCATGTAACAATATATCTGCCTACAGGCCTTTGCACAGTGGAATAACGATCCACCTTTAAGATCCTATTGCCTTTAACACATGTTTTTCATAAAAAGTAAGTAAGGCCTGCTTGATTTGTCATAACCTTTCATTATAAACAGATCACACCTAAGGAACCTGACTTGACTTTTCCCAGTGAGCTGATAAGGACTCTTGTCTTTACCAATGGCTTGTCATTATATACAACCCAGGCCTCCTGAAGTGTACATAAACTGGCACCCATACTTTTTTTGTTAGCCAATACATTGCCACACAATGGCTAGCACAAAAAATAAATTTCAAAAACAAAAAAAAGTAATGTGCTTATTTCATACCCAAATATCTGTCCCGTTCTCTACACACCCCTTGCTTTGCCAGCGCACACCAACCTCCACCACCAATGCAGGATCGGAGGATATTTGCCTCCATGCCTTAAGCCTCTGCCTCCAACAAGCACTGCACCAGCATCTGAATGCTGCATCCTCTTCGATGCGCCTAAAATGTCCTCCCCTGCCTTCTTGCTGCCCACTTCTGCTACACTACAGTTATCATCGACCGACTTGCCTCCATCATCCATCTGCTCTCACAGTCCTCACCCCTTTGAGACCAGACGCATTGCTGTCGTATGGGGATAACTTTTCCCCTCTCTTCTGGTGCTCCCCTAACGCCCGCAACACTGGGCGAGTTGGCAAGTAGGAAAGCTGCACTTAAACTACTAATGCACTGATCCCAGGGCCCCATCACCCAACCAACACTCCAGTCACCCACAGGTGTGAGATCAGTGCGACCGCCTCATGGAGAACCTGAAGGGCCTGATGAACCTTTGCGATCCCTCATACAAACCCCATTACTACATTACACAGTATGTGACCTCTACACGAGGTTGTCCTTATACGGGCTATCATTTCATGGGTCCCAGTCCCATTCACAGTAGCTCCTCTCCCTTTTTTCCTCGGGGTAGGGGTTGGTCATGGGTTTTAGTCCCATTCTCACCAACGTTGGGTACATCTTTACCTTTACATAGGGTGTGTTTCATGGGTTTCAGTCCCATTTGTCTTACTTTCTCAACGTTATATATTACATTGTCAATCTTGCAACGTAATGTTATGTTCATATTAAATCACTTTGTCAATATAGTAATGGGGTTTGTATGAGGGATCTTATTGTATTTTCTTCTCATCTTCCCTGTTTCTTTCGCGTGTTAAGTTTTCCTCGTGACGTCTTTTCTTCTTGTCATCTGTGGATTCTGGACTTTATCCTTGTTGTCAGTCTTTCTTTGTCTTCTGTCTTTCTTTTATCGTAGTGCGTTTTTTTTTTGTTCTTCCTTCTGCTTGAGGTTACTCTTCCTTCCCCACTGTGTGTGTGTCTGGTTGTAGTCCAGTGTTTTGTTGTGTTGTGCTATGCCTTGCTTTCTCGCTTGCCTGCCTGGCCAGAGGTGTGTCTGAGGGGTAGTCATTGGTGCTTTCATGTTTTGTCTTTTCATCGTTGTTTTCTTTCGCTGGGTCTCCCTACTCTTTTCTGTTGTTATTTATAGAAGGGAGGATGGGTTATATTTATCTGTTGTTTTAATCTGTCGCTTCCTCTTTTTCGACTTCCACCTATCTTTCTGTTCCCTCCTTGTTGTTCACTTCTTTGCACCGTTTATGCTGTTTCTGTATTCCTCTTTTTCTTTCCTCTTTTATGGTTCTCCCTTTTCTGTTTCCTATCTTTATTGCTTTTGTTATATAAGAAAGGGGGATATGTAGTATCCTAGTATCCTGTCCATGTTAATGTTTTACCATTTTACCATCTACTCAGCCAGTGGAATGTTGCAGTGATGATGCGCTTAGGAATGTTGGGAGCCTGCGAGCAGAAGTCACAGTTGAAAGTGGGCTGAGCAGCATGCTGGCTGCTCCTGGTGGGGCTGATCTACAGAACAAGTAACCTACTTCAATAAAACATCTTGAATCGCATCTTGCCTGCTTGGACCTCGTTACCACACATTTTGACAGCCCCCAATATAAAATGACCTGTATGTGTTGTAAAATACTTCTGGAATATCCCCTCGATTGCTGAGCTGGCTGGAGAGATAAGCCTGAAGGCCTACCCACCTCTACCCCGACTGCTACTCTGAAAACACAGTCACCACTTGAGCAGAGAATAGCAGAAAGAGGAAGCCTTCCCCTCAAACCCTACTGTCACCCCACGGTAACCTCATCACTTCCGTTGCAGAGCCTACAGTCGGTCTCATTCCTGCTCGGCTAAATGGCTTGGGATGAGGCTGGTCTGCTCCAATTCTCTTCACTCACCCCCCTCCACCCCCAAACCCCTCCCACCCGGCCTCCCCCAAAGTCCAGGGATGAGGAGTGGAAGGAGTAGGGGTGTTAAGTATCCATGGCAGTCTGGCCTTGAATAGCAGTCACTAAAAAGGGACAGAAACAATCCCTTCTGCTGTCTATCTTCCTGAATGCCCAGACGGACTCACCCCCCGCAGCTATCGGGTCACCTTTGGGCCGCTCCACGCGAGGACCATCAGAACATCAAGTAAAGGGGGCGTCCATGCTCATGTGTGCAATGTCCTTGAGCCAGGACCTTTTTCCCACCAGTGGACAGGCCGACAGCAGACGTGAGAGGCCCGGAGTGAGCAGAGAAGCTGAGGGCCCGGCCTGGTTATGACGCCCAGCGAGCTCAGTGCTCCTTGTCAAGTGTAGGTGAGGGGATGAACACCCAGACCGGGGGTTGACGGACTGCACTTTTAATTTCAAGAAACAATTTATAGTAAGCAGCGTTTCCAGTCGTCTCCTGTAACAGAAGGGAAACCCCAGGACGGGGACATAGGCTCGTAGGATTCTTTTTTTAGAGTCTCCCCTGCCCTTTGCAGTCTGTGTCTCTCATACTGTTGTTCCTTCCATGCATCACTTCCGGGTCTCATTGAACCTGATTACTTATTTTGCTCCCCCAGCGCTGCTGTTGGAAGTGAGCACCATGCATTTACCTCTCTTTCACTCTAATGTTATGCTGAGCCCCCACCCCATGACGAATTGCCTTGTTTGAGGATGCATGGCTGGGAAGGGGAACATCCCATCTCTTCATCCTTCCAACATCTGCACTGTCAAACCGGCTAGCCAATCACAATGCAGCATGCCCATTAAATAATTGCCTTCCTGTCAGATATGTATCACTAACTATTGTTTTATTCTAACCTGATATGTGTTTTCTTTTCAGAGGAGGAAAGCAAGTAAAGATGGAAGAAACGTAGCAGAGAATTTCACAAATGTTCAGAGGGCTACGGAGAACTGCACCACCTGCTTAAAAAGATTCTTCAATATTGGAGTGCAAAAAAGAAAACCAAGATCCACACTTTCACCAACTACAAATCTAGATGGAGGCATGACAGAATTCCTGTTATTTCTTAAGAGAAATTAGCAAAATAAATTATAAATTTGTCTCAATGACATGAACCATGACAGCCTTGAACCCTAACTTTTACCCAATGCAAAGTCACTTGGATTCACGCTGAGCACCAACCTCGCGCCCTCTAGGAACACACTGCGAAGAAAACAAAGGTGGCCTGGTACCAGCTCTGAACCTGTTCCTCCAAGACTGCATCCTTTATGTTGCAGCAGGTCTCATCGAGGGCCTGAAGAAATATGATCAGATCACCCCCATCCTGATGCAATCCTATTGGTTCCACTTCCCGGCGCACACTAGCTTCATCATTTAGAGAGCTGTCACGACCTGCATTCCCGCTTATCTGGCTGACAAGCTCACCATCTCTGGTGGCTCTCAACACGCTTGCAGCTAGGGCTCCATCTGGATGGGGGAAAATAAGTGTAAATAAGAAAGAACAAAGGAACCAGCCTTTTTCATCTGTGCACCTTGGATTTGGACCAACATCCCCATATCCATCAGGACCACCCCAATCCTTCTTCAATTAACGAAAGAGTTGAAAACTCATCTTTTTAAAGAACACTACATCATCTTACTTCAAACATTCACAAACCAGCTACCTCTCAAATCACTGTAACCTTGTATTTGACACCGCGCAGTGCGTTTGGATACATTTGAGCTAAAATAATACCACATACATACAAGGATCTTGACCTCCAATAACAAGTTGAGTAAATGGCTATAGAAGAAAGGCAACTTGAAAACATGATGCAGCAGATTTACAAGACCCTTGCGTGACTATTGCGCCGCTGTTGCGTTACTTTTGTGATGCAGCTGCGGCGTAAATGTTGCGGCCCATTTACAACGTGATGCATCTAGGGAGATGCGTCACGTTGTAAAGCCCTGCGTCACATTATACCTGCGTAAGGTATAATGTATGCAGGGTGGGCGTTCCCACGCAAAAAGCCATTTAGAACTGACGCAGTGAAATCTACAAGATTTCACTGCATCACTCTATGCCTTCACTGCATCAAAATCTCTACGCCTGCTCAGACCAGGCGTAAGGAATGACGCAGAGCTTTCTGAATGGGACTCACCCATCTATTGTGGCGCATTGCTGGAGTTGCGTCACTTTCATGAGCAACTCCAGCAATGCGTCACTTTTGCGCCCCCAGATGCGTCAGAATTTCTGACGCATCTGTTAATCCTTGCACCATGGAGCATTGTATTGTAAATACAGCGCATCCATAGTGGCGCAAGGACATTTGGCACTGGCGCAAGGAAACTGACGCATCTATGCAGATGCGTCAGTTCCTTGTAAATCTGCCCCGATGTCTGTGCTCAGCAATGATGTGCAAATTGACTCCACTTTAGGAGATCAAAATATCCAAATTGGCTTTCTCATATTCAGCGACTCTTGCAGCACACTGCTAGTTTAGAAGTATGACAGCATGTAAATTGACACCAGGAAGCTTGTGTGTGTGTGTGTGTGTGTGTGTGTGTGTATATATATATATATATATATATATATATATATATATATATATATTTTGCAGGTCTATATTTTTGGGTTATTAAAATTATAGAAGTTTCAATAAGATCTATAAAACTTTGTTAGGCAAATAATTAGTATGTTGTCTAATAGTAAGTTTAAGTCAAGCATATAAGCCTACAAAGTCCATAAAAACAAATTATATTAAGCAAGGCGATAAACAGAAAAAAATAATTTAAGAAAAATGCAAGATAAAAACCATTTACAGCTTTTCTTCTTTCAATGCTGCACTCAAAAATGTCACTAAAGATATCACAACCTCAAGGTAAACATTTTAAATAACAAACTCCTGCCTCCAGCGTCCAGGCTCTCCAATATAGTCTAGCACTTGAAGGGACCGTTCCGTGGGCAACCGGTTAAAGTTTACTTGTTGCGGCCATCGATGAACACCTCCTTCCCCAATATGAACTCTCAGTTATAAAGATAAGTAGCGGCCATCTTAGAATAGGGCTTACTAGTCAAGGTCAAGAAGAACCCATTCTAAGATGAATGTTATATTCTTTATAACGCAATAGGATGCTTTGAAAGGATAGTCCCACTATTATTGTTAAACCCCCTCTGCATTTATCTATTATTTCCCCTTCAGGAATATGCAGCCCCTAGCATGTCTGCCAGCTTTTTCTTAGTGCATGGCAGTGTTTAATTTGAGCCAGTGGGGGCCACCAGTACTCATTTTTGAGGACCGGCACTTATTTTTCTACATCAGACATTTACCAAGAGCAACAGAGAGAAAAACGCATACAGCAGAAAGACAAAGGAAGAGAAAGACGGTAAAACAGTTACAATGGGAGAAAGCAAGAGTAAGATAAAGGGTCAGAGAGTACCTGATAGTGAATTATAGAGGCATGAGGTGGATTTAAAACTACACAGCTTTGGTATTCGGCGTGCCAACATTAATTGCACCAGCTGCGGGCTTATGAGAGCTTTGAGTATTGCCGCTCATTCTTTTACAAATTAAGCACTGGCGCATGGGCAGTCACTTTGAAGCAGAGCACTCTAGTTATATATTTAATGTTGATGTTCAGTTACCACAGACAGACTGTCTTCCAACAATCCAGTTAAACAAGTCAATGTTGGAGTTAACAACCAACAGCTCCTGTAGTTGCTGCAGGCCAGAATGGGCGATAGTTAAGAGCTCTCGGACCCCCAGGGCTCCAGTTGCTGTATTCAAAGTAAAGGTATTACTGTTGGTGGACTCCTGCATACCACCCCAGATCAGTCTGGCATCACACCACAGATTACTAATTTCCTTGGCCAGGTTTTATGGCACTGGGAGGTAGTGACACTAAGGAGAGTCCTGACTGCTTTTTGCTTGTACTACATACAGCAAGAGCGGGTACATGGTACACCACCAGTAGGCAGAGGCTGGTTAAGGTTCACTGGTTGCAGCGGAGAGGAGTTGCTGCTCACCCCTTGCTGAGGCCAGCCTGCCAATGTCTGTTTGCTGTGTACTCGGTGGGTAGCAGAGCCATGGACTAGCAGCAAATCCAATGTCGTGAGGTAAGTTCTGCCCCCTTCTCCTATGGTAGGCACCATCACAGTTCGGAGATACCAGTGCTCTTAGGGAGCCTGTGTGGCTATTTATTTATGAGTTTTATGGAGCGCTAGCTAGACCTGGAGGTATCGGAGCGCTTTACAGTTCATGTGAACACATTCAGTAGAACTAATACGAGGCTTCGTGAGGGTTAACATAGTATATACAGAGGGAATAAAAAATAAAAACAATACAACGTATATAAGTATATCCAGAGGGTATAGAATAATATAACAATATATATCAGTGGCGTTAGCGACAGTTTGCAATGCTGAGTGGGTCAAGCGATCGCATTGAATGATCCTGTCAGTGTGGTGAAATTATGGGTAGAAAGTAAATTAGCTTGGAAGCGAGTTGAAGTATTTGTTAAGCAATAGAGTTCTGAGGTTCCGTTTGAAACAAATATAGGAAGGGTTACCATGGAGATCCTTAGGAAGTGATTTCCTAATCCTTGGAGGGTTTCCTGAAAAAGAGCGCGCCTAGTATGCTTTTTTCCGGTTTAGGGGGGATAAGAAGTGAGTCGGAGCTTCTCAGGACCTGACTTCTTCTGCTCCTGATAGTTTGTTTTCCAGATACTTAGGATTTGCTGTGTGGAGGACTTTGTGGGTGATACACGCTGTCTTGAAGATGCATCTTCCTTGTATGGAAAGGCAATTGAGACTCTTGAGAGCAGGTGAGATATCGTTGAACCGCTTGAATCCTGTGAGAAGTCTGGTGGCTGCATGAAGAGTTGCCCTTAGACGCGCAAGGTGACTTTTCGGGGTTCCAGTGATGATGGTGTTACCATAGTCGAGTTTGGAGGGGACTAGTATTTGCACTTCAGTCTTTAGATCATCAGAAGGAATAAACTGTTTAATTTGCTTGAGATATTTTAGGGTGAAGAGCGCCCCTTTGGCTGAGTTGCTGATGTGCTCTTTCATTGACATGTTTTTGTCCAGGATGATTCCCAGGGACATCATGGAGTTAGAGAGTGAAAGAGACCAGTATAGTGCGTACAGGTTCTCGAGCCATTCTTGGATTGGTAGAGGCTTGTCCTTTGGGGAAAAGAGTGAAAGTTCAGTCTTAATGGGGTTCAGCTTTAAGTGCTTGGTGCTTAGCCAGGTTTGTATCTTGTTTAGTGTGATATTTAGGTGGTAGTTGTCTCTGTGAGGTGTTATTTTGTAGCAAAGTTGTGTGTGATCGGCATATAGGAGATATTTAACACCTGCTTGGTTTAGAATAACTGTGAGGGGTTCCATGGAGAGAGGATAGAGCCTTGCGGAACTCCTTGTGGTACTGGTGTAGGTTGAGAGAGACAAACTGCTGATTTTATTTGTAGAGAGCGATGTTGAAGATAGGACGCAAACCATGTCAAGACTGCACCATTGATAGCAGTTCTATTCTTGAGGGTCTCAAGTAAAGCTTGGTGGTTTACTGTGTCAGATGCCGCCGATAAGTCGTTGGAAATAGGAGCCCGGAGTGGCTTTGTCTAAGGTTCTGAGACTGTCATCTAATATATTGAGCATAGCAGTTTCCACACTACAACCTTTTCTGAATCCTGATTGGAAGATGTCATGGAGGTTGAATTCATCGATGTGTTGGTTGAGTTGTAGCAAGATGCACTTTTCGATCGCTTTTGCTAGGAAAGGAAGGTTGGTGACAGGTCTGAAGTTGTTGAGGTTGTTAGGATCCGCCCCAGATTTTTTGAGAATGGTGTGACTTAGCCTTTATGGAGAGAGTCAGGTATGCAGCCCGACGAGAGGGATGCATTGATGATTTTGGTCTAGAACGGAGAGATGATGTAGTTAAGGTTCTGTACTATGGTGGAGTGGAGGGATCAGTATTATGGGACATGGGCTTCAGGTTCGCAGTTATTTTGAAGACTTCTTCTTTTGTCAGAGGTTTGAAATCTGACCAATTGGCATTGTTTTTCAGTAGGAGAAGATCATTGTTGACTTTAGTTATTTGTGGGTCGCTGAGGTCTCAGGTAGAGTCTGGAGTGGGAGTTACCATGGAGATAAGAGTGTCGTCGAAGCAGAAGGGCTGAGATGGCAGGCTTGTGACATGGATAAGGGATTGTTCAATTTTCACAATTTTTCCGGTAAAGAAATTACCTATTCCTTCACAACGTTCATTGGTGGCTATTATTTCATGATGGAAGGTGAGGGTAGTTTGTTGTTTTAATATGTTGAAGAGGTCCCTGGGTCCGTTCTTCGCACGGTCAAGTTGAGTGCGAAAGAAGGCAGCCTTTTCTCTAAAGATGTGTTTCTTGTAGGAGAGATGTTCAGTCATGATGAGAGCGAGGTGTGTCAGTAAGAGGTTCTGTCTCCATAATCTTTCAGTCATTATTAATTGCCTCTGCTCTTTGTTTAGATTTAAATTGAACCATGATCTTGACTGGGTCTTTCTGAATCGCTTGAGTTTGTGTGAAGCCACTTGGTCAAGCAGATTTGTCATCGCTGAGTTATAGTAGGCGGTGAGGTCATCTACCATGCGTAGAAGGGGATGTGAATGGAACTGGGCGTTGATCCTGGTTTCCAGCTCCAAAAGGGTAATATGTTGGATGTTCCTTGTCCAGTGCATGCGACTGTTGGATGAAGGCTAAGTAAGATCTGGGATCAGTCTTGACATTGAAGTGTATGAGGTGGTGGTCCAACCAGTCGATGGACATGATGGATCACAGAGAGACAAGATCACTTTTGGCAATTATCACATCTAGAGTAGAGCCTTTGTTGTGGGTCTGTTCTTTGCAGAGTCGCTTGAAGTCACTGATTTCAAGTAGGTTTATTATGTTAAGGACCATGGTGTCTTCTGTGGTATTCCTGTGTAGATTGAAGTCGCCTAAGAATATGCCACTGGTGTCAGTTAGAGAGACTTGTGATATCATGTCAGATAGTTCTCCGGCGAAGATTGAGCGATGATGGGGGGGATGGGAGGTTGGTAGGTGTTAAAAGGTGTGAAGTTTGATTGGAGTGGCACCTTTTGTTATGAGTTCAACTCCGAGGTATTCGAAGGTCGAGTAGTTTGTTTCGAAAGTGTTGAGACAGATGCCTTCTTTATGAATGACCACTAGCCCGCCGGTTATATGCCCTGATCTGTCCTGTCTTATGATGGAGTAGCCAGGAGGTGTGAGCAGGTCGAGTGATCATTGAGCCAGGTTTCCGTTAGGAATACAATGTCAGTTCCATCTGCTAGTATAGTTTCACCTATTTAAGTTGCGTGTTTAACTGCTGATCTGCAGTTCACGAGCAAGCAGATTGATTGCCAATGATTACTGGGATTCTGCATGGGGGCTTTAGGGTTATTGGGGGTGCTTTAGAGATATATGATACGCTAAGCGATGATTCCACTTCTGATGGCGATAGAGGGTTGAGGGCTCAGTAGGGTCTGTGAGATAGGTGACCAAGGGGAATGGAGATCCAGCAGGTTTGCCTACTATCACTTGGAGATCCTTTGTGGAGAATCATTTTTCCTGGCATAGATGTGGGTTTGTGTAACAACCTTTGCCACAAATAATGATACCAGCTGACCTACTTCCCAACTCACTTCATATTGCAGGCAGCTGTAATATGCTTCCCCCCGACAAACAAAGCGATATACAAACAGATGCCCATGTGTTAACACGACAGATACAAATTCTCACAGTGCTACACCAAGACAAAGGCACTTACACAGGTGCCTGCTCAGACACACATACGCACACTCTACACAGATACCCCTGGCACACCGCCCACTGGCACAATCACACCAGTGGCATAGCAAGGGCACTATGGGCTCCAATGCAAGCAAGGAAATTGAGCCGTCATTCCCTGGTTTGATTGTAAAAAACATACACTAATTGGGACAAAATAGGCCCCAGTACCACTGCACCTTCTTCACTATTTAGATTTATGCTCTTGATACACAGACATATCATGATGCCCAGACACACACACATTGATAAAAACACTACACAGACAGATTACATGCACACACATACAAGCATCTGGGGTGACATTTGTCATTTTAAAAGAAAGGGAAAAACCTCTCATGGAGCTTGGTGAGGGAAGGGGCGTCTGTTTTTGGAAGCATGGGGTTTGAGATTACATACATCAGGTAACGAATACATTCAAGGATGTATAATGTTGCTAGTATATGACCCGAGCAGAGAAATGACTGGCCGTTTTTAGAATTAAATCAGGAAGTCTATTTATTGAAATAATAAACTATCAACTATTCACATCCATGTTTCAGTTGATTTACTTTAAATAAGCTGTGATTTGCGGCTGGCTGTTTCTCATTCCGATTATTACCGAGTAATGCTTACATGCATCACTGGTTTTATTAACTACTTCCATTTTAGGTCTGGCTTCACTGCATAGCTGTCTAGACCTATTGATACCGAATATTTAAATTATATGTTGAATGAGCTTTGACTACGCCAAGAGGAGCAGGCCTCTCTCCACTCCTAATATCTATCATAAAGTCTTATATCATAAAGTACAACAAATATGTATCGAAGCTCTAGGATCCCCTAACCAACAGTATAAGGGAAAGCCTAGGTCTCGCTTATTCCTGCTCCTATGGAGCGCTTTGAGCACAATGCATGAGGGACAACTTTACATCTGAAAGGTAAACTACATCATCACACACTAAAATATATACATCATATATGCATTATGTACTGACAACAATGTTTTCTTTATTTGTTTTAGACAATGCAGCATCCTTTAAAAAATGTTTAGTGAGGACATGTGTGAAATGTCTGGCCTATTGTGTTATCGCACACAGGGAAAAGGCAGCAGCTATATTAAAACAAGGGATGGCTGCAGTCATTGGGTGTAAATAAAAGACTGGGGACCAGCCCACCAGTACTTTATTGCATGGCTATAGCTCAAAGGCCGATGCTGTAGCAACCTACGTAGCTTGTGTATGGGGACACAAAGATGTTACTGCAATACAGAAAATTGAGAATAGGTTCCTAAGAACATTATTGTGTTTGGGCCCGGGTACACCTCTCGCTGACATTTACCTGGACATCAAGCCTACCTTGGATATCATTGCTTTTGCCCCAATATCATACTGGGTCTTCTTACATAGGATCCTATAGGCGGATGGTTATTCGAAAGCTTTTAAGAGAGGTAGTCTCTTATGTTGGAGCAACAAAGTTGTCCTGGTGGGACCACGATCGAAATATCGTAAAGTTACTTGACCGTGAAGCTATTTGTGAAGATCCCACCATTATAAATGGTGGCACACTGATGACAATTAGCAGGCATTTGGCAGAATAAAACTAGAGACAGCTATAAATCTGTCAAATGAGATTCTCTAATGCAGAGATACCTCATCCATTAAAACCAGGTTGGATTTGAAACCTACCTACCTGGTATCTACCCAGAAATACGACGTACATGGTACATCAAGTTTCGGCTCGGTGTACTTCCAGTAAAAACATATACTGCCAAGTGGAAAAATGCTGAGACCTGTGATGAACTATGAGAATGTGCCACAAGGGCCAGAGAAACTCATGCCTTTTATGCTATTCTGCCCTAAGACATTTACTACCCTTATGAAATGGCTTGTTCCCTTACTTGATGCTGCTGATATATTGAATCACTTAGATGCTCTAACCCTATGCTATTAGACAGACCAGGCTTCGATGTATTTTGCAGTCACCACCTACATCTAGACTGCATGGATTGTGGCTGCTAAGTTTACGAACAAGCGAGACCTAGGCCGGCCCTAATACTGTTGGATAGGGGTTCCTAGAGCTTCGATACAAGTTTGTTGCACTTTATTATATAAGACTTTATGATAGATATTAGGATTTGTGATCACTATGGCTGGGGATGCAGGATCGTGAAAGTTAATGGTAATTTTTAATTTTCAACTTTAACTAACTGAGATAGTTGTTTGTATTGTTTCATATTGGATTTATTGTTTGTTCATTACTTAGATGAGCATATGATTGTATTGTTAAGTCATAGTTTATGAATTTTAGAGTTTAGATAAATTATAATGGTGTTATTATTTGTAGAATTTATCTTGTTAAGGCTTACGCTGATAACAATGAATGAATAAAATTCAGAATGAGGGCCCTATTTACGAGAAACTAATGCAGCGCGGTGCCACAAGTCATTTTGCTGCACCGCGCTGCATTAGTTTCGAAGCACAGGGATGCAACATATTTACAACAATATGTCACATCTCTGTGCTTTTCCCTGTGCTGGCGCACAAACTGCTGCGATGCGCCGGCGCAAGCACCCTTGCACCATGGTGCAAGGATGCCTGCGTCGTGGGGAGATTGTTTTTGTGCAGGAAGGGGCACCTTTCTGCACAAAAACAATCAATTGAGGTGTTTTCCTCTTCCAATGCGTGTAGACTGCAGCACGCATTGAGAGAGGGAAAAAAACGAGGAGAAATGAAAACATTTCTCCTCGTTGCCCCTTGCTACACCACCCCTGGGGTGGCGTAGCATTCTGATGTATTTCTAGGTTTATGATTGCTCGTAAATCTGGAAATGCATCAGTGGACATGGGTGTTGCGTGGGAACACCCACAGCAACACCCATGTCACGCCTCTAACACGCAAAGTGTTGCGTGAAAAAAGGGCGATATTTACAAGCACGCGTAAAGCCACGCAGGGTGGCTTTACGTTTGCTTGCAAATATCACACAGCAGGTTGTGCCGCCGGTGCGTCATGCAACGTGACGCACCAGCGGCGCAGGGGGCATGTAAATAAGCCCCTTAGAGTCTCGAGCACTCTCGTAGAACTCCATAACCGAAAACAATTAGTTTGCATGTGGACACTTTAAGGCCTGGACTTGCACTCTCACGACCCGGGCGTTTTCCCGGTAAGTCGGCAGGGTGAGGGCCGGTTTCACAGCTGCTGGAGGCTGGTTTTGGAGCTGGGAACCAGCAGGCCACATTTCCTGTCTGCAGCACTTCTAAAAAATCAATGCAAAACAAACCGTTTTAAAACGTACTTCAAAACCATTTGTTGTTGCAGTTGGGTGGTTCCGGTCACCTGCAGGGTTGCCGTGAGCAGAGCTGATCTTCAGAGCTTTGGGGGACGGGGTTAGGGTTTGCTGATGCTGGTCGCAGAAAGTCCAGTACATATATGATGAAGACTCTTTAAAATTCAAAACAGTGCATTTCTTTATAATGTTATCTTTGTAATGCATTTCAATGTAGTATGTTGAGTAATGCCATTACATTGAGTTTGAGCGACTACTGTTGGAAGTGACAGATTCTAATCATGAACTTAGAAACATTCATACCCCACCCCTACCCTGACAACATTGCTATTAGTAGGGCTTTAAGTGGGCCGGGTCTCACCGGGGCTGAGCACCGGCAGTTTATTAAAGGGGGCCTCGAAACGGGTCTCTATCGGGCTCTGTTTTGTGCCCTGGCACAGGCGGTCCGTTTTTTCCCCGGACTGCAGTGACAGCAAGCACATTGATGTGTGCGTGCTCGCACCGCTCACTTCTCACAAGTGGAGAAGTTACGGCATGACGTCTTGCTAGGTGAGCGTTGTAGGGGAAGAGAAATCCTTTAAAGAGAGTCATTTTCTCTCTGGATTTCCCTTCTCTTTTTGAAACTCAGCAGCAGCAACAATGTCATGGTGTCACCAGGGCTTTAAGTGGAAGCTTTTTCAATATTATATACAAGCCATAGTTGCTGCTTATTTATCTTATGCAACTAACAACAATTGACAAAGCCAATTGTCCTGACTTGTTGTAGGTATGATGTTACTTGTATCATATATCTGGATGCAATGACAGAAACAGCAAAATACAAGTCGGGCAGCGCACTATGCTAAGCACAGATCTTTAGCTTAAGTGTTTTAAGCCACGCCCTTAATTACATTGGCCACGCCCCTTTGAGAGACCCCCCAGTTTTTTTATTCCACTTAAAGCCCTGGCTATTAGTGAACCAAAAGGAAAGCTGTCTCTTGCCCCCTATATGTGACCTAAGGGGTCACTATAGATGGAGTAAAATACTCTTTTGCTTTTTAGCTGCGGACACCCCAAAATAATGTATTTCAAGGTGTTCTTATGTAATGCTGAATGAAAAAAAGGCACTGTGAAAAACGTAATTGCCTAGGATCACACAATGTGGTCAAGTGCAAGCCGGAATTGAGACAAGATTTTTGTGCAAGCTACTACATGGTTATCTCATTCTCTCTCCCATTTTGATCAAGCGTTAATGTTTTGTGTTTAATTCTTACAAGGCACTAAATTGGTGCACTGATGAATAGGTCCAGTCTGATCATGTTTCATAAGAAATGGTAGTAGTTTCTGGAGATGGAGATGTTTTAATGCAGAAGCTAAGATGAAAGCCAGAGCACCCACCCTTGGTCAGTGCATTGACACCATTTGCTCTACGTAGGTAAAAGTCTTTATTCATTTTCATCCATTCTTGAATTAATTCATCCACCCACTCCTCACCATCCAACTATTCTTTCATTGAGCCATGCAGCCCTGTCTCCATCGATTCAATGATGAGGCAATGTTCAATAACGAAAAACGTGCTTAAAACTCATATGTTAAATTTTCTCCCAAATTTCTTACCGCCATCACACACCCTTGCAGTGGTCAGGCTCCTCACTGCGCTTGATCGGTACGTGCAGTATGAGGACTGGTCTGACCAGATTTGCCAGGGCTGCTTTTTGTTGCCAGTCTGGCCCAGAACACTTTAGAGATACATGGGTTAACTTAATGGGGGGAAAAACAAATGAAAAACTACGGATGCCAAAGTACCGTTCCTCTAATGGTTTCCATTAGAGAAATAACCCTTTGCCTTCACTAGCAACCGCATTCATCCACTGCTGATAAGATTCAGAGTGGCCAGCGGGTCACGTGCTCCTGCTGCCAGGCAGCTGCTGAGATACAAATTCAGCATGCCCACCAGCTTTGGCAAAGCTAATAGGTTTGGTTTACAGCTAAAAATGTAAGACCACCCTGTTGGCTTTACTAATGCTTTTCTCCATTATATTCTAGTTATTCTATATCTTCTGTGCATCCATTACACTTGCTTGTCCTGAGTAACAGAGTTTCTAGTCCGTTTCTGCGTAACGTAATGTGCCCACAGAATCCAGTTGCCTCTTGTGCGGGCATTGGGTGCTGTGGTGCGCAGGAGAAAAGAAGTCTAGATTGACCCAATCAGTTTTGCAATTGTAACAACCCGCGCTGCTGGCTGAGGTATAGGTCACAAATGAATGCCGCTTTCAGACCGCAGTGCAGAGGAACCACAGCACTAAGGATTAATAAGTGAAGGTGCAGCCAGGGCTTTAAGTGGGCCGGGTCCCGCTGGTGTTTAGCACCGTCAGTTCTAAAAAGTAAGTGCTGAGACGGGTCTCTATCGGGCTCTCCACTTTTGCCCTTACCATCAGGGTGAAAAAAAAAATCCTAACTCTGCAGCAGTACCACCTTATACTGCCTTTGATGTAACTTCAAAGAGACTTGTGATAAGACCGGGTTCCGCTACCAGAATTTTACTAGGAACCCTAGGTCAATGGATCTTTTGTTACCTGCTGAGAAGTGTAAAGGGGAGAAATAACTCAATTAAGGCAATTCAATTTATTCCGATGACTACGACTCAAAAGATCACAGACTCCGAACTCCAATTTAGTGGGTTTATTACAATGCCAAAAACAACTGAACGTACAAGCACCTCAGGACGAGGTTGTAAAAGTACATGGGAACTAATACAAAGCCATACCTACGAGTGAGTCTAATCTTATAGATCATGAAGAGAATGAAGAGTTCTAAAAACAGAACACTGGCGAGGACTGCCCCAACATCTAAGTCGGACTTCATCTGCGGCTGAAAAGTAAAGAGCATTACACTATCCCTACTCTATCTCTAAAGTGACATCCCTACTTAGCATTTCCCAGGCAAGATCAATTAAAGGTGTCAGCTCGTGAAGACATCCTAAGAAGAACACTCACGTTGTGTGGGTCGATCTCTTTACCCTTTCCACTAACTCCCTTCTACTCCTCTTCTCCTGACTCTCGACCCCCTTCTCCTCACTCTCAACCCTCTTCTAACTCAACCCTCGGGACACTGTCCTCCTAAAACAAAAGGCTTTAGTTTAACTTAACAAAGGCAGCTTCTTCGACCTGCAACGGAAAATGTGAGAACAGAACAACCTTGCATGTACATGGAATTCGCAGACTACCTCCAAATGCGAGAGCTTACCAGGGAAATTACATTTTCAGGCCTACACAAATCGGCCAACTTAAGAATAAACGAATAGGCCTTCAATTACACAAAGTGAACATTTCATTTAGGCCTTTAAACATCAAATAATACACACAGACTAATAGAATTTTCTTGCAAGCATCTACAATTATTACACGTTAAGCACAATTAGTCATCTCCACGTGCAGACTCTAACATGATGCACGTTTAAATCAAAATGCATTACAATACACATAGGGTTTTCATTAGGCAATTGCAATACGCTAAAGGTTACTCTTTTCCAAACATAGATGTAATTTCGTTTCTTTTGCATGGCACGAAACATTTTCTATTATTTCACTTACAAATCATTATTACAACACATTCCTAATGACCAAATGTTAATACAACACAGAAATATATGCGGGTGTGGACTATCCATGATTATGATACACCCCTACAATTTTAGAGCACCATCGCGCTCCATCAGTTCCCCCCTCTGATGACAAGTGTCATCATAACAATCACACTCCCTGGAGAAAGAACCGACCTAAACAGAGCTTGTAGCCACTCTTCCCTGTCGGAACCTCTCTAGGCTCTTAATATTCTCATAATGACTGTCCTGCAGTCTCTCCAGCCTTTGCTCTTGCTCTCTAAGAGATCTCCCAACTCGATTCGCTTTATGCCACCTATAAGCCCTCATCAATCCCCACAAAACAATCACACAGACCACTGCTATGATGATAGGCTTCAAGATGTAACCAAGAATTCCCTTTCCAAGGGACGCAAACCAATTTCCTACCTTACCAAACCCTTTTCCCACTTTGTCCCAAACTCCTTCTGTAGCTAGATTATGCACCTCATGATGGATCTCAGTGATATTACTTATATACTTCTTCAGATCTTTGCTGTTGTCCGGTATATAAGTACAGCACTGTTGAACTCTCAGCATTTTACAAACTCCGCCCTCTTTTGCCAGCAAAACATCTAAAGCAAGACGGTTCTGCATCACCATAGCCCTAATCGACACCATCTCTCCATCCACAAGTAACAACGATTGAGCTGTGTTTGCTGACAACTTGTCCACAATAGTTGACAACTTTCTGATCTTGACATCATTCAACACCACTCCTAGACCTGGTATCAGTGCTCCAAAAACATCCCCCACAATCTCCCCTGTACTTGCACCTCGCTTCTCCCTAGGGTGTAATCCACCTTCCAAATGTCCTAAATCTTCAACATGATAAATCTTCGGAAACACTACTGCCAAATAGCACGTACCATACCAATTCAATGGCAATCGCACATATGCATTCTTCTCCTCACGAAGTACACGTTCGGGACCACTTGTATCGCATCCTGCAAAAACTTCTTTGCTGTAGCCTCAATAGTGAAAATATGATCACACACACTCTGTCCCACAAAAACTTTATCATAATAGGTCTGGACTTGTCTCACACACAACTTCCCTCTCTGCTCAAAATCCAACGCTATTGGACCACTACTCCCTTTCGCTTTGTGTGCTAACTCCTCCTTGGTCCACTCAACCTTTCCTTCTCTATTGTTACGACCTGCTGTTAATTGTCTATGTCTATCCTCTACTTGATCTACAAATTTCTTCTCTACATCTGTTAATGAACATGTTAAATTGTGACGATGTGCATAAGCCGTATCTAAAGTTACAGTAGGTATGAAATACTTCCCCACTCTATCTTCCTGCTTATAATAATCGTACTTATTCAAATGCTTATAAGCTGGAACCTCTGAAAGCACTGCATCGTAATTAGAAAAATAATATTCGTAATGACCTTTACCATAAAACATACTAAGCAATAAACTACATGTAATACCATACATCAAAGGGAGATGATGATAACGAATACCTTCCTCTACGGACGCAGGCAACTGCATACACACATAACAATCTCTCACATCCATCGTATTTACATACTCATATAGCAGCTTCGCATAGGCATTAAGCGTATAATCACCTCTAGACAAATCTACATGCAACATACGACTAGCTTGATCTAGCATAGCTTTTTCAGCTCCTACGATACCCTCTTTTGCGCTAGAAGTAATAGGTGTGGATGTCCCTTGCACTCCCACTCCCTCAACGTCTGCATCATGTGAAATTTTTACAGATACAATAATAACTACTGCTATTACATCTATCACCCCTACTGTGAGTGTACCTAACACACACTTAGACCTACGGCTCGAACTTCCAGACTCCATCTTTAGCTTGTCGGTTTAGTTCAGCAAGAGGATACGCTAAAAGTTTCTTTTCTTCACCTCAAATTGCCGTTCAACCAGTTCAAACACAGTTCATGAAACTCAGGAAATTCGTTCACAGTTCGTTGCTCTGGATTTATTTACACAGTCCAAAAAGACTTCCTTAGCCCTCTTTCTTCTTCTATGGGAAACCCTAAATTTATTCTTCTTCCACTCGGGCCTAGGTTATCTTCTTAAACTCTTATTTACAGTTCACAGTTCAATCACAGTCCCTTATAAGCTCAGAACAAATCTCAATTAGTACACGCTGTAAAATTTCAAGACGAACAGCTGCAATCTCCTGAGCTGGTGGCTGATATCCAAAGGTTGGAAAGGACAGTTCCTGAAGGATCAGAACTCGCACTCTGCTCAATATCGGAGGTCTCGGAACAGTCACTGTTAGCACTCCTTCTATTTCCAATCCAGGAACTATCAGTCCCACATCAATCTTCAACTCGGGTGTTCTGCTGACCACTTGTGAAGACCTCAGTCTCCCGGTCCCCACTACTCCCGGCATCAGTGACCATATAAGTCCACTCCGTGGTAGAGTATCTCTGGCAAAGCACCCTTACTCTCCTTGACCTTCTCGGGCCTTCTTGAGCTTGTTTTGAGTCACTCAGTTCTGATTCAGATGTCTCCGACACAGGAGCAAGATCTCTCTCAGGAGCTAGTCTCAGATTCAGCCTCCCTTGTCTCCCAGGCCACGATTCTTCTGCAAGTTCAGCACCTCTTCTTTGCCCCGACCACTTTGCGCACCAATTCCTTCAGCTGAGTTTGACTCTATACCACTGGCAACGTTACCTTCTCCCACAGAGTCAATACCTGGGTCTTGTGTAGCGTGACCCCCCTCAGCTTGCTCTGGTGGGCAACCAGCTTCGTCAGCAACCCTCACAGCCTGGCTTGTCCTCTCGAGTGGCCTTGCTGCCACAGCTGGATTTTCTTCTACAAGAGGAGCTGTTTCTTCCAACGGTTCTGAAATTCTGCGAGTATGGGAGGCATGAATCCAGTTTGGCAAGCCTCCGCACTTCACTGCTGTATTCGTTACCAGAATCACCTGGTAAGGGCCTCTCCAATGGGCGTCAAGGCAACTCTTCCTCACGTGCTTGCGAACTAGCACCCAATCACCCGGACACAGGTCGTGGCAGAGGTCCCTCGAGGTCGGGCAGTTGCAGCTTCAACCTGGTGAGACACAGAACGGACCAGTCCTTTGCAATAATCAAGGATCAAATCATCTGTGATGTTTATCAAGGCTGTAGATGGCACTGCTGGTAACCACATCGCCCTCCCCATCAGGATCTCATGAGGTGAAAGGCCAGTTCTCCTATCAGGAGTACTACGAACACTCATCAACACCAGCGGCAATGCATCAGGCCATTTCAGAGACGTGGACGAACACACTTTTGCCATCCTCATTTTCAGAGTCCCGTTAATCTGTACCACAATACCAGAAGCCTCTGGTCGATAGCTACAATGCAGTCTTTGATCAACATGTAAAGCGGCACAAAGCAACTTCATAATTTCGCTGTGTAAGTGTGTTCCTCTATCCGACTCTAATGAAGTTGGAAATCCGAACCGTGGTATCAGCTCCCTAAGCAACAGTTTTGCTACTGTGAGGCTATCACATCTCCTTGTTGGATACGCTTCCACCCACCGTGAGAAAACACACATCACAACCAAAATGTACCTCAAGCCATTGTACCTAGGCATTTCTATGAAATCAAGCTGAATTCTATTGAAAGGCCCTCCAGACCTCCCAATGCGACTCAATACAACCACAGTTTTCTTTCCAGCATTCATCTGCTGACACGTAACACACCTGTGACACACTGCTTCAGCAAATGCACAGAACTGTGGATTATACCACGTTTGTCTGAACACACGCACCATAGCATCCCTTCCAATGTGCACTGCTCCATGAATCTGTCTTGCCATAGGGCTCAGTAAGTCATCTGGTAACACTGCTCGACCATCATTAGAAACCCAAATGCCATCATCTCTTCTCTCACATCCTGCTCTAGTCCAAGCAGCCTCTTCCTGTTCTGGAACTTCTCCCTGCAGATGCTTGAGCTCATCCCAGGTGTCTGCCATGGCTAACATCATGCTGAGCTCGGTTCTTTCTGGGCTCTCTCCTGTATAATCTCCTGTAAAAATGCACCCTTGTTCAGCGCAAAAACGTGCAACTTCATCTGCATATCGGTTTTCCAAAGACACAAAATCATTCCCCCTCCCGTGAGCTACACATTTTACCACAGCTATTTCTCGTGGTCGCTGCAAAGCTTCCAACAATTGTCTCACATATTCCCGTTTCTGATAGGAGATCCTGATGACATTAAAAATCCTCTCTGTGACCATAGCTGTCCGAAATCATGAACCACACCGAACCCATACTGGCTGTCGATGTAGATGGTGATTCGGATTTGATCAGCAATCAAGCAGGCACGAGTCAAGGCAATGATTTCAGCCACTTGTGCGGAGTATACTCCCTGTAAGCAAGCAGCTTCCACAACTCCAGAGATGGTACATACAGCAAAGGTTGCTCTCAAATGACCCACATTGTCTCTTGAGCATGAACCGTCCACAAAAAAGATTTCATCAGATTCAGGCAGAGGTTCATCGACAATGTCAGGTCTTGGTTTGGTGCAAAGTTCAGTCACATCAAGACAGTCATGGTCCTCACAATCTCCATCATCAGCATTTGGCAAAGGCATCAAAGTAGCAGGATTTAGCACAGAACACCTTTTCAGAGTCACATTCTCCGAGGCAAGTATAACCTGCTCATAGCGTGTGAGTCTGTTGTTCGTCAGGTGCTGTGTCTTAGTCCTCGTCATCAGGAGCTCAACTGAATGTGGAACAAGAACTGTAAGTGGATGTCCCATAACAATGCTCTCACATCTCTCAATGCCGATACCGGTTGCAGCAACGGATTTGAGACATCCGGGCAACGCTGAAGCTACTGGATCTAAAGTAACTGAGAAATAGGCAACTGGTCTACGGACACCCCCATGACTTTGAGCAAGGACTGACAATGCGCAACCTTCTCGCTCGTGGCAGAACAATTAAAAGGATTTGTTGTAATCTGGCACTCCTAGAGCTGGAGCACGACACAGGCCCTCTCTCAACTCCAAGAACGCAATCAGACAGTCATGATCCCATGGTACCGGATCGCTCACATCCTTGTGCGTCAGCCTCTTCAAGGGCTTCGCCTTCAAAGAAAAGTTGGGGATCCATTGGCGACAGTACCCAACCATCCCCAGAAACATCCGGACTTCCTTCTGAGTGGTAGGCACAGTCATATTCATGATCGCCTCAATCCGATCTGGTGACACCTTTCTCTTGCCTTTCTCGATTCGATGACCCAAATACTGAACCTCAGTCAGACAGTACTGTAGCTTGCTCGGGGACACCTTGTGTCCATTCTCCGCTAGATGATTCAGTAAAGCAACAGTATCGATCCTGCAAGCATCCTCCGTTTCGGACGCGATCAAGAGGTCATCAATATACTGCACTAGAACTGAGTTCTGTGGCAGTACGAGACTCTCAAGATTCTTCTTCAAAAGCTGGTTAAAGATCAATGGACTCTCTGTATACCCTTGTGGGATACAACACCATGTTAACACACGATCTTCCAGACGGAAAGCAAATAAAAATTGGCTCTCATGTAACGGTATTGAAAAGAATGCCTGACATAAATCAATCACAGTGAACCATTCAGCTTCGCATGGAATCTGGAACAATATCACTGATGGATTCGGTACCACAGGACAACATGGAACTACAATCGTGTTGACCTTTCGCAGGTCCTGCACGATTCTGTACTTCCCACTTGGTTTCTGCAATCCCATAATGGGTGAGTTACATGGACTTCCCATTATTTCCTTCAAGATTCCCTGTTCGATCATAGTCTCAATCACAGGCTTGATTCCTGCTACCGTTTCCGGCGACAGATTGTACTGGGGTGTTCTCGGGAACTCAGCATTTGGTTTAACCTGGATTTTAACTGGCTCAACCCCTTTGATCAAACCTATCTCCTCTCCGGTGAAATCCCATACGTCCAGAGAGACAGAGTCCCTCAGGTCGAGTGGGAGTTCCTCAACTGTCAACATAGGAAACATCCCTGTGCTCAAATTCTGATTTGCCAATTTAAATGCCACATCGTCATCATTAGTCTGCAATTCCACTCCTTTGGGTGTACAGTAGATGGTGCAATTCAATTTACACAAAAGATCACGACCCAACAAACAAACTGGACTTGAGTCACATACCACAAATTGGTGTCAGTCGTGAAACGTTCCTATTCTCACGGGTATTGCCTCAGTCAATGGATTAGTCATCTTCTTATTTGCCACTCCTACAACTTGGATTGATTGTCCCGAGAGGGGTAGGTTGGGAACTACTGCAGATCTCACAGTAGAACGGGTAGCACCAGTATCAACCAAAAAGGTGGTAGGATGACCGTCAACATCCGCCTCTACATACGATCCCCTCTGGTCTACCTCCAAGACTGCTCCAAGAGTACAATCTTCCTCTCCCCTCAGGCACCGTCATTGCAACGGGTCTGGATCAAACTCATCAAAAGTCTCAATAAAGGGCATCTGCTGATATGTTCGATTTCCCTGTGGAATTCTCGGCGGTTGGGGAATTTGCACCTGCGGGCTTAAAGTCCCCCCCCCTGCATGGACCTGGGTCTCGTCACAGTATTAACGACCTCAGGTGCCTGCACCACTTCCTCCTCTTGGACCTGATTACCTGGATTTGATCTACACTCGTGCTTCCAATGCCCGATCTTGTGACAATAATGACATGCAGTAGTCTTCTTCAGTGTGGCAACATCCACCCCTGTCTTAGGGTCTATGGGTTTCCCCTTTCCCAGACCAGACATATTCTGGGTCCCTCCTTGATTGTTTCCCTGTCTTTTTCCTAACGTTCCTCCACTAGACTGTTTTTGATCCCCCTTTTCCGCATTCTGCATTTGGACCAGCATTAACTTGTCTTTGAGCTTTTTATGCTTTGAGTCCACTTTGTCACTACAATACCTGGCATACCGTAGAATCTCATCCACGGATTTATTCTGCCAGCAGATCAGATGCTGTTGGATCATAAAGCTAACTTCTGGTCTTAATCCTAAGACAAATTTGGAAACAAACTGTCCCATATCCTTTGGGTCAAGGGTGTCTAACCCGATGTACTGCTTGAAGGCTTGCAAAAGCCTCTTGTTATAAGCATGTACTGTTTCCTTTGGCTCCTGAACAGTTCGTTCTATCTTAACCCAATCAATGTCTTGTGGTGAGTTTTTTGACTGCAAAACATGTGATTACCTGCTCGAACTTTTTCATGACCACAGGTGAAGGACCATGTTTAATAGGATCTCGTTCTGGTTCCGAAGACGGCCAATCAACAGCAATTTTCCATGCTGACCACAAATCACTTGGTACTACAATATCAAACAGCGTATTCAAATCAATCCACAGTACCTTCGAAATTTTGACAAATCGATCAACTTGCTTGTACCACTCAACAGGTTTTTCCCTCAGCCGAGGAAAATCATTGGTAAACGCCGCAAATCACCTCTACTCCACGGTACATGCACATACCCTCCACTCGGTACTTCTCGCAACGGGTAAGCCTCTACTCCTACTGTCCCCCCTCCTGGAGCCGGTGTTTCCCCTATACCCTTCTTGATGCTCTTCTTCTTTGACCATCTTTCCTCCCATTTGTCAAGCATGCTCCATGCACGCATCCCTACAATCAATTCTCGAATATGTGTCTTCAATCCTATGACTCATTCCTCTTCCAGTTCCTGGTCACTGTAATTTAGCCTGTGGTTTCCCTGCAACATTTTTGTTTTAGACAAATCTACATCATACCTCTGTGCCAATTCCGTCAATTTTTCATGCGCTTTCCTTGCCCTCCGAGTTACATCCTTCGCCGCAATTCATCTGGCTCATACAGTTCTATCCTTTCTAAAGGCAAGCTTCCACTGATTATCTCATCTACTTCTGCCTTCAACCTCATCACGTCCACCACTTTAGCCCTTATAGCAGTTCTAATCGTTCCTTGACTTGATGCACTACTTAACTCTCCATTCTCACTACTCTGGTCTCTACGTTGATTCCCTTCCATTATGTTTCGTGAGACAGATTGACTCCCCAAACCTCCCTGTTAGAAGGTGGTTCTGACCATCTGAGCCGCCTGGATTTTTCGCTTTTTGAACACCTATTGGTTGAGCTTTTACTGTGGGAGAGCCTCATAAGTTGGGACTCACCCACAGTGAACTCATGATGAAAGGGACTGCATGTGTATTTTACTGGTGTCCCTCTGGCACGAGTAGGCCGCTGCGCTGCAGCCAGAGTAAGGGGCACTGGGCTGGTTACATGCAAACATGTGTGTACATGCGTGTGCACAAGTGTAAGGGCTGCACAGGACAGATTTCTGGCGTGCGCAGCCCTGGAGCAGCTACAAAGTGAATGGTGTGGCAGGACTTATGCAGAATTGGGTGGTGACAGGGAATAGGCTTTCTACAATGGGAGGAAACATTTGAGGGAAAGTCAGTGTGCTTTACTGTTTTTTATTCCAGTATTCTCCTATGAGGATGGGGAGCACATGGGCTAGTTTTACTTTCCTAGGGCCTACAAATTCCAGACACGCACCAAAGTCCACTGTAACCTATGTGAGAAGAAGTATTCTGCAGAGTCCAAAGTCATATTTGTACTGCTTTTGGGTCATCCAGAAATTACATATTTCTCTGAGTCAGCTCATAACCAGGGCCTGGCTGGTGCTGACCCGGCCAGGCTGAATTGTTGACCTTCCTCCCCCAGGCAGCCCTGCCCAACAAGTATTCCAAGGGCGAAAGCCTCCACTCCAAGAAGAGAAGATGGGTGGAGCTACAGGTTCATCCATCAGCAGCGGTCACCTGGTGCCAGGCACCAAGCTGCTCTGAAGAGAAGGCAGCGAGGGGGAAAGGGGCTCTCAGAGACCATGTGGCATGAGACCCCTGGACGACGCCATTTTGAACAAACCCAGAGGCCTGGGCAGGTAGGAGGGAGCAGGGGCAGAGAAGTGATGTGTCGCTGTGTGATAGGGCAAACAGAGTCTTCCTGCCAGCCCCCTCCCCAATTCTTAAAAAGAGTTTGCACAGGAAGAGGAGCTCTCTCTGAGGTGTGGTCTGCTGGGGCAGAGGGTGCTGGAGCCTGGCGCCATGGGCAGTTGGAAGGAGGAACCCCAGGATCCTGAATAGCGCCAGGAGAAGAGTCCAGGGACAGTGAGCAGAAGACTGGGCCTCTGCGCAAGGAGAAGAGAGGCCCAGGGGGAGAGCCAGGCAAAAGGCTGGCGCAGGGAGCCAGTGAAGACAGCTCCCTGCTGAATCCACCCTCGGTGAGACCAGGAGGGAGAAGGTAGGTGCTCCCAGTGGCTGGGGTGCGCCGCCAGGAGCAAGAAGAGGCCAAAATCGTGAAGATCTGTCCCCTGGGGGCTGAGATATGCCCCCCAGAAGGTAGGCGACCTTTGACCTCTACTGGGACCGACGACGAAGCGCGTGGGGCTCCGCCGCCGGTCCATGATGTGCCCCCGGGGTGGGTCAGGTCCCAGGGGCTGCCCCCAACGTGAGGAAAAGCTGGGGAGTGCCGTCGCGCTCCCCGTGAAGGCGGCCAAGCGGGGAGCCAGGAGTCCACCCTTGCCCTCGGCAATATTGGGGGGGGGGGGCGGGGAGCGCCGTCGCCCCCCCTGCAAGGAAGCCTGTAGGGGCCCGGGACCCCAACTCTGGGCCCCGACGCCCAGAAGTAAAGCCAGGGAGCGCCGTCACGCTCCCCGTGAAGAGGTGCACGTGGGGTGCCAGGAGCCCACCCTGGCCCCCGCAGAAGAGCGCAAGTCGGGGAGCGCCGGTGCGCTTCCTGTGAAGGTGGCTTGGGGGGCCCGGGACCCCATCTCCGGGCCCCAAAGAAGAGGCAAATCGGGGCGTGCCGACGCGCTCCCCGTGAAGCTGGTGGGGGGGCCTGGGACCCCATCCCCAGGCCCCGAAGTGAAGGTGAGGTGGGGGAGTGCCGTCGCACTCCCCCGAAGACCCGCTGGAGCGGGGAAGCGGCCTCGCGTCTGCCCGCCAGAGCGGGCAGACCAGAACTGCGATGCCAGCTCCCGCGGCAGCACGCGAGGGTGCTGGCCGGGCAGTGAGCCGGCGGGGCCAGCCAGGGGTGGGCTCCCCGGGCTGCCCTCCAACATGGAGAGCCTGCGGGGGTCCCGGGTGGGACCGGGACCCCGTACCCAAGAGGAGGAGCCATGGGCCCGGGTGGGACCGGGCCCCCGACAAACGGCCAGAGCAGCCGGGGTTGGGCTCCCCGAGCTGCGGACACTCACCTGGGGGTCCGGGTGGGACCGGACCCTCCAATGAGGGAACGAAGCGGCGAGAGGCCGCCGAAGCAGGCTGCGTGGCTCTCCCCGACACAGCGGGAGAGCCGCTGCTCTATTATTCACGGCAAGAAACACGGAGCGCCCCATAATGCCTTGCAAGGCATGGGAAAATCTACTGTTTTGGGCGTTTGGTGGCCCCCAGAGGAGAGGGGTACCCCCATTTGCTGGAGAGGTGCAGGGGGAGCTGCAGTAGGAATGCAGCCTCCCCCAGCACAAAGAAGAAAAGTCCCTCCCTAAGTCTCTGGGGACTCTGAAGAAATAACCCCTCAAGGGCTCAGCTAACGTTAAATCACCTTCTGGGCTGGAACTTTTGTTCTACAGCTGGGGGTGTATTGAGAAGTGCATCAAGGTGTGAAAGGCTGAGTTGGGGACGTTTGGAGAAGGGCATCCCCTGGAGGTGAAGAGGTGTAATTGCACCACAAATGGATTTACTTGTGTTATTTCTTTTTAGAGAGACTGGAAGTCACATGTGTAATGTGAAGTACCTGTTTAAGGTGGAGTCATAAGCAAAGTGTGGTTATGTTGCTGGACATTCCTGCTAGGGTGTCTGGCTGTATTTGCGTAATCCTGTGATTTTACCTGTAATGCCTTTTAGAGGCTGTGATTGCAGTGTATTCTAAATGTTATCCTCTATGATAAGTACCTCATTTAAAGTGATGCCCAAACATGTATTCTTGCTGCTGCGTTAGGTGAAGAACAACCCAGACTGTTAGCCACGAAGATGTAGAGGTGCATACTGTATGGACAATATGAGATGCTCATTCAGGGTTGTGTGTCACCAGGGCAGGTGTTCCTATTTTTAATGCTCGTTGAGATAATGGGGTGGGTCGCCACTGGGATGGTGCCAGTGCGCAGGGCCCTCGCTCCAGGTTATGTTCAACCCACTGCATTAGGGGGCAAGATGATGTGCACACATGGGAGTGGTGGTACTAGACCCCACCCCCCTTTGGGAGGGGTGGAAATGTTATGCAATGTCACAAAGTAATTCCAACCGCTTATGTATATTTGTAAATTGTTGCATAGTATTAAGTAGTGTGTGTGTTTAATAAATGTACTCTTACTTTTATAAAGCAAAGTACAGACTGGACAATCAATTATTGAGTGTTATTTCTGCGCACCTGTAATGGCGATTACTAGCCCACACCACCTCCCTTGAGTAAGCCTTAGACTGCTCTGCAACGCTACCCTCTGAGAGTCAGGCGCTGCAACTAGGGTGGTTGGTTCCCAGTGAAGGACAAATATGACATGTTATTTGTGCAGGCCTCACAGATACTGCCTCGTTTTCCAACACTCCCTGAGCCATGTCTCCTCCCGTCATCCTTCCACTAGGACCTCTCACTGGAGGTTCCCACATCCTCAAATCAGAACGTGAATCCGCCAAAGACCCTGATCTCACTGTTCTTGATTCCACATGACCTCTAGAAGCATCTGCAGTGGCTGGCAAAGGTGTACTCGATTCTATGGGTCTCGAAATGTGACCTGTTCCACTCACTGTACCATTTCCTCCAGAACCAGTGCTCTCTCCCATTGCTGATCGTATTAAGCTCCCGTTCTCTGCCTGATCTGGATCGTACACTGACACTATGGGACCAATGGTGACCGGTACTGTAAGAGCTTCCGGTAATCTCGTGACGATATTAACTCCACTTGCTTCTGTATTCTTCGATGATTGTGTCCCTATTCTCTCTGTTCCTGCTGCCATCCTTCCCTTTATCCCTGCACTAGGATTTGTCTGCAGCTCCCCAGTTTCCTCTGTGAGTGCTCTCCTTCCCTCCTCTGAGCTTGGATTGTATGGAGGTGGACGCTCTGCTAATAACCTCTCCAGTAAACTGTCATCTGTATCACTATCATCTTCCTCTTCTCTCCTCTTCTGAGCATCTCCCACCTTTACTAATAAAGGAAACAGCCTGTCTCCCTCTATGGTGTCTACCCTCCATCTTTTCGCCAATGCGTCCCATCGCGCATCTTGAAACGCCCTGATTGATTTTTTCACCCTTTCCTGACTTCGATCTCTTTTACTCGCATGTGCTGCTCTCATCCATGCGTCTAGTGCTTCAAACTGTGTTGGTCTGGGTGGAGGTCGCAACGCAGTCATCACTGCCCTCGATTGGTACAGTACATAGAATCTGAACGAACCATACTGTGGGAAAGCCAAATCTCCCTCCTTCTCAGTAATCTTTTGCCAATTTTGAAGCCAAATTATAGTATGGAGCCCTACATTCGTGGCCATGTAATGGGCTGGGGTATCCTCGGGTGGTACTTCTTCCCCCACTCGAGTTACCACTCCTCTATCTCCCCTGCAAAGATCCCGCAATACCTTAAAACATTTCATGATGAAATCAACTGTTTTACCCACCAAATGTTCTTCGCTCTACTTCCTGATGGTGATCAACCAATCCCAGTGTGGCTTTACACTAACCGACCTATCGCAGCGCGGCACACTTCGACGTCACTCCTTCTCTTCACTCAGCAGTTCCCCTCCTTCACAATCCGTATCTACCACACTCACTCTTTTCATTCATAGAATCAAGTAACTGTTTGTCCACCAAACGACCGAACAGGCACATAACTGACTGTCTGTCCACCATACGGCCGGACAGTCACAAGTAATTGTCTACCTCAATATGGCAACTGTCTGTCCGCGAAACGACCGGACTACTGCCTCAGACCATCTGCCCACGAACGGCCGGACAGTCGTATAACTAATCAATAGGATCCAATCACTCGATCTTCCACGCACAGTAACCTACGACCCGCATTGGTCACTCAAACACTCACACTCTCGTTCCCTATCACGAGTGGGTCTGTTGATGACGTCTCACGACTCCCACAATCAATGGTCAGACAATTACAACTCTGGGTGTCTTCCACACCACAATCTATTTATCCCGGGATCTTAGGCTGCTCCTTGAGCCTGATATCAAACAACACAAATAACATGGACCGCGCGCTTAGTCCAAAACCACAGTCACTCGACTTTCATCCCAACTCCGCAAGACATCACACAATCAATTCATCACCGCAATCTAACAGACATACATCCCTATTCATACTCACTCCACCGCGAACTGCTGTTCCCGCCGCACCGTCACTCTTCGTCAGCTTCAACCAGGCGCCGTCGTCCTCCGCTCTTGATCCTCTGGACGACCATCTCTTGGGCTCTATGAATTGTATAACTATCCTTTCCCTACCTTCTCCCCTTACTGCAGAGGTAACCGTCCTCTCGCTACCAACTGATAAGGCCGGGTTCCGCTACCAGAATTTTACTGGGAACCCTAGGTCAATGGATCTTTTGTTACCTGCTGAGAAGTGTAAAGGGGAGAAATAACTCAATTAAGGCAATCCAATTTATTCCGATGACTACGACTCAAAAGATCACAGACTCCGAACTCCAATTTAGTGGGTTTATTACAATGCCAAAAACAACTGAACGTACAAGCACCTCAGGACGAGGTTGTAAAAGTACATGGGAACTAATACAAAGCCATACCTACGAGTGAGTCTAATCTTATAGATCATGAAGAGAATGAAAAGTTCTAAAAACAGAACACTGGCGAGGACTGCCCCAACGTCTAAGTCGGACTTCATCTGCGGCTGAAAAGTAAAGAGCATTAGACTATCCATATTCTATCTCTAAAGTGACATCCTTACTTAGCATTTCCCAGGCATGATCAATTAAAGGTGTCAGCTCGTGAAGACTTCCTAAGAAGTACACTCACGTTGTGTGGGTCGATCTCTTTTACTCTTTCCACTAACTCCCTTCTACTCCTCTTCTCCTGACTCTCGACCCCCCTTCTCCTCACTCTCAACCCTCTTCTCCTAACTCAACCCTCGGGACACTGTCCCTAATACAAAATGCACAGATGTAAAAAACGCCCACAAATCACCTCATCTCACTGGGCACTTCTCATAGGTAAATTTCCACCGTCTTCCTCACTCCATCCAAGTTCGGCTCGATGACCTTGATTCCCAGGCCTCCTCAGTGAGAAAGAACACCGGCTCCCAATTATCGACATTCCGTTTACAAAGTATCACTTCTCCCCCTTGCCTACATCCTAAAACAAAAGGCGTTAGTTTAACTTAACAAAGGCAGCTTCTTCCACCTGCAACGGAAAACGTGAGAACAGAACAACCTTGCATGTACATGAAATTCGCTGACTACCTCCAAATGCGAGAGCTTACCAGGGAAATTACATTTTCAGGCCTACACAAACTGGCCAACATAAGAATAAACAAATAGGCCTTCAATTACACAAAGTGAACATTTCAATTAGGCCTTTAAACATCAAATTATACACACAGATTAATAGAATTTTCTTGCAAGCATCTACAATTATTACACGTTAAGCACAATTAGTCATCTCCACGTGCAGACTCTAACATGATGCACGTTTAAATCAAAATGCATTACAATACACATAGGCTTTTCATTAGGCAATTGCAATACGCTAAAGGTTACTCTTTTCCAAACATAAATGTCATTTCGTTTCTTTTGCATGGCACGAAACATTTTCTATTATTTCACTTACAAATCATTATTACAACACATTCCTAATGACCAAATGTTAATACAACACAGAAATATATGCGGGTGCGGACTATCCATGATTATGATGCACCCCTACAATTTTAGAGCACCATCGCGCTCCATCACTCGTTATAGTTCTTTCACAGTCTCATTATTTCAAAACTGAAGCATTTTCAATTTTATATATACAACGAAGCCGTAGTTATTGCTTATTTATCTTATGCAACTACCAACCATTGGCAAAGCCAATACTCCTGGCTTGTAAGTATAATGTCACTTGCAGTATTATATATCTGAATACAATGACAGAAGCAGCAAAATACTAGCCGGGCGGCGCACTATGCTAAGCACAGATTTTTAGCCTAGGTGTTTTTAAGCCACACCCTTTATTACATCAACCACGCCCCTTTGAGAGACCCCCCCCAGTTTTTTCATCCCACTTAAACCCCCTGGTGCAGCTGTTGCCATGCAACCAACAGTTCCAAGAGATGCATCAAATCTGGACCACTAGACTATACAGAAAAAAGTGATGGATGGAATGTTTGAATTAATCTCAGCCACTGGTAATTACTTAGGCCCGCATCCCAGTCCATAGTTAGTTTGCATGCCAGATCAGCACAGTTTGGACCCAGCCATATGCAAATCTGTCTTGATGCTGCTCCAATGGGAACAGCCCAACCCGAACCGCCAGGCCAGGTCCTCCCTGAACCGAAACACAAGCAACCCAGGACTGGTTTCACCCTAGTTAGGACTCATCACCCAGGTATAGCTTTGTTCCAGTGACACAGGGTGCACAGGACCCACGTCTGAGCATATATGTCCCACTTATGGGTGACGCACTAAAGTATACCAAAAGTAAAGGATGGAATGCTTAAATTAATCTCAGCCACTGGTAAATACTCGGACCGCAGCCCAGTCCACGGTTATTTTACACATCATGTCACCACAGTTTGGACCCAGCCATGGTTTGCAAAATAACAATTGACTGGGATGCCGCCTGAGTGATTACCAGAGACTGAGATTAATTCAAGCATTCCATCCATCACTTTTTGTATACTTCAGCACATCTGGAGCAGCTCTCTACATTTTTAGCGCGAATGGTGCAAATCTGAAGGATTACTATGGATTACTAAATGATGTTGCAAATTAAAATGTGCAAGAACATACAGTAAGGATTACTGATTGAAGGAGCACATCTGAACATAAGTAATGGAGATAATATTCATTGTAGGCCGAATTCAGGCATACAGTTTGAACTGGCATAATGACGGTAATTCTTGACCCACTGTGGGCAGAGTGGTGATCAACCCTGCTGTAAAGCCTGCAGTGCCATATTAGAAATCCCTTCTTTGCTTTGTCATGCAATTAGATACACTTTCTATGTGCGAATTTAAATAGCCTTTTATTACTCGTATTACCTGATGTTAGTATCAAGGGCAAGTACATAGCATAAAATCTCTCTTAATTGCATCCCGCTTCTGCAGTTTATTCTCTGTTCTAGATTTACATGCTTTGCATTCTTGCCACCGAGTGGTTCAAGCCTGAATGTCTTTAGTTGTCAGTACCTATCTTACAGAAGTTCAACGTGAAAGGAATTGGCCTCAATATTTGTGATAATATTTTGCTTCACGATTACCAAAAATACCCCTATAGCTATTAAACAATTGTGTCGTTGTGACCCACTTCTAACTCCTTACATAAACCTTTCTATATGTGGAGGAGGAGGGGGAGAGGGAGGGGGCGTTAAGAGAAGGGGGCAATGTGTCTTAGCTATTATAATTACCGATTGTGTCACAACACTCCTCACCTAACAGCCTGCTGAAGGGAATCATTCACTATCTGCCATCGAAAGCCTTTGTACGCAGCTCTAATTCCTACAGGCAGACATCCAATTCATGTTTTGTTTGCGGACATTCCAGCCACACCAATATCTTAGCCACTCATGGGCAGATTTACAAGCCCCTTGCGCCACTTTTGCGTCACTTTTCCCTTGTTAAAAATGATGCAAAAGTGGCGCAAGGGCCTTGTAAATAAACCCCTCAGTTCTGTGCTCAAACAAAGCCTAGTTTTAACTTCCATATGGAACAGCACCAAAAATTCTCCTGCACGTGACCCAAGACCTGCCCATTGCACCCCCCTTTCCCGGCGGCCCAGCTCTTCCAGCCACAGAGGCCAGACTCCTCCTATGACCTCTGTAGTGGAATATATGATGTTACTTAGCAAACCGTTACTCCGCAGGTATTTACTTCGAAGTTTTTACTTCGCAAATACCATTACTACGCATGATTTTACTTCGCAAATATATACAAATACATTAAAAATGCTTTTACTTCGCAGTTAATTATTACGCATACCGTTACAACGCGTTATTGGTACTTTAAAACAAAAAATTAATCGTAATAGTAACCTATCCCCTGGCACGCACCCTGAACCCTAAAAATACCCCCTACACCCCAAAACCCTATCTCACCCTGACCCCTAAAAATATCCCAGCACCCCAAAACCTAAACGCACCCTGAACCCCAAAAATACCCCAGGACCCCAAAACCTTAAACGCACCCTGAACCCTAAAAATACCCCCTACACTTCAAAACCCTAACCCACCCTGACCCCTAAAAATACCCCTGTACCCCAAAACCTAAACGCACCCTGAACTCCAAAAAGTACCCCAAAACCTTAAACACACCCTGAACCCTCAAAATACCCCATGCACCCCAAAACCCTAACCCACCCTGACCCCTAAAAATACCCCAGTACCCCAAACCCTAAACGCACCCTGAACCCTAAAATTACCCCCTACACCCCAAAACCCTAACCCACCCTGACCCCTAAAATTACCCCAAAACCTAAATGCACCCTGAACCCCAAAAATACCCCAGCACCCCAAAACCTTAAATTCACCCTGAACCCCAAAAATACTCCCTACACCCCAAAACCCTAACCCACCCTGACTCCTAATACCCCTGTACCCCAAAACCTAAACGCACCCTGAACCCCAAAAATACCCCTGTACCCCCAAACCTTAAACGCTCCCTGAACCCTCAAAATACCCCAGCACCCCAAAACCTTAAATGCACCCTGAACCCCAAAAATACCCCCTACACCCCAAAACCCTAACCCACCCTGACCCCTAAAAATACCCCTGTACCCCAAAACCTTAAACGCACCCTGAACATTCAAAATACCCAATGCACCCCAACACCCTAACCCACCCTGACCCCTAAAAATACCCCAGTACCCCAAAACCTAAATGCACCCTGAACCCTAAAATTACCCCCTAAACCCCAAAACCCTAACCAACCCTGACCCCTAAAATTACCCCAGCACCCCAAAACCTAAACGAACCCTGAACCACAAAAATACCCCAGCACCCCAAAACCTTAAATGCACCCTGAACCCTAAAAATACCCCCTACACCCCAAAACGCTAACCCACCCTGACCCCTAAAAATACCCCTGTACCCCAAAACCTAAACGCACCCTGAACCCCAAAAATACCCCAACACCCCAAAACCTTAAACGCACCCTGAACCCATTAACAGAATTAATACTACAATGCACAGTAACTCCATTATGCGTAGTAAGTGCATGCTAAGTAATGGAACATGCGTAGTAAATGCATGCTAAGTAAATGCATGCTAAGTAATGGCATCTGCGAACTAAAATATGCGTAGTAATGGTAATACGAAGTAATGACCGCGTAGTAAAGGTAGAATACCCTGTAGTGTCTCGCGTGGCAGGGTACCATGGAGGTTTCCACGGTGGTTGTCTTGTACATGGGAGCCTTGATCACAAAATTCCTAGGGGCTTATGTACAAGCCCCTTGCGCCACTTTTGCGTCATTTTTAAAATGGGAAAAATGACGTACGGGTGGCGCAAGGGGCTTGTAAATAAGCCCTAGTGCGTCCGAGGTGATAGCGTAGCTATAGGAATATCCCATGGAGTGAAACGTGGCCCATGCACCCACCTCTAAAATCCTAAGCCTGCACCAGCCTACCAGTGCTTTTATTTCTTTGAAGATGGCCCCCGGTCTCTCTCTTTTGTTTATGTCCTTCTCACTCTTTCTTCTCTTTCTACCACCCTGTTTACCACCAAGCACCCCGTTTAGCTTGCTCTTCTCCTCTCTTGATGTACCCCTCTGGTTTCAACCCCTTTATTCACTCTTTCTCTTCTTGGCCCCTTATTCCCGAACCAGTTCCTTCTATTTCTTTTTCCCACTTCTCTTTACCAAACATTATGAATCTCACTCTTTTTTGCTCCGCCTCTCACTATATTTTGCCTTTTGCTCTTCTACCTCTTTTCATGGCAGTATCCTTTTCCTCTCTTGCTCATCCTCTTACTGTATCCTTCGATTATCTTCGTCTTTCTTCTCCTCTGCTCTCTCCCTTATCCCAGCCTTCTTGCACCTTCTCTTCGTCCTTCATCTGTGTTATTCATCACTTCTTGCTGGCCTGCTCTTCCTTTTCCCTGTGTTTTCAGCCATTCTTCTTTTGGAACAGAAAATAACAACAGTAATTTTTCGACAGTGCACACTGGAAAGCAAACCGAGGCATCCGGACTTCAAGGGCGTCATTTCGATATGGTGGGATGAGAGAACCTCCATAATTCAATGTCTCTTACCACGCCACACTCATGGGACCCCAGAGTCATTTAGAAACAGGGGAACCACCAGGTTTCACGTGGCAACGCCCCAGCTGGCTCCGCCATACAAAAGCCTTCAACAGCAGCGTCCACAGGAAGCCTCTAGGTCTAGGTGGAGAAGGTACAATCAAATTCATTAAAATATCATCATTTCACAATGACAATGAACATTTCTCCTTGGGGGCTCATTGGTTTTAATAATGCCAATGACAAAGAAGCAAACGTTGCCAAGTGAATTGTACTACATTGCCCTCGGATGGCTCCTCCTTTGCCGGAGCCTACAACAGTTTGATGTACAGAGCTGTGCAACTGGACTTCCTTGCCCTTCTTGTGAGCAGCAAGGCCAAGAAACAGATGGTCATCTGCAAGGAGCTGTTTTTTACTCTCACAGTAGGAACTCCGAGCACACCACAGGTCCAAGCAGTGCAATGGATCATTCTTCTCAGAAGGATGCAGAGAAATAAAGAACACTGGCAGGGTAATGGATTGCACACAGTGAAATGGGAAAACCACCTTCGGCAGGAAGGAAGCTCACATACAAAAGACCAATTTGTTCCGGAAGTAGGCAAATGGTGAAGGGGCAGAAAGAGCTTGAAGCCTGCTCATGTGTCGGGAAAAGTTGATAGCGATAAGGAAAGCAGCCTTCAGAGTAAGGAGACAAAGAGAACAATTGTGCATAGGCTCAAAAGGTGCTTCATCAAAAAAGATGGATCAAATTAAAAAACTACTGTGTCATAATGAAAGGTAAAGGTGGAAATGCGAGAGACCCCTTAGGAAATGGCATCACAACAGGTGACTTAAACAGGGACGAGTAATTAGGTAAACTTAGAAAGGCAGACATGCTGTTGGGATAGGGTTATCCTCAGCATGGTATAGTAATGTCCCCCTGCTCTGAATACCCGGAGCCACGCTAACCTGGCATGTGGGCTGAGGCCTTGGCCCATTCATGGTAGTGCAAGGTCCAGAACTTTTCTGTGACCTTGAGGGTTGAACCAAGTGGACTTCATAACCAACTCCTGTCCATGTCCTGGATTGACCACTCGAAGTAATGGTGACAGTGTACCTTGTTTTCTAAATTATAGTGTGACCGGGCCTTTTTCTGTGTCAGCTGAGAGTGCAGTCTACTGACTCCCCATGTGGAACATTCCACTTTAGTGTGACTCCAGCCCCTTACTCAGAAGTTCCTTGTATGTGTTGACTGCATGTATGAGCAGTTGATGTGTCATACATGTGTGATAGTTAGACTTTGTGTATGATGCGAGTCTGAGCACTGGGACCAGTGGGATCCATTTTGGATGGCTCTTGTTTAGCACGGTACAAGACGGAGGGTGGATACAGCTTCACCAGAGTGGAAGGGCATTGGCAGCATTGCCATAGAGGATGAAAAACAAGACACTAAAGTCAGGAAAGCCGAAGACAGCTGCCATCCGAAATTCAATTAAGTCTTTGTTACTCACCCAGTTTTACCACCTGCACTGCACTTATTTAACACCCCAGGGACTACACAGGTTCAATGCAAAACAGCCCGTGGTGTGTCCTAGATGCAGAGAAGAGCCGGCGGTATTCTTACACATCACGTGAGAGTGCTGCAGATTATTGAGTTACTGGGAAGAGGTATTGGGGATGCTGCAGGAGACTACTTGTGTCCGGTTGGAGGCCTTGATTAAGCACTGCCTCTTGGGTGTACTCCTGACCCACAAGCTGGAGGTAAGATGGGTCATAGATTTGCCATGTTGGGATTGGTACTGGCCAAGTGGCACATCGCTATTCACACAGTCCAGTCCGATGGTGGCGTGTCAGTGGTTGGCAGATATGCTTGAATGGGGAGTGGGGTGGAGTGACGGCTCCATCTTGTGTGCACAGATGAGTATACTGAGTGAGATTTGGAAAAATTGACTAACATTCTGGAGCGCCTGGATGCTGGGGCGCCGTGGTCCCCGACTGCCTCTCCTGGAAGCCCACGGAGTGCAGAATTGGTAGTGCCTCCTACAATGGTGTAGGACCGCCCCCAGCAGGGTCTTGATGAGAGGATTCACACAGATGGTCAGATGTCGCCTGATTGAGAGGCGGGCACCACAGGAGCGGCTTGGGTGTGTTCCTTGATGTCTGCCCCCCTCGGATGCGCTACCATCCCCTGCCATCCCCTGCCATCCTTCCCCCTCTTCCCTCCCTATGGTGCTGGGTGGGAGACATGGGGAGTGACTGCTGATGTGAGTCTGTGCCGCTGCCGCTGTTGTTGGTTTTTTCACCTGTTTTTCCATTGTTAACTGGATGAGAGTTAGTTAGCTTTCACTATATTATTTCAGAAGAATGTTGTCCTAGACTAGCAGGTTGCTAGGTAAATGCTCAATCCAAAAATAAGAGGGGAATAGAGATTGAGCCTTCCCTCGTTCTCCCACCAATTATACTTCTCACTTCACGAGACGGACTTGAAAATAAGGGTAATGGTTAACATTTTTTTTTATGTATTACCCTCTAGGATGTGGGCCAGCTGGTCTCCTCCTAGTTCAAAAAATTCTTTTTGCCAATAACAAAAAAGAAAACACCAGTGCTCACTTAGCCCTGAGAAAGAGGCAAGAGATGAAAATTATGAACCAATTTGGGAATCCCAAAGGGGTGTAAATACTGCCCTCACCTCACTCAATGAGTGGCATGCTTCATCATAGGGCCCCTGCGACTCCCTGGTTCAGACCAACATCTGGGGAGGAGCGCTGAGAAAGCAAGAGAGAATATAGAAAAGAAAGAAATCATAGAATAGGTATCCCTCATTCAGAGAAAAATATCTAAAACTGTCTAAGTGGGTATCTGCTGTCTTTATTATTGATCCCACTTGGCAGGATGAAAAAAGATTCAAATAAGGGTATATGGGAAATTAACAACACCATTACCCTGTCTGCCGTATCAACATGTTTCTGCCGAGGGTTGCCGCCCGTTAGGGTTGATGGCATTCATCAGGATACGGATCCCTGAAGAAGGTTCTAGATACGTACCCTCCTAGTCTTGTCACTATATGGTAGGGAACTCATAAGTGGCTATACTTGCCCTTTTCGTAGACACACACCGTCTGTGTACCTATAAAAGATAATAGTAGACACCAAGGTTTAATATGATCGTGTTAGCTCATCTCCTCCCCCCACCTGGGCTAAGCCATCGTTCCACCAGATGACGTGTTGAATACACAATTGAGTGTGATCGCCTTTCCTATAGGAAATTAATAATGTATATCCCCAGTTAACAAAAGACAATGGGACCCCTTACAAGTGTTCTAATCTCTTCGCACGTGCCCAGTGACTCTCAGTAGTAACCTACTTACCCCAGTTTCATCAATGATGATCCTAACTCGGGGACAGAGTGGGGACCCCGTCCTGTAGTCACACTCTGAAATAATGAATAGTCTCTTTATATATTAGGGTTGTATGTTTAGTGAACGTTCCCAAAGTATCATTCTTCCAGTTTATAATGAATGCCTAGTGGGACTTATATTTGGGGTGGAAGCTCTGGAAGGACAACACATTGTTCTTGTCTGTAGGTAGGGCTATTGTAGTGACAGTGGACATTTTTTACTTCCACTGTCACTACAATGGCCCTACCATTTTTGGATCTCATCATAAAACCTCTGAATGGTAAAATGAGCAGCAAAGTTTTCCATAAACCTACAGACCAGAGCAATTTGTTGTCCTTACAGAGCTTCCATCCCAAATCACTAAGGGAAACTCTCCCATACGGACAGTTTCTTCATCTGAGGAGAAACTGCTCATACATTTGTGACTTTGAAAAGGAGGCTGATGCCCTGAGTGTGAAATTACATGACCGGAATTACCCAGAACACGTTCTAAAAAGAGCAAGAAATTACAACAGAGACTCTTGGAAATAACTGAAAACACGAAAGAAGATAGGAATGTGTGCATAACGACCTTCAGCACAGCATCCAATTGCATTAAGAAGATAATAACGAAAAACTGGCTTATTCTGAACACTAAGGGCCTGAATCTCAAGAGCCCACAGTTCTTTTACAAAAAAAGTGCTAGCATAAGGAATGCACTAGTGTACGAGACCACTACTACAGAAAGGGAGAGAGCATACGATCCCGACAGATGGAGCCCTGACCCGGGTGACCGAAAATTATAGTTGTGGTTCTTGTAAAGCATGTCCATTTACTATGAATACAAAATTGGTCTACTTGGGACTGAGATACCCATGGGAATTGAGGAATCACGCGACGTGTAACACAGAAAATGTAATCTATTTGCTCACCTGCCCGTGTAGCTTACAATATGTAGACATGGCCACCAGACAGGTCAAAGTTAGAATACTGGAACATATGAGCAATATTAGATGTGGAAAAACAATGACCAAACTTACAACACATTATCCGGAGAAAAAGCTTATTGAAAAAGATTTAAAATGGGTAGTTATTGACAAACCATTCATGCCCCCAACAACCAGGGATAAAACTAGAGTGCTGTTCCTTCGTCATCGGGAATAAAGACGGGTACACAGACTTGGGAGTGCTGAAAATGGATTAAATTACTAAATATGAGGTGATTTATTATGGAGGGTTACACTAGCACATTGTAGGCAGTGTGGCTGACAACATACAGAGCCCGTCATCAACTGAGTAGATGAAAGATATGTATTTTTCATCTTAAATAGGGGATAATAATGCGGTGTCATCCTTGGGAATTACTTAGTTGAGATGAATTCGTAGAGAGATTCACTTAAGAGTCTCTTAGCCCGTTAGCGCCATGCATTAGGTCACTATTAAATACATTTGTACCACATCGCATATGCTGACGTAATACGGGTAATACACGACATGTGTTTGTAATATTTCAATACTTTGTCTAAAACTATTACCACATTATGCCAGTTAGGGTTAGGTTATTGTTTTTTACATCGAAATACAATTGCCCTAGGGAGGGTGAACCTATTCTAATATCGCCGCCTCCATTTCCAGCTATCTAACATGAATCTAGGAAGGGGGCGGTACACACTGGGACATATGTGTGGAAACACCGACAGAACTAAGGTAGCCGCTGATCGATCCAGAGGCTCCGTCAGAGGGACAAGAGTGGCCGATTAGGAAACACCCGTACCTTGAAGTAGTATGTGGGGATGGAGGGGCGAGTCATGAGGCAAAAGCGCGTGACGATCCTATGCGATACCGTATCAAAATTAGAACACTTGTAAGGGGTCCCATTGTCTTTTGTTAACTGGGGATATACATTTTTAATTTCCTATAGGAAAGGGGATCACACAAAATTGTGTATTCAACACCGTCATCTGGTGGAACGATGGCTTAGCCCGAGGTGGGGGGAGGAGATGAGCTAACACTATAATTTTTAACCTTGGTGTCTACTATTATCTTTTATAGGTACACAGACGGTGTGTGTCTACGAAAAGGGCAATAGCCACTTATGAGTTCCCTACTAGACTAGTAGGGTACATATCTAGAAACTTCTTTAGGGATGCGTATCTTGATGAATGCCATCGACCCTAGTGTGCGGCAACCCACGGCAGAAACATGTTGATACGACAGACAGGGTAATGGTGTCGTTATTTTTCCCATATACCCTTATTTGATTTTTTTTTTATTCTGCCAAGTGGGATCCATAATAAAGACAGCGGATACCCACTTAGATAGTTTTAGAATTTTTCTCTGCATGAGGGATCCCTAGTCTATGACTTCTTTCTTTTCTATATTCTCTCTTGTTTTCTCTGCACTCCTCCCCGGATGTTGGTCTGTACCAGGAAGTCACAACGGCCATATGATGAAGCATGCCACTCATTGAGTGGGTGAGAGCAGTATTTACACCCCTTTGGGATTCCCAAATTGATTTATCATTTGCATCTCTTGCCTCTTTCTCAGGGCTAGGTGAGCACTGGTGTTTTCCTCTTTTTTGTTATTGGTAAAAAACTATTTTTTGAACTAGGAGGGGACTGGCTGGCCCACGTCCTAGAGGGTAATACATAAAAGATTTTCTAGGTAAATGCTGCCTGGAGAATGTGTCACTATGTGTCAGACAAGGTGGTTCTTATGCGCACTCCATTAACCCCCAGTGTGCGAGGTTATCTTACCAATTTGTTATATAATATATGTTGGACCGCCTGTTGAACACTTGATATATTGTTGATTGTAACCCTGATCTTCATGATACGCTCTCCAAAATGTAATATATAGTTTTCAATAAAGACATGTTTAAAAAAAAAAAAGAAGACACCCAATGACGAGTATGCCAACCTTATTAAGCACTGCTCACATCACTAACAATTCAGAGAGCTGACTTGAACAGCAGAAGATTAAGGGATTAAGGAGAGGCATCTCCTGCTTTACCCTTGACCCTGTGGCTGGAAGGCTGCTCTAATGGCTAAAGGAATTAGCCCATTCCTGACCCCAAAAGCCAGGGATCCAGAGTCTGATTAGGTTTGCCTGCCTCCTGTGGACTGACTACCCTTAGACTGGGAAGATGAGAGAAGCCAATAAACAGAGACAGCTGTGGTTGTAACAGGATGTTTGGAGATGTCCCTGACTGCACATGACGAAAACCCTTTTGCCTTGTTAAATCCATGATCTGGTAACCAACAAGATTGGGGAGAAATTTGGAAGACTTGTAGAGTATCAAGGCTGGTAGTTGTGGGGAACCACTACAACCGAGAAGCACTGACTTGTGTTCAGAAAATTGGTCTGACGATCTGCTATTTATTCATCAGTTACTTTTGAGACATGGACATTTGCTGCACATACTTGTAACAGTGCCTTTAAAAACAGGATTTACTTCTGAGGCTTTTTCAACCCAGTGCTGAGCTCTTTTTGGCTATTTGGGGTAGTTTAATCTTAGGCTTCCATAATCTTTTTCCCCCATAAGGTATCCATGCCACATGTGCACCCTTTTTTCCCAGACATTATGGGGATTCTAATTTCTACCCAGTGTTTGTGGATTTTCCTAGAGGGGACCAAGAAAATTGCAAAATATAGCTAAATTGGGGGTTTTCAAAGAAAAATGGGAAAAAGTGTTCTGCAAAAAAGTTTCTGGTTTGTTTCCTAAAAATGGCATAAATGAAAGGTTTGCTGTACTAAAATCAGCATCTTCCAAGCTTTCATGAATATGCACAGCTGTATGAAAAAAGAATCTTTTAGCACATTTTTGGCATTTTTCTAAGAAGTAGCTATTTTTTCTGAATTGTTGTACTTTCAACCTACTTCCTGTTTGTGGTGGTAACAGGTGTGAAACCCATGGGTGATACCAGAGAGCTACACTTTTCTAAAAAAGTAGGCAAAATTATGAATTCAGCAAGGGGTCATTTGCGTACATCCCCAAGGTTTTGCTAAAGACAGTAACTGTTCAAATAAAAGAATAGGAAAAATGGGTAGGAAAAAACAGCCATTTGTAACAACGTTTTCATCTGTAACTTCTTGCCACAATGGCCGATTTACAAAAGCAATACAGCTGTAAGTCCCCTAAACTCTTCTGGTCGTGGGGATGCATAGGGTTTGTAGGTTCTGCAAGAACCCGAGAGACCCATAGCAAGCAACTGAGCTACACCTTACAATGTTTTTTCATTGTGCACTGAGTATGGAGCAATTCATATGTTAAAATATAAACCGTGTAAAATAGGTATGAAGGAAATCTGTGTATTTCTGAAATAATCACCAGGTGCTGGGTGGAGTAGCTGTGATTATTTTGTACATTTCTGATTTTGTTGGTTCCCATACTAGCATGTGATTCAGAAGGCATTTTGCAAAATGTCTTCTTTCTAACATGCTAGCTCTCATTTGGAAGGCTAAAATGCAAAGAAATCCTATTGGTAATAACAAATGTTCTACTATTCTGTAGTGCCACATATCTCCAGATAAAAATGGTAAATTACTTGTATGGCTGGGCCTAGCACCTGCAACACATTACACCCCAAAACGTCACCAGGAGGCATCATATTTTACCCAGCAGAATTCATGCTATTTTTTACAACGTGGATAGCTGCATATTTTGAGCTCTAGCTCAGCTCCCACCCAGATAAACCTACCATACCAGACACATCTGAAAACTAGACACCTGGGTGAGTCCAGGGTGGCTTGACTTACATGACTTGACTTACATGGCTCTCACCAGGGAACATTACCCAGAAGGCCCTGCAAACCTATAACTTTGGCTAAAAACACACATTTTCCTCAGATTTCTGGGACGAAATCTACTTTTAATGTTTGGTGCTTGTCTGACTGTGCTCACATCAAGATTACAGCCTTGCTACCCATAGCGTAGAAGCCTGTTTTCCTATAAAATGCATATGGAATGACTAGCATTTTATCCCTAAAGCATCATGGGGTGAACATGCTGTGGCATTTGTTCACATTCACTCAGTTTGTCAGAATGTAATTATTCTTCCACAGAGTCTTAATCTGCAGTTTGGGGAATTGATTTTATGTATCAATTCTGTTTATTTAGGCCATAGCTGTTATATGACATTCACAGCTACTCGCCTACAACGCAAGGGGCCGGCAGCATTCAATGAAGCAACTGAATCCCAGTTAAAACAGATTTCAGCCTACAACCTTGGGTCCGGCAGCATTGCTTAGGCATTTTATAGTGGAACCTAAACAACCTGAATAAACATCCCCCCAATCTCCTTCTGTGGAAGTAGCTAAGTGGTCAGTATTGTAGACAAATCAGGATCAATGTCGGAAACCAATATATACAGTGGTCTATAAAGTCAGGTCAGGGCCGGGATATCTGTGGGGGCGACTGCAGGGAGCAGGAATAACAAGTTCAGGTAGACCGGGCATGTCAACTCACAGAATTCAGAGGAGAGAATGTGAATGAAAGGCGCCCATAAATCAAAGTAGTAATTACAGTTTGGGTCAACTGAGAGAGACAGTTTCTCCATTCCTAAGAGAACCCACAACCTGTGGAGCCAAGAGGTGTGATCAGGAGTCCGGTCCATGCCCCAGAGGAAGAGAATCACCTGATGGGCTGCCCCTAGAGCTAAAGTCATGTGCCTCACTCACATAGAGCGAAGCAGGTAGGTCAAAGGATTAGGAAGCCCAAGTATGGTGGATGCCGGGATTAAAGTGTTAAAGGTGCAGTTAATGTCCATAAGGATTTGGTCCCAGAAATGAGTTAATTTCGGATCGTGCCATAGCAGGTGGATTCATGTTCCAGTATCCCCGCCAACACTCCTTCGAGCATCCTCTGTTCCAGACCTGGAGTCTCGCAGGGGTCATGTACCAGTATGATACTATCTTGTATGCAGTGTCTGTGCTAGACATGTTATGTGCTGTGTGTCAAGTCCTATAGTTGATGTCTCCCACTCTTTGGAAGAAAGAGTCCTGCCCAGCTCTGCCTCCCATCTCAGCTGCCCCTTAGATTTAGTTGGTGGAAACCCTTTACTCAGAAGGGCATAACGTTCTGTAATAAGGCGTTTATTGTCTGTCTTAAGAAGTATCAATTTTTTGAAGGGGGTCAGAGGTTGTCTGGCTTGCATCCTTGTATCAAGTTGCATCACTCAATGTCAAATTTGGAGGTATTGCATACGATCTGTTTCCTCCAGGGAATAGTCAGATGTCAACTGTTCAAAGGGAATGATCCCTTGGGCATCAAAGAGACATCCTAAGTGTTTACAACCACCAGCGCAAAACCCTTCCTGGTGCATCCCCAGGGTAAAGTCTGGATGGGCCAGAATTGGAATGGGGGATGGGAACAGCCTGCCCTGACCGCTACAGCATCCCAAACTTTGAATGTGGAGTTAGTCACTGGAGAGGAATAGAGACCCCAGGCCCTGTGCTTATGGGGAGGCCTGGCTTCCTTCCATATGTTGGAGTCTGCTACGGCTTGGTCCATAAAGGAAAAAATGTTTTTCAGAAAGCGACCGGTTCCATTCCACCAGATATTGGAGTTGGGAGGCTTGGTAGTAGCGTAATAGCATAGGTACTGCGAGTCATTGATTTTAAAGGTGTTGCAACCTGGAGCGCCATTCAATGTTTTGGAAACTTGGCAGAGATAGACACACATTTGGAACAATTTTAGTACAGAATACATGCTTAGATGGAAAAACAAACAAGTTGCTTGGTTATTAAGATTACCGGTGAGATCAGAGGGCATGACTGAGAGGGTAAACAGCAGGTTTGAAGATGAATGTGTGACCACCAGTGTGGGTTGCAGTCAAATATGTCGGAGGAGTTGTGACTGTGTTATGGAACAAATGAGTTGGATGAGAATATGTTGGAAGCAACTACTTAACAATTTTGTTTATTTATTTATAGAGCACAGCTGTCACCAAATTGGCTTTCTGGGGTATACGAGCAACAGATTGTCTGGTGGGGTAAGGAGGATGAACAAAGAAAACCAGAAAAAGAATTAGCGGAGCAGATACAGTTTCAAAGCTCTCTAAAACTTGAATAATCCGGGTGACCAAGCTGTTCTGGCAAAAAGTTACAGAATTGTGGGGCTAAGGACATGGAAAATCTACCCCCTTGGTAGCACTTTAAAAAAAAAAATTATTTTCAAGCAAGGTCAGAATATTTTTTAAGGAACCTTGGACCATATCAGTAGAAGGCTTGTTGAACATAGCAGAATATTTTCAATTGGATAAATTGCTTAACCAACATCCAGAGGAAAGCATTGTGTGTCTTGGTCATGTGATCAAACAAAATTGCGAAAAGGCCTGTACAATGCAAATCCTAAGTGAATGGATATATTTCTGTTCTCCAATTCAAGCCTAGTCCAGAGGTCGGGAGCATCCGTCAGGAACGGCTCCTGTGGTACAGTTACCTTCATTAATTCCTAACATTAAAGGGTGATTTGTGAAGTGAAAGAAAGAAAAACACGGGGTACATTATCTGCTGTCCGTTTAGTAGCATTGAGCTGTCAGAGAAGTAATGTAGCAGTGTCTGATGTTTTATCATCACTAACCTCACTCACATACCCCACACAACGCACTGCTCTCATACATATCAGTCTCAAGACCTATGGTCTGTGATATATCAGTGATTATAGAGGCAAACTCAATAACAAATTGTCTGCCCCCTCACTGCATACGCGTCGCCCAGTGTCACAGCAATCGTGTGTTAGGGGTATTACTAAAATAGTCCCACTAGTCGTTTTATGTGCTGGTCACTTAACATGGTCGAACTTCTCACTGCATTCTAGAAGAGAGTCTTACTTAAAACAGGCAAGTATATGAGCGCATTTATCAAAATGCTGTTGTTGGAAATGGCCCTTTCTGCAGGGTCACCCCCAATCTTTTTGACCCCCCTCCCCCCCCCTCTTTTCGCTGAATTCGTTTTTGTTTGCTTTAGGACTCTGAGCACTTTACCACTGCTAATCAGGGCTAAAGTACATGTGCCCTCTGCTTAAAATATGGTAATACTGGCTTATCCAGAATTGGCATATTTCATTTACTTATAAATCCCTAGTAAAGTGCTTTACATGTGCCCAGGGCTTGTAAATTAAATGGTACTAGCGGGCTTGCAGCACTGATTGTGCCACCCACTTAAGTAGCCCTTCAAACATGTCTCAGGCCTACAATTGCAGCCTCTGTGTGCTGCCATTTCAAAGGCCCAAACCTTCCTTTTTAATACATATAAGTCACCCCTAGCGTAGGCTCTGGACATCTTCAAATCTGCCCTAAGGGGCATATGTACAATCCCTTAGCGCCACCGGAGCGTCACTTTTTTGGATGATCCAGTGGAGGTATGCCCTGCACCATATTAACAAAGTGGCGTTAAGCTACCTTTTGTGGCTTAACGCCGCTTTGTAAATATGGTTCCCTTTCATGCAGGTATCTACGTAAAAAGGGCGTGCAATGGGTGTTGCTGGGGCATTCCACCCCAACACCCATTGCTTTTTGACGCTGCCTCAGATTTACAAGGAGGTGTAAATCTGAGGCAGCGACAAATCTAATGCCATGCAAGAGCAGGCGTTGGAATGGCGCAACTAGGAAAAATACTTTTATTTCTCCTCGTTTTTGCCATTAATGATTATTTATGTGCAGGAAGGTGTCATTAAATGATGATGATTTGCTACTTCTATGTGTGTAGCGGAATGCAGCATACCTAGAAGTAAGAAAACACCATTATGGATCATTATGTGCAGGAAGGTGTGCCTTCCTGCACATAAACAATCATTCCCTGCAACGCAGGCACCCTTGCACTGTGGTGCAAGGGTGCCTGCGTTGGCGCTAGGCAGCTAATTTTAGCATCAGCGCTGAGGAAAACAAAGGGGTGCGCCGTATTATTATAAATACGGCGCATCCCTGCATTTTGGAAATGTCAGAGCGTGGCGCTGCCAAATTTGGCACAGCTCCACGCTCCCACATTTATTTAGAAATATTCCCCTAAGATGCTACCACCAGCAAATATGGAATTTTAAGCACACAGCTCTTGCAGACTGCATAGACAGCTGCACAAACCGCAGCATAGAAATCTTGAACATCAAAGATTTCACTGTGCCTCCTTCTGCCTCCAGCAACATCACACCCTTCACAAGACCATTGCAACAAGCTCTCAGAAATCTTCTGTAACAAAATCACCTGCAAATACAGCAACCCCTAACACAAGAAAAAGTTAACCGCCTTCATCAATACCATAGTGGTTGATCTTATAAAGAAAACTCCATATTAGTTGTTCAGGTCCTAGACTCAGCAGGTGTCCAGACACACCTTCGGGTCATATGCTGGATTTGAGTTTTGCCTCTCCTTTGCATATTAATTAGCAGAATGCTTTACAATCAGACTATTTTGCTTTCGATTTCTCCCTTTTAATCTCTAATATCATTCACCCCCCTAGCCACAAAAACAACCTAAAAAAACTGCTGTTCCTAAATCATCTGGTTGTAATTTGGTGGACCATCTTTAACGTGGTAAATGATGACTTATTAAGGTTGAATTAGAATCTTGGCTGATGTTAGTTGTAGCTACAACTGTCTCAGTGAGGAAAGTTGATCAAATTTAGCTGAGAAAAAGCTCTCCATATGTAAATGTAAACTTTGGTCAAAACTGTAGAACATACCATGCCTGTTATAAAACAAATCTCACAATTCAATCAATCAATAAGGGATTTATTATGCTCCCAGCTACTCAACAGTGTCCCTGCGCTAAAGGACCTTACAAATAAATTCTCACACAATAGATAGTCACTGAAAAACTGCCTTGAAGAGCCAGGTTTTAAAAGCACGCCTGAAGCAGTTTTCCTCCTTCAAGGCTTGCAGGTCTAGAGGAAGCGCATTCATGCCAACGCAGCAAGTTAAGAGAAGGACCCCCTCCCCATTTTTTCCTTTTGATTCTCGGTACCAGGTACAGTTCCGCATCTGAAGAGCAGAGAGTTCTAGCTCAATGGTAATGGATGATCCTTGCAGAGAGATAGCTAGGGCCCATCCGATAGAAAGCTCTGTGGGCCACAGTTAAGATTTTGAACGGAATTCTCTCCTTAATCGGGAGCCAATGTAGATCCTCTAAATGAGGACAATTACCTTTGAATATGTATTTTAAAATAATCTTACCTCAAAACAGGGAGAGCGTCATAATTCTCTGTAACCTGTGAAGCTTCAAACAAAAAAACAAAATCCTAAGTGGCTTTATCATTTTACTGTCTTTACTCATTTTGTATCTGGATCATATATGCTGCCTGTAGACTATGAAACTTCATGGATAATGAGGTTCAGGACATTCATTCGACGATATCATATTCTATTTGCCTCTGGTTCACACAACTGAATATTCAAATTTCTGATTTGTATCTGCTTCAAAACATCTACCTTTTTGTTGAGACCTAAACCTCCTCTTGATTCTTACGCAGAACACATTATAATTTCGTGGCTGTTTCAACCACTATCATTTGTCAAGCCGATTAATGTGTCTTTGAGTAGGTGTTGCTCTCCCCTTAGCTTTTTGGCATGCAGACATTTATTTGCTAAAAAAAAAACAGGTCCATGTTTCTCAGATGTGATCATTTATCAGCTCTTTTAATTTTTGTACTCCCCAGAAAAATCTTGGACATCTGTCTTAGTTTTGCCATTCTATTCCTTTCGGTAATATTGGGCTCTCTTAATGACTTTAAGGAAGACTTTTGCCCTCTTAAGTTTTACAGCAGCGGTGGAAGGCTTCCAGCAGTGAGTGGATGTGGCAGAATCATGACCACTGAGCATGGTATTCTGTCTGCACTCCTTGGGGAGCTGGGATCTCTGGAATGGTCTGGTAATAGTTTCTGCTCTTTCTTTATACATGTCAACTGGCAGTATTTCTTCTGCCCTTCCTGTTCATGATGGCCTCTGGGCTCTACTCTATTCGCTGGCCTGTGTAGTGTCTATATTGAGTTTCTGGCTCTACTAATCCAGTACCATGGTCTCATGTCCAACATCTATGCTGGTTGTGTTCAGATCTAGTTTCAGCTTTAGGATAACACTGTTATCTTTACTTACCTTTTTGGTGTCTTGTCCACATTCTATCACCTATGCAGGGAAGTACATCAAAGTATTGATTAGTCTATCCTGGCTTTAGGCTGGAGGGGGGTTGTGTTGGAAATGGCCCTTTCTGCAGGGTCACCCCCAAACCTTCTGCCTTCCTCCTCCCCTTTTTACTGAATTCATTTTTGTTGACTTTAGGACTCTGAGTACTTTACCACTGCTAAGCAGTGCTAAAGTGCACGTGCTCTCCGCTTAAAGTCCCTAGTAAAGTGCACAACATGTGCCCAGGGCCTGTAATTTAAATGCTATTTGTAGGCCTGCAGCACTTACTGTGCCACCACTTAAGTAGCCCTTCAAACATGTCTCTAGCCTGCCATTGCAGAGCCTGTGTGTGCAGTTTTACATTGCCATGTCGACCTGGCAAATGAAACCTCTTGTCAGGCCCAAAACATCTGCTTTAATACATATAAGTCACCCCTAAGGTAGGAGGCTGGACAGCCCAGGGGTAGGGTGCAATGTAGGTAAAAAGTTGGAATGTACTTTTAAGTTTTACATATTCTATTAGTGAAAAACTCTTAAATACATTTTTCACTACTGCAAGGCCTATCTCTCCCATAGGATAACATTGGGATTACCTTGTTACATTTTATAAGTGTAATTTTCAATTGGGAAGAGATGGGAGCCCCAGGTTTGGTGTCTCTAGAATCACATTTTAAAATCACAACTTATGGTGAAGTCGGATGTTGAATTGTAATTCTGAAAATGTCACTTTTAGAAAGTTGGCATTTTCTTGCTTTAACCATTTGGTGCCTGCTGTCTGTCTCTGAATATATGTCTGGGGTGGGTGACAGCTGGGCCTTGTGCATTTCCTCTAGACAGCCGCACAAAGGGACATTAGGTGTGACTTAATGGGCCAACCACATCCCGATGGGCCATCCTGGGTGGGATGGGAGGGAGGAGCTGGACACAGCCTCACATTTACAACCTTGTAGTGAGTCTGGAGCCAGGGCAGGAAGGGCAGGGACTCAGTGCACTTCAAAGGCATCTCTTTAAAATCTTCCCCACTTCAAAGGCACAACTGGGTATAAGTACTGGACCTCAGACACCACCACTTCAATACTCTCCTGGACCTGCAGATACTCTGCCAGGAAGAAGGACTGCTGTACTGCTGAAAGGACTGCCACTCAGTTGGACTGACCTGTTGCCTGCTGCCCTCATTGCCTGGGAGTGAGAAGGACTGGACCTGCATCTCTCCAACCCGGAACCAGAGTGACTCCAAGGGCTTGCTGGCTCGCCTCCTGTTCTGAAGTCTCGGGGACATCAAAGACTTCCAACTCACCCTGCTACAGCATCTGGACTCTGCCATCTGTGAGTCTTACCCTGCAAAGTAGTGCCAAGCCAGTCCTGGACCCTTGGAAGTGGGTATAAAGTGCTCCTCCAGCAGAAATCCATGCATCGACGGCGTTCAGAACCAGGGCATCTTCTTCGATAACGCATCGCCGCTGCTGCAAGGGTCAACCGTGACGCATCACCGCCGCTGTAATGATCCACCGAAACGGATTGTCGACTGCGCATTGCATCGACCCCAGTTCCGATGCATCTTCGACTTTGCGCAGCTCCGAGTCGACGTATGGCCTTTATCCTAAGGATCGTCAATGATGCATCACCTCCTCTGCTCCTCACATCTCATCCTCGACGTCGATGCAAACAAGGTACTTTGCAGCGGGCCAAGGTTGGTCTCTGTATCCGACCCGCTCTCCATTGGGATCAGCCTGAACTTTTGAATTTGATCCGGTCTAGCCCTAGTTGGTACTTCATGCTTTTAAGCTCTACATTTATTTATTCTTTAAAAATTCGTAACTCCGGTTATACTTATTGGATTTGGCGTTTTGGTCTTTTTTTGTTCAATACATTAAGCACTGTTTTTCTAACCAAGTATGGTAAATCTTTGTGTGGGGTTTTCACTGTTTTACTGTTTGAAGTGTTGCACAAATACTTTACACATTGCCGCTTAAGGTAAGCCTGACTGCTCTGTTCCAAGCTACCAGGAGGTGAGTACAGGTTAATTTAGGGTGCATTTGTGACTTACCCTGACAAGGATTGTGGTTCTTGCTTGGTGCCAAGCTACCAGGGGGTGAGCACAGTTTAATTTAGGGTGTGTTTGCGACTTACCTTGACTAAAATTGTGGTTCTTGCTTGGACTGGGTGCATATCTCTGCCAACCAGAAACCCAATTTCTAACAACTATGCTGTGAATTTCTGACTGTAATAGCTGTGAACTGACAGAATGGTTTCAACTATATACGTGCAACTGAAACTTAAAAAAATAAAATAAATAAAAGTCAATGCAAGCCCCATTATTAAAAAAAGCAGGTTGCCATAAAGAAAGCAGGTTGCTGTAGTACTAGCTTCTACTGTTTCGACGTACGCAGCTAGCCCTGCTCACTTGTAGAAGACCAAAGAAGAGCGGAGACTGTGAATATGACCCATCTTCCAGGTAGTATTATGTAGAGGCATCAGTGTGTCACTTGTTACGTATCGACAGTGCATGCATGCATTCAGTCACCGGCTTAGACGTCCTGGAGGTCTACTTCCAATGTGCGATCTTTTGGTGGTCTACTTCCTATGTGCGATATTTTTATGTCATGTCCCTGAGTGGATCGACACTGGAGTGTGGTGCACCCCTAGATCCTTGGTCTCAATAGCTAGAAAAAGGTTCAAATGTGTAGCTCTCCAAAGGTTATTGGGAAAGTAACAGTGGATGTCAGTTATGTCATTAAGATGTTTGCTGCTCGTCTGTAGCAATGTGAAATGTTTATTGTTTTTTAAAAGTCACCTCATCATACATCTACTTTAAAGGAGTTGTGGAACCCAAAAAAACTGAAGTCACTACAATATTCAAATGGTTTTCTTTCTTATGTCTCACCAAATAAGAACTAAATATTTCACGCAGTGGAAAACAAACTGATATGTCTCTTGTGTGAACCACAAATTGTAGACGGGATACTTGTACGATACATATTTATACTGAATGAAGCTATGTTACTCTGTCCCTGTACTGATTGTAAGACATCCAATTCTCCATTGTCATTGTGGGACTTGGCCCTTTTGGCTAAAGTTCCCTAAACTTTTTGCTTTTCCCCTAGACCTTTTTTCTGACATTGTTTTGCCAACTTAGATGCTTTTGACACTTTGCCACTGCTAAACAGTGTCAAAGTGCAAGTGCTCCCTGTATAAAGTATAATGGTAATTGGTTGTCCATGATTGGTATGTTTGCCTTACTAGTAAAGTCCCGAGTAAAGTGCACTATGTGTGCCAGGGCTGGTAATGCAAATGCTACTAGTGGGCCTGCAGCACTATTTGTGCCACCCACACAAGTAGCTTTGAAAAGGGAACTCAGGCCTGCCATTGCAGTGCCTGCGCGCAGTTTGTTAAACTGCCATGTTATTCTGACAAGTGCACCCACTTGCCAGACCTTACCCTTCCCTTTCTATGCACATCAGACACCCCTATGTTAGGTCCAAGGTACCCCCTGGGCAGGGTGCAGTGCATGTGAAAGGTAGGACATGTACTAAGGTGTGTACCATGTCCTGACAGTGAAATAATCTCCATTTCGTTTTTCACTGTTGAAAGGCCATCTTGACCATAGGACAGAATGGGGAGGCTGTGTAATATGTTTTCCAGCCTATCTTCCCAAAGGCTTAAGATGGAGAGGTGAAGTTTAGTATGCCTGAACTCACAATGTAATAACACATCTTTTTATAAAGGTGGTTTTTGCGTTGTGTGTTTAGAAGCCACTCTTTTAGAAGTGGCTGGGTTTTTGTGCTCTAACATTTCTGTGTGTCTCTGCCTGGTTGTGGATTGACTGTCTGGAATTCAAAGTGATAGGATCTGGGGAATGTCTTGACCCAGGGGAGGAGGTGAGACAGCAACAGGCTGACCTGCATCTGGAGTGTAGGGGGAGGAGTAGCCCCTAGAGGTGAAGAGGCCTGGGCTGCAGCCATAAACCAATGGCTCCGGCCCCTGCTGATTGATTGAGGATCCAGACCCCTACTATCAAAGGAATAAAGGTGTCACTGGCAGGGAGGCACCCAGAACTGGTTTGAACAGGGGTCAGTGCCCCCTGAACACAAAGGCTTCAAAGCCATTGAGGGGTATAACTATGAGAGCTGAAGCCCCTGAACTTTGGAGAATGGCTTGATCAAGTTTGAACAAGACTGGAGCTACTTCGTGGTCAAGAGGAACCTTTGCCGAGGAAGAAACAACTGAAGAGACTGAAGGATAGGACTGACCCTTGCTGTGTGTTCTGGGGCTGGCCTGCAGTTTGCTGTTTTAACCAAGGAAAGGCTAAAGGGACTTTGCTGTGTGCTGTGTCCCCCTGCTTGAAAGGACTTTGCTGTGCTGTGTCCTGAAGTAACTTATCCCCAAGGGCCCGAGGTGAGCTGGCTCCCTGTTGCGGAAACTCAGGAACACAAAAGTTTCCAGGAGAGTCTCAGCGACGCTGTGTGCGTGTGCTTGTTGCAGCCTGAAACCCTCGTAAGAAGTGCCCTGTGATCGTGGGCACCTGGAGTCCAAGCGAGGATCAGCGACGCTGTGTGCGTGTGCTTTTTGCAGCCTGCACCCTTTGTGAGGACAGTCCAGTTATCGTGTGCACCGGAATTCAAGTGAGTCTCATCGACGATGTGTGCATGTGCTTTGTGCAGCGTGAGACCTTCGTGAGGATTGCCTTGTTATCGTGCACCCGGAGTCCAAGTGAGTCTCATTAACGCTGTGTGCGTGTGCTTTGTGCAGCATGAGACCTTCATGAGGATTGCCTTGTTAACGTACACCTGGAGTTAAAGTGAGTCTCAGCGACGCTGTGCGCGTGTTCTTCGTGCAGCCTGAGACCTTCGTGTGGAGTGCCCGGTGATCGTGCACCCGAAGCTCAAGGGAGTCTCAGTGACGCTGTGTGCGTGTGCCCTTCGTGGGGATTGCCTTGTTATCGTGCACACCAGGAATCCAAGTGAGTCTCATCGACGCTGTGTGCGTGTCCTTTGTGCAGCGTGAGACCTTCGTGAGGATTGCCTTGTTATCGTGCACCCGGAGTCCAAGTGAGTCTCATCAACGCTGTGTGCGTGTGCTTTGTGCAGCATGAGACCTTCATGAGGATTGCCTTGTTAACGTACACCTGGAGTTAAAGTGAGTCTCAGCGACGCTGTGCGCGTGTTCTTCGTGCAGCCTGAGACCTTCGTGTGGAGTGCCCGGTGATCGTGCACCCGAAGCTCAAGGGAGTCTCAGTGACGCTGTGTGCGTGTGCCCTGTGGCAGCCTGAGATCTTCGTAGCAGTAGAGGCCCGGACCGGCAGCCTCGGAGGAGCTGAGCCGCTGGCCCGAGCCCGCCGTTGCCAATTCACAAAGATTGCATCGGAGGCCCAAGTCATTGGACGAGGAGAGGAGAGTGAGTTTGCGCCCCCCAGGTAACGTGTGTCGACTCCTGGGGCGGGGTGCGGGCTCAGAGGGAGACGCTGTCGGCCTCTCTCTCAGTCCAGCAGCGCGAGCCTCTGCTTCGGCTCGTATCGTATCGCGCCCCGTATTGCCAAGGGAGTGGCAGTACCGGGGCCGGAGTGCGGAGCTGCACTTTTTGTTACACCATACCCGTGTTGGGGGCAACTGTTGACAGAGGCTGACTGCGAGTCAGAAGGAGTGGCGGAGAGACCGCCTAAGGCACCGTGATCGGTGCTGGAGTGTATTACGCATTATCTTATTTCTGCATAACGAACTACCTGATTGTCGTATTACACATTGCATCATTTCTGCATAACGAACTACCTGATTGTCGTATGACGCATTGCATTGTTTCTGCATAACAAACTACCTGATTAGCGTATTACGCATTGCAGTATTCCTGCATAACGAACTACCTGATTAGTGTATTACACATTGCCTTATTTCTGCATAACGACGTACCTGATTGTTGTGTTACGCATTGCATTATTCTTACATTGCAAAGTGCCTGATTGTTGCGTTACGCATTGCATTATTTTTTACATTGCACAAGTGCCTTATTCTAGCATTACGAACTGCATAACATGGTATTAGGATTACAGTGGAATGTTTAGAAGTGCTCATTAATATCGTCAGAACTTACAAGGGCTGGCTGGCCTAACAACCAGCCAGGAGAAATATTACACATACTCATATGTTGGATTTATATCGTATGGTCTTATCGTATATCTTTTTATATAAAATTTATACTCGTTTTTATAAAACTCGTGTGGAGTCTATTTGTGGTGTCATCATTGGGTTGCTGTGAGCGTGGTTGCAAATACTTTACACATTTGCCTTGAAGATAAGCCTGGCTGCTCGTGCCAAGCTACCAAGGGGGTGAGCGGGGGCTATCTCAGAAGGTGACCTTCCTTTCCCTGACGTGGAACCGCGGGTCCCTATTTGGCCTAAGGTACCTACCTCAGCCAACCAGGGATCCCGGGTCTAACAGTCATGATGACATATAATGGTGGGTACTTGCCGGACGTCATTAACCAGGGTGCATTGATTAATTATATCTGACCTCCTTCTATGTCATCGTTCAGTGGAAAGTGTGAAATTCCCTGTTTGTTTTTTGGTGGAGAATTTGGTTGTTCTCATCTCTTTCATGGATCTTCTCAAGACCAGTCCAGGCGAGATTGCAGTCTAGTGGCTAGCATGTTTATAGAGGAATATCAGTTTAGTTGTCAGGCTACCGACGCAAATGCTCATTGAATATTGATCCTAACGCCTACTTTTCCGGTTGTCATCCCCACGTATCTCAGTGCAAAGCAGCATGCAATCATATATACCACATATTCCTTTACAATTGGTATGATCCAGTTTTGTCTTTAGTTTCAGTAGACCATATGACCAAGTCAGCATGACTTAGTCATACACCACACCTGCCACAGTGGTGATGATGCATGACCCTTGGGAGTGTCCATAGGGTTGTTTGTGTATTTGACATGTTGTTTTCTGGGTCTTGTGTGGACCAGATGATCCCTAAGTTTCCTTCAGCTTTTTTAAGGCAAAGAGTGATTGTTCAAAATCTGCCACTCCTGTGTTTAAGATGTGCCAGTGTTTGAGTATGCTACTCTTAAATCTGTTGGAAATTCAGGAACATGTTGTGACCAGTGTTCCCTGTAAGGTGTGCTCGTGCGTGCCCGCGCACCTCTGTGACCCCGAGCGCGCAGTGTCCTGAGTGAAGCGCGCACACATCCTGGGAGAGTGTTCGCGCTGTCGCTTTTAAAACACGAGCGGCGCGAAAAACGTTAATTTTCAGGTTGCTGGGACGCGTTCCATAGCAAGTGGCTCCTGCACTTGCTACATTTCTTTCTTAATGGGTTCAAAAGCACGACGTGTAAAGCACATGTCGTGCTTTTGGGCTTGCTGCATTTCTTCTCTTAATGGAGCGCAGCTGAGGGCTGATTGTGGGCACTTGTGAAAGTATTCCTGGTAATTGCAGCACCCTCCTGTGCTGCAATTAGCAAATATTTTCACAATGGCCCACAATCAGCCCTCAGCGCACTCTATTTGGCTCTCCAGTGAGTGCCGCCTCAGAGGCTGCTGGACAGTCTCAGTTTGGTGGTGCCTGCTGGCTGGTATGGTCATGCTACATGAGTCTGGGCCGAACGCGGCTGCCGGAGTTTATTTGGTGCCTGCAGCCTCTCATAACGCTGGCCTCGCCGGTACCCAGAGCAAGAGTTTTAAAAGTCACACCAGGCCTAGTCAGCGCTGCCCAGCCCTGCAACCTTAGCAGTCAGTTTAATCAGTTTTTTACTTGTAAGTTTAAAATTTCTGGGCAAATCACTTAATCTCCCCGTGCCTAACAAAAAAAAAATGAATGTGTAAGTCTATAAAGTAACTGGTGCTCATGTAAAGCGCTCCCCCTTTGGGTCGAGTTCACGCTACATAAAACTACAAAAAAAAAAAAAGTGTATGAAGCTTCACTTTTTTCAAGTTGTCACTCGCACTTATTATTATTTTCTTTTAAACCACAGGTTACAAATGTATGAATGTGCCTATTTGCTACTTTTATTAGAATAACGTTGCCAAGTATCATTAATATAGGTTCTGTTTTTGAAAAATGTCATCATAAATAGGCCGGGAAGGTGGCTGGGTGTGCTGAACGCTTGTTGCTGGCTATTGTGATGTTTTGGAATTTAAAACTCTGTAAAGCAGACTCATCCTCTCATCTTTCCGATGTGAGTACCCTAAACTATGTAATAGTAACAACTGCTATTTTCATACCTTATAAATTGTGGAAATGTGGTGTTTACTGCTGTATAAAAACAAACTTCAATGATTATATCCTAGATATTGGTTTTAAAGATCCGAAAAGTGACTGATTAACGGCATTTCTTAGGAGAAACTCGTAAAATGCATCCTTGCCAGATCCTTTCATTAACAAGCAAAAACATTTTTACTGCTTTTCTGGAGCACAGTGACTGAATTCAGGAGCGTGTTAACATTGTGGATGGGAAGAACAGAGGCTGTATTGCAAGAAGCGGCCCACTTTTCCCTGGGGCCAAATCCATCCATTGCTGAGCACCTGAAAGTGACAAGTAGAACAGCTCGTATAGGACCCAATGTTAAGGCATAGCAAGCAAGTGACAAAGACGCACCCGTCAATAAAAGGCAACCAATTGGATACTGTATGCCTTGAATCAAATAAGTCACTGCGCACATTTAAATGTAAAAAGAAAATCTTGGACATTCCTTTATAGAATTTCCAGCCGTTGTGCCTGTGATGCATAGAATTGAATTGAATTGTATTTTGTGAAGCGTGCTGCTTCCCACAGTTCGCCATCCAACTGAAAGCTGGAGAAAGAAAAGTGAGAGATTTAGTAAGTGGATCAGGGTTTAGGTTTCTATCTGAAAACAGATTCAGAAGAAGAGAGACGAATATTTGGGGGTAGGGGGCTTATTCTAGAGCCTATGGGACAAGAAACTGAAAAAACTGCCTTCATGTCTCGCCTTACTGACGTGGAATTGTGACCAGCTTACCATGGACGGAGCGACGGTCACGAATAGGTTTATATAGACTAACCAGGTTACAGAGATACTTAGGGCCTGTTTTGTGAAAGGCTCTGTACATCAGACAAAGAGCCTAGAAAATCAACAGTTTCATAACAGGGAGCCAGTGGAAATCAACCAGGTGACCAGAGGTCAGATGATGATGGTGGATGATGAGAAGAAATCTGGTTGCAGCATTTTTGGTGATCTGGAGGTGCTTGATAAGAAAGTTTGGTAAGCCAAACTATAAAGATTTGCCGTAGACTAGGTGGGAAGTAAGGGCTGCCTGGGACCAGTGTTCCCTGTAAGGTGCGCGCGCCCGGGCACCTCAGTGACCCCGAGCGCACAGTGTCCTGAGTGAAGCATGCACACATCCCGGGAGAGCGTTCGCGCCACCACTTTTAAAACGCGAGCGGCGTGAAAAACTGTAATTTTCTGGTTGCTGGGACGCGTTCCATAGCAAGTGGCTCCTGCACTTGCTACATTTCTTTCTTAATGGGCCGCGGCTGCGGGCTGTTTGTGGGCCTTTGTGAAAATATTTGTTAAGTGCAGCACCGTCATGCGCTAATACATTTGGGTGAACTAGAGTAAATTGAAAGTGTACAATATTTCTTAACCCGTTTGCTGCTGCTGTCGGCCAACGGCCGTCGCGAGCACTACCTCGGTAGTGCTGCGCACGTCCGTTGGCCGACGCGGCCCCGCCCGTTTAATAGAACGTTCCGCACTGGCGCGGAACGTTCGAAGCAGCAAACGGGTTAAAGGAAAATCATTGTCCTATGTATCGCAAATATGTTTGTTATCATCCCAGACTCAGGGGCGTAGCTTCCTTTGGTGAAGCAGGTGCAGTGGCCCCAGGGCTCAAAGGGGCCCACTGAACCCCGATTATTGCTGTATTTTGTCATTCAGATTGCAGTTGGGAACTTCATTGCTTTCTCGCCCTAAGGCCCATGACAGTGTCTACGATACTTGACAGCCTTGAAATTAATTGAGTTCTATATCACTGTATCTAAAACTACTTTGTCATCTACATACAATTTACAGCCCAGATACAGCAGGGTCTCAATTAAGTATAAGAAAAGGTAAGTGGCCAAGAGAGGCACAGTGATTTCGATATGCACTTCTGATAAAGGAAGATCCTCCTCCAGTTACTGCACAAACAGTGGGTGGATGACGATCAGGGCAGCAGATCCCTGGCTTCCTTTGGAGGAAAAAGGCCCTGCGGAAGGCATGTATTCACCCACAACAAAGAATACATAGGTTAAGTAAATGCTTTTTCTATATTGGTTGTCTGACTTTGAAAATGCAACCTTTGTTCTATATGTATCAATTGTAGGAACATATAGATGCTGGAAATGGTACTTCAGTTCTTCAGTTATTTCTCTGAATACAGAAAAAACTCAGCGCAAAATCTTAGTAAATCTCCCCCTTAGTGTGACATTTTGTCGAGAGTGAAAGCAAGCGTTGAAGTGCATGGAAAGAGATAAATATTGGAAATTACACCCTCTCGATCAATAAGACCTACAATATCTTGAAACTGCTGCAAAACCCATGAAATGGAAAGTTAAGATACCGATATGATTTGTGTGCCCAGAAGATATAAAAGTAAAGAAATAATCCTAAAACATCTCATACCCCCATGCCTTTGCACTTTATTGCACCATAATACAGCTAAGCACATCCTGCTGAAATCAAATGAACACAGGGCAGATATTTTGATGTTGCAGACTGTACAATAATAAGCAAAATCACTTAAAGCTGGAATTTTTACATTTTATCTGTACATACTACAAAGAACAAATATAAATAGAAAGCAGTTTTAAAAGTGTTCTGGAGGTGATCTATGAGTGACTAACACTTAAAGTAAAAATATACAGAAATGGCACGTTCCAATGAATAAATTCAATTTTGTATTCAGTCCTATTTAGTATCAGGTCCAGGCCTTTGCAGACTCTTTGAATAACAACTAATGGCCAATTTTTCTCTGGAAAAGTTATCAACCCTAGGGTGAGTTACCTGACTGCTGCTTTCCACCAGTACCTGCGAGCAGCTTTGTTTTCAGTCTTAAGCTGCGACATGTTTTGGTGCTTCAGCCACGGAGGAAAGAAAAAGTCTATAGCTGAAATTTAAAGATGTGGCAGCTCTACTCGTGGTTTCTCGCTCTGGCTCACAGCATTTTTTGCTTCTTACGGGGCCCCTTGCATGCTGTTTAATGGGGGCCCAGCCGCCAGCCCAAGCAGCAGTAATGCCTTCTATGGTGAGGCTAGTAAAATGAAAACATCCTGCATAGTCTCAGTCACCAACGCTGACAACACTGTGAAGTCCGGTAAGCACGCACACAGTACATTGCCACTGAGGCCCCAAGTGGACTATATGACACCAATCCCACACTCTCTCTGTGCCTGCAGCCAGCACAATAAGAAAAACAATGTTTAATTTGCCCACCACTTCATAGTTGTAGCTCAGTTCTTACTGTGGATCACGCTATTCAGTAATTCTGTCAAAGGCGGATGTATTCGGCTAAACGTTAAGATTTGGTGCTAGAATACACACCAGGTAATTCATCAACTCGCGTTCTAAAGTTCACAGCGGCAATAGCAAGTCGGGCGTACTACCGTACCCTGTGTATGGCTTATGGCTTTGACGTTCCTCAATAGGCAGCCGGGAACTTCCAACGAAAGAATATCACGCGCTTTCCTAAAATTAAATCAGTTTGATTGTGACTGGTATACTGTGACTGACAGTGGCTGGTGGTTATACTTACTGTGTTCGTTCTGTAGTTCTTCTTCTTCCCCTCGGCAGTGTGACTCTCCACTGGTCACGACTGGCCCTCTCACCACTGTCACCTGACTGCAAGATGCAGCAGTGCACTCTCCCTCGCCCAGTGGACTCGAGTCGGCCGTCCCGGGCTGCTTAGAAACAATTTGCCGGCATGGCCAATAATTTAGCTCTTGTGTCCCCTGACAGAGCAGGCGGCCTGGACAGGTTTGAGCACCATCACGCTTTACACATCATGCATTTGGACTTTCTGCATTTCTTAGGTAACACGTAAGTTAGAAATCTCTGCTTAGCCTAGTGTGCCGCCCGGCTGGTATTTTGCTGCTTCTTTCTGTCTCTGCATCCAGATATATAATACAACAAGTAACATTACACCTACAGCAGTAAAATCTTATGATGGTACCACCATTGGAGTCTTGTGCTTTTCTAAACCCGAAGTGTACTTGCCTGTGTAACCAATTCATGTCATGGCGTGTGTATCCAAATTGCAAACCTGCCTTAAGACCCTTAACGTGGTGCTGTATGCGTGGAAATGCACCGTCTTTTCACTTTTTTAAGCAAAAGTTTGGAGTGATATTTGGCACTGCACCCACATGTGCGGTCTGGTTCCTGGCGCACATAGACATGGCTGCAGCGCACAGAGACCCTACACTGCCGCACACAGAGGGAAAAAATTAGAGGGAACATTGGTTGTGACACATGTAAGTGTCTCATTTCTCTCCTTCGGACAGTAGTAGAATTCTGTGTGTGGTGAGAGTCTGATTACTAGGACCAGTGGGATCCCTTTCTGGTCTATTATGGTTTAGCCTGGCACAAGGAGGAGGATGGATGTAGCTTCCACAACAGTGGAAGTATATTGCCTGCAAGCCTGTGGCTGGAGCGTGGAGAGCGAGACACTAAAGTGAGAGAGGATGGAGACAGGGCTGCCTTTAGAAATTCCATTGTTAGCAAAGGGATACTGATTAGTCTTTCTAAGTACTATAATTTGGTACACAGCAGGGGTGAGACTGCAGTTTCTGCTGTTCGTTGTGAGGAGGTTTCAAAGCAGGCTCTACCCTTTTGTCTGTCCTTTATTACTGCTTCAGGAAGGCTGTTGGCAACCGGATGCAGCGATCTCACACTCCATTCTGCCTTGTTTTGGATATTGCTTCTTGGAGCAAGTACGCTGATACCTGATATGAAAGCCATCAACTTGAACAAAAGTTTTGTCTGCGTTGCAGCCAGAAAATTGTGACTGAAAAGGAACCAATCGAAACTGGTTCTGATACTTTAAACTGTGGATACCCATCTCCTGTCTGGAAATTGTAGTAGTGGGATGCGTACCACACCCTTTTTCTTAGCTCAGGATTCTCAATGACCTCAGAAGGGAGTGCTCCACAGAGTACCCTGAAGGACTGCTGTGTGACCAGGGCTGGTGTCTGCATGACACCCAAGCTTGCAGCAATGAGGGAACATCATCTGAATCCTACAGCTTACTGGAGAAGCTGAGTACCTGCCTAAGCACCTAGAAGCCTGCCTGCTTGCCTTCTCAGAGGGAAAGAGAGTGCCTTGCCATGCAGGAGGAGAGACTGTTCAAGAGGAGAACCCATCATGTTCCCAGTGTGTGGAATACTGAATGTAGCTGACTACTGACAAGGAGCAAAGTGTGAGGAGGTCCCCTGGGGTTTCCTGCTGCAGTTTCTCCTCTGAGCAGCAAAAAGAGTTGTCAAATCGTCATTGTGTTGGCTGGCACTCACGCCCATGTCCCTGAAGGCCAAGTGCTTCCATCAAGTGTACCCACCTGTGAGGGGCTGCTGCATCAGCCCAGAGGCTGCTACTTTCTTTTACCTAAAAAATAAGCCCTGGACTGGACAATATATGTGTATGCATGTCGTTTGACTTTGAGTTCTGAAATTTGGGCCACCACACTACCTTCCTGAATAGCCTTTAACTGCTCACCTTGCTACTCTGAGAGTTAAGTACAGAAGAGGTGTACTTGGCCAAGTGTGTAGAGTCATCTAAGATGGATCCTGGAACACCAGCTGCAAACGACCTGAGTCACTACATTGGGGCCCAGCACACCCTGCCCTGTGGCTCTCGAACCGGGACAATCACCATTGCTCCTTTTGCCAGAATCAAAAGAATCATGCCATCATGATGTTTGTGTGAATGCAGAGAGGCAGGATGCGGACTATTGGTGATGGTATTTGCAGAAAAGGCAGGGAGGAAACAGACTTCACTATGTGAAGAACTCATGAACCTGTGTAATGGCTGATGCAATGGTCTGCCATCAGGGTGTTGTGCTCCTTGAAGCTAGAGTTCTCAAAGAGGTTTTGTAGGGTTAGGGTTGGAGGACAAGGAAGGTGAAAGGGGCTTGCCTCCCTCTACCCGAATCTCTTTAAGTATGAAAGAAACAGATGTTGAGGCGAATATCGCAGTTGCTGCTGTTGGTGGTGTACAGACCGATAGCTGTGGCCTCTAAATTTCCTATATTGTTTGTGGAATTTTCACAGTGGTGAAGCACGACCCAACGCTCCAATAGCGTCCCTGCTCTACTAAAAACTCTCTAATGAGGAGTCAGCATTTTCAGCAAGCAACCTTTATGCATCAAGTGGCATAATTAACAATTGAGCCCAGACGTCACCAAAAAACACTATGGTGCGGATCCAGGCTAGCCTCCTTAGGACTATACCGGAGCTCCTGGTATAAGTGCAGCATATGCAGTGCAGAGCGGGTTGCATCACTCGCTTAACTCATCTAATCTGTCCTGTAAAATGCCAGGTAAGGTTGGCTAATATGTGCAGAAAAGTTATAAATGTTGTGACCAGCAACTCCAAAAGAGGTTCACGATTGTGTCGAAGAAGGGCAGGCGGGCCGGGAGGCCTGTAGACGAGGGTACCGCAGAGGGTGGTGTTGGGGTTAGTCTGGATCTGGAAGCAGAGGTGTTCCATGGCTGTTGTTGGGTCGTCCGAGTGGATGGTCAGGCGGAGGGTGTTCTTGTGGACGATGGCGATGCCTCCTCCTGGTCAGTCCGCGCGGTCCTTGCGGGTGATTTTGTAGCTATTGGGGATGGCAATGTCTGGGCCAGAGCTGGGGTTAGTCCAGGTTTTTGTGAGGAAGGCAATGTCGGGGGAGGCGGCGTCGAGGAGGTCCCAGATTTCTGTGCCGTGTTTGTGCAGGGAGCGCCTGTTGAGGAGGCTGGGGGTGAGCCGGGCAGGTGCACTGTTGGTCAGCTGGACAGCGGGAGGAGCTAGCGTGTGGAGGTGGGCGAGGGTGTAGCTGCAGTTTTGGCAGGAGAAGGGTCTTTCGGTGTCCTTTGGTGATGCGAGGTGACAGGGGACGTGGCGTCCTGTGTTGAGGGCGAGGAGGGTGCTGGCCTCGTATTGGTGGGAGGTCCGAGAACCAGGGTCCGAGGCGAAGGGCGCAAACAGGCCGCTATTAAGTTTTGTGCGGGGGGCCAGACAGCTGGGAGGCGGGAAACGCAGGGAGCGAAAAGGGTCACTGGAGGGGGGTGGGCGCGGGGGATCGCAGCAGCAAGGGCAGCGAAGCACAAGGAAAAGTGCAAAAAGAGACAAGGAAAAAGGCAAAAAGAAGAAAAAAGGCAGCAGCAGAAAAAAAGTCAATAGGGCAGTAAAAAGCTGAAAAAAAGAGAGACAGAAGGGCAGTCCAGCAGCAGAGCAGTGACGGTCTACCACTAGACCACCAGGGATGAGGCACAGGTGGGAGCCTGTGGGTGGAGGCGGGCCTCGAACTCCTGACCAGAGGGTCAGCAGCAACGACGACGTGGGCAGCAGCAGCTAGCAGGTGGAGCTGTGCCGTGAAGGGAGAAGTCCACTAGTAAGGTCCTGAGACATGGCAGAGCATGGCTTTTCAAAATACCTCAATCAGGCTAGCCGATGATCGTGAAGGAGGTAAGATCACTCAAGAAACATGAATAAGGGCAGAGCCCAGGTCAGAAGAGGTTGCTCTCCCTTCCAAGTGCTTGTGCTTCATGCTATGGTGACTGCAGATGGTTGAATTCAATATTCTTTAGGAGTCCTCCTCGATCTGCTTCTGGCAGGTGGTATGAAATGCTGGTCTTCTCTTTCACGAATTGTCTCCTGAGGCATCTCGCTCACTGACATTTTATTTTTTTGCAGATTTATATAGTGAACTCGACCCAAAGGTATTGGAGCGCTTTGCATGAGCACCAGTTACGTTACGCAAGGACACATTCATTTTTTGGTAGGCACAGGGAGATTAAGTGATGTGCCCAGAATCACCGGATGTTGAGCCAACGCCTAGACTCGAACCTGGTTCACCAGCTTCAAAGTCAGCAGCTCTGGCCGTTAGGCCACATCCTCTCAGATATTATGATGCTCACCCAAGCACTACAAACAATGTGCTGAGAGTCTTCCACTAATATGGGTCTAAGATACTATTTACGGAGCTTAAAGTCTTACGTCTGAAAATAGCCAGAGTAAGGAATCTGTGGGAGCTATTCTATTATCTATTAGAAAGACAAATATTTGAGAAACCGAGCCGGAGAGCCCACCAGGCCACCGCCGGCAGAACAGCGCAACCTAGAGCCCACACTCCACAAGCCAGCTTAGAGAGAGATTTGGAACGGGATCAGGGCTAGTACTAGGGCTAGGAAAGAACCAACCCTCCCATCAGCATCGGATTAGGAAGGCGGGCAGTCGGGCATTGGCCGATGGGCCGGTGCCTAAGGGTCACCAGTGGGCCGGTTTTTGTCAACCGGCCCACAGAGCCTTATTGTCTTCCCCACCAGGCCACTGTAAGGGGGGGCAGCATCATGAGCAAGGAGGCTCTGAGGGGGTTGCTTTCAGCAGCGTCTCTAGGCCAATATTGTTCTGTCCGCTGCAAACTTTATCTTGGCCTCCCTTGGGGCCCACGCAGATGCCCAGAAGCAATTTCCCACTCCCCTGCTGTGGGCCATTATCACCTGGGCTCCCCTGGAGCAGCAGCAGCTCTGTGCTTTTCTTCACCCCTCCCCTGCCAGGCCATCACCCTGAGGCTACTGTTGGCTGGGCTGGGGTGAGTAAGTGAATGGCCTTGCTGAGGGCCTGTCATTGGCACCTCAGCTACAGTGTCTTTCAGGCCTTGGTGGTCGTGGAGGGGGGGGGTATATTTGCATAAACCTCGCTGTGAAGCACCTTTCCCAGAGCGGAAAATGTAGATAATGTAATGTTAGGGTCAGAGCTGCCGAATGTGGAACTATGGAAATAGGTTCGAGTCGCAGCCTCACCTCAACATCCTGTGATTCTGGGCAAATGACTTAATTGCGCAAGGCCTAAAATAAAAATGATTTTGATCTTCTGTAATGTAACTGGTGCTCATATAATTGCGCCCTTTGGCGGGTTTACGCTATATAAAACTACAATAAAAAAACATAACATTCTGTTTGCTCATTTTTTAAGAATCTGCAAAGGCTGGAACTTAATAATGAGAGAGGGTTCTTTATTCAATAATAAAAAAGTCTGTTTTCCTTCTCAACATGGCTTTTCTTCCTTTGTTTAGTTTTAACTATCAGTCACGGATCATTAAAGAAGCTTTAGACCACATTTCAAACTGCTTTCACCTTATGTTTACTGTTGAAACTTTAAAGTACATATCGATCAGGGGAGATAATACCAGCTTTAGGTGTCTTTCTTCATTTTCGTACTGGCAAGGGCATTAAAATACTGGTAATGCTGGTTAAAAAAAACGATCAAACATAGCCATATCAGGAGTTGTGGCCTTTGGGCCACTTTATTTCACTTTGCCCGCCACGCCAAAATGTAGTGCTTCTACTTTTCACCAATGTTTCTGGCTCTATGAGCTTTAAAATACATAATTTATCAAACATTTCTCTAAAAATGAGCCCGATGAGACTAGCCAAATGTTGTTTCCTGAACGGGCGTGATCCAGGAATGTGGGCCACTTTTTTGGGAGTTCCCGGGCCGAATTGTGATCCCAATCCGACCCTGACTCCCATCTCTGCACCCAAGGACGGACCCAGAGGCTTCCAATATCCAGCACTGAGAAGCGGAGCGCCTGCAGGGAAGGGCCCTCTGAATGATGGTGCAGAAGGGAAACAGCTCAGGCTTAAGCCCACGATACTGATCCAGCGCGAAGTGGCCAAGGTTGGATATTTTACACACCAAAAACTGAACTTTTTCAATGGCCCCATATACCTTTTATCCAAATACCTTTATTTGTATTCTCCTTGGCCAATTTCCCGCTGGAAGGGTTTTGATTTCAAATAATTCCACAAATTCTGATTAGTTATTTCCTGTAACCACAAATCAGTTACAATATCATGACTAACTAATCTTCACGAATCAACACTCTTCCTCTGGTCGATGGACCATTAGTTGAGTTAGTTGATGGTGATATTAACAACTTCTTAACTAAACTTCGTAATGAAATAACTACAGACTCTGAATATAATAATAATGATGAATTTATCTAAAATTTCAGTCATTAAGTTGAACGCTCATCAATTACAAATACACAGTGCAAACTCCAATTTATCAAACGGGAGAGAGAGCTATCATAAAGCAAAATACATTCAATTACACAAGTTTCCAACAAACATCAAACGCATAAGAGTGGATAGATGAAGAGACAAAAGGCACATTAAATACATTTGGAACGAAATATGCAAATACTGGATAGAATGACATTTACCTAATGAGGATAACTGGAAAACCAACCCTCTGGCCAAAGGGCTGGTGGAGGTCCCCTGACTTAGGATCAGGAGACAAAGATCAAAGGATAAGATCAGGACAGGTCTGATACTTACTAGACTTCTCTACAACCCGACGCACCAGGGCGATTCCCTCTCTTTCACTCTCTCCCTCCTCGATATTCTTCCGCAATCTTCAATTCTAATCAGGCAATAGTCTGGATCTTCTGAGTCTACACTCGTCTTCCCTCTCTCTCTCTCTCTCTTGCTCAGCTCCCAGCAGCGTTGTCAGCATCATATCATCGTCAATATCAGCAGCATTCCTTCTCAATTGAAATCACTCTAGTTATAGTCTTTATTTCTTTATGTCCCACCCTCAAGTGTTGCAACTTTACTAAACTACGGAATATGATTGGACGGGGTTAGGGGTGTCTTCATCATCCCAAGCTGACGTATTCATTTTATTAGTAAAACTTATTGTTTGTTAATCCTGCCCCTTCTACTCATTCATAATTCTATTTGAAACATGCATATTTTGTTGCAAATGCCATAATTCACTTAATACAGGCTTCACAGTTTGCTGCTACATCTTCTTCTTTTCCCATCCTTTCTGTCCTTGGAGCTTGGCAGCGTTCAGCTCCCTCTGTGTCATCGGTCATCTCATGGGCTCATTGCTCATGCGCAGCTTTCGCCATCTTCTTTTAGTCAAGGACCAGCAGGCCCAAATATTCACTATTAATAAAAGAATCAAAAACAAATATTATTTTCTTGAACATGTAATTCTCACTGTTCACCGCCCACTTCTACTCTATCCCATGTAATTATTATTACTCTTGGGCAAAAGCGTTAATAGCAGCAGCTTTCTTTTTAATCAAGCAAGCATATGCTGGGCATGCGGTACCTCAAGACTGCGTTTCAATTCTTCTTGCGCATGCGTGAGGGGTTTTCCCTCTCAAAGCGAGTTAGTCACGTTATTTTATGCATCATTCGGGTTTGCACATGCGCAAAGCGTTTTAGCAAGTTAAAGCGAGTTTTAATCGTGCTGCGTTTTATTTCTCATTAATTCAAGCATGCGTAAGCTTTTCTCCCCATGTTTCTGTGTTGGGTGCATGTTAGTTTCGCCTTATCTATTAATTAATACTTAGTAAGAGTTAATGGAAGATTTCATCGAGCAAGTCTCGTTTTCTCGAGTCCTTGCTCCATCAATCCCCCCTCTAATGGCATTTTTGAGCCATCATAAAATACCCATCATTACCAAGTGCCAACCTTTATTCATTTAGACTTTTAGTGTCTTCCTTTCTTTCTTCTAATTCTTCTATTTTCCTTTTCATACCTACTCCTTTCATTTTATCATATAGACTTCCATTCATTACTTCTAACTCGATCTCTTCTCTGTTTCTCCTTCTTCCCATTCTTTTATTCTTTATTTCTGCTATCATTCTTGTTTTTGTTTTATTCTTGCAACATCTATATGTTATTATCATCATCAGTCCTATTATTGTTATAGTAATTACTGGTATTATGATTTTCCCTAATAGACTACTCCCTAAAGTGGAAAACCAACTACCTATAGTAGAAATACTTTTACTAAGTCTTTCCCAAACACCGTCAACTTCCAGTTGGGTCAAATCGTCATGAATCTTTGTAATATTCTTAATATATCCGACAATGTTTTTACTTTTATCTGGGATATATGTACAGCAATGTTGGACTTTCAACATGCCGCAGACTCCTCCCTCTTTTGCCAATAATATATCAAGAGCAAGTCGATTTTGCAAAACCATAGATCTAATTGCAACCATTTCAGTATTAATCATTAAGAATCCCCCAGCAGTATCTGTTGAAAGACGATCAACTACTGTTGACAATTTGCGTATCTTATGTGAATTCAGTATGACTCCAACTGATGGTATCAGTGCACCAAATATATCACCTACTATTTCTGAAAAACTTATTCTTTTAGTTTGTTTTAGTCCTTGACTTATTACATTCATTTAATTGTTCTTAGTAATGTGGTATACCTTTGGAAATACTATCCCAAGATAGCAACTTCCATACCATTGTGTTGGCAACCTATAATAGGCATTTTTACCACACACATAATATATTCCAGGAAAAACAGGATCCGTTCCACCTTTTAGTCCCCATCCCCCATGATTAGGAAGGTATGTTCACAATCACTAGAACCAATGAAAATGTTGTTATAGTCTGATTTTAGTCTATTTAGACAGAATTTTCCCAATTTTGACAAGTCTAGGGACATTGCAGCATGAGTCTCGCCTTTCTGATAGTCCCTTTCCTTATTAGCCCATGGAGGTACATGTGACTTCTGTTCAACAGCCTTCTTTTGAAAATCCTGTCTTCTTTCCTCTGCTAAATTTAGAAAATCTTTTTCTTCATCTCGTAATATACATGTTAAATTATTTTTATGTGCATATGTTATGTCTATTGGGCTTGTTGTCAGGAAAAATTCACCCATAAATTCTGCATCTTTAGCACTAATTACTGGGTTTAGGTTTCTTCTAATAGGAATCTCTGGGAATACTAAATCCATATTAGAATAATAATACTGCAATTTGCCTGTTTTATAAAACAGACTGGACACACCACTACATGACACACCATATGTTAAAGGAAGATGATGATAAGTCACCCCTCCAGAGACAGACGAAGGTAATTTCATGCAAACATAACAGTCACTTACATCCATTGTATCAACATATTCAAAAAGAAGTTTAGTAAATACATTTAATGACGAATCACTATTTGATCTGTCATGTTGATACATAGTCTCATCTATTTGTTCTAAATTAGTAGCAGTCATTCCTTTAGTACCTGTATTCACTTTCTTTTATTTTCTTTCTCTTTTAATTGAGCTTGTTCTGGGGTTTCTCATTTTTGTCTTTCTGTTGTTTGATTTTCTTCTTGATCTTTTAGTTCTTCCTTTTCTGATTCTGATTGATCTTGATCTGAGTTTCCTGTAGCAGGTTCTTTTGTTGACTGAGTTTGTCCCGAAGTTATCAGTCTCTCATTTTCTTCTTCTTCTGATTGAGCTAGATCTGGATTTTCTGTTTCGATTCGTTCTGGTCTTTCAATCTCTTGCTCTTCTTCTTCGGCCACTACAGCAGTCTCTTGAGACCCACTATCCAGTGTCCACCCTACTTGACTTGTACTTGGTTGTTCATCATCGATATGTTCTTCAGAGTCTGGTTCTCTGATTTCTTCGATGTCACAACTTTCAGCTTCTGGTTCTTTTCTTGGTTCCACCAGTTGCTGCTCTTGTCGTTCAGGAGGATTTGGGACTCTTTTGGTATGGCTTGCATGTATCCAATTTGGCAAGCCAAAACACTTCACTGCTGTTGTTCTGACCAATATGATTTGTAGCGGTCCTTTCCACCTGGGTTCTAGACACGACTTTCTTGTGTGCTTCTTTATCATAACCCAGTCTCCTGGACACAAATCATGAGCTTGATTTGGCTGTGCTGTGGTTGCATCTTCTCCAACCTGGTGAGACACAGAACGTACCAGATCAGCTAATCCTTTACAATAGTCCAATACTAGATCATCAGTTATAGTCATCAGTTTGTTTCCAGGTACAAATGCTTGTCTCGTTGCTCTTCCCATAAGAATTTCATGAGGACTCAATCCTGTTCTTCTGTCAGGGATGCTTCTAAGGCTCATTAAGACAAGGGGCAAAGCATCAGGCCATTTCAGTGAAGTGGATGCACACACCTTTCCTAATCTGGATTTTATTGTACCATTTAGCTGCTCAACCACTCCAGATGCTTCTGGTCGATAGGCACAATGTAGTTTCTGCTCAATTTTGAAAGCTGTACAGATTCATCAAATTATCTCATTGTTAAAATGTGGTCCTCTATCTGATTCCAAAGTGACTGGAAATCCGAACCTAGGGATAAGTTCCCTTAAGAGCAGTTTAGCAACCGTGAGACTGTCATTCTTTCTTGTTTGATAAGCTTCCACCCAACGAGAAAACAGACACACAATGATAAGAACATACTTCAGACCGTTGCACGGTGGCCACTTTATATAATCAAGCTGCAGTCTTGTAAATGGTCCTTCTGCCTTTCCTATTCTTCCCCAACTGACAAATGTTCTTCTACCTGGGTTCTGCTGTTGACACGTCAAACAGCGCTGGCAGAGACTCTCTGCAATAAGCCTAAACTTGCGATTGTACCATGTCTGCCTAAAGTGTCTAATCATAGCATCCCTCCCAATGTGTGTAGCTCCACGATATACTCTTGCCATTTGTGATAACACACTGTCTGGCATTATCGGTCTTCCGTCTGGACACACCCATATCTCATCATCGGTTCTTCTTGTGCAACCTGTGTTGATCCAGAATTCCTTTTCCTTTACATCTGCCTCATCCTGCAACTGTCCAACTTCGTCCCATGTTTCAAACGCAGAGAAAAACATTAGTTGGCAATTGGTAGTTTCTATTTCCAACCCTCTGTTCAAAGCCATTGTATTTCGAGCACAAAATTGTGCAACCTGATCAGCATATTTGTTGCCTTGTCCTGACTTATGTGCGGCACACTTGACCACTGCAATTTCTTTTGGCAATTGCAATGCTTCCAATAATTCTTTGACATTTTTACTGTTTCTGATAGGAGAACCTGAAGAAGTCAGAAATCTCCTTTGCATCCGTATTTGGCCAAAATCGTGCACAACCCCAAAACCATATTGACTATCCGTAAATATGGTTATTCTCAATTTTTTCCCAATTTCGCAAGCTTTTGTTAAAGCTACCAATTCGGCTGTTTGTGCAGACTTGACTCCTTTTAGACAGGATGCTTTTAGAATAGCTGATATAGTACAGATAGCATAGGCAGCACTTAATTCTCCATCTTGTTTCCGTAAACATGACCCATCCACAAACAATACATAATCTGATTCTCCCAATGGGCCATCGAAGATGTCTGGCCTGGGCTTTGTACACATTTCTGTTAAATCCAAACAATCATGATCAACTTCTTCCTTTACTTCTTCACAGAATGGGTCCGGCAACAAGGTTGCTGGATTCACTGTGGTGCATCTTATCACACTTACATTTTCAGCACCAAGGATCACTCTTTCATACTTGGTCAGCGGACTAGGGGTCAAGTGTTGTGTTTGAGTCCTTGTTAAAAGGATCTCAACAGAATGGGGAACATATACTTTCAAGGGATGTCCCATGACAATAGATTCACTTTGCTTCAGACTCACACAAGTAGCAGCTACTGCTTTTAAGCAGCCAGGCAATGCTGCGGCCACAGAATCCAGAGTGGCTGAAAAATATGCCACTGGACGTCGCATTATTCCATGTCTTTGGGTTAACACTGAAAGTGCACATCCTTCTCTCTCACAACAGAACAAGGCAAATTCCTTTGCATAATCAGGCATTCCTAATACTGGTGCTTGACACAAACAATCCTTCAATTTTATGAATGCGTACTCACTTTCATCATCCCATTCAATCAGGTCCATCACATCTTTTCGTGTCAATTTTATTAGGGGTTTTGCAAGCAGTGAAAATCCACTGATCCACTGGCGACAGTATCCAACCACTCCCAAAAACATTCGTACTTCCTTCTTAGTTCTAGGTAGGTTCATCTGTCGAATCACTTTTATTCTCTCTGGTGTCACTTTTCTAACTCCCTTTTCTATCTTGTATCCCAAATATTTGACTTCTTGTCGGCAAAACTGCAATTTTTCTGGTGACACTTTATGTCCACCTTCTGCCAAATAGTTCAGTAAAGCAATTTTGTCTGTGACACAAGCCTCTCTTGTTTTTGACGTGACCAGTAGGTCATCAATATACTGAACCAAAACTGAATTTCCTGGCATAACCAATGTTTCCAAGTACTTTTTCAAAATTTGATTGAAAATCAAAGGACTCTCTGTGTACGCTTGAGGAACTCGGCACCATGCCAAAACACGGTCCTCGAACCGAAACGCAAAAAGATATTGGCTATCTCCATGCAACGGAATCGAAAAGAATGCTTGGCACAAATCAATACACTGTATACCAATGTGCATCCCAAGGTATCTGATAAAGAATTACTGCTGGATTTGGTACTACTGGACAACAAGGTACTACTATTTTGTTGATTTTCCTTAAATCTTGCACTATTCTATATTTGCCATTAGGCTTTTTAAGCCCCATGATTGACGAATTACAAGGACTGCCCATTATTTCTGTCAGAATTCCTTGTTCAATCATTTGATCAATTACTGGAGCAACTCCTGCTTTTACTTCAGGACTCATTTTGTACTGTCGGGTGTTTGTATAAATTGCACCTTCCTTCACCATTATTTTAATCGGGTCTACATTTGCCATCAGACCAATTTCCTTTCCTGAAAAATCCCATACATCTGATCTCACTGTGTCTCTCAGCTCATCAGGTAGACTGTTTTCAGTTAGAAGTGAAAACATCTCATCCACTTCTGTTCCTTGTTTTGATAGCATCATCTTAAAAGCGATATCTTCATCGGGTGTTTGAAAAGCAATACCATCAGGTGTACAATAGATGGTACAATTCATCTTACACAACAAATCCCTCCCTAACAAGTTAACTGGACTTGAATCACACACCACAAACCGATGCATGTCTTTGAAATTACCAATATTTACTTCTATTGGTTTAGTAAGTGGGGTTTTTATTTGCTTATTTGAGACTCCTACAACTTGGATAGTTTCTCCCGAGAGGCGTAGGTTTGGAATTTCTGCTGCTCTCACAGTAGAACAGGTAGCACCAGTATCCACTAGGAAAGTGATGTCATTACCTTCCACTTTTCCATCAACAAATGGACCTGACTGATCTACCGCCAAAGATGCGCCAAGCACGTATTCTTCCTCCCCCCTCAGGCACCGTCATTGGGAACCATCCGAATCACACTCGTTACTGTGCATCCAATATTGTTGAACCGCTTGTGTATTCTTACCACTCTCTCCATGAAATCCGGTGTTCACACGGTATCTCTGTACTTGAGCGTTCATACAGTTGGGCATAGGAGCTTGTGGCACCTGTAACTGTGGAGTAACTACCTGCTGCTGTTGCTCCTGGTTCACAACCACCTCATTCTGCATCTGTGGATTTAAATTTTGATTTACCCCATTATTCTGTTGAACATTTCTACACTCATTCTTTCAATGCCCATGCTTTCCGCACGCATGACAAGGGAACTTCTTCTTCTCTACTCATTCGCTCTTTTCCTTTATTCCCATTCAATCCTTGACTATTCTGATTTTGGTTATTCGACTGATTTTCATTTTGAGAACCAGTACTTGCCTCTTGATGTTCTGCTAACTTCACTTGTGCTCACATCATCTTTTCTTTCAATTTCTTATGCTTTGCGTCAATATCGTCACTGCAATACTTCGCGTACTTCAAAATGTCATCAATGGACTTCCTTTGCCAGCAAAGCATATGCTGTTGAATCATCTGACTAATTTCCGATCTCAATCCATACACAAACCTGTATACAAAATGTCCCATATCCTTATCACCAATATTTTCAAATCCACTCTACTGCTTAAATACCTGTAACAACCTTTCATAATACGCATGCACTGACTCCTTTGGTTCTTGAGTTGTTCTATTTATCTTAACCCAATCCGTTTCCTTTGGAGGAATTTTCACTTTCAAGAAAGTAATCACTTGCTGATACTTTTTCATCACCTCTTCTGAAGGTGCACCTGTCTTTGCATCTCTTGGATATTCTTCAGTTGGCCAATCAACCGTAATTTTACATTCCGTCCACAAATCAGTGGGTACTACTATATAAAAAAAAATCCAAATACTTTAATAATACTCTTGAAACTTTCACAAACCTCTCTACCTGTTTGTACCATTCAACTGGCTTTTCCCTTAATCTGGGAAAATCATTTGTAAAAGACAAAATATCCTGTCTGGACCATGGAACATGAACGTATCCACCTCCAGGAACTTCTCTCATTGGACACACTCTTTCAACCTGTTCTGTTTCTCTTAATGGGAATGAGATGCTTCCTTTGGAGCTGCCTCATCCCTTTTCTTTGTCCATCTACCTCTCCATCTGTCTGCATCTCCCCATTTCTTCAAAATATTAATCAATTCTTTGATCTGTAATCTTCTTCCTGACGCATTCAAACTTTCTAAATCCTTGTCAGTAAATTCTGCCCTATATGGTTTCTGCAATAATTTCGATTTTTCTACATCTCTTCCAAATTCTGAAGCAACCTCTATTTTCTCATGCAGATTCTTTGCTCTCCAGGTTATACTTTTACACAAAAACAGCAATTCTTCATCTCTGTATGTACCTAATCTCTCTAGGCTTATTGTACCAATGATCATTTCTTCCAAATCCACTTTCAACTTGGCTACATCTATACTCTGTGTCGGAGGTCTCTTTTTGTCTAATCCTTTCGCCCACTCCTCTAGATCATCTGGTGAGAATCCTTTAGAATTTCTTGCTATGGGAGTATCAATCAATTCCTTTCTCCTTTTATTCACAGGTGAACCTCTCCTTGGTGTTTCAGCCACTGTTTCAATATTAGGGAGATCTAGTACGAGATATTTGAATCACTCTCACTGGTTAGATCTTCTGACATTACTACCTCTTTTCTAACATTAATTTGTGGGACTGTCACTGTTTGTAATCTTGGGGTGTCTCGTTTATCCCCATATAATGGAATAACCGGTCCTATTGTTACTGGCACTGTCAAGGCTTCAGCATTTAAACCTAACTGATTTATTTTCTGAATTATCTCTTCTTTTGTTTTATTCAATTCATCCCTTTCCTTTTCCTGTAACACTCGGGTAGCTGTTGGATCATATAAAACCTGCGGAACTAAGAGAGTTCTCATCATTGGTGCACTTGGAGTTGCCTCTCCAGCATTTTCTTGATAAGGTGGAGGTCTTTTAACAAAAATGTCCTCTAATAATTCATCATCCGTTTCATCACATTCTGTTCCTGCCATACCTGTATGCTTCATTTTTTCTTTGCATTTACTCCCTACTTGATCTTCAGCCATCAATACTGGATACAACCCTTCTGTTACTACAGCTCTTCTCCATCTTTTCATCTCATCTCCTCGAGTATCAAACGGATATCTTGGGAAAAATCCCCTATTTATTCTTCTACCTCCTCTGTATTTTTCTCGCTCAAATGCCTCAACCTCCCATTCCTCCAAAGCTTCATACTGCGTCAACCTAGGACTAGGTTCTAATGTATTCATCCGATTTCTCAAATTCTGAAGGGCCCTTACATTAAAGGTACCATTTTCAGGGAAAGCTAAAACACCATCACCTTTCGTATATTCCACCCAATTTTCCAACCAAACACACGTATGGTATCCTCGTTCCAACATCATAAAAGAAGCAGTTTTATTAGGGGGTGGCATAAGAATCCCTTCTCTGGTTACTACACGCTTATCCTTTTTAAAGAAATTCTTGATTTTATTAATCAACTTCATTCTGTAACTAGTTATTTTCAACAAGCTAAACTAGAAACTCTTCCGTATTCTTACGTATCCTGTTTCCCAGCACTCGTCCTATACCAGTGCGACTCACACCAACAGTCCAATCAGGGCTCACTACGTATTTTCTTCAACAACCAATATCTGCGCTGCTCTTGTCTAAGCCTGGGCAAAGCACTACGCTACGCTCGCGTAGTTTGCGAAGTTTGCGCTACTTCGCACTACGCGAATTGCACGTAGCACAGTGCAAACACGCGTAGCGGTCATTTTTTGCTTGCTCGTGGTCCTCAACGTCAAGTTGGCGACTGCGAGCAAGCAAAATGACATCCCGGCGAGACTTTTTCCTCGTTCGCGATCAGCAACATCAAGTTGCCGATCGCGAGCGTGGAAAAAAAAACTCCCGGCGAGATTCTCAACGCGGGGAGGTCAGGTTTCTCATTGCGAGTGGTTGCGCATGCTCGCGACCGCTCGCGATGAGAAACTACCAGTCCGCGTTGAGAAGCTGCCGCTCGAGTAAAAATCTACTCGAGCGGCAGTAAAAGACAGCTCGCACTGTGCAAGATGCCGTTTTCAATGATTGCACAGTGCGGACAAGCATCCGGCACTGTGCAATCAGTGCGAACAGCATTTTGCACAGTGCACTACGCAGTTCGCGTAGCTATGCGTAGCTCGCGTAGTGCGAGGTGCACTTCACGTAGCTTCGCGTAGCGCTACTTCGCGAACTACGCCCAGGGTTACTCTTGTCTACCAACCAATCAGAGCTTTCCACACACCCTCTTGTTTCAACCAATACCAGCGCGGCTCTCTGTGACGTCAGTATTACTCCTACTACTGACCCTCCCTTTACAATTGGCACTTGATACATGCCCACTGTCTCAACCAATACCAGCGCGGCTCTCTGTGACGTCAGTATGACTCCTGCTACTGACCTTCCCTTCACAAGGTAATACGGCAGTGTTTTCTCTAAACTTTTCTTAATATCTTTTCTGTTAGTAACAACGTAAAAACAGCGCTACTCTGTCTGCTCTGCTAATTAAAGATAGTTTATCCACTTGCTTCAAAGAGAAAATACTTCCTTACACTACGAGTAAAAACCACTGTTTACCCTTCACTTAAGCTCGGGAAAACCTATTACTCCTCCAGGGATACTCCTCCTTCGGGTAAGGCCAAAGTTTCACAGGTAGACGCTTCGCTATCACTCACACTCTACTCTTATACGATACAGTCCCTAATATAACACCTACAGCCCTCCGTAGCTTTTAGGTATTATGACAACAGACGATTAACCTTCTGCAGTGTGGTTTCCTTCCCACACTCTTCAAAATTCAATTCCCGGGATTCCCAGGTATCTCCGTACCTGTACTTCCAGACAACATAGAACAAGACACTAACTTTTCATGTTAAGAGCATATAGTCAATCAATAATCAATAATCACCAAACTAATCAATAATAACCATAACTCTGCTACCAGAAAAACTGATCCAGCACGAAGTGGCCAAGGTTGGATATTTTACACACCAAAAACTGAACTTTTTCAATGGGCCGATATACCTTTTATCTAAATACCTTTATTTGTATTCTCCTTGGCCAATTTCCTGCTGGAAGGGTTTTGATTTCAAATAATTCCACAAATTCTGATTAGTTATTTCCCTGTAACCAAAAATCAGTTACAATATCATGATTAACTAATCTTCACGAATCAACACTCTTCCTCTGGTCGATGGACCATTAGTTGAGTTAGTTGATGGTGATATTAACAACTTCTTAACTAAACTTCGTAATGAAATAACCAGACTCTGAATATAATAATTATGATGAATGTATCTAAAATTTCAGTCATTAAGTTGAACGCTCATCAATTACAAATACACAGTGCAAACTCCAATTTATCAAACGGGAGAGAGAGCAATCATAAAGCAAAATACATTCAATTACACAAGCTTCCAACAAACATCAAACGCATAAGAGTGGATAGATGAAGAGACAAAAGGCACATTAAATACATTTGCAATGAAATATGCAAATACTGGATAGAATGACATTTACCTAATGAGGATAACTGGAAAACCAACCCTCTGGCCAAAGGGCTGGTGGAGGTCCCCTGACTTAGGATCAGGAGACAAAGATCAAAGGATAAGATCAGGACAGGTCTGATACTTACTAGACTTCTCTACAACCCGACGCACCAGGGCGATTCCCTCTCTTTCACTCTCTCCCTCCTCGATATTCTTCCGCAATCTTCAATTCGAATCAGGCAATAGTCTGGATCTTCTGAGTCTACACTCGTCTTCCCTCTCTCTCTCTCTCTTGCTCAGCTCCCAGCAGCGTTGTCAGCATCATATCATCATCGTCAATATCAGCAGCATTCCTTCTCAATTCAAATCACTCTAGTTATAGTCTTTATTTCTTCATGTCCCACCCTCAAGTGTTGCAACTTTACTAAACTACGGAATATGATTGGACGGGGTTAGGGGTGTCTTCATCATCCCAAGCTGACGTATTCATTTTATTAGTAAAACTTATTGTTTGTTAATCCTGCCCCTTCTACTCATTCATAATTCTATTTGAAACATGCATATTTTGTTGCAAATGCCATAATTCACTTAATACAGGCTTCACAGTTTGCTGCTACATCTTCTTCTTTTCCCATCCTTTCTGTCCTTGGAGCTTGGCAAGCGTTCAGCTCCCTCTGTGTCATCGGTCATCTCATGGGCTCATTGCTCATGCGCAGCTTTCGCCATCTTCTTTTTTAGTCAAGGACCAGCAGGCCCAAATATTCACTATTAATAAAAGAATCAAAAACAAATATTATTTTCTTGAACATGTAATTCTCACTGTTCACCGCCCACTTCTACTCTATCCCATGTAATTATTATTACTCTTGGGCAAAAGCGTTAATAGCAGCAGCTTTCTTTTTAATCAAGCAAGCATATGCTGGGCATGCGGTACCTCAAGACCGCGTTTCAATTCTTCTTGCGCATGCGTGAGGGTTTTCCCTCTCAAAGCGAGTTAGTCACCTTATTTAATGCGTCATTCGGGTTTGCACATGTGCAAAGCGTTTTAGCAAGTTAAAGCGGGTTTTAATCGTGCTGCGTTTTATTTCTCATTAATTCAAGCATGCGTAAGCTTTTCTCCCCATGTTTCTGTGTTGGGTGCATGTTAGTTTCGCCTTATCTATTAATTAATACTTAGTAAGGGTTAATGGAAGATTTCATCGAGCAAGTCTCGTTTTCTCGAGTCCTTGCTCCATCAGTACCAATACCACAGCCGTGACATCACAGGCCAACGTTTCCAGTAAACACACGTACGAAAAACAGTGTGAGTGGGAAAATACATCTTCACCGCACACAACACTGAAACAACGTAAGAACTATAGTTGGAGATGCACTGTATAATTCAGAGGCAGGATCAGTTCAGTCTGTAACGCTAAGGTCACACATTCTGATGAACTATGGCAGTCCCCCCTGCCCTTCTAGAATATGCTGCACGTCTCTGTGTTCATGAAAGGAAGCCAATCACGGAGCACACAAACATCTGCAGTTAAACATACTAGGAGGGAAAGTGCATTTTTTAAAATAAAAAACAGAAGCAGCAGCATTCATGTAACAGCGGGTTCCAGGCACCCTGTGCACGAAGGACTCAACCAGGGTGAAGTATCGGAGACCAAAGGTAAATAACGATAATACCAGTGCTTGAAAGGAAAAAATAGAAGTGCAGGTACTCTGTACCAGAGTCCCTGCTTGTTTCTGAGATGTGCCGGTACTCTCCAATTAAAAGTATAACGTCACTTTTGAGAAGTGCCGGTACTCTCCCTCTCAAAATAAAAAAGTGGCAGTCCTCTGTACCGGACAGTACCGGCCCATTTAAAGCACTATTATCATGATACTTATGCCACAAAACCAAGGCACTTCAAAGTCATTCAATTAGTTAAAAGAAAACACACCATAAAACAATACACCCGTTTATATTTTTCTTTTTCTAGATTCTAGAACAAGTAATAAAGAAAGAAATCTGCTGTTATTTTGGAAGCGTAGTCAACAGACAGTCACTAACCAGCAGCCACAAGAGTAAATCCCACCCGTTTTCAGCGTGAACGGAATGATAGAAATTCTCAGTTGCTTAACTTAAAACTAGTTCCTGAAACCGTTTCATTTACCGTCAGAGCTTATTTCAGAACTCGCAGGTAAGTGATGTTTTTAAGGGTAATCAGGACCGCCCTGTTTACAAGATGGGACTAAACCACAACTGGCTGCCAGCGATTGGCAGAGAGTAGCATGAAGACAGGCCGCCTTATGAACCTCATCCCTCGTTACTTACAGAGACATGACGGTTGCTGGGGGCAGGGGTGGAAGTGACGTTTCACTCCTTGGAGAGGAGACGTAGAACAGTTAGACTTGAGAGAAACGTTCGACAGACCTAAGTAGCAGCTTTGTCAGGATGCTGGCGTGGATTGTAGGGCTCCTTGTCGTGTACTTGGGGCTCTGTGTCTTGTTAGCAGTGGCTCGGCAGTAGGACGTCCCAAGAGGCTCCTGGTTGCTGCTTTGCCAAAGTGTTTCACTCTCATTTCACAGGGGTGGGCCCTTCATACAACGTTACCAAGGTCATTCAACACTTTACAGGCAGTGCTTGGTTAGAGCTAATCACCAAGTCTAAAACTGTATTTTTGGCGTTTTGTTTTGTGGAAAGTCAATGCCAATGTGTAAAGTGAGTGAAACTTGTGCCTCAGTGTAGGCCCTCAAATAGTGTGCTGAACTGTGTGCTTCCTGGCTCCACGCTCTAGGCAGTAGATGCGTTTGCTTTGTATAGACTTCCCAAGAGGAGGTCGAGCAGAGAAGCTTAGCATTCTGTGTTTGCAGCTGTCTTTTCAGTGTGTGCTGCGGACCTAGGCCATGAGCTATAGCTTTGACAGGAAGTGGTCCAGGATGCAGCCTTGCCCCATGAAGGCTTGTGTTAAGAAGCTCAGGTCTCAATAAAGACATGGTTTAAGTTCCTAAATCGAAGATGGCAATCACAATCTTGCGTTAGGAGGAAGGTTGTGCAAGGGCCAACATTTCGATGCATGTTTACGTGAGAACCCACAAAGGTACCTTATTGCCTGCAAGTACCTCACAACCTTAAAAATGTCTGGGAAGCCACGTGGCTGGGATGACTTTGAAACTGGGGCTAAAGATTTTGGTGCCAGTAAGATGAGGGATATGAGAGGGCTGGCTGAAGATGGGAGCAGCAAAGCACAGGCCAGACAGCAACTATTGACATAAATCCTGGAAGGGGCTTCACACACTATTAACATAAATGTAAAGAAATAAATAAGCTTATCAGTAGATAGCCAGTGCAGGAACCTGCAGTGACACACCTGATTGAGATTGTCAAAGGCTTCGACATCCAGACAGGTACCCACCCTGTTTCATAAGGTAAATCGTAACGCCAACACGCGCAATTCATGGTATAGCACTTAACCGTAAGACTTTAAAACAAATTGGCTTAGCCTGTCGCCAAGAAAAACAGACCCATATCTAGGCTGTCCTGTTTTAGGTTTAAACCTAGAATAACTGATGAAACCCCACCGAAAGGGAAATAGCCCTCACCAGTGTAAACATATAAAGACTGAAAAAACACCTGCACAACCCCAAACTAAATACCATTCAAACAAAGGAAAAGGAGAGTGAAAGTCATTTTTATTTCTTCCTTAAGGGGCCAATACAATGTAACTTTGTTATACAGGGTAGCAGCAAGAAACACTGGGCTAGCATTATTCTGCTTGAGTTTTGTTCTTTAGGGATGTCACTAAAATATTGTTTCGTCTTCCTTTTGCTTTTTTTCAGTTTTGTGGTCTTTAGTCTAAAGATGCAGGGTTTCGAAGCATGTTTTAAGTCTTATTCAATTATTTTATAAACTGTATAGAATCAGGAAATATCAAAATCAATTTGATATTTTGGCTACGTTTGATTCTTTCACTGATAGGTAAATGACTGGTTTCATAAGAATCTTTCCCAATATGTACCATCACATTTACCCACAGAGAATAGGTGAAACCCTTTGATACATCAGCTCCCTTTTCTAGCGAGTCAGTATTGATAGTAGGTGAATTGCCAAACACCTCAGACTTTAAAGACTTTAAACATTCAATGCAAGGTGTAGTGGCAGGTATATGTGAAAAGAGTGCCATCAACAAGCAACTGGGATAGGGGTGAAAACATGACACCAGACTGTTGGAAAACATGGAACGTAGTATCACTTGGAATGCTTCTGCAAAAAGTTCACACCAAGTTAAACAAAGATTGGTGTCATATTGTTTGTATTTGCAGTTATTCAGCTACGTATATGAAAAAGTTGTGTGATGAACTGTCAAAAATCGATACCTGAGTTAAAGTGACTCCCTGTAAGAGATCCATGCCAATTGCTAGATGGTAGGCTGAAAGCATCTTTACAATCTTCAGCGCTAATGAAGAATGCTATTGACTTTGTAGTCCATTTTGGTCATTCCAACTGTGTCAATTAGCCGGTGGTTCTCAGTCCTAGAAGCCATGAATGCTATATTATCCATGTGGCGACAGTTTACAGAATTTTTGCTTAGTGATGATGGCAAAGGCAAGAAATGTGAGGATCTTCGTTCGCATATTGATTGTGATGTGAAAAAAGTACACTCTACCGCATTCTTAGATTTTTACACGAAAACATGACTGCTATAGTGGACATAATCAAAAAAGTAGATTGTGAAAACACCCTTGTCTACCACGTGTTCAGCGTTAATTGGTGTAGATGTGAAACATCTCCTTGAGAGTAGGCTGGGTGACACTGTAAGTGACTTTGCCACTGCAACATGTTTCATGTTAGAATGCTTGCCACTTGGTAAGCAAAGAAATGTTGAGGAGCAATTCAGGAATTTTTAATTCACAATGCATGAGAAATGGCTTTCAATTATGCATAGAAATGCCCTTTCACTAACCGTGGTATTTGAAGTCAGTGAAGCCTCCCTGTGGTCCTCTGCACCAGTTCTAGATCCCTTCAGTAAAGGGGAATTTTCTCCGGACTTTGAAAAGTACTGCTTCATTTTTGACCGCTTCAATAACTTTGAGGGCATATGCGCCCAGTTCAACGCATATGTTGCTGAACCTGTCCCAGAGACTCGCAATCTTCAGTTGCACCAGTACTGGCATGGAATGCTATGCCAGTGGCCGGAGTTAGCAAATTGTGTACTGGCTGTTTTGGCGTTGCCATGCTCAAGTGCCAATGCTGAGAGGGCCTTTTCACAGAGAAAAGTTTACATTCGAAGGAAAGAGCGAGCATTACCAAAGACTCACAGAAGAAGTATTGTGTGGTGTACTACAATAAGATTGATTTGTAAACATTTATTTGGACCTCATATACACTGTACATACACTATCTATATACCATGCACTATCAGTGCAGAAAGCAAGCAATAATAAAAGCAAAATGTTATATAAACACTGGAAAAACACTGTTACTGTTGTTTTTAATGGCGCGAAAATGTCTAATCACTGATAACCACTGTTTTTTTAAGGTATTGAAAACACTGGAAAAAACCACCAGAATTTACAAAAAATAGAAACTGAAAACAGGAAAGCCTACCCATATCATAAGCCTGAAACAGCTACAAGGAATATATGTGATATATTGAGAAGAATTACTATGAGAAGGTACATTGATAGTCACATAAGCAAACCACACTATGATTTCAGAATGTCTGACTGTCGAAAAATCATCTGAAATTGGCATATTAGTTAGGAAAATGGCATACTTCCCCGATGATTTAAAACAAGGTCCTCCAGCCCAAATAAAGAATCATCCTCCTTGACTGCCATTTATACATCCAGGCATCACCTTTAACTTTTTTAAAGAATTTTCATCAGGCCATGGCTTAATAATACGTGAGTTACTTAGAAACTAGTTGCAAAAACCAAGCATTATCATAACATGTAAGCAAGACATGCGCACCTGGAGACCAGAATCTTAAGAGCTAGGTGTGGTCATTTTGTAAAGCTTGTTCCCAAACTCTTCAGAGCCTAAACGTGCTTCAAGTAACCGTGTCGCTCTCCTCTGTGGGATTCGCAGTACCAACCATGCCGGTATGACTATCCTGCCCATGACCAGCAGGTCCGTAGAAGCCTCAGTCCTAGTTGCTCAAACAGCAGAGCTAACTCAACCAGTTCATGCATTGCAGATTACCACTGAGGTGACAGAAAACATTACATACAGAAAAGAACCAAAGGTGGATAAATCAAGCAGCATCTGTCAAAGATAAACCTAATGACTAATGAGAACTTAGCACAGTTGGTGATGCCTCAGAGTGTCCAAGCTTGGATCAAGGACTAATCCTAGAATGCCTCTAACCATACCACTCACAGCAACATCCAGTCTGCTTCTATTTTGAAATCTGAAGGTCACAGAACACAAATCGCACGGCACAAAACAATTTCTTTAATAATAAATGTTAGACCATAGATTCAGGAATGTCCTAGAACACCCAGAATAGTAAAGAATAAATTATCCAACATAACTGGGCAAGGTGCAAGTCAGGGGCATAACACAAGCCCCTGCAGCCCGTGTGGCAGGTGGGGCGGGCTTTAGGGAACCCCAAACACTTCATGGGGGGCATTCAGCCCAAGGCCATTGAATATCTGTGAGATATGGGATAGTTTTACTGTTTATGATGGTAAGCTCTATTGAATTATTGCTGCCATTACCAAGTGGCCAGATAGCATTCCCTGATAATCTCTCTTCATGGTTAGAAAATGCCCAATGCAGCACACATCTCACAATAATGCAACTTCCTCAATTGGCTGCAAAGTGTCACATACGGTTAGAACCTAACTTGGTAGGACAAGCAGACATAATGATATTTTCTTTTCTTTCAGCCTGCCTCCATCTACACCTGCCTGGCAGAGACTTTTTAATTTGGCATGAATTAGAGGCAGGATTTGCTTTTCATGGTCACCCCGTGCCACTTATCTGACAGATTGTTTAGACGTTCTACAGTTCTATTTATGGTATAATTTGGCTTCTGTGGAGGCCTGCTAGACCCTTGAAAAACCTTTAGTCCACGTCTCTTCAAGATCCAGTAAATAGGCGAATTCTAGCACTCACAACATTGAAAAGTATGTAGTACATTGAGTGATAATGGACCTCACTCCCATTGTAGTTAAGATCTCCTCGACCAATGATTCTAAGGAACAAATTCTTAATTATCTGTTTTTGGCTGCTGGATGAGTACGAGTTGAAAGCATTGTGGGATATTAATAACATTACAGATGTAATTTATGTAGGGAGGGCAAGGAGACTATTGTGTACCTCATACATATCTGCCCCATCTAGTTTCCAGAAGCAAAGACTAAGACCTCTATTCCTAGAAAAAGAAACTTGTTGTTGTGAATTTGTGCAGTAATTGAGTACAGCTTTTTGTTTTAACTTTCTTTTTACGTATCATTTTAGGTTTGGGTTTTGACAGTGTCAACACTCTAATTAAGAGGGTTGATGCATAAGACCGGGACTGTATGAGTCTTTGTAAGACTTTGCTTGTCCTCATAAGACTTAGTCCAAGGCCAGTAAGCAAACCTTTGCGACACAAGATTCTAGGTTAAAACCTCATGGGTTTATTCAAAAACATAATTGTTAGAAAAAGCAAAAAGTAATTAGGTAATCAATTAGGAATTTGCATATTCAAAATAATCATAGTATAATCCTGCAAGAGGACTAGCATATGGTCTGTATCTGAAGAAAACCCAAGAGAAGACTAAGTACAAATCAGTAAACAGACTGACATAGGCTCTGCTCAGTTAGAAAACAAAGAGTAATAATAAATCAATAAACAGACCAGCGCAGAGTCCACATTCTAACTAAGTCCAGAAAAAAACAGTCTCCTCTCCAAAATATAGCAGTTTGTATAATGTTTCATGCTACAGAAGTCACACACATTCCATGGAATGATATGACATAACAGGGACTAGCAAATGTTGCAAACACATAAACCAAATAATATTCTGTTAAACAAGTTACTTCTAGCGACACCTACTTCCTAATGTATTTCACTGGTTAGGGTAAAAATAACAAATTAGGAAACAAATTGCCTTTTAATATAACCCAGCACTGCAATGGTTTGTTGAGCTAATGTATGATATACACGGAACATAGACAAGAAACCTTGGGAAGTTACAAAATAAAGAAACATCCTGTACATTGCTTCTTCGAGAGAGAGCATAAATATTACATTAAAGGCACCACAGTTGAGACTTCTTTTTCCATGATGTTCTTGAAATGGAAAAACATATAAGCACAGAAAGAGAAAGGCTCACTCTAATAAAATAAACATGCACAATTATTCTGCAAATATAAATAGCTATCAATGCAAGCTGACTATGGCCTAGTCATGCTAACTGAACCACATTTAAATTAGGCATTATTTCTAATTAGTAAACGCTTGCATATTATTCCCCCTTCCATACGTTTATCAAAACAATTATCACACTACACTTTATCATTCTTGATTTCATCAACTACTTCTGTAAGTCCTTCAGGTCATCACAGTCTCTCACTTTCACCTCATCATGCACAATTTCCTACATCTTCGTTTGTATTGTTGACATTTTCTTCCCCCAATTACAACTAAGGCTCACAGTTTTCTGATTTTTACAGATAAATTCTGACAGAAAACAATGTGTTTCCTGTCAGTATTTATTTTTAAAAGTGGAAAAATAAAGAAAATTGGGCTTCTTGTTGAGTGGCTCTCCATGCTGTCTTTCATGAATTCCATGCTGAGCAGGCAGAAAACTTGAGAAGTTATAATTTAGCATGATATTTCCATAAATATAGGCATATGTTAACATATATATGTATTATAAGGCTCATATTTACTTCTGGGTGTAGTGGTTTTTACAATTGGCTGCTTAATTTGCTAAAACACAACAGGAATCAAAGTAGGAGTGCATATTTGCAGGTAAATAAATGTGGAGATATACAATATAATTTATTTCCAATATACAAAATAAATATGCAGCCGCAGCCCATCGTTAAGGGCGAAGGGGCTCTGACCCTCCACCTGTTTTCTGACGCAGAAAGAATACCTGCCAAGCTGAGCAAAGGTCAGCCTGACAGACACTTATTATGTTTGGGTCAGGAAGCCAGGAGCTGTAAATCCACTAAATGCGGTGGGCGTGACCTCCTCAGCCCGGCAAAGTCTTCTGTGAGCCTTTCCCTCATGACAACCGGAAGCGTCAATGATAGACTCTGACCTGGGAGCTTCAGTTTTCAGCCCTGAAGTGTCCAGGGCTGGGTGTCCATCAGTGATGCTCGTCACAAAGTGGGGTGAGGTCAGCAACTCTCACTGACCCCACCCCATGCTGTGGTGAGGTAAGGAAGATCCTCTTCTCATCAGTTGACCTTTAACAAGGTCAGCCAATGAGAGCAGATGGCAGGATCTTTTCTCCGTCCCTTCCTTACCTGAAACCTCCAGGAAACACCAGAGACTTCCCTCCTGCCAACCGAGATTACAGCCGTAGCCCAGTAAGTTTTCTTTTTTAAAGTTAGGTGTGTGCTCATGTGTATGTATGAATGTTCGTGTGTGCATGCTGTGAATGGTTGTGTGCTTGTGTATGGGCTGGTGTATGTGTGTGCTAGTGTGAAAGAGAGTGGGCATGTGTTTGTGTGCCTGCCCGACCCCTGCTGCACATTATGGGCCATTATAAAAAATGGGGTAACCCAGTTTAAGTGTCAAGGCACATTATGGGCCGCCACTGTAAAAATGGATAAATGCCAATAAGATGGCCAAAAATGAACATGGATGACTACTGATGGAAATGTTAAAAAAATAAATACCATAATGCCGGGAGACCTAATGCCAACCTAATCCTCTAATAAAAAGGCTTCTAAAGCCTTAAAAATGTGTCTGCCACTTATTATGATTAATATTATTATTACTATTATAATTATTTTCATTGATTAACCAACATCCGTCTCACTGAACCAAGCAACAGTTTCCTCCCACACAGTAAGTTCTTCCAAAGGATGAATCTCATTCACAAAATTAGTTATGTTATCAATATACTTATTAATACTTTCTCTATTATCAGGAACATACGTGCAACACTTCTGTACCTTAATTACATGCCACATTCCACCTTCTTTTGCCAATAGCAAGACTGTTTTAAAAAACCATCTAGTGAATGGAAAACATTTCTTCATTAATTTCATGTAGTGGAGAGGATGTGGCCTAATGGTCAGAGCTGCCGACTTCGGAGCTGGGGATCCAGGTTCGATTCTCGGGGTTGGCTCAACATCCTGTGATTCGAAGCAAATCACTTAATCACCCCGTGTCTATGGACAGCGCCTGGATACCCTCACGGGTGATAAGGTACACTATACAAATCCGCATTTCATTTCATTAGTGTACCATCAGCCAAGCGTTCTACCAAAGTTGACAATTTTCTAATCACCACACCAATTGTAGGAATCAATTTAACAAACACATCTAATAACTGCTGATCATCATTTTCTCACTTCACTCTTCTATGATTAACTTCACTCAAACTATTCACATGATATATTTTTGGGAAAACTAATGCTATATAACAAGACCCTACCTAGCCTTGGGGGAATGTAAAATATACAATCCAACATATTAGGCACCTTTAAATATAATAATCATACCCAATATGTAAATCCTGTCTATAATATAACTGTAAGCACACCCACTATTTACAACTTCACCTGGCCTGTCATAGTCATTTAGGGGCTGATTACGATCCGCCCGCCCGCCACCGTAGCGGTGATTGGGACCGCCCGCCAGACATGCGCCGGTCCCACCACTGCAATTAGGATGCGACCGCCATACTGGCAGGCGCATCCTGGGCCTTTAACATTGCGGTCGGTGCTGCTGGCTGCAGCACCGTCCGCAATGTGAAAGGTGCTTGCACCGCATTTCCTGCAACACGTGGCAGGCACCACGCAGTGCCTGCCACTTGGTGCATGGAAATGCAGGGGTACCATGGGTACCCCCAGTGCAGCGACATCCCCCACATGGGGGGCCCGCAACGGGCCCCCAAACCCAATCCCAGCCAGCCTTTCCATGGCGGCATCGCCGCCATGGAAAGGCCTCCTAAAACCCACATCCTAATATGGCGGACGGTGCCTGCTAGGCACCACCACCATATTAGTGGCCCTGCTCCGCCCGCCAGGCAATCGGAGCGATTGCCACCGGCGGAAAAGCGGCGGACGGACTTTGCGTCCGCCACGATACCCACCGCCATCCTAATATGGCGGTGGGTAATTCTCAATTTGATGGCGGAACGATCGCCACCGCCGGCCCGGCGGTGGCGATCGTTCCGCCATCGTAATGAGCCCTTTAGTCTCATTTGTGTCATACATACGTTTCCTTCTTTCTCTTTCCAAATTTAAAGACTAGGATGTATCTGGAAATTCTGATCACTCTCGCCTCGCTCAAATTAGATTTCATATCTTCAGCTCTTTCTAATCTTTCATTTGATCTCTTTCTGTGATATTCTCTAATAAACTCACTCTCAACTTACATGTCCTCTTTGCATAATTAGCTCTTTTATTTGTACTATACAACTAAAAGGAACAGTTGCTTCCAAAATTTTAAGCTTAGGGAATTTATCAATAGGAAGATCATAATCTATGTTGGTTTCTTCTAAATAATATTATTGATTTATGACAGAATATATTACAGAACAAGAAAAACCATATGTAAGCGGCAACAGCCAAATTCTTCATCTCCCTATTATTTTTTTAGTAGATTTATATAAAAAATTTCTTCAAACTCGTCACATAACTATTTCCTTGATATAACCTTTATCTCTATGTTATAACTCTGTTTTATTAACATATGTTAAACTGTTATTATGCTTTGGAGCATGACGAGCAGAAAAAATATATCGCTGTAACAGGATACCAACTAGAGTTAGCAGAATGAAAATCATAAAACATATTTGAAAAGACAAGCAAAATGTCTTTCTAATTGAAGCCAACTTTTTCATTCAAAATATATTCTCTCAAAAAATCTTCAATCTCAAAAGCAAGGTAGACAATTCCAAAGTCTTCAAAATTCATACAGTCAAACAATCCTGGTTGCATTTAGTATTTCTTCAACTATGTAAGTATCAAATAATCGAAAACATCAAATAATTCAAGAGACAGTTTATGCAGAAAACTTCAAAAACAGACTTCTAAAATGTTAAATGCACGCAGATCCTAGACGATAAATGTGGGCAATTAAAAAGGAGAGACTTAACATGAGGAGAAATTGAAATCCAAACTCTCAAAAGCTATGTGGGCATAAAAATTATTCTCAAAATTAATTGTCTTTTCAAATGTAAAAATCCAAAATGTAAATATCAAAGTTCACTCTTTCATCAGAAAGTTATTTAGCATCCATCATTTCATTTCTCAGCTCATGTGCCACTTCCGGGAGGTTCTTCGAGCAAAAACAGAAAATCTTTCAGGTCACTGCCTCTTTCTTCTGTCGCAATCTTTGTCAAATATGCCCATTTAGGAGCTGTATATTTCTTGTTTGTCATTATTACTCTTGATGGTCTTCTGACTGCTCCTTAACTGGTTTCTTTGTCAATCAGCTCTATTCCCAGGGTCGGATTGACAGGACAGTCAATCGGCCGGTGCCCAAGGGGCCTGTGGCAGAGGCCAGCTTGTGGGACGTTTTTTTCATCTGTTGTTCAAGCAACTCCATATACCTGGGCTGATTTTTCCAATACACTGCTGCAGCTTCAGGTGAGAGGTAGTCTGAGCAAGCCACATATTAGGCCCATTAATGTGGTGCACCTTCTTCCATCCTGGGCCACAGAAGTTATCAGTCAGCCTTTGAGGGAGGTGCGTCTTTTGAGCAGCGCAAATAACAAGTCTTCAGGATAGGGAGGAGGCTTTTGTCCCCCACAGCAGATCACAAGGATCAGACAGAGAAGCCGCAGGCGCCTGCTGCTAGTTTTCTTGGATTGAGGTTAGCCGTTTTATTCAAATACTGTGCAATGGAATGAGAGAAAAAGCACCCAGAACCACAAAACTTTTAAATAACTTTGCAATTTAAAAACAATTTGTATAGAAACGGATAAAAAGAAATCACCTTTTTTGGCAGTGTCACTGTAAAAACAAAACAACTCATTCACCCTCCATCCTTGGGTGAAAGGGAAGAGGAGAGAGGAAAAAGGGAAAAAGGAAAGGAGAGGGAGGGAGAGAGAGACAAAAGGAAACGAGAGACAGTTAGAGGGACGGAGGGACAAACAAGGTGAGAGGAGAGGAAAGATTGGGTGGAAAGCAGGGTTGAATGATAGACTGGTAAAGAGAGAGAGTGAATTGTGGTAAACAAAGGTGGAGAGAAAGGAGATGACAAAGGGTGAAAAAGAGTGAACAGCGAATGATGAAACAAAGCGTGGATGGAGAAGAGGATGTTAGAAGTTTCCTGGTCAGTGAGAATAAGGAAAAGGTGGATTAGTTCATCATACACTCTTAGTTCTCAGACAGTTCAGTAGTCTATGGCTTGATTTAGAAGTTAGCGGACACCTATAGGCAGTGCTGAATCTACTGTGGAACCCACAAGTGGCGCTTGCGTAAAAAAACATAGTATGGTAAGGGAAACACCAGTTGATTCTCCTTTGGGCTCAACACTTTCACCAGAAATAGGTGGCTTTTTCATTACCACCCAACTCGAAATCAGGCTCTTGGTCAGTCCACTACCAGAGCTAACACAAGGTCCCTCCACTTCCCCGAATCCCCTTTAGAAGACTGCAAGACTCAAAGTGCTCACAAGAACCGAAATCCATTGAATTCATATGGAGAATGGTGCTATTCTGCAAATGTTGAGGTTTGCTAAAGCAGGTAGCTACTGACTGAAACAATCCAATAAATAGAACCCAACAGAATATAACATTAGGTGTAGTACAGGACACATTGGAGTTCAAGGGATGGATAAGAATGAGTGTGAGTGACACAGAAAAGTACAGCAGAAGAAAGGGAGAATTTGCAAGACAGAAAATAGAACTGAAGTTAAACTCAAAGTGGAGACAGATATTGAGAAAGTGGGGAATAAAGACATTGGAGTTAGACAAAGAATGAAGGAAAATGTACATGGCAGACAGAGGAGTGAGAGAGAGGGTAGATTTATAGACAGAAGAAGAAAGAGAGGGAAAGAGATCGGGGTGAGGGAAATGGGGAAATGAAAGAAGAAGGGGAGAGAGACGAGAAAAAAGATTGAGAGAGAAGAGAAGAGTGGGAGGGAGAGTGTTAAAGGGAGAGAGTAAAATGGATGAAAGCAAGGCTGAGGGAGGGAGACAGAGAATGAAAAGTTGGTATTATAGCTGGAGAGACAGAGAGAAATAGAAAATCCAATAGATGCAATGGGTGAGAATGACATAGTGGAGGTGAAATGAGGGAGTAAAGAAAGGGGAGAGAGATGAGTGCCAGAAAAAGGAGAGAAAGACTGTTAGTATGTGTGGTTCAGCAAAAGTGAGCAAGGGTACAGATAATATATAGAAAATAAATAAAATGCTCCAATTGGAGAGATTTCCTGTAGCATATCTAGCAGATTCAGATCATGTTTCTTCTGACAACATAGAAGTCATCGAGTACTGAGCTGTATTTCACCCCACCCAAGATATCACATGCTGAGAGGCCTCAGTGTGACAACCAAAAGGGGGATTAATAAAAGCCTTAGATATGTACAGCCATCAATGCCTGGGGTTTAGCAGGGAGTTTTGCAACCACCTAAGCATTAGCAGAAGCCTCAGGGGACCTCAGAATGACATGGAAAGTTAGTGTTCAGAAGGTAAGCAAGAACTTTTGGATGTGGAATTGAGGAGGAGTTTTAAAGGCCCTGAGATGAACAGGAACCTCAGGGGCCTACGTTTAGCCTGCGATTTGATGATCAATGTCACTGAGAAGGTACTTCTGGGCTCCTGAGTAGGGCAAGGAGCCACAAGTAAATGACAGTGAGGAGCATTGGTCAATGCATGGTGGACAGGAGCCTTTAAGACACGAGAGTGAGCATGAACCTCAGGAAGCTGTGGGTGAGCTGCAGATTCAGAGACTTAAATGAAGCAATACCCCTGAAGCAAATATTCACCTCTCCCCCATGACTAATGAGAGTAAACAGGAGCTTTAGAGATCTGGGGGCAGATGTATCAAGCAAACTTGCGTTCGCAAACGTCGAAATTCGCAGAATTTCGGCGTTTGCGAACGCAATTTTGCTTAGTGGTATGTATTAAGGCAAAACTGCCTCGCAAAATAAGGAATCGCAAAATTTGCGATTCCCTATTTTGCGATTGCATTTAAGGAATCGTAAATTGCGATTCCTTAAATCCAATTTAGAAGCACCAAAAAGTGCAATTTGGTTTTAAGGAATCGCAAATTACCACCAACATCAAGTTGGTGGTAATATGCGATTTCTTTGAAAAATGCACTTTTTAGCATTTTCAAAGTGCCATGTGGCGCACATACATGCCCTTAGGGCATGTATGTGCGCCACATGTGCACACATACATATTTCAGGGGTGCAACAGGGTGTCAAAAGGACACCCTGGCACCCTTGAAATTGCATTCTCAATTTGCGATTCTCTAATTGCGATTCGCAAATTGAGAATGTCTTCCCATTCATTCCTATGTGCCTCTACGCCCATAGGAATGAATGGGAAGGTATTCCTTAATTGCGAATCGCAATTTGCAATTCGCAATTAAGGAATATTAAGGAATCGCAATTATTATTGCGATTCCTACATACATAGCATTTTGCGATTCCTTAATAGCAATTCGCTAAAATTCGCTATTAAGGAATCGCAAATGCAATCCTTGATACATCTGCCCCCTGGTGGTTACTATGTGCGAAGCAGCAAGGGAAGTACGCAGAAATCTAAACTTTACAAAATCACCTGCTGAACATGGTTTTCAGTGAATTGCAAGTATTGTGAAACTTTTAGGTATGAGTGAGCAAGAGCTACTGAGCCTGAGGTTAAACAGGGAAACCAGATGACCAGAAGATGAGCTTGAATCCAAAGGCACCTGAGAGTGAGCTGGAGCCTCGGAGATCTGAGCCTGAGCAGTCTACCCAGAGGACCAAAGAATGGAAATGAGCTTTAGGGTCCTATTGGTAAGTGGGTCGTTTAGGCACCAACTGATATTGAGTAAGAGCCTCAAGTTCTTAGAATGCGCAGAACCCATGGGTCCTTGAGGTGAGCGTAAGACTTGAGGATGAGTGTGAAACCCTGGGGGCCAAGTTGGTTAGAGTAATTGAGAAACCCTAAGGATGACCAGGAGTTTAAGGTCCTGACAGGGGATCCAGAGATCCAAGGGTGAGCAAGGGCTTGGGGATCTAAGAGAGAGCAACACGTTCAGGGAACTGACGGTGAGAGCTTTATTGACCTGAGGGTATGTGCCAGAAGACAGGTGGGTAATCAGTGATGGTATAATGGTGTTTTCAGTCTTGGATGATGCTACTGACCTTTCAAACTTAAAAAACATAATTTATCACAAGTTTCTCCCCAAAATAAGCTCCTGATGCTAACCACACAATGATTCATGAAAGGTTGCGAACTGCAAATGTGGGCCTCTTTTTTTTTGGGTGCCCGGGTCAATTTTTCATCCCAATCCGACGCTGTCTACTACTACTGCAGTTTGACTTTCATCATTTTCTTTCAGGCTGTCTTTGTTTTGTAATACCCCGCTTCTTTCTTTCACACTTTCAGACCATTCAGCTTAGATCAAGTTCCCATCTCCAGTTTAATTTATTTGATCTGCCTGATTTTCTTCTGCTTCTTGATTTGTACTATTTGTAACTAATGGAGCCATGTTTGCTCTCTGACTTGCACTTGGGGTTTTCAGAGTTCAATTTTCTTCTTGTTGAGTTTGAAAAGTTCAATTTTCCTGTTGTTGTTATTGATGTTCGATAACTCTTTGTTCTCCCTCCTCTGTCTCCCTTCTCTGTATCCATGCAGCAAACTCAAGCTTGATGTAGTGAACCAACAATTTGTGTCACAGTTTTTTCACCAGTAGTACACACTCATATCAAGTGAGATGTGTGGATCCAATACAGAAAACCTCCACATTTCATAGCAATATTCATCACCAATATGACTTGATATGGTCCACCCACCGGGCTTCTAGTCACGACGTTCTCACATGTTTTTTCAATTAACCCCAATTGCCAGGCTGTAGGCCATCGCAGGGCTGAGAACTTGCAGAAGGTATTGCACACTTTACCAGGTGAGAGATAGGGCATACTACATCAGCAGACTTTTGTGGTGGTCTAAGACTTAGGGCCTGATTTATATAAGGGCAGGTGGCCCGTCGTCCCGCCATGAGGACGAATTAAATTACTCCATCCTCATGACTGACAGACCACTCGCCAAATTTATAATTGGCCGCCAAGCAGGCGCTCTTTATTAAAAGCATTGGCAGGAACTACCATCACAGCAGTTTCTGTCACTGCATTTTACTCTTTGCTACAGGGCTGCTGTAAATATATTACTTATGTCTTTTTAATTGGAGGAACCCCTCCAACACCCCCCCATTTTTTACAATTATTATAAAAATAAATCCTTTATTTTTGGGGGGGAATTCCCTACTCCCCTTTTTAGGTCGAGCATTCAAGACCTCTTGTATATACTTTTGTATATACTTATATGTGTATGTACTTTGTGGGCTCTGGATATCAGCCCTTGGACTTGTCTGCTTCCGCTTAGGGTTTTTTTTTCTGTTCAACTGCCTCTATTTAACTGTCTTGATAGAAAACGACCAGTAGAGGTCAGTAAAATACCAGAATTGCTTTCCGCTTGTTCAACTGCCTCTATTTAACTGTCTTGATAGAAAAAGACCAGTAGAGGTCAGTAAAATACCAGAATTGCTTTCTGCTGAGGGACTTTCTTTTTTTTATTTTTCTGGCAACTGCCTCTATTTAACTTTCTTGATAGAAAACGACCAGCAGAGGTCAGTAAAATACCAGAATCACTTTAGCATTCTCTAGATTCCAGTCCATAGAAATTGTCTTCCAAGAGCACCTGTAGACAATAATATTTTTTTCAAATCTTGTATTTTCAGTGTTATGACCACAAAGGCCCTGATTTTATATTAAAAACAGAGCTTTGGACTATACCATTTCCCGCTGATAGGCAATATTTCTCTCCATGTGTTCCCATACCTGACGTGTCACGCAGTTTGGTGCTTACTTTCCCTCCATGTTAAAGAATAGTAGATGTTTCAGCACCCAGGCTAATGTGCTGCACAGTTAAATACATATAAGGTCCCAAAGGCAAGACCGATTGCATTGCAAATGCTTGTTTTGTAACCTTACCACCCGATTCCCTCACACACCCCTTAACCATAAAAACACACTTACCACCCTATACCCTGTTAGCCCTGGCATCCTTGCCGTAGTTCCGCCCAAATTTTTTGCCTTCAGACCTCCTGTTTTCGCTGAATTTGTTTTTGCTGGTCTTAGGACTCTCTGCACTTTACCACTGCTAACCAGTGCAAAAGTGTTTGTGCTCTCTCCGTAAAACATATCAGTTTGGCTTGTGCTCAAGTGGCATATTTAATTTACTTGTAAGTCCTGAGTAAAGTGGCACTACCTGTGCCCAGGGGCCTGTAAATTAAGTGCTACAGGTGGGCTTGCAACAATGATTGTGTCACCCACTTAAGTAGCACTTTAAACATGTCTCAGCCTCTGTGTGTGCAGTTTTAAACTGCTAATTCGAAGGCCCAAACCTTCCTTTTTAATACATATAAGTCACACCTGGGGTAGGCTCTGCGCAGCCTAGAGGGCAGGGTACAATGTATTTTAGAAAAAAGTAGGACATGTACTTTTAAGTTTTCCTTGTCCTGCTAATGAAAAGTCATTTTTCACTACTGCAAGGCACACATCTCCCATAGTTTAACAATGGAGTTACCTTATTACATTTTATAAGTGTAATTTCCAACCATTTTATGTTTGGTGTCTCTGGAATTGTAATTTCAAATCCTAACCGATGGTGGAGTCGGATTTTAAATTACAATTTTGAAAATGCCATTTTAAGAAAGTTGGCATTTTCTTGCCTTAGCCATTTGCACTTATAGCATGCATCTGGGCCACATAACTGGGTGTGTGTGACAGCTGGGCTTTGTGTGTTCCTCCTAAACAGCCAAACACAATGGAAAGCTGTGACTGGATGGGCCATCACTAGCAGGATGGGAGGGAGGAGCTTGGGCCAGCCCCACCTACACTAGAATAGGCTGAGTCCTGTCTCCACAGAAACAGCTGCATACCCCCTGTAGTTAGTCTGGAGCCAGGGCGAGGAAGGCAGGGCACCTGTGCACTTCAAAGGCATGCCTCTAAAGCTTCTCTCTACTTCAAAGACACAAATGGGTATATATGCTGGACCTCAGCAACCACCACTTCAGGACACTTCTGGACCTGTGGATATCCTGCCAGGAAGAAGGATTGCTGTGCTGCTACAAGGACTGCCACTCTGCCAGACTACTTCTCTGAAGGAACTGCTGCCTGGGTGAGAACGGCTGGACCTGCACCTCTCGAACCCAGAACCCAGAGTGACTCCAAGGGCTAGTTGGCTGGCCTCTTCATCTGAAGCCTTAGGGATATAACAAGCTTCCAACAACCTTGCATCTGCCCCCGTACTCTACCGTCTGTGAGTGTACCCTGCTAAGTGGTGCCACCAAAGTCCTGAACTCTTGGATGTGGGCTTAAGGTGCTCTGCCAGCCTCTGTGGATTCATTGGAATCGACGCATCTTCTCAGCTGCACAGCTCAACCCTTAGCAGAACCTACATATCTCTGCTGCTGCATGGGTTGGACCAGTTGCAAAGGCCTGGATCGCCGGCAGAACCCGCAACAACTTCGAAACCGCTGATGCACAACACATCCTTGGCGCTGGACCTTGCATCCTCTTCGATGACAGCCTTGATGCTGGATGTCGCACCGCAGCTCCTCGGAACCGAAGCATCGCCCTGACTGCGCGCTGCATCTTCAACGTCGGATTTCACATCGCAAGCCCTGTCAAGGGGATCCTTAATGTTGACGTAGGCCCCAACATCGCTGTGCGGCGCATATCTTCACAACGCTTCGCAAACCAGGATTTAAGGGACTTTGTTCAGTGGACCTAACTGGGTACTTGTAGCCGGCCTATGTTCCATCGCGGTCGGCCTGAACTTGTGACTTTGTCCCAGTCCGGCGCAACCAGGTATCCACAGTTGGAATTGTGCTCTTTGGAGCTATTTTCACTGAAATCTTTGATATTGCATATCTTCGGTTCTACTGATTGGATTTTTATTGGTTTGGTCTTGGTTTAAATATTAAAGAAAGTTCTATCTTTCAAACTTGGTGTGGGATCCTTTTTATGTGGTGGTTTCACTTTATTACTTTTTGAAGTGTTGCAAAAATACTTTACACATTGCCTCTAAGTTAAGCTTGACTACTCTGTGACTACTCTGTGCCAAGCTACCAAAGGGTTGAGGACAGGTTAATTTAGGATTAGCTTGTGCCTCACCCCGACATGGATTGTGGGTGCTACTTCACCAGGGCTCACACCCCTGTCAACCAACAACCCAATTTCTCAGACTTATTCACCCCTAAACCCTAAAAACTGCCTTACCACCCAATTTCCTTACCCACCCCAAAACCCGAAAAGCACCCTTACCATCCAATTCCCATAGCCATCTCTAAACCCTAAAAACACCCTTATTACCCAATACCTTTCCCTTCCCCACCCCTAAAACCTAAAAACTCCCTTACCACCTTATACCCTCATCCACACCTAAACGCTAAAAACACCCTTATCACTCAATGTCCTCACCCACACCTAAACCTAAAAACACCCCTACCGCCCATATCCTTACCCACCCCTAAACCTAAATTTACCCTTACCCAAATCATATATGTGTATGTGAATATATTTGCTAATACCTTTGGCACCATTTGACAAATCTCCACAAAACTCTCTAGAAAGGTGCTACTTTTTGACTAGTTTGTGCATGGATAGTTTCAGAGCGGTCTGTCAACCGAGGGCCTTCAAAAAATGGGGGTCCCAAAACGCAAAATCCCCAAGCATTTCCCATTGACTTCTTTAAGACAAGCTACTGCAAAAACTGCTGAACAGAATTACACCAAATTTGGCAGGAAGCTAGATTTTGGTAATCAGATTGTGCTTTTTGTGATTTGGTGTAAATCCATTCAGTAGTTTTTGAGAAATTAAGGTAAAAAAAAAAATTGTATATCTGCACGCATGGGTTCATATCCCATTCGCGTCACAAAATTGTGGTAGGAAATTCAAAATAACTCACGAAGAGGACACAGCTGTGATCCAAAAGAGAAGTATTTATTCAGATAACAGGACTCCAGCTTCCATCTCACCAACTGTCCCAGCACAATCTGTTAACCACCCTTCTGGAACTTGGAACAGAGAACCCCCATGACATAGGCACAAGCGAGATAGCACAGTTGGGTCCACGAGAGGCTCGAGAGACTCTCCAGGGAGCGCCAATTTAAATATAGAGAGTTCTGAGTGGCTCTGGGAGCTTTATTTCCTTTTGGCCATCTCACTCCCATGAGAGTCAGAGCCCCGCAGGAGCGTGCGCTCTGATTGGCTGCCAGCAACATCAGAAAAATGTTACTGGCAGCCCTTACAGGACTCCGGGACTTAGTCCCCTGTCCTGAAGTAAAAAATTAAGTAATATAAAGTAGCAGGGTAGGGATACCCTGATCCTTTTGGCCCCATGGGCGTGGGCCCAAAGGTATGCCCTGGAGCCAAAAACAGAACAAAAGCAACGAACATTTTGAAAACAAAATGGAGGCTGGGCCGCATTTATTACGTTTATGCCCTATATTTTGCACAGGTATTGTACTATTCTCCATTTTCCATTTGGTTTGCACAAGCCCATTATAGATGAGTTCCATGGCCTCCGTGCAATTCCATCCTCTGCTTCACTTATAAGTTTGTATTGAGTACGAGGATACGCTGCATTCGGTTTTACTGCAATTCGCACTTTTATTCAGCCTAATTTCTTTCACTGCAAAATCCCAAACATCTCTTTTTACTGTGTATCTTAAATCTGAAGGTAGGTCCTCAGTTGTGGGAATGCATACAAGGCAATTTTTGTTTCTTGAGATTTTAATTTAAAATAAACATCATCCTCGTTTGTCTGAATGCAAACACTATCTGGTGTGCAATAAATTAGACAATTTACAAAAGATTTACTGGACTCGACTCACTAATTATAAACTCATGATTATTTGTAGTTCGTCCCATTTTTACAGGGACTTTTGCTGACAACGTGCTAGTTATTTGCCTATTGGAAAAGCCTACAACTTTAACATCTTTTCCCAAGAGGGGTAGGTCTCAACTTCCACAGGTCTAACCGTGAATCGCTTAGCACCTATATAAATGAAAAATAATATGTAATGGCCAGTAACGTGTTTCTCCACGTATGGGCCATCCTGGTTTACCTGTAGGGCTGCAACAAGCATTCCCCACCCCCCTCTCTTTCAGGCACCATCATTGTGGCTGACCTGGTTCAGAAGGAACTCAGAGTGTAGCTGCAAATCATGTAAACGTGTCATTGATTACTGAATGTTTTGGCTGAAATTTTAAATTTGGTTGAAATCCTGATGTATTATTCTGCATTGGTTGTTGTAGGACTGGGGCTGAAGGCATATTTCCATTGATCTGGCTTGTATTCTGCATATTCTGCCCAGATGCCATTAGGGCTGGGACCATTGACTCCAGCATCCCTTTCTGTGCCACTGGAATAGGGTCCCAATTCCCATTCTGCTGCATGGGATTCATTTGAGGGAGAGAAATGCAAGCATACTCAGGATCCAGTTGCTAAGTATTAATTGGTCCCAGGATGCTTGTTTCTGGTCCAGGGAGGACCTGGCTTGGCATTTCCGGCTGGACTGTTCCCATGAGGGGCAGGGTCAAGACTGATTTGCATATGGCTGGGTCCAAATTGGGCTGGTGAGGTGAGCAAAGGAACGATGGATTTAACCCAGATACTTGTGACTGGGGGTGAATGTTTGCATTGTCCAGCATTCCGTCCATCATTTGTTTCTTTTGCAAGTGTTACTTCAAAACAACAACTGTTCAGCAACACAGAGGGAACAGCCACTCTTATGTCCCTTAAGTCGGGGCGAGGTTCCATAGTCCATTTAAATAAGTGCAAGCAGTCGTAAATAAAATCCTTTCTACAATTACGTGCATGTAAGTCTTCTTTATTAGTACATTGCTCCAAAATTTCACATCACATGCATTCCAGCCAACATGTATTTCGTCTTGTCAGTTATAAGATATTGACTTCCTCAAGGCTAGAAAGAATTAACATACACAGTAATCAGTTCAAGTACCGTAATTCGTTCCATCAACAACACAAAAAGTGTGCACCCTTGTAATGAAATTTATCAAATACTAAGAGAAACTGAGTGCCAGACCAAGGCTTCCCTTTCATGCCACCATCCTGAGCTAAACCCATACCAAGAGTATTGGGGAAAACACTGAAAAAATACCACAAAGACCCAGTCTCTGTGAATTGTGGAAAGGATTTTATTTTATGACTGTCAGCAATTATGTAAACGTTTATTTAAGTGACCATTTGAGAAGAAATTTCCTAGACAATTTTATCCATCATACGCCCAATTTTATGGTGATTATGTTGATGGGCGATTTTAAATTGCATCCCTGCATGAATTGTTATTTATTTACGGAGATACTGGCAGCGTTTTCTTAAATAATGATCAGGTGCGTCTGAAACACTCTGAGTAGGGTGATATTCTAAATACCTTGATCTCAGACTACAACTTAGCTAACCTGCTCAATAAGGGGGTGTTAGACTTGGCATCTTTTGGCGTGTTTCCCCTGACTTTTTGCTTCCTGACCTCCTGGTTTTGACTCTGTTTTTGCTGGTGTAATGATTCTGCGCACTTTCCTCACTGCTGTCCAGTGGGAAAGTGCAAGTGCTCCTGTATAAAATGTGTTATGGATTGGTGTTTCCATGATTGGCCTATTTGATTTATGTGTCAGTCCCTTGTAAAGTGCACTGAGAGTGCCAGGGCCTATAGATCAAATGCTGTTGGTGGGCTGCAGCACTGGATTGTGCCACCCACGCAAACAGCCCGTAAAGTGTAACTCTGGCCTGCCATTGCAGAGCCTGTGTGCAGCCTGGGGCTGCCATGTCGACTTGTCAAGTGCACACACTTGCAAGTCCCTAAACCTTCCCTTTTCTACATGTTAGTCACCCCTAAGGTAGGCCCAAGGTACCCCTGTGGGCAGGGTGCATTGTATGTGAAAGGTAGGACATGCCGTGGTGTGTGTGGCATGTCCTGATAGTGAATTACAGCCTATTTCGTTTTTCACTATTGCAAGGCTACCTGTTCCCCATAGGCCAGAATGGGCAGTTCTGATTATTACAACTTATGATCCTAACTGACCCAGGGAACATGGTAGAAATTCGAGTTTAGTATGCCTGGACTCAGAATGATAAAATGCATCTTTTAGTGAAGTTGGTTTTAACATTCTGTGTTTGAAAATACCACTTTTAGAAAGTGGGTATTTTCTTGTCTAACCATCCAAGCCTGCCTCTGCTAGGTTGTGTATTCCTTGTCTGGAGTGTGAGTGACAGGGGCTGGGGGATGCCACGAGACAGGGTGAGTCAGCACAGGGCTGAATAGCAAGATCTACATGTAGATGGGTGGGAGGAGATGCACCTGGGACCTGAATAGGGCTGGGCCTTCCCTCCACAATGCTGGCTCCACCTCCTGTGGTGCGTCTGATGTCCCTGGCCTGCACTGTGAAAGGAAAGAAGGAGATTTGTCAACAAAGTGCTCCAGGACTGACCAGAACTGGTTTGGACTAGGCAAAGGCCTCTCTGCCTTCAGAGGACAAAGAGAAATTGAGGATAAAAGGGGGACCCAAACCCCAGAAAATTGGAACTCTTTTGGATCAAGAAGACTGCCAAGAAGAAGAGCTGGAGAAGCTGTGAGGAGGAACTGCCACTTTGCTGTGTGCTTTGCTGTGTTGGCCTGCAGTGGCTGCTTCTGTCTTGGGCAGTGAAAGGACTGGAACTGAACTTTCTGCAATCTACTTTGTGAGTGTCTCCAAGGGCTTGAGGTAGAGCTTGCCCCCTGTTCAAGAAGTCTCAGGAACAGCAAAGACTTCAAGTTCTTCTGCCCTCAGCACTGGGGACTGTGTGTTTTGTGCTGCAACAGAAGAAAAGCAACTCGACAACGTCGACGACGCCGCTGCCGACTCCGTGTCCCGACGGCACCGCAGAGGGCACCGCCGCAATGCCGCACCGCGACCCTGGTCTCACCGACGACGCCTGCTGATGCCGCCACCGAGCCGCTGCTCGCAACGCGACCTGTGGGCACCGCACTCCGCACCGCCTCGCTTCACGACGACGCCGTGGTATCCCCGACGACGCCGCTCCACGCCGGACTCGATGCCGCTGCTTGCACCGTGGTTCGGGGGCACCGCTCGTAAGTTACACGACGCACTGCCCTCATCCCGCACCGCAGCCTTGGCCCACCGACGCCGGTGCCATAGACTCCAAGTTCGTCAGCCGACGACAGCGCTTCAGCAACGATGCCGCCGCTGCTGCACCGTGGCCTGCCAGCACCGTGACGAGCACCGCCTTCATCTCACACCGCGACCCTGGTCTCACCGACGACGCCATCCGACGCCGCTGCTCGCACCGCGACCTGAGAGCACCGCACGCCGCACCGCTGCACTTCGCACCGCAGCACCCGACGCCGGCCGACGCCAGCGCTCCTGACTTCAACAGAGGAGATTGATCTGCAACGCGTGTGACTTCGAGGGCCCCGACGACGCCCGCATCGACCTCCGGAACCGACGCCTGCGGACGCCGTGTGTTCGGAAGCTCACCGCGAGGTCATCGACGCCCTGCATCTCTGAAAGGTACTGTTTGCGGGTCTTCCCGACAACGTAGCTGACCTGCGACGCCGCGGTCAGCCAGAACTGTTTGGATTTGTTTGTTCACGACGCCGTGATAGCCCTGGACGGAGCTATCGACATCAAGGAACTGTTTTTAAAGACATTTTGAGAAGTAACTATTTTTGAAGTACTGCATAGTGGATTTTTATCGTATTTGGTCTTGTTTAAAGTATATAAAAATATTGGATATTTTTCTAAACTGGTGTGGTGTCCGTTTGTAGTGCTTACATTGTATTACTGTTGGTTTTGGGAAAATGCTTTACACACTGCCTCTAGAATAAGCCTGACTGCTCGTGCCAAGCTACCAAGTGTAACTCCCTTACCCTGACTAGGAAGAAGGGTCCCTACTTGGACAAAGGTGCAAGCCCTTGCCAACTAGAGATCCCATTTCTAACAGGGGGAATCTAACTAAGAAGAGCAGACACCCATGTTCAAGGGGGCGGGGGACAGGTTGATAATCGACTCCATTTTTGTCTCGGCATGCTTATTTTCTCCCCTTGTAACTTTACGTGGAATGGGACACACATAGCAATCGTAACCCTCTATTTATTTATTTTTTTAACATATTTTTATTGATTTTGTGCAATAAATATACATACATTGCAGACTTACGTTCCATTAATAATGAAGCACATTTTGTGGCCCTTAATTTGGCATCAAGTACTCAACAGCTCAATATATCAAACTTATAAATTTGCATATAGGTCATAGGTAACCGTACAACGTTGCGTAGATACAGATAACGTAAGAGCATGTTGTTAGAGCATTGTGCGTTTCTCACATACAAGTGTCTCTGCGTCCATCACAGTCAGCTTACGTCGTTCTAATTTACAAACGTATTGTCTTTACTCGTGATTAATAATAACAACAAACCTCCCACCCTTCCCACCCCCTTGCAGTTCCGCCCTCTTCCTGGCTAGTAACATATTCACATGTTCGATCTTTCCTCTGTGTGTTCATTACCCCTATATTGCATTCCCCTTTCCTTCCCATCGTCGGGGGTGAGAGAGCAGTCCTGACTTATCTCGTGTAGGTGCCCCTAGTCTCCGGGTAATTCAGAAAAAAGGCGTCCCTACTCAATCAGTATGATAGTATATCTAGTGCAGTGTATTCTTCCATCATCATATTCCAGGCCATAGATATCGGTGTCTTACGTAATCCCCTGTATTCCTCTCTTTGTAATTCGGCTCCTTCCGCCCTCCCCATCTAATCATCTCCGTATGCCACTCTTGTAGTGATGGAGCTCTATGGGCCTTCCACCGTGTTGTAATGTTCCTTTTTGCCAAAAGTAATGTAAGATTAGCGAATCTATGAGATGGGTTACCTTTCTTCCCACGGGGTCCCAAACCCAGTATGCAGTATTCCATTGTGTCGTTGTTGCGCACTGGAGCGATGGCCGTCAGTATCTGACACACCGACGTCCAGTAGTGTCTCAATCTCGGACAGTCCCATATCATATGTAACAGACCTGTGTTGGATGCATGACAACGGGGACAAGTGTCCCCCGCAGTAGGAAACATAATGTTAAGCCTGCATGGGGTTAGATATGCTCTGTGGAATAGCATTAATTGGATTAATTGGAACTTAGGGTTGCGAGATACCTTCCTGGGGTAGCCCACTATAGTGTCCCATTCTTTGTCCGCGAAAGCACGACCCACGTCTCTTTCCCATTTATCCCGTAGTGGCAGTAACAAGGTCTCCGCACCTGCGCGGATCCCTTGCGACAACCATTTTGTCAAATGTGCCCCGTGTCCCATTAAATATTGCATGGTGATAAGTGCGTTTGTAACTGGTTCGGTATCCCCCTGGGTCCATGTGTCTCTAATGTATCTCGATATGCTGGCATGTAGAAGGAACAATGTGTCCGGGGCGCCATGTTCACGTACAAAAGCCTCAAGCGACATTAGCACCCCGTCTGAGAAAAACGCCCCCACAGTAGCTATCCCTGCATCGGACCATGCCCTCAGAGTACGGTTAGATACCGCCCCTGTTTGCAAAGGGATCCCCAGTAGTGGAATGGTGGGAGCGTATGGTGGTATACGCTTTGTGTATCGCAGTGCATGTCTCCAGTATAGCAGCGCTATCCGTAGTAGGTGTGGTGCTGTTGATGGGATCTTGGCTTTCGGTAGTAGGAGTCTGTGGATATCACCCCGCTCCCGGTGTGACACCCCTACCTCCTGCAAGTTACGACCCGCCAGCCAGTACGCCGGCCATTGCAGCTGGCTAGCGTAGCAGTACGCCTTCAAATCAGGTACTCCCAGTCCGCCCTTTCCTGTGCTCAGTTGTAGTTTCGCTAGGCTAATTCGCCTGTGCCCCGTCCCCCAAATCAGTTCTGTCATTAGAGAGTTCAGCATTTTAAAAATCCCTCCCGGTATCAAGACAGGCAGGTTGGTGAAGTAATAAAGCAGCTTCGGTAAAATCACCATCTTAGTTATGGCAACTCTTCCAGCCACCGACAGGGGGAGCGAGGCCCAAAACTTCACCTGCGTCCTGAGGGCAGTAACCGCTCGGGACAAGTTGCCATCTAGGAGATCCGCTATAGTACGATAAATCTGTATACCCAAGTATCGAAAAGTGTCTGGTGCTATATTAAATTCCCGGCGACCAAAACGCAATCGTCCGGTACGTGCAGGGCCGTTAAAAAAATAAGCATAAGATTTATCGGCATTGATCGTGAGACCAAACAACTCCTGAAATGAGTCGAAAACTGTGGGAAGGGGCTCGAGGTCCATATCCATGTCCTTGATGTACAAAATAATGTCGTCGGCGTATGCAGAGACAATATGTGTCATTGGGCCTCTCACTATTTCCTTACACCTGGATAAGGAGCGGAGCCTATGCAAAAGGGGCTCCAGCGCTAGTATAAACAGCAGGGGTGACAGTGGGCACCCCTGTCTGGTACCTCTGGCTACTGTGTATTGTGAAGATATGTGCTGTCCTGTACGTGCGCGAGCTGTGGGCTGCGTATATAATAGCCGCACCCAGGCAATATATTCGTCTGGTATGTCAAACCTGGTGAGGGTATAAAACATGTAGTCCCAGTGTAACGAGTCGAATGCCTGTTTTAGGTCAAGTGATATGCACCCCTCCGTTGTCCTGAGTCAGGTGTACCCGCCATGATCTGGTGCAGCCGTCTGATGTTAAGCACCGTACTTCTCCCCGGAACGAATCCGCATTGATCAATATGTATCAACTTTGGAATTAACTGACATAGTCTATTGGCCAGTATTTTACTCAGTATCTTGTAATCCGAATTGAGTAGGGATAAGGGTCTGTACCCGGACATGCCGGATCCGTCTCTTCCAGGTTTCAACAATGACACCACAGTCGCTTGTATCGTAGTGAGGGGGAGCACTCCCGCTTTTAGCGACTCCTGATACAAACATTGCAAATGTGGTACTAGCAAATCCGCATAGTGTGCATAAAATTCAGCGGGCAGACCATCGTTGCCAGGGGTTTTACCGCGCGGTAAAGCTTTGATCGCTTGTCTAATTTCTGGTCCAGTCACCGGTCTCGCTAAGTCGTCGCGCTGTTGTTGTGTGAGCTGTGGCAGTTATAGCCCTTCAAAGTAGGGCATGAAGTCAGTGTCAGTTTGACCCGTCGTTTGTCTGTATAAATGTTCATAATATACCTTAAACGTGTGTTAATTCCCAATTTTGTGGTGGTGATACCGCCCTCATTGTGGCGAATGTCTAAGATAGGGGTGGTGTGGGTGCATTTTTAACCAGTTTAGCCAGTAGGGGGCCCGCCCTGTCTGCTTGTGCGTGTTGTTTCTGCGTGTAGAGTTTAAAATCTATTACTCGCAATTCCTCCAAGAGTTCCGCATATTGTATGTTTGCTTCCCGCAGTTGTGTTAGTTGTTCATTCGGCCCGCCGCCTCCCCTTCTAGTGCGTACAATTTGCCCTCCACTTCCATTAGTCGGTCAACAAGTGTGTGCCTGACTCCTGCCTTCGTACCTATTGCCACTCCCCGTATAACTGTCTTGAAGGCGTCCCATTCTAGTTGGCGTGTGCTAGCTGACCCCGTGTTCTCTGAAAAATAATTAACGATCGCCTCTGATAGTGTGCTGTGAAAGACCTGGTCCTCTAGTAGTTGGGGTTGTAGTCTCCAGGTCGGTATCGGGGTCGGGACCCTACCCCATTGCAGTGATAACTCCACTGGGTTATGATCTGACAGTCTTGCCCAAGTGCAACACACTGTCAATAGAAGTAAGCAGCGTCTCCGAGTAGAAAAGTCTATCTATCCTAGTATGTAGCCAATGTGGTGGCGAGTAGAAGGAATATTCTCTATTGTCCGGGTTTTTCACCCGCCAGGTGTCATGTAGCCCCCAACCCCTAGCCCATTCTTTAAGTGCATCCGCCTGTTTCCGACTCTCGGTCGCGTGCAGTGGGGGGTGTGACCTGTCCAGATCTATATCTAACACTGCATTGAAGTCACCCCCTAACACCCATTGGTATTCCGACCACTCTGACAGCGTCACGCTAAGCGTCGCTAGGTATCTATCTTGTTCTGTGTTCGGGGCATATAGACTCCCGATGACAATGTGTACCCCATCCAATAGGCCGTGGAGCAGGACGTACCTTCCGTGTAGGTCTACTCTCTGCTCCAGTAACTTAAAAGGGACAGTACTACGCATCCAAACCACCACCCCCCCGGGCAAATGCCGAGTAAGTCGTGGAGAACAGTTGTCCCCTCCATTTTTTCCGTAATTTATTCGCTTCATCGTGGTTCAGATGTGTTTCCTGAAGTAAGGCCACTTCTATCTGCCTCCTGTTTAGTTGTGCCAAAATACGATGCCTCTTGTGTACCGACCCCATGCCTCTCACATGCCAGGTGCAGTATTTGTATTTGTTATGTATCGTCATTTTGAAATCGGGGGTGCGGTGGTCCTAGTACATGTGAATTCCTAAGCCTGTATGGTATCATGGGTGTAAGGGCCGAACAAGCATTCCCAACAAACTTCCCAAACATTAGGTTCCTCCAAACAACAATAGAGGACCAAACATGAAACACAAGTCCAACATGGACTCTTAGTAATAAATGCCATAGTGCAGTCGCTGTGGGGGAGAAAGTGACAACTGCCCAGCTACAAACAGGCATTGCACTGCGTAACGAAAGAATGAACTCTATAGTTCTGTGTACTACCCCATTCAGTCCCAAACATCTGGACCCCCCTTCATTAGTTTACAATAACAAAGCAGTATGTAGAGTGTCATGTACATTACCACTCCCGACCATCCCAGCGATACAATTCTAGTAGTCTCTGGCCAGTTGTGCAGTAATTGAAGGAAACAGTGTTAGGCTAGACTCCGATTCAGAGCGCACCGTTGCTGCATCCGATGACTGCGACGAAGAAGCTTTAGTCTGGGCATCATGCGCGGCCAGTGCCGCCGCCGTTAGAAGGGCGTCATTTTGACTGTTCGTGATTTGCTCTGGAGTTGGGCCATTGTCCGTTGCTTCCGTGCCTCTTCTGTCATCTGCCATATGGTTCCCTGGATGTCGCGGCGTGAGCATCCGGCCTGGCTGACCCGACGGTAGTGAGGTCTGTGAGGCCAACGGTGTAAATGTTATTTCCAACCAATCCGCCGCTTCCTCCGCGCTGTCAAAGAAGATGGATTTTGGCCATAGATGATCCTCAGTCGTGCCGGGAAGAGCAGCGCATATTTCAAATTCCGTGCTCTCAACTTTTTCTTTATGTCCTGGTAAGTGGCTCTGGCTTTTTGCACCGCCAAGGTGAAATCCGGGTAGAGAGAAATTGTTTTATTGTCGAAGCGTATAGGGGCATTCTCCCTCGCCGCTCTCAGTATCGTGTCGCGATCTTTATAGTTCAGAATACGTGCTATTAATGGTCTTGGCGGCGCACCTGGTTGAGGTGGTCTTGGCGGTACTCGGTGTGCCCTCTCCACACTGTAAAGGGTCGACAGCCCCTCTTTCGCCACGTGGTCTCGCAGCCAGTTTTCCACAAATTGAGTGGGATTCGGCCCCTCGCTTCGTTCTGGGATACCAAGAATTCTGACATTATTACGTCGGGACTGCCCTTCTGCGTCGTCCACCCTGTCTTGCAAGCCCCTCAACTGGCGGTGAAACTGTTCCAGCTGGGAGGAATGCATGGTCTGCTGCGGTATCAAGTCGTCCAGGGCTAGCTTATTCGACTTCACTTTGTCCGTTAGCTTCTTATGGTCCGCTTGCAGCAAATTTAGACTAGTGGATAGCGCCCCCATTTGCGATTCAATCGCGGTGCGCGAGTCACGTATTTCCTTCAGTATTAAGTCTAGTTTGGCAGCGTGTTGATCAGTTCCCGTGGGGGGCACCACCTCGTTGTCCGAGCTGTTTGAGGGGTCACTGTTAGGTGCGAAGTGGGCATCGTCGCTGGTTGCTGCATCGGGCTGTTTAACTCTATTGCGCCCCATATTGTCACGTCGGACTCGTGTGGTCCCGAGCTCCAGCGTAACCTCAGTACAATCCGCACAGTATACGTAGTTCCGTCGCTTCCACCTGTCCCCAACGATCCAGACCGCAGTCCCAGTCAGCAGATGTCAGTATATGGTGCCTCGGAACCGCGCACCCCACCAGCACTCTCGGTACAGCACCTCGGTCTCGCTGTAACTGATTCCGTGTAGCTTGTCGCTGTGTTAGGACCTCTCCATACTTCGGCAGAACTCACCGCTTCAGTACATTGCCGCATCCCACCATTTCAGTACTTACATGCACTTCTCAAGTCACTGCCGGTCAGTATTGGGGGCCCGTCGCTGTTCACACATCCGGTGCGCAATTGCCCACGCCTCCAGGGCCAACAACAGCAGCGTCACAAACCTTGCATGCACACAAGTATAAGTAACTATTTTCACTTCCCAGCTATCGTGCCCTCTCCAGCTCACAACAGGGTGTCTAGCAGTTGTGTAGCAGCCGCCACCTAGCTTATCGTCTTCCTTAGCATTCAGGTGGTCGCCAGGCAGGTCCCATCACACAGCAGGACGGGCGCTTTCAATATGCCTCTGCACTCCCCCACTCCCGAAGATTGTGTGTGGCACAGACCTTATGTCCGTTTCTGGTAACTACCACGGGGGGGGTTTGCCAGTAGTCGTGCTCAGTTCTCCGCTCCTGTAGTCGCGCCGAGCGCCAGGGCCGGTCCGGTGTTGCAGCCGACTCGCGCACTCAGCGGGACGAAACAGCTACGCCAGCGCCTCCGGCCGCCATTTTGTATCCGCCACACTCACTGCGCCGATCACCATCCGGAGGCCAGCCACCCTCGCATTGCCTCATCCGCTGTCTTCACACACCAGGTTCCGCATCTCCCCTTCTCGGGCATGAATCTCCGGGCCCGGAGCATGTCCCGGCGTCCTATGTCTCATGCGGGTCACAGTGCCTCCGGCCGCGGCCCCGCTTTCCTTCACACTACGCCCGCCTCGGCTTACAGGACGCCGCCACAAGGCATAGCATCCCCTGTCCGCAGAGGTCGCAAGTTTCGTCCAGGGGTGCCCGGAGTAGCCCGCTCGTGGTAAGTACGTTTTCCTGTTATCAAGGGTCCAGTTAATGGCAGGATAGATTGTCTAGTGTCGGGGTTTTGGGACGGAGCTCTTCTAGCTCACGTCCTCCATGTTCGGGTGTTGGGCACCTCCCCCAATCGTAACCCTCTATCGGACACTTTCTTGTGTGATAAGACGCCTGCAGAAGCGGGATGTCTATTCAAGGAACCAGTCACCCTAAAATACCAGGGCCGAAGCGTAAAATGGGCCTAGATTAATCCTGCTGATTTTAATTCCAATTTGTTATCCATATGTCAACCTGATTTTCTGATTTGTTTAAACAAGGAAGCTACTGACACCAATAGTGTGGCAGCCTTCACCAGACTCTGTGGGTAGATTAAGTCCGCCCTCACTAGGACTGGGGTGGTGCCTCCCCCGCAATCCCCTATAAGTAATTTGATTTTTTTTTAAAGTGTTCATGGGCACACAAAGAGCTGATGGAGATTTTGCAAAAGATACCCTGTAATCAGGATTAGGTGAGGAAGACCAGGGCCACATATAGACTGCCTCGCAAAGAATGGAAGGGCAACATCAAAAAGGAGATGTGGGAGAACCTTGTGGTGGCTTGTGCTTCCCGGGACAGCACAGCTTTCTGGAAGGTAGTGCACCATCCATAGTTTAGCGCGGAGCAACTGTCATCAACCATCCCAGTCCAGGCCTGGTTTGATCATTTTGCAGCCATATATGACATTGAGGGCAAAGACCAACTTAACCCTTTTGCCCAGGAGGACCTGAGGCTCGTTTCCAGTGGGAGGAAGTAAGAAAAACAACTGTGTCCCTACCTGTTGGCAAGGCTCCAGGGCCCGATGGGGTCCCTGGTGATCTGTATAAGTCTCTAGTTGACCTGAGGGCACCCTAATTGACAGCATTTAAATGCAGCAACTCGCTGTCTTTTACAGCCCAGTTGGGTTCATTCTGTGATTGTGCATGTATTCAAAAAAGGGAGCAGAATGGACCCAGCCTGTTATCATCCTATCTCATTGGTGGATTTCGAGGTTAAAATTATAGGTCAGGTGCTTCTGGATCGTCTCACTGTTTGGGCAAAAGATCACAATATTTTGTCCGATATCCAATGGGGTTCAGACCAAGTCGGGGCACTGTTGAGCAAAACCTCAATGTATATATGTTAACTGTGAAGTATACGAGGGCAAAAGGGGGCTCTATTCACCTGGCCTTCATGGACTTCAGCTCAGCCTTTGATAGGGTCAGTAGATCAAAACTCGGGGCTGTGCTGGAGTCCATGGGAGTTGAGCCCGCTCTGGTTGATTTCCTGCAAGACCTGCACGATGCCCCCACCAGGGAATGCACACAGCACTTTAGTCTGAAGAGAGGGCTTCAACAGGGTTGCATCCTGGCCCCCTTTCTCTTCTTTAGAATCCTCTCTAATTGAACATGGGCTGGATGTCCCGAGTGCTGGTGGCCAACCTCTGCCCACCCTTTTATATACAGACAACGAGGTTTTAGTTGCACGTAGGGCCAGGGGGTTGCAGCATCTCCTAGACCTTTTTATCAGTTTTATGGACAGTCTCAAACTCACGACCACCTATAAATAAATCTCATTTTATGGTGGTGGGCCCAAAAAATACCAAAACTCAAAAATTGTCTGTAAGGGGCCAACATATTAGAAGGGTTAAAAATGTTTCTTATTTGTGTATTTTATTTGATTCTCGCATTACTTGGCAACCATTGTTAAAAAAACAACATGTTTTTTAAGAGGGCCATTTACAAAATTGGTGATTCACCGCAATGGCTGGGGCATAAATCATTAACGGCGATGCTGTATATCTTCAAAGCCAAATGTATCCTTATGGCAAGTTTTGGCTATGCACCCATTGCGCCCATTCAGGTGGTGGAAAATACATTTTTGAGATGCCTCCTAAACATTCCACAAGGCATACCCACCAAGATTGCTCATTAAGAGTTGGGGATGCGGTATATCTCGGATTTTATACGTCTATGTCCCCTTCTATTTTGGCTGCGAGTCTGGTTGAAGGATGAATTAAACCTCAACAAGACAATGGTGCGTGACTGCATGGATTTGGATAATATTTCACATATTCCATAGTTGCGATACATATTGTGTAGGATTTAGGAAGACCAGAACATTTTTTCAATCCTGCTTGCATTGTCCTAAGGGGATATTGCTTGGGTGAAGCATGACTTTTAATCCATGGTGGCAGCAGAGCGAGAGGCTCTTGCTCTGACCAAGAGCTCAACGTATCAGTTTATTCTGGTAAAATCGGTAAGTGGGATGGAACTATATTTGAGCCTGGACATGTTTTGTCATCATGGTAGATTAGGTTTGATTCATCATTTGATGTTTACAAACGGTGGCTGGATAAAAGAATCTGATTTGTCAGTATGTGTTTGTGACAATATCTCAATTCCCGACAACTTATTGTCATGAACTACCCCAGGTTTAGTAAATTACATCATAAATATATACGGCCCCTCCTGCTTACTATGAATTGTATTCAGGCGAGTCCTACGCTGTGTTTTTATTAGGTGTATTAAGTATGAAATGAACAGGTCCTGTGGATGATATGCTGTCCCTCTTTCTGTGGCTGTATCCTAATCATGTGTTTTTAGATTTTGCTTTATGGAATGCTCATTGCACAAGTATACTTTATGCTGCATGTCTCGTTGATGTGTTCAACATGTGCTTTTAGACCTTATTTTATGAAATATTTATTTACATGTGTACTTTTATGATTTTCTTGAGAAAAATCGAATGAAGTTTACATTGATTGATTGACCATTTGAGACTCACTTTGAAGTCTAGTCACATTAAATGTACAGTTCCTTGTCCAATGCCACGCTCTACTGCAAATGTGACATGCTCCTGATTTCATTTGACTATTATTCACATTAACATTACTTGTAAACACTGTACGTCGAAAAGCACCATTTCCACCTTGCACAGATCTCTGAAAAGGTCCTTGAGCGCTTTTCTGAAAAAACTGACTGTGTACACCTTTCCCTTTGTTGTTTTCTTTTTTGCATCACAATAGTCACTACAATACTTTGCATAGGCAAGGATCTCATCTAATGATTACGCTTGCCAGTACATCACACTCTGCTGAGTATGTGTACTGATCTCTGGACGCCCAACACATAAGCAGAAACAAATCTCGACGCACCTTCCTTTGCTAGGTCATCAGCTCCAATGTGCTCTAAAGGAAGATCTGGTTCTCCCCATGACAGAGGTATTCAATGCTGTCTTTTTAAAAGGACAGGGTCTGCCGAAGTCCTGGGAAGAAGCAATCATATGTATATTACTGAAACCAGGGGAAGGACCCAAAGCGCTGTGAATCATATAGGCCTATATCATTACTTAATAGTGACTATAAAATCTACACTCAAATACTGGCCAAGAGGCTGGGAAAGGTTGCTGATCAGCTGATACATCAAGATCAGAAAGGTTTTATCAAGGGGACGACAAATCCAAGAATTGACACCTGAACTGGTGGGGGCAATAGACGTGGCTGTCCAGGAAAGGATCCCCTTATCAGTAATCACATTCGACGCAGCAAAGGCTTTTGATAGGCTCAGCTGGCCTTTTCTACACAAAGTTATGGAAACGCACAATTTGGGGAGTGTATTCTCAGGGGCAGTAAAATCTCTCTATAAAAATCCAACAGCTAGAGTTTTGGTAAATGGCAATCTCACAGAGCAGCTAGTCATCAGAAGGGTACTTGGCAAGGATGCCCATTCTCCCCACTGCTCTTCAATCTATATATCGAACCATTGGCCAATGCTTTCAGATCCAATCATATGATAACTCCTTTTAAGTTTGAGGGGCGGGAGAAGAAAGTTGCCCTCTATGCGGATGACCTAATGGTCTTCACTGATAACTTGGCAGGCTCACTCCCGTTAATATTAGAGACCTTGGACCTGTTCGGAAATGTCTCGGGTTATCAAGTAAATCAACAGAAAACAGAAATTATGGAGTGGAACTCTCAAAGCAATAATCCCTTAGTAAAGGAGCGGATACGATATCTGGGTATACAAATAGTGAAAGACATAGGCAAAATTGCCCACCTGAATTTCAACAAAGTAGTATCAGAAACTAGAAAGCTCTTGAAAGTGTGGGAGAGCCTCCTTATATCATTCATGGGCTGTTCCAATATCTTGAAGATGGCAGTTCTCCCAAAATTTACATACATCTTCAGTACCATACCACTGGAATTCAGGAGAGAATGGTTTAACAAACTAGAAGGAGATCTGAGTAGCTTCATATGGGCCTCAAAGGGGGTTAGAATAGCTTGGAAAAAGCTACAAAGGAAAAAGGAGCAGGGAGGGATTGCCATCCCAGATTCCTATCAGTACTACAGAGCTTTTCAATTTAAGAACATAAGAACATTACTTAAAGAACATCAAACTTACAGCATATATTTGCAAGCTATGACACAATTGGAAGGCAGTTTCTTTTTATATAAATTTGGGCATCCAATGTTTTTTAAAAGGTGAAACTAAAGGTGCTATCGTCAGCATGCAGATTATGGTACCAAATTAGAAGATCTTTAAAAATCCCATATTATAGCGATTATGCCCCAATCTGGTCCTCCCCAGGAACTCCGGACTGCTTGAAAGACAGACTATCAACACCTCTGGGAGATGAGGGGATAATGAAATGGGGTCAGTTAATAAAAGAAAATACATTAATAGGATGGAACCAACAGTCAACATTGACTAACGGCACACTCTCTAAATTCAATTACTACCAACTAGTAAACTGTGCAAGGTCCGTAGGGAAGGATGGGTCTGACAACAGTGACATTGAGAGGAAATACAAGGGATTGTGGTAAAAAAGAAAGAAGTATCGAGTTGGTATTGGACCCTCATCTCAGCAGGAGAAGAGGATTTTATCTTACCCACGGAGATTTGGGGGGAATGACCTGCCGACGCTGGATACACAAACATTATGGCATGTATCAATGTCTATATGTTGGCATATGATTAAATCTGCACCTCTCAGAAAAAAACATTTATTCACAATGCCAGAACATACTGGACGCCCAAGAAGCTGACAAAGCTGAATAAACAAAAGATGAAATGTTGCCCCAAATGCGGAGAAGAGATGGCAAATGATATCCATATGTTCCGGCAGTGCCCCCAGCTCAGGGATTTTGGAACGATGTGGGTAAGTTCCTCTCGGAAGTGTTGGGTCAAAATATAGAGGTAAGCACATATTTAGTTATGTTTGGGGTTAAAAGCTGTAATGTGGGAAGTCCTAAGTTAAGTAACAAACAGAATAATCTGCTTTTTGTACTAATTCTACTGGCTAGAAGAGAGATCTGTATTAAATGGATACTCCATATCCCGCCAACACAAGGCGAGTGGTTAGCATCGGTCCAAAGGGTTAATAAACTGGATCGGAGTGGGAGGCAGAGTAAGAGAACAGGATTTTGGGATATTTGGAAGCAATACTATAATTCACGAGATTTAGGTACAGAAAGTATAGAAGGCAAATCAAAGTCCAATGATTAAGCATAACAGCAATAACCCGCATGTGTGGGACCTGCGCTGGTGGCTCCAGAAATGCAGTCTCCTCACCCGGGATGAGTGGGATGGGAGGCAAGGGGGCCCAGTGGTTAGAAGGACACCCCCATATCCTCTCCCCTCTGGTGCATGTTTTGGGGTAGGTCCAGGCTGGTACAGTTAGAAGGGGGCCCCCTGACAGCTCTTATTTTATCCTAACCTGTTATTGCACAATGAGGACAAAAAAAAATGTGCTGCCTGTAAATCTGCATCAATCTATCATAATATGTATGAACTGACTCATCTGAATTTCGTGTCACTCATGATTTTTGACCAACTAACCTGTTTCTGTGGAACCTTTCCTTTCAAATGTTCGATAACCTGAGAATACTTTTGCATGGCAATCGGTGAAGGTTTAAAACTTGGGCCTTTTCTTTGTGGTTCTTTATTGGGTCACTGTAATATTGTCTTGCCCTCAATCCAAAAATCTTTAGGCACAATAATTGAAAACAATGTATCCATATCTTCCCAAAGCACCTTTGAAATAGTCACAATTATCCTTACCTCCGCATACCACTTATCTCGTTCCTCTCTAAGCTTTGGAAAATTCTTATTGTTCCATGAGTATACTGCTGCTTTGCTTTGTCTGCAGAACATTTCAAAAGTCAATATCCGAGTATAGTTAAATGTCTATTGTCAGTTATTGATAGGATAGATGTTTGAAAAGTCCCAATGTCAGGTGGGGCTCGATTGGCTGTATTAAATAGACAAGATCATCAGAAGGTATAAAAATCCATATGAATTATTGTGCTTAGAGTCAGCCAAAATGGAGGATTTATCCCGCCCCCCCTTGCTACGCCAGTGATTTATCCACACTGCTGCGTTCCATTAAAGTACTACTTTGAACTACACCGCATACTTGTATTTTTTTTAAATTTATTATTAGACTTCTACAGATCCACATGCCGGGATGGGTCTAAGGAACATGCAAATAAGCTCCTCAAGGCACTTGCCACAATGGGAAACTCTATTTTAACGGCCACTTTGCATTCAAAATAATTTTTTTATTTAGCCTCTTGAAGTTTTTCAAACTGTCATCTCTACACTTTTTCACATTTTCCCAATTTCTGATCAAGTTAATTAAATCTCAGTTGTAGAATGTTTTCTTTTTGCAATTCAAATTTGGTCAATTTAATTCTGTATGTTTCATGAATGCTTTTTCTTCAAACTTACGTCGTATTCCTCAGCCATTCTCTGAATTTTTTCATATGCATAAGTAGCACGCTTCTCTGCTTCCAAATTCAAAAACACTGATGCTTCTTAAATTTTAGAATTTTATCCATATGAATGTCAGAAACCACAAATTGGTCTAAATCCTTTGAGTTTTAATGCGTTGTCACAGCTTTTGCGTCCCGACTCTGCAGTTTCCAAGATTGATTCAGAATACCTTTCATTAGACTCACTCTTTCTAGCTTATTGTGCTTCTCCATGAGCCTCATTCAGGGCCGGCTCTAGGGCGGTGCGACCGGTGCCACCGCACCGGGTGCTGACTTTGCATGGGGGCGTCTGTTTGCTAGTTTATATTGTTTTTAAAAGCACCCGCTGCAAAGTTCCTGACCTCCAGCAATTTTCAGCCAACAATAAAAATGTCAAGCCTACTCCGGTGATTGATGAAGTTTTGTCTAGTGGAAGCTTTGACTGGGGGATGTTTTGATTCATCATAAGGTAGTGCAGAGGGTCAATATGCCTGCTGCAAAGAATGTGTACCATGCAAATCACGAAGTGAACATAACGTAAATAGGGGGGTTACTGTTTCGTCAGAGACTTCCTTTAGTTAATTGCAGTTTATAAGTTAAAATACTAATAAAAAACAGTGAGCTATTAACTGTCATCAAAGAACTGAAATGCAGACTTCAAGTATAGATTAGAGCGTATTGATTTTTTTCCCCAGACTTTCAATATCCTAATGTTGTACAAAGTGTTGATTTGGGTAGAAATTAATTCCAATTATTAAAGATAATCCCCAACCATGGTCTTACGTTTTAAATTCAGAGGTTGTGCTTCTCCAGACCAAGCCCCCCCTAAACTATACTGCCTGCCAGTATGGATGGCATATAAATCCTACCACTCTGTCTTATGTAACGTTTCCTATACATTGATTTACACGCATACGATTGAGTAATGTGTGTGCAATGTAAAGTGCTCTGACACCCTTCACTTTTTTGAGTGACACTATAAAACTATTTAAATGCACCTGAGTGAGAGTGGTTATGGAGACTGTTAAGAGGTGGTGGTAGTGCAGGAATCCATTGCGCAGGTGGTCATTGGGGGGCGCCAAAAAACATTGTCGCACTGGGCGCCACCAGTGCTAAAGCCGGCCCTGGCCTCATTATAATGAGGTGGTCTCGTCCTGATCATCAAATCATTTATAAATTCACCATCTTCCTCAAAATTACTCTTCTCCTCATCTCTCTTTTTATTTCTGTTTTCCATTCAAAGTTTCTAAAATGTTTTCACGTCATTTCTTTTCGGTAAACACAATCTCTCTTTCAACCAATTATTCATGGCTTTACCAACTTGACCATTTAGCATTTTCTGATGTCTTTTCTCATTTGCCACATAATCCCATTCATTCAATGTCTCAGAGTACGCAGATCTCGATCTCGATCATGGTCTTATATCAAACATGACACGCCTCAAACACTCAAGTTTCTTCACATCAAACATACTATTCTCAGGAAAATGCAACTTCTCATCACCTTTAGTATCCATATGCCATTCTTTAAGCCACATAAAGACTGATTTGATATAGCTGAGTCCAGTGGTTAATTTGGTTAAATAATAAGTGCTGGGGCTCTCGTCAAGGAGGCAGCTTGCACCAGCCCATTTCTCCTGCTAGTGCTGCCTAAAACAGAACCAACTACTAACCATGAATGGGGAGAGGATGTGGCATAATGGTCAGAGCTGCCGACTTCAGAGCTGGGGAACCAGGTTCGAGTCTTGGTGTCAGCTCAACATTCTGGGCAAATCACTTAATCTCCCGTGCCTACAAAAAGTGAGTGTGTCCTTAACTGGTGCTTCTGATAAACTCTCCAATTGGACTGAGTTTGAGCTATAAGATGATTAAGTGTCGGTGCTGAGCACCGGAAACCAAAGGCTCAAATTAAGCACTGGGTGGGTCCAAACTGATATGACATAGTGTACAAAACAACAATGGATTGCGGCATGACCCTGAGTAATTACCAGTGACTGAGATTAATTCAAGAATTCCATCCATCACTTTTTTGTATACTTTAGGGTGTCGCCCTAAGTAGGACAGAAATGCCCAGACATGGGTCCCTGGCACACTATGGCACTGGAACCAAGCTGTACCTGGCAGATGATCCCATAACTAGGATGAAACTGGTCCAGGATTGCTTGTGTTCCAGTTCAGGGAGGACCTGGCTTTGCAGTTCAGGCTGGACTGTACCGATTTAATCAGACAAGACTGATTTGCATATAGCTTGGTCCAAACTGAGATGACATGTTGTGCAACATAACAATGGATTTGAATGCAGTCCGAGTAATTACCAGTAGCTGAGAGTAATTCAAGATTCCATCCATCACTTTTTTGTATACTTTATTGTGTTGCCCTAAGTGGGACGGGCTTGCCCAGATGTGGGTCCCATGCACACTGTCTCACTGGAACCAAGCTGTACCCGGCTAATGAGCTCATAACCAGAGCAAAACCGGTTCTGGGTTGCTTGTGTTCAGGTTCAGGAGGACCTAGTTTGGCAGTTCAGGCTGCACTGTTCTGACTGGAGCAGGGTCAATAATTTGAATATAGCTGAGTTCAAACTGAGGTGACATGGTGTGCAAAATAAATATGGATTGGGAAGCAGCCGAATAATTACCAGTGGCTGAGATTAATTCAAGCATTCCATCCATTACTTTTTAGGTCGAGCTTACAGTGCTTGTGCTGTTGTGACCTGTTGTATGTAGTTGTGAGGTCTGACTCCTCCCATGCTTTTGGATTGGCTTGTGTGTGTGTGTATTTTAAAAATCGTGCCGTGCAAATGGCTAATGGTGGGATCATGTCCCACCTTTTTTCAAAAGATCACTCCCATGGAGTATTGCCACGGGAGCGAGCAGCGGTGCACAGGGTGACAGCTCTTCTCTCTATGTGTAAGTAATGGTCTGGCAGGAATAGTGGTGCGTTCAAGCTCTAGACTATGGATAGACTTGATGACTTTCTACCCCGTTTAGCCAGCTTTTAATTTGATTTTTGTACTTTCTAGTCTTTTCTTTAACTTTAATTTACATTACCGCGTCTATTTAAATTACTCGTCGCACAACTAATCACCCTGTGCGTCTTCACTCCCATCCCTCCCCCAACACAACACTGGTTGCCCGCCCCCACCCTTCCGAGATCGCTGCTTTTTTTAATGTACATGTGTATAATCATATAAGGTAGGCACAGGGATGATTAAGTGATTTGACCACATTCATAGGATGCTGAGCGACTCTGAGGCTCGAACACTGATCCCCAGGTCCGGAGTCGTCAGCTCTGATGCGGCCACTCATTGGAGGAGGGGGCGGGGTTGAGCCAGGGCTGCTCTGTGAGCTTGTTTCAAATTCCAGGCACGTAATTCCCAGCTGCTGTGCATTACGTCGCCGATCTACCATGCCAGCATACACCGTTCCCACGTATATGGTGGGGTGAGAAGTCACTTCCTCGATAATGGACCAGATATTTGCCCCCTCATTCCACTTAGGCCACACTCACAGACACCGTTACACTGGCTTTGGCGGCAGACAAGCGAATCTGTATTCTGTGAGGGGAGGCCAGTCCTGGGGAAAGGGGCAGCTCCGCTCACACAGGGCAGCAGCAATCACCTCTTTCTGTCACCCTTTTCTGCCCGTTGTCATAGTCCCAATACCGGCAACATCCCCCACCTTCCCATAGGCGAACGTGCATAAATAAACACACCAGACACTTTGTTTATGGGAAAAACTTGTCGCAGGTTTATTCCATACAAGAGTATGCAATAAGGTGGGTTATCTTACGGGCGATCCATGGGCAGGCGGCCATCCAACCTATGCTGCCCCTGCCCGCCTGATGAGCCAGCACTGTGGGATGGATGCCCGATCAGCGCTACACCTTTGTTGATCCACCACTGGATCACGTGGCCCTTGTTACCATCCTACTCACGCCCCTTTCAGGGCGGAGCGTAGCAGGGCAAACCCCCGGTTGGTCAGGCCCCCAACCGCCCGAAGGACTAACGGGGCGCCGTCACGGTTCTCCAGGACCCTGCCCTTAGGATCCTGGTCTTTGGCTCTGGCACCCCTATTGTGCCGCGCAGAGGTACCCTTACTGTACCCGTCTGCCGCAGAGGTACCCTTACTGTACCAGACTGCTTCCAGATCGCCCTGTAACTCCGCCTGCAACGCAAAAGAAAACATTAAAACATTCAGTACACCTTGACCACCAGCCCAGCCGCAGGGTAAGAGGAAGGGAGGGAGACGGCGTGGCTGGCGGAAAAGAGGCCGCTGGGAGGGTCAGAGGGGTATACATACCCTCCCTCCCCCCCGGGCGTACCGGAAGTGACGCCCACACCCCCTGGACAGCGGGCTCCCGGCGGAAGCCCTCTGCTGCTAGAGCGAGGGGTAGGCTTGTGCCGCAATGGCACTAAAGGGACGCCCTTTTAGGGGGCCCCCTTTGGGGGCAGCGGGCAGCCACATAGTCCCAATACCGGCAACATCCCCCACCTTCCCACAGGCGAACGTGCATAAATAAACACACAAGACACTTTGTTTATGGGAAAAACTTGTCGCAGGTTTATTCCATACAAGAGTATGCAATAAGGTGGGTTATCTTACGGGCGATCCATGGGCAGGCAGCCATCCAACCTATGCTGCCCCTGCCCGCCTGATGAGCCAGCACTGTGGGATGGATACCCGATCAGCGCTACACCTTTGTTGATCCACCACTGGATCACGTGGCCCTTGTTACCATCCTACTCACGCCCCTTTCAGGGCGGAGCGTAGCAGGGCAAACCCCCGGTTGGTCAGGCCCCCAACCGCCCGAAGGACTAACGGGGCCCCGTCACGGTTCTCCAGGACCCTGCCCTGAGGATCCTGGTCTTTGGCTCTGGCACCCCTATTGTGCCGCGCAGAGGTACCCTTACTGTACCCGTCTGCCGCAGAGGTACCCTTACTGTACCAGACTGCTTCCAGATCGCCCTGTAACTCCGCCACAGCCCTGGAGGCGGCCACCGCCGCAGCCAGGGCCCCCCACCACTGCACCTCCTATTACCTGCAACCTGCCCTTTCCAAACATTCCTGTAAATCCAGGAGAAACAAGTCCATCCCCACCGGGGACAAGTGGACCCCGTCCTCCTCAAAGCAACCTGCTTTCTAGGGCCTCCTGCATGCCCAGTGGAACGTGTCAATGCCCGCCTGTGACAGATGCACCCCATGTTTGTCAACTTCACCTTAGGCGTATGCCTGGATGGCAATGGTGGCAATGGACCCCATCTTTAGCAAAGTAGCCTTTAACATTAGTCTGAATCAGCTCGTGTCTGATGAAACCCAGACCCCTCTGGTCTGCGAGCAAACACCATGAACAGTTCCCTCTTACAGGGATGTTCACGGCCTCGTCAGACTTAGCTCTGTGCCACCTCCTTATGGGGATCATCTCCGCCCATCAGAGCTTCACATTGACCCATGTAGTTGCTGAACTCACCAAACAGCGCATTTCAACATGCGACCGCTCATTTCCAGGCCTCCTGCAAATTTAAGGGAAGAGATCACTCCCTACTGGTGATAGATGAACCCCATCTCTATCACAATAGCCCTTGACTTTCGCCTGGGTCAGCTAGTGTCTGAAGAAACCAAAGACTCTTCTGTCCTGTGAACCTGTGCCAAGAACTATTCACCCTCCTGCGGGAAAGTTCCTCTGCCTCACATGACCTAGCCCTGTGCCAACTCTGGGCGGGACGATTTCCAACACCAAGGATCACATTGCCCCATCTATTTGCTGATCCCACCTAGCTGCCGTCCTTCTAGCACTGTGTGTGCCTGAACCCCTGTGTCCCCCATCTATGGGACAGCAGCCCCCTTGTTAGGTAACCGCTCCCACTCCCGCCTGCCTGCTATGGCTATTCGGGCGAGAAGGATTGTGCTTAACCTTTGCAGTCCCTTTGCTTTCTAAATCATGACGCACAGGAATGTCATAACTAGCAGTATGTGACAATGAGCAAGGGGGGCCCACCTGCCCATGCCATGCATCCCTTATTCCTTATGGGAATTTCGCCAGCTCAGCTCCCTCTGTGGTGAAACCCCCTAGGCATACCAGCTAAGAGAATCTGTCTGATTCAATACAGTGCGCACTGAGCGATATGGTGCCTAACATTAAGGATTGTCCAAGTCCTACCTAACCCCCATCCTATAATATTCCCGACCAGGGGAACAGGGGCGTTCCCACTGCCCACCCTTGGGCAACCCCATAGGTGGAAAATTACCTGCTCCGCTAAATTTTAATCATTGTTGATCACTGGTCGTGCCAAATGTTCTTTTACATAGTAGCCTTTTGTGCTTGACACCTTGTTTCCCCATTTCTTTGGACGGCAGCACACTATGTTGGCTGGCAGCGTCACCACCCAGCGAGGCTACCATAGCTAACCGGGCGGGCATCGCTTACTGCAGGAACTTGTCACCTACCCTAGGTTCTGGGAGCACTTACTTCCCCCGTTGACCAGATGGTTGCACAAACCCCTTTGATTGCTAAACCCTGGTGAACACCTTAATGGTATCAAAGCTGGTTTGAAACAATACCTGTCTTGTGCCCACTATTGGCGTCACCTCACCCTTTCGTGCAATTTCAACTTACGCAGCGCACCCCGCTTGCATAACTGCCGTCGGATCACAGATGCACAGTACCTACTGTCCATTGCCGACCCTGGCTGCTTTAAAACCTGCCAAAGTAACGGAAACCAAGATTCCCAGTTCCCTGTTTAGCTGCAGTACACCTTCAAAGGGTAGGCTAGGAGATACCACCCACATTGGTCATGCGAACCTTAAGTACACAATTTTCGCCTGTGCGTACCTCTAAATGAGACAGGCTCCACACCGCTGCAAGGCCAGAGACACACATATATGTTGTGCCCACTATTAGAGACAACTCGCCTCTTCTTGGAGTGACAACTACCCAGGTGCCTACACAAGTCACCCAACAGGCAAGTTGGCCCTGACTACCTTGTGTTCTGGTGCCAGGTTTGGAAAGCGCCTTGCCTACACTTGCTGCCCCCTGGGAACCACACAATGCCCGTGCTCTGGCCGCAACGCGGCAATGCCCTAGTGTCGCATTGAACCCCTGGTCAATTAAGAGTGCCACTCCAATTACTTAAACCTACCCCTTGACCATGGGCGGAGTCTAGCTCTCCCCAAACTTTTGCTGGTATAACCCGCGGGCAAGCCTCCTGTTTTGTTCAATTTAGTAATTCATGGCACTGACCCACAAGGGCCTAATACTGGGCTGTGTAAATGCGGCCCAGGGTGACCTTAAACACTCGGCTTGGAGTAGATGGGTGCTAACAATACCTGGCTGAAGTGCAATCCCTTTGACAATCACTCCTGACAAGATGTGCCAATGCAGGTAGAAGCAAGAGTTATCCAGCCCACATTACTTCCTGTCCCAGTTATCTGAGTAACTTAGTGAAAGATGCACATTTGAACTGGTAGCGGAAACTGTTACTTACGCCTGCAAATGCTCTGCTCAGAGCAGCCCGCCAGACAATGGCTTCCATTGAAAGGCGGTGCCAACAGACCTCCAAGCACTTAAGGCGGTACCTCTGAGTAGGGCTCTAATCTAACAAATGCCCTGTGCAACGGATACCGCCTCTGGCTGTAAGCCGCTCAGTGCTACTGATGCCTTGGCGCTTCCTGACCCACAGCCAGCTCACCCTGATACAATCCGCTCGTGACTGGGACTCAACAGTGTGGTGAAAGCACAAGACATCCTAGCCTGACCTTAGCTCTTCACCAGGCTCCCACACAAGAGCCATCCACAACCTTGTGGCCTAAAACATTCGCCTTGTGGGGCGGTTGCGAATGGACTGCAAACAACTCCTAGGCATTCTCTACTCATGTTGAAATGGAGTTACTGGTTGGCTAGGGTATGCGCCTAAGCCTGGCCGAACCCACCTCCTAGTCAGGAGAAGGGGGTGCACACTTAGGCTGACTCCTGCCCACCCACTAGGTGGCTAGGCAGAGACTTTGGCTTATCCCAGAGGCAGTGTAAATTTAATGTGCCAACCGCACTCCCACAGTGGCACACTACAGCAGAGACTCCATACCAGGTTATTTTAATTACCCTTCGTATCGTCCACCCAAGAGAGACTTAGTACCATCTGCCCCCATTACCCTGTGCTACCAAACCTCATCATGACATCACAGGGATTACATAACTCACTAGGTCAATCGGGCCACCGTCCTACAGCTCAGTTAGCACAACCCCGTAGTTGCTGGTAGAAACTGTACTTAGCATAACACAGCACAGAGTAAATGTAAAATTGAACTTTCCCACCATTGGGCTGGTAACCGACGGCCCAAAAACACAGAACCTGGTCATGAGATCCCAGTTTCCTAGAGTAAAACAATAAATCTCCTGCACCATTAACAAATGTGCTACATGCACCCATGCCCTAGCCACCTGTTGCTACAGTGGGCAGCCACCCCCTGGAGGCAGTGGTCTGTCCAGCTCTCCTCCGAATTTCTCAGCTATAGGGGCTCCAGATAATCTCAGGTGTGAGAAAAGTCTTTCTAACGTAGCCAACCGACGGTTTATACGTGTAAGTGACTGGCCCCCAATATGGTATGACCAAACCAAGGTTGAAGCAATAGGAGCATGAGGCCTTAAGCAACGGGTGTCTTTGTGTACTGGAAACATTACTTAGCCACGCAAAGAACCATGGACATCCCCTAAATGCGAGTCACCAGAACGGCAAAGAAATATTGATGGATTTGAGACCTATGCGCCATCCAAACTACTGAATTAAAATTGGCGTGCATAGTTCTTTGAAAGAAAAGCATTGACTGACCCGCTCAAAGTCAAAGGACATATCAAACCGCTTTGGTCTACTTTGCTGAGAAGGATGGAGCAATGCCCATTATGGGTATTAGTGAATGAAGGCATTATTCATTCATGTACACCAAAGTGGGGGACCCTGCCCCCAAGTGGTCTTCCCACTTTGTGGCACCCTGGCAGTATAAAGTGGTTTAACGCACCAATAATCAACCCCAAACTGATATACTGTTTTGCCCCACCCAGGGCACCCTATCCGGTTGCCGCCAAGACAGACACCGCGACGCCAACTGAAGGCAGATCTGATCCGCCATTCATAGCGTTAATCTAACGCGCATTAATAATTACATATTAATTACACAAATGTAACGTGTATGTAAATGCCAAGGTATTGAAACGCTATACATGAGCGCCAGTTACATTACATATTCAGCACAACTATCCGAATGTGCCACCTGACCGCTTAAAGGTACTTAGTACCGCCACACAATTATTCGGGCCCGAATCACGGACCAAGGTTTACTCGCCCAGTCCCACTAGCCTTATTGCCCCCCTGTAAGGGTTACCAATCTGACTGCACCCGGGAACCCACCCTTGGTGCTGCATAATTATTAGTCAATAATTTTTTTAAAGATGCCATGACAGAGCCGTTTTCCTTGCACGGTGATGTGCACAAGCCCCCCTCGCGTAGATCGAGGTAGATCTACGCATAGATCGAGATCCCAACCAGAACTCCAACCAATGTACCCCCTCAAGGTAGAGGCACAGCCATGCAAGCAGGCCGACCACCCCACAACGTGGCGGTGGCCGTGAATCCACGAATCTCAGCCGCCGTCAAACAACATGATTCATGTTTAGCATTTGCCATTCAATGAACTGATTACGAATTCTGTTTCTTATCGGCGGAGAGCCTGCAAGGGGGGGGGGGGACACTGGCGGGCACTGCCACCCCTTGAACGCATGCACTGCCTGACTAAATCCCAATCTGCGAAACCACGCGCAGCGCGCGAGATACGTGCAACACAGCTTAGATCCATGTTTAATCACATTCCATTCTCGTAAATTGGGTGGAGCATCCATTTGCGTTACCTCCTGAGGCATGATACAGTACCGTAATGCCTTCGTTCCTGGTATCTAGCCACTAGGCTTTCACACACAGTCCCCTTCTCTCCCTGTACTGGTACACAGTTGTTCCTGACAGCTGTACCTCCGTGCGGCCTCTCTACCCGCCTGGCATTTGGGGTGCCTTGGGCATGCTCTCGGATACACAGCGGTCCGCCGCACCTAACAGGTTTAACCCGCATCTTCACTCCTACACATATGGCTGCCTCCCGGGTCCATCCCGGCCACCCTGCTACTGTCCACGTACTAACGAATGCACAGGGCGAAGTAGGCAAGGGAGACCCACAGGGACAGGTGCCTGCCTGGGGAGCAGGGCAAGCAAGGGTACACCAGCAAGGAGAGCTGAGCCCGTAGCTTTGTTGCTTTCCACAATCTCTCTCCTCACCTCCCGTCAGGGCCCGGGCTCACTCCGCCGCGGTCCTTCCGCATGCGCCGCTCCCCATGTCCCCGCCACCGAGAAAGCAGACCATCCCATGGTGGACGCAGCCACCCGCTCTTGCCTTAAAATGATATTCCCAACACCATGAAGGGAGGGAAGGTGGAGGGCAGTGCTGCCAGCTCCGCCACAGACCCCACGTCTGTGAAAGGGAGCCATGCATTGTTTTCCGAAGTTTTCTAAGGCGCAGGCTTGACCCGAAGGTGACAGAGTTCTTTACATGCCATGAGTTTCATTACCCTCGCACGAGTACATTTTGTTATGCACGGGGAGATTAAGCGATTTTTCCCTGACCGCGGACTTTGAGGGTCGGTGCCGAGACTCGAAACCAGGTCCCCGCGTATGATGTCAAGCGCCCTAGCCGCTAGGCCATGTCCTCTTCACATTAGATGGCTGGTCCGGCCTCCCGCTCGCCTCCGAAACACCGTCTGCCGCACAAGAGCCCCGGTCGGACTGGAGGCTGTGCTTGGTTGAGCCCTGGGCTGGAGACGGCATGTGTCGTGGGGGAACATCTAGACTAGCTGGTAAGAGGCACCGGGCCGCCGCCCACCATGGTGTCCTAAGCGACCCCTGGCCGGAACATCAGCCTGGGCCCAGGTGCGGCCACTACAGTGGAAAGGCGACCCGCGACAGGGGTCACCCCGTATCTGAGACTCTGTAGTACCTGGGGCAGGGGGCACAGTATCATACGAACTGTGCCTGTCCCCAAGGCAATATTCGCCCCTTGGTGGTGCCCAATAGGGAGGGTTCCGGATTTAATGCACGGCCGAGGAGTGACACCCTGTCCCTGTATTACTCGTGGGGTCCCTCACTCGCCGAGGCGTCGACTGCTCGCCATAGCAGAGGCGCCCAGCCCCCGGCCACAAGCCAGAGCGGATGAGCGCTCTATCCTTGTTAGGTGAGCTATCCCCCAGCTGCCGCAACCCTTTAAAACAAAACTGTGCCGCCCCAGCCCTCCTAATCACTGTGGCAGGAGCGGCCTTGTTTCGGGAGGATGACATCGGCGTGAATCAGCCTTAGAAATATTTTTCCCAAGGGAACAATGCCGAGAGAGACAGCGAGGTGCAGTCCCCTGTGATCTGTGACATGCAGAGCTAGACTGGTGATCGGCCTCCCCAAATTTCATTCAGTCTCAGCTACCATCAGAAGGCTGCATTGGCTTCCATTGGGGAGGAGAATTGTGTTCAAGGCTCTGTGCCTGGTCCACAAGGCTGTCCACAATAAGGGGTCAGAAGGTATCAACAAGATGTTTCAAAGATATCTTCCTGGCAAGGACCTGAGATCCGCAAGCAAGAACCGAGTAACTGTTCCCAGGGTGAGGAAGGCTAGATGGGGGGAGGGCTTTCTCGCTGTTGGGGGCCAACTTGTGGAATTCCCTTCCTTCCCCAATTTCCACTCTGGAAACCCATTCCTTATTTCGTAAGTCCTTGAAGACCTGGCTTTTCACCTGTCCTAACCTCTGAGCTTTCTATTCTACAGTCATCTCTCTTTTTGATTGCTTTCCGCAGCGCCTTGATGCCCCTGGGCTAAGTTCGCGCTTTATAAAACTAATATTCATTCATTCATTCATTCATCCAGTGGCGTGTAATGCGGACATCACATCCAGAGATGAACCAATTACACAAAGTGCATGGAAACTGCGCGCAGTGAAATGAGCTGACCCAGCTTACTGAAAGGTCTCTTGTGGTTTAGTCACCGCGGTGAGCAACATTCATAAAATGCGTGAACACTACACTGCCGACTAATACTCAAGTGAGTCGAGAGTCGTCGAAAATGTGCGCATGCCTTAATGACCGTAAACGCTGATCATGCTTGGATCAATCAGGCGGCGCAATGGACTGCATTTACAAGTGAGGCTACCGTGATAACATGTCATAACAAGTCATGGGGAGTTTCCGGGGGTACCGGCCACGTGCACTTTCTGCCATTTACCCCCATTTTTAAACTCCGCGGCTTTTGCACAGCGTGGTGATCGCGTGAGCCTTCGACTCCCGATTTCAATAGCGCAGACCATCGCAGCAATCGGAGCGCTTAACCCGCGCACCTTCGCGCCACCCAAGGAGCAACCCCAATCCCCCTGGTCAGTGGCTCTAAACGTGGGGCTACGTTGTTGCACGCGAAAAGCGAGCAGTAACTCAGATGCCCCAACCAACCTTGCTGAAGCATCGGGCCAACAACACCCCCATGCCCGCCCGACTCTGCCTGCCCATAACGGGTAGGGGGGGCACGAAACCCCTCGGGGAAAGCCACCTAGCCGACGCGAACTACCCTGGGGGCCTGCCGGGGGAAGATGCCATTGCGGCGTCGGCTACCCCCCCACTCCGCTGCAGCCCCCACTTAGGCCCGGACGCACCACGTGTGTTACGTCCCCGTTGGCCCTTATGGCCGATAAGCAACATAGCTCCTGGAAAGCCGGGATTGAACCCGGGACTGCCCACCTGCGAGGCATGGCTCTGCCAGCTGAGCTGTATCCCCGCTACGCTCCAACCCAAATAGGAGTTTGCGGGGGGGGCGGCGGCGCCCCTGCTCCACGCGCACGTGTGCCAGCAAGCGGGGATACCAAGTCGCTGGCTCCCCCTTCCAGCAGCCGGGACAATCGTACCCCTAGCCGGAGTCCCTGGTCAGCCCGCCGGGGTTGCCCTCTCGCAACCAGGACTTGGCAGAAACCCCCCCTCCCCAGGCGGCCCGCAAAGAGGCCAAGCCGCCCAGCCTTGGTGCAACCCTCCGAAGGAGGGACCGGGCATGGGGGGGGGGGGCTACGCACTCACCGCAGAACGAGCAGCAGCTCTCGAGGGACCTCCACGGCGACCTAGCGAAGACGGCGTGGCTGGCGGAAAAGAGGCCGCTGGGAGGGTCAGAGGGGTATACATACCCTCCCTCCCCCCCCCGGGCGTACCAGAAGTGACGCCCACACCCCCTGGACAGCGGGCTCCCGGCGGAAGCCCTCTGCTGCTAGAGCGAGGGGTAGGCTTGTGCCGCAATGGCACTAAAGGGCCGCCCTTTTAGGGGGCCCCCTTTGGGGGCGGCGGGCAGCCACATTTTCAACTTAACTACATTTCGAAAGCTGAAAAGTGAAAGTACATGTCCAGCCCTAAAACCGGCTTGGGAGAGGCGGAAACCATGGACGAGTCAACAGCAGGCAGCCTGGGAAGGGGTTTGTAGCTTCAGAAATGTTTGTTGTAGCAAATGCCATTGTCACAGCCTGCATAGTTATTTATGTGTATGATAAGCAGGGCTTTAAGTGAGATTAAAAAAAACTGGGGCGGGAGGGGTCTCTCTAAGGGGTATGGCCAATGTAATTAAGGGCGTGGCTTAAAAACACATAAGCTAAAAATCTGTGCATAGCATAGTGTGCCCCCGACTAGTATTTTGCTGCTTCTGTCATTGCATTCAGATATAACAACAAGTAGCATTACACCTACAACAAGTCAGGACTATTGGCTTTGTCAATGGTTGTTAGTAGCCTATAATAAATAAGCACCAACTACGGCTACGTTGTATATGACATTGAAAATACTTCAGTTCTGACATGACGAGACTGTGAAAGAACTATAAGAAGTCTCTTTGAAGTTACATCCAAGGAAATGAAGAGTGACACTGCTGCAGAGTTCAGATTTTTTTTTTCACCCTGAGGGTGAGGGCAAAATGGAGAGCCCGATAGGGACCCGTCTCGGCACCTGCTTTTTTGAACTGCCGGTGCTGAGCCCTGGCAGGATCCGGCCCACTTAAAGTCCTGATGATAAGGATGGGTAGCCAAAGGTTAGGATGTGGAATAATTGCCGGAGCTGTCGACTTTAGAACCGGGTAACCCGGTTCGAGTCTCGGTGTGGGCTCAACATTCTGTGATTCTTGGCAAATCTTTTAATCTCTCCCGGCGCCTACCAAAAATTAATGTGCCCTTGTGTAATGTAACTGATGCTCACGTAAAGCGTTCCAGTACCTTCAGGTCAATGTCGTGCTATATTACACTGCAAAAACAGAAAAAAAATCACTATTTCTAGGAGTAGAGACAGGATTACTTTGAAAGCAAGCCCAAAGTAATTTGATGATCATCCAGCTAATTTACAAAAAGAGCGACTTGAAATATGTGGCATTGGTAAACCAACTAATGCAGCAATAATCACTAAATCATATGTCAGGAAAAGCCAAATTTTGCAGCACAAGGTGGCAAATTGGGTATATTCATCTTCATTTGGAAAGAACAACTGCAGGATTGCTAATTCCAAGTGCACTTTTACCCCAAGGGGCACCCTGGCCCCTTGTCCCCTTGAACAATTGACTGTCGGTGGTAGCGATGGAGAACAGTCACAGCTCTCTCAGGGAGGTGGCCTATGGGATTTACACAACTGCATGAGAGACATTGGAAGTTAGAGGGGCAAACATTGTCTTATATTTAACTCCGAAAAAACTGAGGTTATCCTGTTCAGTCCCCCTGTGACGCGCGGAGAGCCCAGCCCAGCCCGCCTTCAGCTGCAAGCTGAATACATAAAATGAAATGATAATAACGAACGTTATTATCATTTTTTTTTTGTATTCAGCTTGCAGCTGAAGCAGTGGGGAAACGCTCCTCCGCCTTAGCGGAGGAGACGCCACTGGCAACTACACGGCCACTTTTCCCTTCTTCAACAAGATTAAGATTATGGGGATGGAAGATGGAAGCTGAGCCGGCCTTCACATTCCTTACAGGTAACTGACTCAAAACAACACCTGCTTCCGGTAAATATCGTACATGTATCGGAATCGTGCTTTCACCAACGTGTGTGTTTTCTGATGTTGGATTAATCAAATTTTTGCTTCTAAGAATTAATTTGGAAACAATTGTAAGCAAAGGCTTCTTTTAATAATTACTTACACAGAGTTTGTTTTAAAATGTGTGCTGAAAGTCCACTGAGCCATCATATCAGCTGTGGTACGTACGCACCCGTTTAAGGACCTCATTTAAAGTTTGGTGACATAGATGCCAGATGGCTGCAGTAGCATTATATGGCTGAAACATGGCGCCAGAGTCATCGTGTCAAGCAAGAGGCCATGGTGGAACTGCTATCACTTATGTGAGGCCTTCGGGTTGGCTTCAAATTTCTCAATCTCTTTGCGCCTTGCAGCATTTTCTCCAACATTCTTCAACAATCTCCAGCACTTTAAAAACAAGCATTTGTAATGCAATAAGGCTCGCATTTACGACGGTTTGAGCTATTGGCATTGTATATGACAATGCCTTTTATTTATGTGTTTTGAAAACCAATGCGAGACCTATTGCATTGCAAATGCTTGTTTCTATATTTTACTGAAGTCTTTAAGTCACAAACACATATGTAAACCAGGATTCTGCAGCGCTTCCCACTTGAGGCGGTACTTCCCCACCATAGAACGATTTCTTAGATTTTGCCAAAAACACACTCAGTACTGCTTCAATCAAAGATTCCCACTACACATAATGTAGAACTGTAGGAGGCTGGCTTAGTATATGGTGCACACTTATTTAAGTGATGCACCTTGCACTAATCCAGGCAACCCTTATGGTTATTTTAGTGGTCTTTGATAACCGTAGAAAGCTCTCAAAGTGGTAGTTGTGGAGATCAGCCTTCAGGCTTATCTTGAAGGAGTGTTAATCATCTTGTTTTACCAGTTTAACCATGTAGGGCAGGTTAAACGAAAAAGAACCACACAGTGTATATATAAAAAGATGTCTATTTATTACACACCACTCACCAAACACATTGGTATATCTCCTACCCGGAGATATCAATACAAATACACTATACTTCAATTGCAATCAGGTAAGTAAGCACAAAATACAGTGGTCCCCAGGGGGAGACCAACCATATACTAAGAAAGTGGGATGTGAACCTCAAAGGAGGACGAGACTTGGACCAGAAGACTCAGAGGAGCCAGGGACACAAGGAATCACCCAAGGTAAGTACCCAGGAACCCCACAGAGGCTGTGTGCAGAGTGGAAACACAGCCTCGTTTCCAATAGAAGTCAACGGGAAAGTCACAGTTGAAGTTTTTAAGAAGAAGGACCCTTCCCAGTGGACCATGAAGAAGACAGAAGGTTGGAGAGTCACCCTACCCGTGGATACCCCAGAAACCAGGATACCTACACCAGGGAAGCCGGGTGCATAGGTGTGAAGTGACGTCGGAAACAGCCGTAGGCCACAATGGAGGACTTCGAAGAAGATCCCCCTGGAGAAGACTGTGCAAGAGTCGGTGGAATCCAAGGGTGGATTCTTGAAGAGGAGAACATGTAAGCAGAGGGGACAGAGTCTATGCCACTCGGAGGTGACCAGGAGGCATGGAAGAGCAATGCCCACCGATGTTGGACGGCTCAGAAGTGTTGACTGTGACCTTGTTGCTGAAGCTGTGAGGACCAGGCAACGCTGAGGAAGCCCAGGAGCCGTGCACAAGCTGCTCCACGTCGGAAGTCGAGAACCAGGGGGTTGGTGTCCGGCGGAAGCACCAACAAGCCTTGGCAGCTGCAACTGGCGTGGAGAATGAAGAAGGAACAATGTTGGAACCAGCAAGGTCCAAGGGACTCACCACAAGCAGGAAAGTCAGAGCAGGCCTCAAGCAAGCAGGGGAGTCCACTGAAGCGGGAGAAGACCCTCAGGAGGACCCACAGGCCAAAGGCCCAGGAGTCGCAAGAGTACCTCAAGCAGCTCACCAAGAAGGAAGGCCCACGGTGCCGAGGATGCAGTGAGGATGCTGTACTTGGCAGGCAGAGATTCTGGAGCTTCTTGTAGCCCGACGATCTCTGGAGTGCAGAGCCAACAAGCCTTGGCACCAGCAAGTCAACGTGGTGTACAGGGGTTCGGTTCTAGCGGTTCACACGAGGGATACTGGCCTCAAAATTGCAGAGAGGACAAGTCAGGCCTCCAGGGAGTTGCAGAACCACCACCTGTGTGGCTAAGCCTTTCGAAGTCTGTGGGACGTCAGGAGCAGCAGACCGGTCAGCTTTGTTGCAGTGCCTGCAGATGCAGGGGAGTGACTCCTTCACTCCAAGGGAGATTACTTCGGATGTCCTTAATGCCCACAGGTCATGTGAAGATCCTGGCAGAAGCACAGACACAGACAAAGACGACTTGCAGAACAGCGAGGCCAAGGGCAGCACGAGTCTTCCTTGATGCAATCTCGGTTCCAGGCGAAGTCCAAGTGTCCAGACGGCTAAAGAGTGCCGTGGTTTCAGGCTTGAGTCTTGTCTCACGATGAATCTGAAGAGCCACCCACAGGTAAGCCCTGAAGTACCCTAGGGAAAGGGTTGGAATGACTCAGGGGTCCCTCCCCAGAGGAAGGGCTGGACAGAGGGGAGGATACTCCCATGTCCTTTGTCCAGTTTCGCGCCAGTGCAGGAGTCAAGGGCTCCCTGAACTGGCTCAAACTGGAGTATGCAAGGAGGGCACCAAATGTGCCCTTCAGAACAGTCTGGTGGCGCTGGCAAGTGCCCCCACCCCAGCCCAATACACTAAGTCCTGTCTGGGAGGTGGTCACACCTACCTGCGACAGGAAACTAATTGTTCTACCTTCCCCTGCTCAAGCTAGGCTCAGCAGCGGGAGGGCAGAATCGTGTCTGTAGTTGGCAGCAGCACTAGCTTGCTGGCAGACCCTGAAAGGCTGTTACCAGTAGTAGAGGGGGTTACCCCAAGGGAGCCCCCCAGTACATGGGATCATACTTCCAACACTGGAATCGGTTTTGGCGTATGTTTACAACATGTTTGATACCAAACATGACTGAGTTCGGTGCAGCCACTATATAGTTAGATATCTTGTAATGACTGATGTCCACTATATGTATTAAAATGGCTGACCGCACTTGCAAAGTCTGGAGAATCGACACCGGTGTTTCTAGGGGTGTCCTGCTCATGCAGGGGCACCCTCATCCTTATAACTAAGTACTCTGCCCTCAGGACTGAAGAGCCTGCCATAGGGGTGACTTATAGGTTTTAAGTGTAGTGACCCCAGATATAAGGAAACTTATATCTGTCATAAGAGGTGCAAGCACAAACTCACACAGACTGCAATAGCAGGCCTGTAGTCACAGTTTTAAGTGGACTCCCATGGGTGGCACAATACATGCTGCAGCCCATGGGAGACCCCTGGTGTACCTATGCCCTGGGTACCTTAGTACCATATACTAGGAACTTACAAGTGTACACCAGTAGCCAATTGTGGATGTACAGAAGTACTTACCGTGGTCAATTTAGGGAGAAAGCACAGTGGGGTCCTGATTAGCAGGATTCCAGTCAGACCAGTCAAAAACGCACTGACACCAGACAAAAAGTGGGGGGTAACCATGCTAGAAGGATCCTACCTTCCTACACCTAGGAATTAGCATGCTTCTGTGCTGTGTTTTAGACACGGGGGTCAGGTAGTAGTTGACCCCTGATGTAAGTAGGGTAGAGGAGAGGATCTCCATAAGGAAGTCATCCTCTTCATGCTGCTTCTGCAGCTACACCTTGCGAAAGGTAGCTATCATTTGCAGAACCTTGTGAGATGAGGTGGTCTTGTCTGAGGGCGAAGGCTTAGCTGGCTAGAGGTACAGGTCACTATCAGCAGGGAGCTCCACGTCAATCATCCCAAGGGTCATCATGGGGATGTGCGTCATATGGCGGATCATAGGGAGACATGGGACTGCCCCTCTTCACCCCCAGAAAGAAGAGAACCCGGAGGTGAAATAGGTGAAGGGTCCACAAGCAGTAGTGGGGATGCTGGTCTAGTAATGAGGGGTAAAGGAGGCAGCAGTGGATTAGGCAATGAAGTTGGTGGAGGGGTGCCTTTGTCATGATGTCCAGACTTCTTAGGTGCCAGCCCCGAAGGCGGATTTAAGGCTTCCTCAAAGGTCAACTTCTGCTTAGGAGGAACAGTGTCCCTTTGGTTTCTTTGAAGGATTGGCTAGGATCCACCCAGTGCCAGGCTGGATGTTTATACGCTGCTGTCTGGCGTCGAGCTCCTCTTCAGGTTGCTAGAGGATCAGTTGGGTGAGATCCTCGGAAGTGGTGGAGAAGGCAGACGTGGACGCTGGTTTTTCAGAGCTGAAGATTTCCGATGACCTCTCAGTGCCAAGCTAGATTTCGGCTCAGAAGTCTTCGGGTCCGATAAGGTCCTCAAGGACGTCTTTGAGGCAACAGTTGAGGTGGATGTATGAGGGTTCAAGGAGGACTTCAGTGCCAAAGGTTGGGTGGGCTTTGGGACCGACTCATCTAATCATTGTCGCTATGGCAGTGGCAGAACAGAGGTCTAATGACTGGCCTGTGAGCTCGACGCTCTAGCCTCCCCGGATTGTGAGTGAGGTCGAAGAGTGGTCTGTGGATAGTTATTACTCACGGTGACAGATTTGGATGCTGGACACTGCACAAACAGGGGCTCGTCCATCTCGGCATTGCAGCAGGATCTCTATGCTGATGACAGCTCCTATATCTCGGCGCAAGAGGCCTCCAGATGTTGGTCACCCTCTGTGTCTTGGTCCCCGAAGAGGTCAACAGTGTCGTCCTCTTGACGGTGTGCCATCGAAGCCAAAGCGATACAAAGTGCTTGGCAGTTTCAGAGTGTTTTCTTGCGCCGAAAGGTGAGATACGTTGCACAGGAGTCCTCCTGGTGGTCAGGGAACAAGCAGAAGTTAAAGACTTGGTGAAGGTCTGTCCTCTGGTATTTTGCATGACACTTTGGGGAGAACCAAAATGGAGTTCTTTCCATCATGTGAACATTCTCTTATGGTGAAGTGATGGAGGCCCGAAGGGGCAGGCCCTGAAAGGGGGGGTTGAAGTTATACAACCACTGAGCTGAGCAGAAAGGGGTACACATAGGGTGGAACCATCGAATAATCACAACTGTAATTTCTACCGATGAGGAACAGAGCCAAGCGGGCCTGGCGAGAACACCATGTGGCGTTGAACCGGAGCTTGAAAGGACATGTCTGAACCTGATGGCGGAGAAATAATCTAACAATGAAATGGATGCTCATGTACATTGTCAGCAATAGGTGGCGTCACAATACCCAATGACTCAAAAAGATTTCTTGGAAGAAAAACAACCTGCACACGTCCGAGCCTAACACTAGATGGCAGGAATAAGACCAGCATGTGTATCTACAGCTACAAACAAATATTTTTTAACCATAGTTTTTTCTATTTTTTAAGTGGTAGTCTTTTTTTCTATTTTTGATGCTTTCTACTTATTGTTTGGGGTGGAAATGTGTGAAATTCATTAATATTAATGAATTCAGAAGGCTATGCATTTCTGAATGAAGACAAAATTCAGCTAGGGCTCATTCGTGAGGATTGCTCATGGTTTTCCCAGAGAAACTAAGGGCCTCATTTATGAGGAATTGGACAGTGCCGCATATCTTCTTGCTGCGCTGCCCTACGCCAATGTGAAAGGGCAGGAATACACTGTATTTATGAAATACGGTGCATTCCTGTCTTTCCTTGGGTGCTGGTGCAAAATTTGCTGCCTGGCGCCAATGTAGGCACCCTCGCGCCATGGTGCTAGGGTGCCTCCGTTGCAGGCAGGATTGTTTTTGTGCAGGAAGGAGGGCTCACCACCTGCAACAGGAAAGGCCCCATCATGCAACATGGAAACATCAAGGTTTTTTCTTTGAAGTTCACTGATTCTGGCGATGTGGCAGCAGCCTTTGCCCTAGTAGAATGAGTGTGCAAGCCTTCTATGGGTTGCCTTTGGCTATCCCATAGCAGATCCTAATGCATAAAACAATCCATTGGGTTCTCTTTTGCACTGCCATCCACTTTTGTTTGCTTCAGAGAAGCCCACAAAGAGTTGATTGTCTAATCGATGGTCTTTGGCCTGATCGATCGAAAAGCTGAGGGCCCCCTTAGGGTCAAGACGATGGAGCAATTCCTCCTACCTAAAGGGGAGAGGTGAAGCGTTAAAAGTTGGCAAGGTGGTTGACTGCCCTATGTAGAGGGGTGTGACTACTTTTGGTAGGAATGCCACTTTCGTTGGGAGAACCAGCTTGTCCGGAAAGGACATTTATGGTTGCAGGACAGACGAGGCCTGGAGTTCACTAACTCACTTGGCAGAAGTAACAGCAATGAGGAATGCAGTCTTCATGATCAGTAGACAAAGAGTAGCTGTACATGTTCACAAAGGGAGTGCAAATATCAGGTATGTGAGTACCAAATTAATGCCCCACTGTGGCATCACAAAATGTGTTGGTGGGAACATGTGGATCAGCCCTTTTAGAATCACAACCAAGTTTCTTTTTTTTTTTTTTTTTGCACAAGTACCAAAAACCATTGCAATATGTTAAAACAGTCAGTAAAACTATTGGTACACATCATTAAAAACCATTAATACACACCATGAGGTGCGGTGCCACACCTACATATCTGGTAAAAGCATCTAACAGGTGGCAAGTAAGTAAAAGTTTATGCATCCTTGAGCGGACTTTTGTTTGCACTGCGGGAATAAGAAGAAATGGCAGCTTTGTCAGATGATAAGACAGTTTCTTCGTGGTCAGCTTAAATTCTGCGGTAAAGTGCAATGCAGCTGATTCATACTTTGAAAGTAAACACTGGCAGGCATAGGGCTGCCGGGATATAGCACATTGTAGCACATTTTATTATAACAGCAAGGTGGTTTTGAAAGGGCATTTACATCTGAATCTGGATCAGACTCTTCCGCCTGATACCGGATCATTTGCCATGTGCTCACAGTTCAGGAGAGCAGAAAGTAGGAGCAGAGAAAGAAGAGCAAAAAGGGGGGGGAAGAGAGGTAGAAGGTCTCCCAGGTTTGCGTCCCTGACACGATGTGCTGTAGGGACAATCAGGCCAGTTCTTGCTTTGATGCCGTTGCAGACGTGACGGTTTCGTTTAAAAGTAAGGGTCTTGGCAAGAGGGCCTTGTCCCAAGTTCTTTGCCTGTGCGTACAATTTGGTGAGCTTCCAGGAGCATCTTCAGCTGATAGCCCAACCGTTTCTATAGTCGGGAGCTTGTGGCATTTTTTGTTCGACCAGCATAAGATATTTTGCCACTCTGCAGTTCAATTGTGTATCCCCCGGATCGATACATGCCAGTACCGCTTGCCTCCTTGAGCGAATTCCTCTCTGTTTGAAGGATGCCTTTAACAGCTGTTTCCTTTCTTGCAGTAGCTCCTTGCAGGTATTGATTAAGTCAGAATGTCTCCTGTTCCCGAGTCGCACAGACTGCAAGCAGCTTGGGTCGGCGTCCTCAGCCAACGTGGGAGGTTCCTGGTGCATGGGAGGAGGCCCAGTCGATGCCTAAGGAATTTAATTTTTATTGTTTTTGGGAAGCCCTGGTTAAAGTATTTTTGAGGTTCAAGCTTTTTGTAAGTGTTAAGGGTCATCCATGCGTGTGATCTGGCTGAAAAAGTAGCCTTGTCCTCTATCAGTGAGAGACGTTTTACGGACTTCCAAACCAGTTTTTTTTAAAGTTGAGTGAGGGAGTTGTGTATTTCAAAGGTCGGGGAGCCCAACGGTTTCCAGAGATTCATGCAGGTAGCTTCTTGCAGGGGAGATATCCCTCTGCTGGAGTTCTAGCCATAAAATTTGGTTTAAAGTTTTAGGAGTGGAGGATCTGATCTTGTTCCCGCGGATGATGTAAGCGCCATGCCTGGACAGAGATTGTTTAATAAGCCAAACTCCAGCCTTCTTTGGGTTAGCGAGGTGTATTTTGGGAGGCCGAACATAGTTCTATACGCTTTGACTAGGGTGCTGTCCAGTAGTTTGGCATTGCGGCCCTGCATTGCTTCACTGCCATAGGTTATCGTGGGCAATAGTTTGGCCTGTGCTACTTTTAGGAGGGGGCTTAGTGTGTGCCCCATCAGTTTTGAAGCAAGATTTTTCATTGTTATTGCTATAACCACCCCTTTCATTCTGACTTCTTCTTTCTGGGGTGCAAATGACCCTTCCTTATCAATGATGACGCCTAGGTACTTATTGTCGGCGTGTGTTTCTATTTGTGTTCCGCCTAGGTGCCATCACCTCTGCCGACTCCTTTTGTTGCTGATTTTGAAAGTTACATTTTAGGTTGTTCTCGATGGCGTAATTCTGCAGTTCGTCGAGAAGGTGTTGCAGACCTACCTGGATGTGACTGAGCAGGACTACGTCATCGACATACGTAAGATTGGTCAGTGTATTGCCTCCTAGCCTTGGCGCATGTGAGTTGAGGTGTTAAGTGCTTGCGGGAGATCGGCCATGAATAAGTTGAAAAGGGTGGGTGCGAGCATGCAACCCTGATTCAGGCCTTTGGTTGTGGGCACTCTTCTAGAGAGGTGAGATCCCCCGCCCAGTTTCACCTGGACCAGGTGTCTGTGTGGAGTACTGCCAAGATGTTTAGGAAATTTTGTGGGATTCCCCAGCTTGCCCACTTCCCCCACAATCATCCCCTCTCGACATTATCAAGGGCGACACTGAAGTCGATGAAGCATAAATGTAATGGGTGGTTGGCGTTTTTTTGCTGTCGCAGGAGGAGTCGGAGACTGGAGACCCCTGGCTGTTTTTTCAGAGATCTTAAAGTACCGTTTACAGATTATTTGAGGAGTTGTAGTTGGACCCTTTGAGCTTTCGGGATCTTGTTTCCCCAACTGAATTCCTGGCGATGATGTTTTTCAGATGGCAAGGCACAGAGATTAAGGAGTGTAGTAGTAAAGTGTTCCCAATTTGTTAAGTGGTCCTTCGTGTTTGTTGTTTGTGACTGAAAGCGGTCTATTGCTGCTGTAGCTAGGGACTCCACCTTTGACACCACACATTTTATCCTCCTAAGGTATGAGGTGTGCCTAGGGCCGCTTCTCTGTGAATGGAAAAGGGTGCAGTTGCTATTAACAGAGTTTCTTGTGGTCGGTGATCACCGTCTCCTTTGTCCCCCATTCTAAATCCATGGATGCATGGGAACAGTGATAGGCTCACAAAAGTATAGTCTAATATGGAGCAAGTTGAAGAGGAGTAATGTGATGGCACGGGGGGGGGAGTCTCCTGGGAATCTTCCATTAGGAGCCCTAAGGTTGAGATGCTCTAGGTTTTCCAAGAAGCGATTGTTCTTATGGCTCTTACTTCTGTGTAGCGGTGCATATTGAATTGGGATGTTACAGAGTGAGGTTTGGGTGCTGGCCTATTTGCCCGCTGTCGAGCCAAATAAGTACTGATTTAAGTCCCCAGAAAGAATGAAATTTGGGGTTTCCATCTCAGTTATGAAACTAGTTACTTGGCCTATTAGCTTTTCTGAGTCCTTGACTTTATGTTTTGGATGAATATATGTGTTGACTAGTACCACCTCATCTTGTCCTCCCCACTGGGAGATGGTGATCTTGACTGCTATGGTGCCAGCCGAAGAAGAGTCAACTAGCGTTGCCGATGTTATGCTAGTCGTGGAAACGTAGGTTGCCAGTCCACCCGATCGGTGGCCAAATTTGCCACACTTTATGGCCGCTGTGGCAAAGCACGTGAAGCCTTGTAAGTAGTGTGGGTCACCAAGCCATGTTTCCTGCAACATGATTATATCAAATGTATTTAGATACAGTAAGAATTCCGGGTCCGAGATTTTGGTTAGGAGGCCGTTAACGTTCCAAAAGCATAAGCGGAGTGTGAGGTCCTTCAGTCTCGTGACACCTCCATTCTCTATGCACCATCATTGAGTTTCCGAAATGGTAGTTATGGTTTTAGTGATTAGTCCAAGGCCTGGCTGTCTATTTCGGGGCGCTGGTGCTGCCCAGGGTCTATCTTGTGGCTCCGCATAGCATTGGTCCTGCATTAGGGTGATTGTCCCAAGATCCCTCTAAGCACTTGAAGAACCTGGCCTTTGGGCCTGGCGGCGCAGGGCACGCCTGAAATCTTCGGGTTCACCTGCCTTGTTGCACAGAGACACGGAATACCCTGTTGGCGTAGAAAACCAAGTTTATTAGCTGCAGCTAAGCACAGTTGTCCAAGAAGTACATCAAGTAGGTTCTCAGGAGACTGCCACTTGACTCCGTGGCTCACAAGCTTTTATCGTCGAAATACATCTGTACAAACATACACCCATCGCACAAATTTTTAGCCAATCAGGAGAGTTTGAAAACAAGATATTGTGTCACCAGAATGCTCTCTGCTTACATGTTGTGTGTTATCCAGCCCCCAAAGTTAATCAATACTGGTACCCATAGTTCGGTGTTTGCAATGGCAGGACATATCTGTATGCTTCAAGAGGAAGGTTACAAAGTAGGAAAACACAGGGAGAGAATAGCGAAGGCCAGAAGATAAGATATGGCGAGAGGAGAATACTAAAGGCTAACAGATAGTTGATACGGGGATTAGGTAGTCCAGACAAGGATTAGTTAGGCCGGCTGGTGTCTGAGATTGGTTTAAGGACAAGGACGGAGGGGGTTTTTGACACGTTGCAGTCCAAAAGGGCAGAGACACTTCGCTCATCGAGCAGCCTGTGTAAAGGCAACACAAAACTGGCGGTGACTGTAAGATGGGGTCAAAATTAAAGAACCTCACACTGAGTTAGTGTACCCTTGTTGATTTGAAGGTGTGGTCCTTGGGATTGGTGCGAGTAGAGGTGACGGGTATCCTGGGTTTTGGTGAGGGGCGATGTCAATTACCCAAGCATTAAAAGTATGATATTCTGCTAATACTCTCTGGGCGACTGTAGATGTTGTCCATGTGGCCTTGGTGTTCTCTGGCATTGAGAGGTTTGCGGGGCGAATGATCTCTATTGAGAATAAATCAGTTGAGGTTAGGTCAGCAAGGGTTGGGATTGCTTGCAGCAGCCTTAGGATGTTCCCTCTGTTCAGAGTATCCTGATGCCCTCTAGAAATGTACAAACCATAGTTTGCTTCCCGCTGCATAATGCTCTGTGGTTGTGTTGGTTGGGATGGTTCGTTGACAAACTCCCCTGTTCCGTGTTGACGGATAAAGTGAGTTGCTTTCTTTGGGTGGATTATCGCCCCCTTGCCAGGTGATCTCGATGTTACTATCTCAGGATTTGTCTCACTTGTGATCGTCCTGGGGTATGCCAGCTCGGGGGAGTGCAAGGGGTTCCGTTCTGTCTGGACGCTGTACTGCTGGCTCTAGCATTCATTGATGAGTAGAGCCGAATGTCCAGTGGTGTGCACCGTATCTCTTTGTGGCCCGGTTTTGTTGCCCGAGTAGTCATTGCCGAGCCCATTACTTGAAGCCTTGTTTGTCTCCATGTCCTTTGTAGCTGCTGGCGCTGGTGCTGGTATCTGTCTCTCCGTTGCTGCTGGCGACCGAGTCTGCTCTCGGGTGGTGGGAGTAGCAGGGGGCTCTAGGCTAAGATCTTGACCATGGGGCAGATGTTGACTGCTGCTGTGCAAAGCCTTCTCGCATGATGCCTTCTCACTTGATATCGGTGCTCCGTCTTCGTCCTTATTTTCGGTACGTGATTGTCCGATGTTTTGTGAGGGAAGGGAGACTCCTTGGTCACGTTGGTTATCAAGTTGGTTGTTGGGAATCGGCCGGTCGCTATTTTCGGTGCTTAGAGCCCATGGCTGGGTGTCTGCGTTTGTGCGTTGTCCATAGAAGATGCGGAAAAGTGGTGTGGGGTCTGATAAAGTTTTCCGATTGCGCCCTTTCCTTTTCTGCTGGCGGCGTTGCTTCGAATTGAGCTTCGGGCGTGAACTTCTTCCTGAGGCGCCTTGGGCGATGCTCCAAGCAATCCTGTGGTCCAGGCGGTTTCCTTGGTGTCTGAGGCCGCCTGCTGGCTGTGTTGGCATGACTCCAGGTTGTTCAAGTTGTTTTGCTGCCTCTGGATCGCCCCGGTGGCTATGTTGCTTCCTGTTGGCGGCGCACTTGTGGGAGCTGTAGCTATGCTCATGTCCTTTAACATGCTACATAGCATTGATAGAAGAGTGGATAGTTTGTCAACTATGACGCTGCAGCCGCAGTTGGTTTGGACCTCAGATTGAGCTCTCTTTATAAGACCGTTGAGATCCCCCAGTTTCTCATCAATGCCTGCGGTATACAGTGCCAGTGTGTTTAAGAGGGTGAGCTGGATATCCATCTTGTCAGATTGATATTGGAGCGCCTCAACAGCCAGTTGCATGGTGTTTAGGAGGGAGACCCAGGTGCTGCCGGCTTGTTCTTCAGAGGTTACGTTCCCCTCGGGCTCATCCTCCTTCGCCTCCCTAGTCGTTTGGCTGCAGTGGTATGAATGCGCTTTGTTCTCCTTGGTCGGAGGTGCCGTATGTTGCTGATTGGGCGAGTATGCAGCTAGCATGTCTTCCCATTCTTGAGTGTTCAGGTAGGAGAGGATCACCCTCCCTTCCTCCTGATGGGCTAGATCGTCCGGCTCTCCTAACCCTTTCCCTCCAGGCGGCCTGCCTGGGTGGGTTGTCGGCCAGGCTGTTGCAGGCGTTTATGCAATTGTGTTAGGAGGCTGCGGTGTTGTTACCAGTGTGGTGTTACTGCCGAACGATGGTGAGATGGGGCTGGTGTGGGGTCCGGATTTTGCCTGATGGTTCTGTGTACTCCTCTCAGAGCATTTAAGTCCTATGATGCTGTTCTCGTTTTGCGGCAGAGTGGAGCCGGCCTCTTGACCCATCTCTGACTGCATTTTCTGTGTGCTTCTTGCGATGCATTCTGTTCCTATAACTGTGTCTGTGTGAGGTTGGTTATAGCCGAGTCCTTCTTGTGTAGGCCCCACTGGGCCGGCTGTTTTCAGAGTCGGAGTTGAGCGTGGTGAGCACCCAGGTTGTACCTGTCCCCCCTCTGTGGCCGATGGTGAAGCCAGATCAACCGCTAGGTCCATTGCTGGGAGAGTTATGGCTTGGAGCTTATTTTGGTCTTGTTGTGGTGCTGAATTTTGATTGATTAGTGGCGAGGCTCGTGGTTGCCCTAATTGCCCAGTTGGAAGCAGATTCTGTTTCACTGATTCCAGCATGGTGATTGAGGTCCCAGGCTGTTTGGAACAAGGTTGGCAGCATGAGACTAGAGCCGTTGTGCTTGGTGTCGATGTCGAGACAAGTGTATTTTCCAGTGAGTTGCAGTGTGATAGTGGAAGTGGGCTAGCCGGGTCTTCAGTGCATGGACGGGCCTCTTCCTGCGGCAGTGGAAGGAGTGATAGGAGCTGTGGTTGTAAAGGTAGAATAGGGGTTTGCAGGCCCTGGAGGATGGAATTGCTTGAATAAAGAACGGAGTCTGCGTCATTAAGAGAGCTGAATTTCGTGTAAAGTTGTGGCTGAGTTGAATAAGTTGAGAGAATGTAATGGCTTGAACTGCTTAGAGACGCTGTATCTTTTGAATCCGAGTCAGTTGCAATTAGTGAGGAGTGGGCGCTGTGCAGAGCTGTGGGACATGTCCTTTGTCTCTTTCCTTTTTTCCCCTCTGGCCTGGGGGGAATGGCCACCCTGGTTCACCCTGACCTCATTTGTGGCCTGGTGCGTAGTGCTGGGGATTATAGCCTTGCAGTGAGATTCGACGGGCGGTGCTGCCAGACAGGCCCTAGGCTTTCTGGGGCCCTGGTGCTCGGTGCGCAGTGCTTTGTGCTTTACGCTTGGAATGGCCCCCGGGGGGTGGGGAGGACAGCGGGCCGCTGCTAAGTGGCGATCCCTGCGTTGGTGGAGGCTCTGGTGTTCTATCGATAACCGTACCCCGTCTGGCTGTGTACCCCCTACGCGTTACCCTCGCTTTGCGCATTTCGGTGGATGTTGGGTGCGCAGGCGCATTATCCGCACCCCGTCTGGCTGTGTACCCCCTGCACGTTTCCCTCGCTTTGCGCAGCGTGTTTCACTTTTTTTCCTGTTGTTTGAAGGTGAGTTGTAATGAGATTGTACTGTATTGTTGGTGTAAGGTTTATCGTGCGGCCTCTTTAGCAGGGCCGCCTGCATCTGCTGTGCCCTTGTGGCTCCGAGCACCCCCCATACACTTTGGCCACGAAGCTGCGCCCTCTTCTATTCCCTCTCCTTCTGTCTTTTTGCTCCTCATTTACCAAAAACCGTGACTTATATAAACGGTTCTGACCCTGTCTTTCCTCCCTTCATTTCTTTGTTCCCCTTTCAAATGGATCCAAAAATTGAAAACCTCTCTTTCTATTACACTTTGGCCACGAGGCCTGTTTTCACCACCGCACCACTTCTGCCATGTTTCATTTCTTTGTTCCCATTGTCTAAGTGGTCGGATCGGCAGGACACGGCGTGCCCCTATTTTTTTCATTAAATAGAATGCGCTATCCTGTCACTTAATGCATCTAACTGCGCTCACCACCTGCTTGTCAGTAGGCCGTCGTAGCTGTAGGCCTCTGAGGCTGGGCAGGGAGTCAAGTAGCTCGCAAGCCCCTTCGAGTGTGTGGAAGCACTCCCATCGACCCGGAGAGCAGACCCGTGCGCTGATGGCGTGGGAGCACCATGTTCGCGGGTAGCCTCCCCAGAGCGGTGTGAAGATGTGGGCACTTCAGTGGAAGGCGTCTCCTAGTGCCTTGGCGCTGCGTGGTTGCTGACGTGGCGAAGCAGGAGGCGGTAAGCTGAGGGGATGGCAGGTAAGGTTCGACGGCAAAGTGTGCTGGGGAGAGGGGCTCGTCGGGCCCTGCATGTCGCCATTGTAGTGTCTGCAAGGATGTTGGTGCGTGGGTGACCCAAATGATCGCAGTACCCCAGGTGTGCTTTTTAATCCCCGCTACGCTCGGCTGCGGGGTCTTTTTATTCACAAACCTTACGTAGCTCTGACCATAACACTGCCTCGTGCCAACAGGTGAAATTGGTGTCCTCCCCAGTGCCCCCTAGTCCAGTCTGACACCCCCCACCCCCTCACAACACTACAGGGCTAATCCTAAACTCCCCATTCAAATGGACATATCACTCTTTCGCCACCTCCTCCTCTTTTTTTAATTTTTTTTTAAATGCCTCCTAGAAAGGCAGAAATAGGTAAGGCCTATAGATAAGACTCAGCCGTTCGATGACGGGCGGAGAGGGCTGAGAAGGAAAATGACTGTCTTTTCCTTCTTGCCCAGATCAAACAAGGACAGTCTCCACTTCTGCTCTGCCGCTGGCAGCTGCCCCCTCTCTTTCTCCCTCACCCTTATTCACTCTCTTTCTGTCTCGCTCCTCACTTAGTGAAAAACACCGACTCTTACCCTAAATATTCTCTCCATTCGTTCCCCTGTGAAATGGACCCCAAAAAGAAAAAGATTTTGCTGGAAATGTTGTCTTTTTTATGACATTTTTTAATTCCAAAGTGCAGCCTCGAGACGGAGAGAATAAAAAGGTTCAAAATATAAATAATTAAATAAAGCAAGCCAGAATGGTCGCAAAGTGGTCGTAGATTGGTTTTATTCACACCCAAACACATTAGCGCCACTTTACAGAGTTTGCAAGTGAAGCTCTACTTTTGTTTTCTGGTCTTTTTGTGTCAAGATTTCGCGAACGGAACACGGCGGGCGGCACTGAAATTAGGGAGGCTTATCATAGCCCTCGAAGCCTTACTAAAACCTTCAAGCGAATACTGCCAAACCAGACTCCTGAGACAGAATAACACGAGAGGACACCTTATGCAAGTGAATCTTTTCTGAAAGAACGATCTATTCTTTGGCGTTTGACATCCACCATATGTCCCTTAATATTTGACATACATGGCACTGGTGCTCCTTGTGTCCCTGTGAGCATTATCTAACTTTTGGACTACCGTTTTTGGAATTTTTAAGCCTTGAAGAAGTTACTAACGTAACGAAACACATGTCGGCTGTTTCCATCAAAGACTACGTAAAGGCTATATGAACAGAACCTCCGGGAAATCTCAAACAAAAAACAATATTTGTAACTGTTGATTATTTTTCTTGTATTATAACATATGAGATCACCACAATTAGTAATGAAATAATACCAGTGCATTAAAAAATATTTCGTTTTTGCTCAAAAAGACTTATTGGATTATTTGCCTGTGAAATACTATATAGATATCTAAACATACGGGTTACACTATTCAACTGTAGTGTTTTATAAACTTGAAGAGTGCTGAGGTAAATTTGTGTTACATAAACCGTGGAGTGAGACAGGGGTGCATCTTAGCGCCCACCCTGTTCTCGCTATTTATTGATGGGGTAGTAGGCTTTCTTGACAGGGATGGGTGTGATGCCCCAAAAGTCGGGAAGACCAGAGCGCCTGTTCTATTCTTCGCCGACGACACATTAATATCAAAATCTCCACAAGGGCTCCAACAGCTGCAAAATGATTTTAAACACTTTTGTGATGAGCGTGGTTTGGAGCTCAATGATGAAAAAACGAAGTACATGATATTTGCCAAGGGTACTTCGAAGCCATCCAAGAGACGTATGTATGTAGGGGACAGTACTATAGAATTAGTCTCTGTTTTTGATTATTTGGGGATTCGCTTAACCCCAAACTTATGTTGGCACCCCATATAGAGAAAATGCATTTGTACCTAATTCAACAGACTGCCTACATAAATAAGATTCATAGAAACACGTTGTCCAGGAAAGTGGCTCCAGCATTAGAAATATATAATACTAAAGCCTTAGAAGCAGTTTTGTATGGAGTAGAACTATGGGGTAGTGGGAACAAAGAATGTCTTACCGCCACCGAACATCGTTTCAAAAGATCCCTCCTTAATCTACCAGCTAGCACTCCCCTGAACCCTATTTCTTTTGATCTGGCCCAAATAAAATTAGTTCACAAGCTGAACTACAAGAACGTACTGTTTTGGCATCGTCTATGGATGATCGAGGAGCTTGCCCCTATCAAGTGGCTATCAGGGATCTTTTGACACAGCCCAAGATAAATTTAATTCCCTGGTTTAGCACCCTGAGAGAACTATTGAGGAAATTGGGGATGGAGGAATATTGGTTAAAACCGGATTAGCTGTGCTCGATTACGAAGAGTAGGATAAAAGCTATTTATTGGGAGTTTATCCTGGCGAAGGGCGTGCCAAACTCTAAGGCTCCCTGACCAAGGACTTTATGAATTTTAACCCCTCCCACTCTTTGAGGAAACAATCGATGAAATTGTTCCACCACTCGCACGTGAACTGTTCCTCCAATTCAGATACAAGACCCATCCTCCCAAATTGTTTTGTAGCAAATGGCGAACCAATGTATCTTCCGATAAATGTCCAGCCTGTAAAGGAGGCCCTGAATCCCTAGTCCATTTTTTTTTTCCCGCTCTACGAATCCTTGAGGGCTAAGTGGACTATTTCCCTGTGTAGGCTTATCGGTCCTGGTCACTATTTAGATGTGCTTATAATTCTTACTACAGACACCTGTAGAGTAATAGTCTTGGGCTTAGCAAAAATTTTGTTAGCTTTATGGATCAGACGCATGTATAATAATTTTTATATTGTAGCATTTTAATTGTATATATAGAAGATATGTGTTTCATATGGTTCTCACTCTTTTACAATATTTTGAATGTTTCATAGAATTTCTTTTTATCTTTTGGTTTCTTTATATTCATCCAGGCGTCTGTCATTTATCCTCAAATGTATTTGGCTGTGATGTACTTTTAAGATCTTTGCAAATCGAAAAAGTTTTTTGATGATGATGATGAAAAAGAACAGCTGATTAGACAAACGTAGAAAGGCAGAAAGAACAAGTTCCTTACCTTATGTAACACCTTATCTGGTAGAGACTATATCTAGCAGCTGATTCCTTACCTTTGAATTTCCCAAGGGTCAGACTGGATCCAAAAGATTTTTCGAGCAGTACCCCTGCACATCGATAGGTGGTGTTGATCGGCTCCGTGTCCACATGGTCTGCGCTGGAGTGACATCACGGTACCTATATAGGCACCATCCAGGCGTGCTGACGTCAGTTACTTTTTCACAACGTTCCACACCAGAAGCGCGGAGCCATGACGTGCACTGACACTGGTGTGGCGAAACTAGGGCCCTCAAAGGGATCAGCCATGACGCTAGCAATGTGTCCACAGAGCATAAAGAATGGGTGAGTCGGTAAGGAATGTGCGGGTAAATATAGTCTCTACCAGATAAGACGTTACCAAAGGTAAGTAACTTGTTCATCTGACAGACTTCTAGCCGCAGATTCCTTACCTTTGAAAAGATACCCAAGCAATACCATCCCTGGAGGAGGGTTTGCAGACAAATTTAAACTAGGAAGTCCTGCAGGACCAAACAGGCGAAGTGCCCATCCCTGCGGACCAGACTGTCCAGGCAATAACATTTTGTAAGCGTGTCTGACAGATATCCGGGGCCAGAACTGGTGGAATGAGCTTGTAAGCCCTCAGGAGGCTGCTTCTTTGACACTGCGTAGCATATCTTGATGCAGAGTATGACCCTTCGAGAGATGGTACGCTTCTGAACCGCCTGACTTTTCTTTGTGCCAACATAACCCAAGAAGAGTAGGTGGTCCAACCAGTCCTCTCGTGTGCGGCTAAGGTAGGACAACAATGCTCTATATGGGTCCAGACGGTGGAGTCGCTCTTCTTCTTTGGAGGAACATGGAGAAGCACAGAAAGTGGGCATGGTGAAAGATTGGCCCACATGAAATGGTGTGACCACTTTTGGCAAGAAAGAGGCCTTTGTGCGAAGCACCCATTTGTTAGGGTAAACCGAGAAAAAGGGAGGCTTAGATGACAGAGCCTGCAGCTTACTTGCCCTCCGGGTAGATGTAATTGCCACGAAGAAGGATGTTTTAATCGTGGAGGGGACAGTTGTGAAGCGGCTCGAAAGGAGTACACATCAAGAATGTGAGGACCAAATTACGGTCCCACTGAGGCATACTAAAAGGAGAAGGGGGAAACATGTACAAGGACGTTCAAAAATCTATTTACAGTAGGGGACTTAAGTAAAGAGGGTTAGTCAGGCAGCTGCAAGAAGGCAGACAGAGCAGAAAGATAACTTCAGAGTGCCTAAAGCAGAGCCCTGCTGGACAAGGGTAAGAATAAAAAGCAAAATATCAGAAAGGGAGCAAAAAGTGGCTCAATGGACTTTTATGTACAATATGATACAAATAACTTGCAACGGCAGGCGTATACCGTCTTGGCGGAGGGAAGCCTGGCTGCCAGAATGACATTGCAGACTTTGGGAGGAAGGTCGAAAGCTATCAACTGCCGTCACTCAATCTCCACGAAAGAAGGCAGAGTTGACAGGTTCGGGTGGAGACCATCCTCTGCTACTGCGAAGGAAGATTCTCCCGAAGGTCCACGGTGCCCTGTTTTTTGCAGTACCACATGGCGGTGGTGTTGTCCGTGAACACTTGTACCAACCTTCCCTTGATGGAGGGTAGAAAGGCTTTCAATGCTAATCGGATCACTTGGAGCTCTTACAGGTTGATGTGGAGCCTGGATTCCACCGGAGACCACAGTCCGCTAATCTCCACCTCTCCCAGATGGCAGCCTCATCCCAGGGAGTGACGCATCTGTCACTACTGGGCGATCTGGTTGGGAAAGGGAGCGGGACCTGCCTATGACTCAATCGCGGTTCGTTAGCCACCGTTGCAGAGCATTTGCAGCTCCTTCTGAGATCTTGACCAGATCAGAGAGATCGCTCTGATGCTGCACCCACTAGAACTCAAGAGGGCTGGTCAGACAAGGAACCTCAGGAGCTCCAGCACCCTACTACTCATCCCTATGAAAACACGCAAACAAAAAACTGCCGCACGGTCCTTCGCCGGAAACGTGCCCAAAATCTGGAACGCCATCCCAGTCGGTATCAGGACTATCTCGTCCTTCCCAAAATTCAAAAAACACCTAAAAGTCCTTTTCCTCAACCGCTCCCTCCCAAATGGATAGCCGCCATCTAAACGCAAATCCCTGCTCGTCGTCTCTCCCAGACATTGTAGCTCTAAGACTTACCTCCTCCCTGCTATTTGACCCCTAACGCCCCCCCCCCCCCCCAAGTGGTTCAACCCCAAGACAACGTGCACTCTATGAGGTTATCTCAGGACTCACGGACTACCTCAATGCTGCTCAGCACACTTGGACTTCCGAACCTATATGTAGACTACTGCTTTATTGTATGTATCTTGCTCAAAAACTGTTGTGAAGCACTCCGATACCCTCGGGTCAGGCTAGCGCTATATAAAACTCCTTAATAAAATAAATAAAAAATAAAATAAACTTCAGGTCCTACTGCAGAGCCAGCATATGCCATCTGGCATGTGTGACCAGAAGAATGCAGGAGGCCATAAGGCCAAGCAGCCTCAGAGTCAGTCTCACCAAAATCAAGGATAGAGTCTGAAACATCTGTATCATAGCCTGAATATCCTGGACTCGCCGCTCAGGAGGATAAGCCAGAAACTGCACTGTGTCCAGAACTGTTATGTTTCATAGGGTACCCCAATATAGGCCTGAATAGTATCCTGACCCTTCACCTACATTTACCGTACCATTACACTACATAACAGGTTTTGGTATTGACCTTTTACCTAGTTAAGCACTGCATAAAATGTCATGTGGTTTTCCCCGAAAACTAGCCTCATTAATTATGCATGATGATTCTCAGAATCACAGCAGGATTACTATCTTCTGCATAAAAACTATGGATAAGGATCATCCCTTCCGTCATCCTCGACCGACATGACTCAGCTAGGTAGAATCCCCTAGGGGGACCTTTGGGTATTTATACACCATATCTTCGCCAAGCAAGTCGAGGAGAAAGACTTCCATGCCGACACACTGACGCAAGACGATGAGGTTCCTGCACGCAGACACTCCAGCTCGCAGTGGTCTGACATTCCTCGCGGGGTGTCCATCTCGAGACCATGATGGGATCTCACAGTCTCTCACTTCAGGTAATGGGGTTGGCTTCAGCCTAGGGGGATTCTTGGCTCTACACCTACATACATGCTAGGTACACTTAGGTACATCTAGTTAGGGTTGCATCGTAGGAGTACACATTGTTACTGTCATGTATTTATATGCTTGCATATATTCATTGTTTTTAGCACTATGGGAGAAATCTACCATCCATTTACTCTGTTGGTGCTTATAATCATTTATATCCGTTTCTGTCTTATGGTTGTTTCAGCAAACCTATTTTACACTAGAATGACGCTGGTTCAATAAATGCTTATTGAAAACGTCCCCACCGTTTATTTCTGTGTATCTCTCTGAGACAAAGTGAGCAAGAGTGACTGAGTGAAAAGTACTTTACTGTTTCCACGATCCCTGATGGGACAGAGTTGTCATGTTCGATAGTTGCCAAGAACTATTCTCTCCTTGGTAAGAGGAGTCTACAGTGTCACTGTTAGCTAGCTGGTATACAGGCGAACAAACCCGATGGGGGTGTCTGGAATCAGTCTGGATACCAATCCCACAGTCTATGTTGTCTAAACGCGCAGATCCTATAAAGGTTTAGAGGAACTACACATCATGGCGCCCAACGTGGGTTTGGTACTTATTTAATGGTCAAATCGGAGTAGTTCAGTAGTGCTTTTCTCAGAGACCCCTACTCACATATACCCAGAGACGTCTAGAGTGGGAAGGGAAAATCCGCCACAGCTGAGTAGGCATATCCTATGTATTGGCTGAAGGTTTATTCAAGCTTGAAGGACAAATAGTTCCTATTGTGCATAAAACCTTATCTCAGTTTCCTTGAAACATTTTTCAACAATGGCTGACGAAGATCTCGTTGCCCCAGTAGAGGAAGGAGAACAAGAAGGTGAAATAAACATTTCAGAAAATGTCAGAACTGCCCTCACTTTAAAACTAGCGGACTATGGAGTCACAGCAAGGGGTGGGACAGTAACAATCGTGATTGAGGCACACAAATCAAATAGAACCGAGATTTTCTATTCATGGGTTAAATTCCCACAAGCAGATGCACGCACAAAAACATTTCATTCTTACACTCAGGATGAAACTCCAGAGGAATACTGTCCATATGAGGACATTGAAATTCCGCTCACCTACCAGGAGCACATAAACTGGTTTAAAGGCACCCTCCCACACACAAAAGATAAAGTAAGACTCAGTCCGCTCTGCAGAGACGGAGCGACCTCGCCGGTGCTAGCGGCTTATACACCGCACCCAGACATTGACACAATGCCAGTAGCAGACTTACGTCCCCTACATAAAGAAATAATAAAACTTTACAGAAACCTGTCACAGTTCGTCATGAGAACACTCACACTTCAACCAACAAGGGCTACACCAGCAGGACAACTTCAGGGATCTATAACTCCACAAACGCTACACGTAGTTATGGGTAAAAGGCCCACTAGATGTGAGCAAATGCCATTCTGGATAGCTCCGGAAATAACACAGCTAGAGGCAGTGTTTCCACACACAAGCCCTAAAGAAAAACACAGAATGCTAACAATCTGCTTGCCAATAGGGATATCTCCCCAGATAGAGGATTGTACCTCTTGGGGTACAGTTTTCGCTGCCATATATACCAGAACTCATGGTATCCCTTCAATAGCAGTAATACCAGATGTATTAAGACAAATACAGAATGAGTATGGAACAGAATCTGCTCTGAACTTAGGGATGAAATTGTTAGGAAATTTTGCCCAGGTATCAACTATAATATTAGCAAACATAAAAGTGGAGGCAGCAGCAGTGGTAATATGCCAACGCCTGAGGGATTTCACTCCTTTACAACGGGAGCATGAATGACCTAAAATTATGGAGGACACATATGCCGAATTAGGCAGAGACAGTCTGGGAGCTAGGGCAACAAAACCTCAACTAATTGGTGGTCCTGAGAAGGATAACACAAAGCAAGCACCTGATTCTTCCAAGAAGAAATGGGACAATAAAAAACAAAAGAATAGAGAGAATAGATCACAATCCAGGGGTGGGTCGCCTCAACAGGAGCCCTCAGAAAGGAGGTACAACCTTAGGAATCGTGCTAACATTACAAAACCTGATAGGTATCAGGATACTGATACACGTTCCTTTCAGGGTTCATCAAAAAACTCCAAGAGGGAAGGACGGTCAGAACACATTCAAGAAGAACGGACAAAGTCCAGAGAGAGACAGCGTACTTCGGACTATAATCAGACCCCCCAGGATATTGCGGCATGGATTAGCAAATTTAGCGGCACAAATATGGAAATTTAGCGGCACAAATATGGAAATTTAGCGGCATTTTTGCGGCACTTTATTTTACTCATAATCATTCATTTTCAGCCTGAAATCAATGGAAACTGTTTTAGCAGAGTATCCCACTTTGCAATAGGCATGTTTAAAGTATCTGCAGCCCTACAAAAGCACAGCTCCAGTCCTAACCTCGTGGGAGGAAGCTGTATTTCTCCCTGGGATGTTCTAGTGCCCAAGTATGCACCCCTGCCGGGGCACCGCTGCCTCCCGGATCTGTGAGGCAGTACACCTCTTCCTCAGGCACCCTAGGGCGCAGGATCGTAGTGGCTGATCCAATATGTTTGGGCCATCACTTCTTAAGAACTGGATAGCAATGGGTATCAATTATTTTGAGCTCTTATGTTTTATTGCAAAAGAGAAACAGCAATATGCAAATCTGTCTTGGCCATGTCCCAAACAAGAATCCTGTCACAAACATAAGTAATGTCCCCACTGCACGGGAACACAAGCAACCTTATAAATTCCTGCTGGATAAGAAGTGTATGCTGAAGCATTTCCATTCAATAATATTTCGATTTAATGCAGAGACAGAATCACTATTCCTGTCCGAATAGTGGGTTACTATAGGTAATCTGTTCTTTCCACAACTACTCCCATTACAGTGTATATTATGTGGGTTTAATTAGTAAATGTAGCTTACTGAAATCTCGTTCCTAGTAACCATGTTTACACAAGTTCTATAGATTTAGAACCTCTTCCTCCATGTAAATTACTATAATAATATAGCGGTTTCTTTTTGCCCATAGCACTAAGACACCATCAAAGAGTCTGGCTGCGGCCTAGAATGGCCTGGCCCACCAGTCTGCTCGTTTACTGTCTACACGTTGCAGACTGGACTTTTATGCTTTCCAGCGTCACCCATGTTAACCTGCTCATTGCAAGCACCAGTGACATCCACATGGGTCGAATAACAGTGTGAAGCAGCCTATGCCACTCAGCGGAGCATCTTCTGGCGGGAGGAGCTCTGCTCAATGTGTTTGTACCATGCAATTGGCAGTGCACATGTAGCATACAGCATTACACATGTTTATCTCTAGCGAGTCAGCTTTGTGAAATAATGGCTCACGCATAAAATGGGCTTTATTATACCAGGCATTATTTAAATTTCATTAGTGAAATGTACGTGTGGATGGTTATTTTTTGATTTGGTACGGATTGTATTCCAGCAGCAAATTGGGGGATTGCGCCTCACAGATGGGAAACCCCTTCAGAGAAAAGCATCACAGGGAAAATACTGACCGCAAAACAACATACTTTGTTTGCCATTGATTTTGGGTGCAAAGCTCTCGTAAATTCATCAAGGAGATGGAAATCAGCGTTTGCTCTGCTGAAATAGCGAGCAGGGAAAACAAAAAAAACGGCAAGTACTGGGGAAATCTCCCTCAAAATGGTTAATTAAAGCACTAAATAGGCAATTTCCCGTTTCGATGGAATAACATGCAAAGAGCATCAACGTTTTTGCATGTGAAATTATCACACAGAACCAGTGAAAAATGTGGAACAGTCCCACAGAACTTCACTACGACATGAATGCGCGCTTTGGCAATGATAGTAAAGAAGCAGAACTGATCTTCAGTAGCTCCGAGACAGGCTGACTGCCTCTGCGTCTGGTGTGCTTGCCATACACGCCTTGCCAAGTGCATGCTGCTCTCGATGCCTTACCTCCTTTCGCCTTCGAGTCTACCTTAAGCAGTTTCTCTTTGCTCCTGGGACCTGTCCTCTTTCAGCCTAGTGAAGGTTCCTGTTGTGGTTCTCTCCTCTGTGGTTAGCAGGAAAAAAACATCGCATTTTCCGAATTTCGCGGGCAGTTTTGTAAAAATCGCGGCCTTTTTACAAAACTGCCGATTTCGCGATTTTTTTGCAATTCGCGAAATCGCGAAATCCTGGAGGGTCTGTATAATATCAAAAAAGAAGATAAACAAAAATCAAAACCTCAATTTAAAAAGAAGAAGGTAGCAGGTCTTAAAGTTAGACATGCCCAAAATTCTGAGGACTCAACTTCTGAACGGGGAATGGGCTCTGACGATGCTAGACAGCGCAGCAGAAGTAACAATAGCTCGCCAGAACCTGATGGAATTTCTGGTGGCAGCGGCATTGAATGAACATCACGTGGAGACACCTGATACAAGGGTAAGTGTCCCACACCCGTTATATGAAATAACACTCCAAATGGAGGGAGAAAACTGAAAGGTCTCTTTTGGGAGAACCTGACTTTTGGCTATGACATTCTTTTGGCTGAAAAAGATTTGCTGCCTGAAATTGTTATGGATTGCCCAAAGGCAGAAACAGTAATTTTACTGGCTTTTTCCGACCTCGTTCCAATATACTTAAAACATACATATGCGCAGGAGTGGGCGGTAGCACTTGCTCCAGCATTATATCGCAACCATGGAGGGTGGGATGCTGAGTCACCTCACCATGAAATCCCAGTACTTCAACTCTACAGAGACAATACCCTATTAAACAAGAAGCGAATAAACAGTTCAGGGAGATCTTAGATCAACTTGAATACCAAGGTGTAATAGAAACTTGCACCTCTTCAATAAATAATCCTTTGTTTCCCGTAATGAAACCTGGTAATTCATATTGTCTAGTTTTAGACTACAGACATCTGAACCCATGCACAAAGACATTTGCAGTACAGAACGCAATGAATAACATTGTGTGGAAAAAATACAAAACAACGCTAGATATCTCAAATGGATTTTTCTGCCAAAATATAGCGCCTGAAAGCAGATATTTGACAGCATTCTCAGCACTCGGTTTTCAGCATCAATTCTGTAGACTGCCCCAAGGGTATAAGAATTGCCCCGGGTTGTTCTCAGCTAGGGTAACTGACTTACTTTAAAATTTGAATGAGGAGGCATTGTCCTACGTAGATGACATTTATCTGACGAATGATGATTTAAAGGATCATTTGATCAGGGTGAGCAACATAATTTTGAAGTTCGCATCTGAGGGCTACAAATTCAACTTTAAAAAATCGAAAATAGCCCACCTCAATGTCCTATTTTTGGGATATGATTTATCAAGAAGGGAAAAATCCTAGCAGCTAACTTTTTAGAAAAATGCACGCTGCTCTAACCTCCAAAAACTCTGAAAAACTTACAATTCATATTGGGATTCCTAAATTTTGGCAGAAAATACATTTTGGATTACGCAGAAAAAGTAAAACCATTCTACGATTTAATTAGACCTGATTTTTCAATTAGACATTGGGCACAGGAACACACAGATATACTTCGTTCCTTACAAGCTGACATGATGGCTTCAAAACACCTACACACACGTGTAAATACCACAAATTTGGTGATTCGTGTAATTGCGGGTCAATCAGGGTACACTTACCTAACCTTCAATGAAGGCGAAACAGTACCCATAGCATACAAATCACACTTGTACACAAACACTGAAATGAGTTTTGCTTCAACAGAGAAAATTCTGACAGCAGTACAGACTGCTGTAGTGAGAAAAAGAGCTCTGGCTCAGGGGAAATGAATAATTGTCGTAACTCCAGTACCGGCCTTAGAGGCTGTTACAAAGGCAAGCGTTCCAGATGCTAAAGCTTTACATCCGAGATGGATACAATGGGCTAATTCTCTCACTGCAACAGATGTAGACTACAAATTTGATTCTACACTAAAAACACAAGCATTTCTGCAATACGAACAAGAATATCCTCTCCCACATGAAATAATGCCTCTAGATCAGTATGAAAACATTATTTACACTGACGGTTCTGTTCAGCCTGCCATAGGACATAAACAGCAATACAGTGCAGCTTGTGCAATTGTAAAAGGACGTATGCAGGACGGCAAGTTCCATCCTAGCAGTACGAAGACGCGGTCTCTAGGAGATTGCACGGCACAGCTGGCAGAATTAAAAGCACTATTACTGGCACTAATGCAAACTGATCGAGAATTCCCCTCACTTATAGTGAGCGATTCATTTTACTGTGTCAAGTCTTACCATGAATGTCTTCATTACTGGGGTAAATGGGTTTAAAGACTCTAAAGGTTGCACAATAAAGCACAAAATGCTTTGGGAACAAGTGCCAGAGTTGAAAAAAGACTTGCCGAAAGCTCATGAGATACACACGCTGAGTCATCAAAGTGATGGCGTTCACGTTAAAGGGAATTCATTGGCTGATGAAGCTGCAAAAAGGGCAGTACGAACTGCTGCCGTAGCTGCAATCACTCGTTCTCGTTCACGCAAAAACAGCACAGTCTTGCCGAAAGGTTTTCCACTCAAGTACTCCTACAAGTTAGATGGAAAAAATATTCCGCATGCTCAAATTCCAGGAGTGGGGGATAGAAAAATACCAAACATGGATCGCAGGTTAGGTATAAATCTAGCTGCACACGAGGGTCTGGGTTCTGCGCATGCAGGGGTTACTGCGTCAGTTTCATTGCGGAAACAACGCTATTGATGGCCAGGTCTGACCAAACAGACGAAAGCGTTTGTACTCAAGTGCGACATCTGTCAGCAGATGAAGGGTTCGACCATAGCACGCCCACCACAAACACCATTACTAATATCAGACAGACCTCTCGCATGTGTCTATTTGGACCACTGCGGTCCCCTACAATCCGAGAGGGCTTACAAGCACATCTTTGTGACAGTGGATTCATGCTCTAGATTCCTGTTGGTTTGGCTCGGCAGATGCTTGAACTGTTATAAAAGATTTGCGAGTCTTCATAGGGACATACGCAGTTGACACATTACATTCTGACCGTGGCCCCTCGTTTAGCTCTAGGGCTTACAAGGAAGCTATGGGAAGTTTGGGTGTTGCATTGCGATACTCCTCTCCGTACCATCCCGAGGGAACTTCAGTTGTGGAGAGGTAAAACCAGGATTCAAAGCAATCTTTAGCAGTAAGGGTATTAGGTTCGGGTGGTAGTTGGGTCAATCACCTATATGGGGTCCAGAGGGCACTAAATAATATGCCAAGAAGTTCCCTAGGAGGTGTCACCCCTTACGAAGTCCTATTTGAACGAGAATGTGGGTACCTGGAAGTGAAATCAGTAACTGCAACACCTGCCTGGATCCCAAAAGTCGGGGATCTGGGCAGAGAAAAAATTGTGGACAAGAAAGAATTTGTGCCATCATACAGAAAGCCTGTTCCTGTCCTGGCTGTCAAAGGAACAAAAACAGTACTTCTTCCGCCTCTTGCCGGCAAAAAAGAAAAGAGATTTGTCTCAATTGATCTGATCTAACCACACTATGCGGCCGATCCTGAATAGCAGGCCATGTGGGCTCCTGGGTAGCCGCCGCGCTCCTCTCGCTATCATGCAGGAAGTTCAGACAGAAAGACTTATAACATTCAAAGAATCTACAATTCGAAGCAATGGAGTTTCCAACAATGAAATGGAACTCGTTCGTATTGAAATTGAACAACAACAAAATTCAAGTGAAACACAAATTTCAATTCGGCCTACCACCGACATCTACATCAATATGCCTCTACAGGAGACATCTGCCAGTTCATCAAAACTTGCTGAGCTACCAAAGATAGATCGAACTGCATCTGGCTACTTCATCGATTTCTACACATTTTCTCTGGATCCAAGTGAACCCGAGACACAGCCAGATCCAGTTTGACACAAAGAACAATTTCGTGATTTCTACATTTTCTGAAAAAGACATATCAAGTTTCACCATGGCTACAGCTCTGGATATTCACTGGTATACTGTTCCTACTTTTCTTGATAGGTTTAGCAACTGTCTTTTCCTTGATCGTGAATGGACACTATCTCCCAGAACGCTCTGCAGTATCAAAAGTGAACTTGGTACTGAAACCTCATACGTCATCTCATCGTGAGCAAAGAGACTTGTCCTATGTGAACATTACAGCAGTTCCAGTTCCTGACGGAATAGTTTGGGATAGAGTTTCATATGATGTATTTGGTCCCACTAAAGCACAAGTTACTAACTTGTGTAACGATATATCTGTAAGAGACAGTAGTTAGTGACAGATTCCTTACCTTAGAATATCCCCAGGCGTCAGGCTGGATCCGGAAAGTTTTTTGCGTAGCAGTACCCTTGCGCGTCGGTAGGCGGCGTCGTGCGGCTCCGCGTCCGTCGTCGGCGTCGTGATCGCCGGATGACGTCGCGGGCAGTACTTAGGCGCCGCCCCTGCGCGCTGACGTCAGTTCTGTACACGACTTTCCGCGCCAGGAACGCAGAGCCATGCAAGAAGCTGACATAGGTGTCTGAAAAATACTAGGGCCCTGAAAGGGATGTCCTTAACCCTAGAAATCAGTTCGCAGAACGGGGAGGATGGGTGGGGCGGTAAGGAATCTGTCACTAACTACTGTCTCTTACAGATATATCGTTACACAAGTTAGTAACTTGTGCATCTGAAAGAGACACGTTAGTGACAGATTCCTTACCTTAGAATAGATACCCCAGCAATACCAACCCCGGTGGTGGGTCTGCGAACAAAGATCAGACAAGGAAGTCCTGGAGGACAGAACGGCCAAAGAAGCCGTCCCTCCGGACCTGACTGTCAAGGCAGTAATGCTTTGTAAACGTGTGCAGCGAGGCCCACGTAGCTGCCTGACAGATAACCGGCAGCGGAACACCGCGGCCCAAGGCCGTGGTAGCAGCCGTTGCCCTGGTGGAATGGGCACGCAGCCCAACAGGAGGCTCCTTTTTAGCCAAAGAATAGCAGGTCTTGATGCACAAGGTAACCCAGCGGGAGATGGTCCTCTTGTGCACCGCCCGACCTTTTTGGCGCCCACGTAGCCAATAAAGAGCTGGTCATCCACCCGGAAGTGTTTCGTGCGGTCAATATAGAAGGAGAGCGCACGTTTTGGGTCCAGACGGTGGAGCCTCTCTTCCTCTCTGGAAGGATGCGGAGGCGGAAAGAAGGTGGGCAAAGTGATGGTCTGCCCAATGTGGAAAGCAGTAACCACCTTTGGCAAGAAGGACGGACGCGTCCGAAGAACAACCTTGTCTGGATGAACAGACAGAAAGGGAGGTTTGCAAGATAGAGCCTGGAGCTCACTCACCCGCCGAGCGGAGGTGATGGCCACCAGAAAGGCTGTCTTCAGAGTCAGAAGACGAAGAGGACAGTTATGTAGAGGCTCAAAGGGAGCGCACATTAAAAAGGTAAGAACCAAGTTTAAGTCCCACTGAGGCATCACAAACGGAACAGGAGGGAAGAGGTGAGTAATGCCTTTTAAGAACCTGTTAACAACAGGGGACTTGAAAAGGGAGGGCTGATCAGGGAGCCTGAGGAAGGCCGAGATAGCACAAAGATAACCCTTGATGGTACCCAGGGCAGAACCCTGTTGGGCCAGAGAGAGAAGGAACAGAAGGACCTCAGAAAGAGGGGCAGAAAGGGGATCCACAGCCTTTGCTGTGCACCATGCCACAAATTTGTTCCACCTGCAGGCGTATACCACCTTAGTGGAGGGACGCCTGGCTGCCAGAATCACATCACAAACTTCGGGAGGCAAGTCGAAAGGAATCAACTGCCGCCGCTCAATCTCCACGCAAGCAGGTGTAGACTGGACAGGTTCGGGTGGAGGACCGTCCCCTGCTGCTGCGACAGAAGATCCTCCCGAAGAGGCAGACGGATCGGGGGATCTACGCTCATATTGAGTAGCTCGGGATACCAAACTCTTCGAGCCCAGTCCGGAGCCACAAGAATGACTTGGGCCCGGTCGTGCCGAATCTTCTTCAACACTCTGGGTAGAAGTGGTATAGGCGGAAAGGCGTACAATAGACCGCAACTCCACTCGTGACGAAAAGCGTCGCCGAGCGAGTGCCGCCTTGGAAATTCCAACGCGCAGAACTGATGACATTGCGCGTTCTCTTCGGTGGCGAATAGATCTAACCAAGGCTCTCCCCACTGTAGAAAGAGTCCTTGCGCCACTTCCGAGTGAAGACGCCATTCGTGATCCATCATGCACCTGCGGCTGGAGTTCGTCCGCCCTGGCGTTCAGGGAACCTGCCAGGTGTTGAACCACCAGGAACATGCCCTGGTGTTCCAGCCATGTCCAGAGGCGCAGAGCCTCCTGACAAAGGGTCCACGACCCCACCCCGCCTTGTTTGTTGCAGTACCACATGGCAGTGGTGTTGTCTGTGAACACCTGCACTACCTTCCCTTTGACAGAGGGAAGGAATGCCTTGAGTGCAAGTCGGATCGCCCGGAGCTCCAGAATGTTGATATGGAGCCGGGACTCCGCCGGAGACCAGAGGCCTCTGATCTCCGCCTCTCCCATGTGACCGCCCCATCCCAGAAGGGACGCGTCCGTCACAACTGTGTGCTCTGGCTGGGGAAGGGAGAGGGATCTGCCCATGACCCATTGCCGGTTCGAGAGCCACCACTGCAACTGTTTTGCAGTCCCCTCCGAGATCTGGACGTGATCGGACAGGTCGCCCTGGTGCTGCGCCCACTGGAACTTCAGGTCCCACTGCAGAGCCCGCATATGCCATCTGGCATGAGTGACCAGCAGGATGCAGGAGGCCATGAGGCCCAGCAGCCTCAGGGTCATCCGTACCGAAACCCAGGATAAGGGCTGAAAGATCGGAATCATAGCCTGAATATCCCGGACTCGCCGTTCGGGAGGATAGGCCCGAAACTGCGTCGTGTCCAGAACTGCTCCGATGAAAAGGAGCTGTGGAGAAGGAATCAGATGCGACTTTGGCACATTGATGGAGAACCCCAGCGAGTGCAGGAGTTCGGCCGTAGTCTGGAGGTGGGAGACAACTGCCTGGGACGAGCCCGCCTTCAGCAGCCAGTCGTCGAGGTAGGGGAAGACTGAAACCCCTGCCCGGCGCAGATGAGCTGCGACCACCGCCATCACTTTCGTGAACACCCGAGGGGCACTGGTAAGGCCAAAGGGGAGCACGGTGAACTGAAAATGCTCGAGGCCTACCGTGAACCGAAGGTAACGCCGGTGGGCCGGCAGGACGAGGATGTGGAAATAGGCGTCCTGCAAGTCCAACGCTACCAACCAGTCTCCGGGGTCGAGGGCAGTCAAGACCTGAGCTAGGGTGAGCATCTTGAACTTCTCCTTCCGGAGGAAGCGATTGACGTTCCGGAGGTCCAAGATAGGACGCATGTCCTCCTTGTCCCTTTTGGGCACCAGAAAGTAGTGGGAGTAGCAACCACGCCCTACTTCTGGGGTCGGAACATGCTCGATGGCCCTCTTGGCCAAGAGGGCCGTGACTTCCTTCTGTAGAAGCACCAAGTGATCCCCTGACATGCGGTGGAATTGAGGTGGCATGGCTGGGGGGTGGTCTCGAAGGGGAGGGAGTAGCCCCTTCGGACAATGTCCAAGACCCACTTGTCCGAGGTGATGGGACGCCAGTGGTGAAGGTGATGGCGGACCCTGCCCCCGACTGGCGTGCTGTGCACCTGAAAGGAGGGACTAGGAGGGCTTGGAGGCCGCGGACGGGTTGGAGGTGGTGGCCTGACCCGCACGCTGGTTGCCCGAACCGCCACGGCGGTATCCACGTCCTCGGCCACGCGAAGGCGCTTGCTGCGCGGGCCGTTGGCCGGGCTGTGGACGTGACTGGGCGCCCCTTCCGTGGCCACGAAAGGGGCGAAAAGCAGACGTTTGCGGAGGGCGCACAACAGCAAGGCCCAGGGACTTAGCAGTAGCCCGTGAATCCTTGAAACGCTCCAGCGCATGGTCCGCCTTTGAACCAAAGAGACCGACTCCATCAAAGGGCATGTCCATGAGAGTATTCTGGACATCCCCTGAAAAACCAGTGGTTCTCAGCCAGGCGTGGCGACGCAGCGCCACCGTCGTTGCAAGCGATCTGCCCAGCGAGTCGGCGGTATCAAGGCCACAGCGGATGGTATACTTAGCCGCATCACGCCCTTCCGCAATAGCGCGGGTAAGCAGTGTCTGGACCTCCTCAGAACACTGCGGCAAAACATCAGCCACCGAATCCCACAGGGAGTGGGTGTATCGGCCCAAGAGGCAAGCGGTATTAACAGACCGCAAGCCAGCACTGGAGGAAGAGAAAGCCTTCTTCCCAAAGTGATCCAGGCGCTTGGATTCCCTATCCGGAGGGCGGTAGGGAAGGCTGTTTGGGAGGCAGAGGCTTGGACAACCAAGCTCTCAGGGGTGGGGTGTTGGGAGAGAAACAGGGGGTCGCCCGGAGCCGGGCGATGGCGTCGGGCCACGTTCCTATCCACAGGAGCCCCTGTGGTGGGTTTGGACCAGGCACCCAAAAGAACGTCAGTGAGTGCATCGTTGAACGGCAGCACAGGCTCCGAAGAGGAGGCCGCCGGCTGAAGCACTTCAGTCAGGAGGTTAGTCCTGACGGCCACTGTAGGCAACTGGAGATTTAAGGCTCCAGCAGCTCTACGCAACACCGTTGCAAAATTAGCCCCCTCCTCCGTTGCCACGGGAGGAGACAGCATGCCAGAGTCGGGGGAGGTATCCAGCCCACTGGCATCCCCAAGTTCCTCAACCCAGTCCGGGTCAAACTCGCACTGTTGTGTGAGAGGGTCGTCAGACCCCTCCCAGCTCTCCTGGTCCTCCTCAGGTTGAAAAGATGGAGGAGGAGGGACATAAGGGACCCAAGGCCTCATCGGCGCCGGAACCGGCGTCGGGCGACGCCGGTCCGGCTCCATGTCCGGACCCGGGGAGAACCGGGGAACGACGCCGCCCGGAGCCTCGGACGGCGTCGGAAACGGCACCGGGGACATCGGCGTCGGCGGAGGCGTGGTTAGGTCAACCGGCGTCGATGGAGGTTGCGGCACCACCGGAACCGGGGTCGAGGCCGGGGCCGGAGCCGAGGCCGGGACGAAGGCTGGTGGGACAGGCGACGCCGGGACCGGAGTCGACGGCGACGCCGGAGCAACCCCATCTGGGCCCGCGGGGCCCGAAGGCGCACCGGAGGGACCTTGAGGCCCGAAGAGGCGGGCCATGGCCGACAGGAATTTCTGTACTTCGGCCGGAGTCGCCCCCGAACCCGGGAAGGACGGGTAATGCGGGGGCAACTCGACAGGCACGTCCGGGGCCGCGGGGGCGGGGACGGTGCCGACAGGGACCTCAGCCGAGTCGCGCGACCGGCGAGGCGAAGTCTTAGAGCGATGACGCCGCTTAGACTTCTTGTGCTTCGACTTACCGGAGGAGCGCGAAGACTTGGATTCCGACGAACGGCGGGGACTCCGCGTCCGGCCCCTCGACCTCTCCCGGGACCGGGGCTTGCTGCGGCGCGGAGCCGACTGCCGGACTTCAAGGAGCTTTCGAGACCGCTCTCGCAAAGCCTTCGGATGAAGTTTCCGGCAGTCAGGGCACGACTTCGTGTCGTGGCCTCGGCCGAGGCAGAAGAGACACTCGAGGTGGGGGTCCGTGATGGACATCATACGACCACATTCCTCGCAGGGCTTAAAGCCGGGCATCCCTACGACACCTTAGGAGTCGTGAAGACTCGTTGAAGAGAACAGTGAAAAATTTCACAAAAAGATAGTCAAAAAGTGACTAGGGCACTGCTCTTCCCGGATCTGCGCTTACTGGCGCGGAAAAAGAAGAACTGACGTCAGCGCGCAGGGGCGGCGCCTAAGTACTGCCCGCGACGTCATCCGGCGATCACGACGCCGACGACGGACGCGGAGCCGCACGACGCCGCCTACCGACGCGCAAGGGTACTGCTACGCAAAAAACTTTCCGGATCCAGCCTGACGCCTGGGGATATTCTAAGGTAAGGAATCTGTCACTAACGTGTCTCTTTCAGATCATGTGTTCAAAATTTCTTTAAATGATGTCATCACCCCAAGTACATATTCTGACGATTGGGATTTTGAAACTGTTTATAATATGTTGTCTGATTTAGAACTGTCTTGCAGAATTTTCAACAAATGAAATGTTTGATGACTCTTCTGATTTTAACGCAATGTACTGTTATCAACACTATGGTCATCACTTTTTGCATAAAACAAGCGCACCACGACGCGTAATGTTTTCGCATACCACCAATGGGAACATTGCCCAACACCACCGAAAGGTAGTTCACAAACGTTTGCACAAAAGTTTGCTTATTTTTCTGGTTTCAATACTTCAGATCCACGCTCATATTATTATAAGCTTGTACCTACATCTGCACAGAAAATATGCTCAATAGCACAAAACAGATATACTCTGCATCCTTTATTGCCCAACTGTCTGAACAGGGTTTCGGCATATGGAAAGACACAATACACATTAAATCAGTCTGTGGGACTAAAGAATGGCAGGTTCAGGGTACCAAGGCACTATTTAGAGCATTATATTCACTAATAGGTAACTGTTCCTGTAAAAAAGTATCCGGTCATCAACCTATTATGGTTGAGAGCCATAATAGGTTGACGACCGGATACTTTTTTACAGGAACAGTTACCTATTAGTGAATATAACGTATATCTTTGGGAGCACTGGTACTGGACCTATTTCCTTCAAAACTAGCTCCCCGTCCCCCCTCTTTACATTGTGTTACGATTTAGTACGGCAGCCAGCCGTGGGACATTGTGTATCACTATTTTTCTTCTTTATTTCCTTCTTTTATTAGTACTTTTCACCAGCGACACCCCTACATACTTTCTAGTGGGTATCACCCAAGCACAAAAAAATGGACAACCCAGGCCTCAGTTTCGACGACGAGACAGTGGCAGAAATTTTGAGGGCACCCTCACTCCTATCAGGGGACGGTAGCGCAGCTACAGGCAGCAAAAATGATGACTGGAAAGCCCTACCAGCCCTTAGAAAGCAGCAGATTAAAACAGCCCTGCATGGAATAATCATGACAGAGTATCTTAGGGCCAATATAGCCCCCAACGGCCTCTTGGTTACACTGACCCCGAGAATATTTTTAGAAGACCTGACCTTCCGTAAGGAATGGTCTAAGTTAGCATGGAAATGCACACGAGATTGGCTCGTAATAATTATCAACACTGCCAAACGTTTATCAGATGAACTTCTGATCCAGATCACCCTTGCCGAAAGTGGGCTCAAAGCAGGCATCTCTATCTCTGCATTCAAGTCACGACTAGCAGAAATAAATGAGGAAATGAATGACCACAAGGAGTTTCTCACTAAACAGAAGATCACAAAACTCCAAAAAGATGTAAAACGCTTTGACCAAGAAAAAATCTATCCATACACCAAAGATGACTACGTCTTTCAGAACTACGAGATGACATCTGATGAGGGCAGTAGCAACCATTCTAAAAGGTCAGGGTCGACAAGCAGCGACTCCAGCTACGAGGGCAGGAATTTCACTCCACAGTCCAGAGGAGGTCAGAGACAACAACCGCAACCTCTGTTTCAAAACTTCCCATCCCATCCAACCACCAATGCACCCAGGACAGTGGATGGGACCCCACCCAATGTGGAATGTACCACCAGGACACCCCCTTCAGACACCTCAATACCAACAATTTCCGAACCCCCCTTTTTTCAACAGAGGGAGGGGCAGAGGAAGAGGCAGAAGAAGAGGAGGACCCAAGAACGTCCATTGGCAAGACCCGGAACCGATGACCCTAAGGAGCAAGACATCAAAACACTAGTCAATCAATCAATCAATCACAGAATTTGTAGAGCGCACTACTTACCCGCGAGGGTCTCAAGGCGCTGGGGAGAGAGAAGGGGGGGGTGCTGCTACTGGTCAAACAGCCAGGTCTTGAGTAGCCTCCTGAAGGTCAGCAGGTCTTGGGTCTGTCGTAGGCTTAGTGGAAGGGTGTTCCAGGTCTTGGCGGCGAGGTGTGAGAAAGATCTGCCGCCGGTGGTTGTTCTTCGAATGCGAGGGACGGTGGCGAGGAGAGGTCGGCGGAGCGGAGCTGGCGGTTGGGGACGTAGAAGAAGAGTCGTCTGTTGAGGTAGGCTGGGCCAGTCTTGTGGAGTGCCTTGTGTGCGTGGATGAGGAGTTTGAAGGTGATCCTCCTGTCGACGGGGAGCCAGTGCAGGTTCCCCAGGTGGGGGGTGATGTGGCTGTGGCGAGGTACGTCAAGGATCAGGCGTGCGGAGGCGTTTTGTATGCTTTGCAGTCGCTTGATGAGCTTGGCCGGGGCTCCCGCGTAGAGGGCGTTCCCATAGTCAAGTCTGCTACTGACGAGGGCCTGGGTGACTGTTCTTCTTGTGTCTGTTGGGATCCACCTGTAGATCTTGCGAAGCATGAGGAGGGTGTTGAAGCAGGAGGAGGAGACTGCGTTGACTTACTTGGCCATGGAGAGCGTTGAGTCGAGGAGGACTCCCAGGTTGCGTGCGTGGTCGGTGGGTGTCGGGGCTGCTCCCAGCGTCGTTGGCCACCAGGAGTCGTCCCAGGCTGAGGGGTTGGAGCCGAGGATGAGGACCTCCGTCTTGTCCGTGTTCAGCTTTAGTCGGCTGATCTTCATCCAATCGGCGACGGCCTTCATTCCTTCATGGAGATTGGCTTTGGCGGCGAGGGGGTCCTTGGTGAGGGAGAGGATCAGTTGAGTGTCGTCGGCGTAGGAGATAATGTTGAGGTCGTGCTGTCTGGCGATGCGTGCGAGCGGGGCCATGTAGATGTTGAACCAAGTTGGGCTGAGGGAAGATCCCTGGGGTACGCCGCAGATGATCTCGGAGGCTTCGGATCGGAAAGGTGGGAGGCGGACTCTCTGGGTTCTGCCGTCGAGGAAGGAGGTGGTCCATTCCAGGGCCTTGTCTCGGATCCCTGCGTCGTGGAGGCGTGCGCGTAGAGTGCGGTGGCAGACAGTGTCGAAGGCGGCGGAGAGGTCCAGCAGGATGAGGGCTGCGGTCTCACCGTTGTCCAGCAGGGTCCTGATGTCGTCGGTGGCGGCGATGAGGGCAGTCTCAGTGCTGTGGTTGCTGCGGAACCCCGATTGGGATGGGTCCAGGATGCTGTTTTCTTCGAGGTATCGGGTTAGCTGTTTGTTGACGATCTTCTCGATGACCTTGGCTGGGAACGGAAGCAGGGAGATGGGCCGGAAGTTCTTGAGGTCTCTTGGGTCCGCCTTGGGTTTTTGAGTAGGGCGTTGATCTCTGCGTGTTTCCAGCTCTCTGGGAAGGTCGCGGTCTCGAAGGAGAGATTGATAACGTTGCACAGGTGGGGTGCGATGGAGCTGCTGGCTTTGTTGAAGATGTGGTGCGGGAAAGGGTCTGACGGGGAGCCGGAGTGTATTGTGCCCATGGTCTTGATGGTGTCATCGATGTTCACGCTGGCCCAGGCTGGCAAGGGGTCATGGTCGATGGTGTGCGGCGGGTCTGGTGTATCTATCTTGGTGGGGGCTGTCTGGGTGTTGAAGCTGTCGTGGATGTCGGCGATCTTGCGGTGGAAGAAGGTGGCGAGGGAATCGCACAGGGCTTGCAACGGCGGGATGTCGTTGGTGTTGGAGCTGGGGTTGGAGAGTTCCTTCACGATGTTGAAGAGCTCCTTGCTGTTGTGTGCGTTGTTGTCGAGGCGGTCTTTGAAGGAGATTCTCTTGGCGGACCTGATGAAGTGGTGGTGGTTACGGATGGCGTCTTTATGGGCTGCGTGGCTGTCCGGTGTCTTATCACTGTGCCATTTCTTCTCAAGTTTCCGGCAGGTACGCTTGGAAGCTAGGAGTTCCGGGGTGAACCAGCTGGCTCTTTTGGTGGTGTCGCTGTAGGTGAGTTTTTCAGCGGGGCGAGGGTGTTGGCACAGTCGTCTATCCATCGTCTGAGGTTGCAGGCAGCGTCGTCGGTGTTGGATGGGTCGGAGGGAGGGCTGAGAGCGAGGTTTGCCCGTAGTTGGTCTTCGGTGACTTTGCTCCAGCAGCGGCGTGGGATCTGTTGGGTGCGGTGGTGTGTGGTGGGTTTCTGGAAGGTGAAGTGGATGCAGCGGTGGTCGGTCCAGAGGAGTTCCGTGGTGTGGCTGAAGGAGACGTGGGAGCTTGAGGAGAAGACGGGGTCGAGCGTGTGGCCGGCGGAATGTGTCGGTGTTGTGACGAGCTGTCTCAGTCCGAGGTTGGCGAGGTTGTCGATCAGGGTGGTGGAGTTGCTGTCGTTGTTGTTCTCCAGGTGAAAGTCCAGGTCTCCGAGGAGGATGTATTCGGTAGAGGTCAGGGCGTGCGTGCTGATGATAGTAGTGAATTTATCGTCCAGACCCCTGGTCGAGGGCGAATCCAAGCTCATGGAGAAGGGCTTGGGTTTCGTCCCGACCCCCACTGAGGATTCCTTCAGACTTCATCAAGAACTCCACCAATTTTTCCGGAAGGTGAGATTGAAGGCCTACTTTCAAGACAAACCAGATACCCCCATCACTGGGACTGGTCTCAGGAAAAAATCCAAGTTCACACCTACGGCTGCCATGACACCCAACGAGGTACTCACCTTTGAACAAGCCATCTTGAAGGATGTCAAGGATATCACGAGCAAGCGCCCTTTTGACAATATGTCCAGAGAAGAAAGGAATTTACTGAAAACCATCACAGAGGAATCAACCATAATTCTCAAACCAGCCGATGAAGGCAGTGCCATTGTCATCCAGGATGTGGGCACATATGATGCGGAATGTCTCCGCCAACTGTCGGATACCAAATACTACCGGCCTATAGACGAAGACCCCACAGCTCGTCTGACCATCAGGATCAAGAGTATGGTGTCTGAGGCAGAGACAGAAGGATGGATCTCCGCCCAAGAAGCAGGTTTTCTGACCAATGATGACCCCTCGGACCCCTTATTTCTACACATTACCAAAGATCCATAAGGGGACCACCCCACCACCAGGACGTCCCATCGTGTCCGGCATCGGCTCGCTGCTGGAACCACTGAGTAAATTTTGTGACTTCTTCCTCCGCCCTCTAGTCACAAGGACACCAACTTACCTCAGAGACACCACAGAGGTCCTAAATCTCATTGAGAACTTTCCGGAACCAGAATCAATCAACTTCCTAGTGACCTTGGACGTAGAGGCGCTCTATACGAACATCCCCCAGGACTCCACACTGGGAGTATTGGAAACCGTGCTACAAAGTATCGATCCATGGCCCTATGAAACACCCATCTCGTTCATTTATGATTGTGCCTCCATAGCCCTAAAAGAAAACTTCTTTGCCTTTCAAAAGCAGCTGTACCACCAGATACAAGGCACCAGCATGGGGAGCACCTTCGTGCCAAGCCTGGCCTGCTTGTACATGGCCAATTTCGAGGAGAAATTCATCTTAGGAACTAACAATTCACATAGGACCAGCATCCTGATGTGGCGATGATACATCAATGATATCCTCCTTTTCTGGCGAGGGGACGAAGAGCAGTGCAAGACCTTCTGTGAGTGGATTAACACCTTAGACCCCTTTCTGAAGTTCACGGGCACCAGATCACAGCAAAGCATCCCTTTCCTTGATCTCCTCATCTCCCTACAGTATGGAGTGCTATTAACTACAAACTACAGAAAACCCACAGATAGGAATAGCCTGCTGATGTATGAAAGCCACCACCCAAAAGCACTAAAGAACAATCTCCCGGTGGGCCAGTTTCTGCGTCTCCGCAGAAACTGCAACACACTCAACGAGTTTGAGGCTCAATCCAGAACACTGTCCGATAATTTGTCAGAGCGACATTATCCGAAGAAGATCATACGGCAGGCACACAAAAGGGCAAGAAACAATCATAGGGAGGCCCTCCTGGAGGTCAGAGAGAAGTCAGAGACAGAGTCATTGACATGCGTCACCACATTCACTCCCAACTCCAACAGGATTAAAAAAATTATCAAAAAACACTGGAGGATTCTTGATACAGGGAGTTTCACCCCAGGCCCACCTCCCCTTTTCGCGTTCAAACGCACTCAGAACTTAAAAGATATTTTGGTTCAGACACGTCCAAAACTAACAATCCAGAGACAACCCACTCTATGGGCCTTACCACCCGTAGAAGGACACTACCCTTGTGGGACATGTTCCGTCTGTCCCCTGACTAGAACATCAAAACAAATAGACCTAGGTCTGGCCAGACCTTGGCATCAGAAACGCCACACAAACTGCAACACAAAAAACTGCATATACCTCATCACATGTCCCTGCGAGATGAGGTATGTGGGGATGACTACCAGACCGGTAAGAATCCGCATAGGAGAACATAAGAGCACGATTCGCTGTAAAAAAACGAGTACCAGATTACAGAATCATTTTCTGGAGAAAAACCATCCCCCAGATAGCCTCAGGTGGACAATCATAGAATCCAACCCACACTGGGCAAACAATACACTATTCAGGCAAGAACGATTGGTTTTTCGATTGAAAAGTAACATAGGGGGCCTGAATGACGCCATACCATGGGCAGAATTGATGTCTTAAATTATACGACTGGACCAATCACAGTAAGAGACAGCACCATCACAGCTGCCCGTCAGATAGTACATTTACCCTAGCACCATTCCTGTACCATTAGTACCCACCCCTACACGATTATATCCGCGGGGTCAGGATAGAACATCTAGTGTCAGGAACACCCCTTAACAGGTCTAGTACAGCTAAGGGTGCTCTCGTGGAACACCGTACACCACACAGACACATTTTGGACCCACCAGTGTCCTGGAATACCTCAGAGGGGCATGACACATCCTCGCTGTGTTCAACATATGGCTCTATCTTGTAAGTGTCCACCCACTCTTGGAAGTCTAACACTGATATACATAAACCCGAGTCCTCCTTCCAACAGGTTGTATTTCAGCATCAGGGACCATTTAGATACAATTTGGCCCACCATTATACCGGAACTATTTAGAGGGGCCTAAAATATCTTTGCTGTGCTCAGCGCTTGGCACCACCTCGCAAGTGTCCACCCACTCAAGGAAGTCTAATACTGACATACACGAACCCGAGTCTTTCTTCCAACAGGTTGTATTCCAGCATCAGGGACCCCATGAAGTTTACGTTCACATATGCTGGTTACACACCTTTTAAGGCTCATTCGGGATCCTACTGCTCTCTATACTAATTTGCTGTCAGTACAGGGATCGACTTCATGTTGCTTTAGCTGACCTAATGTACACACACATCTTTACGACCTCTCTCCAAGATGGCCGCCACGGCAGCGCGACCTTGTTTGGGCGTACTGCCGTGTCATGATAAACACCCACACCGGCCCTTCCAATTCCAGGAAGTAAACGGCCTATAACTAGGCGGGCTTGGTCTCCACACGCCACCGGCAATCCTGATCGGCAGGCAGGTAACGGGCTGTCAACGGAGAGGGACACTAAGTATGGTCTGGCTGCTCTCCACTACGGACCCAGGTATTTTTTTACTGCACTATGGGCTCGAGACAACATGAGCTGACGTAGCCTCTACCCACTTTCTCGTACTTACAGTTTTCTCTCTTCACGACCGCAGTAGTCGCCGGCGAGGCCAATCCTTACGATTAGAGGGGTAGGCGGCCACTGTTGCTTTGCGATTTTTTTGCTATGTATATAATGAGCGGCGCACTGTGTTGCACTACTATCATCTTCACTGATTAGACACTAAATGAGCGGCGCACTATGTGGCACTGTGATCATATTTACCTGATAGACACATCAGCCTCATTCCGCTCTATGACAGCTATTGCTAACGGACTGCCACGAGCACATAGGCATCCATGCCTATTTTTACTTGATCGTCACTTGACATATGAATCTTACCCTGGGTATTCATTACTGATGCATGCATGTAATAACGAGTCACCTCTGACTGTGCAGATGATGGTGACAAACTGCCTGTGGGAATTTTTATTTTACACTGGCCGCAATTGCGTGCAGGCTTCTGCCACGCATACATATACTAAATCACGATTACTAAGGCATGTTATGTCGAGCATTCTATGTAATCAATGTGGAATGTGAACCACCTTGACAGCATTCTACCTTCAGCGGATGCTCATATAGTTTAAATGTTTTACATATCTGTTTTGTACCTTGTATATCTCATTTTTGTGTCTCCATCAGGTTGGGATTAAGGAATACGACCTTTACGTTCCTTCCAGCGCTAAGACGCACTTGACCTCATTGTAGGTAGGGTGGGATTATAGGGTGTCTTTCCCTGATTCCCACAGTTCTTTTTTCTCTTTTCACGGTCCTGATGAAGCGCACTGGGATCCACTAGGGACCCGCCCGATGCGCGAAACATGTTGACCAAATTGCACTTTTTTATCACTTCTACGGATTGAGAGCAGCGGAAACATACTTGTCCCTCCGCAACATTTGCTTTAAGGAGAGTCTCCTATCCATAGCTTTTTTAACCTTACCTTCCGGACCCTGGAATTAAAATTGTTTTTGGGTACCGTAAGGTAATTTTATCCACTCACACACACTTTTTCACAGGCCCACACACCCGCATGCACAACTGCGGCACCTCCTTTAAAAGATCTCTGACAAAGAGCCGTCTTGCGGGGCCCGTGGGGGACAGCAGCGCCACCCCCACGAGGAGCAAAGCCCGATGATGAAGCATGACACTCGCAAGGGTGTGTGAGGGCACTAATTCCAAATGGAGGAATTCCCCCACCTTCACCTTCACCTAGACCCAACCTAACCTTTATTTGGAGACCACATTGACACTGGCTCTCAACCATAATAGGTTGACGACCGGATACTTTTTTACAGGAACAGTTACCTATTAGTGAATATAACGTATATCTTTGGGAGCACTGGTACTGGACCTATTTCCTTCAAAACTAGCTCCCCGTCCCCCCTCTTTACATTGCGTTACTATTTAGAGCATGCCTCATACCACAACAGATGATTTTCCTGAACGACACTGTGCAACAGACTTCCTGTCTTGGGTTAGCCAAGATTAAGGACTTGAACACACCTCGTATTCCTTCGCTTTCACACTTGGAGGGATGGCAAAACTATACAGAAAATAGTGGGGGTACACTAGACAACATGCATGGCGATTCATATAATTTAACAGACCCCAATTGGACGGGAAGGTTTGTCTGGCCTATCGACACAAATAGGTGTCAGTCAAGATTCAGTGGTACCGCCGAAGGGTTTAGTATCCATAGGCCTGACTTACGCTATGTACAACGAGAACATCCGGGGGTAGTGACATCATCCAGTGTTGGGAAGTTATACCTAGATTGGCTAAGAACCTTGACACTGTCTCAGGTGAAACAACACTTGTCCCTACTGTCAGAAGACATGGATCTCAGGGATTTTGTACAAGGTCCCCGAAAGCCACGTCAGAAACGCTTCTTATACGCTGTTTATAATGAAATTTGGAAAATATCCCAACAGGAAGCTGCGGAGAGATTGCGTGAAATTGACAGAATTAACTTGGAAAAGGCTTTGGCTGTGGTTGACAAAGGCATGACCACACTAACATCCAGAATATATTCACTGGGCAACATTGTATCTTCTGCTATAGATATAATGGAACAGACAAGACGGAGGTCCTCATCCTTGGTTCCAACCCTTCAGCCTGGGACGACTCCTGGTGGCCAACATCACTCGGAACAGCCCCGCCACCCACCGACCACGTACGCAACCTAGGGGTCATCCTCGACCCCACCCTCTCCATGACTAAGCAGGTCAACGCCGTTTCCTCATCCTGCTTCAACATCCTCCGAATGCTCCGCAGGATCTTCAAGTGGATCCCCACCGAAACAAGAAAAACAGTCACCCAGGCCCTCGTCACCAGCAGGCTGGACTACGGAAACGCCCTCTACGCAGGAACGACGGCTAAGCTCCTGAGACGGCTGCAACGCATCCAGAACGCCTCTGCACGTCTTATCCTCGACATCCCCCGTCGCAGCCACATCACACCCCACCTGAGAGACCTGCACTGGCTCCCTGTCAACAAGAGGATAACCTTCAAGCTCCTCACCCACGCACACAAAGCACTCCACAACTCCGGACCAGCCTACCTCAACAGACGACTCAGCTTCTACACCCCCACCCGCCAGCTCCGCTCGACCAGCCTCGCCCTCGCCACAGTCCCCCGCATCCGGAAAACGACCGCCGGCGGCAGATCCTTCTCCCACCTCGCCGCCAAGACCTGGAACACCCTCCCCACCAACCTCCGACAGACCCAAGACCTACTGGCCTTCAGAAGACTCCTCAAGACCTGGCTCTTCGATCAGTAGCAGCACCACCCCCCTCTTCCCCCAGCGCCTTGAGACCCTCGCGGGTATGTAGTGCGCTTTATAAGTGACATGATTGATTGATTGATTGATTGACCTGTCCATCTTACAACACGGACAATCACAGTTACGTTCTATTATGTTATTAAGCTGGACACTACAATCAAGGCGCTCTGGTTATGTGCCCTGGCGATAGATCAACAGCACGTCTCTGTTCTCTGCATATAATTTAACTGAAAAGCAAGTATCAATGGCACAAAGGGATGCGAAATATACAATGCTGCGCATTGAAAAATTAGACCAATTACTTTTCACCGTGGCAGAATCACCGTCCACAGAATGGTTAATTCATGGCCATATCACATTACCAGTAACAACTTTCCAGTTTCAATATTGCCTAGAACATCACCAGGTAGGCAGGTACGAAGCAATGGGTAGGGAATTCATCCATGAATCTTGGGAATTACCGTATAGATTTCGATGCAGGAACAGGGACACTGAAGTGTTTCTCAGCGGTACAGACTGTGAGAATTCTTTGAGTGGATCTCTCATTTGCCAGGATATTATGCTTCACGGGGCCTGTAACGGTTCAGTAGCTAACTTATCGTGCCATTTGAAAGGTTCCCCAGCTGCCGTGATTAATCCAGTGTTCAGGCTGCTCTCGAATAGGAGTTACTTAATGCTGAATGATCAAGGTTGTTGCGGGATGCTTCCAGGCATCGCGTAGCTTGTCACAGTAAGTTCCAGGGTTACTTGTTGTATGCAAGTATTGTTTCAACCAACCCACACAGTCAGTCCGTTATGGCCTTCGTTGAATGTTTCCTTCATACAGTTTGATACTCTGAGCTGAATGAAAGCCATGCTTTTACAGAAAGATGTGCCCTTAACCTCAGCCCGAGAGACTTTTGATCTCCAGGTTGCAAGGTGAGATACAGGCACTAGTACGAGCTAACTGCCCTTTCCATTTCGGAGAAATGGTACAGCGTATCTTTAACATGTCTGATACGAAGGGTATAGAACACCTATTTAAGACCACAGGTTCTGGACTGTTAAGCACCTTTCAGACAGTCTTCGGAGTGATTCCAGCCTTCATACACTCCGTATTCGGGAGCATTTTTGGAGGACTTCCGCTAATCCTGCTACTGGTAGTGGGAATCCTGATTAAAAATTTTCTGCTATGTAATGGACGTCCCAGTCACCAAGGAAATAGAAAAAACGCTCTTGGAGCGACGTTACCGTGATCGCATGGTACTCCATCTTGGCACACCTTGACTTCGGGAGCTAAGGGAGTCTTGGTTCCTATTGTTTTGACAAGTCTGGATTGACTGTGTTTTGCCTGTCCTCCGCTGCTTGTTCTGCAGCTATGAATGCGTGGTTGACCTCTGTCTAACACTTCCATCGTTTGCGCCACCGGACATGGATGCATTGCTAGATCCGTTAACGGCCCACATACTGCAGTGTCCCCAGTGTATTGCAATGTTGATGTAGGCATTCTTAAAGCCACCACAGGACACTTCAGCTCCTGTTGGATCAGATACTGGCTTTACTACAAGCACACAGGCTTTGAATATTACAAATGCTGCCCCAGCATTGGCTGTGGGAACTGGGGAAGATCATCTTTGCTCAATTGACTTAATTTGTGAGGTGTTACAGGGACCGTCGTCTGCGAAGGCAAGCAGCAGTGATGTTGCGTCTCCCACACAGGACACACACATTTGGCTCTTCGTGTGCAGGGAAGAATTCGGCCTTTTTCCAAAACAACCGAAATTGGAATTTTAAACAAAATATTTTCTTTTCTATACTATAACTGAGCTCCATGGCTTTCAGACGTACTCAGTGGCTCGGACTATATATATGAACATTTTTAAGGAACTTTTTAGAGATTTTAAAAGCTTTTTTAACGCGTTTTTTAACAATGTTTTATGCTTAATTAGAAGGGCATTTCCTTTTTAGTATGTCGTCCGGTCGGATGAGGAGTGGGTGCTATGTTTCATAGGGTACCCCAATATAGGCCTGAGTAGTATCTCGACACTTCACCTACATTTACCGTACCATTACACTACATAACAGGTTTTGGTATTGACCTTTTACCTAGTTAAGCACTGCATAAAATGTTGTGTGGTTTTCTGTGAAAACCAGCTTAATTAATTATGCATGAAGATTCTGAGAATCACAGCAGGATTACCATCTTCTGCATAATAACTATGTATAAGGGTCATCCCTTACGTCATCCTCGACCGACATGACACAGCAAGGTAGAATCCCCTAGGGGGACCTTTTGGGTATATAAACACCATACCTTCGCCAAGCAAGTAGAGGAGAAAGACTTCCATGCTGACACACTGACGCGAGACGCTGAGGTTCCTGCACGCAGACACTCCAGCTCGCAGTGGTCTGACATTCCTCGCGGGGTGTCCATCTCGAGACCAAGACGGGGTCCCACAGTCTCTCACTTCAGGTAATGGGGTTGGCTTCAGCCTAGGTGGATTCTTGGCTCTACACCTACATACATGCTAGGTACATTTAGGTACATCTAGTTAGGGTTGCATCGCAGGAGTACGCATTGTTATTGTCACGTATTTATATGCTTGCATATATTCATTGTTTTTAGCACTATGGGAGAAATCTACCATCCATTTACTCTGTTGGTGCTTATAATCATTTATATCTGTTTCGGTCTTATGGTTGTTTCAGCACACCTATTTTACACTAGAATGGCGCTGGATCCATAAATGCTTATTGAAAATGTCCCCACCGTTTATATCTGTGTATCTCTCTGAGACAAAGTGAGCACGAGAGACTGAGCGAAAAGTACTGTACTGTTTCCATGATCCCTGATGGGACAGAGTTGTCATGTTCGACAGTTGCCAAGAACTATTCTCTCCTTGGTAAGAGGAGTTTACAGTAGCATCGGGAGCTAGCTGGCATACAGGTGGACATACCCGGTAGGGGTGTCTAGAATCAGTCTGGACACCAATCTCACAGTCTATGTTGTCTAAACGCGCAGATCCTATATATTTATAGGAACTACATGACAGAACAGCTCAGATGAAAGCGAGCATCTGAGAGGGAGTCAGGTGTGACTTCGGCACGTTGATAGTGAACTCCAGTGAATGCAGGGGGTCTGCCGTAACCTAGAAGTGGGAGACGACAGCCTGGAGTGGGCCCGCCTTCAACAGCCAGTTGTCGAGATGGGGGAAGACTGACACCCCTGATCTCCGCAGATGAGCTGCAACCACCGCCATCCCTTTTGTGAACAAACGAGGGGCGCTGGTAAGGTCAAAAAGGATCACGGTGAACTGAAAGCGCTTGCAGCCTACTGTGAACTGCAGATAACGCCGGTAGGCAGGCAGGACACGGATATGGAAATTGGCGTTTGGCAAGTCCAACGCTACCATCCAGTCCTCGGGGTCCAGGGCAGAAAAGACTTGAGCTAGCATGAGCATATTGAATTTCTACTTTTTGAGGATAACTCGAGGTCAAGGATAGGTTGAGGGCTTGAGGTCTAGGATAGGATGAAGGCCCTTGTCCTTTTTGGGGACCAGAAAGTAGCTGGAATAACCACAGCCTGCTTCTGGCCCCGGAACCCTCTCTATGGCTCCCTTGGCCAAGAAAGCCATGACTTCTTCGCGGAGCAAGGACAAATGATCCTCCATCAGCTGGCCATAAGATGGAGGCATAAAGGGAAGGGTAGTCTTCAAGGGGAGGGAATAGCCCCTTCTTACGATATGCAGAACCCACCTATCCGATGTTATGGACTGCCAGTGGTGGAGATGATGGCAGATTCTGCCACCAACTAAACACCCATGATCTAAAAGGGCAAGATTAGAAAAGTTTAGAGGCTGCCGGGGTGGGGGTAGCTGGACCAGACCGCTGGCTCCCGACCCACGAGACCGGTAGGAACCATGTCCTCGCCCACACAGAGGCTGGGAAGCTTGCGTGGCTTGGGATAGGGTTGAAAGCCTCTTCCATATCCACAAAAGGGGCAACAGCAGACTGGGTATGACGTGGGGCAGCCGAAAGGCCCAAGGACTTAGCCTCAGCCTAAGAGTCCTTAAAGCGCTCCAGCACAGAGTCTGCCTTGCCTCCGAAGCTTGGACATCCCCCGATAAGCCATTCATTCTCAGCCAGGCGTGGTGCCTCGGGCCACCGTTGGGGAAACCGCTCTGCCCAGTGAGTTGGTTGTGTCCAGACAACAACAGATCATGAACTTTGCTGCATCTCTCCCGTCTGTAACAGCTTGGGAGAGGATGGTCCAGGACCTGTGGGAGCACTTGTTCAACCATATCCCATACCCCAGAGCGTGTGGGAATAGCGGCCCAATAGGCATGCGATGTTCACAGACCGCAACTCCAGGCTGGCGGAAGAAAACATTTTCTTCCCCAAGGAGTCAGCGTCTTAAATTCCCTGTCCAGGGGTGCAGTAGGGAATGCACTCTGGGATGTGGAAGCTTGGACCACCAAGATCTCTGGGGTATGGTATTGGTGAGGAAGTTTGGGTCCCCTGGAGTGGGATAATCGTTCTACTCACAGGAGCTCCTGTGCTGGGTTTTAACCTGATTCCCAGAAGGAAGTTGGTGAGGGTCTCATTAAATGGGAGTAGGGGTTCTGAGGAGGAAACTCCTGGTTGCAACACCACAGTCTAGATATTAGTCTTGACAGCTACCGAGGGCAGCTGAAGGTCAAGGACCTCAGACGCTCTCCGCAACCCAATAGCAGAAGAAGCTTACTCCTCTGTAGCCACGGTGGGGGGAGAAAGCATGCCCGGATCTTGAGAGGTGTCCTGTCCGCTGGCATCACTTAGTTCCTCACACCAGTCCATTTGGGGCTCATATGGCTGTGATTGTAGAGGGTTCAGTGAACCCTTCCAATTCTCTCTGTGTCTTAGCTCGTAGGAATCGGGCTCAGGAAGCAATCTAGGACCCAAAGGTCCTGTTGGAGTCGTGCAACGCCCCTCTGGCTCCATGATCGGTTCGGGGATGATAATGGGACTGGAGCCACCAGGAGCATGAGCGTCGGGGAAGGCCGAAGTGGTATGACCGGCGGTGATCTGGACCCATTATCGGACCACAGGGGCCCACTAAAGGCGAGCCAGCGCTGCCCAAAAATGAGATGCAGGGCCTCATGAAACTAAGTTGGGCGGGGTCACTGCGGCTCCCAGATATTCGGGGAGGGGCCAAGCCAACCCAGGCGCAAGCTCCGAAGAACCAGGCCTCGAATGACAATGCTCCTTCGTTGCGTCGGCTAATGGACACGGAGAAGTCGAAGAGGACTCCATGAACGATCCCGGGACCTTCCTCTCGACCGGGACCTCAACTTTTGCAGAGTCGTGTGCCAGGCCGCTAGCAGCTTCAGGGACCGCTCCGTCAACGCCTTCGGCGCCATGGCCCAGCAATCGAAGCACAACTTGGTGTCGTGGTTATGCTCCAGGCACCACAGACAGACAAGGTGTGGATCTGTCACAAACATCACCCGATGACAGGCTCCGCAGGGCTTAAAACCTGCCCTACATGATGACATCATTGACATACCAGGAGGAAATTTAAAAAACAGTCGACAAAAAGTCGCAAAATTCCTGTTGAATGTTATTTACCTTCGGTAACGTTTTATCTGGTAGAGATAGGATCTAGCCGCAGATTCCTTACCTTTTAATTATCCCTAGGCGCCAGACTGGGTCCGGAAATGTTTCTACAGCAATACCTTTGCGTGTCGGTAGAGGGTGTCGATCAACTCTACAGCGACATCGTCCACCGGAAGTGACGTCGACAAAGTCCATATAAGCCCTCCCCCAACGCGCTGATGTCAGTTTCTTCTGTGACTATATTTTGTGCTAAAAACGCAGATCTACCTATAGAAATTGCTAAGGAAACAGTGTGCCCTAAAACAATCTTCTTTTTGTAAAACTTTAGTTTTTTTTAATTCAATGTAAGGCACAAGAGTGCGCAGAAAGGGATCTGGTAGACAAAAGGATAAACCAGTTCGCAGAGAGGGGAGGGTGGGTGGTACGGTAAGAAATCTGAAGCTAGATCCTGTCTCTATTAGATAAGGCATTAACTAAGGTACATAACTTGTTCATCGGATAGAGACATCTAGCTGCAAATTTCTTACCTTTGAATTAGATACCCAAGCAATACCACCCCCAGAGGAGGGTCTGCGAACTGATCCCACTAAAGATCCCTGTCTTGGACTAGACGGTCTATTATAAGACAGAGAGAGTGACAGGCTGTCAGGAAGGTAGGTGAGGAAGAAGACGTACCAATAGAAAGGGCCCATAAAATGGGAAAGGTATAACCTAAACACAGCAAGAAACCTTAAGTATGCCAAGGCCATGGAGGAGAAAGAACCTTACCTCTCCCAAGAGAACAATTGAGAGAGAAGCAAAAAGAAGTCACCAGTTTCCACAGGACAACCTGTGCCCAGTCAACAATTTCTGTGATATCATGAGTGAGGATCCTGGCATCACCCAAGATCGTCACTTTTCATACTTATTAGTTCAAGGGAGAACAAACCCCCAAGAGATTGGAACCCTATATTCACTTCCGAGAAGTGAAGAAAACTCTCTGGAAAATAATATGAAAGGATCAGTAAACCTCCTTATGAACCAAACCCAAGAGAGGGTGGTCAAAGAACAAATGGCCGAAGCAGATGAAAAACAGTTCATGCAATGGCATAGAAGAGAAAAAGTCGGCAGAGTAGTCCACCCATGCTAAGATACGGACAAGGTATGTCCACAAGGAGCCTTGAGAGCAATAGAAATGGTAAGATCCTGCCCGTGCAAGCGAGAGTTAGCACAAGGAGTGCTGACACCTGACAGAGACTAAAGAAGGAATACCGCCTAGACCAGGATCAATGTACCCTAGGCTAAGAACTATGCCCTCTTTCCTTGCGTTTGCTAGGAAAGAAAAGGCACTAGATAAAGTGCAAAGAAAAAACCCTTGGCTAGTGAGGAGAGTACACTCAATAAAACAGGGGGAGGGGGGTTGAGGAACAAAGAGAAACCCCTTGCACCATCTTACCGAAGCACACACATTGAAGTCCCCTATAAGGGGTACTAAAGTTCCAGAAACATATGTAGGAATGCCTGTAAGGCATACAGACGAAGTACCCTGTAGGACCCGGAACAAGGCTACAGTGCATCTGCACAATACAAGCAACCTACCCCAACCAGAATCTGGGTAGAAAAGCAAAAAAACACCTTGCTTTAACTGGCGCTGAAGCCCATAGGGCCATAAAACAATAAGCGTCCCAAATAACAGGGACCATAACCGGTCACTGACAGGTAAAGAAGTATTTAAAAAAATACCTGAGTAGGCAGGAGCACCACACCAGATGCCGCCCATAGGTGAAATCTGAAAGACTAAGCCAATGGGCACTTTCCTAGAATGGCTGATATTTGAAAGAAATCAAGGAGACCACACCCCGTACAAGCTCAGTACTGGAGGAAGAAGGAGAAGAGCAGACCGTACTGCAAACAGGGTCTAAGAGTCTGCTTCACCAGACTGTCCAGAAAACGGCATAAAGCAGAATCGGCATGAGCGCTGAACAAATGTTGCCCATCAAAAGGCATACACACCAAGGCGGATTGAACAGCCTCCGAAAAACCAGAGGAACGTAGCCAGGTACGCAGATGAAGTGCCAATGAAAGAGCCATGGCTCGCCCAACAATCTGTGGTATCCATGCAACACCGAATTAGCAATCTAGCAGCCTGTCGGCCATACTGATGTGACTGAATATGACCTTTCCGGTACTCATCCGGGAGCGAGGGGAGAAGGTGCGAGACCGAATCCCACAACACATGAGCGAACCAGCTTAGAACACAAGTGGTATTAAGTGACCGCAAAGCGGAACTTGTGGCAGAAAAGATATCGATCAAAACTTTCAAGACCCCTAGACTCCCTGTCTGGAGGGATGTCAGGAAGGGCGCTGATGTCATGGGAGGCTGTAGCAGCCTGAACCACAAAGCTGCGCGGAGTAGGCTGTTGGAGGAGGCAGGTCGGGTCTCCAGGGGTAGGACGTTGCCTATTAGCTATAGACCGATCCATTGGGGCCCCCAAAACTGGTTTAGCCCAAGAGCCCAACAAAATATCAAATAGGGCTTCACTGAAGGGGAGCACAGGCTCAACCCCTGTTTGGCCCTGATGAAGCACTCCAACTAAGGGATCAATGGCCACGTCCACAGAAGGGAACTGCCGCTCCCAAACCACAGATACCCTCCTCAGAAGCTCATCGAAAGCAGAGCTAGCCTCAGTAGCGAGGCTGGGAAGAGAAAACAAAGTCAGAGGAATGGGAAGACTCAAGGCCACTAGCCTCATTCACTTCAGATATCCAATTAACCTCCAAAGGAGGCTGAGCAGTTTCAGTCAGGGTTGGAAGAAACCCCATTTCATCTCCATCGCCACCAAATCACTGGTCTCCTGAAGAAAGAAGAGTAGGGGGCTCCTCTGAAGAAGGAGGAAGGCAACCTGGGGTGAACTGCTCCGCCGCCCCCGCCCCTGATGTGGCGACACCTCGGTGTCAGAGAGGAGAACTATAGTAGCGGTGACCGGTGTCGGAGCTGGCTGATCAAACACTGGCGTCGCTGGTGGGAACCCTGAAGGGCTGTGCACCAGAGCCGACACGGATTCAACACTTTCAGAACGCCTCCGCCAGACTCCCCTGCCAAAGCCACATCTCCGGTCACCTGCAAGACCTCCACCGGCTCCTGATCAACAGAGGAATCACCTTCAAGCTCCTCACGCACACCTACAAAGCCCTCCACAATATCAGACCCAAATACCTCAACCACCACCTCTCCTTCTACAGACCAACCAGACAGCTCTGCTCCACCCATTGGGCCCTGGCCACTATCCCATGGATCTGCAAGATCTCAGCTGGAGGAAGATCCTTCTCCTACCTCGCTGCGAAGACCTGGAGCTCCCTACCTCTGCACCTCAGGCAATCACCGTCCCTTCCTCAAATCAGTAAGGACCTCAAGACCTGGCTCTTCTACTGAACTGCAGACACCCCCCCCCACCCCTAGCGCCTTGAGACCCTTATGGGTGATTAGTTGCGCTTTATACAAACCCTGATTGATTGATTGACTATTGTTCCAGAGGGCCTCACTGACATGGAGGGGGACCCCGCCAGCATGGATTCAGTCAAGGCTCCTCTGGCCTCCTTGGGGCTGAGATGGGCACCAGAGAAAGGAGAAGAACCAAAAATAGCATGAAGGGAGTAATGAACAAGTTACTTACCTTTGGTAACAATGTATCTGTAAAAGACATAGGTTAGTTGTAGATTCCTTACCTTAGAATTTCCCCCAGGCATCAGACTGGATCCGGAGAATATTCTTAGCAGTACCCCTGCACGTGGGTAGGTGACGTCGGTTGACTCCGCGTCCATCGCCGGCATCGTGGTCGCCGGGATGATGTCTCGATGCCTACTTAGAAGCCGCCCCTGCGCGCTGTCAGTTCTGACACGACTTTCTACACCAGAAGCGCAGAGCCATGCAAGACACTGACCACTGTTGCGCCACAACTAGGGCCCTTTATGGGAGTCCCTGTCCCTAGAAATCAGTTCGCAGAGCAGGGAGGATGGGTGGGGCGGTAAGGACTCTACAACTAACCTATGTCTCTTACAGATACATTGATACCGAAGGTAAGTAACTTGTTCATCTGAAAGAGACAGTTAGTTGTAGATTCCTTACCTTAGAATAGATACCCCAGCAATACCATCCCAAGTGGAGGGTCTGCGAACCAAATTCAGACGAGAAAGTCCTGGAGGACCGAAAAGGCAAAATAGCCGTCTGTCCGGACTTGGTTGTCCAGGCAATAATTTCTGGTGAACATGTGCAGAGATGCCCACGTTGCCGCCTGGCAGATATCAATAAGTGGGACTCCACGTGCCAATGCAGTGGTTGCTGCCGTAGCCCTATTGGAATGAGCGCGCAACCCCAGTAGAGGATTCTTCTTAGCTAAGGCATAGCAGATCTTTATGCAAAGGACAACCCATTGAGAGATGGTACGTTTTTGAACAGCCCGGCCTTTCTTGGCACCCCTATATCCAATAATAAAGAGTTGATCATCCACCCGGAAATCTTTGGTGCGGTTAAGGTAGAATGATAGCGCACGTTTTGGGTCCAGACGGTGGAGTCTCTCCTCCTTGGAAGGGTGCGGAGGTGGGAAAAAGGTGGGCAAAGTGACAGATTGTCCTACATGAAATGGTGTAACCACTTTAGGAAGGAATGAAGGCCTAGTTGCAAGCACAACTTTGTCCGGATGCACAGAGAAGGGGGCTTGGAAGATAGAGCCTGAAGCTCATTCAGTCTGCGAGCAGAGGTGATGGCCACAAGGATGGCAGTCTTGAGAGTGAGGAGTCTGAGAGGACAGTTGTAAAGAGGCTCAAAGGGAGCACACATAAGGTATGTGAGAACAAGATTCAAGTCCCATTGGGGCATTATGAAGGAGATGGAGGAAACAGATGAGTAATGCCCTTAAAGAATCTATTAACAATAGGATACTTGAACAAGGATGGCTGATCTGGTAGCCAAAGAAAAGCAGAGATAGCTGCAAAATAGCCTTTTAGAGTGCCCAGAGCAGAGCCCTGCTGGGTCAAAGAAAGTATATACAAAAGAACTTCTGAAAGATGGACAGAATGGGAATCCACAGCCTTTGCTGGGCACCATGCCACAAATTTGTTCCATCTACAGGCGTATACCCGAGTTAGGGGAGGGACTCTTGGCTGCCAAGATGACATTACGGACTTCGGCGGAAAGTCGAAAGCTGTCAACTGTTGTCGCTCAATATCCACGCAAGCAGGTGGAGACTGGACAGGTTCGGGTGGAGAACCGTCCCCTGCCACTGTGACAGAAGATCCTCCCGAAGGGACAGTCTGATTGGAGGATCGATGGCCATGCTCAAGAGCTCAGGGTACCAAACTCTTCGTGCCCAGTCCGAAGCCACAAGAATAACTTGAGCCCGGTCACGCTTGATCTTCTTTAGCACTCTGGGAAGAAGTGGTACAGGAGGAAAGACATACAGGAGACCGTAATTCCACTTGCAACGAAAAGCGCAGCCGAGCGAGTGCCGCCTTCGAAACTCGAACGCGCAAAACTGCCAACATTGCACGTTCTCTTCGGTGGCGAACAGGTGTAACCAAGGCTCTCCCCACCCTGAAAGAGACCCTGCACCACCTCCAAGTGAAGACGCCATTCCTGATTGACCAAGCACTAATGGCTGAGTTCGTCCGCCCTGGCAGTCAGAGAACCTGCCAGGTGTTGAACCACCAGGGTCATGCCCTGATGTTCCAGCCATGTCCAGAGGCGCAGAGCCGCCTGACAAAGGGTCCACGACCCCACCCCGCCCGGTTTGTTGCAGTACTACATGGCGGTGGTGTTGTCTGTGAACACCTGCACCACTTTCCCATTGAGAGAGGGAAGGAATGCCTTCAGTGCCAGTCGGATCGCCCGGAGCTCCAGCAGGTTGATATGAAGCCCGGACTCTGCCAGAGACCAGATGCCTCTGATCTCCGCCTCTCCCAGATGGCCGCCCCATCCCAGGAGTGACGCATCCGTCACTACTGTGAACTCTGGTTGGGGAAAGGAGAGGGATCTGCCGCTGACCCAATCCTGGTTAATGAGCCACCACTGCAATTGACGTGCAGTCCCCTCCGAGATCTGGAGGACATCGGAAAGATTCCCCTGATGCTGCACCCACTGGAACTTCAGGTCCCACTGCAAAGCCCGCATATGCCACCTGGCATGATCCACCAGAAGGATGCAGGAGGTCATGAGGCCCAGCAGCCTCAGGGCCATTCTCACAGAAATCCAGGATAGAGGCTGAAACATCGGTATCATAGCCTGAATATCCTGGACTCGCTGCTCAGGAGGATAAGCCTGAAACTGCGCTGTATCCAGAACTGCTCCGATGAAAGGGAGCTTCTGAGAGGTAGTCAGGTGTGACTTTGGCACGTTGATGGTGAACCCCAGCGAGTGCAGGAGGTCCGCTGTAGTCTGGAGGTGGGAGACGACTGCTTGGGGTGAGCCCGCCTTCAACAACCAGTCATCGAGATAGGGGAAGACCGGAACCCCTGATCTGCGCAGATGAGCTGCGACCACCGCCATCACTTTGGTGAACACCCGAGGGGCGCTGGTAAGGAGAAAGGGCAGCACGGTAAACTGAAAATGCTCGTGGCCTACCATGAACCGTAGGTAATGCCTGTGGGCAGGGAGGACAGGAATATGGAAGTAAGCGTCCTGCAAGTCCAACGCTACCATCCATCGAGGGCAGACAGGACCTGAGCCAACGTGAGCATCTTGATCTTCTCCTTCCGGAGTAAACTGTTGAGGGCCCGAGGTCTAAGATAGGACGCAGGCCTTTGTCCTTCCTGGGTACCAGAAAGTAGTGGGAGTAGCAACCACGACCGACTTCTGGCACAGGGACCCTTTTGATAGCTCCCTTGGCCAAGAGAGCTGCAACTTCCTGGCGGAGAAGGGCCAAGTGATCCTACGACATGCGACGGAAGGATGGTGGCATGGAGGGATGGGTAGTCCCGAAGGGGAGGGAGTAGCCCCTTCGGACTATCTGCAAAATCCACCTGTTCGACGTGATGTTCTGCCAGTGGGGGAGGTGATGGCGGATCCTGCCGCCCACTGGCAACTGGTGGCCTTGGAAGGTCGGACTAAGAGGGTTTGGAGGCTGCTGCAGGGGGGTTATGGGTGGACTGGCCTGCCCGCTGGCCCCCAGACCCGTGTCGTTGGGTCCCAAGTCCGCGGCTAGGCAGAGGCTGGGTAGCTTGCGCAGCCCTGTGGCCAGACTGGGTGGAACGTGGTGGGGCACCCCTTCCATAGCTACGAAAGCGGCGAAAGGTGGACTCCGTGGGGCGAGAGGTTGCCGCGAGGCCCAAGGATCTGGCCGTAGCTCTAGAATCCTTGAAGCACTCGAGCGCTGAGTCCGCCTTGTCGCCGAACAGGTGACGGCCATCAAAGGGCATGTCCAAAAGGGTGGATTGGACATCCCCAGAGAAACCAGACGTCCTCAACCAGGCGTAGCGCCTCAAGGCTACTGACGTGGAAACCAATCTGCCTAGAGAGAGTCGGCGGTATCCAGCCTACACCGAATGGCGAACTTAGCTGCGTGTCGACCCTCTGCCACTGCATGGGTGAGAACGTCCCGGGCCTCCTCCGGGCACTGTGGCAGCACTTGCGCAACCGTATCCCACACTGTATGGGAATAACGGCCCAAGAGGCATGCAGTGTTCACCGACCGCAGCGCTAAGCTGGCAGAAGAAAACATCTTCTTCCCAAGGTGGTCCAGCTTCTTGGATTCCCTATCTGGGGGAGCAGTAGGGAATGAGCCCTTAGAAGATGAGGCTTGGACCACCAAGCTCTCGGGGGTGGGGTGTTGGGAGAGGAAAAGTGGGTCGGCCGGGCAGTGGCGTCGGGCAATCATCCTGTCCACAGGAGCCCCTGTTCTGGGCTTGGACCAAGTGCCCAGAAGGATGTCTGTGAGGGCTTCATTAAAAGGCAGCAGGGGCTCCGAAGAGGCCCCTGCCGGTTGAAGTACCTCTGTCAAGAGGTTAGTCCTGACTGCCACTGTAGGAAGCTCCAGGCCCAAGGCCTCAGCTGCCTTACACAACACCACTGCATAAGAAGCTCCCTCCTCTGTAGCCACGGTAGGGGGGGAGAGCATGCCAAGGTCTGCGGAGGTATCCAAACCACTGGCATCACCCAGTTCCTCTCGCCAGACCGGCTGCTCAAGCTGGTCAGCTAAAGGGTCTCCAGACCCCTCCCATTACTTCTTACTCTCCTCTGGCTGCCAAATGATCCTCCAATATGCATTCGTGAGACGGTGGCATGGAGGGAGGAGTAGTCTCGAAGGGGAAGGAGTAGCCCCTTTGGATGATTTGCAAACTCCACCTCTCCGATGTGATGGCGAGTCCTGCCTCCCACTGGGCCTTGACGGGGCTGAAAAGTCAGACTAGGAAGGTTTGGATGCTGCGGCAGGGGGGGGGGTGAAGTGTGGACTGGCCCACCCGCTGGCTCCAAGACCCGTGAGATCACTGGGTCCCACGTCCACGGCCACGCAGAGGCTGAGCAGCTTGCGTGAACCGGTGGCTAGACTGGGCCGGACGTGGCTGGGCGCCCCTTTCGTAGCCACGAAAGGGACGAAAAGCAGACTGGAGTGGGCGAGAAGGTGCAGTGAGGCCCAATGATCTGGCCGTAGCTCTAGAATCTTTAAATCGCTCCAGCACCGAGTCTGCTTTGTCGGCAAAAAGATGACGGCCATCAAAGGGCATGTCCATCAATGTTGACTGGACATCCCCCGAAAAGCCAGATGTCCTCAACCTAAGGGCTACCGACGTGGCAATCGTTCTGCCCAGTGAGTCGGTGGTATCGAGTCCACATCATATGGCGAATTTGGCTGCATCTCTCCCATCCGCCACTGCCTGGAAGAGAATGGCCCGGGTCTCATCGGGGGACTGGGGCAGCACCTGCGTGACCGTATCCCAGATGCTATGGGAGTAGTGGACCAAGAGGCACGTGGTATTCACCGACCCCAGTGCCAAGCTGGAGGAAGAGGACATATGCTTCCCAAGTTGATCCAGCTTCTTGGATTAACTATCCGGAGGGGGAGAAGGGAATGCACCATTAGAAGAAGAGGCTTGGACCACCAAGCTCTCAGGGGAAGGGTGTTGGGTCAAGAACTCTGGGTCTCCCGGGGCCGGGCGGTGGCGGCGGGAAATTGTCCTTCCCACAGGAGCCCCTGTGCTGGGCTTCGACCAAGCGCCCAGTAGGACGTCAATGAGGGCCTCAATGAACGGCAATGGGGGTTCAGAAGACGAAGCCGCAGGTTAAAGCACCTCTGTCAGGAGGTTAGTCCTGACTGCCACCGAAAGGGGGCTCAAGGCCCAAGACCTCGGCCGCCCTTCTCACCACCACAGCATAGGACACTCTCTCCTCCATAGCCGCGGTAGGGGGAGAAAGTAAAACACTGTCTGGAGATGTGTCCAGACCACTGGCATCACCCAGGTCCTCTCGCCAGTCCGGTTCTTCCAGCTGGTCAGTTAAAGGCTCCAGCGACCCCTCCCAGTCCTCATCACCACTCTCTGGGTGATAGGGAACACCAGGGATGAACAGGGGAACAAAAGTACCCTCAGGCATCGGTTCCGACGTCAGTCCGGCTCCGTGTCCAACTCTGGGATGAGGATGGGGACGGTGTCGGCCGGGGGCACGGCCAACGCCGGGGGCGTCGTCGTCGAGATCGGCCCCGGGGAAGGTCGTGTGAGATTGATCGCAATTGATCCGGATCCATGCCTGAATCCGCAGGGGCCCTCCGGGGCCGGAGCCACCGGCATCAAAGGCCCAGGACCCCAGACCTCCTCTGTGGGGCTCACAGGTGCGCTTGTGGAGTCGGGCTGCCCAAAAATGAGGTGCTAGGCCTCATAAAATTGCCGAAGCTGGGCTGGGGACGCTCTGGCTCCCAGAAAGGGTGGGAGGCCTGGAGTCGTCCCTGAAGCAGGCACCAGAGACGGAGCCTTTGAGCGATGACGCTCCGAGTCCCACGTCAGGCCAGCCGACCGACAGGGAGAAGGGGAAGAGTGCTTGTGCTTCTTCGCCTTCTTTTTGTGTTTGGACTTACCCGAAGACCTCGACGACTTGGAGTGCAACGTAGGAGTAGGGGCACCGCAAACGGCCTCGGGACCTTCCTCTCGAACGAGACCAGAAGTGACAGGGAGCAGACCACCGGGCCTCCAACAACATTTGGGACCGCTCCCGCAAAGTCTTAGGATTCATGGCCAGGCAATTGGAGCACGACTTCGGGTCGTGGTCACACTCCAGATACCACAAGCACACGAGGTGCCACAGTGCTTGAAGCCGGTCCGACGTAGGGATATCCCTCGCACACCAGGAGTCGAAAACTCGAAAAAGATGTCGACAAAATTCACAAAAAAAGCTAGCCAAAAACGACTAAGGGGTAGCTCTCACTGGATCTGCGCTATGCTGGCACTGAAAAAGAGAATTGACGTCAGCACGCAGGGGCGGCATAAAAGTAGGCACCGCTACGTCATCACGACGCCGACGACGGACGTGGAGTTGACCGCTGCCACCTACAGACGCGCATGGGTACTGCTAAGAAAATTCTCCAGATCCAGTCTGACGCCTGGGGCAAATTCTAAGGTAAGGAATCTACAACTGTCTATTTCAGATAATACTCCTACATGTGGTCCAGAGTTACCCTCGCTCCAGGGAACACCGGAAGGTGAAGATTAGTCTCTCGCTCCGACTCCTCAACTGGAGGACAGGCAGGGGTGTCAGAAACGCACCAAAGTCCGTGACTTCAACCACTTACGATGCAACTTACCCTTTGAAATAGAGGTCGCAGGATGCTCGCAGGAAGGTCTTCTGGAGCGGGCTCTCGAACGGTACATGGAATGAGAAGGTGACCGAACGACGTGCAGCCTGTGACAACCACACCATGAAACGTTTCATGCGGCGCTCCAGCAACACCTTCGGCCTTAGTCAGTGACAGGAATCGCACTCCTCGTGGTGTTCGCCAAGACACTAAATACAAATATTAAGAGGGTCTGTGGCCGACATCTGCCTTCCACAGGACCCACAGGGTTTGAAGCCTAAGGACATCCAGAAAAAAAGCACAGTTTAATCAACAAAATGTGATAGGACAAAAAATGGCCAGAGGCACCGCTCTCCAGATCCGCGTTGCAAGCGCAGAAATGAAGAAACTGACGTCAGCACATCGGTGGAGGGCTTATATGGACTCTGTCGATGTCACATCCAGTGGACAGAGTCGCATGACACCCTTTACCAACGCGCAGAATACTGCTGTAGAAATGTTTCTGGATCCAATCTGGTGCTTGGGGATAATTCAAAGGTAAATAATCTGCAGCTAGATGTCTCTATCAGATAAAAAAACAACAGCGGGGTAGCTCTTCTCCAGATTAGGGCTGGCGCGGAAAGAAAGAACTCACATCAGCACGCCTGGGTGGCGCCAATATAGGTACCGCAACATCACTGTGGCACAGACAACAAAGGAAGCGGAGCCGATTGACGCCACCTATCAGCACGTAGGGGTACTGCTTGAAAAATCTTCAGGATCTGGTATGATGCCTGGGAAATTCAAAGGAAAGGAATCCGCGGCTAGAAGTCTATCAGATGATAGCCCTTAACTGTTACCACAGCAAGGCCTTGCTGGGCTAGAAAGACAAAACAATAAAATGTCAGACAACTGTGCCCTTTAAAGTCTTAATGTTATAGAAGGAACACTAAACTACAAACTTCTCCCAGCGTCCTGTATATACAATTTTGGTGGAGGGACGCCTGGCTGCTAGGATCTCCATGCATGGAGGTGTAGGTTGTGCAGGCTCGCGTGCATGATCCTCCGCTGCTGCTGCAACAGGAGGCCCTCTCAAAGGGCAGCAAGGATCAGAGGGCATACACTCATGGCCCGAAGTTCTGGATACTACATTCTCCTCACCCAGTCTGTAGTCACTGGGATGACTTAGACCAGTTTTCTTCTGATCTTTTCAATATTCTGGTCAGTATAAAAGGGGGAGAGGCCTACAGGAGTCCAAAACCCCAGTGCAGGCGAAAAGCCCCTCCGAGGGAGAACAGCCTTGGGATCTCCAACAAGAAAAAATTGGACACTGCGTGATCTTTACGGTGGTAAATAGATCACAGCCAAGGCTCTCCCCATTGTTGGAAGATACCTTGTGCCACCTCTGAGTGTAACTGCCATTCATGGTCCGCTAGGCAACATTGACTGAGTTTGTTTGCCCTCGTGTTTAAAGATCCTGCCCGGTGCTGGGTGATCAGGCGGATGCCCTGAACATTCAGCCACTTCAGGAGACGTAAAGCCTCCTGGCACAGGGCCCACAACCCCATGCCACCCTGCATGTTGCAGTACCATATGCCTGTCGTTTTGTCTAGGAGCATTGTGGTTTGGGTGGCATATTCGGGGGATGTGATAAGAAGGATAGAGAGCAACTGTGTTCCACAATGTGGAGCATTCATTGATCCCAGGTGTTGTTCCTCTACCCAGGGAGGCAAAAGATGAAGCAACCTCCCACCAAGTACTCGTTTGCTGCCTGCAGAGAGTGAAAAAGTGCTTTTGAAACAGTTGTGGGTGGGGTTGTGGGGGCTATGGTTTGGGTACATCATTTCCCGTAGAAGCTTGGACGCTGCCAACCTGCTTCTCTGCCTCTACCTTGAAACGATTGGGAGGCTTGTTGTTGTTAATGCATGTTTTGTTCTTGGTTCTTTTAGTATCCCCTCCCAAAGCCTTTAAAGGGGCAAAACTGTTTGGGAAACTCCTGCACAGGCAGAACAAGCCCAAGAGGGTGTGCAGTGGCTTTGCTGTTCTTTAAACACTCAAGAGCTGAGTCCGTATTATCTCCGAAAAGATGGGTCTCATCGAAGGGCATGTCCATAAGTGACTACTGGACGTTACTAGAGAATCCGGTGGACGGGATCCAAGTGTGGCGCCGAAGCACCACAGTGGGCTTGACTGCTCTACCAAGGTAGTCAGCAGTGTCCAGGTCCAACCTAACAGGAATACCTTGCTGCGTCTTGGCCATCTTGGATGAGACATTGGAGATTTGGCCCTACATCATCTTAAACCATGAGTCAGAGGTCTGCCAACATGTTCCATAAAGCATGGGTATATCTCCCCAGGAGGCCACTTATGACAGACCTGAAGGCAAGGCTTCACAGATGGGCGGAGCCAGGATCCATCATGGCCGCTCGGGTGCTTCTGCTCCGCTAAAGCCCCGCGTTCAACAACCAGTGCGGCGCTTAAACCCCACTCCAACAGCTAATTGAGCCTTCTCCTGACGTCTGAAGGTCGGGAGCGTCTGCCGCTGTGGCTGCCGTTCAAACCAGACGCTGCAACGCCGGGATATCGGCAAATGACCTGGCCGGCGATATTGCCTCAAGATGCGCCCGGGATGGAACGGACCCGCGTTTGAAATACCGGAGCTGTGTGGCCCGTCCGCTGCGTGTGAAAAACATCCCTTGGCCGCAGCGGACATGCCGGTTTGTTGGCCCTGAGCCTAGAGGCACCTGTTTGCCGAAGATCGAGGTGAGCGGTCCCCCTTCCCCCCCCCTGCGCGAGGCAAAATGGCGGCTCCAACCGCGCTGCCCACCGTAATGGGAGATGTGCCCCAGCGCCCTTTCAGGGTCTGCACTACGCCTCGAGAGCCTAGGGACACCGGGGGTGATCTTGTGTCCTTTGAAATAACTAATGGGAGTCCGACCCTTCCCTCCCCACAAAGCTCTGTCGTACTCAGCACACTCTCGGTTTGGAAAAGGGTCCCAGGATGCCTGACCCCCAACATGGCCGACATTGGTGACTTCTTCCCCCTTGCTGAACTTTTACCTACTCAACCCTTCCTGGACTGTGCCTGACCTCAAGAGGACTTCTAGATCTCTTTATGACCATGGCCTCCCCCCCCCCCACCCCTGCCCCACTCTGACATTCCCTGAGGACACATGACCTCTTTCCTGACAGCGGAGTCCGAGGATTATGTCCGGACGCCCGGTGGAGCTGCTCTGTTCAGCTAATGAGGAGATCGGACTTGGTTCACCTCCTGACCGTCACCTGCCCAGCCGGACCTTGGGCACAGTTTCTCCCTGTCTTGCCCACCCTCCCCTCTTTGTATTCATGCCGTTCTGCTTTTGCCTTGTTCTCCTTTATATCCACCTGTCTGACCGATACCCGTTGGTGCTTCCTTGAGAGCTATAGGGGAGACTGGCCTCGGACTACCTCACTGGCCGTCACCTACCCATTCGGTCTTTGGGCTGACTTTACCTCTGTCTCTTATTCCTTCCTCCCCCTCGTCCTCTCCCTCTCACTCCCCCTCTCCCCTTCCCTCTCTACTGATCTCTCCTTCTCTCCCGTTAATGTGTCTCATATATTTTGATGTAACGTAAAATTGTTATTATTGTTGTAACTTTGTTGACCTTATGTAAAGCGCTCTGATACCTACGGGTCTAGCCAGCGCTATATAAAACTCTTTAAATAAATAAAATTAAAATAAATAAGGCTAGCAAAGGAGAACATCCATTTGGCAAATGCCTCCATGCGTTTCAACTCGCGATCTGGTGGGTTAGCCGCAAATGCATTTGGGTTCAGGCTATTAGAGGAGGCCAGCACCACCAAGCTTTCTGGGCATGTGTGTTGCAATACGAAGGCTGGGTCACCAGGGGCAGGTCTGTGCCGCTTTGCAATTTTCCTATTGACTGAAGGGCAAGATGCTGGATCTGCCCAAGTGCCCAACAGTGTGCCCATAAGGACCTCATTGAATGGCTCGTGGTTAATCTGTTAGGGTCAAAGTACTTCCACGTGTATATTGGTCTTAACATCTAGGGTCGGCAAGGTTAAGTCTAAGACCTAAGCTGCTCCCCTTATTACAGTGGCAAAGAAGGGCAGACTCTTTGGTGTCCACATTAGAAAGAGGAGAGTGGACGCCATTATCAGGGGATGTATCCAAGACACTGGCATCCTGTAAAACCGAAAATAAGTTTTTGTTATCTTGGCTAGAATCATCACCATCTTCAAATTCATGGTGGCGTAACTGGTTTGACTCAAGGTCGAAATAAGTGTAAATGTGAAGTCAGTTCCACGTCGATGTAAGTCACTTCGGAGACCAAAAGGACTATTGCCCCTCCCACCCCCCTCTGTGATCGATGCTCGGGACTACGATGTGGAAAGCAGCACTGTGAAAGTGTAAGAAAATGTCTCTTTTTGTATGGTCACCCCCCCCCCCCCCAAGTTTCTCTGAGGATGCACTGAGGCCTGTTAACCAGACCTCAGTGCCAGTGCCCTGACATTAATACATGTATGCCGAGTTGGCGCATACCAAATTGGCATAAGCTAACTTACTTGTAAGCCCCTAGCTTATGGTACCCAGGATGCCCAAGGGATGCAAGTTAGAGAGTCCCTCCAGGGATTGCAGCACTGGTTGTGCCACCCTGGAAGTGACCCAAGTAAAGCATGCCTCCCAGCCCGCTATTGTAGACTGGAAGAGCTGTTTAAAACTGATAGCCAAACTTTGCCAGTTTAAGCAATGCAAAGCCTCTCTGTGCAATATGTGTACGTCACCCCTAAGGCAGGCCTACAGGGCCCAAGGCAGGGTGCAGCATATTTCATGGGTATAGCAAATAGTTTACATGTTCTGGCAGTAAAAACGCGAAACTATTGTTTTTACTGTGGAAAGACTTGGTCGCCCCATTGGAGAGTACATAGTTACAATTACAGCTGTGATAACTCTGGAACAGTGGGTCCAAAGTAGATACGCCAAGATATCAAACAGCTCGTTACAAGTCGAAATTAATGCAACGTGTTGTGTACAACTTCTTTTAGAAAGTTGCCACTTCACTGCTGTAGGAAAGTGCCCCTTTTGACATCGTTACCCCCCACTTTTTGCCTGGTATTTGATGCAAATTTGACTGAAAAGGTTGCTGGGTTCCTGCTAATCCGGTCCCCAGCACCAGTGTTTTTTCCCAAACTGTACAATTGTTTCACAATTGGCAAACCCTTTGGGATCCTTTGTAATTCCCTAGTAAGTGGTACCCCTGGTACCTAGGGCATTGGACCTAAAGAGGTTTCCTAAGGGCTGCAGCACGAATTGTGCCACCCTAAGGGACCATTGTAGCCTGCGTGTCTTTGTGCAGAGAAAACTGAAGAGTCAATATAGCACACACCCCTGTGTGCCATGCCTGCCAGCACTACATGGGGTATATATAAGTCACCCCTAAGGCAGGGTGCACTACACCCATGTGAGAGCATATCTGCAAGAGTGGATACATCCCGGTGGTATCCAAGTTCATCCCTTAGATATTACCAGTGCACAGGGAAGCCATAACGAGTACATGGAGTGGACACTCCTCATTACGAGTTCCCCAGCTACATGATCGCTTCACTGTACCTCAAGGTGTTTGGTACCAAACACCTCATCTTAATAAACCCACACTGATGCCAGTGCAGGATTTATTAATAAATACACACGGGGGGCACCTTAGAGGTGACCCTTGAAAACATACCGACTATTAGTGTACTGACTGACTGGTCTCACCAGCCTGCCACCACAGACAGATTTCTGACCTACTGAGGTGACAGCCTACACTCTGAGGACAGGAACAAAGCCTTCTGCAGTGAGGATCTGCTCTAGGCGGAGGTATTCACACCTCCTACAAGCAGGATGGGTATTCCAGGTTCAAAGGCCCTTCCATCTTTGGTGTGGGACCCTGGGCCTCTCCAGATAGTGAAGGTGCCAACCCCCCTGTCCTGACTCCATTTTGTGGCAGCAAGACATGTGGGAAAATTAGTTAGATTAGGAGGTGTGCCCACATTCAGCCAGCACCACCCCTTTTCAGATTTCTACATGTTGTTTTAGATGGAATTAGCATTCTAGGGTCAGGGTTATGCACAGTTTCCACAGAAAGTGGTCATATATAGGGTGTAGACATCCTGAAGGTAGGTAGCCCATTGGCTACTTTCCTGTCAGTACCCATAACACCCTAAATTGAGTATTTAGGTGGCACCTCTGAACCGAAGAACTCAGATTCAACGGATCGACAGAAGGACGAAGAAGAGCCACTGCCTGGCGAGAACTGCAGCAGAACTTTGGCGTGAAACACAGCTGTCCTCAGCCCTCTCGACAATCGCAACAGAGCGACTCTTCCTGTGAGTTGGAGAGCTACTAAAGCCTTGGGTAGCCTCCCATCACGTCGATAAACACCGAAAGTCTCCCTTGGAGTAGAGGAGCTACTTGCCTGCAGACCGACGCCACAGACGACTAGAAGAAGGCACTCACTCTCTGGAAGGTCAGATCTGTGTCCCCACCGAGTGTGAAGACACCAGGACCAACCAGAGCCCTGCCGTACCAACCCCCGGGGTACCGGACGCCCTGCACCAAACATCGACCTTCAGTGTCCAGCCCGGATCCTCACTGCGCCAGGACCAAGCAGCTGTCGAGGGACGTCTGCATCACTGAGACCCACTTCCTGAGTGGCCCAGCTGCTATTTTTTTTAAACACAATTATATTGAGTTTTTAATCATCATAGCATACATGACTCATATTCGTTCCAAATGACAGAGTAATTAAAAGGTAACAGTCATGAATACAAATATTATCTCCAAAGTATAAGCGACAGAATGGATATTCGTATACAAGAACCCTAGTTAATACAATGTCATTTTGTCTAAGGAGCAAAGGAAAGAGAATTGTCGGATCACTGATATAAAGAAATATCCGAGTGTTAGAAAACTCGTGGTTATCTAATGAACTATACTTTACCATACTAATACAAAAACTTAGAACTTCCCCCCTCCCCCCTGTTCACTGGCCCACTAATTTAAGCGTAACATAGCAAAAGATTGTATTCATTCAGTGAAAAACAAACAAATACAGAGCATATGCGTTTATAGATCCCTAGGCAATTAGAGACATGAAGTAATACGGCATTACTGAGAAGCAGTCAGTTCAACTTCTGGGAATGCGGGAGATGGGGGTGCGATGGGCCCGACCTGCGATGTTGGAGGAGTTAGTATATCTATGGCTTTAAATGTTTCAAGCATGTGATCCAATTCCATAGAAATAGGAATCTTACGCAGTCCTCGAAACTCTTCTTGCCTAATAGTCGCACTCTCTGCTGTACCCCAGCGGATCATTTCAGTCTGCCATGAAAGTGGTGTAGGGGGAGAAGCAGATTTCCACCGCATTGTGATGGCACGTTTTGCTATGAGTACGGCCAAGTCGGCAAATCTGTACTGGACCTTCTGTCTCTTGGGGCGTTTATGCAGACCCAGTAGACAACTTTCCGCCGATGACCAAACAGCCGTACCGGTGACTTCCTGCACTCTGTAACTGATTGTTTGCCAGTATGCGCGCAAACGCGGGCACCCCCACAACATATGAAGTAGGTCCGCATCCGCCTCCTGACACCTAGGACAGGTAAGCTGTGCGTTAGGAAATATGCGATTAAGGCGGTGCGGTGTGAGGTATGCCCTATGTAATATCATGTACTGTATGTATTTAAATTTAGCGTTGCGGGACACTTTCTTAGGAAATTCTAAAACAGAGGCCCATTCCTTGTCTGTCATTTCCCTTCCCAGTTCCAGTGCCCACTTAACTCGGAGTGGAATTAACAGTATCCCTGAGTGTGCCCGAATAGCTCAGTATAGCCAACGAGTAAGGTGGCGTCCCTCTCCCATTAGATATATTGCATATACTAGTTCATGCTTAGGGGGTTCAATCCCGTCAGGGGACCAACGGAGTTTGATGTAATGAGAGATGGCTGCGTGTAGGAGAAGAAGTGTCGCTGGGACCCCTTGAGTACGAATAAAATTATCATGATCTGCTAGTGTGCCCTCAATGAACAATGCTCCAATTGTTGACACACCTTCCTGAGCCCATGGGGATACAACTCTTTTCGAGGTTAATCCAGTAGTAGTTGGTATCCCAAGCAAGGGGATGTTGGGAGAGTATAGGGGGGCCCTTTTGGTGTATTGAAGTGTCTTCTTCCAGTACATTAATGCAGTCTTGAGCAAAGGGGGAACTGTGGGTGGAATCCTAATGTGGGGCAAGAGCAAAGTGTGAAGGATACCCCAGTCAAGAAGCTGGGATGTATAACCAATTTCCTGAATGTGTCGTCCCGCTAGCCAATAAGATAACCACTGCAATTGACTGGCCATACAATAAGCTCGAAAATCCGGGGCTCCGGGTCCTCCCTCTTCGGGTCGCAGCTATAACTTGGCAAGACTGACTCTCCTACGTCCCTTACCCCAAATAAGTTCTGACAGGAGTGTATCAAGTGTACGAAAAATTTGGGCTGGGATAATGATCGGCAGATTGGTAAAAAAATATAGGAGACGAGGGAGCATCACCATTTTAGAAATGGCTACTCTGCCCATCACTGACAGGGGCAGCGAATGGCCCAGCTGCTATGAGGTTACCACTGCCAGCTGTTTCTCCCTGACCGCGAGGTGCATCTCTGCGCACCCAGACGAGTCGACCAAACCCCTCTGCTACCGAGCCCCTCTTGATCCGGGTCCCGATGAAATTGCTGTGCACCCGCGCTCCAAGACCCCTTGCGACCTGAGACCCCATTTGGGAGCTCTCAGACTTGCCCGCAAGTCACCTGAGCAGGCTTTTTTCAGGTGGCCCCTGTTCTCCGTAGCGTGCCAGCTACCGGCCTCACCAGCACTCTGCTCCCGGTAGAACTTGGGCGGTTCCAGATGAACTGCAAGTAAGTACTTTAAACCTTGGCCCACTACTATCCCGATTCCAGAAGGTTAAACCCTGAAATCGACTGTACCTACCTTATATGCTTCTTTGACTTTTCCTCCAATAGGATTGCATTGTGCCTAAAAGCGCACAGGTTTAAACGCTTTACTTACCTGTGTGTATTTTTATCGAAAAATGCACTTACCTTGAAACGAAGTTCTTGAGTTTGAAATATATATAAAAAGTGTTATTTTTTTTAATTTGGCTTGGATTCATTCTTTGAGAGTGGGTTTCATTTATTGGCTCCAAGTTCAACTGATGCCTAGCACCACCCTCTGATAAGCCTAACTGCTCACCCACAATATCACAAAAGAGAGTGTTCCTATTATCTACTTTAGCCTCTGTAAACCAATTGGGGACTCACTGGACTCAGCACAGTGTACTTCATTTTAGTACACTATCCAGAGAGACAGTGTCAGGAAGCCACTGAATAGCAATGTTTTGACATCCTATGGATATCAGAAAAATTCTAAAATACCTTGCTGTCAGAAAATATCCCCAATGGAAAAGACAATGCCCCTTTTTGAAGTTTATCATTCGTTGCTGGTTGAAAAGGCTGCAAGGAGAGTGCCACGAGATTTCCAACATCGCTGCCTGGATTCAAAGAAACAAGTCCATGCAGTCTATTGGTTATGCTTTCTGGAACCGGCACAGTTGTTAATGGGCATACGCGAACTCCGCGCTGCTGACTTCTCTGTCTGAGAAGGTAGTGTCTCAGAAGCGCGCAATTTTCTGAGAAGATTCTGGTCGTCTTTTCAGTCGTTGAGGAAGCAGACATCGGAGTTCGTGAGAGGCGCTTCCATAGAGCGTGTGCAGTACTGCGAGAGAGAATTCTGAGTTTCCAAGAAAGTAGCATCCCTGGAGATTAGCGTCCTCAAAGGCTTTTCCAGTCAGAACGAGTAAGCATCTCGAGCTCGTGACTCTTCCTACTAGAGACACCTTCTAGGGTTTTATCTTTCAAGCTAAGTAAGTGACTCTTGCTAATTTATTTAGTCACCCAAGCACTCTCTGACAATTTTCAAGTGACATTCTGCAGAAACATTATGCTACAGAGAACATTAATACTGACATCCCGCTGAAGGAATATATTGAGGAAAAGTTATAAAAGAACTTACCCAAAACTTATATATATGGGAACAAGAGCTCTTCTGTAGATAAAAGATGAAGAGATAGTTGTGTCTTATTTGCCCTTGTACGAGGATATTTCCTCTGTAGTTATAAGAGAATTTACCCAAAATATATATATATATATATATATATATAGCAACGATCATTCTTAAAAATATCCTTGTACAAGGGCAAATAAGACACAACTACCTCTTCATCCTTTACAGAAGAGCTCTTGTTCCATAATACTATCTAGCTCACCCAACATTGAGCTCATATTCTAATGGAACAATTAAGAGAGAAGCTAATCCTCAGAAAAGTTCAGGTAGAGGGTTCAGTAGAGTTTTAAATAAATGTGTAGAGAATTAAAAGGTTAGAGTTTGAAAGTGTAGGAAATGTTTGCAATCTAATGTGTCCCTAGTAAAAGTTGTTGTTATTATTGTAGGTTTAACCTCTAATAACGAACTACGAACAAGGAGCCAGTAGTGCAGATGAGGAATTGGACCACTGAGGCAGTCTCTCTCCAATTCCACTTCCGCTTTCCCCCCTGCTAGTGCCTGGGATATGTAGGAAAGTGCCCCTTTTTGCATGGTTACCTCCTACTTTTTGCATGATATCTGATACAACCTGACTTGATGTGCCCTGGGTCTCTGCCAATCAGGTTCCCGGGGCCTGTGGTCTTTCCCAAAACTGTACCTTGGTATCCACAATTGGCACATCCCTGGCCACAGGTAGGCCCCTTGTAAAAGGTACCATGGATACCAAGGACACTGTGACCTGTGAAGGCCTTGAAGGGCTGCAGCACCTATTGTGCCACCCTTCGAGGCCCTGCACCTTAACACACACACACAGCCACTGCAGGCTGCGTGTTTTGGTGCAGAGAAAAGTGAAGAGTCTACATGGCACACATCCCTGTGTGCCATGCCTGCAATCCACTGCCTAAGGCCTAGGTAAGTCACCCCTCTAGCAGGGTGTACTAGCCCTAAGGTGAGGGTACAGAGGCATGAGCTGTGTACCCCTACAGTGTCTAGGTCCATTCTTAGACATTTTAAGTGTAGCAAAGCCATAAAGAGTATATGGTCTGGGAGTTGGTCATTACGAACTCCACAGCTCCATAATGGCTTTAGTAAAAACTGGGAAGTTTGGTAGCAAACTTCTCAGCACATTAAACCTACACTGATGGCAATGTGGGATTGAATGTAAAATGCACTCAGAGGGCCGCTAAGAGATGCCCCCTTAAAATAGACCAGCCCTGGTTTGGTTCCTAAATGGCTGCCCGCCATTTGCCATCACCAGACAGGTTCCTGGACCTCTGGGTAGAGAGCCTCCACTCTCTGGGTACAGAAACAAAGCCCATCCTGGGCAGAGGTGGCATGCCTCCTACCCCAGGATGGGCTGGGACAACGAAAGGGGAAGCTTCAAACGCCTGCCACCTTCGGAAGCTGTCCCTGCCTTTTGCTGCCCCCAGCAACTGGCTCCCACCGGTTCTGAACCCCCACTTTGGGTGGGAGAATTGGCAGAAAAACCAAGATAGGATAAGAGGTTGTGCCCACCTTTTACCAACTCCAAAGTTAGGAATTGCGATTCCTAAATTGCGATTTTTAAGAAATCGCAATTTAGGAATCACAATTTCTTATGCATGTAGGAATCGCAAACAAATTTGCAATTCCTACATATTCCTTATTTGCGACTCACAAATTGCGAATCGCAAATAAGGAATTGCTTCGCATTCATTCTTATGGGCCTAGAGGCCCATAGGAATCAATGGGAATTGCATGCGCAATTTGCGAGTACCAAATAGGTACGCGCAAAGTGCGCATGCAATTTCAAGGGTGCAAGGGTGCCAAAAGGACACCCTGATGCACCCCTGAAATTGCAATGTCAACACATGTTGCACACACACATGCCCCAAGGGCATGTATGTGTGCAACATAGAACTTTGAAAAATGCACTTTTGTGCATTTTCAAAGTTCTCGCAAATTACCATCAACTTTGAGTTGATGGCAATTTGCGTTTCTTAATTGCGAAATCGCAATTTTGTTGTTGTTGCATTGCATTTAGGGAATCGCAATTTGCGATTCCCTAAATGCAATCGTAATTTATGTAATCGCAAATTTAGCGATTACTTAAATAGCGATTTTTGCATTTGGGATGATGCATCCCAAATGCAAAAATAGCTGTCGCAAAGGGGCAGATTCTGCAAATCTGCCCCTTTGCGACCCCTATTTTCAATGATGCATTTGGCCCTTAGCCATTTACAATGCCAATAGCTCAAATTCTTGTAAATGTGAGACCTATTTCATTTCAAAGAAGCGGCCGCCATTGTCCCGGGCTGTTTTGAAAGTGAAAGCGCGTATGGCGCGCTGAATGTTGCAGGAAAGCATGTCGTGCCTGCAGTAGGAGAAACTCATTAAAGAAAAGAGTGCTTACAGACTTAATAAGACAAAGAAGTAAAAGGGCCAGTCCTCATGGGAGGTTGCAAATGAAGTCAAGGCGGTTCTAAGAAGGGACTAACAAGCCTATCAACAACCACTTATTTCCTCTCAACCTTTATAATCGCCTTCTAAAGCAGCAGGTTGCAACTTGCAAGAGTGCCTCCAACTATGAAATGCTGACTGGCTTGGCTCGGCGAGCGGTGCGCACTGAAGCAAATGGCTGCCTGCAGGCTGCCTGGACTAAACACGAATGTACATTCCTCCTGCAGAAGGCGAGACCTGCCCTGGGAAGAGCCGGTAGCATAGCGATCATTCCTGTTCCAGAGTGGTACCTTCCCATGAAAGAGCCACAGGTTCCCACACCCTCCTGGCCACGCATTTCTCAGATTCTCTGCTCTCGCGAGGTTGTAGCAAATGAGCACAGATAAACACATAGCCTCTGGGCCCAGCCAGACATTGAGTGCTACACAAAGGGAGTGGATTGGAAAAGTAAATGAGGAAAAAACACAATGGCGTAAGGGTTAATGGTGAATGACCAACCCCCAAACAGTAACTTAGTCAGCCTTGGCTGGATTACCTTTCTGCTATGCACACAATCACCCTTTTTGCAGTTTTATACAGCGGGAACGTGGCCCCGGGGCTTTACAGTGCTTTACAAGAAAACCAGAATTAATGAAACAGTTCTGCATAAAGCCTTTACCACGACCCACCGAACACCACCGACAGCTTGAAAGCATACGCACATATTATTTCTAAAGATATGATTCTGGTTCTTAAAAAAGTTTTGTTTTGCCTGTGTATGAAGAAAGCTTCGCTGATATGGTGCTGGCATGGGCAGCCAGGTTCTGAAAGCAGTCTTCCCCAAACACAAGCGCCCTGTTCTTACCTCTTTGGGCAGTTACAGAGCTGAGAGAGAGCACGTTTTCAACAGTTCCCAGCTTCCTTCCGTAGACAACAGCGCCGCTCCCCCCTCTGTTCGACGCGCAGTGCACACATCAGCACCTGGACTCAGGTAGTGACAAGCATTTGCAATACAATAGATATCGCATTTACGAGAGTTTAAGCTATTGTCATTTACAATAGCAATAGCTCAAACTCTTGTAAATGCGAGACCTATTTCACTTCAAAGACGCGGCTGCCATTCTCCGGGGCTGCTTGAAAGAGAAAGCAGGCATGGCGTGGAAAGCACGCCGTGCCTGCAGTAAGAGAAACCCATTAAAGAAAAGAGTGCTTACAGACTAAATAAGACATACCATGTCGCATCTGAAGTAAAAGAGCCAGTCGCCATGGGAGGTTACAAATGAAGACAAGGCGGTACCAAGGAGGGACTAACAAGCCTATGAAAGAATCAGAAGCCAGCATTTACCAAGGACAATGACACAAGCCAATGAAAAAAGCGGGGCTTCTCTTCCATACACCACTACAAGTCTCACAGAGCAGCGCATGCGTGCTGACTCAGGCTCGACCTAAAAAGTCGTAATTACCTTGTATTGCACAAACTTAAGGTGTGGTATCTAGGCATACCACCCCTAGTACTCAAAGTTATCAGAAAGTAATCTGAAAGTAATTACTGTGTAATTCTGTGTTTCAAAATAATACAAACCTGTAACAACTGCAAATTCAACCACAACTGCATTTCCTTGAACAGTCATGCATCTGAAAGTGTATTTTACTTACCTGAGTAAAAGAACAGTGGAAATGGATTCGTATTACTGTAAGGAAAATTGCTTTCATGTCTTTATGGAAAAGCCTAATCGCTTCCCAACTATCAGTGCAACTGCGCTTCATTCAACGATCTGCATTCTCGAAACTAAGGAAATTCCTGAGGAATATGGTGACTTAGTTACAGTTTTTGATGAGAAGAAGGCTGAGAAATTGCCATCACATCGGCCATACGATTGCAAAATGAAATTTGAACCTGGAGCTATTCTGCCGTGCAGCCGAATATATGCCCGGACAGAAGCAGAGAATCGCCACCTAAATAAATATTTGGATCAGTTCTTGGCCAGTGGATTTATACGACCCTTTCAATCCCCGGTCTCTTCTCCTTTGTTTTTCTTCCCTCAGAAGAATGTCGAACTTCGCACCTGTATTATTACAGAGCAATCAATCAAGTTACCATTAAAAAATCGATATCCTCTGCCATTGGTATCAATGCTCCTTGATTAGGTGAAGGAGGCCAAAATATATACTAGACAAGATCTAAGAGGGGCATATCATTTGATTTGAGTGGCTCCAGATGACGAGTGGAAAACAGCCTTCCGGACCCGTTATGGATCTGAATATCAAGTAATGCCATACGGACTATGCAATGCCCCAGCGGCCTTTCAGCACTTTGTGAGCGATGTGTTGCAAGAATTCCTAGTCAGAATTGCAGTAGTCTACATAGATGACATCTTAATCTTCTCGAAAAATCTTAAGGAACATGTCCAACATGTTCGAGCAGTGTTTGAAAGACTACAAGAAAACCATCTTTACGGAAAATTGGAGAAATGTGTGTATGTAGACCAAGTGGAGTTTCTCAGGTTCATTTTATCCCCAGAGGGAGTCAGTATGGATCCGGCAAAAGTAAAAGAAGTTCAAGACTGACCCTCTCCTAGAATAGTAAAAGAAATCCAAAGCTTCCTTGGATTTGCAAATTTTTACAGAAGATTAATTTCCAATTTTTCGCAAATGGTCAGCCCTATTACTCGATTAGTGAAAAAAGGAGTGAAATTTGAGTAGTCCAAAGAAGCTGAGTTGACCTTTAAATTCTTGAAAGATTCCTTCACTACAGCACCGATTCTTCTGCACCCAAATCCAGAGGAGCCCTACTATGTAGAAGCAGACGCTTCAGAAACAGCAATTGGAAGAATTCTTTCTCAGTGTCAAAGGCACTGGGCAACTACATCCTGTGGCCTATTACTTGCGAAAGTTGACTCAGCCAGAAATAAATTACTCCATATCAGACAAGGAACTTTAGGCTCTCAAAGAAGCCAGCATTTACCAAGGACAATGACACAAGCCAATGAAAAAAGCGGGGCTTCTCTTCCATACTCCACTACAAGTCTCACAGAGCAGCGCATGCGCACTGACTCAGGCTCGACCTAAAAAGTCGTAATTACCTTGTATTGCACGAACTTAAGGTGTGGTATCTAGGCATACCACCCCTAGTACTCAAAGTTATCAGAAAGTCATCTGAAAGTAATTACTGTGTAATTCTGTGTTTCAAAATAATACAAACCTGTAACAACTGCAAATTCAACCACAACTGCATTTCCTTGAACAGTCATGCATCTGAAAGTGTATTTTACTTACCTGAGTAAAAGAACAGTGGAAATGGATTCGTATTACTGTAAGGAAAATTGCTTTCATGACTTTATGGAAAAGCCTAATCGCTTCCCAACTATCAGTGCAACTGCGTTTCATTCGACGATCTGCATTCTCGAAACTAAGGAAATTCCTGAGGAATATGGTGACTTAGTTACAGTTTTTGATGAGAAAAAGGCTGAGAAATTGCCATCACATCGGTCATACGATTGCAAAATTAAATTTGAACCTGGAGCTATTCTGCCGTGCAGCCGAATATATGCCCTGACAGAAGCAGAGAATCGCCACCTAAATAAATATTTGGATCAGTTCTTGGCCAGTGGATTTATACGACCCTCTCAATCCCCGGTCTCTTCTCCTTTGTTTTTCTTCCCTCAGAAGAATGTCGAACTTCGCACCTGTATTATTACAGAGCAATCAATCAAGTTACCATTAAAAATCGATATCCTCTGCCATTGGTATCAATGCTCCTTGATTAGGTGAAGGAGGCCAAAATATATACTAGACAAGATCTAAGAGGGGCATATCATTTGATTCGAGTGGCTCCAGATGACGAGTGGAAAACAGCCTTCCGGACCCGTTATGGATCTGAATATCAAGAAATGCCATACGGACTATGCAATGCCCCAGCGGCCTTTCAGCACTTTGTGAACGATGTGTTGCAAGAATTCCTAGACAGAATTGCAGTAGTCTACATAGATGACATTTTAATCTTCTCGAAAAATCTTAAGGAACATGTCCAACATGTTCGAGCAGTGCTTGAAAGACTACAAGAAAACCATCTTTACGTAAAATTGGAGAAATGTGTGTATGTAGACCAAGTGGAGTTTCTCAGGTTCATTTTATCTCCAGAGGGAGTCCGTACGGATCCGGCAAAACTAAAAGAAGTTCAAGACTGACCCTCTCCTAGAATAGTAAAAGAAATCCAAAGCTTCCTTGGATTTGCAACTTTTACAGAAGATTAATTTCCAATTTTTCGCAAATGGTCAGCCCTATTACTCGATTATTGAAAAAATGAGTGAAATTTGAGTAGTCCAAAGAAGCTGAGTTGACCTTTAAATTCTTGAAAGATTCCTTCACTACAGCACCGATTCTTCTGCACCCAAATCCAGAGGAACCCTACTATGTAGAAGCAGACGCTTCAGAAACAGCTATTGGAAGAATTCTTTCTCAGTGTCATAAAGGCACTGGGCAACTACATACTGTGGCCTATTACTTGCGAAAGTTGACTCAGCCAGAAATAAATTACTCCATATCAGACAAGGAACTTTAGGCTGTCAAAGAAACTTTTCATGAGTGGAGACATTATTTGTTGGGGTCCCGGCATAAGGTGACCGAGTACACCGATCATCGGAATTTGCAATTCTTGAAATCAGCTCGAACCCTGACAGCAAGACAGTTACGCTGGTCATTATACTTTGCTGACTTTGACTTCGTGATCACATATTGTCCAGGAGTGGCCAATGGCAAGGCCGACGCTCTATCACAAATAGACACTAAACATTCAGACGAGATTCCAGAAAAAATTCCAATTATTCCAAGTGAGAAGTTTGTGTTAACCATTCAATATGCTGACTTAACTACTGGAATTCAAGAGGTCTTGACAAGAGAAAAGATGTTGGGATGGGTCAATGAAGCACCTGAGAGAGAAATAAGAGATGGATTACCTTATCACAAGGGAGCCTTATACCTACCTACTGCAGAACTACAAAAGGCTCTTCAGGCCAGTCATGATAACCAATTAGCTGGTCACAAAGGAGTTAAAAAGACCCAAGAATTAGTCAAGAGGAATTTTTGGTGGCCAGCTATGGAGGTTCAAATAAGACAATATGTGTCAACTTGTGAGAAATGTCAAAAGGGTAAGCCAAGTAGACTTCCCCCACAAAGTCTTCTACAGCCCTTACCTACAGCTCCACATCCCTGGCATACAGTTACAATAGATCTCATAGTGGATATTCCCCCTAGTCATGGTTACAATACAATTCTAGTCTTTGTAGATACATTCACCAAGATTGCACATTTCATTCCTTTAAAAAACATCCCTCGAGCCCCACAAGTTGCGCAGTTATTCACACAACACATAGTGAAGGCTCATGGAATTCCGAAAATGTTAATTTCTGATCGAGGATCCCAGTTTATCTCCCATTTCTGGAGAGCCTTCACTACAAGGTTAGGAATTGACTCACATTTCTCCACCCGTCACCACCTAGAAACAGACGGGCAGAGAGGGTCAACCAAGAGTTAGAGCAATATTTACGTTTCTACCTCTTTGATCAGGAAAAAGAATGGGCAGAGTTGGTTTGGGAAGCTGAATTTGCATACTATAATGCTGTACATTCCAACACTGGTTTCACACCCTTGACTTGAACCATGGCAGACACCCAAATGTACTCTTAGGAAAAGAGGACAAGTCGGTGCCAGCAGTGGATGACCTAAAAACAAAATTGCAGGACACACTAGTGATTGCAGAAACAAATATTGCAAAGGCTAAACTCTCGTATAAGACTCAGGTAGATAAAAAAAGAAGAGAATCCACTATTTAAACAAGCGTTTACGCGGGTTTGAGCTATTGGCATTGTTAATGACAAAGCCTTTTATTTATGTTTTGGTTTTTAAAACATAAATAAAAGGCATTGTCATTTACAATGCTAATAGCTTAATGTTAACGTGGCAGTGCGCGGTCTAGGGCCCGCCCCACCCTCTGTCGCAACATCACCAAGGTGGTTATGTTCTCGACGCCAGATGCGGAATTTACCGTGTGGAAAGGTCCATTCCCCTTTCCCACGGTCTCGCTGGTGGTGGTGCTGTGCTACCCGCTGGGGGTTGCATTATAATGTTTAATACACAGGGATGTCACATCTCCTTATGTTGTCATGCAGGAGCAGGATCCTATTGTCTGTTGATTGATGCTCCTTTGTTTCTTTTGTAGCCCTTGTGTGTTTTCCCCTGTTTTTCTCCAAAGGGACTACAAGTCCCAGAAGTCGTGGGTGGCGGCCATCTTGAATATTAAATGCCGATGAGTCAGCGTGAGCCCGTACCTCGGGGCTCACTATTTAGAATCCCTGCTGCCAAGAAAACGTATTTCTGTGCTGGCCGCCGGATTGGTGGCGCAGTGTTTGCAGGGGCTGTTCTTCACCTCAGACCGAGTCCTGCAACTCGATCTATTTCTCAGAGGCAAGATAAGACCGGCCCGGTCTTAGCGGTAAGATCACTTCCTGCTATTCCTCCCGGCCGGCAGGAGCATTCCGCCTGCGCCGCTGTAGAGTGTTTTTCCCTGAAGTTAATCATGCCAATCAGTGCACGCAATCATGAGAATGTGTGATTATATTTATATTCAATCATGTGTATTGTTTTGGCAATTTGATTTATTCTTTAAGCATGTGATCGTACGCGCTTGTGATAATTGAACAAGCGCGCACCTAAGTGAAAACAAGGACCGAGGGGTATTCATTATCTCCTGGTACCACTCACGCACAAATATAAGGGACATATATGTTTATGACGCACTTGTGATATCAACACGCTTGCGTGTGAGATCGAACATAAGTGTTTTTTGGCAATGCACGAGTATGTATGTGTGTTTATGATTGAGGCATTCCTTTGCTGTTATATACCGGTTGGAATTTTCCCTGGCATAACGATATGTTTATGAAGGAGCTTTCTTCAGCTGAACTCCTTATGTGAACTCCTGAGTTATTTTTCCTTGAAAGCCAGACATTATTTTTGAGGCGTTGTGTTTTATTATTGTATGTTTCTTTATTAAATTAATCAGGGTATTACCAGAGCTCCTCCAATGTATGGAAGTTGACAAATTAATGAACTTAAGTATTTATTAAGTTCTCATTCTGATTAATATATATATATATATATATATATATATATATATATATATATATATTATCTACTGGCGGTCGCCAGTAGATAGTTATAGTTAGGACCTATTTTCCATAGGAAATCCGCAACATTCTATTTGAAATAACTCTCTTGCCGGTTGACGTATCTTCGCGAAATTTTCAAACTTTGTGGGGCGCTCCGGTCCGCTCCTACCCTGAAAGTCTCGGGGTGATTCGTTAAGCGGTGGCCGAGAAAAAGGGGGTCCCAAAACGCGTTTTCCCCATTCATTTTTCCATAGGAAACTTTAGACACGGCTACAGCCCGAACTGCTGAACGGAATTACACCAAATTTGGCAAAGAGGTAGTTCTTGGTTCAGAAAGAACCCTTTTTGTTAAATGGTGTAAATCCGTTCAGTAGTTGCTGAGAAAATCAAAAGTAAAAGTACATATATATCTATGGGCACGGAGGATCCGCGCACCCTCCCGATCACGAGCTGTCTGCTAATTGGCTGTCAACACTCCAAACCAGGAAGTGTTGGCAGCCATCTTGTTCCTCGGTAGAACCGAGGAACAAGAAAGCAGTAAAAAAGTGCGCAAAACGCACAAAGGGGGCAGGGTAGAAACACCCTGACCCCTAGGTCTGCTCAGGGGTCCCACAAGGACCCCTGGGCAAAAAAGCATTTTTTTTTTTTATTTCTTTCTTTTTTTTTTTTAAATCGGCAGGATGCGCTCAGGGTGCGCGGATCCTGCCGATAAAAAAAAAACCGAAGCGCGGTCTCCCGGGGTAGGATTCGGCCAGGGGAGGGGGGCCACGCGGCCCCCTTCCCTTTTAATTTAAAAAAAAAAAAAAGGGGGATAAGGCCCTGGGGGATGGGGTCCCCAGGGACCAAAAATAGGAAAAATGAAGGGGGGCCACACAGCCCCCAGGGACCCTCAGGATTCAAGGGGAGTTAATCCCCCGACTTAAAACGCACCACGGGGCGCGTTTGCACAGTGGTGAAGGGAGGGGGCGGGGCTTCAGGTGACATGTGTGCAAACAGGCCCCGTGGTGTGTTTTAAGATGGGGGATTAAATCCCCTTGAATCCTGAGGGTCCCTGGAGTCCAACTAGCCCACCATGTACTTCCAAAAGCGCCACAGAGCTGCCTTGCAGAGAGGTGTAAAAGGGGTGTGGCCTCTGTACACGTCTCTGCAACGCAGCCCCTGGCGCATACTGGAGGTTCCTGGTGGGCTAGTTGGCCTCAGGGACCCTCATGATTAAAGGGGACTTAATCCCCCAACTTAAAACGCGCCACGGGGCGCATTTGCACAGATGTCACCTCAGGCCCCGCCTCCTCCCTTCACCATCGTGCAAATATTCCTCTAAAATCAGCCGAAATACGAATTCCGATTTACTCACCTGTTATCAGGAGAGCTCAGTGCTGCATCTTTCAGTCCAGTACTGATCCTGAAAAGTAATTTTAACCGTACTTACCAGTAACTTGAATTTCCTTCCATAGGATATCATTGCCTGCTTTTTGCTGAAAATGTTTCTGTGTCGATTTTTGAAACATACAAATATTCCTCTAAAATCAGCCGAAATACGAATTCCGATTTACTCACCTGTTATCAGGAGAGAACCCAGTGCTGCATCTTTTAGCCCAGCACTGACCCTGAAAAGTAATTTTAACCGTACTTACCAGTAACTTGTATTTCCTTCCATAGGAATCCATTGTCTGGTTTTCAGCAGAAAAGTTTCAAAGTGTCGATTTTCACAAACTACAAATATTCTTTAAAAATCGCCTGTATGACTTAAACGCATTCTTTCAACTGTTTACAGGAGATGCACCAGTGCTGGATCCAGGATCCACCACTGAGTGAGAAAAAGTCACGATAACATTACTTACCTGCTAAGTGAATTTCCTCCCATAGGATAACATTGGTGATTCTATGTGAAAAAGTTTTTAAGTGTCAACTTTTAAAATACAATAATATTCCTTAAAAATCACTACTGTAACCAAAACGCTTTTACTCAACTGTTTACAGGAGATGTCCCAGGACTGAATCTAGGATTCAGTCCTGTGGTTAGAAAAGTAATCCATAAAGTAACTAATTGCATTTAGCTAGAAATTCACATTGAGCTCAATGTTGCATTGTGTTTGAAATTGTGTTGCCCATTGCAACAACTGTAACTACTGTACTTAAAAGTCTATTGCCTATTTGCAAAGTATTTAAAGTAAATTAATTCATTCTGAGAAAGTATATTTTGTAATGTAATGTATAATGTAATTACAATGTAATTTAAAAAATAAAATATCTAAAAATAAATAGTTGAAAAAAATGTAGTAAATCAGTATGAAAAAAATAAAAATAACAATTAATACATTTAAAAATTGGCATTTACAAAACCTTTGAAATTCACTGAAAAAAACCATAGGTTTCAGACATGTTATAGTTAGGAATTAGCATTTAAAAAACCTTTGAAATTCACTGAAAAAACCATAGGTTTCAGACATGTTATAGTTAGAAATTAGCATTTAAAAAACCTTTGAAATTCACTGAAAAAAACCATAGGTTTCAGGCACGTTATAGTTAGAAATTAGCATTTAAAAACCTTTCAAATTCACTGAAAAAACCATAGGTTTTAGGGACAGTTATAGTTAGTTGGACATTTCACTCGTACAAAACCCGTGAAATTCCCCCGTTATAGTTAGTTCAGCTAACTATAACTCGCGCCCCCGCAATGCACTGCTGATGACGTCACATATTACATCACTCATGACATGGTCAGTGACATCACTGATGACATCACTGATGACATCATCCAGTGACTGTTTCTGTAAAGTTTAAATATTTTTAATATATATAGGAAAAGACGTATTGAAGAATGAGTGGGTGTGTAAGTGTCTGTATGGATGATTTAGTAGGTGCGTGACTGACTCTATAAGTGAGTGATTTAACGTATCTTACTGAATGCATGGGTTAGTGACTAAACTGGGTGAATGTCTGTATCCGTCTGTCTGTTGCTGTGTAAGTGGCTGCATGTGTTTGTGAATAGCTACATGAGTGTCTATATGAGTTATTGAATGGTTGTCTGAGTATCTGTATGGGTGCCTGAGTGTTTGTGTGGGAGGGGTGTATGCGACTCTGTGCATAGATGTGTGAGTGGGTGATTCACTGGGTGGATGGTTTCAAGAGTGCATCTGTGATAGACTGTATGGGTGGGTAAGTGTGTGTAAGAGTGTGTTAGTGAGTGAATGTATGTCCCAGTGGTACATGTGTGAGTAACTACATATGTGAAAGGCAGTATATATGTGTGTTGGAGTATATAAATAGCTATAAGCGAGAGTGAGTGATTGTGATAGTGGCTGTATGGATGAGTGTGTGCTTGTATCAGTGATTGTATAAGAGCGTAACAATGTGCTAGTATTTGTATGATTAAGTGAGCTGGTGTGTGTATAACTGTATAGGTGAGTAAATGGCAGTGTGTTTAATTATTTGCATGACTGACTAGGTGTGTGAGTACCTCTATGGATGAGTGGCGGTGTTTGAGTGTCTATATAGGAGTAAGAGTGCATATGATAGTCCTGTACTGAGTGACCATAAGTATGAGTGACTGTACGGGTGAGTGAGTGGATGTGTGTGTGTAGACCTAAGAATCAGTGAGTGGGTATGTAGTTATTGGTGTTGGAGTGTCTATGGTTTTGCGAATGGCAGTCTGTAATTTAGATTGGGTGTATCAAAGGTTATATTAGGGTGTGAGGAGGTGCATCAGATTATCACGTGGATGATGTCATCAGTGATGTCATCAGTGATGTCACTGACCATGTCATGAGTGATGTAATATGTGACGTCATCAGCAGTGCATTGCGGGGCGCGAGTTATAGTTAGCTGAACTAACTATAACGGGGGAATTTCACGGGTTTTGTACGAGTGAAATGTCCAACTAACTATAACTGTCCCTAAAACCTATGGTTTTTTCAGTGAATATATATATATATCTGGTATTGTGCATGTATTTTACTTTCTTTTACAGGTCTCCCTCCCCGCAGTCCCCTTGCTACCCTTCCCTCACCTGGCCTCTCCAATACTCTGTGCTATTATAGTTTTCTGAGTTGGAGCTGCCTGGAGGTGGAATAAACAATCTTCACACAGATCCAGAGGAAGGCGCTCCGTTGACACTTAAACTCTCCCAAATGCGAGACCTATTGCATTGCAAATGCTTGTTCAAATGGTGACGAGGTTGGGAGGCTGTGCAGGGGACAGTAAGACGTCTTCACCCCGTGACTTGAGTTCTTGCCAGTTTGTGTGCTCCAGAGACTATTCTCAGGGGACTTCATTCAGTTGGACTTAAGGAAGGCTGCTCTTTTCGTGAAAGTAAGAGTCCAGCGCCTATTCACAGTGTGAGAGCTCGCGAGGTGTGGCACTAGATCACCTAGGCATAAGTTTGCCATCCGCTCAGTAATTCTTTCCAGGCAGCGTCAAATATTGACTTATGAACAGCTTGGGTGGTCGCGCAAGCAGTTTCAAAACACCCGTTCTTTAACTCTAATCTGCAGAGTGATATTGATGTTTGGCCAGTTTTTGAAGCAGCACTACCATCTGTTTGACATCTCGTGGCCTGAGGGTGTTTGAGATTATTAGACTTTCCAAACCTTGTATCAGCGACTTTAACAGGCATTTATATTGCTAGAAAGTTATAAGCTGTTGGACAGCGTGAATCTGTGGAGGTTTGTTTTTGATCCTGCGAAAAAAACAGAGCTGTAGTGTATGGTGCCGCAGTGAAACCGCAGAAGCGCGACATGTATTTTCAATTTTGAAGCAGAAAGTGGGGCGCTGAGGAGATTCAAGAGTTGGAATACTCTCAACCCACAGCGGAGGCGAACATCGAGTATCCCAACCGGCACGTCCTTCCGAGGAGATTTTTGAGCTCCGGCTCGGAGACCACGCGATGCTGCAGAAGTTATTGAGGCACGGTTGGGCCCAAGTAAATTCAGTGGCATTTGGAAAGAAAATAAGTCCAAATAAACGTACCTAGTTTATGTATACAGTGAACGTCAGCAGCAGACTCGGAAGAAAAGCGGCAGCTCCTGTATTTCGACAGTGTTGCTCTTCATGAAATCACAGCAGCAAACTCAGAGGAAAAGGGGCGGCTCCCACCTCTAACTACAAAAATATTTGCAATGCTATAGATCTCGCATTTAAATGGCATTGCAAACAAACTGCCGCATTGTCCCTGCTGCTTTAAAAGTGAAAGCACGCACGGCGCACTGAATGTAAACAAAGCATGTGTGATTAAAGTAGGAGAAACTCAATAAATAACATAGTACATGTACCGTGTAACAACCAAGTAAAGGGGCCAGTAGCCATCGGAGGTGACAAATGATGACATGGGTGTACTAAGGAGGGACTAAAAAGCCTCATAATGAATCAGAAGCCAGCATTTAAAAAGGACAAACACACAAGCCAATGAAAAATAAGGGCGGGGGAGTGGGCGAAGCTTCTCTCTGTACTGAACTACAACAGATCCTCGCAGAGCAGCGCTTGAGCGCTGGCTCACGCTCGACCTAAAAAGGAGACAAAGTATGGTTGTCCACTCCTCATTTACGTTTAAAAGGAAATCACAAGTTTCAACCACTGTTTGTGGGCCCATTTAGAGTAGAAAGAAGGATTAATCCCGTAGCAGTCAAAATTCATTTACCCACACATTTAAAACTGCACCCAGTTCTTCATGTGTCACTATTAAAAAGTCCTACAGATTTACAGTTAAACTCTCCTTCAGCTCCAATCCAGGTTGATTCTACAGAAACATTTGTGGTAATTCAGACTTTAAGACTAGGAACTGAAAACTAAACTATTTCATTGATTGGAAAGGGTTTGGGTCTGAGGAAAGATGCATCAAGATTAATAAAAAAACTTCCACAAGAATTACCCTAATAAACCAAAGGTGGGAGGTCTTTTTTTTTTTTCCAAAATCTGTTTATTGATTTTTTTATGCAAAGGTTACAAACATTTTATATAAACCACATTGCGTTCAATCCTTCATCACAGGAGCGTAGTCCATGCAATAGATAGCTATAGGATATGTACAGTTTAGTCACAAGTTCCGGACTACCCCTGCGGGCATCAACTAAGGGGGAGCCTTATGCGGGCTCAAAATGCAGAGATGTTAACCTCATTTCAAGAGGGGTGCATGCCCCCAGATCCAAGTACCTATAATACTTGAACGCTAACGAAGGAAAAGAAAGAAATACCACCCAAAAAACTAAAGAAAGGATGAAACCAAACATACCCAGGGAGTCACAGAAGCCTGAATTCTAGCGTGTGGAGCAGGGTCGAGAAGTGGGCCTCCCCACAACATGCGCAAGAGGGCCCACGTGGGGGAGGGAGCAAAGCCTGGGAGCCACAGCGTCTGATGGAGAGCCCCATCCACTATATCAGGAAGAGATGCAGCGCCCTCAGCCTAGGACCGCATGCGAACAGTGGAAGCCCCTCTGACAAATAAGTTACCAGAGGGCTCCAGATATAGTCGAAGCCCTTACGCGAGTCCTCAACAATATCAGACATCCGCTCGAGGGCCAGGGCGCGCCACAAGCGGGCGTGCCATTGCGTAAGCGAGGGGGCCTCCAACTTCTTCCATGCTGCTGCCAGTGCCATCTTGGCCGCCCCAGACAAAGCCACATGATGGAGCGGTCCCCTTGAGTCTGGTATTTGAGATTGTGATCGCGGACACCCAAGAGCACATGCACCATAGAGTCCACCATAGAGTGATCAGATACCCCAAAATTAGCTTGATCTGGGACAAAATTTCCTTCCAGAAGGGTTGGATAATGGGGCAGTCCCACCATATATGTTTAAAATCCCCCAGTAGGCCGCATCCCCGCCAGCAGCAGTCGGAAGTGTCAGGGAAAATCGAATGCAGCTTCTGAGGGTGAAGGTATCAATCATACATAGTTTTATAGTGGGCCTCCCTCAGGAACATGGAGCGGTTGTATTTCGCGATATCTTTGTAGAGGGACTCCCATTGCTTCTCTGAGGGGGGGTTGGTAGGATGCCCTCCCAAAATATTTTGTGGCGCGGTGTCTGATGCGGGCTGAGTGAAAGCAGGAGTGTGTATAAGAAAGAGATGCAACCCTTGGCTGCATTGCCAGTTTGGACGTATCGTATCTGGAGCAATTCTCTAGTGGCCGCCTGTCGCATCTGTGGTTGCTGGACCCAATGTACTAGCTGCGCATAATGGAATTGGAGGTGGAAGTGGGTTACGCAGTCTGCAAAGGTTCGTATCTTCCCTTTGAGGAAGAGGTCCGACATCATGAGACACCCTCCTTCCCTCCAGTGATCAAAAGGCCCTTCTCTAAACGCAGGGGGGAAGGCGGTGCTAAAGTGAATGGGGGTGTAGGGGGACGGGAACTTGGTCAGTGGCAGGGTCTTGGTTATCGTGGCCCATACCTGAAGGGTAGTCACTGTCGGTATGCTCAGGTAGGCGTTGGCCGATCTATCAGACCTCTGTCGCCACGGTAACTCCCAAATGGTTCTGCCCGTCACCTGTCTGTCTATGTGAAGCCACAGTTTCTCCGATTCCTTCAGCGACCATTCGCCCAAGACCCGCAGCTGAGCGGCTCTATAATATAGCAGAAAGTCCGGGAGAGCTAGGCCCCCCTCCGATCTCGGTCTCGTCAGGAGGCCATGGGGAAGACGTGCCCTTTGGCCCTGCCAAATGAAATTGGTGATCATGCATCTCAATTCTTTGAATAACCCCTTCTCAGTCAGGATAGGCAGTCCCTGGAAGAGATAGAGAAGACGGGGGAGCACATTCATCTTTACAGCGTTAATTCGCCCTATCTAGGAGAGGTATGCAGCGCTCCATCTCTTGAAGTCGGATTTAAGTTGTCTAAGTAGCGGGGGAAAGTTAGCCCAATAGAGATCGCTCAGCTTAGAAGTGATTTGGATGCCCAGGTATGTAATTGCCTTATGCGCACACCGGAAGGGGGACGTCTTCTCGACAATTCTTTGTACCTCTGGGAGCAGCGTCAGATTCAACAGGAAGGACTTAGAGAGGTTGACCTTGAACCCCGAAACCCTTTCAAACTGATGTAGTCCCTGCTGTATTTCCATCAGGGAAGCAGCCGGATTAGTTATCGGCAGGAGGACGCCATCTGCAAATAACGAGATTTTATGGTCATCGGGCCCGAACCTAATACCATTAATCCTCGGGTTCGCTCTTACCTTTGCTGCAAACGGCTCGATACTAAGGGCAAAGAGCATCGGGGAGAGGGAGCAGCCGTCTAGTGCCCCTAGCCAAGTTGAAAAAGTCAGATGCCACCCCATTTACCAAAACCCTGGAACTCGGAGAACTGTAGTTGGCCCTCACCATCCCCAGGAAGGTCTCACAGAACCCGAATCCGCGTAGGGAGAGCTGCAGGAAGGCCTTCTCCGCGTCGATTGACAGGAGGGCCGCGGGAATCCGTTTCTTCTGGGCCTTGTCTATAAGATGAAACACCCTGCGGAGGTTGTCGTGGGTCTGGCGCCCTTTGATGACCCCTGATTGGTCAGGGTGATTAAGATTGGGTAGGACTCTCTCCAGTCTAGAAGCCAAGATTTTAGAATACATTTTCGCATCCAGGTTTAACAAAGCGATAGGTCTATAGGAGGTGCACTCCTAAGGATCTTTTCCTGCTTTCAGGATTATCCAGATCAGGGCTTCCCCCATGGAGGGGGACACCGCTTGGGTTGACGCAATGTCATTAAATAGGGTAGTAAGCTGGGGGGCCAGCTCGGCGGCAAAGGTTCGGTAGAACTGCGCCGTAAACCCATCCGGGCCCGGGGATTTATGTCGTTTGAGGCAGTCAATTGCTGCCTGAACTTCTTCTTGGGAGATGGCGTGGCCCAGATCCTCATTGGCTGCTGCCTAAACCTGAGGGAGCTCAAGGGAGTCTAAGTATTGCGTCTGGTCTGTCTCTAGGGGTGGTTCAGCCGTGTATAGAGTGCTATAAAAATAGTGGAACGCTCCTGCCTTCCCCTCCTCGCTAGTATGAGTGATCCCATTTCTATCGATGATTTGCCTCACATAATTCTTTTCTTGTTTAGCCCTCAATTGTCGTGCCAAGAGTGAGCCTACCTTATCTTTCCCTTCATACCCGTAGGCCTGGAGTCTCAAGATAGTCTTTTCAGCTGTATTAGTGTTGATGGGGTTCAGTTTCCCCCTGAGGGCTGTGACTTTCCTAAGCATTGGGACCGAAGGCGAGTCTTTGTGTGTTTTTCCGCCTTAAACAGCTCTTGTTCTAACGCCAATCTTTCTGTCGTCTGGAGTTTTTTCAGGGAGGTGGCAAAAGCAATGCAGTGTCCCCTTATGTATGATTTGAAGGCGTCTCAGTTGTTTGCTGGGGATGTATCCACGGGGTCGGACGTAAAGAAATCTCTTGATTTAAGGATATCGTCTCTGTGTAGTCTGTCCCTGCACAATATGTTGGGGAAGTACCATCTAGTCAGTTTGGAACATGGGGCTGGCCAATTTAATAAGCAAGTCAGGGGAGCATGGTCCGAGAGGGCAATGGGGAGGAAGAGGGAGGTCGTGCACGCATGTAGGAGTTATTGACTAATGAAAATGTGGTCTATTCTCGAATACGTTCTGTAGGCGTGTGAGAAAAAGTCCTGCGTGGTAGGATTAAGTTTCCTCCAGAAATCCAGCAGCCCCATTTGTTGCAGGGACACTTTTAATGCTTTGCTAAACACTCCCCCCGCAGCCCTCTGCGGGTGTGTGGTGTCTAACTGTGCGTCCCAAACGAGATTTAGGTCTCCCATTACAATGATTTCCCCGAAGGCAAATCCCGCCAGGATTGTGAGAAAGGCAGAGATAAACTCAGCCTGTCCTGTATTAGGTGCATACACTGTGGCGATCGTGCAAGGGCGACCCATCATCAGCCCCCTAACCATAAGAAATCTTCCCTCCTTGTCGCTTTTGGAGGCCTCTAGGTGAAACTGTATGGAGGAGTGGAACATCAGGGCAACCCCATTTTGTTTTCTGGTGCTAGCTGCCCGGAATATCATGGGATAGTGCCTATGCTTCAACCTCAATTCCTCTCCTTTCTTGAGATGTCTCCCCTGCACGGCCACCACCTCTGCTCGCTGGTCCCCCAGAAATTTCCAAAAGCTATGCCTTTTGTTAGGGGAGTTGAGGCCCCTAACATTCCATGACATTAGTTTAACCCCCATCTACCCAGATCCTCTGTTATGCGCGTCAGCGGGAACCCCCCGCCGCTTCCCCCCCGGCCTCCACATTGCCTTCGAGTTGACCACGCTGGGTGGAACGTGAACCAACATAGTAAAACAAACAAAAAACATGAACAGTTCAGGAGTCCGCAGAGTCCTGTTAGACTTCATCTTCCGATGGCTTCTGGGGCAAGACCATTCCCGCTCCCAGTGCCCCGTGAGAGTTCTCTGGTGGACCTTAACTCTGGAGTGTTCCCGGTCACAGCCCAAGATAAGCAAGTGGCGGTTGTCTGCTGGCGTATCGGGGCTATGGCAAGACAGAGAGGAGGGACCCTTCCATCATCTTTGTCCTTCCCCTTGGGGTGTCCGGGCACCCCGGAGGTAGCTCCTCAGTACATCAGGTCATCTCAGGCAAGTGTGTTCCTCTGCAGGTTGGGCAGTGTCGCCCTTTATCTTGTGCGTGAAACCAGCTACTTGTATGTCCTCATCATGCCGACTGTTAGACCTGGCACCATTGGCGTGGGTCTCCCCTTCATTTCTCGCTTTTTGTCTCCTCTGTGTTTGCTGGTGTTAGATGCTCTGGGCGCTGTGCCATGGCCATTCCGTGCCACAGCGCGAATGCTCCCTATGGTAAATTGACTGTATGAATTGATGTTCCCATAATTGGCTCATTTGGTTTACCTGTTAGTCTCTAGTATAGTGCACCGTGCATGCTCAGGGCTGGTAGACCGAATGCTGCTGGTGGGCCTGCAGCGCTGATTGCGCCACCTACAGAAGCAGCTTGTAAAGTGGAAAGTCGAATTTAGTATGCCTGAGCTCAGAATATTAAAGTACATCTTTTAGTGAGGGTTATTTCTATATTTTGTGTCTGAAAATACCACTTTGGGAAAGTGGGTATTTTCTTGCCTAAGTCTTCCAGTGTGCTCTGCTGTTATGTGTATTGGCCGTTTGGTTTTGGAGGGACAGGGTAGGCTGAACCCGACCTGGGTCGAGTAGAGGGATCTGCAGCTGGAGTATGGGGAGGGGTGACCCTTTGATCTGAGCAGGGCTGCGCCTGGCAAGGTGAATGATGGCTCCCCCTCCCACGGTGCGTCTGATGGCAGACCCCCTCTCCTAAAGGGCAGGATGCCGCCTCGTAAACAACGTGCCCCCAGGACCTCCCCGAACTGGTTCTGACTGGGTTCAGTGACTTGTGACTTTTGAAAGAACAAAGGCGAGGGGGGTATAAAGATGTGCGCGAAAACCCCCACGAGTGTGTTACTTCTGGATGCCAAGACGAACCTCGGTCCGTGTAACTAGAGGGAAAGGACTTTGAAACTTTCATCCATCATGCTGAATCAACTACCCAAGGGCCTGATTTGAGCTCGCCTCCTACTGAAGTCTCAGGGACATTAGACTTCACCCATCAGCCGTCTGGATTCCTATTTGAGGGGGATTCTACCCGCAGGTGAGGCCTCTGCTGAGAATTCCAGAGCCTCTGGTTCTACTGCGGGGAACGCAGGCTGAAAGTCACCATCGCTATCGCTGTGCCGCTGAGTGCCCGCATTTGCCGTCCTACGGAAATCATCGCTATTGTGGGCAGCTGCAGCTGAGGAGCTGTGCAGCTGAGTGCCCGCATTTGCCGTCCTACGAGAATCATCGCTATCGCTATTGTGGGCCGCTGCAGCTGAGGAGCTGTGCCGCTGAGTGCCCGCACTAGTCACCACTTCCAGGATCTTGTTACCACCTGCGGGTACCGCTGGGTGCCCGACTTTAAGCCCCGTCCCAGGATTATCGTGAATGCACGCCGCGGACCGCTACAGCCGGGAGCTGTGGCCGTTGCGAGTCCGCCTGTCATCACCGCGGCTTCCTTGTGAGGCTGCGTGCCGTGCCCCTTTACATCTCAGGTACATTGTGCATCACCGGGTTGCGTGGACCCCGGCCCCGAACTAAGTCCGTTCCACCCCCGTTTCGAGTGCCTTTATTGCTTTTGAAGTGAATCTGTAATTGTGTGCATTGTGGCTCCTTGAGTGCTTTTAGCCTCGTGTTCAGTCTATATAAAGATAACTATTTTTCTATAACTACTTGTGGTGTCCGTTTGTAGCGTCTCTCCTGTGTTATTGTGTATGGTCATAAATGCTTCACACACTGCCTCTGAGATAGGCCTGTCTGCTCGTGCTACGTTACCACAGGGTTGAGCAGGGGTTATCAAAGGGTGTAGCCCCCTTACTCTGACTTCGGAAGAAGGATCCCTATTTGGACCTCGGCGACAGCCGCGGCCAACTGGAGATCTCCATTTCTAACACCGACTTCTTGCCTCCTTTCTTAGGTGTCTGCCAGGGACCAGGAGCCCCTCGCCCCAGGGGCCGCTCGTTGGTTGCCTCTCTCGACGATATCTCCCTTTGTGGCGACGCTCTCCCCAGACCGAGGAGGGCCGCCACCTCCTCTACCTCTGGGAAATGCTGCTGTTTGTCGTTGAGGGAGAAGGCAAGACCGAACGGGTAAGTCCAACTGTATTTTATATGGCGCTCCCTCAGGGTTGAAGTGATCAGCCGGAACTGTTGGCGCCTCATCAACGTCGCCTGGACGACATCCTGGAAAAGAGCACAGGTTGCTCCCTGGTAGTCCACCATCTCCCTGTTCCGTGCCTTCCGGAGCACCATTTCCTTGACCTTAAAGGAAGCGAATTTAGCCAAGATGTCTCTTGGGCGCTTATTTCCCCCTTGTAGAGCCGGGCCCACTCTATGCACGCGCTCCAGTCTCACTTCGGCCGCGCCCTCACCTAGGATGCTAGTGAACAGGCCCACCATGTATGTATCTAGGTCTGCTCCTTCTTTCTCTTCTTCCAGGCCCCGCACTCTGATGTTGTCCCTTTGGGATGGTTCTCTAGGTCTTCGCCTTGAGTAGCGCAGAGTTCAGCTGGGAAGAGAGGGATTCCGCACCCTCCTCTAGCAGTTGGAGTCGGCCCTCCAGGTCCCGGCATTTCGCCTCCAGGTCCAGGGTGCGTGTCCCTTTTGAGTCCACTTCCGCCTGGAGCACAATTATTTTAGTCCCCATTTCTACCTTGAAGGACTCGAAGGAAGCCCCCAGGTCTGCCTTGATATCTTCCCGTAGCTCCCTTTTGAATTCTTTCACAGTTGCGAGTAGGTCTTCTCAGGTAAGCGCCATTCTCCCAGACTCCTGATTACCCTCTTCCACCTGTTCTTCACTTGGTTTGGCTGCCCCAAAGTAGCTGGAGACCTTGTTGGGGTGTCCTTTTTTTGGTGGCATAGAGGCAGGTCTTACATCCCAACCTGCGCCTCTCGGCACCTGGCTTGAGTGGTTAAATGAGGGAGAGTGGTGGCGTCGTAAATGAGATGCTGTGTCGCTCCTCTGCACTCAGTGGTTCAGGGATTCTCACTGATCCCCCCCCCCCCGCCCCCCTCAAGTGTTCTGGGGGTGCTGGTCTTGATGCCTTTCTTCCCCCAGGTTTCCTAGGCGCTAGTAGTGTGCAGGTTTTGGCTCTGGACTTTGTGCTGGTTTCGCTGATTCACTTAATGGTGGGTAATGGGCTCCATCTTAGGGTCAGGCATAGGCCCTGGCTACCCTCCTGGAGCTCTTTATTCCCCCATACATGGGTAGGTTCCCGGTGGCAACAGCATGGGCACCTCGCCGGTCTCCCTCTGCCCCAGCCTCAGTATTGGCCCTTCATGTGTCCCTCTTTTGGCTTGCGCGGTGTGGGGGGGCTGCTCTTACCACCCATGAGCCGCCGGTCCAGACGCTTGCCCCTCCTTCACGAGCGCACTGCCCAGAAGCTTTTTCCCTGTTCAGAGGACTCTCCGCACAGCTCCGGCCTGCACTCCGGTGAGCCCTGACCCCCGGGGAATTGCACAGGAGCAGTCAGTTGCCGTCGGGGATGGCCGCCATTTCTTTTCTCCGGCGCTTCGCCTCACATCAAACGAGGATCCACTGCTTTCTGGGGATCCGACATCGATGGCAGGGCACTGGCATCGTCAATCCATTATTCAGTGCCGACGGGTCCTCGCTTTCGTGGGTGTTCCTCTGCGTTTATCGGCAGCTTTCAGAAGAAGCGGCTGCCATGTTGGCTCATCGGCTCCGCTCCCCGCGTCCTGCAGAAGGCCGATATTAGACCTCCTCCTGCCCTCAAAAGCGTCCCACATTGTCCTCTTCTCACTGCGAGCTCAGTCCCGACATTCCGGTTGTCATTTGCCCGGGACCGAGCCGTCAGGTTGCGAAAATGGTATACACTAACCTCCAGATAAGGATCTAGCGGGGGTGATGCGCAGATCCCAAATCCCCTTTGCACTACCCCACAGGGGGACGCAAACACTCCACCCTGTATCGCAGTGCGCAAGGGAAAGGGGAAAAAAGGATAACGAAAATAACCACAGCTGCACTCTTCCTACAGAATCTCCTAGTCCAGGTATTCAAGGAATAGACCTTCTCTGGGGAAATCCCATCTACAGACCACGGCACGCTGTGTGTAAGGAAAAAGAACAAGCATTAATTCCGTAACCACACACCCATCCAAGGCACACTCTAGTTCACTAAATTAGCCTTCCCTCCTGTGCCTGCGTACTTACTTATGATCCTCATATGCAAATGATCCGGGAGTAAGCAATCCAGTAGATGTAGTACACACAAAGGAGTGTGAGTGCCAACTGTCTGCGCGGAAAATACTCTCTCCTTGAGAGTATTTGGAAAGCCTTAAGGAAGCAACAAAAATAGGCAGGTGCGATACGTCTCGCACCCGCCAGTAAGGCAGAAGAGAAGCCCAGTCAACAGCTGAGCCTCAGTGAATTACGTAGTTGGGCTTTGCTGTTGTGAATGTCTATTGCTGAGCCCAGGAGGAAACCCCAGCGCATAGCACCGGTAACAGTCCCGACAATCTTCTGTAGCAAAAGTAAATAAAAAACAAAACGCTCCTCTCTAGGAGCGAAACAAACATACAGTCACGGGGGACTTAGCAGGAGGCTTACACCCGTTTTCAAAGCGGGACCCCTTGAAAGCCTCGAAGACATCAAGGCCAAGCGGTCACGCCTGGCAACGGAGGAAAATGCAGCTTCTGTGCTGCCCAGGGACTCTCAGGCTCTGAAATGAGCCTCCAAATGCTTCTGCGGTGTCTCCTCGCGGCGTCTGTTACAAAATCCTCGTAACGGCTCCACTGCCGGCTCCGCTGGAAATCAATCAAGGAAGCAGGTGACAAGCACCGGATCCCCCTAGAGGAAGGCCTCATATTGCGGGCCAACCTCCGAGGTAAGACACGGCTGTCTACACTGATATATGCTGGTTCTCGTAGTCACTCACCCGTTCCTACCCGCATTCATACTGCGCCGCGGGGGGATCATGACAGTATCCCTCCGCAACGGCCGCCATCCCGGCGGACTACCGGGTTTCGTAGGGTGACGTGCGTGAAACCGTCGGAAGGGGCAGTGTAGGTTGTTCACCGGTTCCCATGTACGTTCTTCTGGACCATAACCCTTCCATTCTACGAGGTAGTAGACCCTTCCTCTGGTTCTCTTTGAGTCTAGTATGTTCTGTACCTCGTACTCCTCCTCCCCATCCACTATAACAGGTTCTGGACAGCTAAGCAGTGTGAGGCAGGCAAGGGCGTAAAAGGGATATATGGAACACGGGATGGATTATCCAAGTCGTCGGTAGTTCCAATTTCATGGCCACCGGGTTTATAACCTGTACTATGGGATATGGCCCTACACATTTAGGTTTCAACCTGTTGGTTCCCTTCATCTGTAGATTATTTGTGGATAGCCACACCTTATCCTATACTATATACAGGGGTCCAGAGGACCGCTTCCTGTCAGTGAACCGTTTGGTTGTTTCTTGCGCCTTGAGCAAATGGCTCTTAGCTTCTATGAGTACTGCACGAAGATGCGCGTGGTGAGCTTGGATGGACGGATGTTTGGTTGTTACTGGCCAGTCAAACGGAAGCATGTTTGGATTGTATCCATACAAACAGTAGAACGGAGAACAACCCAACGTGGTGTGTTTTCCATTGTTATAAGCAAACTCGGCAGTCCAAAGCAAGGTACTCCACTCAGCTTCATGGTGCAACGAAAAACACCTCAGGTATTGCTCCAGCGTTTGATCCAACCTCTCAGTTTTTCTGTCAGTTTGCGGATGATAGCTAGTTGAGAGGCGCGCATCTATTTTCATGATCTTGCAGAGTTCTTGCCAGAAACGGGATGTGAACTGTGCCCATACCACATGTTGTAGAAACACACTGGATAACACGGAGGAGGAATGTATAGCTTTCATTGGTACGAAATGACCCATCTTGGTCAAGTGATTCACTAGGACTAGGATGACTGTATGTCCGTTGCTTGGTGGCATTTCTACTATAAAGTCCATGGACACTGTGTGCCATGGTGTATCAGAAATGGGGATAATGCACAACAACCCCGCAGGCTCGGTATGACTGGTCTTGCCTTGGGAGCACAATGCGCACCCCAGGACGTACTGCTGCACGGATTTACGTAACCCAGGCCACCAGAAATGTCTTTCTACGAGGGCGATGGTTTTGTAGATTCCCATATGTCCCCCAAAAGACGTGTCATGAGCCCATTTGATTACACGTTCTTGCAATCGGGCTTCCGGCAAGTACAAAGCATGGAGGCGATAAAGCAAGTCCTCCTTCTCACTTCTGTGTTTGGGTTGTTCATCCACCCAAACCAGTTTATCCACTTCCTACAGCTCTATTTTGAGATCTTCCAGAAAATATTCTTCGGATACTAGGGCTATTTCTTGTGCAGGAAATGTTGCCTTGCTCAGGATGGGAGGGGGTGCTGTACGCGGTTGGTATTCCTTTCTAGGGTAGTCGTTAGGTCTAGACAAAGCGTCTGCTTTGCCGTGCTGGCTCCCTGGTCTGTACTTTATCACGAAGTCGTAGTCTGCAAAGAAGAGAGACCAACGCAACTGTCTGGGCGTAAGGGCCCTAGTTGTCTTCAGGAACAACAGATTCTGATGGTCTGTGAATATCTCGATAGTGTGTTTGGCCCCCATCAGATGGTGTCTCCATTCTTCACAGGCTCTCTTGACTGCTAGTAACTCTTTATCGGAGATACTATAATTTAGCTCACATGGAGTAAGCTTTTTGGAATAGAAAGCCACGGGATGTAGCTGGCCGGTCTCTGGATGTCTTTGTGAGAGGATACCTCCCAGGGCACGATACGAGGCATCGGTTTCCAAGACAAAGGGCAGTTGTACGTCAGGGTGTCGCAGTATTGGCGCTTTCGTGAAGCAGGATTTCAACGTCCGGAAGGCGGCTTCCGCCTGTTCAGTCCACACGAAAGCTACTCCTTTCTTGAGTAGGTAAGTAAGGGGTTGTATAGTGAGCAAAAAGTTCTTGATGAACCTTAGATAAAAGTTAGCGAAGCCGATAAAACTCTGTAAGGCCTTCTGGTTCATCGGAGACTTCCACTGGGTGATAGCTTCCACTTTCCTTGTGTCCATTCGTATTCCACTGGCACGGACGATGTACCCCATAAACTCCACCTCAGAGGCATGGAACAGGCACTTTTCTAGTTTGGCATACAGGGAATACTTTTGCAACCGTTCCAGGACCTGCTTCACAGGAGTGATGTGCTCTGCAACGCTAGAGGAGTAGATCAAAATGTCGTCATCACGTCTAACAGGCCTCTCAATACCTCATCCATAAAGTACTGGTAAGCCGCTGGTGCGTTGCAGAGACCGAACGGCATCATTGATACTCAAAGAGTCCAAACTTCGTACGGAAGGCTGTTTTCCAGTCGTCCCCCTGCTTCATCCTCACCAGGTGATAGGCTCCACGGAGATCAAGTTTGGTGAAAATGGTTGACCCCTTTAACTGGTCCAGCAACACCAGTATCAGGGGAAGGGGATACCTGTTCTTTATCGTGACTCTGTTGATGGCTCTATAGTCAATGCATGTTCGCAAATCGCCTTCTTTCTTGGGGATAAAAAAAAGAGGAGGAAGCAGGGGATGACGAGTGATGTATGAACCCATTGGCCAGATTTTCATCCAAATATTCCCTCAGATGTTGGGTTTCTGGTTCGGTCAGTGCATAGACACGGCTGCATGGGATCGATGCTTCAGGGACCAGGTCTATCTGGCACTCATATTCCCTATGAGGCGGAAGATGGCTTGCTTCGATCTTGTCAAAGACTGTAGAATACTCTTGATACTCAGAAGGGACAGTGGACACACAGCCCAGAATGTGATCAGTACATTCCGTGGGTAGGAGCAAGGCTTGAGATTCCACAGGCTCTCCCGCTAAAGCATGCCTCTTCGTAAAATGTTCCTTGCAGTATAAGGAATCCATCGCCACTGACCGGCTTGCCCATCCTACCGTAGGGTCGTGAAGGGTCAACCAGGGTATTCCTAGAATCAGACGGAAATGTGTTGCATCAATCAAATCAAATTGGATTGTTTTGTAATGGGCTTGTCTGAATTGCAAGAGGATAGGCTGGGTATGATATCGGACGGGGCCAGACGTCAGCAATGTTCCGTCTACTGCCTTCACTGATTCGGGTACGGGCTTCTTCTGACAGGGGACGCCTATGTCCTTTGCATATTGTTGATCAATAAAGTTGCTGGTGGCCCCGGAATCCACTAAGGCTGGTACTTGTTTTTTTTTTTTTTTTTGTCAAAATTCTTTTTATTAAGCATCATAAAGCACATAAAAAATATACGTACAGCAGGGGGCCGGTAGGCCCAAGAGGCTAATAGAGTTTGCCATAAAAGGTTCAGTTTCTGACATCCCCTAGACCTGGCCGCCCTCCCCCAAATTCTCTAGGAGATGCTCAGTTTTCTTCACCACATAAACCTAAAAAGCTGTAGTCATGCTTTTAAACATCCCCCCCCCCCCCCAAAAAAAGGGAGAAAACTTTCCCTGCCCCCCCCCTCCATCCCTGGTGATGGCAACGCATAGACAAATTCCATAATAATTAACAGATCTTCTGTAAATCTTAATTATCGAGGTGGGGGATGACTTGTAGGTCATCCGTTTCAGTCAGGCATATACCTTGATCCCACCCTACAGTTGGAACAGATGCATGGAACGCACTGAAGAGGGACAGACCGCAGAGGGTAAGCCGGCAGAGAGAAACCGAACCAGTGGGCCCCACTTGCGTTCGAAGGCGTCATGGTCATCTTTAAAAATATCAGCTAGCCTCTCCATGGAAAGGAGTCTCCATAGTCGGGCGTGCCACAGCGAAGTCGCTGGCGTTCCAACCTTTTTCCAGGCCGCTGCAATTGTGAGCTTCGCCGCCCCCACACACAGCCAGAGAATAGCCTTGTCTGTGGAGAGCATCTGTTCCATCTCTGGAGTCCTAACCGCCAACACTATCCCCTCAATCGTCGTCGGTATTTGTGGTCCCAGCATGTCTTTAAGATGGGAGAGAATCTCTTCCCAAAAGGGCGAACACTGGGACAGTCCCACCAAATATGACGAAAGTCCCCTGTAGTCCACATCCCCGCCAGCAGAGATCGGAAGTGTCTGGGAAAATCCGTCGTAACTTAGTGGGGTAGAGATACCAGTCGAATAGGGTTTTATAGTGGGCTTCCCTCAAGGCTATAGATCTATTGTGTCTAGGAATATCGCCCCATAAATGTTTCCATTCCTCGTCAGTAACCTCTCGCCCCAGAGACTGTTCCCAGAAGGACATGTAACGCGCCCGGGGTGTGTGTAATGTATTTAGTAGCAGTGTATAGAGAGCAGAAATGGCGCCCTTCATAGACCCCGCCCTACTGACCGCCAATGTCTCCATGGGTGTTAACTGTCGGGTAGCCGCCTCCTTCATATGGGGTAATGTGGCCCAGTGCTTAAGTTGGAGATAGTGATAGTGTTCGCTGTGAGGTAACGAGAATTCCCTTTTGCAGCTTTCGAATGTTAAGACATCATAATTATGAAATAAATCGGACAGTTTCAGACAGCCCCCTTCTCTCCAGCAATCAAAGGGCCCCTCCTGCACCGCCGGCGGAAAGGCTGGATTAAAATGGATCGGAGTGTAGGGGGAGGGAAACGAGGTCCACCCCTCCCTTCTTGTGACCTGATCCCAAACTGTCAGGGTAGTGCGTGTGGGTGTACTTATGTATGAGTTCGCGGGACGGTCTTTCTTGGGTTTCCACAAGAGATCCCAGATGGAGCGCCCTACAACGGATCTGTCCATGTGCAGCCAGTGTTTATCGGAGGAGCGTGCTGTCCATTCCGTTACCACCCGGAGTTGCGCTGCTTGGTAGTATAAAGTGAAGTCCGGCAACGCCACCCCCCCTGCCGCTCTGGGGTGCCGCATTACATGAAAAGGAAGCCGGGCTCGCCCCCCTCTCCATATGAATTTGATTACCATAGAGCGGAGGCTCGGTAACAAGTTGCGATCCAGCGCCACCGGTAGCGCCTGAAAGAGGTACAACAGCTTCGGAAGTACTGTCATTTTTACTGCATTGATCCTACCCAGCCACGATATGTAGAGAGGTTGCCACCTCTTGAATTCCTGCTGCAACTGGGACACTAAGGGGGGGAAATTAGCCCTATACAAATCCCCAACCCTAGCCGTGAGGCGAACCCCCAGGTACATCAGAGAGTGTTTCGCGCAATGGAGAGGGGACTGCCCTTTCAATCGAGCCATTTCCCCCGCCGAGAGTGTGAGATTCAATACGGAAGACTTAGAGAGATTTACCCGAAATCCCGCCACTCGCTCAATCTCAGCCAGTTCCCTCTGCACTGCCATGAGAGAGGCTGAGGGCTCCGAGAGCGAGAGGAGAATGTCGTCCGCAAAGAGGGACACTTTATGTTCGGTGCCACTAAACTTTATTCCTCGTACCTCCTTATTAGCCCTAAGACGCACCGCCAGGGGTTCGATACTAAGGGCGAACAGCAGAGGGGATAGGGGACATCCCTGCCGTGTACCTCTACTCAGCGCAAAAGGGGGTGATGTGCAGCCATTGACCACCACCCGAGAACTGGGGTTGGAGTAATTAGCCTTGACCATTTGGAGAAACGCCTCCCCGAAGCCAAATCTCCGTAGTGTGATAAAAGGAAAGACCAATCCACCCTATCAAAGGCCTTTTCAGCGTCAAGCCCGACCAGTACCGCTGGGATCTTAAATTTAGTGGCCTTCTCAATAAGGTGGATAGTACGCCGAATGTTGTCATGTGTTTGCCTCCCTTTTATAAAGCCGGATTGGTCCGGGTGCACCAGATCAGGCATGAGGTCCTCCATACGCGCCGCGATGATCGAAGAGTAGAGCTTCGCATCTAAATTCAACAAGGCGATGGGTCGATATGAGGAGCAGAGCGTGGGGTCCTTGCCTGCTTTGGGAATAACCGATACTATTGCTTCTGCCATGGTGGGGGACACTTGTGCGACACCAGCAATCGCCTGGAAGAGCACGGTGAGGTGTGGCGTCAACTCTTTTGCAAAGCATTTGTAAAACTGGGCCGTCAGACCGTCTGGCCCAGGAGCTTTGTGCAATTTAAGCCGGCCTATGGCCCTTTCCACCTCTTCGGCCGTGATGGGAACGTCCAGAGCCTCCGCCGTCTCGTGAGGTATCTGAGGCAGAGTTACCGTCTCTAAATATTGGTGCTGTCGCGTCTCTTCCGCGGGTGAGCCCCGATAGAGGTCCCCATAGAACTCCCCAAAGAGAGTTGCTTTTGCGGAGTCTATATGGACGGTCTGTCCTCCCTGATCACGAATACCCCCAATAAATTCCCGCTCTCGCTTCATGCGTAATTGACGCGCCAAATGTGGTCCCACCTTATCCCCTTGAGTGTACGATGTCTGACGGAGTTTCAGAAGCGTATATTCTGCCCTATTATTGTAGATGGATCTAAGTTTGCCCCGCACCGCAGTGAGGTGGCGCTGTAGGATTCTAGTAGGGGTCGACTTATGCGCCTGCTCCAACGTCTCCAATTCACTCTCCAAGGCAACTCTTTCGGCCCGCCGCTTCGAGTTGAGGACCGAGTTGAGCTGGATACATCTGCCCCGAAGAACCGCCTTGAAGGCGTCCCAGTTATTTTGTGGGGAAGTGGCCTGGGGGGTATTGTACATGAAAAATTCGCCGATAGAGGACCTCAGTTCCTCGCATAAGAGGGAATCTCGTGTAAGTGCAGTAGGGAAGTACCATCGTGGCTGAGTCGCTTGGGGCCCGCCCCAAGTTAAACCAATAGTAAACAAGCTGTGATCAGAAAGAGAGATCGGCAGGATCTGTGCCGCCTGTAGTGACCCTCTAAGTGACTGGCTTAGAAATATGTGGTCTATCCTAGAATAGGATCGATGTACATGTGAATAGTAAGTATAGTCTTTAACATCAGGGTACAGTGTCCGCCAGGAATCACAGAGGCCCAAGGAGGATATATGTTGCTTAAGCCCTTTCGAAAAGACGGTGTTGGAAGCCCTGTTAGCCTGAGAGCTATCTAAGGAGTCCTGCCACACCAGGTTGAAATCCCCCAATAGAACCACAGGACCCTCCGCAAACCCCCCAATCATGTTGAGTGCGTGCGTGAGGAAAGCGGCTTGGCCCGTGTTAGGCACATATAGAGTGACGAACGTGCAGAGAACGCCCCTAAGTCTCCCCTTAACCATCAGTAAGCGTCCCTCTCGGTCAGTTTTAGTCGCCTCATGCAGGAAATTGGAGGATCTATGGAAAAGAAGTGCCACTCCATTATGTTTGGTGCTGGAGGATGACCGATATATCAGCGGGTAAGCTTTATGGCGGAGCCTGGAGTCCTCTGTTTTCCTAAGATGAGTCTCCTGAAGGCCTACCACCTCAAAGTGACGATCGACTAAGTATTTCCATATCTTCTGACGTTTTTGCGGGGAGTTCAGCCCTTTAACGTTCCAGGAGGCGATAGTTACCATTGGAGCAAGACAACCTCCCCCAGCCCCTGTGTCTACCCACTGACCGGCCCCTCCCCCAGACCTCCCCCACTCCTGCACCGACTGTCCCTTCTAAGAGCCAAAAACCAATCTACCCCGTCCTCAGACCTGCCGTATTGTTGCCTATAGGAGAGGACAAAAACCCTCTTCTCCCACACCATCACCAGGGCACCCTCCCCTTCCCTAACCCCCCAACATACCCCCAAAAAAACAGTGAGCCCTCCAGCCAACCGGCCGGGGGCTTCGAATCCCCCACAAGAATAAGGGAGGATTCTGGGTAGTCCGGCCAAGGCCCAGACCCCCCGACTGCCATGCATCAAAGTAACTATGGTGTCTTCACAGAGAACATTAGGTCATACAGATTGACCAAGTAAACCTCAGTGTCCGTATGGAACAAACCCAGGTCCAATGCGTCATGGCCCCTACAGTACTGTAGCTACACACCCAGGCAACCCCGTGCCGCAGGCACACCACTGCGCAGAGCCCTGTCGGTCCTTCCACCCTACCCCTCGCCGAGCGTTTGCCCCCTCCAGGCCCTCCAACAGACTCCCCGGCTGGTGTTGGCCCCTTCTCCACACATACCCCACCCCCAGCTATCCAACAGGCCTCCAGCAAAACAAAAACCTCAGTGTCCATCAAGGGGGGGCGCCGGTGCCCCGGCAGCTGCCCAGTCTCGCCACGAGGCGAACAATCCCCCCTCAGCGCCATCCCATTCCGGCTGCAGCTGCAGAGTCTCATCCAAGACGATCCGGACACTCACTGTGGTCGCCCAGCTGCAGGGGCACCGCTCGTGGACCTCCCGGCCCTTGTGACGGTCCGCCAGGAGCCGGCTCCGCCCCGGGGCGGGCCCGCCCCCGCATGGGCCCCCGATGGGGTCATCAATGCCCGGGACGGGCAGGCCCAGGATGCGCAGTCCTTCCGCCAACTCGGTGACGTGACGTGGCTTGTTGTTATATTCAAACGCCAGGCCAAAAGGGAATGTCCATCGGTAGCGTATCTCCTCCTCCCGCAGCTTAGTGGTGACTGGGCGCATTGATTGGCGGCGCGCCAGAGTGGAGGGGGCCAAATCCTGAAAGATAGAGCAGCCGAAGCCCTGGAAGGACACCTTTCTTTTTGCGGGCCGCGAGAAGGATGGCCTCCTTGGTCTTAAAGGAGTGTAACTTGACGAGGACATCACGGGGCCTTTTCCGCCCTCCGAGCTGCAGCCCCCCCACTCGGTGCGCCCGATCGAGTTTGAGCTTCAGCTGCGTGGGGGCCAGGATCTCCGCAAATAGGCCCGTCACAAATGCCTCGATGTCCGGTCCTTCCGCCCCCTCTTCCAAATCACGGATCCGGATGTTCTCTCGCCGAGTCCTGTTCTCCAAATCCTCCGCTTTCAAGGTTACCTGCTGGAGTTGGATCCGGACAGCCTGCTGGTCTTCCTGCAGCCGGGCCACCTGGGTCGTGAGATCTTGGTTCCGTTCCTCCACCTCCAACACTCTAGTACCCACGGCATCCACATCTTGGCGCATGGTCGACAGCTGTTCCTTAATGTCCGCTTTCAACTGGTCCATGGAGGACCGTAAGTCCCTTTTGATCTCCTGACACAGATCCGCCTTAAAATCACGTAAAGTGGCCACCAGATCCTCATTTGTAAGGGCCATATTCTGCGGCTGTTCCGCGTCAGCAGTGGGGTTCGTCTTATCAGCGGCGGAAAAGTATCGGGAAACCTTGTTGGCACTCTTCTTGGGCGGCATAAGGGTAGCGAACCACTCTGCGTGCAGTCTCTGGGCTCTGTTATGGGCAAGTCAAGTCGGGGAAGCCTCAGGTGTCTCCGCTGCCCCCGTGCTGCACTCTCCTGTTGGGCAAGAAATCCCCCCACTCAGCATGCCCTGAGCGCCATCTTTACTTCAGGCGGCGCGCGCCTCCATCCAGTAATGCCCACTTCGTGTCCTTATGCCCCCAGATCCGCCGCTGCAGGGCCCTGGTCTTGATTCGCTGTAGCGCTTATGCTATCACCCCCACTCGCCGGCCGCGCTCTGCCACGCTATGCTAACCGTGCTGCCGCCATCTTAGGGTCAGGCGTGGGGCCTCCAGGCCTCAGTGACGCAGACCGGACCCCGTGGGCCCCCCAAGTGGAGACCGACCTGTTCTCCCGGGCCTGCGGGTGTTCCTCCTCTGGCGCCAGCCGTCGTAACCTCACACTCTGCAGCGGAAAGCGTAACCGCCGCCGCCCGCCCCATTCATCCCGGTAAGTGGCCGCCAACCTCGGGAGCTCGGAGAATCAGCAGCAGCTTGTCCGTTGGTCTCAGGGCATAGCGGCAGCCCGTCCAAGAAGGAGACCTCTCCGGTCCGCAGCTCTCCCGGGGAAGCTCCGACACTCCGGCCGCATTCAGCCCGCCATCCTGCCTGGGAGCTCGGCGCCCATGCGACCCGTTCCGTTACTGTGCTCCGCTATTCCCCTTATCACTGGGGTCTCGGGTGTTCCTCGTGTCGTTCTCTCCCCGGACACCCAGTCCACGGCTCACCACATGTCCTCAAAATTCTCAAGGCAGTCGTCGGGGCCCGGAGCTGAAGCGGCTCACGTCCGCTCAGCCATCTTACTTGGCCACGCCCCGCTGGTACTTGTTTTAAGACTCCGTCCTCCAACCACAAAGACACACAAACATTGAGGTGTGAAACGGTATGTTGTAGGGTGTTGGCGATTACTGGAGACACTTCTCTGTCAGAACGCCCCGAGCTAGGGGTCTCGCACCGGCTCGGGCAATCAGTTTCCAGACTCTTCTCCTTGATTCCATAGCCCCTGTGCCACCGCTTGAGTCTTTGATAGAGGCATCTTATCCGGTAGTCTCGTTCGGGCCTTGCATTCCCGGATGAAGTGTCCTGCCTTTCCACAGTAGAGACAAAGACGTTGTTTCCTTCTCTTCTACCTCTCTTCCGTGGTAAGGGGTCCTCTAGTTCCGCCTATCTGTATAGGATCCGGTCCCTCTGGGGTCTGAGCTCCTTTTCCGGGAGCAGGACGACCACGAGGAATGAAGCATTTGAAGTCGCCCTTATTCTTATCGCTTTTTCGTTCCTGTATCCGATGGTCCAACTGGACGGTAAGATCGATTAGCTCCTCGCACGTGTGGTAGATGAATCACCTGGGCAAGAACATCCTTCAGCTCTCCACGAAGCCCCTGATAAAACAAGGAGGTTCTTTTGTCCTGGGGCCAGTCTGTTTCCACCACAAGCCGGTTGAACGTGGTAATCTAGGTGAGGAGATCCTGTGTACCTTGTTTAAGGGTGAGCAGCTCTCTATCGGATGTTAACAGGTGCATCTTTCAGTCGAACAACTTACGCATCTCCATGCAGAAGTCAGTAAGATTGTACAGCACTGGGTCGTCTCGTTCTATCAAAGGAATCGACCAAATGGCAGCGTTCCCACCCAGGTAAGACATGATAAAGGAGGTTTTTTGCCTGGGCATCGTGGAATAGGCTTGGTTTGCACAGGAAGTGCAACCGGCACTGACTAATGAAAATGCCAAATTTCTTTGGGTCTCCATAAAAGCGCTCTGGGGCCGCTAGAGGTATTTGTGGGGAATGGACAACATGAACAGGTGTTGTCTCACAAGCCCCGACCCTGTGCACCCCCACCCGTGGGGTCTGCTGGTCCCATAGGATTGTCCGTTGATCTATGCTGAGGTGGTGGGAACGTCCAATCCTTGATATACTTCCTCCCTGTTTGCTCGGGGTGGCCCTTCCTACTTAAACCAGCCACTTCCCTTCGCATGGTACTCATCTCATTCCTGAGTTCTTGCGTTTCGGTACGGAAGGTGTTAACTTCTACCTGTAATGCCGACATGGTTTCTCAGAGCGTGGCGAGAACCACATTGGTATCCATCGCCCAGGCTGGAGGTGCGTCTTGGGCTTGTCACTCTGTCAGGTTGCGTGAATGGTATACACTAACCTCCAGATGCAGATCCAGCGGGGGCGATGCGCAGATCCAAAATTCCCTTTGCACTACCCACAGGGGGACGCAAATACTCCACCCTGTATTGCAGTGCGCAGGGGAAAAAAGGATAACGAAAATAACCACAGCGGCACTCTTCCTACAGAATCTCCTAGTCCAGGTATCCAAGGAATAGACCTTCTCTAGGGAAATCCCATCTACAGACCACGGCACACTGTGTAAGAAAAAAGAACAAGCATTAATTCCGTAACCACACACCCATCCATGGCACACTCTAGTTCACTAAATTAGCCTTCCCCCCTGTGCCTGCGTACTTACCTATGATCCTCGTATGCAAATGATCCGGGAGTAAGCAATCCAGTAGATGTAGTACACACAAAGGAGTGTGAGTGCCAACTGTCTGCGCGGAAAATACTCTCTCCTTGAGAGTATGCACAAAGCCTTAAGGAAGCAACAAAATAGACAGGTGCGATACGTCTCGCACCCACCAGTAAGGCAGAAGAGAAGCCCAGTCAACAGCTGAGCCTCAGTGAATTACGTAGTTGGGCTTTGCAGTTGTGAATGTCTATTGCTGAGCCCAGGAGGAAACCCCAGCGCATAGGACTGGTAACAGTCCTGACAATCTTCTGTAGCGAAAGTAAATAAAAAACAAAACGCTCCTATCTAGGAGCGAAACAAACATACAGTCACGGGGGACTTTGAAGGAGGCTTACCACGTTTTCAAAGCGGGACCCCTGGAAAGCCTCGAAGACATCAAGGCCAAGCGGTCACGCTTGGCAACGGAGGAAAATGCAGCTTCTGTGCTGCCCAGGGACTCTCAGGCTCTGAAATGAGCCTCCAAATGCTTCCGCGGCATCTCCTCGCGGCGTCTGTTACAAAATCCTTGTAACGGCTCCACTGCCGGCTCCGCCGGAAATCAATCAAGGAAGCAGGTGACAAGCACCGGATCCCCCTAGAGGAAGGCCTTATATTGCGGCCCAACCTCCGAGGTAAGACACGGCTGTCTACACTGATGTATGCTGGTTCTCGTAGTCACTCACCCGTTCCTACCCGCATACATACCGCGCCGCAGGGGGATCATGACACGAGCATGGCTATTGTCGTTCTCACAGGGCTCACTGCGGAGCCGAACGAAGTTACGACCTGGCGGCCATGATGGCTGGCCACGCCCCCGGGAGGTCTTTTTTGATTGGGGGGAGGGGTACTGTCAAGAAGCCACTAAATTGCAATGTTTTGACATCCACTGGATATTAGAAAAATTCTAAATACCTCACTGTCAGACAATATCCCCAATGGAAAAGACAATGCCCCTTTTGGAAGTTTATCCTTCGTTGCTGGTTAAAAAGGCTGCAAGGAGAGTGCGGCGAGATTTCCAACACAGCTGCCTAGACTTAAAGAAACAAATCCATGCAGTCTAGTGGTTATGCTTTCTGGAACCGTTGAAGGAAATGGCCCAAAAATGGGTCACTCGGGTCATAAGGACCTCTATGCCTTCCCAAATAAGGAAGAGTCAGTCAGACAGTAGAGAATACAAACCAAAGATATTTATTAATAATCACAGCTGTGGAGCCCGGTCTGACCAGCCTCATGAAAAGACAGTCGAGGGACTGCCTTTCACAAACAAAGGTGACAATTATACATTTCAGCCTGAGCACAAGACACACCCACCCAGTAACTTTCCACAGAAGGCAGCAGAAACAGAGGGGGGCACACAAAGATGAGCTAAGAGTCTGAGACCGGGCACACACTATCTCTCTGGCAAGGTCATTCTGTCCGTGCCTGCAGCTGAGCCAGTGGGGGCAGGCTCCATCTCATGGGAAAGGTATGCAGAAGTACAAACAGTATATTCATTTATACAGCGAGGCCCAACTTACAGAGACAGGGAATTCTACACAGCTGCTACTTGCAGAGCCAGGGAACAATTAATTGCAAACATGGCCTAGAATTAGCGGCTAAGTATAAAATGGCGTCGCAAAGGCTAACTTAACCATCATTACATATGGTAGCACAGATCAGACTTTTAATTTAATTCTAACAGACCCCCATTTTAGCCTTAGCGAAGTCATTTTATACTATGGAGTGAAACATCTCGATTCACATGAACAACATTAATACTCAGAACTGTTCAAATGTTCGTTATTAAGCAGGGAAACTATAAGAGACATGTTGACCTAAAAAGTATCTACATCAACGCTCATCAACCCTTCTATCTTCTTCTGAAGCATGATCTCAGCATTTGTGTTGCATGGATGTCCTTTCCTTAGCAGTCAATGTACTTACGCAGCAGACGCAACAAACTGGGAGACAGTGCATACAAGGGCCTATTTTAAGTGTAACATACTTTTACATTGTACCTCATGAAATGTGCAATACGGAGATGGGGCAACAAATACAGTGGGGAAAAAGAAAAGAAAGGCAACATTTGCAAACCATCCCCTCGGATGCTAAGTATGAACTTGTGATCCACGGGCGAAGTGAACATTACGATGCAGGATCTAAGACGGGCCTATTGTCATGTTCAGTCTGTAAATGAAGTCATATGTTCTCACCCACCTTAATCTCCCCCGCCCCTGGATACAAAAACGAACTATCATATTAACTATCATGACAGGCATCTGCCCAATGTACACATTCATTTGTAGTGCGGAATCAATAAATGCATTATCTAGGACTGGAGAACAGAATTGAAGGTACACCAATCTGAACACTTGTATTATCATTTTATGTCCTCCGGTGCTCCCCTGTGCGAGGAGCCAAAGTAACAAACATGTTCACAAGAGAAACAGGTGCTGTATGAACTTGAGAGTGCACAGGATACTTCTCATTCAGGGAGTAGGATGTTCCTAACACTATTATTAGCACAATAACAACTATGGATGCAACTTGTACTTTCTTGTACCGACCCCGCTCTGGACAGGGAGGTGCAAAGGGCTGTTTTCCTCATAAATTGGGTGACCAAATAGATACATGGTGATTGGGAGAGAAATGTAACACAATGGAATTGGTGGCCAGGGAACAGGAGGATGGGCAAAACTCTTCTTTCCAGTGTCTTTCAGAGAGCCATCACTGGTAGGCTCCTATTGTTCATCTGGCGTAGGCGCTATTGAGCACCGGCGGTGGAGCTACTCGTCTAGCTCTTTCTGGAGAAATCCTCTTCACTCAGGATAGGGCACCCTCCCTCCTGGGAGGACGCCCTCAACTAATCCTGTCCAGTGCCCAGGCCAGTGCACCAATCTTCCTTACCCTGCTCTGTCGCTGGTACCTTAGACAGGGTACCTGCACCCTATTCTTCATCCATGAAGTCCATCCCTACTAATCCAACTTTCCCTTGGTGCACTGTTCCTCCGTCAGGCGTATATTGTACCTTGTCACTCCAGGGACAGGGGGATCAAGGGAAAAAGGGGGGGTCAAACTCAAGGGGGACCAGGGGCAGAGGGTCAAACACAAGCGAGCCCACAGGGTAGGCTCAATGGGCTGGGACTCAAGCAAAGGTGGACCAGCAGGCTGGGCTCCTGGATAGCCCCTCTTTCTTTTCTTGTTCGGTGGTACTGCCTCGTCCAGCACCTTCTTTGCTCTGCATCTTCGCCTCAGTTGTATTCATGGATATTCCATAACAAGCAGCCAGGCTGTGCATCACGTCCTGGCCCCTCTCTCTTTTTTGTGACTGCAGGGCGTCCCGGACCTATTAGTGGATATAATACGAACTTTTAGTTAACTGGCAAGGATAAAACTTTATATAATTTATTTTTTCTCTCCCATTACCAAGTAGCGGGGTAAGCCTTTAATTCACTTACTAAGCTCTGAAAGAACAATTCGGACATACTTTGGATCATTGCATCTGTCCATTCCTATATTATTCATCTAAAGAACCTCAAAAAAGAAAATGTGTGTTGCGAAATTATTGGGGGGCATACAAGTACCCTTCCTGGTAATGTGCATCATGTGCACCATACAGTACACAGGCTGAGCAATGTCTCATCCTGACCACAGGAAATACATAGGTATCTGGCAACATTCTTCTTTCTCCCATGGCCTATTAATTCACAATCCCTCAGCCCTGCAAATGTGCCTTACTTTCAACTTTGACATCGTGACTTCCAGTACCCACCCAGCAGGGCCTGCTACAAACATTCTTTCTTTTCATTTTAATCTTTTTCTGCGAACGCATTGTTCCTTCCCACATCATCTGTTACAACCCAGTTACTCAGGCTAACTAATAAAGGACTTGTGATGTCTCTACAACTGTACGTAGTGTTGCGGTAACATGAGCAATAATGGTGGTGCCACCTGGGCATTCAAACGAAAGCCACCGACATTTAGTTCCCCTTAAGGATCAGATAAGGGAACATCAGTCTAGTCTACCCGTCCTTTCATCTCCATTTCAATTCCTATTCCATCCATTTACAGAAGGGAGGGGCAGTAACATGGCTGACTTCAAGGGGACACATTTTTCTAATCATGACAATTTTTGCGAACAGTGTTATTTTGTAGCCAATTAGACGTGCACTGGTGAGGTGCTGTGTCTCTGTTTATTCAAGGGCATGTTCACAGCATCCTGTGAAATGAGTGGCTAAAGTGAGTCCAACCGATTGTCTTATGGAAATGGCCACCGTCATGACCGTTCCTAGACAGCTCGGGCGGGCTCAAAAGACAGAAAGTGCACAGCAAGCCGTCTTGTGTACTTACAACACAAAACAGCATACAACAATATATGTCCCAAGCACAGAAGCCAAAGAAAAAAAACGCAGTTTCAAGTGTTAGGCATTCAGAGTTAAGGCTCATGCACCCCATGCACCTCATTTAATGTGTTAGTTTGCCAAGGAGCTAATCTCCTACCCCCCTTCGACAGTAGGTGACCTGAGAAGGAAACCTCCTGTTGAAAATACTTACCCCTTTTAAAAACAAACTCCCTGGTCAGTCAAAACTAAAGATAAGAACAATTTGTTAGAAATGAGTGTCCCTAGTTGGGCAGAGGTAGGTACCTTTGTTCAAATAGGGACCCTACCCTTTAGTCAGCGTAAGGGGAATACACACTTTAAATAACCCTTGCTCACCCCCTTGGGAGCTTGGCACGAGCAGACAGGCTTATCCCAAAGGCAATGTGTAAAGTATTTGTATCAACACTCACAGTAGCACAGTGAAAACACCACAAGAATACACCACACCAAATGCACATCCTCAGTCTCTGTCACACTGAAACCAAACAGTCAATCCACAATCAGGCAGAAGCACACAAACACAGACTTTAAAACCACTCTTACTAAAAGACGTATTATCAAATCCGGCGTTCAGGGATACCAGACCCCTTTTTGTCTATCTTATCCCTATGGGAAGATATTCCTGTAAAATGTTACAAAGCATTCCCTATTCCGTCCTATGTGCAAGATAGCCTTTCAATAGTGAAAAACGAAATGGGCAGTATGTCACTATCAGGGCATGTTACAAACACCAGTACATACCCTACCTTTCACATACACTGCACCTTGCCTAGGGTGGTACCGTGGGCCTACCATAGGTGTGTCCTATGTACAAACAGTGCGCAGGCACTGCGGTGGCAGGCCTGAGACATCTTTTCCAGGCTACTCATCTGGGTGGCACAATCAGCGCTGCAAGCCTACTGGTAGCAATTTATTTACCAACCCTGGCACAATCAGTGCACTTCACCAGGGATCTACTAGTAAAACAAATATGCCAATCAGAGAGAACCAAGCACAATATCTATGTACACAGAAAGCACTTGCACTGTGACACTGATCAGCAATGGCAAAGTGCCCAAAGCATCTAAGGCAGCAAAAACGAAATCCAGTACAGCATCAAAAATATAGGGGGTAGAGGCGAAAAGTCAAGGAAAACCACGCCAAGGATGCCATGTCGCACACTATTTAACTGCACTGTCCCTACAACTCTGCTGTGTGTCTGAAACAATGAACAAGTAACTACCTCCTTTTTAAACCTGTTTATGGATGCTCCGTCCTTCTTCATAGTCCTAAGAAGCGCAGCAGAACCTATTACTCCTACCAGTTTATGTGAATCGGAACAAAGACCTATCATTGAAATAAATAGTACAGCCAAAAAAATGTTTTTTTACATCAGTGATAGAAAAGATATTGAGCAGTAGAGAGAACCATGAGCAGAAGCATAGCAATGGCTAGAACAGCAGGATGTTGGAAAACCACCTGTTCATGAACTTCACACCAATCAGCCACAAAATTGTAAACACAATCAAAATAATGGCACTATTACCGTGTACCAGTCGTCTCCTCACCAACACCTTCCTCAACCAAATCCTGTATCATACACAACAAGGCTCTTGAAATCTGTAGGGATCCCAGCTCTACATCGCCTGTTGCCCACAAAGTGGATGACACATCCGCAAAACTCAGGGGGGGGCAAACACTATTCACTACTTACATTAAGGCCCATCATCAGACATTCACCTGCCTGAGAGCAGTAATAGTAGGATGCCAAACCCATCACATGCTCACCACAAGTAGACATTAACTAAAACAGAAAATCCACTGTAAAAAGGACCAATAATCAGAGCAAGAGAGCGCAAAACATATGCTACAACTAATGTGTCTGAAACACCCACCAAAACACTCATAGCACTGTGCTATGTTAAATACGTAACAGAAAGATGCAATCTATGCTTTTTAATTCGCAAAACAAATCTTTTCCTGTCAGGCCTGAGTCACAAACAACAAATTGGTAACTTTTCTCAAATGAACCTATTGTTGCTGCAACCCTCTCAATCTTATTTTGTAATTTCTCCTTTTAAAAACTCCAACAACTTTTACATAGCACCTTGTATTTCTGCTTGTGAAACAACACATTATGACCCACTTTAACTCCCTGCAAACACCTTTTCTAAGCAAACCCTCTCTATACCATCATATTTTCTCTTCTAAATCCATCTGCCTTTCAAACTCATTTCCTTCTTTTCTCATGTCTCTGTCTGCTGCTCTGCGTCTCTCTGCCCGATGAGCCCCCTCCTTGGGAAATCCTTTGTTATCTCAAGGCTAAACAGCAACCCTTCCAACGAGAATCATGAGCGTGTATTTCATCTCTCCTACTGCACTTTGAAAATGCGTGTCTGTTCAGCACAAATATACACCACCTTGAATGTTCACAACACATTTTTTAATTAAATGCACATTTTATAATGAGGTCAAATCTAAATTCAACACACTCAAAGCGATCATGAATTAATTAATTAATTGAGCATCATCAGGCTGAAACATTCAAGCAAGGCCCACTCTCCGTTCCATCCTTTTTTCGCCTCTATAAACCTCCTTCAGCCATGCTCAAAAGAAATCTAACATAGACTGCCTCCTTTTTTTCCTTCTACAGATAAGGACGTGTATGTCTGCATGCGTTCTTTTCATGAAGAAAAAACAAACAAACGAACAGTACCAGCGAGAGAAATTCCACTCCTATCTCAATGCCAAAAAGGCTGCAGTAAGTCTGCAATACCAAGCTGAACACAAGCTGTGTATTTCAACTTTAAAAATCCCTTTTATTCAGCATAAATACGTGTTGCCTGAAGTGCTTAAAACACCTTTTCCAAATTAATACACGTTATATTGCGAGGTCAATTCCAAACTAAATACATCAGCATCTGCGCAAGACCCATTCATTCATTTTTTACTTTCATGTACCAAACTTTAAAAATACAACATCATGTCTGTAGCTCAAAACAGCTTTTATCATTTTGCAATGTCCAAAGCTAAATGTGAGATCTGGGCGCCATCTGCGCACCCCTTCTTTTCTCTTTTTATTTTTTATTTTATTACATCATGCTCTCTAACTGTCTCACTTCACATTCTCCCCCCATTAAGCATTTCTTCGTCCTTTCTCAAACCATTCATCCTATGCAAAAAACAAACATATATATTAATACTATTATTTGCGCTGCCTGAACTTCTTCCAATCATGCATCTGCAGAACAATAATAACAAGAAACTCATTCCAGGCATTTTCAAAAAGGAGCCAAATTCATTATTTTGCCTGGCAAAGCAATTGTAAGTGCTTGTTCTTTTTTTTGTTTTTTTTAAAAGACAGTCCTGAGACCATACCAAAAACAAACTGATGGTGCACCATATTCACAAAACACACTCAGACAAAAAGAGCTCTCAAGAGCAGTCCTCAGACTGCGCCATGGCAAGTCAGTCCTCAGACTGAACCAAAACAAGTCAGGCTCTAGCCTGAACCAAAACAAGTCAGTCCACAGACTGCACCAAAACCAAGACAGTCCAGAGACTGCACCAAGACAAGTAGATAGGCTCTCGCCCCAGACCTTTTCAAGAGTAAACCAAATTTCCAGTTGGCCTGGCAGATTGTTCACAAACAGCCCCAGACCTTTTTAAGAGTGGGCCAAATTTCCAGTTGGCCTGGTAGACTGTTCACAAACACTATCTTTTAAGGGTCCGCAAACCCACCAAGATCAAGACAAGACAGTCCGGAGACTGCACCAGACACAGTCCGTAGGCCCGTGCCATTCAACCAAGGCGCCACATTTTCCAAGAATTCAAATCACTCACCTGGTGCACTCAGGTCGAGCAATATTATTCTCCACTGCCGACTCTTCAGACCAAACGGTCAGATCCAAGTGTTCCGCCTTCTCAGGACCCCAGCCCGGCTGTCCGCTAGACGAGGAGCCGCCCGATCAGACAGCGGGCAGCTGCGAGTGCAAAACGCTATCATGTAGGGTACCCTGATCCGCCCATCCGACCAGACACAACCCTGTCCTCCTTACACCCGATTACGGGTGAGGATGGGACACCCGATGGAGGGGCCCCACTTTCGGGCGCCAACTGAAGGAAATGGCCCAAAAATGGGTCACTCGGGTCATAAGGACTACCTCTATGCCTTCCCAAATAATGACGAGTCAGTCAGACAGTAGAGAATACAAACCAAAGATATTTATTAATAATCACAGCTGTGGAGCCCGGTCTGACCAGCCTCATGAAAAGACCGTCGAGGGACTGCCTTTCACAAACAAAGGTGACAATTATACATTTCAGCCTGAGCACAAGACACACCCACCCAGTAACTTTCCACAGAAGGCAGCAGAAACAGAGGGGGCACACAAAGATGAGCTAAGAGTCTGAGACCGGGCACACACTATCTCTCTGGCAAGGTCATTCTGTCCGTGCCTGCAGCTGAGCCAGTGGGGGCAGGCTCCATCTCATGGGAAAGGTATGCAGAAGTACAAACAGTGTATTCATTTATACAGCGAGGCCCAACTTACAGAGACACAAGGAATTCTACACAGCTGCTACTTGCAGAGCCAGGGAACAATTAATTGCAAACATGGCCTAGAATTAGCGGCTAAGTATAAAATGGCGCCGCAGAGGCTAACTTAACCATCGTTACATATGGTAGCACAGATCAGACTTTTAATTTAATTCTAACACCGGCACCGTTGTTAATGTGCATGTGCGAACTAAGCACTGCTCACTTCAACTGACTTAGAAGGTAATGTCTCAGAAGAGCGCATTTTTCTGAGAAGATTCTGGTCATCTTTTCAGTTGTTGAGGAAGCAGACTTCGGAGTTTGTGAGAGGCGCTTCCCTAGCACGTGTGCAGTACTGCGAGAGACAATTCTGAGTTTCCAAGAAAGTAGCGTCTCTGGAGATTAGCGTCCTCAAAGGCTTTTCCAGTCAGAACGAGTAAGCGTTTAGAGTTTGTGACTCTTCCTACTAGAGACGCCTTCTAGGGTTTCATCTTTCAAGCCAAGTGACTCATGCTCATTTATTTAGTCACCCAAGCACTCTCTGACAATTTTCAAGTGACATTCTGAAGAAACATTAATTTGCTACAGAGAACATTAATGCTGACATTCCGCTGAAGGAATATATAGAGGAAAAGTTATAAGAGAACTTACCCAAAACATATATATATGTGGAACAAGTGCTCTTCTGTAGATAAAAGATGAAGAGGTAGTTGTGTCTTATTTGCCCTTGTACAAGGATATTTTCTCTGTATTTTAAACCTTAAGAACGATCATTGAGATATATATATAATATATATATTTTTTTTATTGGCATTTTCATCATTAACAACATCATTTCGGTACACAGCATTATGGACTAAGAGTGTGAAGAAGCTGGGAAGACTCCGGTATCGTTATAATAACTTCTTCTTTATTAAAGTTCATCTGTATAATAATAAACGTCCTATCCACACGACAGCCCAACAGCAACTGACACGGTGGTTCTAGAGTTCGGACAGTCTAACAAGCATAAACACTCTAGATCATTGAGAGATTCTAAACAGAATGTTACAGGGTGAATGTCTCTGCAGAGACAGAATTTACATTAACTATTACAGAGAATTTACATTGTATTCACATGACTAGAGAATAGCATAATTAATTGTCCATTTCCACATATATATAGCTCCCATGATACCGTAAACAGCTGGTCCCACGTGGGTAAACCTCCAATGCGTCCCCGCGTGGTAACATTATTAAAAAAAAACCTGCGATGAGGGCAGTGTGACACTTTCAGCCCAAGCCCCCATTCGATTGTTTATTCAGTCTCAGTTGTGTGCGAAATGAGAAGTGAGTATGCCCGCAGCGGCTCCCATATGTCTAGGGGTTTAGAACTCTCTGGCAATAACTCCGCATATGCAGTCAGCTGTTCCTGGTAGTAAGTCAAATCATGCAACCACTCCTTTAATTTGGGGGCTCTGCCGCGTCCCCAGGGTCACGTTACCTTACGTTTGGCTAGCAATAAACCAAGGGCCACAAATCGTCTTACGGCTATAGGGACTCCCTCCGTATATCCAAGTAACGCTAATGGCGGGGTTAATTCTAGCTGTATGCCCACCATTGTGGATAAGACCTCACCAACCTCTTTCCAGAATTTGAGGACACATCTGCATGCCCAGGCCAGATGGAGAAAGTTAGCCCCCTCCGCCCGCACCTGTCACATCTATTGTTCGGTCTCAACTTGAACTGATGCATACGTGCTGGGGAGTAGTACATCCTATGAAAGAATTTAAAGTGAAAAATCCTAAGCCTACTACTAGCAGTGATCCTTTCTGTCTGCTGGCACCAAAATAACCACTGGTTCTCTTCAATGGGACAATCTAGCTCAGCTTCCCATCCCTGCCGAGCCTCACTTTGCTGCTCGGCTTGAAGAGTGAGCGTGGTGCGATCGATTCTAGATACCATGTGCGGGTGGGGCTGAAGCAGGATATGTAGCGGCTACCCTGGAAGGCCAGGGTAGCCGCTTTGACATCTTGCCTTTGTCTGATATATAAAAAAGCTCTATAGGTAATGGAGTACGTCTGCCCCAAAAATCCTCCCTATCCCGGAATCTGCCCTCCCTGTACATGTTTCCCCATGTGTTTATATGGTAGCCCTGTAGCATCCGGCGACAAACTTTCATGCGTGACTGGTATATTGTGGCGGTATGCCAGAGGCAGCGATGGCGAGTATATCATGGGTGCCTGCAGTTGTTTCGTGAGTTTTGTCTATGCAGCATTTGGGCACGCAACTGTAGAGTCCCCCCACCCCTGTCGCTTCATGATCTGTCCCCAGAAACCCGGTCGTCGGTATCTGGCCCATGTAACCTTCTTCCACCGCAATGTGAGGCATGACTGGCAGGGGACAGAACTAGTACTGTGTATATTGCGCTTGTGCACTTAGATAATATAATTCTGGATCCGGTGCCTCAAACCTCCTTGAGAGAAAGGTAATGCGAGTGTGCTCCATTTGACTCTGGGTTGTTTCCCTCCCCAGGCTAGCCGGATTAACTGACTTCTCAGACTTTTTAAAATATGGCGCCCCGGGTAATAGGGAATGTTTACAAAAAGGTACAGCAGGCGACGCATAATCACCATTTTCATTAGCGCAATACGCCCTTCAATTGAAAGGGGCATAGCAATCCAACGGGTGCTGGCATCTGTCACGCTGTCTAATGCTCCCCCATAGTTAGCCCTCAATAGAGTCTCTTTGTTCCTAGCAATGATTATTCCCAGGTATTTTAGCTCCGACTCACACCATGCCAATGGAAACTCGAACTCTGCTAGGGGGGTGTTCGGGGTGAGTGGTAAGACCTGACTTTTCTCCCAATTTATTGCCACTCTGAGAGCTCCCCAAATCTGATGAATTCGCGAAGTATTGGATTCAAGCTTATGTGTGGGTCTCGTACGTATAACGTGATGTCATCCGCATAAAGCGACACCAGTAAGTGTCTCGACGGATAGCGAAGTGCGTATTCTCGATGATGTTGTCGAAGCATGGCTGCCAATAGCTCCACTGGCAAGGCAAACAGGAGGGGGGATAACGGGCAGCCCTGCCTGGTGCCACGAGTTAAACTAAATGTGGGGGAGTGCATCCCATTTAAAAGCAATTTAGCCTTAGGCATGCGGTACAGAAGAGACACCCATGCACAGAATTGCGGAGGGATCTCAACACGCCTCAGAACCACCATTAAAAAATCCCATTCTAGGGAGTCAAAAGCCTTGGTGGCATCAAGGAACAGCGCCGCAGCATTGAGACCCGGGTCTATATCCTGGAGTATCGAGAACAATGTACGCAAATTAAAGGAGGTAGCCCTACCTGGGATGAAGCCTGCCTGGTCAGGTCGTACCAGCCCGTCCATAAGGAGGCTTAGCCGATTTGCCAGTACTTTTGTGAGTATTTTAACATTGCAATTTATTAATGACAAGGGCCTATATGACTCAGGGTTGTTAGTGGGTTTTCCAGGCTTTGGAAGAGTGACTAGAAGCGCTTCTCGCATGGTTTGCGGGAGAGTACCCAACTGGAGCGCCTCCTCATACACTCGTTTCAAGAATGGGGCTAGAATATCCATGTATGCTTTATAAAATTCAACGGGGAGTCCATCCGTTCCTGCCGCTTTGCCTAACCCTAGTTGCATAATTGCGGTTCGTATTTCGTCCCCAATTTCTGCTGCTAAAAATTCCTGCTGGGCATCACTCAGCCACCCAAGTTCTATTGATTCCAGGTGTGGGTCCGCTTCAAGCTGGGACCTCCTAGTGGAGTATAATGAGGAGTAATGCGAGTAGAAGACCTGCAATATTGCCTCCGTGTCCTGGTGGCACTCCCCCTCCGTATCGTGAATCTCTAATACATAGTTGGAGAACCGGGGTTTGCGTGTCAATTCTGCTAGCGCTTTGCCTGGCCTTTCCCCTTCACTATATTGCCTAGCTCTATAATATTTGCCACGGAAGAGGCTTTCCCGCTCAGCCGTATTTTGATATTTAGTGAGCGTTTCTCGATTTTTGACTCTGATTGCCTCTCCCTGCGATGAGGTGAGCTCGTCCTCCAACTTCTGGAGGCTCTCCTCCAATCTCTCCAGAGTGCGTCTGATGTCTTTCAGAATCCCCCCCTGCTTTAGCTCTGCAAATGCCCCGCACCATCACTTTCAGGGCCTCCCACACAGTAGCCAGGGTGGGCACTGAATCTATATTTCTCTTAAGGAAATTGTCCAGCTCTTGTCCCAGTTCGGCTTTGAATGGGGCGTCCAGCAACGCACGCGGAGGCAACCGCCATGAAACATTACTGTGTGGCCCTTCTGAGGGGTCAGTTTCATACGCACCGGTGAATGATCCGAATATGTGTGTGCTAAGTGTCGCGTTTGCGGTGCCCATGTCGTGAGTCCCCTGGATATCAGCCAAAAGTTCAATCTGGACCAACTGGAGTGTGCCGCGGAGTAACAGGTACCCTCCCTAAGTGTCTGGTGTGTGTCTCGCCACGTATCTAGTACGTTGTACTCTATCATTTGCCCCAATTGGTGCTGGGCTTTAGTGTAGTGCTGCACCTGAGGGTGTGAGCGATCCAGCTCTGGCCGAACGTAACATTACAATTCCCTCCCCATATGATGTAAGAGGAACCTAAGTTGATCACCAACCCCCACAAGGTAGTGACAAAGCATTCATCATCTAAGTTAGGCCCATAGCAGTTCACTAACGTGACGGATCTAGCCTACCCCCATACCACGTTATACCTGCCCCCAGGATCACTCAGTGCCCCTCCAACTACAAAAGGGATGTTTTTCCTAACCAGAATGGTTGTTCCCCTAGAGTATGAAGAGTAGGAAGAGAAGTACCTTTATGAGGCCCAGCGTGTAGCAAATGTGGGATTCGTATCGGGCCCTATATGCGTTTCCTGTAGCATAGCAATAGCTATCCTGTGCCTGTCAAGATAAGCAAGGAGATGTCGTCTCTTTCTCGGGTCACCCAGTCCCCTAACATTCCAAGTTAGAAAATTCAGGTCTCGTTGCCCTTCACTGCCCTCCATCCATATGTGGGGTGTATGTGGCTGATGGGTCTGCGGTCCCACCCGGGATTGCTCTGACTGTACGAGCGATGTGTATTACCAGTTTGCTCTCTCGTTTATCTGGTGCCCAATATGTCCCCAACTGCACCCCTCCCATCACACCCACAGTGGCTTCCCCAACTTGCCGTGTATTGCCCCCTCCACCCATAACCCAAAGTAACACTTCAAAGCATTCTGGTCTTTCCCCATAGCATGCATCCCTCCCAATACAATGATCCTATGATACACATGTTTTACACCTGCATTGCACATTGGGATTGGAAGAAGTGCCTTTGTGCCAAAGTAGAAATTAGTTTGGAATAAAGGAAAAGCCTCTCAACACAAAGAAAAAGAACAGAGAAAGAGAGTAGTTTATAGAGAAGAAAAGGCATCAAAATTAGTGTCTCCAAGTCTCTCAGAAGGGAATTCCTGTTGGGGACTTCCAGCTAGAGGGCGAAGCGGAACCTCCCCCGCCTACGTCAGCAGAGAGGGTGTCCAGGATTGCGTATGTTGCACTTGATCTGTTCCCCCGATTATGGTGCATTATCCTGGATATCCAGGATAATATTATCATCTCGCCTCCTTGCTACTTCCCAAGTATCAATAATGAATAAGTCATAGCTGTAGCATTTTGTAGGGCATGTCATTTGGCAAAGGACGATATTGGGGTATCCACTTAGTAGCCTCAGAGAGCCGCAAGGATCAAGACAGTAGGGAAGCTCGCGTGAGCAGGTCTAGCCCTGGTCGTGTCACCTTGTGCTGCGTAATTTTCTTACTCGTCGTCCAGCTCCGGGGACGCTGCACCCTCAACTGTTGGTGAGTTGCTCGCACGTTGAGGGCTCTTATGCAGTTCTTTTAATGAAGTCCATCGCCTGCTGCGCCGTCACACAAAGGTGATGCCTACCTTGATGTGTAATACGCAGCCGGGCAGGGTAGAGCATGGCGTAAACTATGTTGGCCTGTTGCAGCTTCTTTGTGACTGGGAGGAATTTCTTTCTTGCCTCGTAAATTCGGGAAACAGGGCGATATTGTGCCCATCAAATGTTAAAGACCGCTGTTCCCTGGCCTTCCGCAATGCTGTATCCCGGTCACTATAGTAAAGTAGCCTCGCCACTATGGGCCTAGGAGGGGCCCCCAGGGGGGGGGGTGGGATGGGCCACCAGCGTTCGGTGCACCCTTTCCACCACCAACAGCTAAGAGAACGCTTCTTTGCCGAGGCTTGTAACCAGCAGCCGCTCCACATATTCCTCCATCCTCCCAGTGTTGGCCGATTCCGGAATGCCCAGGATCCGTATATGTTGTTTTGCTTGGATCGCGCTTCCAGGTCTTCGTTTTGGCCCGTTGTGACTGTCAATAGCCGGTCCATTTCCTTCATTTGTTCAGTGCTGCTGGACGTGCTGTCTTCCAGCTCCGATATCCTGTTTTCTGCCTCCTCTATCCTGCCATCTTGTTTTTCCAACTTTTGGGTTATGAAGTCCATTCACATGCTATCCATTTTTGACTCGATGGAGGTAAGACTGCGTTTTATCGTTTTCAGCAGAGTTTATGTCTTCTTCTGACTGAGAGTTTAGGTCAGGGCCCTCCGCTTCCATTTGGTCACTCTCCTGGCTCTGTCCCCTTACTGATTTCTGGGATTCAAACAGCAATTTTGCCTGCTTGCCGTCGGGCTTGCCCATCGCGCCCTCTTTGCGCTTGATTGCTTCCCACATGCTCTTTGTCCCATGCGTCGCCCGCCATTCTCAGCTCAGGTGTCGGGGTGTGTTATGTTAACTGCCATTTGTATAGCGCATAATCACCAATGGTCTCTTAGCGCTTGTGAGGGAAAGTGGAACAAAAAACCCAGGGTTACCCCACACAGAGCTTGCTTGGTTAGAACTTAACTTATCAAAAAGCCTGTGTAAACAGAAAAGTCTTTAGCTATTTCCTGAAGGGAAGTAAAGTGGCTTCCCTGCGCAGGCTCTCTGGCAGCTTGTTCCATAACTGGGGGATCATAACCGAAAAAGCTCGGCCCCCTCATGGTGACTTTGTCAAACCGTGGGCAGGACAACAGGCTTGCCTCGGATGATCGGAGGCATCGTCCTGGCACGTATCCCTTCATGCGGTCCTTAATGTAGACTGGTGCCATTCCGTGCAGGGCTTTATGTGCAATACATACACCCTTAAACCTGGCCCTCTGCTTGATTGGGAGCCAATGTAATTGTTGCAGTAATGGTGTGACGTGATCTTCTAGGGAGCTTGAAGATCAATCTTGATGCATCGTTCATGACCACTTGAAGTTTCCCTGACAGTTTGCCTGAAAGCCCCATATATAGTGCATTACCGTAGTCCAATCGCGACACAATTAGTGCCGTCACCACGGTGCGCATAGTAGAGAATGACAGAAGAGGTACCAGTTCCCGAAGTTGCCTCATAAGGCCCACACAGCTTCCTACCACGGTAGTCACCTGGTTGTTCAGTGTTAGCTTATTGTCCAACTTAATGCCTAAGCTCTTCACAACTGAAACCGGTATTGGTGTAGCGCCTAGCTCTTGATGCCAAAAGGAATTAGTCCAGGGGTTGCTTCCTGAGGCGATCGCTAATACCTCAGTCTTATCAGGATTTACTTTAAGTGAATTGGCAGTCATCCAATTCATTGTAAACCTGACAATGTTCTGTACATTAGACTGTGTCTGCGGAGAGTTATCAATCCGAAGGATTGAGTGTCATCCGCGTAAACACTTGACACTCCAGTTGTGCAAGTGCCGCCACCACTGGCTGAAGATAAATATTGAAGAGCAACAGGGACAACGCGGAACCCTGCGGACCACAGGGCAAAGCACCTTCTCTGGATACACAGCCCTCCAACTGGACCTTTTGTGTCCTTCAAAAAGGATGCAATCCATTGATACACTGTCCCAGAGATTCCCAGCCCCTGGATACGAATCAACAGCTGTGCGTGGTTCACCGTGTCAAATGCGGCTGAGAGATCCAGAAGGATCAGTGCCGAAGACTTCTTCCCGTCGGCTGTGAGTCTCAGCTCATCCAGCACCAAGAGCATCACAAGCTCTGTGCTGTGGTGGGCCCTGAAGCCCGCTTGCCGCACATGGAGCAGCTGATGTTCCTCTAGAAACAAAGAGAGGGTTCTAAGCACTTGTTGCTCCATTACCTTTGCCAGGAAGGGAAGCCTAGATATTGGTCGATAGTTCTTCAAGTTGTTGGCATCTGAGAACTTGAAGAAGCCCGTAACCCGTTTGCAGCCTTCACTTCTGCCGCCGCTGACTCGAGTCCCTTCCCCCTCACAGCTCAAACACCAGTTGACGTTTTCTAGGACTCTGCCAAATCCCAGGGTAGCCCTGGTCCTGCAGGTCCCACCTTTCGCAGGGTGTGGGTACGCTGTGTGTGTGCCTCACAGCAATGTTCGGGCCCCCCGTCTCCACTAATGTCCCTTGCTGTGCATGTGGCTTCTCTCTCCCCTGCAGAACACGTGATAGTTCTCTGGGTGGAGGGTATGTGATGGTCAGTGTTGTCAACTCTTATCCCTTCCGATTCTTCGTTAGGGAACAAATAGGAGGGGGGGGCACCAATTTGACCGCTCCCCGCTGGCCCCCTGCTGTCCCCCCACAAGTGCCTCCTCTGGCCCCCTGCTCCCGCATCCAGGCGGCCGGTTTCAGGTAATGCTGGTTACTCCTCCTGGGTCTAACGGCCTATCCCAAGATGGCAGACGTGCCAGCTGCGCCGCTCGTCCAGTCTAAGAGAGCGGACGCAGGGCACCAATTCCACAGTTATTGCAGCTGCCTCCCCAGGTAACAGTCTATTGGGGGGGCCCTCCGTGACTTTTGCTGAGCGAGCGCCAGTATCTGCACTACCGCCGTCCCACAGCGCTCTACGCCGCTTCTCTGTTCTCTCTCTCTCCGGCTCCTGTACCACTCTCTGGCTTGCTTTCCCGACCGGGCTCTCTGGACCGAAGTTTATGCTTGAGCACCTGCAGTCGCAGCCTCGCTCTACGCCGATGTCGCACTCACCGTCCGGCTTCTCTTGCCTTCGTGCCCGCCGTCCGCGTTCGTCGGCCTCCCGGTTGCTGACTTTCCGCCGCAGGCCTCACTGCGCGGATCCCCCTAACAGGGGTGCCCCGCCGCTATTACTAGAGCCCAATCGCCATCAGCTGTCGCTTCTTCGAGTCTACCCTGGTCCACTGTGCGCCCCAGCTGCTTCAGCCGTGTTCCGCGCCAGCACCTCTCACTTTCTCCTTCGCCAGCCTGCATACGCCGTCTGTTGGGCCTCCGTCCTTTCACTGCAGGCCTCGTTACGTGCACCACTCGAACAGGGGTGCTCCGCCAATATTTTCGGAACAAAACCGCCTCCAGCTAGTGCCTCACAGTGCCAGCGTCACCCATATGTTTTTCTCCTCCGATGTGTATGTCAGGTGCAGGATTATGATGGATTTTAATCCCGGACTGCAAGAGCCTCACTAGTGTGCAGCCATTTTGCAAGCCCGACCTTTAGCTCCTATATACATATATATATATATAACCTTAAGAACGATCATTGCTATATTATATATATATATATATATATATATATATATATATGACAATGATCATTCTCAAAGTTTAAAATACAGAGAAAATGTCCTTGAACGAGGGCAAATAAGACACAACTACCTCTTCATCTTTATATATATATATATATATATATATATATATATATATATATATATATATATATATATAGCAACGATCGTTCTAAAGGTTTAAAATACAGAGAAAATATCCTTCTACAAGGGCAAATAAGACAACTACCTCTTCATCTTTTATCTACTGAAGAGCTCTTGTTCCATAATCGTACCTAGCTCACCTAACATTGAGCTCATATTCTAATGGAACAATTAAGAGAGAAGCTAATCCTCAGAAAAGTTCAGGTAAAGGGTTCAGTAGATGTTTGAATAAATGTGTAGAGAATTAAAAGGTATGAGTGTGAAAGTGTAGGAAATGTTTGCAAACGAACGTGTCCCTAGTAAAAGTTATTTATTGTAGGTTCAACCTCTAATAACTAACTACGAACAAGGAGCCAGTAGTGCAGATGAGGAACTGAACCACTGAGGCAGTCTCTCTCTAATTCCACTTCCCCATTCCCCCCCTGCTGGTGCCTGGGATATTCTGTTGGTCGCAGGTAGCAGTGGGAGGAACTGGGAACCAATCTTCTGCTACTGAGGAAATCGCATTCAGGTACCTGTCAGACAGCTTTCTGCAGCTGCCTTTAACTCGCCTGTGCTCCTGCACCGTATTTGTCCCCGAGATAGTTTTTTGCCTTCTGGGGAGACATGACAACGACTCCCAGGAAACAAGACAATAGAAGCATGCGCTGGAGAGTGGTGTTATTTCTCTCTGGCAAGAATTCACACAGGTTTTGGCCCAAATGTTGAGCTTTAAAGGTGAAGCTGCCTTATAGCAAATAGGGAACACTTGGGAGAGGAGCTGCCCTTTTGTTAAGGTGGACAGGCTGGCTCTCGGGAAGGAGAGGGGAAACCAGTTGCCAAATAATTTTTTCAGGGGCTTCTCGCCTCCTTGTTAACCACACCTCTGGGTTGGGCTAAGGAGCGCAACATGCTGAGAGAGGGTTCCTGCCATATTGGAAGTGGGCAGAATGGCGTATTTTAGGGTAGCCAAATGCCACACTTACCAGGAAGTGGTCTTCAGGAGGAAGGGCACCTAGTAGTCCACTGGCTGACGGCTTTCACCTGAGGGCATTTTCTGGGTAAAAAAGGGCATCACTGGCACCCTGAAAGCAGATCTCATCTAGACTGGAAGGACTTCCCCTTCTGCACTGCAGAACCAGCAAAGAGGCTGCACCTGCTGAGCCTGGTGGCTTGCAAAAAAGAGGAACTGTGTCTGCAGAATCCTGCTTGTGGAAAGTTGCCTCCAGAGCCAAGCTGAAGCAAGAGACTACAAGGGCCAGTTGGCTGACCCCCTGTTCGCAGCAGAGGGCCAGAACAGCTGAAGAAGCCTGTTGGGCCGAGTTGGTGAACCAAAAGCCACTGCTTCTCATCACCATGCAGAGACCAGGACCAGACGCTTAAAGTTGCACCTGAGTTCGCTGAACCTGGGAGAGTCGTCCGAGTGCAGCTTGGTAGCCCAGAAGGCGAGTTATCATCCAAGGAAGGATTCCGCTGTGACCATGATACCGGGCAACTGGTAGCCCAGTGGTGAGTGGACTTCTGCCAGGATCGAGAGGACTTCAAAGGAACGTCGACCTCTGTGGCCAGGACCACCGTACCAAGCCCGCAGGAAGAACCCCATCAACAGCATCGTATCTACAGCATCCTGTATCCCTTGCATCAGAACCACCCCAAAAAAAACATACAGCAAAGGGAAAATTGTTTCTGGCGGCAGCTTCTACCTTCGAGGTAACTGTTTCTGTGGACCTTGCTGGTACCCCTGACTGGTGTCCTGCTGGAACTGGTCGCCTAAAGAAATTGTAAGTAACAGCAGTGACACTTGCCTAATGTAATCCTTGAAAATGTTTCTAAGCGTCAAAAAGGAAAATGCTACTTACCCAGTAAGCATCTGTTCTTGACATGTAGAGCTGTGGATTCACATGCTTTGCATACTCCTCCCATCTAGTGTTGGGTCCGAATGTTTGCAAGTGGTTTTCCTTTGAAGAAGTCTTTCCAGTCCCGAGGTAGGCGACTCCTCCTTTCGGTGATAGTGCGCATGGGCATTGACTCCATTGTTAGATCGTTTTCCGACAGAGGGTGAGAATGGAGTTAGTAAGAGTAGAATAGAGATGTCCATGCGTATCTATCTAAGATCATACTGCAACAGGTACAGGTACACAGGGAGGTGGGTGGACGCATGTGAATCTACAGCTCTACATGCCAAGAACAGATGCTTACTGGGTAAGTAGCATTTTCTGTTCGAGGCATGTGAGCTGTAGATCACATGCTTTGCATAGACTATACAGCAGTAATCTCCCAAAGCGGTGGCTAACCTGTAGCTGTTGCAGTTGTTTGAAAAAGTGTATTAAGTACTGCCTGGCCTACATTAGCTTGTTGTCTGGCTAACACATCTACACAATAGTGTTTTGTAAATGTGTGTGGTGTAGACCATGTTGCAGCTTTACAGATGTCAGCTATAGGGATGTTTCCTAAAAAAGCCATAGAAGCCCCTAGTTTGCGGGTGGAATGCGCTCTAGGGGGAATTGGTAAAGTCCTCTTTGCTTTTGCATAGCATGTCTGAATACATTTAACTATCCACCGTGCAATACCTGATTTTGAAATGGGATTGCCTTTGTGTGGTGGAGCAAAAGCAACGAGGAGTTGTTTAGTGTTACGAAAAGGTTTTGTCCTTTCTATGTAATATAACAATGCTCGTTTAACATCTAAAGTGTGCAGAGCTCGTTCTGCCACTGAATCTGGTTGAGGAAAGAACACAGGTAACTCAACAGATTGGTTGATGTGAAAGGCAGATACCACTTTGAGTAGGAATTTGGGGTTAGTGCGAAGAACCACTTTCTTTTGGTGGACTTAAAAATGGTTCTTCTATAGTTAATGCCTGAAGCTCACCCACTCTCCTCAGTGAAGTAATAGCAATGAGTAAAGCAACTTTCCAAGTGAGAAATTGCAGTTCGCATTTATGCAACAGCTCAAAGGGTGGACCCTCTAGTCTGGTAAGGACAATATTAAGGTTCCACGTCAGAGCATGTGGAAGTCTTGGTGGAATAACTCTTTTGAGTCTCTCCATGAAAGCTTTGATAAAAGGTACTCTGAAAAGGGACAGGTGCTATCTATTTTGAAGGTATGCAGCTATTGCAGCGAGATGTAAGCGTATGGATGTGTACGCTAAACCCTTTTGCTGTAAAGAACAAGTTACTTACCTTCGGTAACGATATATCTGTAAGAGACATACATTAGTTATGGATTCCTCACCTTAGAATTACCCCCAGGTGTCAGACTGGATCCGGAGAATTTTTCTTCAGCAGTACCCCTGAGCGTCGGTAGGTGGTGTCGGTCGACTCCGCGTTCGTTGTTGGCATCGTGATTGCCGGAATGACGTCGGGGTATCTCCTGAGACGCCGCCCCTGAGCGCTGACGTCCGTTCTTTACACGACATTCCATGCCAGAAGCGCAGAGCCATGCAAGACACTGACCACTGGTGCACAAATACTAGGGCCCTGAAAGGGCGTCCCTTACCCTAGAAGTCAGTTCGCAGAACGGGGAGGATGGGTGGGGTGGTGAGGAATCCATAACTAATATATGTCTCTTACAGATATTTCGTTACCAAAGCTATGTAACTTGTTCATCTGAGAGAGACTATTAGTTATGGATTCCTCACCTTAGAATAGATACCCCAGCAATACCAACCCCGGAGGTGGGTCTGCAAACTACGTTCACACCAGAAAGTCCTGGAGAACCGAACGGCCAAAGAAGCCGTCTCTCCGGACTTGGCTGTCCAGACAGTAATGTTTGGTGAACGTGTGCAATGAAGCCCACGTGGCTGCCTGGTAGATGTCATGAAGAGGGACTCCACGTCCCAAAGCAGTAGTGGCTGCCATCGCCCTGGTGGAATGGGCGCGCAGTCCCACTGGAGGTTCCTTCTTTGCCAAGGAATAACAGATTTTGATGCAAAGAAAGACCCATCGAGAAATGGTCCGCTTTTGCACGGCCTGACCTTTCTTGGCACCCACATAGCCAACAAAGAGCTGGTCATCCACCCGGAATTGCTTTGCGCAATCCAGATAGAAGGAAAGCGCACGTTTTGGATCCAGACGGTGGAGCCTCTCCTCCTCTTTAGAAGGATGCGGGGGCGGGAAGAAGGTGGGCAAAGTGATGGTCTGTCCTATGTGGAAAGAGGTAACCACTTTGGGAAGGAAAGAAGGCCGAGTGCGAAGGACAATTTTGTCCGGATGAACAGCCAGGAAAGGAGGTTTGGAAGAAAGAGCCTGAAGCTCACTCACCCTGCAAGCAGACGTGATGGCAACCAAAAAGGCAGTTTTAAGAGTCAAAAGTCTGAGAGGACAGTTATGCAGCGGTTCGAAAGGAGCGCACATCAGGTAGGTCAGAACCAGGTTCAAGTCCCACTGGGGCATTAAGAAAGGAATTGGAGGAAACAAGTGAGTAATGCCCGTAAGGAAGCGATTTGCAATAGGGAACTTGAAAAGAGAAGGCTGATCAGGAAGCCGAAGAAAGGCCGAAATGGCAGAAAGATAGCCTTTTAAAGTGCCCAGAGGAGAGCCCTGCTGGGCCAAAGAAAGAATGAAGAGGAGAACCTCTGAAAGGGGGGCAGAAAGGGGATCCACAGCCTTTGCTGCGCACCATGCCACAAATTTGTTCCATCTACAGGCGTATACCGTTTTGATGGAGGGATGCCTGGCTGCCAAGATAACGTTACAGACTTCGGGAGGAAGGTCGAAAGCTGTCAACTGTCGCCGCTCAATCTCCACGCAAGGAGGTGGAAGCTGGACAGGTTCGGGTGGAGAACCGTCCCCTGCTGCTGCAACAGAAGATCCTCCCGAAGGGGCAGTCTGATCAGAGGATCGATGGCCATGTGCAGAAGCTTGGGATACCAGACTCTTCGTGCCCAGTCCGGGGCCACAAAAATGACTTGGGCCCGGTCGCGCTTGATCTTCTTCAGCACTCTGGGCAGAAGTGGTATAGGCGGAAAGGCGTATAGAAGACCGCAACTCCACTCGCAACAAAAAGCGTCGCCTTGCGAGTGCCGCCTTGGAAATTCCAACGAGCAGAACTGCTGACATTGCGCGTTCTCTTCGGTGGCGAATAGATCTAACCAAGGCTCTCCCCACTGCTGAAATAAACCTTGCACCACCTCCAAGTGAAGATGCCATTCGTGATCCATCATGCACCGGCGGCTGAGTTCGTCCGCCCTGGCGTTCAGAGAACCTGCCAGGTGTTGAACCACCAGTGACATGCCCTGATGTTCCAGCCACTTCCAGAGATGAAGTGCCTCCTGACATAGGGTCCACGACCCCACCCCGCCCTGTTTGTTGCAGTACCACATGGCGGTGGTGTTGTCCGTGAACACCTGCACTACTCTCCTTTTGACAGAAGGAAGGAATGCCTTAAGTGCAAGACGGATCACCCGAAGCTCCAGAAGGTTGATGTGGAGCCCGGACTCCGCCGGAGACCAGAGGCCTCTGATCTCCGCCTCCCCCATGTGGCCGCACCACCCCAGAAGTGATGCATCTGTCACCACTGTGAACTCTGGCTGGGGAAGGGAGAGGATCTGCCATTGACCCAATCCTGATTCGTTAGCCACCACTGCAACTGGTGTGCAGTGCCCTCCGAGATCTGGACGCAATCGGAAAGATTCCCCTGATGCTGTGCCCACTGGAACTTCCGGTCCCACTGCAGAGCCCGCATATGCCACCTGGCATAGTCCACCAGCAGGATGCAGGAAGCCATGAGGCCCAGTAGCCTCAGGGTCAGTCTGACCGAAACCCGGGATAGAGGCTAAAATATCAGAATCATAGCCCGAATATCCCGGACTCGTTGCTCGGGAGGATAAGCCCAAAACTGTGCTGTGTCCAGAACCGCTCCGATGAAAAGGAGCCTCTAAGAGGGAATCAGGTGCGACTTCGGCACATTGATGGTGAACCCCAGCGAATGCAGGAGATCGGCCGTAGTCTGGAGGTGGGCGACGGCAGCCTGGGGGAGCCGGCCTTCAACAGCCAGTCGTCGAGATAGGGGAAAACTGGAGCCCCGGATCTGCGCAGATGAGCTGCGACCACCACCATCACTTTCGTGAACACCCAAGGGGCGCTGGTAAGGCCAAAGGGGGGCACGGTAAACTGAAAGTGCTCGTGGCCTACCGTGAACCGTAGGTAATGCGAGTGAGCCGGCAGGACGGGGATGTGAAAATAAGCGCCCTGCAAGTCCAATGCTACCATCCAGTCTCCAGGGTCGAGGGCAGACAGGACCTGAGCCAATGTCAACATTTTGAACTTCTCCTTCCAGAGGAAGCGGTTGACATTCCTGAGATCCAAGATAGGACGCAGGCCATTGTCCTTCTTGTGCACCAGAAAGTCGTGGGAGTAACAACCACGACCTACTTCTGGGGCAGGAACTCGTTCGATGGCTCCCTTGGCCAAGAGAGCCGTAATTTCCTGTTGGAGAAGGGACAAGTGATCCTCCGACATGCGACGGAATTGAGGTGGCATGGATGAAGGGGTAGTCTTGAAGGGGAGGGAGTAGCTCCTTCACACTATCTGCAAAACCCACCTATCCGACGTGATGTTGAGCCAGTGGGGGAGGTGAGGGCGAATGGTGGCCCTGAAAGGTCGGACTAGGAGGGCTTGGAGGATTGCTGCAGAGGGGGCGCTGGTGGACTGGCCCACCCGCTGGCCCCCAGACCCACGACTGTGGGTCCCATGTCCCCGGCTGTGCAGAGGCTGGACAGCTTGCACAGGCCTGTGGCCCTAGATGGAACATGGCGTGGCACCCCTTCCATAGCCACGAAAGGGGCGAAAAGAAGACTGTGCAGGGCGAGAGGTAGAAGCGAGGCCCAAGGACCTGGTCGTAGACCTGGAGTCCTTAAAGCGCTTGAGCGCGTTGTGTGCTTTGTCGCCAAACAAGCGACGGCCATCAAAGGGCATGTCCAAAAGTGTAGCTTGGAGATCACCCGAAAAGCCAGTGGACCTCAGCCAGGCGTAGCGTCTTAGGGCTACTGACGTTGAAATCGTCCTGCCCAGCAATTCGGCGTTGTCCAGCCCACATCGTATGGTGAACTTCGCTGCGTCTCTCCCTTCGGCAACTGCACGAGAGAACACGGCCCGGGCCTCTTCCGGGCACAATGGCAGCACCTGCGCGATCGTGTCCCACACAGAATGGGAGTAATGGCCCAAGAGACATGCGGTGTTCACCGACCGCAGTCCTAAGCTGGAGGAAGAAAACATCTTCCCAAGATGGTCCAGCTTCTTGGATTCCCTATCAGGTGGTGCAGTAGGGAATGCGCCCTTGGAAGTCGAGGCTTGGACCACCAAGCTCTCGGGGGTGGGGTGTTGGGAGAGGAAAAGGGGGTCGCCCGGGCGGTGGCGTCTGGCACTCATCCTATCCACAGGAGCCCCTGTGTTGGGCTTGGACCAAGTGCCCAAAAGGATGTCCGTGAGGGCCTCATTGAAAGGCAGCAGGGGCTCCGAAGAGGCTGCTGCCGGTTGAAGCACCTGTCAGGAGGTTATCCCTGACCGCCTCCTTAGGAAGCTCAAGGTTTAAGGCCTCAGCCGCCCTACGCAACACCACTGCGTATGATGCACCCTCCTCGGTAGCCATGGTAGGGGGAGATAGCAAGCGAAGGTCTGGGGATGTGTCCAGACCACTGACTTCACACAACTCCTCTCTCCAGTCCAGTTCTTCTAACTGATCTGCCAGAGGGTCCACAGACCCCTCCCAGTCCTCCTCACCCTCCTCTGGTAGCCACTCAGGGCAATAGGGAACACCAGGGGAGAACAGGGATACAAAAGTACCGGTCGGCGCCGGTCCGGCACCGTGTCCACATCGAGTGGGGGGGGGCTGGGGTCGACGTCGGTTGGGGACACAACCGGCGTCGGAAGTGTTGCCAATGGATTCGGCACCGGAGGTGTCGTGAGGTCGACCAGCGCCGATCCAGGCCTGGATCCCTTCGGCACCGGAACCGAAGCCGCCGGCATCGAAGGACTAGAACCCCCAGCCGAGTCTGCGGGGCCTGAAGGTGCGCTGGCGGAGTTGGGCTGCCCAAAGATAGAATGGAGGGCTTCGTAAAAGCTACGAAGTTGGGCAGGGGTCGCTCCGGCTCCCGGAAAGGGAGGGAGGCTCGGAGGCGACCCAACAGGCTCCGCAGGCAGAGCCGGGTGACTACCGTCCGCAACCCGCATCGCGACGGTCGACATGATGGGGAGAAGTGTAAAAGAGCGAGGATGCCTCTTCGCCTTCTTTTTGTGCTTCGACTTACCCGAAGACAAAGACTTCAACGAGGAGTGGTGGCGACGGGTCCCGCGACCTCCCTCTCGACCGGGACCTTGAGCGGCGCGGAGCACAAATTCGGGTCGTGGTTGCGCTCCAGACACCATAGGCACACGAGATGGGGGTCCGTTACCGACATCAGCTTGTGGAAGGAACCACAAGGCTTGAAGCCGGTCCGACGAGATGACAACCCTGTGCACCAGGAGTCGTGACGACTCGAAAAGAAGTCGACAAAAAGTCGCAAAAAGAGAGTCAAAAAGGGACTCGAGGTACCGCTCTCTCCAGGTCTGCGCTGGCTGGCGCGGAAAAAGAAAGAACTGTCAGAGCGCAGGGGCGGCGTCTAAGTAGATACCGCGACGTCATTCCGGCGATCACGACGCCAACGACGAACGAGGAGTCGACCGACGCCACCTTCCGACGCACAGGGGTACTGCTGAAGAACAATTCTCCAGATCCAGTCTGACGTCTGGGGGTAATTCTAAGGTGAGGAATCCATAACTAATAGTCTCTTTCAGATTGAAGTAAATAACAGATAATGTTTTGAACGGAAGCATCTAAAAGGTTGATATGGTTGTTACAATATATAACAAACCGCTTCCATTTTGCTGCATAGCAAGCTCTTGTAGTAGGTCTTCTGGCCTCTTTAATGATATTCATATAGTCTGGTGGAAGATTCAGATAACCAAAGATTAATTCAGGTGCCAGAACACAAGGTTGAGATGTTTGGGATCTGGATGTCTTATCTCTCCATGGTTCTGCATAAGGAGACTGGATGTGAGATATCGTTTTTGATGAGGAACTACTGAGAATTCCAATAAGGTAGTGAACCAGAGTTGACGGGCCCATGTGGGAGCTACCAGGATTAGCCTGAGGGACGTTTGCCTGAGCTTCCGAACCACTAGTGAAATGAGTGGGAGAGGCGGAAAAGCGTAGGCAAATATCCCAGACCAGTTCATCCATAGTGCATTGCCTTTGGATAATGGGTGTAGATACCTGGAGGCGAAGCTTGGGTATTTTGCGTTTTGGTGTGTGGCGAACAGATCTATGTCTGGGAAGCCACACATTTGAAAGAACGGGAGGAGAACTTGAGGGTGAAGTTCCCACTTGTGAATCTGTTGTCTTTGCCTGCTGAGCAGATCAGCGATCTGATTGTTTACTCCTGGGAGGTGTTCCGCTAGGAGATACATTTTGTGATGTATGGCCCACCTCCAAATGGCTTGCACAAGGTGTGACAATTGGAGAGTGTGCCCTCCCTGTTTCTGTATGTAATACATGGCTGTCATGTTGTCGGTGCGTATCAGGACAGCTTTGCCTACAAGGTGATTCTGGAAGGCTTTGAGCGCTAGAAATACTGCTAGCATCTCTAGATGATTTATGTAAAGTTGCTTTTGACTCCACAGGTCTTCAATTGTGTGAGTTTGGAGATGAGCTCCCCAACCAGTGAGCGATGTGTCTGCTGTTAGCACCGTCTGTAGAACAGGGTCGATGAAGGGGCGCCCTTTGGATAGGTTTTGTGGATTCCAACACGGCAGATAGCGATGAGTGCGGCCGTCCACCAACACTAGATCTGACAATTGACCCTGAGATTGATTCCACTGACGTGCTAAACATTCCTGAAGGGGACGCATTTGAAGTCTTGCATGGGGAACTATCATGATGCAAGACGCCATCATTCCTAGTAGCTGCATAAATACTCAAGCTGGTAATGAGGGGTCGGGCTGAAACTGGGAAATTAGAGCCAGAATAATGCAGATCCTGACAGGATTGGGACAGGCTAGAGCTTTCTGTGTATCAAGAGTGGCTCCCAAGTAAGTTTGCGTGTTGGAGATGGGACTTCAACAGATTTACTGTGAACCCCAGATCGTGCAGTAATTGTACTGTTCTCTGAGTGTGTTGTAGACACTTTGTGAGAGAACTGGCTTTGATGAGCTCCCCATCTTCGCAAGAAACCTCAAAACCTGGCTCTTCGACAGACCCCCTCCTTGATGGAATGGAACCTGCACCCCCCCCCCCCACCCCTAGCGCCTTGAGACCCTTACGGGTGAGTAGTCGCGCTTTAACAAACTCCTGATTGATTGATTGATTTAACAAACTCCTGATGAGCCAGTCATCCAAGTATGGGAAAACGTGAATATGTTGTCTTCGCAGGTGAGCAGCGACTACTACCAGGCATTTGGTGAATACTCTGGGAGCAGTGGTGATTCCGAATGGAAGCACTTTGAATTGGTAATGTTGTCCTGCTACCACAAACCTGAGATACTTGCGGTGAGCGGGGTGTATTGGAATACGGAAGTATGTGTCTTTTAAGTCTAAAGTAGACCGAAAGTCGCCTTGTTGAAGGAGCAGGAGCACTTGTTGGAGTGTCACCATGTGAAAATGATTTGATTGAATATAGAGATTTAGGTCTCTGAGGTCTACTATAGGCCTGAGAGAGCCATCCTTTTTGGGTATGAGAAAGTATAGGGAGTATACGCCGGATCCTTGATATTGTAATGGTACGGGCTCTATAGCTCCCTTTTGCAGTAGAGAGTGAACCTCTAGTTTGAGAAGGTGCAGATGCTCTGGTGACATCTTGTGTGATCGTGGAGGAATGTTTGGGGGATTGTCAGTAAGCTCCAGGAAATAACCAGATTGGATAATTTCTAGGACCCATTTGTCTGAAGTTATTGTATTCCAGACGGGAAAAAATTGAGAGAGACGTCCCCCGACAGGTGTAGAATGATCGGGGGGAAGATGAGGCAAGTCAATGTTTGTTTGCTGCAGGGGAAGTACGGGGTGTGTTACCTTTACCTCTTCCCTTGCCATTATTTCCTCGAAACCCTCCTCTAAAGTAACCTCTTGAAGAGGGTGATTGATTGTTGCCTCTATACGAATTAGAGGTGTTGTCTGTGGATATACTCTTTGACCCCCCCCTGTAGAAGGAGCGGCAAAAGGAACCCCGATTGGATGGGGACTACAAAGCTCCCATGGATTTTGCAACATCTGTGTCTTTCTTCATTTTTTCTAAAGAAGTGTCTACCAGAGGTCCAAATAGGTGTTCCTTATCAAAGGGTAGGTTTAAAATAGAGGCCTGAACTTCGGGTTTGAACCCTGAAATTCTGAGCCAGGCGTGCCTTCTTAAAAGAACACTGTTGTTTACAGCGCGAGCAGCTGTGTCAGCTGCGTCTAAAGCGCACCTAATGGAAGTGTTGGAAATTAGTTTCCCTTCCTGAATTAAGTCATGCGCCTTAGTTTTGTGTTCATCTGGCAAGAACTGGAGCAATTGTTCCAATTTGTCATAGTGAGCCCTGTCATATCTCGCTAAAAGAGCCTGGGTGTTGGCAATACGCCAGTGATTGGCTGCCTGCGCAGCTACTCTTTTGCCAGAGGCATCTATAAGTTTGGATTCCTTATCAGAAGGAGGGGCATCCCGTTTGTGAGTTTGCCCTTTTGCGAGCGTTAGAAACCACTAGGGAGTCTAAGGGAACTTGACCCTTGATGTAGACGGGGTCTGTACGTGCAGGTTTATATTTCTTATCTACCCTTGGTGTTAGAATTCTCGCAGGCACCGGGTTCTTAAAAATGTTGTCTGCGTGTTTAAAAATGCCCTTAAGCATGGGCAGTGTATGAGTTGCTCTTTGAGAAGAACTTAAAGTCTCAAAGAGAAAATACTCTTCAAGAGCCTCTTTGTGAAGCTGAACCCCATGATATTGAGCAGCCCTATTTATTAATTCTATGTACCCTACATTGTCGTCAGGTGGAGAGGGTTTTGAAGGGTATAGATCTGGGTCATTATGAGTGTTAGGATTTGTATTGTAATCAGTCCATGGATCAGGACTATTGTCATCTGGTGCATCCCCATCATCCTGGTGGTCAGGTGACTGTGGTTGTGGTGAATTTGTAGGTGTAATCAGCAAATTTGGGTCAAGTGGGGAAGGAGGTGTAAGAGGAGGAGGAGAAGGATTAGTACCTACATTTTTCTTTTTAAGGGAAAGGTGGTACGCTTCCTCAGTTTCTGGCTTGCGTTTAACTGGCAGTTTTGCATGAATATGTCCAGTTTTAGGATTAATAACAAGTTCTTTCTGTTTCGGGTCCGTGTTGGAAGGCGGGACGTCGAAACGAGGCTCCTTGGATGGAGGAGGAGCTGTTTTGTTTTTTGGTGCCAGAATTTTGTGTGCCGAAGGTTTCGGTGCCAAGATGTTCGGATCCAAAGATTTAGGTTTCGGAGGCGAAGGGATAGTCACGAGGACGTGTTTGGGTTTCTGTTCGGTGCCCGAATGGGGCCGACTCGGTCCCGAGCCGGAAGGCTTTGGTGTGTATTTTGGCGCCGAACGCAAAGGCGGGCCGTTGGAAACGTGTTCTCAGTGCCGACCTTGGCCCGAAGGCAGAGGAGGGACCGGAGCCTTTTTTTGGGCATAGTTTGGGGCAGAGGATTATCAGTACTCACGGTACGCTGACCCTGTGGAACATCTTCCATGTTGGAATCGGCTTCGGACAAGGAGATGTGTTCTTCTTCTTCCTCGGCTCCATGTGCGTCGAAGAGCTCATGGTCGGAATCTTCTCCGAAGAGACCCGGAGCGGAGCCGCTATATTGCTGGTGCATTTCGTCTTCTGGTGCGTCTTCTTGGATCAAAAAGATCGGCACGCGTCGCAGTCCTGTTCGTTGTGTTCCGGGAACAGACAAGTTGCACACTCGTGCAAGTCGGTGCGGGGATACTTGGCGCGGCACCCGGGACAGAATTTAAACGGAGTCCGTTACATCGACTGCAAGCTGATCTGACGCGGCTAGGCCCAACGGCCTTCCACGAAGTTTCCAATCGAAGATTTCGGAGTCGATACGATAAGCGATCGAATAACAATATCGTCGAACGTAATGAATTGCGCACCGAAGGGAACCCGAAAAACGGTGTCGAACCGGAGCGCCGCAATTTATGTCCGAACCCGATGGCGGAAAGAAAACAATCTATCAATGGAGTTGATGCCCATGAGCACTATCGCCGAAAGGAGGACTCGCCTACTTAGTGACTGGAAAGACTTCTTCGAAGAAAAACAACTTGCAAACATCCGGACCCAACACTAGACGGCAGGAGTATGCAAAGCATGTGATCTACAGCTCATATGCCTCGAACGTCACAGCTACCCAGGGTGGATCTTAAGGTTTGACAAACAAAACCTACTGGTCCTAAAGGGGTCAGTAAGTGTATTACACAATGAAGTCACACAACCACAATATATAATATACCTCATTTCCTCACAAGAAGGAACTGCCACCGACTGGAGGCCACTGCAGATCCTTGGGGCCCGCAGGCGTGCAAGAGATATCCAGAAGGGTACCGAAATTCCAGTCCGATGCCTGTCTGAATTCTTGAATCTGAAGAGGTGTGGCATAAGTTCACAGCCTCGCGGAACCGGAGATGTTGCATGACTGAGTGATGGGAGCGATGGGACGGAGTGGTGGGACAAAAGGGAGCTGCGTTTAGACCTTCTGTTTTTTTTTTTAAACTTTTCTTTGAGTTACCTTTTACGACCCTTGTATGATGATTAGTCCCGGCAACGTGTTCACGCCCCAGACTTCGACTGGGACCAGGCCTTTTTTGACTTTTGTCGATGATCCAAGACGCAGTTTGGCTTCGTGGTCGCAGGTGTCCTTCGGGTTCATCTTAGCACACTTATCACATAACACAGTCATGTTTGGCGCCCAGACGCCAGAGACCGGCCTCGTGGATAATCATCAATGACATCTGTTTGTGGCTATTCTTACACAGCTTGAATCCTGTGGACTTGGGAGGGAACATGTTCCTTGCACATCGGATAATTTTGAACAGAAAAAAAACTGTCCAGTTTGATAGACTCAAGGGAACAAGCTCCGGATATGCATCGGAAGGAAGAAACAAACTGATGTTAGTGCTTGGAGGTGGCACACCCGGGACAGAACAGACATTGTGCCTCACGATGCTACCAACTGGCGCACGAGGGAGTTGCTATGAATAATCCTCCGGATCCAGTCTGACGCCTGGAGAAATTCTCAAGGTGCGGAATCTCCAGATAGAAGTCTATAAGAAATATCATTTTATGAATGAATGTCTGATGGTTGCCTTGTTGTAAAGCTATGCTCAATATAGCAGGCCAAAGTTGGTTCTGGTGCCAAATTAATTTTAAAAGATATGCCTGATTGGTTCAGTGGGAAAAGTTTTGTTAGATGCTTTAGGTCTGATCTCTTGTGAAAATTTACCATAAAGGCAATAGGCCAGACTTATTTAAAAAATATATACATTGAAACAAATAGACCTCAACAGTGGATTGTAATTATACTCTGATAACGTCAGCAGAGTGGTATTTTGGTAAATGTAATCTGCAGGAAAGTAGGATCTACTTTCATGGTTACCCCCCACTTTTTGCCTGGTGTCAGTGTGATTTGATTGCCGTCTGATGGGATTCTGCTAATCAGGACCATACCAACTGTGCTCTCTCCCCTAAATTGGCTCTGGTAAGTACTTTGGTATATCTATAATTAGCTACTGGTGTAAGTCCCTAGTACATGGCACTAAGGTACCCAGGAATTAGGTACAACAGGTATCTACCATGGACTGCAGCATGTATTGTGCCACCCATGGGAGTCCACTTAACCTCGGACTACAGGCCTGCCATTGCAGCCTGTGTGAGATGGTGCTTGCACTTCTCACGACATATATAAGTTTCTTTATATCGGAGGTACTGCACTTAAAACCTATAAGTCACCCCTATGGAAGGCCCTACAGTCCTGAGGGCAGAGTGCTTGGTTACAAGTGTGAGGGTGCCCCTGCATGAGCAGGACACCCCTACAAACCCCGGAGTTGATTCTTAAGGCCTTGTAAGAGCGGTCAGCCATTTTAAGGTATATAGTGGACATCAGTCATTACGAGATGTCTAACTATATAATGGCTGCCCGAACCTGGTCATGTTTGGTATCAAACATGTTGGAATCATACCCCGATTCCGGTGTTGGAAGTATGATCCCTATGCACTGGGGGGGCTCCTTAGGGGAACCATTGTACTCCCAATAACAGTCTTTTAGGGTCTGCTAGCAAGCTAGTGCTGCTGCTGACCACAGACATGATTCTGCCCTCCTGCTGCTGAGCTCAGGAAAGGGAAGGTAGACAATAGGTTTCCAGTCACAGGGAGGTGTGACCACCTACCAGACAGGACTTAGTGTATTGGGCTGGCGTGGGGGCACATTCCAGCACCACCAGACTGCTTTGAAGGGCACATTTGGTGCCCTCCTTGCATACTCCGGTTAAAGCCAGTTCAGGAACCCTTGGTTCCCACTCTGGCGTGAAACTGGACAAAGGACAGGGGAGTATCCTCGCCTCTGTCCAGCCCCTCCTCGGGGGGGGGCGTCTCCACCCCCCCCCCTTCCCCGAGTTGTTCCAACCCTTTTCCTAAGGACTTAAGGGCTCCCCTGTGGTGGGTCCTCATATTCATCGTGGAACAAGGCACTCTTCGACCGTCTGTACACTTGGACTTCGACTGGAACAGAGACTGCATCAAGGAAAACTCCAGCTGCTGCTGGTCTGGCTTTTCTTCAAGTCTTCAACATCGTCTGTGTTTCATCTAGGTTCTCCAGAAGGCCTGTGGGCAATGAGGCCATCCAAAGTAATCTACCTTGGAGTGAAGGAGTCACTCTCCTGCATCTGCAGGCACCGCAACAAAGCTGACCGGTCTGCTGCTCCTATCGTCCTACAGACTTCCTGACCTGTCTTCCGTGCAATTTTGAGGACAGTATCCCTCGTCAGAGCCGCTGGGACCAAGCCCCTGTGCACTGCATCAGCTTGCTGGTGCCAAGGCTTGTTGGCTCTGCACTTCAGAGATCTTCGAGCTACAAGAAGCTCCAGCCTCCAGCACCTCATCCCTCGAAGATAAATGTCCTCACTGCATCCATTGCACCGTGGGCATCCATCTTTGGTGAACTGCTTGAGGTCCTCTTGCGACTCCTGTGCCTTTGGCCTGAGGGTCCTCTCGAGGGTCTTCCTTTGCTTCAGTGGGCTCCCCTGTTTGCAAAAGGCCTGCTCTGACACTCCTGCATTTGGTGAGTGCCTTGGACCTTACTGGTCCCAAAAGTTTGCATCTTTTAGCTTGTCACGCCATTTGCAGCTACCAAGGCTTGTTGGACAAGGCCACCGTCTTCACTCCTGAACCTCTCCACATCGGTGGGCATTGTGCTTCCGTGCCTACTGGCCACCTCAGAGTGGCAAAGAGGCTGTCCCCTCTGCTTGCAGGTTCTCCTCTTCAAGAATCCACTGTTGGATTCCACTGGACTCCTTCACAGGCTTCTCCAAAGGCATCTTCTTTGAAATCTTCCATTGTTGTCTACGGCAGGTTCCGACGTCACTTCACCCCTATGCACCCGGCTTCCCTGGGGCAGGTAACCTGGTTCCTGAGGCATCCACGGGTGAGATGGATCTCCAACCTTCCGTCTTTTAAAATGGTTTCTTCGGGGTCTTCTGGACAGGGTCCTTCTTTAAAACTGCAACTGTGAATTCTCCATTGACTCCCATTGGGCATACAGCTGTGTTTCCACTCTGCACAAAGCCTCTGTGGGGTTCCTGGGTACTTACCTTGGGTGGTTCCTTGTGTTTCCAGCTCCTGAGTCTTGTGGTCCAAGTCCCGTTTTCCTTTGCAGTTCGCATTGCACTTTTAGTATATGTATGGTTTGGTCTCCCCCTGGACACCAGTGTATATTTGCCTGATTTTTTTTAAGTATTCTTATGTATATTGTTGATATCTCCGGGTAAGAGATATACCAAATTGTTGATTGTGTTGTGTAATAAATACTTATTTTTATGAAACACTGTGGTTCCTTTTCATCTAACCTACTGTTGATTAAATGTGATAAAACAAGCTGCTTTACACTCCTTCAAGATAAGCCCGACGACTGCTCTACACAACTGTCGCTTTGAGAGCTTTCTATGGTTATCAAAGAACACTAAAATCACGATAAGGGTTGTCTGGATTAGTGCAAGGTGCATCACTCCATAGAGTGTGCACCATATACTAAGCCAGCCTCCTACATAATCTCACAAATTACTTTAGTAGGCAAGGATTTTGGTGGCAATTACAGACTATGACAAAACCTGGGGGTAGCAGAAGGGCACTGTGATCATCATTGTTAGACCCTATTAGTAGGGCCTAAACGGTTACGTTTTCTCAGGCTTTTAAATCAATAAAAAAATACATACTTCTATTTTTTATTTATTTTACGGAGTTTTATATAGCGCGAACTTGACCCGAAGGTATCGGGTATCAGAGCGCTTTACATAACACCAGTTGCGTTACATGAGGACACATTCATTCATGAGGACACATTCATTTTTGTTAGGCACGGGGAGATTAAGTGATTTGCCCAGAATCACAGGATGTTCAGCGTCATTGCCAAGACTCGAACCCAGTTCCCCAGATTCGAGGTCGACCGCCCTAGCCGTTAGGCCAACTCCTCTCCCAAAATACATGAAACACATAACTGGGGGGGGCTTTGGATCAGCCCTCTAATGTCATTAATGATAGCTTACAGCAAGAGGAAATGTGTCAGCCCACTAAAGCCATTGCCTTATAAGTGATGGCATTTTGCCTGATCACGTACATTTCTACCTGAAAGTAGTGTGACTGCCATCGCTGGTGGGCCAGTCCGTTAGTTTTCTATTTTCTCTTTTTTATAGGTCACTGTTCATGTTTTTTTTTTTTTTTTTTTAGAGCGCACTGCTGCTACTAGGCACCCTCCCTTGCTGCACATTTCATCTGCAATGCGCCGCATCCAGCACAGCCCCGGCTTCTAAACTGGGCAGTTATATTGGAATGGTATTGTCCATAGTGTCCTATTGTTTATCCTTCTAAGTTGGGCAGCACGTTGCTTCTACATCCGGCAGACCAATTGGAACTTTAAAACAACGACAAACTACATACAATATCACTGCACGACAGCCACGTACTTCTATGTTTAATCTTATTTTTTATTGTAAGCCGCAAAAAAAAAAAAAAAGACGAGGCATGTTTCATTTTTTGATTTTTGTTCTTCTAATTTAGGTTGTATATGGTTGTGTAGCGCTGGAGTGCTTAATCGTGGATGGATGAATGTAAGAATGAGTCAGTGGGTGGATGAATGAATGAGTGTTAGAGTCATTTATAGGGACGTACTAAGTGACTAAAGAACACGCTACTTACCTTTGGTAATGCCTTATCTGGTAGACACTATCTAGCTGCATATTCCTTACCTTTGAATTATCCTAAGGTGTCAGACTGGATTCAGAATTTTTTCATGAGCAGTACCCCGGCGTGCCGGTACGTGGTGTCATTTGGCTCCGCGTGGCATCGTCGGAAGTGACATTAGCGGTGCCTATAGAGGCACCACCCCAGCGTGCGGAAGTTTCTTTTCACAACTTTCCACGCCAGGAGCGCGGAGCCATGAAGAACATGGACCACTAGTGTGTGAAACTAGGGCTCTGAAAAGGGAACAGCCCTGTACCTAAAAATCCATTCGCAGAGCGCGGAGGATAGATTGGTTGGTAAGGAATCTGTGGCTAGATAGAGTCTTTACCAGATAAGGTGTTACCAAAGGTAAGTAACTTGTTCATCTGATAGAGGCTTCAAGCTGCAGAGATTCCTTACCTTAGAAAAGATACCCAAGCAACACCTCCCCGGAGGAGAGTCTGCGATCTTGATTTAGACTAGAAAGTCCTGCAGGACCAAATGGCCAAAGTATCCATCTTGAAAGACCTGACTCCCCAGGCAGTAGTGCTTGGTGAACATGTGCAGTGAAGCCCACGTTGCAGCCTGACAGATTTCCAGAACCGGAACTCTGCGTGCTAACGCAGTGGTCACAGCCTTGGCTGTAGTGAAATAGGTACACAAGCCATTCGGGAGTCGCTTCTTGGCCATTGCATAGTAGAGCTTAATGCAGAGCATGATCCATCGACAGATGGTTTGTGTCTCGATGCCCTTCACTTCCCTGGTTCTGACATACTCCACGAAGAGTTTATCGTCCACCTGGAAACGGTTGTGTGCAGTCAAGGTAGAATGACAATGCTCTTTTTATGTCCAGCTGGTGAAGTCTACTCTTCCTTAGGGATGAGGAAGTGCATAAAAGGTAGTGACTACCTACGGCAAAACGATTGCTAGAGTTCGAAGGACTGGTATGTCAGGGTAAAAACAGGTGTACGGAGGCTGAGATGACAGCGCCTGCAGTTCACTGATCCTCCAGGCAGCAGTTATTGCCATCAGAAAGGCAGCCTCGACGGTGAGGAGACAAAGAGGGCAGTTATGAAGCGGCTCAAAGGTAGCGCAAATTAGCAAATAGGAACCAAACTGAGGTCCCATTCTGGCATAACGAAGGGAGCTTGAGGAAACTTGTAGAAGGCCTTTAAGGAACTTATTGACAATAGAGGACTTGGAAATGGAGAGCTGATCTGCCAGCTGCAGAAAGGCTGAGATAGCAGTTAAATAACCCTTCAATGTGCCCAATACAGAGCCCTGCTGGGCCAGGGTAAGAATAAACAAAACTTGAGAAAGGGGTGTAGATAAAGGGTCAACCTGTTTGGCTGTACATGCCACAAACCTGCTCCGAAGGCAGGTGTATACTGTCTTGGTGGAGGGATGTCTGGCTGCCAAAATAACATTACAGACTTCGGGTGGAAGGTCAAAAGCTGTTAACTGTTGCCGCTCAATCTCTACGCATGAAGGTGTAGCGTTGACAGGTTCAGGAGGAGAACCCTCCCCTGCTGCTGAGCCAGGAGATCGTCCCGAAGGGACAGCCTGATCAGAGGACTGCTGGACATGCTCAAAAGGTTGGGATACCAGACTCTCCGCGCACACTCCAGAGCAATAGAATGACTTGAGCATGGAAGTTCCTGATCTTCTTGAGAACTCTGGGCAGGAGTGGTATTGGTGGAAAGGCATACACTCAAGACAAAAATTGTCGTGGAGCAAGAGCCGCCTTGGAATCTCCAGCATGCAGAACTGCTGACATTGTGCTTTCTCTGTGGGGGTGAACAGATCTAACCAACACTCTTCCCCCACTGCTCAAAGAGACCTTGCACCATCCCTGGTTGGAGATGCCACTCATGATCCGCTAGGCATCTGCGGCTGAGTTTATCTGCTCTGGTGTTCAGAGAGCTGTCAGGTGTTAAACCACCAGGGAACTGTCCTGACGTACCAGCCACATCCAGAGACGCAGGGCTTCTTGACAGGGGGTCCATGGCCCCACCCCGCCCAGTTTGTTGCAGTACCACATGGCGGTGGTGTAGTCCATGGACACCTCTACTAGTCTTCCCTTGACGGAGCGTAGAAACGCTTTCAATGCCAACCAGATCGCTCGGAGCTCCAACAGGTTGATGTGGAATTCGGATTCTACAGGAGACCAGAGTCCTCTGATCTTCAACTCACACAGATAGACATGCCAGTTCTGGGCTGGGGCGGCTGCCACTACCATCAGATCTGGTTGGGAAAGGGGTCTGCCGCTCACCCAATCGCAGTTCGTCAGCCACAAGTTCAGAACTTTTGCAGTGCCCTCCAAGATCTGGACCATAGCGGAGAGATTCCGCTGAGGCTGCGCCGACTGGAACTTCAGGTCCCACTGCGGAGCCCACATATGCTAGCGGGCATGCGTCAGAAGCAGGATGCAGGAGACTATGAGCCCCATCAGCCTCAGAGTCAGTCTAACCAAAATCCAGAATAGAGGCTGAAACATCTGTATCATAGTCTGAATATCCAGGACTCGCCGCGTGGGAGGAAAAACCAGAAACTGCACTGTGTCCAGAACAGCCCCAGTGAAAGGGAGCGTCTGAGAAGGGATCAGGTGTGACTTCAGCATGTTGATGGTGAACCCCAGCAAGTGCAGGAGGTCCTCCGTAGTCTGATGGCGGGAGACGACCACCAGGGGCGAGCCTACCTTCAACAGTCAGTCGTCAAGATAGGGGAAGACTGACACCCCTCATCTCTGCAGATGAGCTGCAACCCCTGACATCAGCTTAATGAACACCCGAGTGGCGCTGGTAAGGCTAAAGGGGAGCACAGTAAACTGAAAATGCTTGTGGCCTACAGTGAACTACAGGTAATATCTGTGGGCAGGCAGGATGGGACTGTGGAAGTATGTGTCCTGTAAGTCCAGCGCTACCATCCAGTCTCCCGGGTCCAGGGCAGACAGGACTTGAGCGAGCATAAGCATTCTGAATTTCTCCTTTTTCGGAAGAAATTGAGAGGGCAGGTCTAGGAGAGGTGTAGGAAGCTGGCTCTCTATATAGTGTACTAAAAAGAAGTACACTGTACAGAGAGTCCATTGTGTCACCAATTGGTTTACAGAGGCTAAAGTAGATAATACTAATGATTTCTTTTGTGGTAGAGTGGGCAAGCAGCTAGGCTTATCGGAGGGTAGTGCTAAGCATCTGTTGTACTCACAGAGGCAATAAATGCGACGCACGCTCAACTAATAAATCTGAGACCAATTTAGAAAAAAATAACAACTTTTTATATATATTTTCGAACTAAGAACTAAATTCAAAGGTAAATACTGTATTTCTTATGAATTTTCAAAGACAAGTAACTAGTTCAAAGGTATGCGCAATTACGAACCATGCAATCCTATGGGAGGAAAAAGCAGGTAGGTAAAGCACACAGCACAGACAGTGGTAGGGATTCACCTTCCGGGTTTGGAGTAGCAGGAAGCCAAGGTCCAATGATCTACCAACAGTTCGTCGGGTGCGTACCGAATTACTCCAGGAGCAGGGAGTTGGTAGCTAGCATGTTACAGGGAAGGAGGCCCTCTAAAGACAGGCTGCACAAGAGGACTTGAAGGCAAGTCTGTGGGCTCTCAAACGGGGGCTGGGGTCGCAAGGGCCTTAGGGACAAGGGAGCACAGCTGGTTCGTCTTTACCTAGGCCGGGCAAGCTGGGTGCAGTGTAGGTAGGTTGGCTGGCCCTGGTGCGTAAAGGTGCTCCTCACGGACAGGAGCTAACAGCTGACGGGATCAAATTCAGGACTGCTGGGTCACTCTCGAAGTAGGCCTCAGGGGTCTGGTATAGCTCGAGTCCCATTTGGACTCTTCGATGTCAGTCTTGGGTGCAGGGTGTCTGGTACACCGGGGGGTGATACTGTGCAGCTCCAGTTGGTCTTGGTGCCTCCACACTTGGGTGGAGACAGATCTGACCTTCCAGAGCACAGGTATCTCTTTCCTGGTCAGTTGCTGCACCGGTCGGGCTGGGGAGCTGCAAGTAGGTGGACCGGACTCTGCGGTTTCGGTGCCTGCGGTCTGCAGGGGAGTAGCTCCTCTACTCCAAGGGAGTTCTTGGGTAGTTTGCAAAGGCTGGTAGTCCTCGGCCACACAGCAGCAGGACGAGACAGTTGACCACGTTTGTCAAGCCTAAAAGAACAAGTTACTTATTTTCGGTAACGCATTATCTGGTAGAGACTATCTAGCTGCAGATTCCTTACCTTTGAATTTCCCAAGCGTCAGGCTGGATCCGGAAACTTCTGCTAAGCAATACCCCTAGCGCACATCGTCGGGTGGCACCATTCAGCTCCGCGTGACGACTTAGGAGTCGTTAGCATCAGGTATGACGTCGCAGTACCTATATAGGTGCCACCCAGGTGGGCAGACGTCAGTACTTTAAATTTTTTCCAGAAGCGCAGAACCACGAAGTAACTGACGTAGACGTGTACAAAACTAGGGCCCTAAAATGGGGAGTAACTCTAGCCCTACAACATAAGTCAGCAAAGCGGGGAGGTATGGGTGAGGCTGTAAGGAATCTGCAGCTAGATAGAGTCTCTACCAGATAATGCGTTTCCGAAGGTAAGTGACTTGTTCATCTGATAGAGACTTCTAGCTGCAGATTCCTCACCTTTGAATTAGATACCCAAGCCATACCATCTCGGCAGTGGGTTGCAGACCAATACCTCAAACTAGGAAGTCCTGCAGGACTGAACGGGCAAAATGCCCGTCCCTACGGATCTGACTGTCCAGGCAGTAATGTTTAGCAAACGTGTGCAAGGATGCCCATGTTGCTGCTTGACAGATGTCAAAGACTGGGACACCCCGAGCCAAGGCCATAGTCGCAGCCTTTCCCCTGGTGAAATGGGCCCTTAATCCCTCAGGGGGCTACTTCTAAAGAACGACCCAGCAAGAGATGGTCCTTTTCTGCACTGCCCTTTCCTCCCATGTACCCCACAAAGAGTTGGTCGTCACCTGGAAATCTTTTGTGCGGTCGAGGTAGAACAACGCTCTTTTTGGGTCCAGTCGGTGGAGACACTCCTCTTTAGAGAGATGTGGGGGAGCAAAGAAGGTGGGCAAACTGATGGATTGACCCAGATGGAATGGGGTCACAACTTTTGGCAAAAAGGAAGCCTGGGTGCGAAGCACACTTTGTCCGGAAAAGACATCAGATAGGGAGGCGAGCAAGAAAATGTCTGCAACTCACTCACCCTCCGGGCAGATGTAATCACCACTAAGAAGGATGTTTTGATTGTCAACAGCCGAAGGGGACAATTATGTAAAGGCTCAAAAGGATCACACATCAGGTAGGTAAGGACCAGATTAAGGTCCCACTGTGGCATAACAAAGGGCGTGGGTGGAAACAAGTGAGCCAGCCCTTTTAGAAACCTATGTACAATCGGAGACTTAAAAAGAGAGGACTGGTCTGGCAGCAGCAAAAAAGCAGACAGAGCAGAAAGGTAACCCTTGACAGTTCCGAAAGAAGAGCCCTGCTGGGTAAGGGCCAGAATGAATAAAAGAACAGTGGAAAGAGAAGCAGAAAGAGAGTCACTAGACCTTTCTGTACAGTATAATACAAATTTCTGCCAACGGCAGGTATATACCGTCTTAGTGGAGGCCCGCCTGGCCGCCCAAATAACATTACAAACTTCGGGAGGAAGCTCAAAAGCCATCAACTGCCGCCACTCAATCTCCATGCATGGAGGCGCAGAGTTGACAGGTTCAGGTAGAGAACCTTCCCCTGCTGCTGTGACAGAAGATCTCCCCGAAGAGGTAGCCTGATCTGATCGGAGGATCGATGCTCATCCTCAGAAGCTCTGGATACCAGACACTGCTCGCCCAGTCCGGAACCCATGACTTGGGCCCGGTCGCTCCTGATCATCTTCAGAACCCTGGGCAGGAGTGGTATGGGCGGAAAGGTGTACAACAGGCCCGAGCTCCACTTTGATGAAAAGCGTCGCCGAGTGATAGCCGCCTTGGAAACTCCAGCGCGCAGCACTGCTGACACTGCTTGTTCTCTTCGGAGGTGAACAAATCTGACCAAGGTTCTCCCCACTGCTGAAAGAGACCTTACACCATCTCCGACTGGTGATGCCATTCGTAATCCGCTAGGCATAGACGGCTGAGTTCGTCCACCCTGGCGTTTAGAGAACCTGCCAGGCATTGAACCACCTGGGTTATGCGCTGCTGTTCCAGCAATATCCAGAGACACAGAGCCTCTTGACAAAGGGTCCATGACCCCACCCCGCCCTGCAGTACCACATGGCGGTGGTGTTGTCCGTAAACACCTGCACTAACTTCCCCTTGACAGAAGGAAGAAATGCCTTCAATGCCAACCGAATCGCTTGGAGCTCCAACAGATTTAGTGGAGCCCCGACTCTGCTGGAGACCAATGTCCCCTGATCTCCACCTCTCCCACATGGCCGCCCTATCCCAGAAGTGACGCATCTGTCACGACTGAGATCTGGTTGGGGAAGGGAGAGGGGTCTGCCGTTGCCCTAATCGCGGTTCGTCAACCACCACTGCAGATCTTTCGCAGTCCCTTCTGAGATCTGAACCACATCAGTGAGATTTCCGTCATGCTATGCCCACTGGAACTTCAGGTCCCACTGCAGAGCCCGCATACGCCACCTGGCATAATTTACTAACAGGATGCAGAAGACCATAAGGCCCAACAGCCGCAGAATCAGTCTCACCGAAATCCAGGATAGAGGCTGAAGGACAAGTTACTTACCTTCGGTAACAATATATCTGTAAGAAACATTAGTAGTGATAGATTCCTTACCTTAGAATATCCCCAGGCGTCAGACTGGATCCAGAAAGTTTGTCAGCAGTACCCCTGCGCGTCGGTAGGTGGCGTCGTGCGGCTCCGCGTCCGTCGTTGGCGTCGTGGTCGCCGAGATGACGTCACGGGCGCTACTTAGACGCAGCCCACGCGCGCTGACGTCCGTTCTATACACGACTTTCCGCGCCAGGAACGCAGAGCCATGCAAGATACTGACCACTGGTGCATTGAAACTAGGGCCCTGAAAGGGATGACCTTAACCCTAGAAATCAGTTTGCAGAGCGGGGAGGATGGGTGGGGTGGTAAGGAATCCATCACTACTAATGTTTCTTACAGATATATCGTTATGGAAGGTAAGTAACTTGTCCATCTGAAAGAAACACATAGTGATAGATTCCTTACCTTAGAATAGATACCCCAGCAATACCAACCCCGGTGGTGGGTCTGCGAACTAAGATCACACCAGAAAGTCACGGAGAACAGAACGGCCAAAGAAGCCGTCTCTCCGGACTTGGCTGTCTAGGCAATAATGTTTGGTAAACGTGTGCAGCGAGGCCCACGTGGCTGCCTGACAGATGTCTTAAAGGGGGACACCACGTCCCAATGCAGTAGTGGCTGCCGTAGCTCTGGTGGAATGAGCACGCAGCCCCACCGGAGGTTCTTTTTTAGCCAAAGAGTAACAGGCTTTGATACATAAGACAACCCAGCGGGAGATGGTTCTCTTATGGACCACCCGACCTTTCTTGGTGCCAACGTAGCCAACAAAAAGCTGGTCGTCCACCCGGGACTGCTGTGTGCGTTTGAGATGAAAAGAGAGCGCACGTTTTGGGTCCAGGCGGTGGAGCCGCTCTTCCTCTCTGGAAGGATGCGGAGGCGTAAAGAAAGTGGGCAAGGTAATAGTCTGCCCAATGTGAAAGGCCGTAACCACTTTTGGCAAAAAGGAAGGACGGGGCCTGAGCACAACCTTGTCCGGATGGACTGAAAGGAAAGGAGGCTTACAAGAAAGAGCCTGGAGCTCACTCACCCGCCTGGCGGAAGTGATGGCCACCAGGAAGGAAGTCTTCAATGTCAAAAGACGTAGAGGACAGTTGTGAAGGGGCTCAAAGGGAGCGCACATCAAATATGTCAGAACCAGATTCAAGTCCCACTGAGGCATCACGAAAGGAATAGGAGGAAAAAGGTGTGTAATGCCTTTGAGAAATCTATTTACAACAGGGGACTTGAAAAGAGAGGGCTGATCAGGAGCCTGAGAAAGGCCGAAATAGCAGAAAGGTAGCCCTTGATAGTGCCCAGAGCAGAGCCCTGCTGGGCCAAAGAAAGAAGGAACAGTAGTACTTCAGAAAGAGGGGCAGAAAGGGGATCCACAGCCTTTGCTGTGCACCATGCCACAAATTTGTTCCACCTGCAGGCGTATACCACTTTCGTAGAGGGACGCCTGGCTGCCAGAATAACGTCACAAACTTCAGGAGGCAAGTCGAAGGGACTCAACTGCCGCCGCTCAATCTCCACGCAAAGAGGTGGAGGCTGGACAGGTTCGGGTGGAGGGCCGTCCCCTGCTGCTGCGACAGAAGATCCTCCCGAAGAGGCAGTCGGATCGGGTGATCGATGCTCATACTGAGTAGCTCGGGATACCATACTCTTCGAGCCCAGTCAGGAGCCACAAGAATGACTTGGGCCCGGTTGCGCCTGATCTTCTTCAGCACTCTGGGCAGAAGTGGTATAGGCGGAAAGGCGTACAACAGAACGCAACTCCACTCGCGACGAAAAGCGTCGCCGAGCGAGTGCCGCCTTGGAAATTTGAACGCGCAGAACTGATGACATTGCGCGTTCTCTTTGGTGGCGAATAGATCTAACCAAGGCTCTCCCCACTGCTGAAAGAGACCTTGCGCCACCTCAGAGTGAAGACGCCATTCGTGATCGAGCATGCACCTGCGGCTGAGTTCGTCCGCCATGGCGTTCAGAGAACCTGCCAGGTGTTGAACCACCAGGGACATGCCCTGATGTTCCAGCCATGTCCAGAGACGCAGAGCCTTCTGACAGAGGGTCCACGACCTCACCCCGCCTTGTTTGTTGCAGTACCACATGGCGGTGGTGTTGTCTGTGAACACCTGCACTACTCTCCCCTTGACAGAGGGAAGGAATGCCTTTAGTGCAAGCCTGATCGCCCGCAGCTCCAAAAGGTTGATATGGAGCCGGGACTCCGCCGGAGACCAGAGGCCTCTGATCTCCGCCTCTCCCATGTGGCCGCCCCATCCCAGGAGGGACGCATCCGTCACCACTGTGAACTCCGGTTGGGGAAGGGAGAGGGATCTGCCGTCGACCCAATGCCGGTCCGTGAGCCACCTCTGCAACTGTCGTGCAGTGCCCTCCGAGATCTGGACGTGATTGGACAGGTTTCCCTGATGCTGCGCCCACTGGAACTTCAGGTCCCACTGCAGAGCCCGCATATGCCACCTGGCATGATTGACCAGCAGGATGCAGGAAGCCATGAGGCCCAGCAGCCTCAGAGTCACTCTGACCGAAACCCGGGACAAGGGCTGAAAGATGGGAATCAGAGCCCGAATATCCCGGACTCGCTGTTCGGGAGGATAGACCCGAAACTGCGCCGTGTCCAGAACCGCTCCAATAAAGAGGAGCTTCTGAGAGGGAATCAGGTGTGACTTCGGCACGTTGATGGAGAACCCCAGCAAGTGCAGGAGGGTCGGCCGTAGTCTGGAGGTGGGAGACGACTGTCTGGGGCGAGCCCGCCTTCAACAACCAATCGTCGAGATAGGGGAAGACTGAGACCCCTGATCTGCGCAGATGAGCTGCGACCACCGCCATCACCTTGGTGAACACCCGAGGGGCACTGGTAAGGCCAAAGGGGAGCACGGTAAACTGAAAGTGCTCGTGGCCAACTGTGAACCGTAGGTAACGCCTGTGGGCTGGCAGGATGGGGATGTGGAAATAGGTGTCCTGCAAGTCCAGCGCCACCATCCAGTCTTGTGGGTCGAGAGCAGACAAGACCTGAGCTAGAGTGAGCATCTTGAATTTCTCTTTGCGGAGGAAGCGATTGACGTTCCGGAGGTCCAAGATAGGACGCAGGCCTTTGTCCTTCTTGGGCACCACAAAGTAGTGGGAATAACAACCACGACCTACTTCGTGCGTCGGAACGCGCTTGATGGCCCCCTTGGCCAAGAGGGCCGCAACTTCCTGCTGAAGAAGCACCAAGTGATCCCCCGACATGCGGTGGTATTGAGGTGGCATGGCTGGGGGGGTAGTCTCGAAGGGGAGGGAGTAGCCCCTCCGGACTATCTCTAAAACCCACCTGTCCGAAGTGATGGTGCGCCAGTGGGGGAGGTGATGGCGGATCCTGCCGCCCACTGGCGTTTGATGGGCCTGAAAGTTCGGACTAGGAAGGTTTGGAGGCAGTGGTCGCTGGGGTGGTGGTGGACTGACCCGCCCGCTGGCCCCTTTGTCCGCCACGGCAGAACCCGCGTCTGCGCTGGGATGATTGCTGCGCCGGCCTGTGGCTCTGTTGCGAACGCTGCGGGCGCCCCTTCCTGTGCCACGAAAGGAGCGGAAGGCGGAGGAGGGCGGACTGCCGAGAGTCCCAAGGACTTGGCCGTAGCCCGTGAGTCCTTAAACCTCTCCAACGCTCTGTCCGCTTTGTCGCCGAAGAGGCGACGGCCATCAAAGGGCATGTCCATAAGGGTGTTTTGGACATCCCCCGAAAATCCAGTAGTCCTCAACCAGGCGTGACGGTGAACCGCCACCGTCGTTGCAATGGATCTGCCCAGTGAGTCGGCGGTGTCTAGGCCACAACGGATCATGAACTTTGCTGCGTCTCTCCCCTCTGCAACAGCCTTGGCGAGAGCAGGCTGGGCCTCCTCCGGACACTGGGGCAGCACTTTCGCCACCGTATCCCACAGAGAGTGGGAATAACGGCCCAAGAGGCGTGCGGTGTTCACGGACCGCAGCGCTGAGCTGGTGGAAGAGAACATTTTCTTCCCAAACTGATCCAGCTTCTTGGATTCCCTATCCGGTGGTGCGGAAGGGAAGGCGGTTGGGGAAGCAGAGGCTTGGACAACCAAGCTCTCGGGAGTGGGGTGTTGGGAGAGGAAAATGGGGTCACCCGGAGCCGGGCGATGGCGTCGGGCCACGTTCCTATCCACAGGAGCCCCCGTGGTGGGCCTGGACCAAGTGCCCAAAAGAACGCCAGAGAGGGCTTCATTGAAAGGAAGCAGCGGCTCCGCAGAAGTAGCTGCTGGCTGAAGCACCTCTGTCAGGAGGTTAGTCCTGACGGCCACAGTAGGGAGCTCAAGGTGTAGGGCCTCGGCCGCCCTACGCAACACCACTGCATAACTGGCGCCCTCCTCCGTAGCCACGGTAGGAGGAGACAGCATGCAAAGGTCTGGTGAGGTATCCAGACCACTGGCGTCACCCAATTCCTCAGCCCAGTCCTGTTCAGACTCGCAGGTGGCAGCGAGAGGGTCCTCAGACCCCTCCCAGTCGTCCCCTTGCTCCTCAGGCTGTTCAACAGGCTGAAAATAAGGAGCAGGGACATGGGGATAGAAATCCCAAAGCAGGATCGAGAACGGCATCGATCGACGCCGGCTCGGCGCCGTGTCCATCTCGGGGCTGAAACTGAGGTCGACGTCGTCCCGAGGAGCGGGCGGCGTCAGGATCGGTGCCGGAGGGGTCGACGTCGGTGGAGGCGTAACGAGGTCAACCGGCGTCGACCAGGATCCAGGCCTGGATCCAAGGGTGTCCTGCGGCGCCATGGCCGGAGCCGACAGCGACGCCGGCGAGGAAACGCGAGGACACCCATGCGGGACCCGAAGGCGCACCGGCGGGACCCGACGGCCCAAAGAGGCGAGCCATGGCCGACAGGAACACCTGTATCTGGGCCGGAGACGCCGACGACTCCATGGACTGCGCCGGAGCCACGGGGGTGGCACCACCCATACCCTCAGCCGCGTCGAGCGACCGGCGAGGGGAAGTCGGAGAACGATGGCGTTTCTTCGACTCCTTGTGCTTCGCCTTACCTGACCCCGAGTGCGAAGACTTGGATCCCGAAGATCGATGGTGATGACTCCGCGCACGGTCCCTCGACCTCCCTCTGGACCGGGACTTGGAATGGCGCGGAGCCGACTGCCGGGCTTCCAGCAACTTTCGGGACTGCTCCCGCAAAGTCTTGGGCGCCATGGCCCGGCAGTCGGAGCACGACTTGGGGTCGTGGTCGCGCCCCAGGCAGAAAAGACACACATGGTGCGGGTCCGTCACCGACATCATGCGGTGACAATCCCCGCAGGACTTGAAACCGGGCATCCTAACTGCACCGTAGGAGTCGAAGACTCAATGAAGAAATGGAGACAAAAGTCTCAAAAAGTCAGTAAAAAATTGACTGGGGGTTCCTGCTCTTCCCGGATCTGCGCTTGCTGGCGCGGAAAAAGAAAGAACGGACGTCAGCGTGCGTGGGCGGCGTCTAAGAAGCGCCCGCGACGGCATCTCTGCGACCACGACGTCAACAACGGACGCGGAGACGCACAACGCCACCTACCGACGCGCAGGGGTACTGCTGACGAAAACTTTCCGGATCCAGTCTGACGCCTGGGGATATTCTAAGGTAAAGAATCTATCACTATGTGTTTCTTTCAGATATATCGGTATCATAGCCTGAATATCCTGGACTCATTGCTTGTAAGGGTAGACCCGAAACTGCACCCTGTCCAGAACAGCTTCGATGAAAGGGAGCATCTGAGAAGGAGTCAGGTGTGACTTCGGTACATTTATATAGAACCCCAGCGAATGCAGGAGGTTTGCCGTAGTCTGAAGTTGGGAGACGACTGCCTTCAACAGCCAGTCGTCAAAGTAGGGGAAGACTGACACCCCTAACCTGCGCCGATAAGCTGCAACCACCGCCAACACCTTGGTGAACACCCGAGGGGCACTGGTTAGGCCAAAGGGGAGCAAGGTAAACTGAAAGTGCTCACGGCCTACCTTGAACCGCAGGTAACGCCTGTGGCCCGGCAGAATGGGGGTGTGAAAATAATACGCATCCTGCAGGTCCAATGTTACCATCCAGTCTCCTTGGTCTAGGGCAGACAAGACCTGAGCCACAGTGAGCATCTTAAATTTCTCCTTCTTTAGGAAGAAATTGACGGTCCGAAGATCTAAAATGAGCCGTAGCCCCCTGTTGTTCTTCGGAATCAGAAAGTAGCGGGAATAACAGCCGCTGCCTACTTCTGAAACCGTATAGCTCCCTTGGCCAAGAGAACTGCAACTTCCTCCTGCAGCAATTTTAAATGATCCTCTGTCAGCCATTCCTGATTTGACAGAATGGGAGGAGGAAAAGAGAGGAAAGGTAGAGAAAGGCACTCCTGAATGATCTGCAAGACCCACTTGTCCGATGTTATGGACATCCAGTAAGGGGAGATGATGGATTCTCCCACTAACTGGAGTGGAATGGTACTTCATAGTCAGACTAGGCTGTGGCTGCTGAGGGTAGAGTGGCAGACTACTTCTGGCTCCCATTTCTAGGGCGGAATGAACCACGTCCACGTCCCCGCACAGCTTGGGAAGCCTGAACAGGACGGTGGCTGGGATAAGGCTGATGCGGATGGAAACCCCTTCTGTTGCCACGAAAGGAGCGAAAGGTAGATTGGCGACGAGGAGTAGTAGAGAGTCCCAAGGATCTGGCCGTAGCTCACGAGTTCTTGAACCTCACTAGAGCCGGATCTGCCTTTTCCCCAAAAAGACGGGTTCCATCAAAGGGCATGTCCATTAGATGTGCCTGGACATCCCCTGAGAAGCCAGTCGTCCTAAGCCAGGCGTGGCGCCTTAAGGCCACTGTCGTAGAAATCGATCTGCCCAGCGAATCAGGCCACACCTGATGGTGAATTTTGCTGCATCTCTCCTGTCCTTAACTGCCTGAGAGAGCACAGCCCGGGACTCCTCTGGGACTTGTGGCAGCACTAGCGCAACCGTCTCCCAAAGGGAGTGGGGTAAACAGCCCAATAAGCATGCGGTATTCACAGACCGCAATGCCAGGCTGGAGGAAGAAAACATTTTCTTGCCAAATGAACCCAGCCTCTTGGATTACCTATCCAGAGGGGCGAAAGGGAACACGCCCTGGGACATAGAGGCCTGCACCACCAAACATTCTGGGGTGGGCTGTTGGCTGAGGAACTTTGGGTCGCCCAGAGCTGGGCGATGGTGGTGTGCAATTGTCCTATTCACAGGAGAGTCTGTGCTAGGCTTGGACCATGTGCCTAAAAGGACATCAGTAAGTGCTTCATTAAAGGGCAAAAAGGATTCTGAGGTGGAAGCCCCAGGCTGTGTTTCAGGAGATTAGTCTTGACCTCCACTGAGGGCAGCTCCAGTCCAAGGACCTCAGCTGCCCTCTTAACCACCATGGCATAAGATGCCCCCTCCTCCGTAGCCACAGTTGGCAGAGAGAGCATGCCAGTATCTGGAGAAGTGTCCAGTCCACTGGCTTCCCCAAGTACCCCATACCAGTCGGACTGCTCTGCAGAGTCATCCTGGTGATCCAGAGGGTCCATAGATCCGTCCCATCCTTCACCCGAGCCCAACACGTCCACAAAGTCCTCAGGCGACAACATAGGACTTCTGGGTTCAATCGACGTCTGAATCGGCGTCGAGGACATCGTTCTGGCTCCGTGTCGTCGGGATGGGGATGGCATCGCCAATGGGCACCGGTGGCACAGACTTCGGGTCAGACGTTGGAGGAGGTCGCGGTGGCACGACCAGCGACGACCCGGATCCGGGATCAGATCTCTGAGGCCCCACCGGCGCTGTGGCTAGAGTAGACGGCATCATATCCGACGGGCCACTACCGACCTCAAGGAGCCCGAAGGCTCACCAGAGGGATCGGCCCACTCAAATATGTTGCGCATGGTCTTGTAAAACTCCGATCTGAGCGATGGTCGCTCCGGCTCCCAGAAAAGGCGGGAGGCGCAAAGTTGACCCTGGCTCCGCAGAACAGTGCCTAGAGCTCCAGTGCTCCTTGCCTCCTTCGTCGGACGACATTCAAGGTGAAGATAAAGTTCGCTTGGACGACTTCTTATGTCTCTTTCCCGAGTGTCTCGACAACCTCGAGTGGGATGAAGAGGATTTAGGGCTCCGGGAGCTGTCCTGCGACCACCTCTTCCTCGATCGGGACCTCTGCGGGGACTCGCTTGACGGTGTTGGCTGTCGGGCCACAAGAAGCTTCAAAGCCTGCTCCCATAAGGTCTTAGGAGCCATGGCCCGCCAGTCCGAGCACGACTTCGGATCATGGTCGCGCTCAAGACACCATCGGCAGATGAGGTGGAGATCGGTGACCGACAATGTGCGGGGACTGGCCCTGCACGGCTTAAGCCCTGTCTTCCTCGAGACATCCCTTGCACACGATGAAAAAATACAGAAGTCAACAAAACGTAGAGAAAAAACCTGTCAAAAAGCAACAGATGGATAGCTCTTCCCAGATCGGCGCTTAACTGGCGCGGCAAGAAAAGAACTGACGTCCGCGCGCCTGGGTGGTGCCTATATAGGTAACGTCATAACCGACGCCAACGAAGTCATGCGGAGCCGAATGGAGCCACCCAACTGCTTGCGCAAGGGGTATTGCTCAGCTAAAGTTTCCAGATCCAGCCTGACGCCTGGGAAATTCAAAGGTAAGGAATCTGCAGCTAGAAGTTTCTATCAGATGCAGCAGGCAGGGGTTCACACCAAAACTGCACAACAGGCACTCACATCTTGGGTTCAGCAGCACTTCTTAGTCCTCTTCGTCTTTAGAGCCGTCCAATTTGAAGTTCAGGGTCGAGGGGTGCCACCTAAATACTCAATTTAGGGGTGTTAAGGGGAGTACCAAGTAGTAGCCAATGGACTACCTACCTCCAGGGTGACTACACCCTCTGTATTACCACTTCCGGTGGGAAGTGGGCATAACCCTGACTCTAATAGGCTAATTCTCTCCAACACAAGATGTAGGATTTTAAAAAGTGGGGTCCACATCAGCTGCCTCACCTTAGGGGTGGTGCTGGCTAGGTGTGGGCACACCTAATCTAACTAATTATCCCATCTGTCTTACTGCCAAAAAGTGGGGACAGGGCAGGGGGATTGGCATCTTTCACTAGCTGGAGAGGCCTTGGTCGCATTTTAAATGCAGCATGGCCTTTGAAGCTTCCTACCCTGGAAAGCAGTTCCTGCTTGGATGAGGTGTGAACACCTCTGCCCAGAGCAGGCTTTGTTACCAGCTTCTGAGAGCGAAGGATCTCACCCCAGGAGGCCAGAAACATGTCTAGTGGTGGCAGGTTGGTGGAGACCAGCGAGTCAACAGACTAGTTGACGGCAGGTTTTCAGGGGGCACCTTTAAGGTGCCCTCTGTGTGCATTTCTTAATACATTCAGCACTGGCATCAGTGTGCGTTTATGAAGACGAGGTGTTTGGTACCAAACATCTTGGGGTACAGTGAAGCCATCATGTAGATGGGGAACTCCGAATGACTAGTGTCCAGTCCATGTACTCGTTACTGGTAATATCCAAGGGTGAACTTCGATATCACCGAGGCATATCCACTCTCGCAGATATTCCCTCACATGGGTTGAGTGCACTCTGCCGTAGCGCTGGAAGGCCTGCCACAGGAGTGTCTTACATATGTCACATTTAGTGCTGGCAGGCATGGCATACAGGGATGTGTGCCATATCGACTTTGGTTTTCTCTGCACCAAGACATAGGCTGCAATGGCAGTTTGCATGACCTTCTTGAGGTGTCCCCACAGTGGCACCATTCGAGCTGCAGCCCTAGTGGACCCTCTTCAGTCCCTATGCCCTAGGTACCAGGGGCACTGTGAGAAGCTGGCTTGGTATATGGTGCACACCTATGTAAGTGGGCACCCTGCACCAATCCAGACAACCCTTATGGTGATTTTAGTGGTCTTAGACAACCTTAGAAAGCTCTCTAAGTGGTAGCTGTGGAGAGCAGCCTTCAGGCTTAGTCCAGAAGGAGTGTAAAGCAGCTTGTTTTACCAGAACATAATCTATAGATATAGATTAAGTGAAAAAGAACCACACAGTGTATTTATACAAATATGTATTTTTTATAAGACACTCACTAACACACACAGATATATACTAGTCGGAGATATACACAAGGCACACAATACTTTTCAATAGAAACAGGTAAGTAGCACGAATACACAGTGGGCGCCAGGGGGGAGACCAAACCATATACTAAAATAGTGGTATGCGAACCACGACCCGAGTAAAGACTACCCAGAAGACATAGAAGTGCCGGGGACCCAAGCAACCACCCAAGGTAAGTAACCAGGAACCCCACGGAGGCCGTGTGCAGAGTGGGAACACAACCACGGGCTCAGTACAAGTTAATGGGTAAGTCGAGGTTGCAATTTCAAAGAAGCAGGACCCTTCCCAGTGGACTCTGAAGGAGCCTTCCCAGTGGACCCTGAAGAAACCCAGTGGAAGACAGAAGGTTGGAGAGCCACCCCATCCGTGGATTCCCTAGGAAACAGGATACCTACACTAGGGAAGCCGGGTGCATAGGTGTGAAGTGGCATCGGAAACCGCCAAACTCAATGGAGGACTTCAGGAAGATGCCGCTGCTGGAGAAGGTGAAAGTGTCTGGTGGAACCCAAATGTGGATTCAGAATGAGAAGTACCTGCAAGCAGAGGGGACAGAGTTTATGCCACTTGGAAGTGACCAGGAGGCTCGGAAGTCGAATGCCCACCGAAGTCGAGTGTTGCAGGAGAGCTGATGGTGACCTTGAAACTGCAGCTATGCGGACCAGGCGACGCTGTGGAAGACCAGGAGCCGTTCACGAGCTGTCCCACGTCAGATGTCGAGAGTTGAGGGGTCGTGTCCGTCGGAAGCACCAACAAGCCTTTGCAACTGCAACCAACGTGGAAAGTGAAGAAGGTACAGTATAGGGACCAGCAAGGTCCAGGTGACTCACCACAAGCAGGGGAGTCGGGGTAGGCCCAGAGCAATCAGGGGTGCCCGCAGGAATCAAAGGAGACCCTTCGGTGGACCCACAGGCCAGAGGCACTGGAGTCGCAAGAGGACCTCGAGCAGCTCACCAAAGATGCAGGCCCATGATGCAAGTGATGCAGTGAGGACTAAGATCTTTGTCACAGGAGATGCTTGAGGTGGGGGCTACCTGGAGCCCGAAGATCTTGGTGGATGGTAGCCAACAAGCCTTCGCAACTGCAAGTCGACGCGGTGCACAGGAGTTCGGTTCCTCCGGCTCAGATGAGGGATACTGGCCTCAAACTGGGTGAGAGGACAGGGCAGGCCTCGTGGGATGTGAAGAACCACCACCTGTGTTGCTGAGCTGTTAAAAGTCCGTGGGAGCCCAGGATCAGCAGACCGGTCAGCTTAGTTGCGGTGCCTGCAGATGCAGGGAAGTGACTCCTTCACTTCAAGGGAGATTCCTTCAGGTGTCTTGGATGCCAACAGTCTTTGGAAGGTTCCTGTAAGGAGCACAGGCATGGACGTTGCAGAAGACGAGCAGGGCGAGGAAATCAGGAGCAGCAGGACTCTTCCCAGTTGCAGCCTTGATGTCCAGAGCAAAGTCCAGAGTGCCCAGACGGTCGAAGAAGTGGTGTCTTGAAATGAATCTTGTCCCAGGACGAATGTAGGACCCACCCTCAGGCAAGCCCTTAAGTACACTAAAGAAACAGTTGGGACGATTCAGGGTTCCCTTCCAGGGGAGGGGGCGGACAGTGGGGAGGATACTCCCATATCCTTTGTCCAGTTTCATGCCGGAGGGGGAGCCAACGGCTCCCTGAGCTGGTTTGAACTGGACTTTGCAAGGAGGGCACCAAATGGGCCATTCAAGCAGACTGAGTGGCGCTGGCAAGCGCTCCCACCCGGCCCCAATTTACTAAACCCTGTGACAGTATACCTATTGTTCTGCCTTCACCTGCTCGAGCTTGGCTCAGCAGCAGAAGGGCAGAATCGTGTCTCTGGTCGGCCGCAGCCATGTTGTGCTGTCCGGGTCTAGAAGACTGGTACCGGGAGCACCAAGGGCCTCCCGGAGGAGCTTTACAGTGCATGGAATCATACCTCCCACACCGTTTACGGTGTGGGAGGTATGATTCCAACATGTTTGATACCAAACATAACAGGGTTTGTTACAGCCAGTTTAGAGATGGTCATCGCGTAATGACGTATGGCCACTCTATGTATCGTAATGGCTGATGCACTTACAGCCCAGGAGAATGGACTTCGGAGGTTGTAGGGTTGTCCTGCTCATGCAGGGGCACCCTCACACTTAGAACCGAGCACCCTGCCTTCAGGATTGAAAGGCCTGCTTTAGGGGTGACTTATAGGTTTCAAGTGCAGTGACCTTAGATATAGGGAAACTTATATCTTTCGTAAGTGGTGCTAGCACCAGCTTACACAGGCTGCAATAGCAGGCCAGTAGTTACAGTTTGAGTGGCCCCCCATGGGTGGCATAATGCATGCTTCAGCCCATGGGGGACCCCTGGTGTACCTATGCCCTGTGCACCTTAGTACCATATACTAGGGACTGATAAGGGTACACCAGTGTCCAATCTGGGATGTACCCAAGTACTTACCATACCAATTTAGGGGAGAAAGCTAAGAGACTGGGGTCCTGATTAGCATGATCCCAGTCAGACTAGTCAGAAACATCATAGCACCAGGCAAAAAGTGGGGGTAACCATAAAAGCAGATCCTACTTTCCTACAGGCACCATTTACTAGGGACTTACAGTGGGGCTAAAGTCATACCAATTGTGGAACAATTGTACAGTTTAGGGAACAACACTGGTGCTGGGGACCTGGTTAGCAGGAACCCAGCGCGCACACAGTCAAAACTGCACCAGATACCAGGCAAAAAGTGGGGGGTAACCATGTCAAAAGGGGCACTTTACTACACCCCCCTCCAATGAAAGAGTATGAGACTAACTTTCCCAAGAGAGTCTTCATTGTCTATGTGGAAGAACCTGGAAAAGCCATCTGCATTGGCAGTCCCAGGTCTGTGTTCCACTGTAAAGTTTTGGGTTTTCACCGTTCGTCTGTGTAAGACATAGGAGAGGTCTGTGGTTGGTTTGAACAAGGAAGTGAGTATTTATTTATTTTTATTTATTTAAAGAGTTTTATATAGCGTTGGCTAGACCCGAAGGTATCAGAGCGCTTTACATAAGGTTCCACATAGTTGCAAACATACATCAGTTACAAGTTACCAAAGATACCAGTAAAAACTTTTAAGGAGCATGGAAGAAAAGGAAAATGGAGTGAGGAAGGGAAAGGGGGTAGGGGAAAAAGGGGTAGGGTATAGATACGACGGAGAGACGAAGGGAAGGTCTGCCCAAGGTCCGGCTGGGTAGGTGACGGCCGGGAGGGAAATCCGCAGCCCATCTCCTCTTCAGCTATCAGGTAGCTCCACCGGGCATCGGTCAAATAGCTAGGTCTCAACAGAAAAACATAAAAGGGATAGAAGACGAGAGGAAAGGAGCGTAGAGGGGAAGGGGTAGGGTGAATGGGAAGGAGGGGGATACGACAGAGACGAAGAAAAGTCTGCCCAAAGTCCGGCTGGGTAGGTGACGGCCGAGGGGAATCCACAGCCCATCTCCTCTTCAGCTAACAGGTAGCTCCACCGGGCCTCAGTCAAATAGCAGGGTCTCCACGGTCGAGGTAAAGTTCAAAGAGAACATGTCCTGGAGGGAGAGCAGGATCAAGGTCAGGTGAGGGATGTGATCAAGTACAGGTCGATGACCAGTTCGATTGTCCAGGAGTGGTCAAGCATCGTGGAGAGACCAACTGAGGCGGCCATCTTGAGGACAGGCAAGGGGGTTATGACCTTGGTGTCAAGTTCAGTCGGTCCCCCAAAGTTTTCAATGACTCAAAAGCATATGGGGTGTAATCTATGCAGTGATGCGGCGGGAGGACAGGGCCAGTGTCCGCATGTCTTCAGAGGGGATGAGTGATGGTGAGAAAAACCGCCAGTGGGAGAGGTAACCGCCATTAGCAGGTCAGGCGAGGCCTCTCCAGAGTCATTCTCACATAATCAGGGAGCAAATCTGGGTCATCCCTATAGATCAGTGTGTGAACCCCTCCAGCGGCAACCGTCGGTTAAGTGGAAATCCATAGCCTACCTTCTCGTGGCTGCTGAGGTGTTCCGGTTGTTAGTCTCCTTCCCGCTCTCCAGCTGCATCGATCCCGCAGCTCTCAGGTGCAATTTTGGAGTCAGGCAGCCCCTGAAGCCGAACAGCCGCAGCGTGCTTGGAAAGTCCAAGTAGTGCAGGGGAAGGGACTCTCGGCCACCGATCCCAGAATAGGGGGAGGCGGACCGCTCCTCTGCAGTGCGGGTGCCAGGCGGGATAGATCAGGGTTTACGTCGATGTCTCTGCGAGCGGGAGGCGGGGTCAGCCCCCAGCTACCGGCTCGATGTCAGGCGGCTTTTCTCTGGACTCTGCAAGCGGGGGCCTGGCTCCCCGGGGATCCAACCTCGAGATAGTTAAATGTGGACTGCTGGCTGCGCGTCAGCCATTTTGGGGTCAGGCATTGCTATTCAGCAGTCCCCGATATCCGTGTCTGCCTGCTCTTGGTGGCCGGTCCTAGTCCCCGATGCAGCACCTTACCTTCGTTGGCGAGCGAAGATCTCCCCTCCGGACGCACTCGTGAGGCAGGAGTGTTACCTGTGGGCCGCTGACCGCGCGACAGCCATTTTGGGGTCAGGCATTGTTATTCAGCAGTCCCCGGTGTCCGTTGTTGTTCGAGCCCAGTCACAGGCACCGCGTTTCCTCCGGAGTCACGACCGCCGAGAGCCCAGAGTGACCTGAGCATCGGTTTCCTGTTTGGGCGACCATTCAGCGTTGGGTCGGGTCCGGCGCCTCTCCCAGCGCGGCGGCAGGGCATGAACCCGGGGAAGGAGCGGCTCTGCAGTCGATCTGCTCGGGCGTCGCGTCGTCTCCGCTAGGTAAGCCACGCTATTATCACCGTCTGGTGATAAAGGCGTTCGATTGTTTGTAGGATGGGGGTGGATGGCGGGGTAAATAAGGGAAAAATACCGATCTGGTAGTCCCTAACCCGGGAGCCTCAGAGGAGAGCTCCTACTCCGCGACCATACCAGACCGGTATGGTCTCAGCTACTTCAGGAACCAAACCACAGCAAAGGCTTCCCTCTCAATAGCACTGCAACGCTGCTCCCTGGGGAGTAACCTACTTATACCAGCAACAGACTGATAATGGCCATCATTGTTGGTTTGGGATAGGACAGCTCCTATTCCTTGCTCAGAGTCATCAGTCTGCACAATGAATTGCCTAGAGTACTTTGGAGCTTTGAGAATGTGTGCTGAGAACATTGCCTCTTTCAGGATCTCAAAAGCCTTTTGACAACTGTCCAGCTTACCTTTTTAGGCATTTTCTTGGAGGTGTTTTTTGTGAGGGGTGCCACAATGAAAACCACCCCCCCCCCTCGCAAACCTCCTGCAATACCCAGTCAAGCCAAGGAATGCCCTGACTTGAGTCTGAGTAGTTGGCGCTTCCTTCCAAATCCAGAATGTTCTGGATTTTGGGTTGTAAGGGTTGAACTTGGCCTCCACCTGCCAAGTATACAACTGTGCCCTCCCCTATCTGGCATTTGGATGCCTCGATAATGAGGCCTGCAGTCTGCAGGGCCTGCAAAACCTTGCCACGGTGGATCAGGTGATCCTGCCAGGTGGAACCATAGACCGCAATATCATCAAGATATGCTGCACTAAAAGCTTACTTCCCAGCAAGGACGTGGTTCAACAACTTTTGGAAGGTGGCAGGGGCATTCTTTAAGCCAGGGTTCTCCAAAGTCAGTCCTGGCGGGCCGGATCCATGCCAGATTTTAAGATAACTACATTTATCTAAATGGGAATATGCTAAAAATCTGGCATGGATCTGGCATCCAGGACAGACTTTGGAGAACCCTGCTTTAAGCCAAAGGGCATAAAACTGAACAATAAAGCCCATCTGGTGTGGAGAATGCAGCCTTTCATTTGCTCCTGGAGCCATGCCAATTTGCCAGTACCTTGATGTTAAGTCAAAGGTGCTGAGAAATGTGTCTGCTCCCAATTTGTCTATCAACTCATGAACTCTGGGTACGGTGTGAGTATCTGTCTTAGTGACAGCATTGAGATCTCTGTAGTCCACGCAAAACCTCATTTCTGGTTTCCCACCCTTGGAGTGAGGTTTAGGGACTAAGAGCACTGGGTTAGCCTAGGGGCAGTGAGAGAGTTCAATAACCCCCAACACCAACATCTTGCCAACTTCAGCTATGATGCTCTCCTTAACATGGTCAGACTGTCGATCAATCTTGTTTTTGACAGGCAAGTTGTCTCCAGTGCCCACATCATGGGTACACCAGTGTGTCTGTCCAGGGGTTAAGGAGAAGAGCCCAGCATACTGCTTCAGGACTTGCCTGCAGTCAGTTTGCTGTTGGGCAGAGAGGGTTTCTGAGTAGACAACTCCGAGGTTCACTCTCTGCTTCCTGATTCTGATCAGTGACCATCAGCATATTCAATTGAGCCCTGTCATGGAAACGTTTCGGGCAGTTAGCATGGATGACCCTCTTGGGGCTCCTGCTAGTGCCCAAGTCAACCAAGTGGGTGACCTCACCTTTCCTTTCAAGGATAGGGCCCAGTACATTTGTCCTGGAGTGCCCTAGAGGCCACAGGCTCCAAACCCATACCTTCTGCCCTGGTTGCAACTCCATCATGGCAGCCTTTTGGTCATACTAGAGTTTTTGAAGCTCTTGGCTGGCCTCAAGGTTTTTGCTTGCCTTTTCGATGTACTCTGCCATCCTGGAGTGTAGGCCTAGTGCATTGTCCACAATATATTGGTTAGGATTGTGGCGGGGTCTCTCCCAGCTTTCCTTTACCAGACAAATTGGTCCCCTCACAGGATGGCAAAAGAAGTTCAAGGGGGGAAAAACTAGCCCTTTCAGTGGCACTTCTCTGTAAACAAAAAGCAGGCATGGCAAAAGGACATCCCATCTCCTTCTGAGATTTTATCAGTGAGTGCCTTGATCATGCCTTTAATGGCCTTGTTGAATCTCTCCAACAGGCCATTAGTTTGTGGGTGATATGGGGTAGCGAACATATAAGTCACACCACACTCAGTCCACATGTTTTTCAGTTAGCCAGACATGGAGTTGAAACCTCTGTCTGACACCACTTTCTTAGAAAAACCCACCCTGGTAAAGACCCCAATGAGGGTCTTAGCCACTACAGGACCAGTTGTAGTCCTAATGGGTACCTGGTAGCATAATCCACTACTACCAGCATAAACCTGTATCCTGATGCAGTTGAAGGGTCCGACAATGTCGATTCCAATGATTTCAATGGGTACCCCAACCACTGGAAGTGAAATTGAGGGGGGCTTTGGGTGGCCACCTGCCTTGCCACTGGCTTGGCAGGTAGCACAGGAGTTAGAAAACTCCTTCAACCTCCTGGGACATATTGTGACAAACCTACTCCAAGTTTTGGTCTGGCCAAGATGCCCAGCTAGGGGGATGTCATGTGCCAATGTGAGGAGAAACTCTCTGAACTGCTGAGGCACTGCCACTCGCCTGGTGGCACCAGGTTTGGAGTCTCTGGCCTCAGTGTACAAGAGCCCTTCCTCCCAATAGGTCTTGTGGGAGCCACTGACATCTCCCTGTCCCTGTGCAACAGCTTGCTGTCTCAGGTTTTCAAGAGTAGGACAGGTCCTCTGCCCTTGGCACAGTTCTTTCCTTGAGGGTCCCCCTAAGCCTAGGAGCTCTGGCGTGTAAGGCTCAAGTTCCTGGGGTTCAGTTCCCTCTGGGGCTGACAGGTCTTCTCCATGAGGGGAGGGGATTTGAGCTTGTGGCTGTTCAGAAACCGGCTTCCCAGGCTTCTTACCTTTTCTCTTGGAGGTTTGGTCCATCATTTTAGGATCCAACACCTCTTTTTCACCCTGGGCCTTGCTCTGTGCCCGGGTTTTTACACATACCCATTCAGAAAATCCCAGCATGGCTGAATGGGATTTCGCCTCAACCTCATCCCAACCTGAGGACTTCAAATCATTCCCTATCAGACATTCGACTGGGATTGCAGCAGAGACTACTAACTGTTTCAGGCCAGTAACCCCTCCCCATTCAAAGGTTGCCTTGGGATGGACCTTAGTGACAATGTCAGCGTTGGTGACCGGATAAGTCTGTCTAGTCAGGTACTGTCCTGGAGAAACCAGTTTTTCTGTCACCATAGTGACACTGGCACCTGTATCTCACAGGGCTTCTACCATAATCCAGCAAAAGGCTGCTGTTTGTATTTTTCTATATTAGTAGGCCAAACAGAGAAGGTTGCAAGGTCCACCCCACCCTCAGAGACTAGTGTAGCTTCTGTGTGCACTCCGATTTGCTCAGGGCACACTAGGATCCCACCTGGAGACTTGCTATTCCAGTGTTACCTGGAGTAGTAGTAGTAGGGGGATTCTTTTTTGGACAAAGTCCCCAGTTCAGTGTCCAGTCTTCTGATAATTGTAACACCAGGCCTTTTTGGCATCCCAATTCTTACCTTGGTACCCAGTTTTTGGTTGTGAAGAGTTTTGGGGATCACCCTCCTTAGCAGGTTGTTGGGGGACTTTAGAATACTCTTTACTTTTATACTTAGGATGTTCACCATCTTTCCCTGGAGGAGGCTAAATAACCTCTTTATTTTGGTCAGCCCCACCAGGGTTAGTTTTGTCACCCTAGTCTTGACTCAGTAGTCCACCTTCTTTCCCAATTCGTAGGGATAAATTGTACCTCGGTCTAACAAGTACTGCTGCAATTTTCCTTGAAAACAATTACTTAATAGGTGTTCTTTTATAATCAAATTATACAGCCCATCATGGTTATGCACATTGTTACCTTTCAACCAGCCACCTAGTGTCTTCACTGAAAAGTCTACAAAATCCAACAAAGACTGACTCAGGGTTTTTCGAGTCTCCCAGAACCCGATTTTATATTCTTCAGTGGTGAGTCCAGAGCCCTCAAACAGAGTACCCTTCATGAGGTCATAGGACTCTGCATTTGTCTAGTTCAATGTCAGGAGCCTATCCCAACACTTACCAGAGAACAGTCCCTAAAGGAGAGAGCTTCCAATACTTCGAACTGATCTTCCTAGCTTTACAGGTTCTCAAACGCTGTGAACTATGTTGTGATGTCATCACCTTCTGTATACTTGGGAAAAATCCGTTTGGGGATTTTAGGGTCAACCGTTCCCTTTCTGTCCGTAGGTATTAGACTACTGCCATCATTTATGGGTTGTAAATCCATATCTGCCTTTGCCCTTTCTATTGCCAGTATCTTGTCCTCCAGGGCTATTCTTTGGGCCGATCTCTCTAGAAGGATCTCCTCCTATGAGGGACCTTCCATGTACCTTGAGCTACCTGAGCCATCCTCGCTAGAGGCAGGTACCCAGTGGATTGTAGAGGTACGGTGACCTCCGTCTCGAGTCTGTGCACATTTATGTCATCTTCCTCACTCCCTTCGCCCTGGTTCTCAGGGTTGGAGGCCTCATCAGTAGGATGGGCCTGCTCATCTACCAACAGCTTCTGAAGCTTTACTATGGTAGGATTTGAGCCTGTCTTTATTTCGTACCCTTGACAGATAACCCGTAGCTGATTAAAGGTAAGCTGTAGATAAGGTAAGCTCCTTAGCCACGTCCTCTACAAGATCCACTATCACACTAACGTTGGGAACGTTTGAAGCTAGAAAAAAAGTGGTGGCAAGTTGGTCGAGACCAGCCAGTCAACACACTAGTAGTCGGTAGGTTTTGGGTGGCACCACTAAGGTGCCCTCTGTGCGCATTTCTTAATAAAGCCAGCACTGGCATCAGTGTGGGTTTATCAAGACGAGGTGTTTGGTACCAAACACCTTGGGGTAAAATGAAGCCATCATGTAGCTGAAGAACTCTTAAAGACAAGTGTTCAGCCAATGTATTCGTTATGGCTTCCCTGTGCACTGGAAATATCTAAGGGTGAACTTGGATATCATCGAGGCATATCATCCACTCTCGCAAATATGCCCTCACATGGAAATAGTGCACCCTGTCTTAGGGCTGTAAGGCCTACTGAAGGGGTTTCTTACCTATACCACATGTAGTGCTGGCAGGCATGCTACACAGGGATGTGTGCCATGTCGACTCTTCGGTTTTTTCTGCACCAAGACACGCAGGCTGCAACAGCAGTTTGAATAAGCTGGGTGAGGGGTCCCTAGGGTGGCACAATTTGTGCCGCAGCCCTAGTGGACCCTCTTTACTAGGGAATTACAGTGAGGCTGAAGTCGTGCCAATTGTGGAACAATCATGCAGTTTAGGGAAAGAACACCGGTGCTAGGGACCTGGTTAGCAGGAACCCAGCGCACTTTTAGTCAAAATTGCACCAGATACCAGGCAAAATGTGGGGGGTAACCATGCCAAAATGGGCATATTCCTACAATAGGACAAAGGCTTCCGTCCTTCTTGGGCACCTCCAGAAAGTAGCGGGAATAACAACCACACCATGACCTACTTCGGATGCCGGCACACTCTCCATGACTCCCTTGGCCAAGAGAGCCGTCACTTCCTGAGTAATGAGATGTGGTCCTCCATTAGCCTGTCACAAGTGGGTGGCAAGGGTGGAGGGATAGTCACAAAGGGGAGGGAGTAGCCCCTTTGGACAATCTGGGGAACCCAACGGTCAGATGTTTTAGACCACCAGTGGTGCAGGTGATGGTGTATCCTGCCTTGCACTGGATGCCTATGATGGTTGGAGGGTAAACTGAAGAGGTGTGGAAGATGCAGCTGCCAGGGGGTGGTGGACTGGCACGATTTCCTGGCTACATGACCTACGAGGACTGTAGGTACTGCATCCTCGGCCACGTAAGGGCTGCGAAGCCTGCAGGTAGTGGTGGCTGGGTGGGTAGAGACGCGGCTGGAAGCCCATTAAGTGGGCACGAAATAAGTGAAAGGCGGACTGGGAATGGCAAGAGGCCACGGAAAGGCCCAAGGACCTGGCCGTAGTCCTGCAGTCCTTGAAGGGCTCTAGCGATGAGTCCGCCTTGAGTCCGAAGAGACGGGAGCCTTCGAAGGGCATGTCCGTGAGTGAGGCCTGGACATCCCCGAAAAGAAAGTGCTTCTTAACCAGGAGTGGCACCTAAGGCCCACCGACGATGTAACCCCTATGCATAGTGAGTCGGTCGTATCCAGCCCACAGCATACAGTGAACTTAGCTGTGTCTCGTCCATCAGCAATAGCTTGGGAGAGTATGGCTTGGGCCTCCTCCGAGGCCATAGGCAGCACCTGTGCAACCCAGTCCTACAGTGAATGGGAGTATCGACCCAAAAGGTGCGCGGTGTTCACAGACCACAGTGCCAGGGTGGCGGAAGAAAACATCTTCTTTCCCAAGGTATCTAGCTTCTTGGATTCCCTGTCCAGGGGAGTGGTAGGGAATGCACCAGGATTTACTCTGGAAGTGGAGGCTTGGACCACCAAGCTCTCCGGGTTGGGGGGCTGGGCGAGTAACCTGGGGCAGGATGATGACGGCGGGAAATAGACTTATTCACAGGAGCCCCTATGCAGGGTTTGGACCAGGTTTTGAGGAGGACGTTCGTGAGGGCTTCGTTAAATGGGAGAAGCGGTTCGAATGGGGTGACTCCCGGCTGAAGCACCTCTGTCAAGATGTTCGTCTTGATAGCCATGGAGGGCAACTGAAGATCCAAGACCATGGCCACCCTCTTCACCACAAAAGCAAATGAAGCTCCTCCTCTGTAGCCACAGTAGGAGGAGAGACCAAGCCATTTTCTGGGGGGGGGGGGATGTCCAGACCACTGGCATCTGCCAGATCCTCACACCAGGTGTCCTCTGTGACAAATAGGGGATGGTATTCCTTAGGGTCCAGTGGTCAGTCCCAATTATACCCAACTCCTAGCCCATAGGAATAGGGCACAGTCTCCGGCCTGGGTAGAATGCCTCCATTAAGAGCCAGAGTCTGCTTCGGACGAGGCCCATCTGACTCCGTGTCAGAGTCAGGGAAGAGTATGGGGCCGGCAGTGCCGGGGACATTCGCAATGGAGCTGGTGCCAGGGAAGGTCTAGGTGGCTCGACCTGTGCAGGGGGCGAACCCATCAGCGGAAGGCCAGTAAGGGTCCCTCCCAAACCCGCTGAGCGCAAGGGCGCACCAGCAGGGATGGGCTGCCCAAATATGAGGTGCATGGCCTCATAAAACTCATGGAGTTGGGCGGGTGTCACTCCAGCTGCAGGAAACTTGGGAAAGTGCAGAGACGGCCCTGGCACAGGCTCAACCATGATTGCAGATGTTCCCTCATCTCGTCGGATGACTTTGATGGACGGGGAGAAGTCAAAGACCTTTTTTGACTTCTTCTTGTTCTTCTGTTTGTGGGACTTACCCGAATGCCGGTACGACTTCGACGACAAGTGCTTCAAGTGACCCCGCAACCGATCCCAGGACCTTCCTATCGACCAGGATACACTATCATAGTGGCATTGCACATCGAGCAGCAAGGAGCTTGAGGGACTGCTCCCTCAAGGCATTGGGGTGCATGGAGCAACAATCAACTCAGGTCTTGGCATCTTGGGGCACCAGAGACGGACTAGGTGTGGGTCTGTCACCAACATCTGCTGATGACCGGCGCCACAGGGCTTGAAAACCAACCTTACTTGTGAACATCCCTCCACACCAGGAAACAAAGTCTCAACAATCTTCGACAAAAGGATAAAAAAAAAAAGGCCAGTCATAAATGGACTGCTGGTGGCTCTTCCTCAGATCTGTGATGACTGGCGCAGAAAGAAAAGAACCGACGTCTGCTCAGACAGAAAAGGCGCAGGTGACACCACTTACCAACACGCAAGGGTACTGCTCATGAAAAATTTCCGATTCGGTCTGACTCAAGGGAATAATTCTATGGTAAGGAATCTGCGGCTAGAAGTCTCTATCAGAGCTCACCTGTGATTGAAGAGGTAACCTCAGTTATAAGCCAGAGATTTTGGTATTGCTAATGCTTGTTGGATTTTCTGGGGTCACAGGTTCACACACTTTACAACCGCGCCAGGGTGCTGCTAACCAACCTCTGCGAGCATCTTTTCAATAGGTGCATGGTCAGTGCAAAAGAACATACAGATATGGATAAACTTTAAAACACAGACATATACATTCCTGCTCAATTCTTAAACGACGAGTAAATCAGTAGATAACGGCTGATGAAAAACCTGGGAGTACAGGCTTGTTATTAAATATGTTTATTGTACTGCATTTACAAAGAAAGACAAGACAATGCACCCAAGTATAAAGAATAAAAATGTGGTGTTCTTTTAGACTGAAACTGCAAATACAAATTCCTAGTCAGTCAGCACTTTCAGGTATCGAGGAAGTTCAAGAGAATATGGGCATGGAGTGACTGATTTGCCACTGCTCGAGGGGAGCCAATCAACCATGAAGTAGCTCTTTCGGCTAAATAGTGCACACTGGCTCAGCTGAGAGCAGAAAGTGCTGATTCTATCTCTCGGTGCTTTAGGACAAAGTTAATCTCACAGTTGAATGGTATAGGAAAGCATAAGTAACCAATGATACCAGCAACATATTAACCACTTGCCTTCTCAAGGAGCTATGGGACGTCGTCCTTTAACGAACAATACTGAAAAGCCAACAGCATGAGAACGGCAAGTTAGTCAGTCAGATTCCAGTTTTGATTAAAACAGCTACATGTCCCCTTTCCATTTAGTTATTTGACTTTGTACGTAATAACTTAGAATTTAGGGTTGTGGCGATAGCTTGTACATACAATGTGTACTCTGGGGAATGAGGTGGGGAGGAGCCAAATAACAGCAGACAGATCAAAGGGTAACATACCCACCAAACAAAGCAGCAAACCCAAAATAATGCATCAGCCAGCTTAAGGGATAGAGAGGTAGCGGTAACCAACTGACTGAACATAAAAAGCATGACTAAATGATAACATACGATTCAAATTTAAATAGGAGGCAAACACTGCTTGGTCACCTTTTGGCAGAGGTGCAAACATATAGTGGACACATTTAGGTGGGAGAATCAAGGTGAACAGCCTGATCAAGGTTACTGAATGGGAAAAAGCAAACCATCAAGTCCTACTTAAGTAGGGGAAAGAGAGCAAGTTATTAACTAGGACAGGAAGTCAGGAGAAAACAGACCTAGAAGAGGAGAAAAAACAATGAACATTTAAGGAAACTTGCAATGTAATTTGCAAAGATAACAACCGTACAACATTAGGGAACACAGTTGCTTGAAAATGTATAGAGGACCTCTTCAACACGCACAAAAAGGAAATCTAACAAGCAGAAGTCTCTTGGATCTTCGCAATCTAGAGGATTCGGTTGACCTTTTAATGCTTGAAACTTCCACATGCATCTTGTGTGAGTCTACTCGGTCCATAGGAAAAAAGGCCTCTGCTACTCAAAACTGTGACTGGGCAAGATTATTTCAGAGTGGCAAACAAAACCTTGAAGTCCCATTTATATCTGTGACCCACTTGGGCTGGGATTAAGGAACACTGGTGAAGAATTGAATTTAAAAAAACAATTATTAGCTAAGTTAATGATAAATCAACAAACAGTAACTCCTCGCCAAGTAAGACCTTAAATCTATATGTCGTTTTAAATACAAAAGTCAGCAGCACTGCACAAGCATCATTCTATTCCACCAACACTTTTTCAAGTGTCTTTCAAGAAACTGGACATGCAGTGCCCTGATTTCGGCTCTGCACTGAGGAGGGGCTTGGGTTGCTGCTGCATGTTCGTCTGCTTTATCTGCAGAGTGACTATCTCCCGGGGCTGGGGTATTAACCAACTGAAGCCTACACAACAGACATGGAGCAGCCTGCCAGACAGGGTTGAAATGTTCTGCATTACAGTGCCTACTGAAACAACCTCTAGGCACCAGTGGTCCGTTTCTTCAACTTAAAGGAGGTAGTGGGGCAGTAAAAAAACAAAAACAAAACAAGATTCTCAAACTGTTTCATTCATTTCCAACCCTCTCAAACCCCAACCCGGAAAGGCCCACTACCCAAAAATGCGATTCTAGTTCATTACAAGGAATGTGTCCTTTGGAGATCATCCAGTGAGCAATGAATCCAGAACAGCAAGGACCGCCATTGCCAATTCTTTATTCCAGTCTATGTGCTGGTTATCTTTGGCAAAGTTCAGTCAAGGCAGAGGAGCATAAAGTTTCCCTGTCGTCAGACACTCGGGCCACAGAGCTACAATGTTGGAAATCTGTAAAGTCTTGAAGTACGATCTTTTTTCCGTGAAAGACTTCAATTCGGCAACGGGAGAGGTATGGATGTGGAAGGAAATAGGATTATTAGGTGGAGGGTGCAGGAACATAACGTGCTTTTTGATGAAAGAGCACAGAGAAATGGGCTGGGAACGGAGTAAAATTGGCAGAGGCTATGCCTCGAGCCAAGGATGCCGTAGGCATTCAGCCGCTGTAGCTCGTTTTTCTGGAACCAACTCCAGCATCGGTAAAAGGAAGTCTGTGAACCCTGCAGCTTCCTCTTGGGTCCACTCGTATTTTTCAACCAGCACTTCAAAAAGGCCCCATGGCTTCAGCTTAGTGATGTGTTTCAGCTCACCTGCAATACAGAGACTGTGTTAAAAACAGATCAGAAAAAAAAAAAAAGATTACACCCACATACCTAGAAGAATAACGTTCAAGGAATATTTCCACTCTGGCAGATACTATGTATGTATTTACTGAATATACTTTGTAAGATTCATGTAAACTCACTATTGGCTTCTGGCACAGTTCCTCAATCAAGGACTTGCAATGTGTGCCCATGCTGGTTCTAAGCATTGACAGGCATTGCATTTCTTTTGCTGATAACCAATGCAACTTTTGCTGACAACCAATGCAACTTTGCACAGATGTAGCGGATCTGGTAAAAACATTTATTGGCTATGCAATTTCTGAACAGGAAGCAGAAAGTTTGCACCAAAAGAACTTGGCGAATGATTAAGGATACCCAACTGAGGAAAAAAGTGGGCCAATGTAGACCTTTTACAATAGTGTTGATTGTCTAAAACGACAATGAAGTTAGTTTTTAAAATTCCTCTTTATTTTCCAATACAAATAATTAACATGTTGGATGTGAGATTATAATATTGCAAGTTCGTAATCTAACAATATCAATAACAGAACACAACTACATATTTTTGTATTGGTTGATCAGGTTCCAGCAATATACTACGGTCTCATGCTATTACCCTTCTAAATATGCGGTTCAAGTTAACCATCTCTTGGTTCCTGTGGATTCCTAATGCTACGCAGCTCACCGACATGTTCAGGATCTCCTTTTCTAGGATGGCTTCCTTAGCTCCCCATGACTGGGTGTCATTCATTACAATTCTAAGTCAGGACCAGAGGAGACAAATATCCATTTATTTCTTCATTTATTTTAGCTCAGTAGCCTTAACATAATAGTAATCACATCAAGGAAAACTACATGCTCCATGAGTCTCTAGAAAAAACAGTAACATTCTCTTGGCCAATCGAATCCACACTTCTGAAATACAGGAATCCCCAAGAAACAGGACTTTATCTTTCTTTACTGCTCACTAGCCAGATAAGTGCTTTTTCTAGACTTTGCTATAATTCAAAGCGTGTTTGTTGTAGAATTTGTTTTAACAGCGTTTGTTTCCTTACATTAAGCTAGAGATTTATAGGAGGGTCTCTGACAAGCAAAGTCAACGCATTCTCCTCTAAGCACAATTGCTCTTTTCTCCTGCAGCAAATAGTGTAGCACAGTTACCACCACCAAACAGGTTTTCTGCACCCTTTCTATCTTTCCCCAGATTTGACCAGCGTGAAGGAGGAAAGCTGCTGTGGTAATGGGCCTGGCAGGTGACCCGTAACAAATTCGCACATACACCAGTGTAGTGGTATAGTCGACTAACCATGCCTAGAGCATCGCCACCCCCTTTGACTCCCAAATGTAAGGAAATCAGACAATACGAACATCTGGACACCCACAGGGAGTAAGACCAAACTCATCATTTAAAACACCCCTTTGTGGCATGTCCCACATGGACACACCCACACAACCTTGGAACACATCATAACTCCCTTATTTTGGAATAACAAAACCATTGACCTTCAAGAACTATACAACCATACCCAGGTCAAGAAACACAAGTTCAGTCTCTATAGAAAACTTGGGGGCCTCATCACAAGTCCGACACAAAGTCTTGGAGCTTCAGGGAGGGGGCCGAATTAGCCCGGAGATGGTATCATCCCATCCCTGCTCGTTAGGCTTGGGAGGGGGGTACTCTGACACTGGCACCTGAGGTTTCGGCTTGGGAGTCAGGATTTAAAATAGTGAAGGATAGATCCACCCTGTGCATGGTGGGGCCCGGGCTGCCCTCCGAGCTCTGACCTATGGCAGTATCAGAAAAGGAGTATGCAGTTCCTATAGTGCATCAGTGAAATGAATGTGAGTAGGTCCAGTTTTACATAGGTGGAAGATGATCCAGTAGGAGCAAGAGCTCTCACACACCCATGTGGGTGCCGTGCTTCATCACTGAGCAAGGTCCTCGTCGGGCCGGCGTTGCAATGCCCGACGGGTACCCTCAAGGGGGCTCTTTGCCGGAGATCTTTTTTCGGTTGTGCCATTTGATGAAGTGCGGGTTGAAAGTGTAGATTGGTGGTGAAATGATGCAAGATAGGAGAGTGTATTAAAATAGACTAAGTGATCCTCCGAAACAAACCTATCTAATGAACTGAGGTCACTTGCCTAGTTAAAATGGTGAGTGCTATCAGGGATATAATGGTCCTTGATAGCTTAGTGAAACTAGAGGGTCAACATGGGGGCAGGGGGCGGTCAGAGTATTTGACGCATGCTGGGTGATGTGGGATCATCTCTGTGATAGTGCAGCCTAGACATAGCTTGCTGGGAACTATCCCGGTGGTGGAGTGTGGAGCCACTCGATACTCTTGCAGGAAAGAGTAAATGGCTCTCTCTGCATTACTGCTCTCCGCTTTCGCAATCAGGATGATTTTAGTCACAGTTCGTACAAATCATTCCGCCTCTCCATTTGCCTAGGGCCAACGGAGGTAATGTGCCGGTGTTTGGAGTTGCGGGACTGAAAATATTCGGCCCACACTCAGCTGTTGAACAGGGACCTGTGGTCTGTGCGAAGTTCTCCAATCAGTACATGGGTGGCTACGATTTTTTCCATTTTCGGCACCACTTTCGACGCGGAGGTGAAGGCACAATCTCTACCTCTGGATAGCGGGAAAAGTTGTGGAAGCCTGTTTTATTTTGTGTTGAGTCCATTCTGTTTGTGTAGTCTTGTCCTGTGATACTTGATTATGATACGGTCTGGCCTGTGAAACGTGCAGAACAAGAAATATGCCCTAAGGTTGAACTTTTATCCTTTTCGCTTACTCAAAGAAATGTCACAAGAAATACAATTCCCGTAACAAGTTGCTGCCATACTTTCAGAGCGAGGAATGTGTCAATTTATGTCCAATAATAGCAAAAGACTAAACGTCGAAAGTTGATTGCACAGGTATTGTGTAAACCACTGTCTGGACACATTTGATGATCCCAGCCACCATGATATGTAGACACCATTACCTGTCGCCATCTGCATCACGCATGTACCACAAGGTGTTATTTCACTATGATTGGCTAGACGCTTGATGTTTGTGTAATTACTGAGTCTTCCGGTCAACAACACACGATGTATTAGTTCATGACAATGAAGAAATCAGCTTGTTACAGTATTCTGATTGGATGTGTGTTTACCCCCGCCTTTTGTGGTTTTCAGACATGAAAGACCCGGTAAAAATCTGTAATTTGGGCATCTTGCTATTTTAGCTTGGGCCCACGTATAAAAGATAAGATACATTTTATAAAGCGATCGAATGCCGCAGCGTCTTGGCGCTGAAAGTGTGAAGAAGTACTGTAACGTTGACAACGACGACTTAATTAGTGGAGAACAACCAGGATGTTAGCAGTTTCCTAAAAAGTTGCCTGTTGGATTGCATTCTCATCGCGATAGGCATCTGATTCCACAGTTTAGCTGCACAATGTGATAAACTCCTACCTCCCCATCTTGTTCTACGAATTTTGGAGACATGAATAAGACCCACATTTGTGGATCTAAGATTTCTGGTGGGAGTATACCATGAAAACAATTTCTGGATATCAACCGAACCACCTCCATATAGTGCCTTGTGAACCAAACAGAGGGCCTTAAATTCTACTCGGTGCTGGATAGGGAGCCAGGCTATCTACGAAATGTGACAAATTGTCTGTTAAAGTCGATCACAATGAACATATATGTGCCATCAGGAAGGCTCCCGAAATCCGCACTTGCCTGCTGCCATTGGGGCCTTGGGTCCATCTTCTGTGATGATCGGAGCAGGGGTGTCCGGGGGATTGCTCGCCTAGCAGGTGGCACAGTCTCTCACAGCTGCTTCCACACTCTGGTCAAAACCTGGGAACCAGACTTTGCTCGGAAGTTTTCTCTTTGTTTTTACCATCACTGGTGTGCACCGTAGGCCAGCTGGACCACCTGTTGGAAACTCTAGGATAAGATTAGCCCCGGACCCCTCATCAGGCAGCCTTCAGTGGTTACGCCGAGCTCTTGTCTCATTTGGTACAGGGCTTGCAAAGTTAATCTGGCTTCCTCGATCCTCCTGGTGGAGTGGGAATGCAGAGCTTTCCAGTTGCAGGTTCGTACTGCGGTGAGTGCTAGCTGGAGGCAGTCATCTAGCTCTGTGGCAGCCACCACATCTGCTAGAGACCTATCGACCACCAAATTTACATTCTTCTGTGTCTTGTGCTTCTGTGGTTTCTTTCAGTGTGGCTGGCCTGGCACGCAGTGACAGAAAATCCACTGGATTTCTGGTGCCAGGTCTGTATACTACAGTGAAATTGAACTCTTGCAGTTACAGGGTCCATTTTTGGAACCGTGGGGGTGGCTTGGATACCAACCCTTTGAAGAGATGGACCAGAGGCTTGTGGTCTGTATAGACAACGAATGGATGCCCATACAGGAAGACACAGAAGTGACGACACCCCCAGTGGATGGCAATGGCCTCCTCTTTGGGAGTACCGCTGTTTGGTGGATGTCAGGGTACGGCTTGTATAAGCAACGCGGGCCCATTGCTCACAACTCTGAAGTTGTGAGAGTCCAGCTCCCGCACCTGTGGGGCTTGCATCTACAGCCAGTTAGAATTCATTCTTCAGATCGAAGTATGCTAGCACCTTGTTGGTGTTTTTCACCCCACACCCATGAACTGAAAGACTTTGTGAGCTCACAAAGAGGCCCGGTGAGGTCAGAGAGATTCTGCATAAACTGGCCACAATATGTCACCATTCCTAAGAAGCTCCGGAATCCGGACACTGAAATGGGGCGGATGCATCTTGAATATCCTGCACCTTCACTGGATTCGGCCCAATGCCTTTCCCTGAGAACTGGTGGCCAAAAAAAGCTAATGTCTATTTCTCATAGTCTCTGAGATACGGCCTGAATGCGTGCCACGTGGCTGTCCAGGGTTGGTGCATGCACCAAGATATCATCGCTTACATTTAGGATGCCAGGTAAACCGGCTAGCACATTCCCGATTATATTTTGAAAAACTTCAGTGGAACTCGAGATGCCGAAGTTTAGTTTGGTGTACCACCGGAGGCGGACAGTTGAAAAGGTCGTGATGGGTTAGGAATCTGGGTGGAGAGGGATTTGGCGATACCCAGACCGACCACCAGTCCATTTAGGAAAACCACTGAGACCCAGCAAACTCCCCAAAGATGTCGTTGATGGTGGGCATGAGGTGGACTTCGTGCTTGAAGGCTACATTCTGTACTCTCATATCTACACAGATTCACACTGCGCCTGGCTGCTTTGGCTTCTTAGCGACTTCAATTGGGGAGACCCAGGGGATGGACCTAGTGACTCTTTCCATTATGCCAACATCCTCCAGGTGTCGTAGTTCTTGTTACACTTTGGGTCAAAAGTGGAATGCTACCCTCTGGTGGCGGAAGGCAATGGGTTCAATCGATTTGTCGATGTGGAGCTTGACAGCAGGGTCCATTAGGCATCCAATACCTTGAAACAGACTGTTGATCTCACTGGCATGGACGCTAAAAGCAAAGCGTACCAGGCCAAGTTCCTGGGCTGTTGAGCAGCTGACTAAAAACCTACTGCCCTCTTTGGACACATATACTTTAGCTTCCATGTTGGTGTCTTGGTGAGCGATTTTTGTGGGGAAGACTCCTGCGAGGCTCAGGGGTGTGCAATTGGCAAACGTGTAGACTTTAGTTGGGTTCAGTTTGGGAAGTGCGGGCAGTTTTTGGTAGATGTTGGCAGCCATGAGATTGACGGCTCCTGTACCAATCAGAGCTGTTACTGCCTGGCATTGTAAGCTGATGTCACACTTGGAGGAAGTGTGGGCTGCAACCCTATGAGACTCTAATGTGTGCATCACATGCACAGTGTGTTGTCCATCATCATCCATGCCACTCCCCTCCGCAGCTTCGGAGAGTGTCTACGGTGCACACCGTTCACGTGGCTTGGGAACTGGATGACTTCCGGGTCGACCGGTAGACTTTGGCGAAGGGATTCAACTTGCCACAAGCGCCACACTTTTTACTTTTCGCAGGTCAGTCTCCTTGATGGGGTGATGGTCCTCTGCACCACCTGCAGGGTGGATTGGGCGGCTTGGGCATGGGCGCCTCGGTCTTCGCACTGCGAGGCTCCTTGCTATTCGCATTGACATGCTCCACTCCCATAGGATGTTGTAAAGCCACACATGTTCCGCCCGCGCTTTAGACCGCTCCAGGGCCAGAATGTCTCTAATTGACATGTTGGCCACTTGTAAGATCTGCCCCAGCAGCTTCACTGAAGCGCACCCTTAGGTGAACTGCGCCCAGACTTCGTCATCCTCGTCAGGCAGGGTACACCTGCTGGCCAGCTCCCGCAGCCTGACGTAGAAGACATCTACAGACTCATTGGGCTTCTGACGGGCCTGCCGTAGGAGGAATCATTCACAATCCTGGTTTGCGAATGGCTTAAAATGGACTGTGATGGCATTTTTAAGCTTTGTGTATGTGCAAGGGGTTGGGGGGCGGGGTTTGCTTCCACTATGGTTTTTGAGATCTTGTGTATGCCAGCCCCTCACAGGTGGAGAATCAGTGGGTGCCTCCTCTAATCCGCTGTGCCTGCTGCTAGGAAGTAGGTCTCCAGACATTCGACCCACGCTTTAAACCCAACAGCCTGCGTTGGTGGTGGGCCTGTTACTGCAAAGGGCTCCAAAGAGAAGTGCCACTTTGCCCAGCAGTTTCTCGTTTCCGGGGCATTAGGGTGGCAAGAGCAGCTCCGGCCCACTTGCCTTTCATATCAGTAAAGGGAAGAAAAGCCCTTCTTTTACCCATTTTCCCACACAACGCCTTAATCAAGGCATAATTTGAGGTGGATGTAAATCTTCTGATTTTAGTTTAGTTAAGGGTGCAGGTACTGTACGATACTTTATACTTACGGTGTCAACCCCTTTAGACTTGGTAAGAAGCATAATTAATTTGCTGTGAACTTAATGACAGGGTTGTGACAAGAGGATCTCCAGGACAAGGTTATTGAGGATCAGGGATTTTTTTCTTGCAGGGTTGAAAGGTTTGATTCTCTAGATTCCTCTATTCATAGAGCGGTGTCCTCAACTCTGGAACCCTTGGTAGGACAAATGATGCTGCATGCAGCGTCCCAATCACTGAACTGCAGCTGGGGGAGGGATCTGGGCAGAATGCACTCACTGAACACCCAAAGAACCAGGAAACCTGTAAGGCTAAGACGAAGCTTACAATAGGGACCTACATGGGCACCTTTGAATGCTTAAAGGTGGCTTTCTTGCAGAAACAGGGACTCACCCGGACTCCCCTTTAGAGGAAGATAATTCTGGCCAACCAATGTTGGTGGAAGATGGCTTTCCACATCTAATTGATCTAGATACAAGGGTTAGTTCTGATGTGCAGGTCAATGATGCGGATCAGCCCCGTCTCAGCAGAACATGGTGCTCGGAGGCAGGGCAAAAGCTCAAGATTGGAGGAGGGAACACAGAAGCGCCTGTAGACAAAGCCATTTAACCCTCTCTCCTTTGAGTGGTCTCCGGTTAACAAAGTGGGTCACCATGTGAGCAACAGACTATGCAAAGCTCTGGAGAAGGAGGTTAGAGGCCACCCTAGGATGGAGTGAGCCAGATCCTCCTTACAAGATAAGGTTTATTTGACCCCAGAATTAGATAGAAAAACTGCCAATTTTTGGATAAATTTGCAAAGGATCCCTGGAAAGAGATAGATCTTGGAAAGCTTTCCAAGAAAAGCTCCATGATATTGCAGGCCCACTCATGCAAATATTAGACATGACCGAGGAAGCCAGAGAATAAAAAAATCTGATCTCGCTACATATCCTTTGGGGATGAGCTCTGTGTGCCATATATTTCCTGGAGAATGTTAACATTGCCCTCTCTACCAAGAAGCGCTGTTCCCTTATCATTAAAATTGACCCTAAATTGGTAACTTCAGAGGCAGGCAAGATCAATAAGGGTGGACTATTTGGAGAGCCTTTCATTAAGAAACTCTGGACATTTGTAACGCTCTTTCCTTCCCTTGATAAGGCTTAACATCGATCAAAAAGGTGTTTGGCCAAAAGGCTTTTAGGGGGGGCAGGTAGAAGTAGTGGCCACTCAACTGGCAGTTATCCATTCTCAGTCTTTTAAAGAGGCCAACCTTCAAGAAGCGGACTCCAGTGGCAAGACCAGAGGAAGTTTGAAGGATTTTTTCCTTTGTGCAGTGAACACAGAAGCCAAGGTGAAAGAGGAACTGTCCAGGAATCCACTAACACCCATGGTAGATGAACAGGTTATTCATTTTTCCTTACCAAAAGTTAGAATAAGGTAGGGCCAATTTATTTAAGGTGGAGAAGCATCACTGGATGCTTGGGTTCTTCAGACCATTCAAGGTTTTCATTAAGCATTCTACAGGACTCCAAAAACACAGACCAAGACACCTACATTTTTCAGCACAAGATGGAGCTCTGATCGATCAGGAAGTGCAGGAGATCCTTTACGAAGGAGTGATCGTACTCTTGGCCCTGCAACCATGAGGTTTTGTGACAAACATTTTCTTCGTCCACAAGAAAGAGAAAGGCCACCATCTGGTTATCAACCTTTGAGAGTTCAACAAATGGTTAGTATACCACTATTTCAAAATGGAAGGGACTCATTTCCTCAGGGAGATCCTCCTTCCAAACTATTGGACGGTGAGGAAAGAAAAGAGATGCATACCGGACAATACCAATTGTCCCTCCTAATGGTGATTTCTTCAATTCCTCTGGAGGAACTGAACTTATGAGTTCGTAGCTCTTCCTTTTCGCATCTCCTCAGTCCCTTGGTCCTTCACCAACATCTTTGAACCTATCATGGAAGCCCTAAGGTCCTAAGGCACACATTTGATTGTGTACCTAGACAATGCATATCAGATTAATCAATGTCCACGGAGACTAACATTAGAACTCCAAATGACTATCTCCCTACTTGAGTATCTGGGCTTCACTATCAACAAGGACAAATCAATGCTCTATCCTATTCAGAGTTTAGTTTTCCTGGGATTTGTGACAGAATCTTAATCTCAAACTTTGAGACTCTCTTCAACAAAAATAACATAGATAAGGAAGGAGTTGAAAAGGACTCTAGCCAAACAGAGCATATCCACCAGGCAAATGGTGAGGTTAGTGGGCCTACTGGCAGAGCAGATTCAAGCAATCTTCCTGAGACCTCTTCATTATCAAGCTTTACAGAGGCTGAAGGCAGAGTAAGGGTCTTTTCTACTTGGAGATGATCACAATGAACCTGGAAGGAAAGACGGAAATTCAGTGGTGGCTGGGTCATATGGAGACCTGGAACTGGAGGGCTGTTTTCGGTTCAGTTTCATACCTGGTCATAAAATTGGATTCCAGCATTCTAGGATGGGGCCTAATGGGGAGAGATCATTACAGGAGGACCGTGGTCCGAAGCCAAGTTGGACCTTCACATCAACTGTTTGGAACACCTAGTGGGTTCCTTTGCAGTGAAATACTCATTAACTGAATAGTTGTTTGAGTGTTCTGCACCATTTCATGGGTCTTTATGATGATCTTTTTTGCCAGATAACTGTTTATGAGCCTTGAATAGCCAAAGGCACACATGTTGGCTAAGATGATAAATTATGAAATTAAGGAACAAGAAAATGTGCATATTGTCCTGTAGTTTACTTTGAAGTGATTGTGTGCTCGGAGGTTTTTTCTTTCGTGAAACGTGTTATTCCTTAAAGGGTTTTTTGGGGGCAACCTTTCCTTTTTGAGCACCAACTGTGTAAAGAATATATATTATACATGTAGGAGTGTGCTACAATCTTTGCCCAGCCACCGTACATCTTGTAGTCTTAAATGCCCTCTCTGCTGGCAGAAGCTGGGCTTCCATACAGGACAGTCAAGGCTGCTAGATCAACTATCTCCACAGGCCATGTCCTGCTCAGTAAAGTCTCCGTGGGGGAATACCCCTTAGTTTGTACATTTGAGAGGAATACGTCTTTCTTATTACAGGAACGTAGTTACGCTAATGGGTGGGACTTAAATGTAAAACTCCGATTACTCTTCAACTGACAGGCTACAAAACTGTTAGCTAGAAAGAAACTTTCAGCAAAACTAGCCATGTTGATGTGTGCAATTTCTTGCAAAAGCGTTTCAGATGTAAGAGTACAAGGTATATCTGCCAGGGTTTTACTCCAGAAGGCCTCATTTCAGTGTAGAGAATAATCAAATCTAATAAAAGATGCATCTCCTAGCATGAATTACCAGATAACCCTAAGATGTGTGATCAAATGTCTAAAGAGATCACAGAAGAGGGATGACCCATCTTTAGATCTCCTTAAAAGGACCCCTTGGTCCAATATCCCCTCTAACCATTGCCAGATGGATTTGTTGCATCATATCCAAGGCAGAAACTGAAACCTCAACTTTTGGAGCTCATTCAGCATGGTTTCCAAGGCATTTCTCTAGGGACTCCGCTAGAAGATATCAGGACCGCAGCAGACTGGTCCATGGAATGCTCTTAAAGCTAATTGTGGGGCTAGCATTGGTGGTGGTCAGTCAGCTTTAAATTTGCATAAACCTTGCCTCCGGTCCCGACACAGAATAAAAAAATTCCCAGCTAACACAAAGGAAAGTTTCAACTCTATTAAGAACATGGAGGTGTGGATCACCCCACTCGATAATGCCTACATATCTGCTGAATCGTTGACCAACTTAATGGGAAACTCTAGCTCACACCTAAGGGTGTTGGTAGTGAGCGGAAATAAGTCTCCCCCCCCCTCACCCCCCAATTTATTGCAAGTCTGGAAAATTGACAGAATCAGATTATTTCTCTTATTAAGAGATGTGCCGTTTTTTTAATGAATAGGAGAATATCGTCTACGTTCATAGAGTTGCAGGCAGTTAGTATGAAAATAAACCCCCCTGTTCATGTGGTCCTCCTGTAGTTGAAAAGCTAGGGGGTCTATAGCTCGTATGATTAGCAGGGGCAATAGGGGTAACCCTGGCAATCTGGAATGTGTCTGAAACAGGGCTGCTTACCTGGATGCAAGCCATTAGTTGCAAACATAACAGCTTCATTTGGTTGAAACAGCTTCTCAACATACCACTTTGCTGTAAGGTTGCCATGAAAAAGAGCCACTCCAAGGAGTCCGCCTTTTCAGCATCCAAATGGGCCACTGTGGCGGCTCTCTCAGGGTTCAGCTGGTATAGAACTGCAATTATAGTGCAGAGATGGATTGCTGTGGATCTATGAGGGACAAATCCCTACTATGCAGGGGATACAATGATTTCAAATAACAGGGAAAGAAGAGGCACGCTTACTTTTGCCAGGACTTTACTAACTCTATCAAGCAATGATGAGAGTTGGTAGGATTTGCATCTAGAGGGGGGGTCCTTTACAGATTTTGGAAGTACCGAAATAATGGCCTCAAGCAAGGATGGTGGAAAAACTCAATTCTTCAAGGCTTCAGCATATACCTCTGGTAAATGAGGACAGTCAAGGTCTTGCCTCTCATCTGTAGGATACAGTTTGTGTCTTTCTCTTCCAACCAGCCACAGCAGTGTTTTCCCAGGCCACTTGCCTTTCCCATATTGTCTAGCCACTGTGTTTTTTCCCAAAAAGGTGCATAGGTGTTCACTAATGCTATCTTTACATTTTCTAATGTTCCTATCTGTATAAGAAATCTGCCTTCTTTATCCATGCATTGCCGACGTAGCTTAAACTCTACATTACTACAGATAAAAATCCCTCATGAGTAGGAGCTATACAACGAAAAATATCTGTGGATCCACCATCTTGTAGCAAAGATCTTATGGCAATATGGTGCCATATGAGTCTCTTGCAGTAGCACAAGACATATAGTATGCCTGTCTAGAAAGGCCAAACACTTGCCTTGCTTTGTGGAGATTGTTCAGCCCTTTAATATACCAAGTGAACAGTGATAACACTTTACCAGAGGGGCCATTCTTCCTCTAGTATTGTCTTTCGAAGCTGTAACTGCGAATGTAGTCTAGTATTTCAGGTGTGTCTGCCTTCATATATTAAGAGAAAAATGTAATAAAACGTTCCCATAGATCCCGTCCCTTCCCAGACAAATCTATCAGTGCCATTTGAACACTAATTACTAAATACCAGCCCATGCAGGTAATGCAATGGTTAGTGTACATATTTAAGCATGACATCTACACACAGTTCGCAACTTATGAGGGATGTCTGTATAATATTGCAAGCGAAGATGCAGTCTCAGAAGATCCAATAACCCCAGTAATATGCTGCCACAGTCTAATAAGAATATTAAAAAAATTAACTTCTAATCGCAATATCTTAAGGCCTGACCTGTCCTCGTGCAGTTTCTATTATGTGACATTTAACGGAAAGTACTTTCTCCACATCACCCAAGTCCCTCTCAGGATCTGTAGTTTCTTACATGTGTGGCATGCCTTCTACTCGCTGTGACTATTTCCTTCAGTTGACATGTGTCTTATACAAAAATAGTTGCCTCCGCTGGACAAGAAGAGCACTTTCCCATCGAGGTCCATCATTAATTTTGCCGAGTATAACATTGCATATCTGATGCTCTTCCTTTGGAGCATATGCTTCACTTCTGCATATGTATGTCTGTCCTCCAGCGTTGCCATAGTGAAGTCCAGGACAATGGACCGAGTGGACCCCTGATAATGCAATTCCCCCTTTTCACATGCCAGGGGTAGAGTCATGTTGCGATACTGCAAGTTAAGTAGCCTAATGATTATTGGTTGTGGCATGCACCCAAAAGTGATCTAGGACTAAGGGAGCAATGGGCAGGCCCCACCTGGAATATTTCAGAAAAGCTGGCTTTCTCGAACAGTTCAGTCAGCTAACCCTCCACAAATGTGTCTGGGCGAAACATGTTGGTGGATTCGGCCACGCCCACTATCCTGTTATGCCGCAATCGCGCTCTGAAATCTTCATTTTTGGCAGCTATGGTAGTAACAATTTTTTCCATTTTCATGCTCACTGTGAATCATCTTCTAGGCTGGATATGAAAATAAGTTACTTATCTGTAACTGTAGGTCTCCAGTATTGGTATCTTTCATACATTCACATGCTTCAATCATTCTCCGTCGCGGGTGAGTGCCATGGTACCATACAAAGAAGTAGTCAATGATATACATAGCAGTTGATATTAAAAAACATTCACTTCAATAACTTATCCTCATCATTTCTTAAGAACCATTGTTCAACCAATCAGGTGACAGCACCCTCTAGAACACTCTCCACAGAGGCTTCATTTCGTCCGATTTCTAGCACAAGTGGGTTAAGAGAAACCCAGACAACATGGGGAGCCTCAATGAGTAGGAGGGTGGGTTTCATGTGAATCTATGAAGGATACCAATACTGGCGAACTACATTTACAGGTAGGTAACTTATTTTCTTCTTCAGTATTGGATCTTTCATAGATTCACATGCTTGAATCAGAATTGTTAGCAGTTAACACACTTGTAATGAAGAATACAACCATAGAACAGCGGATGGTGAGAAATCTGTTTAAACATGGCTCACCTTACTGAAATAAATGGCGCACCACTACTTGTCCCACAGCCACACCACTCTTTTCAGAGGAATCCAGGCTGTGCGAAGGTGTGCCTGCTGTTTCAAATCGCCGCTTGACATATTTATTCTATAGGCACACCAGCAAACAGAGATGTGGTAGTAGAAACAGCCCTTGTAGAATGAGCTTTGACTTTATTCTTTAATGGCTTTTCGGCTTGATTGTGACAGTATTGGATAGCTGCTGAGATCCATCTGGCTATACTCTGCTTGGGAACTGGGAAGCCCTTACAAAGGCTTCCATAAGAGACTAATATCTGTTCTGATTTTCGAAATTGCTGTGTTCTGTGCAAATAAAAATTGATACATCTTTTAACGTCCAAGGTATATAAAGATTTTTCAGCCATACTTTGGGGATTAGGAAAGAATTTTCTTAATACTATTGGCTCATTCAAATGAAATTCCGAAGGAACCTATGGTATGAATTTAGGATTGGTTCTTAGTATCACACTGTTTTATCTGAATTGCATGAACAGTTCTTTAATTGTGAATGTGTGAATATCACTAACCCTCCTTGCTGATGTGAGTGCTAGTAAGATCGCTGTTTTCCAAGTTAAGAATTTTGGACCTGCTTTGCGAATGGGCTACAAACACAGTTTTCATTAGTTGCCCCAGCACTATATTAAGGTGTTAAGATGGAGGAGGTTTCTTTACAGGATGAAACACTCTGAAAAGGCCCTTGAGAAACTGCTTGATTACTCTGCTGGTCCATAGAGAAGGTAATTTATCCAACTTCTGAATCTTGAGATCGCTGCAAGGTGTACTTTAACAGAAATGTGAGCTAAGCCCGATTTTGCTAACAGGAGCAGATATGGGAGAAGTTGCTCCAGTGGTGCTGAAATGGGATAAACATTTGTCTCCGGAGACCACAAACAGAAACGTCTCCATGTTTTATTGGTAGCTTTAGCTCTAGCCCTTGCAAGGATCTCTCTGCAATCTTTACGAATATCCAAGGTTGCAAATTCATTGTATTCAGGAGCCAGGCCGACAACTGTAAGGATGTCAGGATCGGATGAAGTATCTTGTTGTGGGTCATTATTAGTAAAGTTGGTTTTGGCTCCAATTTAATGTGGGTCTGTTATGAGAGTAGCAGGAGCTCTGTGAACTAGAACTGTCTGGATCATCTGGGGACAATCACAATCATTCAATTAGGTTCCCTCGTCAATTTTCGAAGGAACTTCCGGATCAAAGGGATTGGTGGTGGTGGTGGTGGTGGTGGTGGAGGGAGGGTGCGGATTGGGAGGAGGGGGGGATTGAGGCGGGGGGGATGCATTTGCAAAGATCACTTACCATCTAATTGAGAACGTATTCCCCCATGACCCCTTTTGTGGGTACCACCCTGCTTAGAACTGGCATTTCCAATTTTCCCTGCTTAGAACTGGCATTTCCAATTTTCCCTTGTCGAAAACCAATCTAGGTTTGCTTGCCCCATTGATAAAAATTTTTGTCCAGAATCTGTTGGATGAGCTCCCATTCGTTACAGCTGGCGCTTGTTCTGCTCAGCATGTCTGCTAGGACATGTTCCAGGCACGTATTCTGCCTTGAGTGTTATTTGATGTTGCAGAGCTCACTTCCAAATTTCCGGTGCTTGTTGCAATAGAGCTGGTGACCTTGTACCTCCCTGCTTGTTTATATAATGCATACTGGTGGTGTTGTCCCTGCGAATTAGTACTGATAACCCAGTTATTTTGGGCTGAAATGATTGTAGAGCCAATGCTATGGGCTTGAGCTCCAGCAAGTTTATGTGCATTTTATTCTGGAGGAGATTCCACTTTCCGCTGATGGTTAAATCCTGTAGGTAAGAGCCCCATCCCTCCTGGGACACGTCTGTGGTGATTACAAATTCAGAAATATGAGGAAGAAATGGCAATCCTTTGGACAAGTTGGCATTCTGTATCCACAATTGTAAGGATGTTATTATGGTCAGAGTGATCTGTATTATGTCGAACAATCCTTGAAATTGTAACCATTGTCTGTCCAGTTCCTCTTGCAAAGGTAGCATGTGAAGACAACAATTTGGAATCAGTGGAATACCAGAGTATATCATTCAGAGAAGCGACTTGTATAGGCAAACTGAAAAGGACTTTCTTTTGAGTAATTAACTGTTGAATCGGTATTTGCCTTTCATGTGAGGTGAATGCCATGTCTTGAGTCGTGTCCAGAACCGCTATATGAAAAATGTAAGTAGTTGAAGGTTTGAGAGAGGATTTTTGCTTGCTGACCATAATACCCAGGTCGTTGAAGAGTGTAAGACAGGCTGTTGTAGCCTTTGTCACCTCAGAGACGTGGCTGCCTTTATCAACCAATCATCGAGGTATGGGAATACCTGTCCCCCTTTTTTTACTCAAGTGAGCTGCCACTGGAGCAAGACATTTTGTGAGGATACGGGGGGCCTATTTCAATGTGAAAGGGAGAACTTTGAATTGGTTGCGAGTGCCGGCTACCTTGAATCTTAGGAATTTGTGATGATTTGGGTGAAATGGGATATGGAAGTATGCATCCTGGAGATCTAGTGCGGTCATGTAATCTCTGTGATTGAGGAGATGTAGTATGTCCTAAAGAGTAACTATGCAAAAGGATTGTTTTCTTAAATACTTGTTGTGCTTTCAAAGGTCTACAATGGAAGGGGAGGAGGGGGGTCACTCAATTTGTTTTTGATCAGAAAGAAACGAGAATAGAACCAGATTCCCCTTTGGGTAACCCGTATCTCTTCTATAGCACCCTTGCTGAGCATGGTTGAGATTTTTTGCGGAAGCAGCCATAGAGCAAGGTGCTCTTATCGGGGGGAGTATTTGGTTGTTTCTTGATGAATTCTAAAGTTTGTGTGTATGTATTAAATCTAACACCCATCAGTACTTTGTTATTAGGGACCATTGAAATAAATAATTTGAGATTCTACCCCCAATCTGGCTCCAGGAATTGCGGGGGATAACCAGCACCACTAAATCGTCACTACTTTCTGGCAGTGTCCCTTCCCTAAGAAGGTTGCTTCCTTCTGGGTGGTTGTTTGGTGTACACCACTGCTGGTGCCGCGGGACCGACATAGACGTCGCGATGCTCACGGACGTCAGTTCTTAACACGAATTTCCACGCCAGAATCGCATAGCCATGAAAGACACTGACCACTGGTATGTCAAAACTAGTGCCCTTTAGGGGAGTCCCTATCTTTAGAAATCAGTTTGCAGAGCGGGAAGGAAGGGTGGGGCGGTAAGGAATCTACAAATAACATATGTCTCTCCCAGATACATCGCTACCGAAGGTAAGTAACTTCTTCATCTGATAGAGACTGTTAGTTGTCGATTCCTTACCTTAGTGCAGATACCCCAGCAATACCATCCCCGGAGGAGGGTCTGAGAACCAAGATCAGACCAGAAAGTCCTGGAGGACTGAACACGCAAAGTGCCCATCCCTCCGGACTTGGCTATCCAGGCAGTAGTGTCTGGTAAACATGTGCAGGGATGCCTATGTTGCTGCCTGACAGATGTCAAGGACTGGCACTCCATGTGCTAATGCCATGGTTGCCGCAGTTGCTCTGGTGGAATGAGCACGCAACCCCACAGGAGGATCCTTTTTCGCCAAAGCATAGCATATTTTGATGCAAAAGACAACCCATCTGGAGATGGTCCGTTTTTGAACAGCCCGCCCTCTCTTGCACCCACATGGCCAATGAAGAGTTGATCATCCACCCGGAAGTCTTTTGTGCGATCAAGATAAAAAGACAATGCACATTTTGAGTCCATACAGTGGAGTCTCTCCTCTTCCTTGGAGGGAAGCAGGGTAGATAAAAGGTGAGCAGCGTGATAGATTGTCCCACATGAAATGGCGTGACGACCTTAGGAAGGAATGAAGGCTTGGTCTGAAGCACCACTTTATCCGGATAGACGGATAGAAAAGGGGGTTTAGAAGATAAAGCCTGCAGCTCGCTAACCCTGCGAGCATAGGAGATGGCAACAAGAAAGGCAGTTTTGAGAGTCAGCAACCTGAGGGGACAGTTATGAAGAGGCTCAAAGGGAGCACACATAAGAAAGGTGAGAACCAGATTTTAGTCCAATTGGGGCATTACAAAAGGAGATGGAGGAAACATAAGTAAGGCCCTTAAAGAATCTTTTAACAATAGGAGATTTGAATAAAGAAGGCTGATCTGGCAGCCGAAGAAAAGCAGAGATGGCAGCAAGATATCCTTTAAGAGTGCCCAAGGCAGATCCCTGCTGGGCCAAAGAAAGTATATACAAGAGAACCTCTGAAAGAGGAGCAGAAAGGGGATCAACAGCCTTAGCCACAAATTTGTTCAATTTACAGGCATATACCGTTTTAGTGGAGAGACGCCTGGCTGCCAAGATAACATCACAGACTTCGGGTGGAAGGTCGAAAGTCGTCAACTGCCGCTGCTCAATCTCCACACAAGGAGGTGGAGACTGGACAGGCTTGAGTGAAGAACCCTCCTGTAGGAAAGTGGGTTTCTATTGCAGTAACCCCCCACTTTTTGCCAGATTATTGATGCACTTTGACTTCATGTGCCCTGGGTCCCTGCCAATCAGGTTCCCAGGGCCTGTGTTCTTTCCCAAAACTGTACATTCGTACTCACAATTGGCACCTCTCTGGCCACATGCAAGTCCCATGTAAAAGGCACCATGAGTATCAAGGGCACTGATCAGGGAAGGCCTCTAAAGGCTGCAGCACATATTGTGCCAGCCTTCGAGGTCCTGTACCTTAACACACACACACACCAACACACACACCCCCCCCCCCCACAACACACACACACACACCCCCACCCACCAACACACACACACACACACCCCCCCCCCACCCACCGCAGGCTGCGTGTTTTGGTGCAGAGAAAAGTGAAGAGTCAACATGGCACACATACCTGTGTGCCATGCCTGCAACCCACTCCCTGTGGTATACGTAAGTCACCCCTCTGGCTGGGTGCACTATACCACTGGTGAGGGTACATTTGCATGAGCACTGTACCCCTACAGTGTCTAAGTCCATTCTTAGACATTGTAAGTGCAGTAAAGCCATAAAGAGTATATGGTCTGGGAGTTTGTCATTACGAACTCCACAGCACCATAATGGCTTTACGAAATTCTGGGAAGTTTGGTAGCAAACTTCTCAGCACAATAAACCCACTGTTAGAAATGGGATCTCTAGTTGGCAAGGGCTTGCACCTTTGTCCAAGTAGGGACCCTTCTTCCTAGTCAGGGTAAGGGTTGTTACACTCGTGAAGTAACCCCTGCTCACCCTCGTGGTAGCTTGGCACGAGCAGTCAGGCTTAATTCAGAGGCAGTGTGTAAAGCATTTGCACATAACCAACAGTAACACAGTGTAAGCACTACAAACGGACACCACACCAGTTTAGAAAAATAACCAATATTTTATATACTCAAGACAAGACCAATTACGACAAAAATCCACAATACTGTACTTTACGAATGAATACTTGATACGGTAACTTCTTCTTTGCAGGAATAGCACAAAAGCAAAGTTCGTACGAGTCGGTAGCTCCGTCCGAGCCTACCGTGATGCTGAAAACCACAGAGTCTAACAGTTCCAGCCGACCGCGTCGATACGGGTCAACAGAGTCGTGAACAGACTCGGTTACAGTACCTTTCTCGTTGTGGCTGGTACGGAGTGTACGAGCCGGTCGGCGTTCGTCGCGGTTGCGGTACAAGACGGAGCGATGCAAGGTGCGGTGTCCCTCGATGCGGTGCAGGCAGCGGCTCGATGAGCGTCGTGCAGACGGAGTCGGTGAGTCCAAGGCGTGCGATGCAGGGTGAGACGATGCTCGATGCGGTGCTGACAGGTTGCGATGCAGGCGACCAAGCCGGAGTGCGGGAGCTGCCGTCGGACAGCGGTGCGAGTCGGAGCGGTGCGTCGCAGACGTGCGAGCGGTGCCCCAAATGCGGTGCGGTCACGACTCTTGAGCCAGTTGCAGCGACAGCGTCGATCTGGTCCGGCTGGCCCAGTGAAGCGATACGATGCGAACTGCGGTGCCCACAGGTCACGGTGCAAGCAGCGGCTCGATGTTGGCGGCGATGTTGGCGGCGTCGCCCACGGTGAGACCAGGGTTGCGATGCGAAGCGGGGCGATGCGGTCTGCGGTGCAAACAGGTCACCGGCCAGGGATGGATTCGGTTGACGGAGTCGGTTGCAGTTCCCTTCCTCTGTGGCGACTGAAACAGCGTTCCAGAAGCGGTACCCAGAGGCTTGTGAAGTCTTTGTAGTCCCTGAGACTTCTTAACAGGAGGCCAGCTCGGTTCCTGGCCCTTGGAGATACTCAGCACAAGTTTGTAGAAAGTTCAGTTCAGTCCTTTCACTGCCCAAGGCAGAAGCAGCAGCTGCAGGCCAACCCAACAAAGCAACAACACAGCAAAGGGGCAGTACTCCTCCTGGCAGCTCTTCCAGCTCTTCGTCTTGGCAGGTTCCTTGATTCCAGCGAGATCTAAATTCATGGGGTCAGGGCCCCAATATTTATATCCCAAATTCCTTTGTTCTCTGAAGGCAGAGAGGCCTTTGCCTAGTCCAAACCAGTTCTGGAGCACTTTGTTGACAAGTCTCCGTCCCTTCTTTCAGTGAGCAGGCCAGAGACATCAGACGCACCACAGGAGGTGGAGCCAGCATTGTGGAGGGAAGGCACTGTCCTATTCAGGGCCCAGGTGCGACCCCTCCCACCCATCTACATGTAGATCTTGCTATTCAGCCCTGTGCTGACTCACCCTGTCTCCTGGCATCCCCCAGCCCCTGTCACTCACATTTCCAGACAAGGAATACACAACCTCGCAGAGGCAGGCTTGGATGGTTAGACAAGAAAATACCCACTTTCTAAAAGTGGTATTTTCAAACACAGAATGTTAAAACCAACTTCACTAAAAGATGCATTTTATCATTCTGAGTCCAGGCATACTAAACTCGAATTTCTACCATGTTCCCGGGGTCAGTTAGGATTATAAACTGTAATAATCAAAACTGCCTGTTCTGGCCTAGGGGAACAGGTAGCCTTGCAATAGTAAAAAACGAACTAGGCTGTAATTCACTATCAGGACATGCCGCACACACCGGGCATGTCCTACCTTTCGCATACACCGCACCCTGCCCACAGGGGTACCTTGGGCCTACCTTAGGGGTGACTAACATGTAGCAAAGGGAAGGTTTAGGGACTTGCAAGTGTGTGCACTTGCCAAGTCGACATGGCAGCCCCAGGCTGCGCACAGGCTCTGCGTTGGCAGGCCCGAGTTACACTTTTACGGGCTGTTTGCGTGGGTGGCACAATCCAGTGCTGCAGCCCACCAACAGCATTTGGTCTATAGGCCCTGGCACTCGCAGTGCACTTTACAAGGGACTGACACATAAACCAAATAGGCCAATCATGGAAACACCAATCCATAACACATTTTATACGGGAGCACTTGCACTTTCCCACTGGACCGCAGTGAGGAAAGTGCGCAGAATCATTACACCAGCAAAAACAGAGTCAAAACCGGGAGGTCAGAAAGCAAAAAGTCAGGGGAAACACGCCAAAAGATGCCAAGTCTAACACCCACACTGATGCCAGAGTGGGATTTATTATACAATACACTCAGAGGGCATCTTAGAGATGCCGCCTGAAAAAAAACCAGCCTCTGGTGGGTTCCCTGACTGGTAAACACCAGCCTGCCACCACAAGACATGTTTCTGGACCCCTGGGGTGGGAGCCTTCGCTCCAAGGGCTCAGAAACAAAACCTTTCCTTGGCGAAGGTGTTCACACCTCCCCAGGTCAGGAAGAGCCATCTGTGGCAGGGGAGCTTTAAAGGCCTTTGCAAAGCGACCCCCCCAGTCTCTCCTGCTATCAGGAGCAGGCCCCCTTCCTGTCTCACCCCCTTTTCGGCTGGAAGACCAGAAGGAAAAATTAGAGTTGCCCAGAAGGTGTGCCCACCTCTGCCAACTCCACCTCTCAGGTGGGGGAGGCGAGGTGAAGTCCACTCTTCAGTACCCGCCATCTTGCAAATGGCAGGCCCTCTCCAATCAGGATAAGTGATTGTGCCCACTCCCCCATGTGGGGTGAGCACATCAAGGGCGTAGTCACCCTAAGACAGGCGTCTTCAAACTTGGGGGAGGGCCCCTCTAGGGGGGCCTCGAGTGATCCCAAGGGGGAGGGGGGCACGCTCTGGCCAAAAGCAGCATTATGCTGAGACCAGTGCTTTGTTTTCAGTGGGGAAAAAATGAGCGGCACTAAGCCGCTCTGTAATAGGCCATCACTAACATCTTTTGTCATTTATATCCTGGCTGGAAGGTGGTGTCAAAAGGGAAGGGACTCCAAATATTCTTCAACCCCCCCTCCACCCACATTTCTAATAATCACAATGTGGATACTTTTACACATTAGTAAGGTCTGCCTGACCAGAATGGTATGTTTGGCAATCATGTATTTGATTGCATTTTTAAAACAGTAGAAAACTTAACTGCAATGTTTAAATAATTCTATACACACTTAAACATTGTCAGTTTAATAGAAGAATTGTGGAAAATGTTGAAGGGGAGGAGCAATGATTTTGTTTTTCCCACGGGAGGTAGGGCACGGCATTAAAAAGTTTGAAGACTACAGCCCTAGGGTCAGTAGCCCATTGGCTACTACATCGAGACACCTAAAACGCCCCCTAAAGAACAAGTTACTTACCTTCGGTAACAATATATCTGTAAGAGACATAGATTCGGTATAGATTCCTTACCTTAGAATTACCCCCAGGCGTCAGACTGGATCCGGAGAATTTTTTCGGCAGCAGTACCCCTGCGCGTCAAAAGGTGGCGTTGGTCGGCTCTGCGTTTGTCGTTGGCGTCCTGGTTGCCGGGATGACGTCGCGGTAGCTACTTAGACGCCGCCCTTGCGCGCTGACGTCCGTTCTTTTACACGACATTCCACGCCAGAAGCGCAGAGCCATGCAAGACACTGATGCACAAAACTAGGGCCCTAAAAGGGATTCCCTGACCCTAGAAGTCAGTTCGCAGAACGTGGAGGATGGGTGGGCGGTAAGGAATCTATAACTAATCTATGTCTCTTACAGATATATCGTTACCGAAGGTAAGTAACTTGTTCATCTGAAAGAGACAATTAGTTATAGATTCCTTACCTTAGAATAGATACCCAAACGATACCGCTCCCCGGAGGTGGGTCAGCGAACCAAGTTCACACCAGAAAGTCCTGGAGAACAGAATGGCCAAAGAAGCCGTCTCTCCCGGCAGTAGTGTTTTGTGAACGTGTGCAGAGATGCCCATGTAGCTGCCTGACAGATGTCATTGAGGGGAATGGGCGCACAGTCCCACTGGAGGCTCCTTCTTTGCCAAAGAGTAGCAAGCTTTAATGCACAAAACGACCCACCTAGAGATGGTCCGTTTGTGCACGGCACGACCTTTTTTGGCACCCACGTAGTCAACAAAGAGCTGGTCATCCACCCGGAATTGCTTGGTGCGATCCAAATAAAATTAAAGCGCACGTTTTGGATCCAGACGGTGGAGCCGCTCTTCCTCCTCAGAAGGATGCGGAGGCGGAAAGAAGGTGGGCAAAGTGATGGTTTGACCAATTTGGAAAGAAGTAACCACTTTGGGAAGAGAAGAGGGTCGAGTTCGAAGGACAACCTTGTCCGGATGAACCGCCAGAAAAGGAGGTTTTGAAGAAAGAGCCTGGAGCTCACTCACCCTGCGAGCAGAGGTGATGGCAACCAGAAAGGCAGTCTTTAGAGTGAGAAATCTGAGAGGACAGTTTTGTAGCGGCTCAAAGGGAGCGGCGATGCTTCTTCGACTTCTTCTTGTGCTTCGACTTACCTGAGGAGTGCGAAGACGAGTGGTGGTGACTCCGCGACCGGTCCCTCGACCTCCCGAATGACCGGGACCTGGAACGGCGCAGAGCAGACTGCCGGGCCTCGAGAAGCTTTCGGGACTGCTCCCGCAAAGACTTCAGATTCATGGTCCATCAGTCGGAGCACGACTTGGGGTTGTGGTCGCGCTCCAGGCACCACAGGCACACGCGATGCAGATCCGTCACCGACATCAGCTTTCGGCAGGATCCGCAAGCCTTGAAACCGGGCATCCCTACGTGCACCAGGAGTCGAAGACTCGAAAACGGTGTCGACAAAGGTTGCAAAAAGATCAGTCAAAAAGTGACTGGAGGTACCGCTCTCTCCGGATCTGCGCTGGCTGGCGCGGAAAAAGAAAGAACTGAAGTCAGCGCGCTAGGGCGGCGTCTAAGGAGCTACCGCGACGTCATCCCGGCAACCACGACGCCAACGACGAACGCAGAGCCGACAGACGCCACCTTTCGACGCTCAGGGGTACTGCTGACGAAAAAATTCTCCGGATCCAGTCTGACGCCTGGGGGTAATTCTAAGGTAAGGAATCTATAACGAATTGTCTTTTTCAGATTACAGTATTTAGGGGGCAGCCCTGAACCCAGAAGGCAGATTCCTGCAACCTACAACTAAGAAGGACAGAAGAAGTCGCACAGCAGGTGAGACTTCAAACAACTAACTTGGCCACAGCCCTACCAGCCCGTCTGCAGTTTATGGAGATCCTGCGCCAGAAATCTACCTGTCCTACAGCCAGCAACCTCCAAAACCCCTGGGAGGACTGACTGCCTTCAACAAAGACCGGATTTCCTGCGAACAGCAGCTCTGTTCAAACGAAACTCCGAAGACAGACTCTGAGCCTGCTGAGGACGAAGAAACTCGACGCCTACAACCACCACTGCACCCGTCGCCTATGGCCAGAGTCCAAGTGGCCCCACCGGTCCCAGCAAGGTCCCCCAGCGCTCCAGAGATAGAGTCCACCGTGTGTTGACCACTCCATTACTCCCCGACGTCGCCTGCAGCCTCTGCACGGAGACCCTCCCAACCTCAAGTGGCCCGGTAAGGTGAAATCTGACCTCAAAAGGCACCCCTGCATCTGGCCGCCCTGGAGAAGAGGACCTGAGGTGTACCTACGTCCCCAAGCCCTCCAACTAACCTGCCCTGCTGTTGGTTCCTCTCTGAAGACTTCCTGGACTGAGCCTGCAGCCAAAATCCAAAACCGGCAACCTCTGTTATGTTCCAGATAGGTACCCCAATATAGGCTCAGGTAGTCACCTAACCTTTCACCTATATTCTCCCCTACCATTACACTAAATAACGGTTCTTAGTACTGACCTTATACCTAGTTACGGTAATGTCCAAAGATGACAGGGTTTTCTCCGAAAAGCTTAAGCCTCATTCATTATGCATGAGGATTCTTGGAATCACAGCAGGCCTACCATCTCCTGCATAATAACTATGTATAAGGGTCATCCCTTCTGTCATCCTAGTCTGACATGACAGCAAGGTATATCCCCAGGGGATACCACTTTGGGTATACATACACCATATCTTGCTGAGGTAGTCAGATGAGAAAAGGACTTCCATGCTGACACACTGACGCAAGACGCCGAGGCTCCTGCACGCAGACACTCCAGCTCGCAGTGGTCTGACATCCCTTGCGGGGTGTCCATCTCAAGACCAAGACGCGGTACCACAGTCTCTCACTTCAGGTAATGGGGTCGACTTTATCCTAGAGGGATTCTTGGCTTTACACCCACATACATGCTAAGTACAGTTAGGTACATCTCGTTAGGGTCGCATCGTAGGAGTACGCATTTTACTGTCATGTATTTTATATACTTGCCTGTATTCATTGTTTTAGCACGATGGGAGAAATATACCATCCTTTTACTCTGTTAGTGCTTATAATCATTTATATCTGTTACTGTCTAGTGGTTGTTTCAGCACACCTATTTTACACTAGAATGACGCTGGCTCAATAAATGCTTATTGAAAAACGTCCCCACCGTTTATTCTGTGTATCTCTCTGAGACGAAGTGAGCACGTGTGACTGAGCGAAAAGTAGTACACTGTTTCCACGATCCCGAGGGATCAGGGTTGTCATGTTTGATAGTTGCCAATAACTATTCTCTCCTTGGTAAGAGGGGTTTCTAGTGGCACTGTGAGCTAGCTGGTATACAGGCTAACCTACCCGGTAGAGGTGTCTCGAATCAGTCTGACACCAATCCTACAGTGTATGTTGTCTAAACGCGCAGATCTTATATATGTTTATAGGAACTACACGACATGGCGCCGCCAACGTTGGTTTGCTACTTATTTAACAGTCAAACCTGAGTAGTTCAGTCGTGCTATTCTCAGAGACCCCTACTTACATTTCCCCATAGACGTCTGGAGTGGGAAGGGAACTATCCGCCACAGCTGAGTAGGCATATCCTATGTAATGGCTGTAGGTTTATCAAGCTTGAAGAACAAACAGTTCCTATTGTGCGTAAACCTTCTCAGTTTCCTTGAGATTTCTTCTTTCACAAACAATGGCTGACGAGAACACCGTGAATACTGTCCGTATGAGGACATTGAAATTCCGCTCACCTACCAGGAGCACATAAACTGGTTTAAAGGCACCCTCCCACACACAAAAGATAAAGTAAGACTCAGTCCGCTCTGCAGAGACGGAGCGACTTCACCAGTGCTAGCGGCTTATACACCGCACCCAGACATTGACACAATGCCAGTAGCAGACTTACGTCCCCTACATAAAGAAATAATAAAACTTTACAGAAACCGGACACAGTTCGTCATGAGAACACACACTTCAACCAACAAAAGCTACACCAGCAGGACAACTTCAGGGATCTATAACTAAAATAACTCCACAAACGCTACACGTAGTTATGGGTAAAATGCCCACTAGACGTGAACAAATGCCATTCTGGATAGCTCAGAAAATAACACAGCTAGAAGCAGTATTTCCACACACAAGCCCTCAGGAAAAACACAGAATGCTAACAATCTGCTCGCCAATGGGGATAGTTCCCCAGATAGAGGATTGTACCACTTGGGGTACAGTTTTCGCTGCCTTATATACCAGAACTCATGGTATCCCTTCATTAGCAGTAATACCAGACGTTTTAAGACAAATACAAACTGAGTATGGAGCAGAACCTGCTCTGAACTTAGGGATGAAATTATTAAGTAATTTTTCCCAGGTATCAGCTATAATATTAGCAAATATAAAAGGGGAGGGAGCAGCAGTGGCAATACGCCAACGCCTGAGGGATTTCACTCCTTTACAACAGGAACGTGAAGTACCTAAAATTATCACAGACACCTGTGCTGAATTAGGTATAGATAGTTTGGGAGCTAGAGCAACAAAACCTCAACTCATGGGTGGTCCTGAAAAGGATAACACTAAGCAAGCACCTTCTCTTCCAAGAAGAAAAACCAAAAGATTAGAGAAAATAGATCTCTATCTAGGAGTTGGTCTCCTCAACAGGAGTCCTTCGAAAAGAGATACAACCTCAGGAATAGAGATAACATTAAAAAACCTGACAGGTATCAGGATACTGAAACACGTTCCTCTCGTTCCTTTCAGGGTTCACCAAGAAACTCTGAGAGAGAAGGACGGTTAGAACACAGACAAGAAGAGCGTACAAAGTTCAGAGACACACAACGCGCTTCAGACTACACTTCTAAAAAAGAAGACAAGCCAAAATCAAAACCTCAATTTAAAAAGAAGAAAGTAGCAGGTCTTAAAGTTAGACATGCCCAGAATTCTGAGGACTCAACTTCTGAACAGGGAATGGGCTCTGACGATGCTAGACAGCGCAGCAGAAGTAACAATAGCTCGCCAGAACCTGATGGAATGAGCACATCACGGTGGAAACACCTGATACGAGGGTAAGTGTCCCGCATAGGTTACACGAGATAACACTCCAAATGGAGTGGAACAAAGCCAGAAAAGGTCTCTTTTGGGAGAACCTGACTTATGGCTATGACATACTTTTAGCTGAAAAAGATTGGCCAACTGAAATTGTTATGGATTGCCCAAAGGGAGAAACTGTAATTTTACCAGCTTTTTCCAACCACGTTCCAATTTACTTAAAACATACATAAGCGCAGGAGTGGGCGGTAGCCCTTGCTCCAGCACTATATCGCAACCATGTTGGGTGGGATGCCGAGTCACCTAACTATGTAATCCTAGTAAAAACTACTCCAACTCCACAGAGGCAGTACCCAATAAAACAAGAAGCGAAAAAACAGGTCAGGGAGATCTTAGATCAACTTGAGTACCAGGGTGTAATAGAAACTTGCACCTCTTCAATGAATAATCCTTTATTTCCCGTAATAAAACCAGATAATTCATACCGTCTAGTTTTAGATTATAGACATCTGAACACTTGCACATAAATATTTGCAGTACAGAATGCACATAGTGCAGCATTACTGAATAACATTGTGCGGAAAAAATACAAAACAACACTAGATATCTCAAATGGATTCTTCTGCCAAAATATAGCACCTGAAAGCAGATATCTAACAGCATTTTCCGCGCTAGGTTCCCAGCGTCAATTTTGTCGACTCCCCCAAGGGTATAAGAATAGCCCAGGGTTGTTCAGCGCTAGGGTAATAGAATTACTTCAGAATTTGGATGAAGAGGCATTGTCCTATGTAGATGATATGTATCTGACGGATGATGATTTACAGGATCACTTGACCAGGGTGAGCACCATAATTTTGGGGTTCGCCTCTGAGGACTACAAATTCAACTTTAAAAAAATCAAAAATAGCCCACCTCAATGTCCTATTTTTAGGATACGAGTTATCAAGTGAAGGAAAAAGCCTGGCAGCTAACTTTTTAGAAAAGTGCACGCCGCTCCAACCTCCTAAATCTTGGAAAAATCCCAATATGGATTGTAAGTTCTTCAATTTTGGCATAACATACATTTTGGATTATGCAGAATGAGTAAAACCTTTCTACGACTTAATTAGACCTGCTTTTTCAGTTAGGCATTGGACACAGGAACACACAGATATCCTTCGCTCCCTAAAAGCTGACATGATAGCTTCAAAACACTTGCAGACAAGCGTAAACGTACGCAATCTAGTGATCTGCGTTATAGCGGGTCAATCTGGGTATACTTACCTAACCTTCAATGAAGGCGCAACAGTACCCATTGCATACAAATCACGCTGAAATGCGTTTTGCTTCTACAGAAAAAATACTGACAGCAGTACAGACCGCTGTAGTGAGAGAAAGAGCACTGGCTCAGGTGAAACAAATAATAGTCGTAACTCCAGTACCAGCCTTAGAGGCTGCTACAAAGGCTAGCGTTCCTATTGCTATAGCCTTACTTCCAAGATGGATACAAAGGGCTAATTCTCTCACTGCAACAGATGTAGAATACAGATATGAACCAAGGCTAAAGACACAAGCATTCCTGCAATATGAACAAGAATATCCTCTAACAAATTAAATTATGCCTCTAGATCAGTATGAATGAACAAGTTACTTACCTTCGGTAACGATATATCTGTAAGAGACATAGATTAGTTATGGATTCCTCACCTTAGAATTACCCCCAGGCGTCAGACTGGATCCGGAATTTTTTTCCCTCAGCAGTACCCCTGTGCGTCGATAGGTGGCGTCGGTCGGCTCCGCGTTTGGCGTTGTGGTCGCCGGAATGACGTCACGGTGTCTACTTAGATGCCACCCTCGCGCGCTGACGTCAGTTCTTTACACGACATTCCACTTCAGGAGCGCAGAGCCATGCAAGACACTGACCACTGGTGCACAAAAACTAGTTCCCTGAAAGGGAATCCCTTACCCTAGAAGTCAGTTTGCAGAACGGGGAGGATGGGTGGGGCGGTGAGGAATCCATAACTAATCCATGTCTCTTACAGACATATCGTTACCGAAGGTAAGTAACTTGTTCATCTGAAAGAGACAATTAGTTATGGATTTCTTACCTTAGAATAGATACCCCAGCAATACCAACTCCAGTGGTGGGTCTGCGAACCAAGTTCACACCAGAAAGTCCTGGAGAACTGAACGGCCGAAGAAGTCGCCTCTCCGGACTTGGCTGTCAAGAAGGGGGACTCCACGTCCCAAAGCAGTAGTGGCTGCCGTCGCCCTGGTGGAATGGGCATGCAACCCCACTGGAGGTTCCTTTTTCGCTAAGGAATAGCAGATTTTAATGCAAAGAACGACCCATCGGGAGATGGTTCGTTTTTGCACGGCCCGACCTTTCTTGGCGCCCACATAACCAACAAAGAGCTGGTCATCCACCCGGAATTGTTTTGTGCGATCCATATAGATCGAAAGCGCACATTTTGGAACCAGACGGTGGAGCCTCTCTTCCTCTTTAGAAGGTTGCAGAGGCGGAAAGAAGGTGGGCAAAGTGATGGTCTGTCCTATATGGAAAGGGGTAACCACTTTGGGAAGGAAAGAAGGCCTAGTGCGGAGGACAACTTTGTCCGGATGAACAGCCAGGAAAGGAGGCTAAGAAGAAAGGGCTTGTAGCTCACTCACCCTGCGAGCAGAGGTGATGGCAACCAGAAAGGCAGTTTTAAGGGTCAGGAGTCTGAGAGGACAGTTATGTAGCGTCTCAAAAGGAGAGCACATAAGATAAGTGAGAACCAGGTTCAAGTCCCACTGGGGCATCACTAAAGGAGTTGGAGGAAACAAGTGAGTAATGCCCTTAAGGAAGAGATTTACAATAGGGGACTTGAAAAGAGAAGGCTGGTCAGGCAGCCGAAGGAAGGCTGAAATGGCCTAAAGATAGCCTTTGAGAGTGCCCAGAGCAGCGCCCTGCTGGGCCAAAGAAAGAATGAAGAGGAGAACCTCTGAAAGAGAGGCAGAAAGGGGATCCTCAGCCTTTGCTGCGCACCATGCCACAAACTTGTTCCATCTACAGGCGTATACCGTTTTGGTGGAGGGACGCCTGGCTGCCAAGATAACATTACAGACTTCGGGAGTAAGGTCGAAAGCTGTCAACTGTCGCCGCTCAATCTCCACGCCATGAGGTGGAGGCTGGACTGGTTCGGGTGGAGGACCGTCCCCTGCTGCTGCGACAGAAGATCCTCCCGAAGAGGCAGTCTGATCGGAGGATCGATGGCCATGTCTAACAGCTCGGGATACTATTCGTGCCCAATCCGGAGCCAGAAGAATGACTTTGGCCTGGTTGCGCTTGATCTTCTTCAGCACTCTGGGCAGAAGTGGTATAGGCAGAAAGGCGTATAGAAGACCGCAACTCCACTCGCGACGAAAAGCGTCACCTAGCGATTGCCACCTTGGAAATTCCAAAGCGCTTAACTGCGGACATTGTGCGTTCTCTTCGGTGGCGAATAGATCTAACCAAGGCTCTCCCCACTGCTGAAAGAGACCTTGCACCACCTCTGAGTGAAGACGCCATTCGTGATCCATCATGCACCTGCGGCTGAGCTCGTCCGCCCTGGCGTTCAGAGAACCTGCCAGGTGTTGAACCACCAGAGATATGCCCTGATGTTCCAGCCATGTCCAAAGGCCTCTTGACACAGGGTCCATGACCCCAACCCGCCATGTTTGTTGCAGTACCACATGGCGGTGGTGTTGTCCGTGAACACCTGCACTACTCTTCCCCTGACAGAGGGAAGGAATGCCTTTAGTGCAAGACAAATCGCCCGAAGCTCCAGAAGGTTGATATGGAGTCCGGACTCCGCCGGAGACCAGAGGCCTCTGATCTCCACCTCTCACATGTGGCCGCCCCACCCCAGCAGTGATACATCTGTCACCACTGTGAACTCTGGTTGGGGAAGGGAGAGGGATCTGCCGTTGACCCAATCCCGGTTCATTAGCCACCACTGCAATCGACGTGCAGTGCCCTCCGAGATCTGGACGCAATCGGAAAGATTCCCCTGATGCTATGCCCACTGGAACTTCAGGTCCCACTGCAGAGCCTGCATATGCCACCTGGCATAGTCCACCAGCAGGATGCAGGAGGCCATGAGGCCCAGTAGCCTCAGGGTCATTCTGACCGAAACCCGGGATAGAGGCTGAAAGATCGGAATCATAGCCCGAATAACCCGGACTCGCTGCTCGGGAGGATAAGCCCGAAACTGTGCAGTGTCCAGAACCGCTCCAATGAAAAGGAGCTTCTGAGAAGGAATCAGGTGTGACTTCGGCACATTGATGGTGAAGCCTAGCGAATGGAAGAGGTCGGCCGTAGTCTGGAGGTGGAAGATGACAGCCTGGGGCGAGCCCGCCTTCAACAGCCAGTCGAGATAGGGGAGGACTGGAACCCCTGATCTGCGCAGATGAGCTGTGACCACCGCCATCACTTTCGTGAACACCCGAGGGGCGCTGGCAAGGCCAAAGGGGAGCACGGTAAACTGAAAGTGCTTGTGGCCTACCGTGAACCGTAGGTAACGCCGATGGGCCGGCAGGACGGGGATGTGAAAATAAGCGTCCTGCAAGTCCATCACTACCATCCAGTCTCCAGGGTCGAGAGCAGACACGACCTGAGCCAGGGTCAACATTTTGAACTTCTCCTTCCGGAGGAAGCGGTTGACGTGCCGGAGATCCAAGATAGGACGCAGGCCCTTGTCCTTCTTGGGCACTAGAAAGTAGTGGGAATAACAACCACAACCTACTTCTGGGGCAGGAACATGCTCAATGGCTCCCTTGGCTAAGAGAGTCATAACTTCCTGTTGGAGAAGGGCCAAGTGATCCTCCGACACGCGATGGGTCTGAGGTGGCATGGATAGAGGGGTAGACTCGAAGGGTAGGGAGTAGCCCCATTGGACTATCTGCAAAACCCACCTGTCTGATGTGATGTTGAGCCAGTGGGGGAGGTGATGGCAAATGCTGCCGCCCACTGGCAAAAGGTGGCCCTGAAAGGTCGGACTAGGAGGGCTTGGAGGCTGCTGCAGAGCAGGCGCTGGTGGACTGGCCCGCCCGCTGGTCCCCAGACCCACGACGGTGGGTCCCGCATCCCCGGCTGCACAGAGGCTGGACAGCTTGCGCAAGCCTGTGGCTCTGGGCAGAACACGGTGGGGCACCCCTTCCGTAGCCACAAAAGGGGCGAAAGGCATACTGCGCTGGGCGGGAGGCGCATGCGAGGCCCAAGGACATGGCCGTAGCCCCGGAGTCCTTAAAACGCTCAAGCGTGTTGTCGGCCTTGTCGCCAAACAAGCGACGGCCATCAAAGGGCATGTCCAAAAGCGTAGCTTGAACATCACCCGAAAGGCCAGTAGACCTCAACCAGGCGTAGCGTCTAAGGGCTACCGACGTGGAAATCGTCCTGCCTAGTGAGTCGGCGGTGTCCAGCCCACATCAGATGGCGAACTTCGCTGCGTCTCTCCCTTCCGCAACTGCATGGGAGAGCACGGCCCCGGCCTCCTCCGGGTACTGTGGCAGCACCTGCGCAACCGTGTCCCACACCGAGTGGGAGTAACGGCCCAAGAGACATGCGGTGTTCACCGACCGCAGTCCCAAGCTGGAGGAAGAAAACATCTTCCCAAGGTGGTCCAGCTTCTTGGATTCCCTATCAGGTGGTGCGTTAGGGAATGCGCCCTTGGAAGTCGAGGCTTGGACTACCAAGCTCTCAGGGGTGGGGTGGTGAGAGGAAAATGGGGTCGCCCGGGGCCGGGCGGTGGCGTCGGGCAAACATCTTATTCACAGGAGCCCCTGTGTCGGGCTTGGACCAAGTGCCCAAAAGGATGTCTGTGAGGGCCTCATTGAACGGCAGCAGGGGCTCCGAAGAGGCCGCTACCGGTTGAAGCACCTCTGTCAGGAGGTTAGTCCTGACTGCCACCGTAGGAAGCTCGAGGTTTAAGGCCTCGGCCGTCCTACACAACACCACTGCGTAAGATGCACCCTCCTCCGTAGCCACGGTAGGGGAAGAAAGCATGCCAAGGTCTAGGGAGGTGTCCAGATCACTGGCATCACCCAACCTCTCTCTCCAGTCCGGTTCCTCTAACTGGTCTGCAAGAGGGTCCACAGACCCCTCCCAGTCCTCCTCAACCTCTCCTGGTAGCCACTCAGGGCGGTAGGAAACATCAGGGGAGAACAGGGGGTACAAAAGTACCGGTAGGCGCCGGTCCAGACGCCGGACGACGTCGGTCCGGCTCCGTGTCCACATTGAGGGGGAGGCTGGGGTCGACGCCGGCTGGGGACACAACCGGCGTCAGAGGGGGTGGAGGTGTCGTCACTGGATTCGGCGCCGGAGGTGTCACGAGGTCAACCAGCGCTGATGCGGATCCAGGGCTGGATCCTTGGGAGCCCTGCGGCGCCGGAGCCAAAGCCGCCGGCATCGAAGGCCTAGAGCCCCCAACCGAGTCCGCGGGGCCTGAGGGCGCGCCGGTGGAGTCGGACTGCCCAAAGATGGAATGCAATCAATCAATCAGGGAATTGTAAGCGCACTACTCACCCGTGAGGGTCTCAAGGCGCTGAGGGGGGCGGGGGGGTGGGAGCTGGGGAGGGGGGGGTTCGCAGATCTGTTTAGCCGAAGAGCCAGGTCTTGAGGGTCTTCCTGAAGGTGTTCAGGGAGGGGGCGCGTCTGATGTCTGCTGGTAGCTCGTTCCAGGTCTTGGCTGCAATGTGAGAGAAGGATCTTCCGCCTGCTCTGGCTCTGTGGATGCGTGGGGTTTCGGCCAGTGCGAGGTTGGAAGATCGGAGGTTTCTTTTGGGTACGTGGAAGTTGATTCTGTCGTTGAGGTATTTGGGTCCATTGTTGTGTAGGCATTTGTAGGCGTGAGTGAGGATTTTGAAAGTGACTCTTTTCTCCACGGGGAGCCAGTGGAGACTTCGTAGGTGTTGGCTGATGTGTTCGTGTCGGGGGATGCCGAGGACGAGTCTGGCGGCGGTGTTCTGTACTGTCTGGAGTTTGCGGAGTAGGGACTCGTTGATGCCGGCGTAGAGTGCGTTTCCATAGTCCAGTCTGCTGGTGATGAGTGCGTGGGTGACTGTCTTCCTTGACTCAGGGGGGATCCACTTGAAGGTCTTGCGGAGGATGCGGAGGGTGTTGAAGCAGCTGGAGGTGACGGCGATGACCTGTCGGTTCATGGAGAGTGATGAGTCGAGTATGATGCCGAGGTTCTTGACGTGGTCTGAGGGGGTAGGTGGGCTTCCAAGGGCGGTCGGCCACCAGGTGCTGTCCCATGCAGCAGGGGTGGTACCAAGGACGAGGACTTCTGTCTTGTCGGCATTGAGCTTCAGGCAGCTGTTGGTCATCCAGACTGCGACGTCTTGCATTCCTTTCTGGAAGTTGAGTTTGGCAGTGGTGGGGTCTTTGGTGAGGGAGAGGATGAGCTGGGTGTCGTCGGCATAGGATACGATGTTGAGGCCATGTTGTCGGACGATGGCTGCGAGGGGGGCCATGTAAATGTTGAAGAGGGTGGGGCTCAGTGATGAACCCTGTGGGACTCCACAGGTGATTTCCGTGGGGTCGGAGAGGAAGGGTGGGAGTCTGATCCTTTGGCTTCTTCCGGTGAGGAATGATCGGATCCAGTCCAGGGCTGTTCCTTGTATGCCTGCGTCGTGTAGTCTGACGACTAGTGTGCGATGGGAGACGGTGTCGAAGGCTGCTGATAGGTCGAGTAGGATGAGTGCTGCGGAGTGGCCTTGGTCCAGGAGGGTGCGGATGTCGTCTGTGGCGGCGAGTAGGGCGGTCTCTGTGTGTGGTTGCTTCGGAATGCAAGGCTTCGTAAAAGTTGCGAAGCTGGGCAGGGGTCGCTCCGGCTCCCGGAAAGGGAGGGAAGGCAGGAGCTGACCCAACAGGCTCGGCGGGTGGAGCCGGATGACTACCTTCCGCTTCCCGTGTCGGCCGACGGACGGGGAGAACGCGGAGAGTGATGATGCTTCTTCGCCTTCTTCTTGTGCTTCGACTTACCCGAAGACTTTGATGACGAGAGGTGGTGGTGGCTCCGCGACCGGTCCCACGACCTCCCTCTGGACCGGGACCTTGAACGGCACGGAGCGGACTGCCGGGCCTCGAGAAGCTTTCGTGACCGCTCCCGCAAAGACTTCGGGTTCATGGCCTGGCAGTCGGAGCACGACTTCGGGTCGTGGTCGCGCTCCAAGCACCAAAGGCACATGAGGTGCAGATCCGTGACTGACATCAATTTGCGACAGGAGTCGCAAGCCTTGAAGCTGGTCCGACGTGACATCCCTCCGTGCACCAGGAGTCGAACGACTCAAAAAAGATGTCGACAAAAGTCGCAAAAACGGAGTCCAAAAGTGACTCGAGGTACCGCTCTCTCCGGATCTGCGCTGGCTGGCGCCGAAAAAGAAAGAACTGACGTCAGCGCACGAGGGCAGCGTCTAAGTAGATACAGCGACGTCATTTCGCCGACCACGACGCCAATGACGAACGCGGAGTCGCCCGACGCCACCTATCGACACGCAGAGGTACTGCTGAGGAAAAAATTCTCCAGATCAAGTCTGACGCCTGGGGGTAATTCTAAGGTGAGGAATCCATAACTAATTGTCCCTTTCAGAAACATTATTTACACTGGCAGTTCTGCTCAGCCGGCCATAGGAAGTAAACAGCAATACAGCGCCGCTTGTGCGATTGTAAAAGGTCGTATGCAGGAAGGCAAGTTCCATCCCAGCGATACGAAGACACAGACTCTAGGAGACTGCACCGCTCAGCTGGCAGAACTAAAAGCACTATTACTTGCACTGATAAATACGGATCGAGAATTCCCCACACTGATTGTGTGCGATTCTTTTTATTGTGTCCAGTCATACAACGCATATCTACACTACTGGGGTCAGAATGGGTTTAAGGACTCAAAAGGTGGCACAATTAAGCATAAAATGCTATGGGAACAGGTAGCTGCGTTGAGGAACAAACTACCAAGAGCTCACATGATACACACGCTGAGTCATCAACATGATGGTGTTCAAGTTGAAGGGAATTCATTGGCTGATGAAGCCGCAAAGGGGGCAGTACGTACTGCTGCTGTAGCTGCAATCACTCCTTCAAAAATGAGAATAGATGGACAGATAATGGTAGCTGTTATTGCTTCATGCAAAAACAGCCCAGCCTTACCGAAAGGTTTTCCACTCAAGTACTCCTACAAGTTAGATGCAAACAACATTCCGTATGCTCAGATTCCAGGAGTGGGGGATAGAGTAATACCAAACATGGATCGCAGATTAGGCATAATACTAGCGGCACACGAGGGTCTAGGTTCTGCACACACAGGGATTACCGCGACGGTTTCATTATTGAAAACACTATTGGTGGTCTGGTTTAACTAAACAGATGAAGAATTTTGTCTTAAATTGCAACATCTGCCAGCAGATGAAGGGTTCCACCGTGGCACGTCCAGCACAGACACCACTACTAATATCAGACAGACCACTTGTGTGTGTCTATTTGGACCACTGTGGCCCCCTACAATCAGATGGGGCTTATATCATGGTGGCAGTGGATTCATGCTCCAGGTTCCTGTGGGTATGGCCTCAGCGCTCGGCTGACGCTCGACCGGTTATAAAAGATTTGAGAGGCTTTATAGGGACCTATGCAGTTGGCACATTACATTCTGACCGTGGCCCCGCGTTTAGCTCTAGGGCTTACTTTTTTTTTTTTTTTTTTTTAATTCTTTTTATTTATTTTAAAAAATAACAAAAAAATCAGCACAAAAGCATAAGCAGAGTAAACAATGAGGCATAAACCAATATCACGACAATCTGTCAAAAAATTATAATAAATACAAAAAGAAACAAGAAACAGATCCAAATCGGTCCACAGCACATCAAATCATATTAAAATATCATCGCCAATTAAAAGCAAAACAAAACAACAACAAAAAAAAAAACAATATATTTCACCAGATAAATCATTTTATCATAAATCTAATTAGGATTCCTTCAACCGTACCAGGGGTGACCATATGCTAAGCCCCAACCCTCTAGCCCTTTTCCCCTTTCTCTCGTAGATAGCTCTTTCAATGATAAATAATGAGAGTAACCGTGATAACCATTGTTGAAATGTGGGGGTTGAGTATCAAGCCATGCCGAGGCAATACTTAACCGCAAAACCGCCATTGCCACAAAAAGGAATTGATATGCCGGGTTTTGCTGCTCACCACAGCTAACTCCCAATAAGATCAAAGCGGGGGTAAGCTTAACTTTCAGCCCTAATGATAAATCTAAAAATTTCATAATGGACTCTAACAGGTTTTCCAGACGTGGACAGGCCGCGAACATATGTACCAGGTCAGCTGCTAATAAGCCACACTGTGAACATGTAATACCAACTGATCCACCCCATTGTGAAATCCTTGCTGGGGTATAATACAGAGCAAAAATAGTCTTGTAGTGTTGCGTTTGTAACCCAGCAGAGCAAAAGGATACCTGACCTAGTTCCAGAGATTCAAAGAACCGCTCTGATTCTACCCCCACCCGTACCTGCCATTTTCCCGCATGCTTACCCAAATCATCCAATTTTGTTATGATTAATTCAGTATACAGGACTCCAATAAATCCCTTCGGTTTGCTCCTTATGGTATCTATAACTTTGTTCCTAGAGAAACCCTTGAGCCCCCCTTTTTTATAGAAAAAACTACGTAGCTGCAAAAATTTAAAAAAATTATTGCTATCCAGTCCGAACTCCAGCTGTAAATCCGTAAATTGGCGGAAGCCATCGTTCTGAATTAGATCCCCAGCCATCCGGATCCCTTTCTCTGACCATTCTGCCATTGTCGGATCTGAGAAGACTTCTGGAAACATAGGGTTTTTATATAACTGGGTATAATAATTAAGCCTACCTAAACCAAACTTTTTTTTCAAGGCTACCCAGATTTTAAAAGCAGCCATCAGCGTCTTAAATTTTGTCTTTTTGTAATAACTGGGCTCGCTAAATTTCATAAAACAATTCTCGGCATGATCCCCTAACAATAACTTATATACATCGGGGAGTCCTATTTCATCAGGATCCCCCGGAGATGTACCAAACAATATACTCATGTATTGAAGGGCAGCCGACCAATAATAAAGCCTAAAGACCTTTCTGCCTGTAAGGGGTGTAAGGGGGGGGCGGGGGGGTCGCTTGTGGGTTTGGGGGGGCACGGTTTCAGCACAAAGCAGGTATATATATTTTTTGAGGCATGTTGAGGTTGGTACGTGGAGTCATAAAATATCTAACAAAAGGTTAGTAAGATCTATATGTAGTTTGGAGATACTAAGAAGTGGTAGGGCTGGGGTTTTAGGTAGGAAGCTTGGAAACACAATAATATGAGTTTACGAATAGGTACAATTAATATCAGTGGATTAAATGACCCAAATAAGAGGCAGCGGGCAGCAATTTTGTTTAAATCCTTGAGTATTGATATTCTTTGTCTCCAAGAGACTCATATTGAAGGTAATAGAAGCCGTATTATGGAGCAGTTAGGATATAATCTTATGGTTAATACGTCTCAGGGCACTCGAACAAGAGGGGTTGCTATTATGACTCGCAGAAATGATATAAAGGTTATTAAAAAAGCTGCAGATCAATGGGGACGATGGGCGATTGTTGAGTGCTCAGTTGCTGAGGAAAATATGACTATATGCTCTGTTTATGGATCAACGGGGACGACCCCGAAGTCTTTGACTTTTTGGACACTGATCTTGCAACATGGTCAACTCCTATAATTATATGCGGGATTTTAATATTAATGGGTTGGGGGTACACTGGGGGCTCTTAGGAAGTAGATATGTTGGTAGGAAAAAAAGGGTCGGATTGGCCTTGACTAACCTGATTATAAATAATGGCCTTTTGGATGTCTGGTCTTATCTGAAACCTAATGATTTGGGCAGCACCTACTTTTCAGCACCACATAAGGTCATTTCTCGACTTGATTATTTTTTAGTATCACATCAGGGTATAGTGAATTCCAGGATTGAGAAGTTACCCAGGATACTTTCGGATCATAACCCCCTAGTTCTAACAGTTCGCTTTATAGGGGGGGCCAGGCAAACCCGTGTATGGACTTTCGAACGGAGGCTCTTATATGATCCAGAATATGTTTCTCATATGAAGGGTTGGATTCGGGAATTTTGGGATTTTAATCGAGGGAGCACAAGTTTAGGGTTTGTTTGGGATGCTTTTAAAGCCGGGGTTAGAGGGGAAACAGCTAGTTATAGTACGTTTCGGCAAAAGAAGGAGGTTCAACAAGAAGAGGTGGTAAGAGATAGCCTACTCAAACTAGAAGAGGCACTTGCTATGGCTGTTAATACAGGTAGTTCTACAGAAGAAATTATATTCCAGCTGGCCATAAAAAAGGCTGAAGCAGGGGAGCGTATTGCTGTGAAGGCAGCGGAAACTTATATGGCAAAAAAACAGCACTGTCATGAGTTTAGTGAACGGGTGGGGCGTACTCTAGCCGTTAGGTTAAGACAAAAGACCTCTTTAGGAGAGATTTCAGAAATATATGATGCCGATCGGAGATTAATCACCGATGGTTCTGGGATACGGGAGTCGTTCCATCAATTCTATCAACAGCTTTATAGTAAAGAATTATCAGAGACACCGATGATAATGCGAGAATATTTAGAGAAGATACCTAATCAGCGGGTTGAGTCTTTAGACATGGAGGCCCTTGAGGAAATTCTAACACAAGAGGAAATATTGACCTCTTTGCAAAATTTGCCATCTAATAAGGCTGCAGGCCCCGACCAGATCCCTCTTGAGTTTTATAAAACTTTTATTGATATAATTATATTGGATCTGGTCGAGATTATAAGGTTAGCCCAACGGGGAGGATCAACACCAGAGTCATGGGCGGGTGCAGATATTATAATATTTCTGAAAAAGGGTAAACCACCGAGAGAGCCAGGTTCTTATCGGCCTATCACGCTTATTAATAGTGATGTTAAGATCTTTTCTAAGGCAATGGCCACAAGGTTAAATAATATTCTCTATAAAACTATACATCCCGGCCAACATGGGTTTATAGTAGGTCACGGAACGACGCAGCATGTGCGTCGAGTAATTACACTTTTTGATGCCACAGAGGTTTCAGGGGACCCTATGGCTGCTCTGCTGCTTGATGCAGAAAAAGCCTTTGATAGGGTCTCCTGGGATTTCTTATGGGAGACGCTGAAATGGTTTGGCCTGGGGTGTGGTTTTGTTAAAGCCATACAGACATTATACACGGCACCTACAGCCCGAATAAGGGTGAATGGCGGATATACGTCCTTTTTGTCTATTGAGAGAGGGACCCGACAGGGGTGTCCATGTTCACCTCTGCTTTTTGCCATATATATTGACCCATTAATACGTTTATTTGAGGCTAATAATGAAATTCTCCCCATTGTTTGTCATGGCCTGGAAACTAAAGTTTTTGCTTATGCGGATGACGTGGCTATCATTGCGGCAAATCCCTTATTGCACTAAGGGCTGTAGAGCAAGTTTCACAAGAATTCGGCAAACTCTCTGGGTATGCATTGAATAGATCTAAAACCCAAATTCTTAAAAATAGGCATGTTAATATAGATGACCCTCGAGTTGCAGAATCTGCAGTTTATTTGGGAATTACGATAATGGCAGATCTGGGGAAAATTGTAGGGAGAAATATTCATCCAATTATAAACAAAGCTAGATCTGACTTTGATAGAATTAACAATCTGCATTTATCGTTAGTTGGTCGTTGTAATGTGGTGAAGATGATGTTTTTACCGAAAATCCTTTATCTGTTCCGGGCAATACCTTTGGAGTTTGATAGACATTGGTTTATAACCTTGGAAAATATTGTTAATCGTTTTATATGGGCACAGGGGAAAACAAGGAGGGCTCTTAGATTTATGTCATTACCTCGGGAGCGAGGGGGGTTTGCTGTTCCGGATTTTAGGCTTTATTATTGGTCGGCTGCCCTTCAATACATGAGTAGCTCTAGGGCTTACAAGGAAGCCATAGAAGGTTTGGTGTAGCATTGCGGTACTCCTCTCCGTACCATCCAGAGGGAAATTCGGTCGTGGAGAGGAAAAACCGGGACTTAAAGCAATCTTTAACAGCAAGAGTATTAGGTTCGGGTGGTAGTTGGGTCAATCCCATAATAATTTGCCAAGAAGTCCTCTAGGGGGTGTCACTCCTTACGAGGTCCTATTTGGGGCGAGAATGTGGGTACCTGATCTCGATTATGAAAGCACAGTGGCGGATGAAAAACCATTTGACATCAATAAATGTTTGGCTGTTTTACAGGATCTGAACGAATCCAGAGCTCTACTAAGCAACGTGCAAGTAAAACGAACCGCCACTGGGGAAGTCAAATCAGTCACGGCAAGACCTGTCTGGATCCCAAAATTCGGGGATCTGGACAGAGAAAAGATGGAGGACAAAAAAGAATTTGAGCCATCATACAGAAAGCCTGTACCTGTCCTGGCTGTCGAAGGAACAAGAACAGTACTTCTTCCGCCTCTCGCCAGAAAAAAAGGAAAGAGATTCACCTCCACTGAACTGATCAAACCACACTATGCGGCCGATACTGAATAGTAGGCCTTGTGGGCTCCTGGGTGGCCGACGCTCTCCTCTCGCTACCATACAGGACGTTCAGACAGAAAGACTCATAACATTTGAAGAGTCACCAATACGAAATGATGGAATTTCCAACAATGAAATGGAACTCGTTTTTCTGGAATTAGAACTTCAAACAACAAATGAAAGACAAATTTCAATTCGGCCAAACACCGATGTCTACATCAATATGCCTCAATAAGAGACACCTGCCGGTTCTACACAACCTGCTGAGCTACTAAAGATTGATCAGACTGCATCTGGCTACTTCATCAATTTTGATACCTTCTCTCTGGTTCCCAGTGAACCCAAGACTACGCCAGCTCCAGTTTCCCGTAAGCAACAAATTAGTGAATTCTCCAATTTTCTGAAAAAGACTTACTTAGTCTCACCTTTGCTCCAGCTCTGGATAATATCGGCAATATTGTTTTTTCTGTTCTGGATTGGCCTAGTGACTGTCTTTTGCTTACTAATAAATGGAAAATATCTCCCAGAATGCTCTGCAGTATCAAATGTGAACTTGGTCCTGAAACCTCATACATCATCTCACCGTGAACAAAGACTTGTTTTTCGTGAACATTACAGCTGTTCCAATTCCTGATGGTATAATTTGGGACAAAGTTGATTATGATGTATTTGGCCCCACTGAACTTTTGAAGATTCCACATTTATTTAAAATTTCTCTTAATGATATCATTACCTCCAGTAAATTTTCTGATGATTGGGGTTTTGAAACTGTAAATATGTTGTCTGATTTGGAAAAATCTGCTACATTTTCAAACAAAGGAATGTTAGAGGACACATCTGACTTTGATAGCTTGTACTGTTACCATCATTATGGTCATCACTTTTTACACAAATCCAGTATCCCACGTAGTGTTTTCACATACCACCAATGGGAACATTGCCCGACACCACCAAAAGGTAGTTCGAAAACGTTTGCACAGAAATTCTCATATTTTTCAGGGTTTAACTCTTCTGACCAGACCTCATATTACTATAAGGTTGCACCTACACCTGCACAGAAAAATATGCTGACTAACACCAAACAGATTTATTCTGCATCCTTTATTTCCCAACTGTCTGAATAGCGTTTCGACTTATGGAAGGACACTATAGACATAAAATCAGTCTGGGGTTCTAAAGAATGGCAAGTTCAGGGAACAGAAGCACTATTTAGAGCGTGCCTCATTAAGCAACAGATAATATTTCTGAATAAAACTGTTTAACAGACTTCCTGTCTTGGACTAGCCAAGAACAAGGATTTGAACACACCTCGTGTTCCTACAGCTTCACACAACAATTTTACATCACGTGGAGGGGATACAATAGATGACATCATGCGGTACAATACTTCAGACCCAAATTGGAAGGGATGGTTAGTTTGGCCCACAGACACCAACAGATGTCAATCAAGATTCAGGGGTACAACCGAAGGGTTTAGTATCCATAGGCCAGACCCACGATATGTACAAAGAGAACATCCAGGTGTAGAGACATCATACAGTGTTAGGAAGTTGTGCCTCGATTGGCTTAAAACCTCGACACTGTCCCACGTGAAACAGCACTTATCCTTACTCTCAGATGAGGCGGATCTAAGGGATTTTTTGTTAGGTTCCCGAAAGTCACGTCAGAAACGTTTCTATTACGCTCTTTATAATGAAATCTGGAAAATCTCTCAACAAGAAGCTGCAGAGAGACTTTGTGAAATAGATGAGATTAACCTAGATAAGGCGTTAGCAGTAGTTGACAACGGTCTGATTACATTAACATTTAGGATTTATTCACTGGGCAACATTGTATCTTCTGCTATAGATATACTAGAACAAGACTTGTCCATACTACAGCACGGACAATCGCAACTACGTTCTATTATATTATTAAGCAGGACGCTGCAATCATTGTACGCTGGTTATGTGCCTTGGCGGTTTATCAACAGTACGTCACTCTTTTCTGCATATAATCGAACAGAAAAACAAATAACAATGGCACAAAGGGGAGCAAAATATACAATGCTGCGTATTGAAAAACTGGACAAATTACCTTTTACTGTGGCAGAGTCACCATCCACAGAATGGTTAATCCATGGCCATATAACACTACCCGTCACAACTTTACAGTTTCAGTATTGCCTAGAACAACAACAGGCAGGCAGATATGAAGCGATGGGTAGGGAATTCATCAAGGAATTTTGGGAATACAGATTTCGATGTAGGAATGGGGACATGGAAGTGTTCCTTAGCGGTACCAACTGCGAGAATTCCTTAGGTGGATCTCTCATATGCCAGCATATAATGCTTCACGGGGCCTGTAATGGTTCGGTTGCTAACTTATCCTATCACTTGAAAGGTGATTAATCCGGTGTTCAAGTTGCTTTCGAATGGGAGTTACTTGATGCTGAATGATCAAAGTTGTTGTGGGATGCTCCCGGGCATCGCATATCTTGTCACTGTAAGCTCCAGGGTTACTTGCTGTATGCAAGTATTGATTCCACGGACCCATACAGTCAGGGAGGCGCCATTATGGCCTTCGTTGAATGTTTCCTTTATATGGTTTGATGCTCTGAGCGGAATGAAAGCCATGCTTTTACAGCAAACCGTGCCCTTAACCTCTGCCCGAGAAACTTATGATCGCCAAGTTGCAAGGTCCTCGGCTGAGATACAGGCACTAGTACGAACAAACTGCCCTTTCAATTTCACAGAAATGGTACAACGTATCTTTAACATGTCTGATACGACGGGTATTGTCTACCTATTTAGGACCATAGGTTCTGGACTGTTAAGCACCTTTCAGACAATCCTTGGAGTTGTTCCCAACTTCATACACTCCGTATTCGGAAGCATTTTTGGAGGGTTTCCGCTGACTCACAAGTTACTAACTTGTGGAACAATATATCTGTAAGAGACAGTAATTAGTGACAGATTCCTTACCTTAGAATATCCCCAGGCGTCAGGCTGGATCCGGAAAGTTTTGCGTAGCAGTACCCTTGCGCGTCGGTAGGCGGTGTCGTGCGACTCCGCGTCCGTCGTCGAGATCGCCGGGATGACGTCGCGGCCAGTACTTAGACGCCGCCCATTTATTTATTTAAGGAGTTTTATATAGCGCTAGCTGGACCCGAGGGTATCAGAGCGCTTCACAGCAAGTAGCTTATGTGCAAATAGGCAATACAGAGAATATAGAAGAACATAGGGGTTCGTGCCGGATAAGGATCAAACAAGGGAGTGATCGAACAGAAGGAGCATGGAGGGTGCAGGTCAAGCTAGCATTGCATGCACATATAAACCACAAATGTTACATGACTATATAAGCAACATATACAATAGATATATCAGTAAAAAAGCTTCTATAACGTCAGAGCATATTACAGTTCTGTCACATTACACAGGAAAATATAACAGCCCATGCGCGCTGACGTCAGTTCTGTACACGACTTTCCGCGCCAGGAACGCAGAGCCATGCAAGAAGCTGACATTGGTGTCTGAAAAAATACTAGGGCCCTGAAAGGGATGTCCTTAACCCTAGAATCAGTTTGCAGAATGGGGAGGATGGGTGGGGCGGTAAGGAATCTGTCACTAACTACTGTCTCTTACAGATATATCGTTACACAAGTTAGTAACTTGTGCATCTGAAAAAGACAAGTTAGTGACAGATTCCTTACCTTAGAATAGATACCCCAGCAATACCAACCCCGGTGGTGGGTCTGCGAACAGATTCAGACAAGGAAGTCCCGGAGGACAGAGCGGCCAAAGAAGCCGTCCCTCCGGACCTGGCTGTCAAGGCAGTAATGCTTGGTAAACGTGTGCAGCGAGGCCCACGTAGCTGCCTGACATATATCCTGTAGCGGAACACCGCGACCTAAAGCCGTGGTAGCAGCTGTTGCCCTGGTAGAATGGGCACGCAGCCCAACAGGGGGCTCCTTCTTAGCCAAAGAATAGCAGGCTTTGATACACAAGATTACCCAGCGGGAGATGGTCCTCTTGTGTACCGCCCGACCTTTTTTGGTGCCCACGTAGCCAACAAAGAGCTGGTCATCCACCCGGAACTGTTGTGTGCGGTTGAGGTAAAAGGAAAGCACACGTTTTGGGTCCAGACGGTGGAGCCTCTCTTCCTCTCTGGAAGGATGCGGAGGCGGAAAGAAGGTGGGCAAAGTGATGGTCTGCCCAATGTGGAAGGCAGTAACCACCTTTGGCAAGAAGGACTGACGCGTCCTAAGAACAACCTTGTCTGGATGGACAGGCAGAAAGGGGGGTTTGCACGAAAGAGCCTGGAGCTCACTCACCCGCCGATCGGAGGTGATGGCCACCAGAAAGGCTGTCTTCAGAGTGAGAAGATGAAGAGGACAGTTATGTAGAGGCTCAAAGGGAGCGCACATTAAAAAGGTAAGAACCAAGTTCAAGTCCCACTGAGGCATTACAAACGGAACAGGGGGGAAGAGGTGTGTAATGCCTTTAAGAAACCTGTTAACAGGGGACTTGAAAAGGGAGGGCTGATCAGGAAGCCTGAGGAAGGCCGAGATTGCACAAAGATAGCCCTTGATGGTACCCAGGGCAGAACCCTGTTGGGCCAGAGAAAGAAGGAACAGAAGAACCTCAGAAAGAGGGGCAGAAAGGGGATTTACAGCCTTTGCTGTGCACCATGCCACAAACTTGTTCCACCTGCAGGCGTATACCACCTTAGTGGAGGGACGCCTGGCTGCCAGAATCACATCACAAACTTCGGGAGGCAAGTCGAAAGGAATCAACTGCCGCCGCTCAATCTCCACGCAAGGAGGTGGAGACTGGACAGGTTCGGGTGTAGGACCGTCCCCTGCGACAGAAGATCCTTCCGAAGAGGCAGACGGATCGGGGGATCAACGCTCATACTGAGTAGCTCGGGATACCAAACTCTTCGAGCCCAGTCCGGAGCCACAAGAACGACTTGGGCCCGGTCGCTCCGAATCCTCTTCAACACTCTGGGTAGAAGTGGTATAGGCGGAAAGGCATACAACAGACCGCAACTCCACTCGCGACAAAAAGCGTTGCCGAGCGAGTGCCGCCTTGGAAATTCCAACACGCAGAACTGATGACATTGCGCGTTCTCTTCGGTGGCGAATAGATCTAACCAAGGCTCTCCCCACTGTAGAAAGAGTCCTTGCACGACCTCCGAGTGAAGACACCATTCGTGATCCATGATGCACCTGCGGCTGAGTTAGTCCGCCCTGGCGTTCAGGGAACCTGCCAGGTGTTGAACCATCAGGAATATGCCCTGATGTTCCAGCCATGTCAAGAGACGCAGAGCATCCTGACATAGGGTCCACGACCCCACCCCGCCTTGTTTGTTGCAGTAAAACATGGCGGTGGTGTTGTCTGTGAACACCTGCACTACCTTCCCTTTGACAGAGGGAAGGAATGCCTTGAGTGCAAGTCGGATCGCCCGGAGCTCCAGAAGGTTGATATGGAGCCGGGACTCCGCCGGAGACCAGAGGCCTCTGATCTCCGCCTCTCCCATGTGACCGCCCCATCCCAGGAGTGACGCGTCCGTCACAACTGTGTGCTCTGGCTGGGGAAGGGTGAGGGATCTGCCCATGACCCATTGCCGGTTCGAGAGCCACCACTGCAACTGTCTTGCAGTCCCCTCCGAGATCTGGATGTGATCGGACAGGTTCCCCTGATGCTGCGCCCACTGGAACTTCAGGTCCCACTGCAGAGCCCGCATATGCCATCTGGCATGATCGACGAGCAGGATGCAGGAGGCCATGAGGCCCAGCAGCCTCAGGGTCATCCGTACCGAAACCCAGGATAGAGGCCGAAAGATCGGAATCATAGCCTGAATATCCTGGACTCGCCGTTCGGGAGGATAGGCCCGAAACTGCGTCGTGTCCAGAACTGCTCCGATGAAAAGGAGCTGTGGAGAAGGAATCAGGTGCGACTTCGGCACGTTGATGGAGAACCCCAGCGAGTGCAGGAGTTCGGCCGTAGTCTGGAGGTGGGAGACGACTGCCTGGGACGAGCTCGCCTTCAGCAGCCAGTCGTCGAGGTAGGGGAAGACTGGAACCCCTGCCCGGCCACCGCCATCACTTTCGTGAACACCCGAGGGGCGCTGGTAAGGCCAAAGGGAAGCAAGGTGAACTGAAAATGCTCGAGGCCTACCGTGAACCGCAGGTAACGCCGGTGGGCCAGCAGGACGGGGATGTGAAAATATGCGTCCTGCAAGTCCAACACTACCATCCAGTCTCCAGGGTTGAGGGCAGTCAAGACCTGAGCTAGGGTGAGCATCTTGAACTTCTCCTTCCGGAGGAAGCGATTGACGTTCTGGAGGTCCAAGATAGGACGCATGTCCTCCTTGTCCTTTTTGGGCAACAGAAAGTAGTGGGAGTAACAACCACGCCCTACTTCTGGGGTCGAAACGCGCTCGATGGCCCCCTTGGCCAAGAGGGCCGCAACTTCCTTTTGAAGAAGCACCAAATGATCCCCCGACATGCGGTGGCATTGAGGTGGCATGGCTGGGGGGGGTAGTCTCGAAGGGGAGGGAGTAGCCCCTTCGGACAATGTCCAAGACCCACTTGTCCGAGGTGATGGCACACCAGTAGTGAAGGTGATGGCGGACCCTGCCCCCCACTGGCGTGCTGTGGACCTGAAAGGATGGACTAGGAGGGCTTGGAGGCCGCGGACGGGGCGGAGGTGGTGGCCTGACCCGCACGCTGGTTACCCGAACCGCCTCGGCGGGAGCCACGTCCTCGGCCACGCGAAGACGCTTGCTGCGCGGGCCGGTGGCTGGGCAGCGGACGTGACTGGGCGCCCCTTCCGTGGCCACGAAAGGGGCGAAAAGCAGACTGTTGCGGAGGGCGCACAGCAGAAAGGCCCAGGGACTTGGCTGTAGCCCGCGAGTCCTTAAAGCGCTCCAGCGCGTGGTCTGCTTTGTTGCCGAAAAGGCCGACAGCATCAAAGGGCATGTCCATAAGTGTGTTTTGGACATCGCCCGAGAAACCAGTGGTCCTCAGCCAGGCGTGACGGCGCAGCGCCACTGTCGTCGCAAGCGATCTGCCTAGCGAGTCGGCGGTATCTAGGCCACATCGGATGGTATATTTTGCCGCATCTCTTCCTTCCGCAATGGCGCGGGAAAGCAGTGCCTGGGCCTCCTCAGGACACTGGGGCAGGATCTGCGCCACCGAATCCCACAAGGAGTGGGTATATCGGCCCAAGAGGCAAGTGGTGTTGACAGACCTCAAGCCAGCACTGGTGGAAGAAAAAAACCTTCTGCCCAAATTGGTCCAGTTTTTTGGATTCCCTATCCGGGGGAGCGGTAGGGAAGGCGCTTTGAGAGGCAGAGGCTTGGACAACCAAACTCTCAGGGGTGGGGTGTTGGGAAACGAACAGGGGGTCGCCCGGAGCAGGGCGATGGCGTCGGGCTACGTTCCTATCCACAGGAGCCCCTGTGGTGGGCTTGGACCAGGTGCCCAAAAGAATGTCCGAAAGTGCCTCGTTGAACGGCAGCAGTGGCTCCGAGGAGGTAGCCGCCGGCTGAAGCACTTCCGTCAGGATGTTAGTCCTGACAGCCACTGTAGGTAACTGGAGGTGTAAGGCCTCAGCTGCCCTACGCAACACCGTAGCAAAGTTTGCTCCCTCCTCCGTTGCCACGGAAGGAGGAGACAGCATGCCAATGTCAGGAGAGGTGTCCAGACCACTGGCATCCCCAAGTTCCTCAGCCCAGTCCTGATCATACTCACATTGGGCAGTGAGAGGGTCCTCAGACCCCTCCCAGTTCTCTTCGTCCTCCAAATCAGGGTCAATGTAAGGAGGAGGGACATGTGGGACCCAAGGTCTCATCGGCGCCGGATCCGGAGAGAACCTGGGGCTCTGGGCGGCGTCGCTAACGGTGGAGGTGACGTTAGGTCAACGGGCGTCGACAGGGGTTGTGGCAGCACCGGAGCCGGGGCCGAGGCTGGTGTCGCCGGGACCGGAGTCGCCGGCGGCGCCGTAGGAACCCCATCCGAAGGCGCACCGGGGGGGACCTTGAGGCCCGAAGAGGCGGGCCATGGCCGACAGGAACTCCTGTATTTCGGCTGGAGTCGCCGCCGAACCCGGATAGGGTGGGTAATGCGGCGGCGGCTCCACAGGCACTCCCGGAGCCGCGGGGACGGTGCCGACGGGACCCTCAGCTGAGTTGCGCGACCGGCGAGGGGAAGTCGTCGAGCGATGACGCTTCTTCGACTTCTTGTGCTTCGACTTACCGGAGGAGTGCGAAGACTTTGACCCCGAAGAACGATGAGGACTCCGCGACCGGCCCCTCGACCTCTCTCGTGACCGGGGCTTGGATTGGCGCGGAGCCGACTGCCGGACCTCGAGGAGCTTTCGAGACCGCTCTCGGAAAGCCTTCGGATGCAAGGCCCGACAGTCAGGGCACGACTTGGAGTCGTGGTCGCGCCCGAGGCAGTGTAGAGAGTCTCGATGCGGGTCCGTGATCGACATCATCCGACAACAGGCGTCGCATGGCTTGAAGCCGGGCATCCCTACTGACACCGTTGGAGTCGAACGACTCGAGAAAAACAGTGACAAAAAAAATCACAAAAAGTTCAGTCAAAAAATGACTGGGGCACTGCTCTCTCCGGATCTGCGCTTACTGGTGCGGAAAAAGAAAGAACTGACGTCAGCGCGCATGGGCGGCGTCTAAGTACTGGCCGCGACATCATCCCGGCGAGCTCGACGCCGAACGCGGAGCCGCACGACGCCGCCTACCGACGCGCAAGGGTACTGCTACGCAAAACTTTCCGGATCCAGCCTGATGCCTGGGGATATTCTAAGGTAAGGTATCTGTCACTAACGTGTCTCTTTCAGATCCTGTTTTTAATAGCAGGTATCCCGATTGTCATTTTTCTGCTACGCAATGGACGTCCCAGTCACCAAGGAGATGGAAAAAACGCTCTTGGAACGCCGATACCGTGATCGCATGGTAATCCATCTGGGAACACCTCGTCTTCAAGAACTAAGCGAGTCTTGGTTCTTGTCATTTAGACCAGTCTGGATCGACTGTATTCTGCCTGTCCTCCGATGCCTGTTCTGCAGACAAGAATGCGTGTCGGATCTCTGTCTAACACTTCCAACAATTGCACCACCGGACATTGATGCTTAATTGGACCCGATAACGGCCCATGTTCTGCAGTGTCCTCAGCGTATTACAATGTCGATGTCTGCATTTTTAGAGCCACCACAGGATGCTTCAGCTCCTGTCGGAATGGCTCCTCAACAAAAACTCACGCCTTGGATGACACTCATACATCCCCAGCATCGGCTGTGGCGAATACGGAGGAACATCTGTGCTCGATTGACCTGATCTGCGAGATGTTGCAGAGACCGTCGTGTGCGATTGCAGGCAACAGTAATGTTGCGTCTCCCAGCCAGGACACAAACATTTGGCTCATCGTGTGCTGGGAAAATTTGGCCTTTTCAAAACAACCAAATTTGGAATTTTAAACAAAGAACCTCTTTGCTAAACTGCATGGCTTTCAGTCTCTCATTGTTCGGACTATATATACAAACTTATTTAGTACAGACTATCGCAAGCACTATTTTTCCTTTTTAGATTTTTTTTAGTAAAGTTAAATTTTTTAAGTACTATTGTTAATGGAATTTTTAGTATGTCGTCCAGTCGGATGAGGAGTGGGTGTTATGTTTCATATAGGTACCCCAATATAGGCTCAGGAAGTCACCTAACCTTTCATCTATATTCTCCCCTACCATTACACTACATAACGGTTCTTAGTACTGACCTTTTACCTAGTTACGGTATTGTCCAAAGATGACATAGGGTTTTCTCCGAAAAGCTTAAGCCTCATTCATTATGCATGAGGATTCTTGGTATCACAGCAGGCCTACCATCTCCTGCATAATAACTGTATAAGGGTCATTCCTTCCGTCATCCTAGTCAGACATGACACAGCAAGGTATATCCCCAGGGGGTACCACTTTGGGTATATATACACCATATATTGCTGAGGTAGTCCGAGGAGAAAAGGACTTCCATGCTGACACACTGACGCAAGACACTGAGGCTCCTGCACGCAGACACTCCAGCTCGCAGTGGTCTGACATCCCTTGCGGTGTGTCCATCTCGAGACCAAGACGGGGTCCCACAGCCTCTCACTTCAGGTAATGGGGTAGACTTTATCCTAGAGGGATTCTTGGCTTTACATCCACATACATGCTAGGTACACTTAGGTACATCTAGTTAGGGTCGCATCGTAGGAGTACACATTTTACTGTCATGTATTTTATATACTTGCCTGTATTTATTGTTTTAACATGATGGTAGAAATATACCATCCTTTTACTCTGTTAGTGCTTATAATCATTTATATCTGTTACTGTCTAGTAGTTGTTTCAGCACACCTATTTTACACAAGAATGACGCTGGCTCAATAAATACTTACTGAAAAACGTCCCCATCGTTTATTCTGTGTATCTCTCTGAGACGAAGTGAGCACGAGTGACTGAGCAAAAAGTAGTACACTGTTTCCATGATCCTGAGGGATCAGGGTTGTCATGTTCGATAGTTGCCAAGAACTATTTTCTCCTTAGTAAGAGGGGTTTCTAGTGGCACTGTGAGCTAGCTGGTATACAGGCTAACATACCTGGTAGGGGTGTCTAGAATCAGTCTCACACCAATCCTATAGTGTATGTTGTCTAAACGCGCAGATCTTATATATTTTTGTAGGAACTACACAACACTTCCATAGGATTGCATTGGACTCCCGACCCCGCCTAAGCACCATGCACCCGGCCGCCCTAGTGCCGCTGGTTGTGTGGACTTGGGACCACCTTTGCCCTGACCCTAACCCTAGGAGCTTGACTCCTGAGACCAAGTGGCCTGCCAGTGAGCAGCCCCCAACCGAGGTGCCCCATTGGCTAACATTGGCATCCTGCACTCTGCACCCGGCCGCCCTAGTGCCGCTGGTGGTGCAATTTGAGTGCCTACCTGGACCTTGTGGAACCTTAGTCCTAACCCCCAAAACTCCCACTTGTAAGACGTTTACTTACTTGTGAAACCGATAACCCTTTTTCTCCCATAGGAACCCATGTTATAAGATTTTGACCTAAAAATGTTGTGTTGAACTGATGTTTCTATGGAGAAAAGAGAAATAAAATGCAAATGTATAAAAGCCTTCCTTACCTTGTATTGTTTGATCCTAAGGTGTGGTATCTAGTAATACCACCCCCAGTACTCAAAGTAATCCAAAAGTAACTGAAAAGTAATCTAAAAGTAATTACTGTGTACTTTAAACTGTTTACAAAGCATATACAAACCTGTAACATTTTTAATTTCAATCACAACTGCATTTCTTTGAACATTTTTGCATTTGAAAGTATACCTTATTTACCTGTGCCAAGCCCTGCTTGGTTCTAAAATAAAATATAAGTATACCTTTTTTATACTTACCTAATTGGTCTGGATTCTGTCTCTGAGTGTGTGTAATCAGTCCTTGATTGAGTGAATACAATAAATGCTTAACACACCCTCTGGATAAGCTTTAACTGCTTGCCCACACTACCACAAAGAGCTGTTAGTACTTACCTAATCTAGCCTCTGCTATACCTCTGGGGAGACCCTGGACTCTGTGCACACTATACCTTACTTTGGTATAGTATATACAGAGCCAGCTTCCTACACACCCCCTGCTGCTGCAACAGAATATCCTCCCAAAGGGGCAGTCTGATTGAAGGATCAATGGCCATGCTCAGAAGGCCGGGGTACCAGACTCTTTGCGCCCAGTCCGGAGATACAAGAATGACTTGAGCCCGGTTGCGCTTGATCTTCTTGAGCACTCTGGGCAGAAGTGGTAGAGGCAAAAAGGCGTACAGGAGGCCACTCGCAACGAAAAGCATCGCTGAGTGAGCACCACCTTGGAAACTCCAACGTGCAAAACTGCTGACATTGTGCGTTCTCTTTGGAGGCGAACAGATCTAACCAAGGATCTCCCTACCACTGAAAGAGACCTTGCGCCACCTCTGGATGGAGACGCCATTCGTGATCGACTAGGCACTGACAGCTGAGTTCGTCCAGCCTGGAGTGCAAGGAGCCCGCCAGGTGTTGAACCACCAGGGTCATGTCCTGATGTTCCAACCACTTCCAGAGGCAGAGAGCCTCTTGACAAAGGGTCCTGACCCTATCCCGCCCTGGTTGTTGCAGTTCCCATGGCAGTGGTGTTGTCGGTAAACACCTGCACCACTTTCCCCCAGAGAGAGGGAAGGAATGCTTTCAGTGGCAGTCGGTTTGTCCGGAGCCCTAAAAGGTTGATATGGTGGATGGACTCCCCGGTGGCCGCCCCATCCCAGAAGGGACGCATCCGTCACCACTGTTAGATCTGGTTGGGGAAGGGCGAGGGATCTGCCTCTGACCCAATCTTGGTTTGTTAGCCACCACTGCAGTTGGTGCGCAGTTCCCTCAGAGATCTGGACGTAGTCAGAAAGATTTCCCTGATGCTGCGCCCACTGGAACTTCAGGTCTCGCTGCAGAGCCTGCATACGCCATCTGGCATGATCCACCAGCAGGATGCAGGAGGCCATGAGGCCCAGCAGCCTCAGTCATTCTTACCGAAACCCGGGATAGAGGCTGAAACATCCTTATCATAGCCCGAATAGCCCAGACTCGCTGCTCAGGAGTATAGGCTCGAAACTGCAGTGTCTAGAACCGCCAGATGAAAGGGAGCGTTAGAGAGGGAGTAAGGGGATATGAAAGTAAGCGTCCTGCAAGTCCAACGCCACCAACCAGTCTCCTGGGTTGAGTTCAGACACGCCTGGAGCTAGGGTGAACATTTTGAACTCCTTCCGGAGGAAGAAGTTGAGGGCCTGGAGATCTAAGATAGGACGCAGGCCTTTGTCCTTTTTGGGTACCAGAAAGTAGCGAGAATAACAACCACGACCTACTTCTGGCACAGGGACCCTCTCTATAGCTCCTTGGCCAAGAGAGACGATACTTCCTGGCAGAGAAGTGCCAAATCATCCTCCATCATGTGATCGTAAGAAGGTGTCATGGAGGGAGGGGTAGTCTCGCAGGGAAGGGAGTAGAACCTTCGGACTATTTGCAGAACCCACCTGTCCGACATGATGGATTGCCAGTGGAGTGGGTGATGGCGGATCCTGCCTCCAACTGGCCGTTGATGGTCCTGAAATGTTGGACTAGGAAGGTTTGGAGGCTGCAGCAGGGGGTGGGGGGGGGAAGGGTGGACTGGCTCCCTGACCTGCGAGGACGCTGGACAGGGCCGGACTGGGAACCGAAACCGGCCATGGCAAATTGCTCGGCCGACCCCCCCTGGGGGAGAGGGGGGTGTGCGGCCGAACTGTTTGCTAAGGCCGGTTTCGACGATTTTGTTACAGGTGGCCGATATTGCCGGCCCCGGTAACAAAAATGGCCCCCCAGGGGCCCAAAATCGGCCCCCACCCTAGCGGCCCACTGGGGAAACGCCCGGTGCCCGCTACAGCCAGTCCGGCCCCTACGCTGGATCCCACGTCCACGCAGAGGCTGGACAGTTTGCATGAATCTGTGGCTGGACAGGACGGGGCTGGGCGCCCCTTCCGCAGCCACGAAAGAGACGAAAGAGACTGAGGTGGACGTGAGGTAGCCGCGAGGACCAAGGATCTGGCTGTAGCTCAATCGCGGAGTCTGCCTTATCACCAAAAAGGCGAGTGCCATCAAAGGGCATGTCCATCAAGGAACACTGGACATCTCCATAGAAGCGATAAGTCCTCAACCAGGCCTAGCGTCTAACAGCTACGTGGCAATCGTTCTGCCCACTGAGTGGGTGGTATCCAGTCCACATCTTATGGTGAATTTGGCTGCGTCTCTCCCCTCTTTAAATGCTGGAGAGAGAACGGACCGGGCCTCCTCCGGGCACTGAGGAAGCACCTGCACGACCGTATCTTAGATAGTATGGGAGAATCGGCCCAAGAGGCATGCAGTATTCACCGACCGAAATGCCAAGCTGGAGGAAGAGATCATCTTCCCAAGATGATCCAACTTCTTGGATTCCCTATCTAGGGGAGCAGAAGGGAATGGGCCTTTTGATGAGGCTTGGACTACCAAGGTCAGGAGGGGTGTTTGGTCAGGAACGCGGATTCGCCCGGAGCGGGCGGTGGGCAATCGTCCTATCCCCAGGAGCCCCAGTGCTGGGCTTTGACCAAGTGCCCAGAAGGACGTCCGTGAGGGATTTATAGAACGGCAAAAGGGGTCAGAAGAGAAAGCCACAGGCTGAAGTACCTGTCAGGAGGTTAGTCCTGACTGCAACCGTAAGGAGCTTGAGGCCGAGGACCACGGCGGCCCTCCTCACCACCACAGCATAGGAAGCTCCCCCCTCCATAGCCATGGCAGGGGGAGAAAGCAGAAGCAGGCTAGGGTCAGGAGAAGTGTCTAGACCACTGGCATCACCCAGGTCCATTCTCCAGTCTGGTTCCTCAAGCTGGTCAGTTAAAGGGTCCAGCGCCCTCTCCCAGTCCTCTTCCTCACCTTCTGTCCCAAAAGGAACACCAGGAACGAACACAGGGACGAAAGTCAATTCCGGCATCGGAATTGATGTCGATAGACGTCAGTCCAGCTCTGTGTCCACTTCGGGGATGAGGATGGGGACAGCGCCGATCAGAGACAGTTGACGCCAGGAGCGTCGTCCGGATCGGCATCTGGGAAGGTCGAGTGAGATCGACCGCCGTCAATCCGGATACAGGCCTGGATCCTTGGGGAGGCGGAGCCGAGCCCGGGCCTCCAGCAGCTTTCGGGAACGCTCCTGCAAAGCCTTCGGGTTCATGGCCCAGCACTCGGAGCACGACTATGGGTCGTGGTCGAGCTCCAGACACCAAAGGCACATGAGGTGTGGATCCATCAAGGACATCATCCGGTGGCAGGTACCACAGGGCTTGAATCTGGTTCTACGCTGGGACATACTCAATGCACCAGAAGTCTATGACTCGAAAAAGACCTGGACAAAAAGTCTAAAAAAGTTAGCCAAAAAGTGGCTAGGGGCATCTCTCCCGGATCCGCTTGGCTGGCGCGGAAAAAGAAAGAACTGACGTTAGCGCGCATGGGCAGTGTCTATGTAGGTCCCGCGACGTCATCCCGGCGCCCACGACGACAGTTGACAGAGCCGTCCGACTCCACCCAACAACGTGCAGGGGTATTGCTGAAGAAAAAATCTCCAGATCCAGACTGACGCCTGGGGGAAATTCGAAGGTAAGGAATCTACAACTAACAGTCTCTATCAGATAAGGCTGGTGTTGATGCCTTAATGGTTGGTAACCTTTTCTGTAGGAGTACAGTCCTCTTCCTTTTGCTCCCCGAAATGGCAGCTTCCTCATCTGTAATGTTCCTAATGATCTAGCAGTATCCGTGTCTGTTTTGATAGCTTGTAGAGCATCGTCCACATGCTTGCCAAATAGTGCTTCCCTGTGGTCTGGCATGGCAAGAATTTTACTTTGTGTTTCTGGCCTAAATGATGTTGCTTTCAGCCATCCCTGCTGCCCAAGGACAGCTGCAACCTCATAATACTGGTTATCATCATCTTGACATTTTACGTACAGTTCAGAGGGACTATGTGCTGCCACAAAAGGACCTCCAAATCTTCATCATCATCAAGGAGATGTGCCAGTGGAAAAGGGGAACCCTTACTTGGAGATTGTAGGAAAGTAGGCTCTGCTTTCATGGTCACCCCCACTTTTTGCTGGTGTCATGTTTTTGACTAGTCTGACTGGGATCCTGCTAATCAGGACCCCAGTCTCTGTGCTTCTGTCCTAAATTGGACATGGTGAGTACTTGGGTACCCTCCAGATTGGCTACTGGTGTACCCTTATCAGCCCCTAGTATATGGTACTAAGGTACCCAGGGCATAGGTACACCAGGAGTCTCTCATGGGCTGAAGCATGTATTATGCCACCCATGAGAGACCACTCAAATTGGGACTACAGGCCTGCCATTGCAGCCTGTGTAAGCTGGTGCTAGCACCACTTACGACAGCTAAAGGTTTCCCTATATCTAAGGTCACTACAATTAAAACCTATAAGTCACCCCTAAGGCAGGCCTTTCAATCTTGAAGGCAGGGTGCTGGGTCCCTGCATGAGCGGGGCACCCTTACAACCTTCGGAGATCATTCTCCCGGGTTGTAAGTGCATCAGCAATTACAACATAAAGAGTGGCCATGCGTCATTACGCAATGACCATCTCTAAACTGGCAGTAACGAACCCTGTCATGTTTGGTATCAAACATGTTGGAATCATACCCCCACACCGTAAACGGCGTGGGAGGTATGATTTCATACACTGGAAAGCTCCTCCAGGAGGCTCTCAGTGCTCCCGGTACCAGTCTTCCAGAACCGGACTGCTGCCATTCACAGACACGATTCTGCCCTCCTGCTGCTGAGCCAAGCTCGAGCAGGGGAAGGCAGAACAATAAGTATCCTGTCACAGGGAGGTGTGACCACCTCCCAGACCGGGTTTAGGTGGGGGTGCTTGCCAGCACCACTGAGACTGCTTGAAGGGCACATTTGGTGCCCTCCTTGCATACTCCAGTTCAAACCAGTTCAGGGAGCCGTTGGCTCCTGCTCTGGCGCAAAACTGGACAAAGTACATGTGAGTATCCTCCCCACTGTCCAGCCCCTCCTCTAGGAGGGACCCCTGAATCGTCCCAACCCTTTCCTAAGGGTACTGGTGGGTCCCTAGATTCATTGTGGGACAAGATTCAGATCACATACCACTTCAACTTCGACCGTCTGGACACTCTGGACTTTGCTTTGGGAACAGAGACTGCAATAGGGAAGATTCCTGCTGCTCCTGGTCTCGTCATCCTGCTGGTCTTCTGCAACGTCTGTGCCCATGCTTCATACAGGAACTTCACAAGGCCTGTAGACATCCAAGACACCTGAAGGAATCTCCCTTGGAGTGAAGGAGTCACTCCTCTGCATCTGCAGGCACTGCAACGCAGCTGACCGCCCTGCTGATCCTGGGCACCCACAGACTCCGAAAGGCTCAGCAACACAGGTGGTGGTTCTGCAACTCCCTCAAGGCCTGCACTGTCTTCACACCGAGTTTGAGGCCAGCATCCCTCGTTGGAACGGCTGGAACAGAATCCCTGTGCACCGCGTCGACTTGCTGTTGCCAAGGCTTGTTGGCTCTCTCCGCCAGAGATCTTCGGGCTCCAAGAAGCTCCAACCTCAAGCAACTCCTGCAGCCAAGATCTTCGCCCTCACCGCTTCCTCTGCACCATGGGCCTTCTTCATTGGTGAGCTGCTCAAGGTCCTCTTGCGACTCCTGTGCCTTCAGCCCGTGGATCCTCTTGAGGGTCTTCTTTGGCTCCAGTAGGCTCCCCTGCTTGCTCGGGGCCTACTCTGACTTACCTGCTCGTGGTGATTCACTTGGATCTCGCTGGTCCCAACACTGCACCTTTTTCTTTGACTAAGTTGCTTGCTGCTGTCAAAGCTTGTTGGTGCCCCTGCCGGACACCGACCCCATGGCTCTTGACATCCAATGTGGGACAGCTCGTGAACGGTTCCTGGTTTCCTACAGCGTCACCTGGTCCGCACAGCTGCAACTTCAAGGGCACCGTCAACCTCTCCGACATAGGTGGGCATTCGTCTTCCGTGCTTTCTGGTAACTCCTGAGTGGCGGAGACTCTGTCCTCCATGCTTGCAAGTACCTCTCATCTTGAATCCACCTTTGGGTTCCACCGTACTACTCCTTCTCCCGTGGCATCTTTCCTCAAGTCCTCCATTGTGGTCTACGGCGGTTTCTGACGTCACTTGACACCTATGAACTCGGCGTCCCTGGTGTAGGTATCCTGGTTCCTGGGGTATCCAAGGATGGGGTGACTCCCCAATCTTCCACAGGGTTTCTTCAGGGTCCACTGAGAAGGGTCCTTCTTTAAAATTGTAACCGCGACTTTCCCATTGACTAACACTGAGCACGCGGTTGTGTTCCCACTCTGCCCACGACCTCCGTGGGGTTCATAGATACTCACCTAGAGTGGTTCCTTGGGTCCCCGGCTCTACGTCTTCTGGGTCCATTCTTGACTGGAGTCGTGGTTCGCATTCCACTATTTTAGTATATGGCTTGGTCTCCCCCTGGAGACCACTGTCTAATTGTGCTACTTACGCGTTCCATTTCCTAATTATTGTGTGTATTGTGTTTATATCTCCGGGTAGGAGATAATACAAAGTGTTAGTGAGTGTTTATAATAAAATACACATTTTTATAACTACACTGTGTGATTCTTTTTCACTTAACCTATACCATAAGATTAAGTACTGGTAAAACAAGCTGCTTTACACTCCTTCTGGACTAAGCCTGAAGGTTGCTCTCCACAGCTACCACTTAGAGAGCTTTCTAAGGTCGTCTAAGACCACTAAAATCACCATAAGGGTTGTCTGGATTAGTGCAGGGTGCTACACTTACATAAGTGAGCACCATATACTAAGCCAGCCTTTCACAGAGATGTGTGTGCAGGTTGTAATATTTCTGCAGACGCCTTTTCTCTTGCGGAGATTGTTGTACACAATGACCTTAATGACGATAGTTTCGTACATGTTTTTTTCGTTGATGTCATTGTCTATGGTACAGTCATCGACAAAGCTTTCGCTGGTGGTGTCGTCAACGGTGCCCTCACTGACTGTGTTGTCGTCAACAGTGTCTTCACCATCAATAACTTTGTCGAAGATGCCTTGGTCAACAGTGTTCTCATGGGGGGGCGTGGCCAAGCACGGGCTGAAGATGGCCGTGCTGTGAGAGGGCTCCGCCGTCCGTCCTAGCCCACGTCTATCCTGTGTACAGATCCGCTGTACCCCTCGACAGTTTGTGACCGGAACACCAACGGAGCCCATCCCGCCGGTTCCGGTGTTTGGAGTGCGCCCAGCAGCGGAGAAATTGCCCCCGGAAGCTTCGGCCTGCGGTAGGGCCTGAAGCCGGGACACACAGTGGCGAGCCCAGCCGGGTGAGGGGTTTCGACCGGCCCTTTGCTGCCCAGCGGTGGCGCCGCGGCTCGAGGAGCCGACGCGAAGATCCTTGGCCCTTGAACCGCCTGGGCAGTGGATACGCCGACATATGGCAGCAGCGGCGGCGGAGATAAGGAGCCGTGATAGGGCTCCGGAGAGGCGGTGAGACATGCTGATCGGGGCGAGGCAGAGCGAGGTGGAGGATGGCGGCGGTGCGTCCCTAACATTGGGTGCTTCCTGTTGCCCCCGCCTTGTTGAAAACTCTGATTGCCCCTGGGAGTGCTGAGACCCGCATCGGGCCCGAGACTCATACCCCCTACCAACTGTGACCCCCTGGTGAGACGCCCTTGGCCGGCTTCTGCAGCCCGGAGCGCTCGGTCTCTAACTACCAGCAGAGACTGTAGTGCTGCCTGCGCTGGTACCTTTGATAGGAAGCCCATTCATTTGGAGGGGAGACCGGCGAGGGGTTTGGGGCTTGTGTGGGGCCCCCCTCATCCTGGAGGTGTGTGAAGGTGCCCGGGAAGAACCAGATAGGCAACTGAGTGTGCCTCTTTCCTGCCTTGGCCTACGACAATATTTAAGCCCGGCGCTGTGACTGGGGCATAGCTTTGCAGCCCCTACCGCAGGAGTACTCAAGGAGCAGTTGCCTGAAGTACCCAGGGGGGGTCTGGTGGCAGTGACAAAGACCGGGTCCTGCTGCGACGCGCCAGAGAGGAAGTGGGGTGCATGGTGGTGTGCAAGGTGGACGCGCCGGCCGTGAGGTGGTCAATGGCGGCGGCACATCCCCAATGGTGAAGAACATCCTCCGCCTGCCTTGTCTCTGCCGGCCTCGCCCATCCGCAGAAAGGATCTCGGCATCCTATTCAGTGACGCTTCGCCGCTTCATGTGATCTACCAGCTAAAGCAGTGGGAGCAGGTCACGATGGAGCGTACCAAGACCACGTGGACCCAAGAATACGCAGTCAAACAAACTGGACCGCTATACTGTCCCTAAGGATGCGCAACAGGCCCGGGCGCCCAGAGACTCCGGATCCGGGGGACTGGGCGAGGAGGAGGAGGAAATCTCGCTTAAAGACGTTATGGCCGCCATTACTGGAGTCAAGACTTCTCTGGACACTGTGGCTATCGAGGTCAACCACATTAGGGCTGATATGGGCAAACTGAACGAAAAGGTCAAGCAAGTGGAACTCACGACAGCCAGCCTTGTAGACGATGTCACACAGCTCCAGGGAGCGATTAGGGAACTCCAGGATTTCCGCAAATTTACCGACCTCAAGCTGGACGACTACGAAGGCCGCCTGCGTCGCAATAACCTACGCATCCTTGGGGTTCCGGAGAAATCGGAGGGTCAAACACCAGACCTTTTTGTTGAGGATCTCATCCTTAAACACTTGCAACCTAAAGGCCTCAGTAAGTTCTTTGTTGTTGAGCGCGCCCACAGGATCCCGGGCGGCCGTCCCAAGCCGGGCGCTCCCCCGCGGCCCATGTTGGCGCGGGTCCTGAATTTCCGGGACAGAGGCGTTATCCTTCAAAACTCCAGAGCTGGCGCCCCCTGCGCTATGAGAACTCAGACATATCCTTTTTCCGGATTTTACTCAACGGGTACAGCGACAAAGGCGATCGTTTATGTCAATTAAGCGCGTCCTCAGAGACCAGGGTATGAAGTATTCCATGCTGTTCCCGGCCCGTCTCCGGATTGAGGCGGATGGGCGAGTGTGGTTTTTCGACCATCCCGAGGCAGCAGCAGACTGGATCGAGAGCAGGGGAGCGAGAAGCCCGGCAGACCGAGGTGGGGGTGGCACCGATAATAGTCAACCGGCCTGAGAGGATACCCGTCCAGTGGCTGGGCTCGTACTTTTTGCAGTATGTGGTGGGTGAAGGGAATGGGTGGGGGGCTTCTAGTTCTATTGTCGTTCGGTAAGTGGACCTAAATGACCTGTGTTATTTGTTTTGTATGGGTATAAAGTCGACATGTTGGGCTGAGATGAGGCGGACTCTGGCTTCCCCCCCCTAGGTTTTTTCTTTTCTTTCTTGAACACTTTTCTGGGGCGACAGGCACTCTGCAAGTTTTTCATGGGCAGTTCTAAGCCCAGAGGGCAGGGCAGCAGGGTGGGATTGTTTAATTTTTTGTTTGAACTTTTGATTACATCAGCGACTGCTATGGGCACATTGATTGGGGGAGGGGCATTGCACTCAGTGAATTTCAGTATACTTGGATATGGCACCAGTCGGAGACAGTGGTATTAAACTGTTGAGTTGGAATGTCAATGGGCTGGGGGACAAGATTAAACGTAGTGTTGTTCTTCAGAGCATTAAGCGCCAGGCCCCTGACATCGTCCTACTGCAAGAAACCCACCTAGTTGGAAGTACATGTAGAGCGCTGCACAGAGGGGGTTACGTCTTACTGGCTCATGCAGGTTTCACCACGGGCTCCCGGGGGGTTGGTATATTGATGAAAAAATCATTTCCCCTTGTGGTGCAGGACACTTGGTCGGATGCTAGAGGACGGTATGTTGGAGTCTCGGGCACATGGGAGGGCCACCCTGTCACCTTCCTTTCGATTTATGTACCCCCGGGCCTTCAGGCAACCACGTTTAGGGACTTGGGTACGCTGCTGTTAGAGATCCCGGAGGGTCTCTTGGTGCTGGGAGGGGACTTGAATTCGGTGGTCTCTGGGGATCTGGATCGTTACACTCCGCGCGATCTCCCTCGCTCGCAAAGCTGGCTGCCTGACTTCCTAGACTCCATGGGGCTGGTGGATGGGTGGAAGGTTTTTCACCCCGACACTTTCCAGTATACCTTTCACTCGGGGGCTCACGGGAGTTTATCCAGAATCGACTACTTTCTTTTACCTGCATCCCAAATTCCCCATGTTCAGGAGATAAAACACCTGGCTAGGGGCATCTCAGACCACTCGCCGGTGTGGCTCCAGTTGACGCTTGGTTACCAACAGGTGGGACGTGTGGCCCCCATCAATCCGTGGTATCTACGTGATCCCCATATCCGACGAGAGCTCCTTACGGCCATTGATAATTACTTTAATGAGAATGAAGGCTCGGTGGAATCCCCTCAGGTGCTTTGGGAGGCATTTAAGACAGTGATACAGGGCCAGGCCCTTTCTTTAATTTCGGGGAAAAAGAAGGAACAGCGCAAAGAGTTGGTGGCACTGGAGGCAGAGGTGGGGAGACTGGAAGCCGATCTAGAGCTGGACGTCACACCCGATAAGCTGCACCTTCTCAAACTCAAACAACAGGACTACAGGGCACTAGCGACAGACCAGGCAAAGGCCATAGGAAGAGCGGTTCAGGGACGGTTGTACGAGGTGGGCGATAAGGCCGGGAAACTCTTGGCCTGGTTGGATAAGAGAGAGTGGGCAAGCAGACTAGTACCTGAAGTCCGAGGGCACGAGGGCAATTCCCTGTCAGACCCGCAAGCTATTGTGGACTCTTTCGCGGCTCACTTTAAGGTTGTCTACACATCGGTAGCCCCCTACCCCATAGAGGATTCCCGCCAGATGCTTACCGATATTGCTCTACCCAAACTGTCGGGGGTAGATCACGACTTCATGGACAGTGACATGTCTAACGATGAAATAGCGTCAGCAATACGGTCGCTCAAGTCGGGCAAAGTCACTGGCCCTAACGGGCTACCGATTGAATTGTACAATCTTAAACCAGACACATTGGCCCCGTACCTGAGGGCCATGTATGAGGACTCGAGGCAAGCGGGCATCTTGCCATTAGACCAGCGTACGGCCACTATAGTTACTATTCACAAGGAAGGGAAGCCCAAGACCGATTGTGGTTCTTACCGACCAATATCCCTGTTGAACGCGGAGCCCAAGATCCTGGCTAAGCTCCTTGCTACTCGCCTCGTGGCGGTGATTGGGACCCTGGTCCACCCGGATCAATCAGGTTTCATACCGCACCGTAACACGGCACTGAACCTGCGCAGAGTTCACGGGGTTTTGGGCAGGGCGGCTTCTATATTGGAACCGGCAGTTATAGCTTCCTTGGATGCAGCCATGGCCTTTGACACCATCGAATGGCCGTACCTGTGGGCGGTATTGGAGAAACTGGGGTTTGGTCCTAAATACATTCAATGGGTGAAGTTACTGTATTCCCAACCTATGGCCCAAGTGGTGGTTAACAACAAGAAGTCAGCCGCCTTCGGGCTGGGCAGAGGGACCCGCCAGGGTTGCCCCCTGTCCCCATTGCTGTTTGCCCTAGCGTTGGAGCCACTGGCAGCTTGGATACGTCAAGATCTGAGGATCAGGGGTATGCGCTGGTCTTCAGACTGGGAAGACCGGATTTCCCTTTATGCGGACGATATCCTTCTGTATTTGTCCTCCCCTAGGAGATCCTTGACAGTGGTTTTGGATATCTTCACGATCTTTGGACGCTACTCCGGTTATTCCATAAACTGGAGCAAATCCCTCCTGTTCGTAGTGGCGGGCGAGCCTCCGATCCAGCCGCGTGGGTGCCCATTACAAACCTGTACCGAAGGGTTTACGTATTTGGGTATCTTCCTTTCTTTAGATCCCTCTCTTCGCTATTCCAGTAACCTCCAGCCCCCGCTGATTCAGCTGCGCAAAGATATCGCCAGGTGGAAGTCGCTTCCCCTCTCCCTGTTAGGTAAGGCCGCCCTTTTTAAGATGATGTCCCTACCCCGGTTCCTGTACGCCCTTCAGAACTCCATTGATCCGATACCTGCGTCATATTTCCGAGAGGTCAAGAGCCTCCAACGGGACCTACTGTGGAACGGTAAACCTCGCATCGCTCTTAGCAAACTTTCCCTGAACTGGTATGACGGAGGCATCAGCCTCCCAGATATAAAATGGTATTACTGGGCGTCTCATCTGTCCTCCATTAACCACTGCACCTATGCCCAGCCTTGCGACCCGGGATATAACATGGATAGGTGGCTCCTCTCTGGAGGGACCTTCAGTAGAGCCCTTTACTCCAGGCCCCGGCTCTATCCACTTACGGGCCACACCAAACATGCAGTACACGTTTGGCATGCAGCTACCACTCGCCTAGGCTGGAGACGAAAACTAACGCTCGCAACGCCACTATGGGATTCCGAGCAACTGGGTGACCTGTGGAGGAGTAAGGGATTCGACAAATGGGATCTCATAGGTATTGCATGTATAAGGGATCTGTGGGACAAGTCTGATATTAAGTCTTTTGCAGCGCTGCAGCAACAATATAACATGGCCGAATCAGAGCGCTTCCGATACACACAGGTTCGACACGTACTTCGAACACACTTACAGCCCGGGACCACACTGCCGGAATCATCCCCACTGGAAGATAGAGTGCTGGATGGTCATCTCCCTGACAGCACCATTTCCCTGATATATAAAAAGCTGGTCAACAACATCTCGGACCCTCTCAAGGCCCTCCGAGAGAAGTGGACTAGGGATGGCATAGAAATGGATGACGAGGAATGGCAGGAGGCAGTCTCCTCTCCCAGAGTCGTAGCAATACCAGCTCGTCTCCGCCTTGTCCAACTAAAACGTCTCCACGGTATTTATATAACGTGGCCCCAACTGGTGCAAATGGGAAGGGTAGAGGAGGGAGCCTGCAGGCGGGGATGTGGCCAGCTGGGAACCTTTTTCCACATAGTTTGGGAATGTACACAGATCCAATCTTACTGGTGTGACATTCATGACATCATCAACACTGTTCTGTCTGTGCAGCTCCGTGTGGAGGCCCGTAGGTGTCTCCTCAACATCTGGGAACCAACTAATTTAAATGTTAGTTTGACGCAGTGGGTAACACTGGGGCTAATGCTGGCCAAGAGGAATATCGCCCAGCGGTGGGGTGCGCGGGCCCCGCCCATGGCACAGGATTGGGAAAAAGACTTGGATTGGGCAATGTTTAGAGAGAAGACTGTATATGTATCACGTGGATGTCCCAAAAAATGGTCTCGTGTGTGGGGCCAGTGGAACTCCTATCGTGGAGAAATATGTCAGCCTCCCTTGGCCCCTACAATGGATGACCCCCAGTCACCCTAGACCTTCCATCATGTATGATTGTATTTTGTAATATTACCTACTGTACCAATGATGCCTATCGTGCTGCCCCCTCTGTACTGTCATGCTATTGCTGATGTTTGTTTTTTCGTAATAAAAAATGTTTTACAAAAAAAAAAAAAAAAACAGTGTTTTCATGGACAATATCGTCATTGATGCTATCGGCGACACAGAAATGATCAGTGATGGTGCAGCACATATAAAGGTAGATGTTGTATTTACCGTCGACGCTGTCGCCGAGGATGTCGTTGACTGTGTCACAGTCGTCGAGAAGTCAAAGTGCGGTTTGAGATCGTCTTAACAGATTTCGCCATCAAATGTAGAGAGGATGGCTTCTTTAAATGCACTTCTGACTTTAAAGTAGTAGGTCCAGACTGAACCTGTTCTGAGATTTTCTCCTTTTTAATTTATGAGAGCGATCATCTGATATTTTTGGGTGTCCTGATGACCTATGATGGGTCTTTTTTTAATCCCCTTTTTTGGTGACCCTGGAGGCACTTGCTCAAGAGACCTATCCCTTTTTCTGGATTTTTCTGTCTTTGAAGAGTCATTGCTATCCTCTTCAGAAAGAGGGTTTTCCTTAGATTTTAGTTCCTCGATGAAAGGGAATGAATGAAGCATGTGAATCTATGAAAGATACAATACTGGAGAATCCCCATTCCGTTCCATCCAACCTAACATTGTTTATCCATTCTTTGAGGCGATCAAGTCGTGTCTTAGAATCTATTTTTGCTTCTATTGATTGGAGACTGGCTTTGAGATTGAGTAGTCTCCAACACAGGCTGTGTCATTGTAGGAGGCCTACAAACCCACTTTAGCTACTACCTCCTCTTATTCGTGGGGAGGTGCAGCGAGTGACCGGCTCAAAACACCAAGCCGATCACTTCTTGTTGAGCCAGAGCATGTAGGTATGTAACAGGCGACCCCAGGAGGAAGGAGGAGGGGCCCGGGGGGGAGGCGTGGTTATGTACTGTTGGCCTATCCTCCCAGCAAAACATTGCCCTTTCTGGATCAAGGCATTGAACCTCCTGGACCTCAGCAGACCGACCCCCACACCTCACTGTAGATGCAGGCAGGGGCAAAAGGGTCCCTAGACAGGTCCTGCAGGCCAACTCATCACAACAGGTGGGCAGATAAAAGTGCCTCAGGCTCACTAGCAGCCCCCGTGGAGGGCGGCCTCCGAGGCGAGTCTCCTCGCAAGGGCCACAGGTATTGCGTGCGTCCTATGTTGATGTTGAAAAGGCCAACACGTAACCTTTAACTGTGCCCAGAGCAAGACCTTGCCAAGCTAAAAACAATGCACACAACACATCCCACAGTTTAGCATGCAATGGATCAAACTGACTGACACCTCACCAAGCCACAAACTTGTTCCACAGTACAACATACACAGACTTCACTGAAGGATGCCTGGATGCAAAGATGACATAAACAACCCCAGAAGGATATACAAAGGGGGTCAACTGTTGCTGCTCAATCCCCTATAATGGTGTGGCAGGTTGCACAGCCTCTGGTGCACAACCCTGCTGGGCTGTTGTGGCAGGACATCACCCCGAAATGGTAGCCTGATAAGAGGACAGAAGCTTAAGCCCAGACACTTCAGGTATCACATTCTTGTGACCCAATACAACTGCCACTAGAGATTATTGAGCCTGTTCCTGATTTCTTTAGAAGTTGGGGCAGGAAAGGTAGCAGCGGGGAAGGCATACAGGAGTCCAGTGCTCCACTCTTGACTGAATGCGTCTGCGAGAGACAGCCTTCTTGGGAACTCCAGCTTACAAAAGTGATGACATTGTGTATTCTTGGCAGTGGCAAAGATATTGAGCAAGGTACTGCCATCTGTTGGAAGACACCCTGTGTCACATCCCAGTGATACATCCTTTTGTGCTCTACTAGGTGCAGCCAGTTGATTTAGCCCGCCTTCGCATTTAAAGTTCCCACTAGGTGGTGTACCAAGAGAAATTACCTGATTCAGCCAGCTCCAGAGGCGGAGAGCCTCTTGACACAGGATTCCACCCAACTTGTTGCAGTACCACATGGCAGTAGTATTATCCTTGAGAAATTGCACATGTAGTCCCTTGATGGAGGAGAGAAAGGCCTTCAACGCCAAGCAAACTGCCTGCAACGGCAACAAAATGTGGAGGCGGGTATCCACCAGACAATAGTCCTCTAATCACTCCCAGAAGACCTCTCCAACTCAGTAATGATGCATCAGCCACTATTGTCAACGCTGGGTGGGACATGGAGAAGAGTCTGCCGCTGATCTAACTGCTGTTCAGCAGCCACAACTGCAGGTCTTTTGCAGTCTCTTCCAACATCTGCATAAATCTGACAGGTCCCCTCTGTACTGGGCCCACTGCGACCTCACTGCAAAGCTTGTACGTGACACTCGGCATGGTCGACAAGCATGATGCAAGAGGCTAACAGGCCCAAAAGCCTCAGAGTCATCCTCACTGAGACTTGGCAGAGGCTGAAATATCAGGACCACAAGCCAAATGTCCTAGACTTGTTGGTCTGGGACAAAGGCTCGAAGGTGAACCGTATTCACGAAAGATCCGATGAAGGGAGGCCACTGGGAAGGAGTTAGGTGTGACTTTGGCAGGTTGAGGACATAATGAGGCTCTCCGTTGTCTGGAGCTAGTCTGCCACTATCTGTGGTGAGCACACTCAACAGCCAGTCGTCGAGGTAGGGGGAAGACCAGTACTGCTGAATCAATAAGTCGACTTGTAGAGCGCAGCTTGTCACCCGTGCAGGGATTCAGGTACTGTCCCTCGAAGATGAGCACAGCCATGGCCTTTGTTAACACTCAAGGGACACTAGTTTGACTGGTCTAAGTCCCTCTGTAGGGTGACTAAAGTATGATACTTCCAGCAATTATTTGGCACTTCTGCCTGGTCACTAAAGTTCATTTCTCGAATGACAGTGCTACAGTATGATGTATGAGGTTGAAGGTGGAGTATGTCACTGCCAACACTGGTTGGGCAGTGAGTGGGAGGAGTTAGGAAACAGTTTGGAGGAGATGGCACTCTTCCCTTGAACACTTTTACTATTCAGTAGACCCATGCTTGAGAATTGTCCACTCAAGTTAGTTAAGCCCTGCCCAAGAGCAGGTCTCTGAGGACTTCTGAGGTTGTTCCTCATTCTTTATTATTTATTTTTAATAGATACATTTTATTGGTTTTAATAACGGTGTAAACAATGCACCACAAACAAAACTCTTGCATCCCACTCCAGGTCCCACACCCTCCACCCCCAGCAGTCGATCTCAGTAATAAACACCACTTCAAGGTACAGTTACCTATGTGGAAGACAACCCATGGTATTCCCATCCTTTGCCCGAAATATTGCTAAATTTCCAACGGCAAACCTGGGTGGTATAAATTGGCTCCTCCTGTTAGGTGCACCAGCCCATACCGGACTGCCAAAGCTTCAGACTAAGTGGCCTTGGCAACTTCCATGCATGTGCTATATCTTGTTTAGCTATTAGTGTCGCCAAGCCCAACATCATCTTATCCCCTGCGGCCCTCCAAACTCATCCATTAGCCCAAACAGGGCCACCTCTGGGGTCAACTCAATCAATCTAGTTAGGATCGCAGACATGGTGTTACTAATAAGGGTATCATTTTGATCAAGGCCACTCTTCTTAAAACATTCAAAGGGAGGTGTAGACAGGACACTAGACTCTTCTTGGTCCTATTCAGTAGGGGAATGAAATTAAGAGTGCATGTGAGGTCTGGCATTATGGAGATGTGGATCCCCAAGTATTTGAAACCTAGACGGCGGACCGGGATTCCGGATTGCCAGTCTAGTGATGCATGGCCTCCCTTCAAATGAATAAGGAGCGATTTCTCCCTGTTTATCTGAAAGCCCGAGGCTTCCTCAAAGGAGCTCCAGGGCTCTGGTGCCTGAGACCGCGGGGTCATTGAGATGCAGAAGGACATCGTTGGCATTCAGTGCAATTCTGTCCTTGGAGGTTCTGCTCCATCTCCAACCCCACAACTAGGCGTCGCAGCGGATTATACGAGCCAACTGTTCAATGGCAAGGTTGAAGAGAAGCAGTGAGAGGGGCATCCCTGCTGAGTATCGTGCCGGATTGGGAATTCGCGAGATAGCATGCCGTTGACCAGGACTTGGGCTGTCAGTTGTATAAACAGAAGCCCCACCATGCCCCGGAAGCGAGGACCAAACCCCATCTGAATCAACACCGATTCTAATTAACTCCAGTCAAGCTGTCAATGGCTTTTTTAAAGTCGACAAGTAAGAGAGCGGTCGACTAACTTCTCCAACACGGACCTGCGCCACTTGTAGCCTTTGAGCACAGTGACCAGTGCGGAGGTTATTCATACAGTCGCACTGGTCAGGGGGGATCAATGATCGGAGTTCCGATTGGAGCCTTGTCACTAGGATTTTGGCATATATTTTAATGTATGCGTTAATTAAGGAGATGAGTCGATAGGAGGCACATGTTGTTGGTGGATCGGATTTAGGGATGATGACGATAGGCGCAAGGTAGAGTTTGGGAGGAAAGGTGCTGCACTTTACCGCCTCGGAGTAAAACCGAAGAAGATGAGGGTTAACAATGTTGCGGAACTTAGAATAATACTCAAGAGGGAAGCTATCGAGGACTGGGGTTTTACCAGTTTTTAAATCTCAAATGGCGGTTTGGATTTTGTCTGCAGTGATTGGTTCGTCTAGCGTCTTCTGCTGAAGTAGAGTCAGACAAGAGAGGGGATATGTCTGCGAGCAGTGGCCGAGCAAGCTCAGAAGTCGGCCACGGATGATGGGCATATAGACGTTCATAATAGCCTGCAAAAGTCCTCGCAATATCCTCCCCGGCAGTGACCAAAATCCTTGTGGCATCTTTGAGGGCTGGGACACGTCTAGAACTACTATTTGTGTTGGCTAGCCAATAGAGGATACTCTTAATCCAATGTTCATATATAGGCTGGGCAGTGGGGGGCTAGATGATGCAGGGACACCATCTACTTCCAATTTGCCGGGTCAGTGCTTCAGTTGTGTTAAGTGCAGCCATGGTATCAGTACTAAGTAAGCAGGCCTCTAAGTCAGTAAAGGTCTGATACCTGTCCCTGTCTGTGCGTTAAAGGTACGCTTTCGTTATACATCGTATTGTGGGCTTGCTCGCAGCCCAAAGCGTGGGAGCCATCTGGGAGCAATCTGGACTGTCCCTTCATTAGTTTTAAAGTAGGCGCTCAGTTCCTCCGAGAGGCAGTCCACGAGACCGTAGTCTATGAGGAACCAGGAGTTCAGATGCCACATAGATCTTTTGCGTCGTGCTGGTGTCCCAAGAAGTAAGAGCATGGGGAAACTGAGATGCCACAGGGGAGCATAGCAGCTCTCTTCGTGGCAGAGACGTCCACAGCCGGGATGAATATGTGATCAATTCGAGACATAGTTTTGGTAGACTCCGATGTATGGATATACACCCTTTATCGTGGGTTTCACACCCACCAACTGTCGCAGAGGCCCAAGGAGTCTAGCCAGGAGTTCAGGGCCCTGGACAGGGCTGGCCAGTCTTGTGAGGGAGGACCAGAAACACCCAAGTCTGTATTGTAGACAGCATTGAAGCCCCCCCACACAATTAATGCACTGTTAACATTGGAAAGCACAAACATTGTGCAGCTATAAATGCGTACAGTATTTGAAAAGTAATGTTTGCCTTAAAATTACTTGTGTGTGAAACCCCTCAACATGATAAACAAGGTTTCCTTTTAATTGCTGTTAAAAATGTGAATATTTCCCCATTACATTTTGATCTCGTATACTATATTACTAATATACAGCATGTATTTGAATTCACCCTATCATAAGTCAATTCATATATTCTCAATCTGATTTCCAATTAATTCTTGGACTTGGCTTTCAATAGTTTCATTAACCAACCTGAGACTGAATGGAGTATTGAAAGTGCACTCATTGCAAACAATGAAATGGCGTATGTCTCCTAATAAAGCTCCTGGCGTCAAATGCATCAAGAATTAATGTTTAATGTACGTCGTAAACATTTTTGACTCAAAGGTTCTTGAGTGCTTTACTTTCTTGGGTGCGTGTTTTATGACATTAAAATTGTGCATCCTAATGCAAGGCTGGCATATGGTCTGATTTTCTTTGACTTGGGTTTGAATAATGGCAATTTTGAAAATGTTCCTATGTTTTATGATACTAAAACTAAAGTTGTGCTGCCAAGTGACACCAGAATATGCACTAGTTTGATCAACCAATTTATTTTCCTGTGTGTACACGAACGTCTCAAAACACCACCAGTGCATCCGTATCTTAAAACGACTGAATAAAATGTGCACTAAGTCCTCTATTTCTAGTGAATCAGTGTTTTAAACAGATTGCTGATGGATGTGGTCAGTAATTGTGTAAAAGGTATGTTATTGTCACACTGGTCCTAACGGAAGGCAATTTCTTTGGTTGCGGTCAAGTGCCTTGACAGGAAGTTGACAACAGCTTCTCTGGTTGAGTTCAGTCATTGGCACAGCACATCTCTGGTCAAAACGGATAACTCCGTTAGCGTTGGGGAGTGGAGACTGTTTTTCCTGGTGGAGCTGGTTTACCCTGCATGGGAGTTGACTCGCACATTCTCCATCCAGTCAAGGACCATGTTTGGGGGCTTAACCTGGTGCTTTGTTACGTCCATTTGTTACTATTACTCAGCTACAGTAAGACATAATATAAGGACATTGCACTACCAGTGTTTCTTTTGTTTGAGGTTTTCCTGCTTTCAAATGCACTTCCTGATGTTCCCAGAACTTTGCATTCATCTATACCAGAACTGCTCATGCTCTTTGGTACAAAAGACTAGCGTTAAAGGTTCAGCAGAGTGCATGCAACATAGTCATATATGAAGTGTGCAATTTAGGGATGTTATCGCCAAATAGTTCTGTCTTTCCCCCAAATGCATACAGTTCAAATATACTAGTCTTGGTAAAACGTTCAGTAACTGAGCAGGTTGTTTATATTCTTCAACCGTGTGGAAGGAGGTACGGGGCTATAATGTTAAACCTCAAGTAACAGCTAAAAACTTGAAATAATTAACACAAAGTGTTTAACTGCCAAACAAATGCGCCCAGTGTGGAAGTTAATATTTCCAATCTGTGGAGTTAAAACTGCTGAACCGTAATAGAACTAGGTTTCTAGATCGAGTTTGTAAAGATATTGCAAAGGGAGCACAATGCACTCAACGGAAATGAACAAAGAGGCTGTAGAGAAATCATGGCCCTTAATTTGATGTTTGAAAACTGTAGGAAAGTAGAATCTGCTTTCATGGTTACCCCCACTTTTTGTTGGTGTCATTCGGTTATTCTGAATAGTCTGACTGGGATCCTGCTAATCAGGACCCCAGTCACTGTGTTCTCTCCCTAAATTGGACTACAGTAAGTACTTTGGTACCTTCCTAGTTGGCTACTGGTGTACACTGCTAATCCCTAGTATCTGGTACTGAGGTATCCAGGGCATAGGTACACCAGGGGTCTCCCATGGGCTGCAGCATGTATTATGCTACCTATGAGAGACCACTCAAACTGTGACAGGCCAGCCATTGCAGCCTGTGTGAGCTGGTGCTAACATCACTCACAACAGATATAAGTTTCCTTATATCTGAGGTCGCTGCACTTAAAACCTATAAGTCACCCCTAAGGTAGGTCTTTTAATCCTGAAGGCAGGGAGCCTGGTTTTAAGTGTGAGGGTGCCCTGCATGAGCAGGACACCCCCTACAAACCCAGGAGTCGATTCCCCAGGCTTTTTAAGTGCTGTCAGCCATTTTATAAATATAGTGGACATCAAGTCAATTACGAGATGTCCAACTATATATTGGCTGCACCGAAACCGGATCCCATGTACAGGGGGCTCTTGATGGTCTTCTTTGAATCCAGTGGGCTCCCCTGCTTGCTCTGGACTTGCTCTGACTCTCCTGCACTGGGTGAGTCCCTTGGACCTTGCTGGTCCCATCACTGCACCTTCTTCGCTTTCCTCGTCAGTTGCTGCTGCCAAGGCTTGTTGGTGCTCCCGTCGGACACCGACACCCTGGTTCTCGACTTCCGCAGTGGGACAGCTCGTGAACGGCTCCTGGTCTTCCACAGCGTCACCTGGTCCTCACAGCTGCAGCGACTGTGGCCGATAATTCTCCTGTCTGATCAAGCACTAGAATTTGTTGATTCCTAGGAACCAAATCCAATTATTTAGCTGTTATCAAAACGTTGAAAACCTGACTATTCACAGCAAAGGGTTAGGATCCACTGTTGCACTATTCTCCTTGCGCTGGACATGCCTTTAAAGTTTTTATGCTACAAACTAATTATATATGGGATAAAGTACCCCCTGCTATACTTTAGAAGGATACTGCAAGTCACTGAAGAGTTCTGCAACTATATCGAGGAACGAAGCTGAAGGCAGAGTTTCTTTGTAAGGTCATGGAACTGCGAGGGGACTTGCAATATCCTTATAGAACAAGTTACTTACCTTCTGTAACAATGTATCTGTAAAAGACATATGTTCGTTATAGGTTCCTTACCTTAGAATTTCCCCCAGGCGCCAGACTGGATCCGGAGACGTTTTCTTAAGCAGTACCCCTGTGCGTCGGTAGGTGGCGTCGGTCGACTCCGCGTCCGTTGTCGGCGTCGTGGTGCCTACTTATATGACACCCCTATGCGCTGACGTCAGTTCTGACACGACTTTCCACGCCAGAAGCGCAGAGCCATGCAAGACACTGACCACAGGTGCGCCACAACTAGTGGAGGGACGCCTGGCTGCCAAGTTGACATTACAGACATCGGGCGGAAGGTCTAAAGCTGTCAACTGTCGCCGCTCAATCTCCATGCAAGGAGGTGGAGACTGGACAGGTTTGGGTGAAGAACCGTCCCCTGCTGCTGCGACAGAAGATCCTCCCGAAGGGGCAGTCTGATCGATGGCAATGCTCAAAAGCTCGGGGTACCAGACAAAAATAACTTGGGTCCGGTCGCACTTGATCTTCTTGAGCACTCGGGGCAGAAGAGGTAGAGGCGGAAAGGTGTACAGGAGGTGGCAGTTCCACTCGTGATGAAAAGCATCGCCGAGCGAGTTCCGCTTTGGAAACTCCAACACGCATAACTGCTGACATCGCGTGTTCTCTTTGGTGGCGAACAGATCTAACCAAGGCTCTCCCCACCACTAAAAGAGACCTTGCACCACCTCCGAATGAAGACGCAATTCGTGATCGACCAAGCACCGACAGCTGAGTTCATCCGCCCTGGCATTCAGAGAACCCATCAGGTGTTGAACCACCAGGGAAATGCTCTGATGTTCCAGCCATGTCCAGAGGCGAAGAGCCTCCTGACATAGGGTTTGTGACCCCACGCAGCCCTGTTTGTTGCAGTACCACATGGTGGTGGTGTTGTCTGTGAACACCTGCAATACGTTCCCTTTGAGGGAGGGAAGGAATGCCTTCAGTTCCAGTCGGATCGCCCTGAGCTCCAGCAGGCTGATATGGAGCCCGGACTCCTCTGGAGACCAGACGCCTCTCTTCTCCGACTCTCCCAGATGGCCGCCCCATCCCAGGAGTGACGCATCCGTCACCACTGTTAAATCTGATTGGGGAAGGGAGAGGGAACTGCCTCTGACCCAAGCTTGGTTTGTTAGCCACCACTGCAGTTGTAGTGCAGTTCCCCCTGAGATCTGAACGTAGTCGGAAAGATTCCACTGATGCTGCGCCCACTGGAACTTCAGGTCCCAATACAGAGCCTACATATGCCATCTGGCATGATCCACCAGCAGGATGCAGGAGGCCATGAGGCCCAGCAGCCTCAGTCATTCTCACCAAAATCCGGGATTAGAGGCTGAAACATCGGTATCATAGCCCCAAATATCCCAGACTCGCTGCTCAGGAGGATAGGCCTGAAACTGCACTGTGTCCACAACAGCTCCGATGAAAGGGAGCGTCTGAGAGGGAGTCAGGTGTGACTTCGGCACATTGATAGTGAACCCCAGCGAGTGCAAGAGGTCAGGTGTAGTCTGGAGGTGGGAGACGACAGCCAGGGGCGAACTCGCCTTCAACAGCCAGTCGTCGAGATAGGGGAAGACTGGAACCCCTGACCTGCGCAGATGAGCTGCGACCACCGCCATCATTTTCGTGAACACCGAGGGGCACTGGTAAGGCCAAATGGGAGCATGGTGAACTGAAAGTGCTCGTGGCCCACCATGAACCGTAGATAGCATCTGTGGGCTGGCAAGATGGAAATATTGAAATAGGCATTCTGCAAGTCCAACGCCACCATCCAGTGTCAGGCAGACAGGACCTGAGCCAACGTGAGCATTTTGAACTTCTCCTTCCGGATGAAGTGGTTGAGGGCCCTGAGGTCTAGAATGGGACGCAGGCCTTTGTCCTTCTTGGGCACCAGAAAGTATCAGGAATACCAACCACGACCTACTTCTGGCGCAGGGACCCTTTAAATAGCTCCCTTGGCCAAGAATAAGTTATTCCAGTTGACAAGCCATGTAATTTCTTTATTACAGCCGACTAGGGACGTCATAAGTCACCTTTAATAAGTAAATTAGAGACTGGCTTTTATACAGAAATTCCATGTTCCCATGTATTATAATAATGTTTGTAGGTGGTGGGAGTTACCAACAGACACAGCCAGGCAATTCTCAAGCCTTTCAAATAAAATAATTCAAAATAAATTTGTTCCATTAGTCATTTGTTGATCACTACTTTAAGTATCAATCATACACAGATATTCTATACCAGTTTAAAGAGTTTTAAAGCAACCTATAATGATTACTGTCTAGACCTGAATGCTGTATTTTTTCTTAAAAGCTGTACCATTGCATACTGTAAGCGCATCTTCCAAATGTTATGATGCCATTCCACCATGATGGTAGAAACACTGCATACCTGAAGAGATGAAAGCAGGGAGAGGATTCCTTATTGTACCCAATTACCAATCAGTTGAAGAAGGCAGGGTGGACCCAAAAGACCTAAAGAACTATCGCCCAATATCCCTGCTGCCATTTCCAGCTACAATTCTGAGGCGGCATGTAAATAAGATCCTTACAAAGTTTGTGGATGACCAACAACTGCTTCATCCACGCTAATTAGGCTTTTGGGCCCAACATAGTACTGAGTTGGTGATGTTCTCTGTACTGGACGGACTTAGGTTGGCGGCAGATAAGAACAGGTCCTCTGCGTTGATTTTGCTGGCCCACACTGCAGCATTTGATGCGGTGGACCATCAATTGCTCATGCACCGGTTAATGATATACGGGATCACAGGGTCTCCCCTTCTGTGGATCTCATCGTTCTTGAATGACTATTCACAGAGGGTGGCCATGTCTCCAGGGGAAGGGGGCTAACTTGCGGGGTCCCTCGGGGATCTGCGCTATCCCCATTGCTGTTCAACATCTAAATACAGCCGTTGGTTGCAGCACTAGCCCAGCTTGACTGTAAACTGTTCAACTATGCGGATGAGACCCAGATGGTCTTGCAGATCGAAAGTTCTACGCAATCACAGCTGAAACATGAAGAATTTCCTGCGGTTCACCGTGAACTGGATGACCGCTAACTCTCTGAAAATCAATCCAGACAAGACAAAGGTGCTGGCTATCACCACAAATGTGAATCCCTGGGTGGACAGTTTTTGGCGCCTGGAGTTAGGTTCACCCCCAGGCACCATACCAGCAGTGAAAAGCCTTGGTATTAAGCTGGACAGTAACTTGTCTATGGCCAAGCAAGTGGGGACAGTGCGCGGGAGTTGCACAGGTCTCCTGAGACTGCTCTGGAAACTGGTTCCAATTCGTTCATTCTCGACCATGCAAACAGTGGTGGTGGCAATGATTTTGTCACGGCTGAATATGGAAATGCCCTGTATATTGGCTCCCCAATAAGCTGTAGGGCAAGCTCCAGGTGACAATGAAAAATGCAGCAAGATTGCTGTTTAAACTACCATGATGGGCCCATGCCACACCACTGTTGCAACAACTTCACTGGTTGTCAGTCAAACAGAGGGCCATGTACAAAGGATTGTGCACAAGACGCTGCACGGCACTGAGCCAGTCTACATTAAGTAATGTCTGAGGCATTACATGCCCGGTCGTTGTGTACGTTCCTCCGAGGCGATATTGCTGGTTTGCCCATGGTTCAATAAAACAACTTTGGGCGGCTGGGCATTCTCGTTTTGATACCCCAGATTTGGAACAGACTCCCAGAAAGTTTGAGGAAAGAAACCACCCTCTTTCCCTTTCGGATGAGCCTAAAAACCTTTTTACTTAAACAAGCTTGACAGTAACATGTTGTTATAACCTTCAGGCAAGCACCAAGAGACCAATGGTAGTTTTGTGCTATATAAGAGCTATTAATATAACATAACAATTAAAGATATGTAAATGAGAAGCCAAAAATGTGACTGAGGCAGCTGTGGAAATAGCTAAATAAGTGAGGTGTAAATAAGTGAATAGACGGGAGTAATAGCGGACTAAAAAGATATGCAAACTGAAACTATGTAGGGGAAAATAATGAAAACACAAGTGAACGACAGCTGGTGGGGACGCGAAGAAAGATTAGATCTGATATCGCTGCCATTGTGTTTTAAGTCATAACAGAGTTGATTTTACCTACTGTACAGGTATTGCTTATTCACAATTGAGTCTGAGTTCATGCGATTTGTTAATACAAAAATTTTATTACAAGTTTGAAATTATATAGTCACAGACTTTGAGAACCTGTCACCATGTAAGACCTCTTGCTATTAGTTATGCTGCTTGCCATATCGAGTTGTATGTAATCACCTCTGTTTTCGACATATGGTGATGATAGAATCGCTGATAAATATGATTAATGCCGGTGAAAAATTCCCCAAATAAACACTGTTTTGGTGCCATATGTTTCAGCAAACCTGGATAACCTTTGTTTATGCAGCGCAAAATTATTCTAGATTCACATGCTGTGCATTTTTCCACCATTTTGTGACTGCATCAGGAGAAACAAGTACTGGCAAAGCAAACCGGTCTGGCTTGCGTTCCGATTTATAGGTAAGATCCATTGGCTTTAGCAATTCTTGTTATTAGCAGTTCAGCGCAGGTTGAAAAGTAGATGTCTGGAGCATCTCCTTTTCATTCTGCTGCTGGGGACGATGAATAGCATCGACGCCTGCAGGCAGGATGAAAAGGCAGCAACCAAGCATGCTAACAGGCAGCAGCCCCCTTCCATAAGACTGGACAAGCTGACTCCATGATAAATGCCAGAGGTCTAACAAGATCATGCTTTTTGCTGCTGGTCATGAGACTGGCCATCGTAAGCTCAGGCTATTCAGGTTCGGAAAGTGACATGCCAATGGGGCGGCCATCTCCAGGTCAGACTTAGACTCACATACTATGAAAAGCATCCGCGAAATGGCATTAACAGTAAAACCTCATATTCTGGATAAAGGCTTCTTAATGTATAAAATGCAAGGGTGAAATAAATGACTGAAGTGACAAAAAGTGCGATGACCGAGTTTACGCATGTATTATAATGGCAGCACTTGTGGAAGAAGGACGCATCCAAGCTCCTAATAGCATAACAGTGAGATTTAAGAAAAAGCTACTCCACTTTGGTAATGATCTTGCCAGTGAACACTATCTACCTGTGGATATCGCACATTTTAAATATATGTAGACACCAAACTTGATATGGACATTTTACATGGCTCTCCTGCACCAGTAAGTGGCGTCTGCTCCCTCTCAACATTGGTTGTGAGGAGACCTTAGAAGCAGACAAAAGGGCTGCATAATTCAACAGTGAACGTGGGGCAACGTACTAAATCTGAAACATTCTCAATCAAATGTCCATGGCCATCCTTCAGAACAGGGAGGTGGGTGAGATCAGTGTGTAATCTGCAGAGTACCTACCAGAAAGATTCCTCACCTTATGAACAGCCACCACAGGACTAACCTCTCCCATGTGATCTCTCTCAAGGAGTGGTCAGACCAGAGAAACCTGCAAATGAGCAAAATGGCATCTCTTCTAACTTCCTGCAGTACGGTAGGCGCAAAATAGCCATCCCGCCTCACCTCCTAATCTAAGCAATAATGCTTGGTGAATTTGTGATGTGACATGTCATTGCAAGACATATCTGCTATAGGCACTCATCTAGCCAGTGTTGAGGTAGATACCTTCTGTCTCAATCAATCAATATTTATAAAGCGCTGCTCTTCACCCGAGGGTATCCGGGCACTGAGGTTCCGCTGTTCTTAGTCGAAAAGCCAGGTTTTCAATCCTCTTCTGAAGTCCGCCAGGGAGAGTGATGTTCGTAGGTGGAGGGGCAGGCAGTTCCAGGCCTTGGCAGCGAGGTAGGAGAAGGAGCCACCTCCTCTGCAGCTGTGACTAATACAGGGGTGTGCGCGAGGGCCAGAGAGGTGGAGCGCAGGTGTCTGGTGAGTTGGTGGAAGTTCAGGGCTCTGTACGCGTGCACCAGTAGCTTGAACTGGCATCTCTTCTTGACAGGAGCCAGTGGAGGTCCGTGAGGTGAGGGATGATGTGGGTAAGTTTAGGGAGGTTGAGTATGAGTCTGGTTCCTGTGTTCTGTATGGCCTATAGTCTCTTGAGGAGTAGGGTGGCGATACCAGAGTACAGTGCTAGTGGAAGGAGGCTGAATTGCTTCTGATGGTTCCCATTTAGTAAGGGCATACCTAACACTAATGCACAGGATGATCAACTGCAACAGAATACTCTTTTGGATTCCCTTGCCCTTTTTGATGCCCACATACTTAACAAAGAGCTAATTGTAAGATCTAAACTCCATCCTGTTGATATTAAAGTAGACTGTCCTACAAGCCTACAAACGATGTAACTTCTTGTCTTTCGGTGGGATGGGACATGCAAAAATGTAGGAAGTGTGGTGGACTGTCCCATATGAATCGGGTTAGGTTGGAAAGCTACTTTAGCGATTGAGAACCAACCTGTCTGGGTAAAAACAGGTAAAGGGCAGACAGACCTCATGTGCAGATCACGGATACGCCAAGCGGATGTGATGATCACCAAAAACAAAATCATGAGGGTCAAAAGCAGCAACTGGTGGCCGCGCAAGGGTTCGAACTGAGCCTCCATCAGAAATGTTAGAAGCAAATTAGTTCCTAGAGGTGTATAATGAAAGGGGAAGGTGAAACATGTAAGATAGCCCTTTCAGGCACCTTGTAACTACTTGAACAGAGAGGGTTGATTAGGTAAGACAAATGAAAACATATAAAGCTCCAACATATCCTTCAACTGTTCCAAATTCACAACTTTGCTGGTTCAACAAAAGTGCAGTACGCAAAACATCAGAAAGAGGTTGTGAGGAAATGGGGTGTGTTATATGGTGTGGTAGTGCAACCTCATTGTGTAATACACTTACCAACCCTTTAGTTTCAACTGTCAAACCCTCAGCTCAATCCTGGGTAGCTGTGGCACTGAGCAGAAAAGCTCACACAGACGAACAAGCGTTAAGCATTTAAACAGTACCACAGCAATTGTAGAAGAAATCGACATGACACTCAAGAAATCCGACACAAATCTATAAAATAGGTTGTATTTTTATAAAAATTTAGGACACTAGAAAGAAAAAGATCCACTGGAGGGTTCCAGAGATATAGATTTTTACAAGCAATAATAAATCAGTTCAATTTCACTCAACCGCAAACAAGCCGTGGCAAAATAAACGAATTGGACACTTAGTTTAACTTTTTCAAGGAAAATGTATTTAAGTGTCAATGCAGTTGGTTAAGAGCACCTGGGTCAGGGAGCTAGTCAGGGGGACCAGCAAGGTTCTCAAGAACAGTTAGCTTCACAGGAGAAGTAGTCCTTCAACAGTTCAAGGCACTTAATCTGCGTTGCAATGGACTCCTATGGAGTGGTCTAGATGCAAGGGATGAAGGATGTTTAAGATGCTCTAAGGATGCTGTGGATGCCGTGCGGTCGACTGGGATTTTCCTGTAGGATTTCCTGGTAGCAGAGTCAGCATCCCACGAATCCCCCTCCGGTCTGATCAAAGTCCAGTCGACACTGGACTACTAGTTGCCCGCTGTCGCGGTCACAGGCCAATCCTTCCTGGGTCAATAACTTTCCTTCCCGAGAGTCTCAGTAACTTTCAGACACCTCTCCTGGGCCCAGCGAACTGGGGTGCAACTCTGTGCGTCAGATCTTGGTAATTGGTGCTTTACGGTGACGGTGGTAGCGACTTGAATACTTCAGGCTACCAACTTGCCCCAGCAGGCTTCTTCAGCTGTTGTGTCCCTGTGCTGCCAACAGGAGGTCAGTAAGCTGGCACTTTGGAGTTCCTGTGGATTGACTGGGCTCTGGAGACGACTTCTCCTTGAGCAGGACACGGCAGGCACAGTCCCTCTCTTCACTAGCTAGCAGGTGCAGTCCACATTGGTGCAGCCTCTCTTTGCCGGTCCCTTAGTGCAGAAGGGTAGTCCTTCTTCCGAGTCAGTTGAGATCGGGGTTCTGGGTGCCAGGGATGCCCTACTTCTCTTCAGAAAATGCTCTCAGGGCAGAATGCAGTTGGTAGCCAATGGGCTACTAAGTTCCCACCCTCCTGGTGACCACTTCCTGGCAAATGGGGCATATGGCTATCCCAGAATGCACCATTCTGCCCACTCCCAAGATGGCAAAATCCCTCTCTCGACACTCAGAGCTTCCTAGCCCACCTCCAGGGTTGTGGCTATCGAGGGAGACCATGGTTTTCAGAAAAAGGACCCGGGTCAATGCCGAAAACTCTGGATACAAAGGTGGAATAGCTAGCAGTGGGGGTAGTGTTTGTGTTGGGGCCAGAGCCAGCAACTGAGTCAGGGCTTGAGCTGGCACAGGTTCCTCAGCTGGAGTGATATCCACCAGCTCTAACTCTGAGGAGGACAAACGTCAGGAGGAAATCATCAACAAGACTTGCTTCTTGACTTGGAATAATGTTTGGATATGAATTCGTCCAAAACAGCACATCTTATGAGTTTCTTCCTTATCCTTGACATGAAGGATGGAGAAGAGTGCTACTTCGACCTGAATTTTCCAGTGCCCAGTGCCAACACCATGAAAATGTTGGCCACAAGCTCACCGATTGTCTTTGTGTGCATGGGGAATCATTGTTCACACGACATGGAGTTGTGTCTCAGCCCCAAGCAACACAAAGAGACCTCATGGGAGTCTGAAATGGACATCTTTCCATGGCAAGAGCAGCAGGGCTTAAAGCCTGACTTTTTCGAGGGAAGCATTTCCTAAGGCACAGCAAAAAAGCTGATCTATGAAAAACCTATTCAGACAGTAGCTCCAGATAAGTGTCCAATGGTGCAAAAAAATGGAATGAGATGGGGTGTTGGGGTAGCCCTTAAGCACTATATGGCTCCAGCAACATTACATCTGTGCTGCCACCGATGTCAAGAGGGAGCCAATGCCACCTACAGGCGCAGGACAGCTACTGCAAAATAACCGGATCCAGCCCGGTGCTTATGGATATTCAGAAGATACCTTAGATGTGACAAAACACTAGCTACAATTTTCATGAACAAAGTGAACCAGTTTTTAAAAAAAACACTTTGGTTTTCTTTTGCTGTCAAACGAGTCATGAAATCATCAATGTGCCATGAAGTTCGAACAAGCCTGAGTGCAGAATAAAACAAAGATAAGCTAGGGAATTTGGTATAACGTCGCCACAAAGGGCAAAGTCTGTAATCATTCAATGGATGGTGCAAGCAAGAGATTAGAGGCCATCAGCTGAAACAAGCAATGTCTAGTGCACATTACAAAAACCAGAACAGAAACAGATAAGGTAAGTGACAAAGGGAAGCAGTGTTTTCTCAACCTGACATGAGACATAGGGGTACAGAAGTGTCCATATTTGCACAACACGGTTTTGAACGGTTTATATGGAAAGTAACTGATTGGAAGGTGGAGGAAGGCAGGCACGGAGCAGTAATGAAAAGATTTGGATTCATGTGACTAGTGAGGGATTGCTAAATTTTCAGAAAGAAAAATGATCGAAAGTTGGGATCATTATTTGTTTCTTCTAGAACATTCGTGATTCAACACTGCTGTAAAGGTCAAGGAACAGAATAATCAGAATGATCCCATGATTCCTTTAGTGTGGGCTGGGGAGGAGAGGCCTAATAAGTGACGGCAGGAATGGAGATTGCTTGGATAGTGCTGTTGTTTTATTCTCAGTTGGCGGTATAGGGCCTGCATGAACCCTAACACCCAGGGTGGGTTGCAGACTAGGGCCTTGTCGGAGCGGATTTCTGTGCCAGATAAGGTGACATTAGGTGAAGGTGGATGGAAAGTTGCTGCTGTTTTGTTACAGATGCTGCCCGCCCCAGACTGAGTGGGTCTGAAGAGGATTGCACACCTGGCTTTGCTTGGGCCACTGAATGCTTTGGATTAAGCAGCATGGAGTGTCCAGGGTGGAGTTGCCCAAGAGACTATGCTTATTTTGGAGCTAATAGTATGGGGTTGGTAGCTGATCTTAGATCTAATGTCTGTTCCTAAACGGCTATGAAAGGGCCTGTGGTGGATTCGTCTATGTCTTGATAGTGAGGTTAGTTATTTCTGTGAATGTGAAAGAGCGCCAAAAAGTTCAGGCTTGTACGAAACCATCGCTTCCTGTCAGGGTTTACCTGTTAGTATATCTTGCCAACCGAGTGACATCTAGAAGCGCAATCAATTTAAAAAGTGACAGTGTTATTTACCTTTTTTGTTGAAAAAATCCTTGGAGTACTTTCCTGCCACAATGAGCTTGCGAGGTACTTTCCCCAGAAGTTCTATGATCAGTGCAATGTGATCTGCAAGTTCCAAAAATCATTTAAAAAGGAAAGAGAGACAAAGTCATCAATACAGAGCAGGCAAGACTGGACATGGACAAAGATGTGCATTCATGACTGACTGACAGACGAGGCCTCATCATCATCACAGACAATGCAGTTTCCAACCATTCCTAACCCTTCCAAATCTGAATCACCCATCTTCTTTAACAGCTGGAAATATCTTGAATGGATGTCCTGTTAACTGCTACTTTCTGCATCCCTGAGGCCCACAAGGAGTAGAAGGATAGGAGTGGAGGGATAGGAGAGAGTGAGGGGAGAAGTAATACTACCTCTGCGATTGAAGAAATCCTTTGAAAACTTCCCACAGAGGGCAAAGTGCCGCGGAATCCTGCCTATCAGCTCTATAATGTGCGCAATGTGGTCTAACACAGAAGGGGTAAAAAGAAGACAATGACAGAGACCAGCATGAAGCAGAAGAAAAGGCAGATTTCTGAAAGAATAACCGTATGAAGACCAATTTTGACTTTTTATATCCCTCTCTTTCTTGACAATGAAGACCACCCTTCTCCCTTGCACCCCTTCCCTACCTGAACCTGCAGAATGAACATCTCTAAACCACCACCCTTTACACAAATTTGTCCTTCACCTCTCTTTGATAGCCTGCTGGGGCATCAGTCTCAACCCCCCATATCCTAATCCCCCACTCCCTCTCAGCTGAAAAACCAACATTCTTTTGTTCTCTTACCCTATCAAACCTTGCTACCAAACTTGTGGATCACCTATTTTACCTTGTCGTGTTCACCTTCTCCAATTCATAATCTGCTGCAGAAATATAATTTCTACTGTTTGGTGGTCTTTTTGACTACACTTCAGATTTGGAATATCTTAAATATTCCAGATGAATTAACATACAATGACCTTCGACAAAGAATTGAAGGTATTAAAATGTGGCAGGGCTTAACAAATGGGTGGACAGTGACAGAATTAAGGGCCCCAGACCGGAGCATACTTAAGTCATACTTACACACTAAAAAGGAAAAAATAGGGGGGGGGGGTGGTAATGAAAAAATAGGAGGCAACGTAATAAATATAGGGAACATTAGCTTTATGGCAACTTCACGCCAGTAGTCAAAGCCAAGGATGGCAACCCCTCGTAACATGAGTGAAAACTGTTTCTCAAAGCTCCAAAAACAAATGATAGACCAGGCCAGGATTGCACATAAGTGCATCCAAACCTAATTTCTAAAACTAACTAATTGGGAAATCCAAGCCAAGGTGCAGTTATCTGGTTGCTGGGTATTATGAATGGATAAATTACTTACCTGTAATCCTAGTTCTCTTTCAGGGGAATCCTCATCAAAGTCATAAGCACTGAATATTCCCGCCCACGTGCGAGGACCCTGAAGAGAGAGTGTGATTGTACATATATATGTACATACATATGTACATACACACACATATATATATATATATATATATATACACACATACACACACACATATATATATATATATATATATATATATATATATATATATATATATATCCCCTATGTTGAGGGCCATAAATGCAATTGCAAGGGAATGCAAAGGCATTGTTAGCCAATAGGCTACATTAAAGGCATAACAAGTAAATACTGGCACCGTGCCTTTAAGACCTCTAGGATCTCCTGTATCTCATCATGCCCCAAAGGTGACAGTTAGGTCAGTTCTTTTTACGGTAATATGAATAACAGAACACAGACATGTATGAACTGCTGCCTGCAACATTCGTCCGGAGAGGTGGGTGGGTTGCTTAGGACTTTGATGAGGATTCCCCTGCAAGAGAACTAGGATTACAGATAAGTAACTTACACTTCTCTTCCAGGGGATCCTCATCAATAGTCATAAGCACTGAATAGAGTAGCAAGCCCATCGCACACCCCTGCTGACTAATCAAGAGCAGCTCTCATTATCGAAATAGATTTCATGAGGAGGTCTGCCCTACTTGTGTGTCTTAGTGTCTGAATCTAGACAGTAATGCCATGTCAAAGTATGCACCGATCTCCAAGTAGCAGCTTTGCAGATTTCAGAGATGGGAACATTCCTTAGTAGGGCTGCAGTTGCCGCCTTGCTGCTTGTAGTATGGGCTTTGGGTCTGGCAGGTAATTGTTTTTGGCTAATTGGTAAGTGATTAGGATACAAGAAACTATGTATATAGAAATGGATTACTTAGACTAGGAGAAGCCTGTTCTCATAGGGTCATAATTAACAAACAATGTCAGACTGTCTGATGGCTTTGGTCTTTCCTAAATGAAATTTCAATACCCTCTTATCTAAAGAGTGTAGTGCCCTTTCCTCTGGTGTGGACGGATTTGGAAAGAACATAGGGAGTGAAATCGTCTGGTTGATGTGGAAGTCAGACACTAACATGGGGAGAAAACTCGGATGAATTCTCATCACCACCCTGTTAGCATGGAACACTGTGTAATGGCTCGTTTGGCACAGAGAGACTGGATCTTGCGGACTCTGCATGCCGAAGTAAAAGCTAACAGAAAAGCAGCTTTCCAGGTAAGATGTCTAAGAATGCCTTATGTATAGGTTCGAAAGGGGGACCCATGAGCTTCAAAAGAACCACATTTAGTTCCCAAGGAGGAGAGCGAGGACATACCGGTGGGAACACCTTCTTCAATTCCTCTAAGAAATCCTTCACTACAGGAATATGGAAGAATGACCTCTGTGCAGGGGACTCTCTGTAAGCAGTAATGGCTGCAAGATGTACCTTAACATATGAGAATTGCAGACCTGATTTTGCTAAATGTAGGAGATAAAATTACATCCTCCTGCCCCAGAATTGGGTGGAGTTCATTTTGAACACATCACATGTAAAATGCCTTCCACTTGAAAGCGTAGGAGTGTCTGGTGGATGGCCTTTTGGACTACCGAAGAATGTCCATGCACTCCTGCGAAAGGCCTTAGTGCCCATCCTGCAGGGATTTAGGAGCCATGCTGTCAAGCTCAGTGCGGGAAAGTTGGGGTGGAAAAACATCCTGCCTAGCATGTAGAGAAGATCCAGTCTGCATGGCAGTCTGCTGTGTGGTCTTTCCGAGAGATGGAGGATATCTGGGTACCACCACTGGTAAGGCCATTTCGGAGCTATTAGGATCATTCTGGTTCTGGCTCGGTACAGTTTGAGGACAGTCTGGATCGGGGAGAATGGAAGGAAACGCAAATAGAAATCTTCTGGACCAGTTTATCAAAAGGGCATTCCCCTTTAATCCAAGTCGGTAGAACCTGGATGTGAAGTCTGGGCATTTTTGTTGCTTTCGTCTGCAAACAGGTCGATCTACTGATGCCCCCAAACTCGAAAAACGTCTTGCATGTAATCGTCATGCAGAATCCAGTTGTGCGCTTCGGCAAAGTTTCGGTCGAGAGAGTCGCTAGTGTGTTCTGGGCTCCTGGTACGTGAATCTCCAAGATCGACAACTTCGTCGCTATGAGCCAGTTCCAGATGGCCCGCGCTTCCAGAGATAGGGAGAAAGATCAAGTGCCCCCTTGCCTGTTTAGATAGTGAAGAGTGGTCGTGTTGTCCATTCGCACCCGGAGCGTGCTGGTTTGAATGGTTGGATAAATTAACTTGAGGACGAGTTGGACAGCCCGCAGCTACAGCATGTTGATATGGTAACGTTGCTCCCTGGTCAACCACAGGCCCTGTGTCTGTAGGGCACCCATGTGAGCACCTCAGCCCTAGAGATGCATCTGTTATGGGCATTTGCGTCAGAGTGTCCTGGTGAAACAGGACACCGATCAGCAGATTTTTTCAGTGAGACCACCACGGTAGCAAACTTTTTCCAGCTTGTGATAGGATAAGCTTGCTGTCCCAATGGTCTGTGAATCGATTCCACTGATCCCCCAGATTATGTTGTAGCGGTCTCATGTGCAGTCTGGCACTGGGAACCAGGAATATACATGATGCCATTGATCCCAGGAGCGACGCAATCTGTCTGGCCGACGGATGGCACACTTCCGAGTAATAGAGAATAGTCTCTCCTCCGAAGGACACACTTTTGCAATGTTTGTGCCCAGGGTCGCACTTGGGTAGTGTAGTCCGAGTTGGAATCTGGATGGATTTTTCAACACTGACCTGGAGACCTAAGGATGGAAGGGTCTCGATGCAAATGTGGTTCTGTTTCTTTGTTTGATCTGGAGAGGAGCATTTTACCAGCCAGTCATCTAAGACAAACATTCTTTTCCTTCGTAAGGCTGCTGCTACGACGCCCATACATTTCAAGAATGTGCGAGGGTCTGATTTCAGGCCGAAAGGCAGCACCTTCTACTGGTAAAGCTTGGATGCCACTATGAACCACAAAAACTTCTGATGCCTCCTGGTGATTGGCATGCGGCAGTAGGCATCCTGAAGGTTTTATTCCCCCACCTCCAGAGTGGGTAACAGCAACGGGGGAATCAAAACCTCATTGTTTGCCTGGTGTCTTGGAGGAAGCTGGGGATTGTCTATTAGCTCCTCATCCACACGTTGATCTGCAGGGCTAGTAGTGAGATCTGGCTTGTTGGTGGTGGTGTTGGCATGACGTCCAGTGAGGGGTTTGAACCCTCTGATGGTGGGGGCATCTGTCATAAGGCCTGTACCAGAGACTGAATTTCTTCTGTTTTTCTAAGCCGACTTCCTTAAGTGTGTCTAACTTGGTTTGCATTTTTGCATTCTCGTTATTCATGTGGGAGCCAAACAATGAGTTGCCAGTGAAAGGAAAGTTGAGGATGATCTGTTGTGCCTCTGGCTTTAGGCCTGTAAGACGAAGCCATGATGGCACATATTCCATGCTAATATCCGTGCGCCGCCAAGTCAGAGCCATCCGCTGCCGCGCTTATTATCTGGTTAGAGACCAGACCTCCTTTGTGCAGGATCTCCTGTAAGTTCTGTCTGTCTTCCATGGGTAGTTTTCTGTAAATCTGGCCAGGGAGTCCCAGAGGGACCGATCATATCGACCCAGTAATGCTGCAGCGCTAGACACCTTCATAAATGAGTCAGATGTGCCGCATATTTTCCTGCCCAAGGAGTTAATGTGTTTACTGTCCTTGTCCAGAGGGACGGATGATGAAGCCGCAATTGAGCGCATCTTTTTGGCGACGGCTATAATGACCGAGTCTGGTGTATTGTATTTCTTTAGAATTCACGCTGGAGCTGCTCGCAGAGAGGCTGGGTCCGAAAATGTCCATTACCAGTTGGTTGCAAGCCTGGGACCAAAGGGAGTAAAGGTCTTGAGGACGACCTATGATGTGAGGTCTCAAAAATTAAAAAATGAGTTTGTAGTGGGAGCTGGAATATAAACGTTCAGCTTAGCCTCCCTCTTACAAATATCTCATTAAACTTATTCAAGCTGTCTACCGGGCATACTCTCACTGGTAGAGTGTCCGTAAGTGTTGTGGAGTAATACCCCTTTGATTTTGCGGATGTAGACCATGTAGGGGATCTACGTGCACGGTGGCGTGATCAAGACCTGCAAGATCTTCGGGCAGGCGTAGAGGACATGGTTCTGGTCTTGCGTCGAGATCTATTCCTTGTCTGCGACTTGGTTCTGTGCGGAGGAGTAGTATCGCTAGGTAACCTGGATTTTGTTGGAGACTTAGAGAGGGTGGTCTGTGCCAAGCGTGCTAGAGGAGTTGTAGCTTTTGGAGTTGGTTTTGGAGACAGTGTTCGCAGGGGAGACCATGAAGGAGAATATTTCCATGAATATTGTGAGTCCGGACTGTGTGGAATAGGCCAGTTGGTGACACTTTCTAGCCATCGTGGAAAGAGGCGAACAGGTGTCTGAGGAGCCTCTGTCTCCTTGTAGAGGAGTGAGATAGAGGAAACTGATGAAGGAGGTCCTGGAGGTCTTAAAGGCCTGGTTCCAGTATTCAGCTTTTAATGCAGCCTATTGGCTAATAATGCCTTTGCATTCCCTTGCAATTATCTCTTCAATAAATGCTGTCATTTTTAACCTTATGCTCTCTTTTTCTGATTTACAGAAATGCTTGAGTATGGTAAGAGGTTTATCAAAGGAAAACTTAATGTACATGAGGAATTTTTAGCCCTTAAAATAGGCTGCATAGATATATGTAAATATATATATATATATTAAAGTACTATGTACATGTTTTATGCTATACATATATATTTTATATATTTAATATGTGCTCTGGGGTCCCTGTACGTAGGCCGGAATATTCACTGCTTATGAATATTGATTGATGAGGATCACCTGGAAGAGAAGACTCTGAAACACTAGGGGAAAGTAGCAGTAGAGAGTGAATTGTTCCAGTTAAAGTTCCAGAATACGTGCTGCAGAGAAAGCCAAAGTGAACAAGAAAGCCTGACTCACCCAACTCAACGGAGGATTAGTGCCTGGGTGAAAATCTTTGATGAAAATAAGTCTCTTTTGCTATATGAAAAAATCCGTGATAGATGGTGGAAAAGGGAAGGGATGCAGGTCTCAAAATCAACCTGGATTAGAATTAATAGACTTAATGCATTAACACTCAGAGGCGCAAATTTTAAGCGTATGCAATTCTACTCAAAATGGCTGATCTATAGGACTCCTTTTCTTCATAAAATATACCCACAAATAGAGGAAGGTGTTTCCGCTGCACAAAAGAGGGTGGTGGCACCTGGTCACATTATCTGGGATTGTCCGAAAATGAGTGGTTTGAGGGAAGGAATTGAACTTTATCTAAGATCTACCTTAGACCCTTCCATTTCCATTGATGCATCAATTGCAGTTCTGGGTTGCTCCCCCGATATTACTTCACAAGAGGAAGGCCTATACATTGCAGCACTGGTAGCAAGATCTTTAATTTTACAATGCTGGCGCTCCGATATGGTTCCCTCTTTTCAAGCATGGAGAGCGAAACTAAGTAAAATCAAAGAATTGGAAAAAAAATACGCAATAAGATCAGGCTCAATAAAAAAGTACGAGAAATGTTGGAGTTCACTAGGGTTATAGGTTAGAGATAGGGAAAACTGTTTTTGAATTTATATTATCATTAAAGAGAAGACGAAGTGGCAATTCGAATAGCTAAGTCTAGTTCGCAAGGTTTTATCCCCATCCTACTCTTACCCTACCGGACGTTCTCAGGCACTTTATATATTTTTTAATTTATACTATATGCCTGCCCCCTTCTTTCTTGGTTGCAATAGGGTTATTGAAAGAACGTTGGATTATGTTCATGTTTAATATTTAGCACTTCGCACTCTGCACTTTATCCAACTGTGATTCGGAATTGTCTTTTATGACTGCCATGTCTCTTCTCTGCAACAGGGCGATGGAAAAGATTGTTAGGTTATGTTTATACCTAAATGTTTAGCACTCTGCACTTTATACGATATCTATTTTTTGTAACAGGGCGATGTTGAAAGATTGATGAGATATGTTTACCTTTAAATGTTTAGCACTCTGCACTTTATATGGTATTTATTCCTGTTATGTAATGCTGTATTTTTTCTCTATACATTGTCTATTGGTAAAGTATCTTGAATATTCTGAGTATTTCGCAATATGCACTTTACTTGACAATTTTGTAGCTGTGTAATTTGTATGAACTCTCAATAAAAATATTAAAAAAAAAAAAAAAGAAAGCCTGCTTGCCTCCGAATCTAAAACTGCACATAATTACAGAATTTATGAAGAAACTGTCAAAAAAATGAAAACTGGAGGAGTTGCGTATTTGTAATCTTAACTGTCCTGCAGGGGAACATTCATTAAAGTCATAAGCAACGAATAACCCCTACCACGCATGCAAACCCAGAGTATTATACATAAACATAAAAAAATATATATACCTAAAAAGCATTAAATGAAAAGCCAATTTCAAAGTGAAACACAATTTTGGCAGCGCATTATCAGGTTGTATAAGCCAAATGTAATAAATCCTGTGGGAAAAAACTCAGAATATTGAGAAAAGCACTTTAAAAAAAAGAGAACAGAATGCGATGTAGGTCAATGTAGCTAGGCTGCAAATGTTCAAGGCTGGAACTATGACAAAGTTCCTTTAGGAAGCATGCTCCCCCAGTATCCCATCATGCCCTGGCAGTTAATTTGTTTATTTTATGAGAAGGAAGAATCCTGAATATTTTACAAAAAAAACCCTCCTAGATCCTCTCTCTGGGAAGGAGAGAGGCTTACTTACAACTTTAATGAAGATACCCCGAAGGAAAACTAGCATTACAGTTCAGTAATGTTTCCTTCTTTTCCAGGGGTTCTTTATTATGAGTCACAAGCCACAATAGAACAGCAAACCCATCCATCATACGAATTGGAGGGAAGAACTAAGAAGAATGTAGCTTACCTAAACAGACTCTTAAAAGAAGATTGACTGACTGGCTGAGTCCTGGAATTGGATTTCTGACAGTGCATTGGAAACGTGTGAACAGACTTAGAAGCTGAGGCTATACATATTTCTGAAACCGGGACATTTCTTAGTAGAGCTGTGCCCCTGTTAGAGTGGGCTCCAGACATCACCAACTGATAAAACAAAATACAATAAAACGTTCCATTTATAAAAGTGCTGTCTAGTTGAAGATAAATACAGAAAAGAACCTTGGGTCTATGTGTATTGATAGCCACGCTGAAAACCCCCTGTCTGTTGGTGTAAAGTTCTCTGGGTCTGGTGTGCACAAATTTGTCTTTTAAATTGTGGCTTCTCTTAAAGGCAAAACGTGGACGCTGTAACTGCCTCTTGCCTTTACTCAAAATGTGCCGATTTATGCACACAGACTTTTTTTATTTGATTGGACAAAGAGCAGAAGGTGTTCACACATACCAATCTGCCAGAAGGTTCTTTCGGCTGTTGGACGTCCAATAGTGCATCTTGATTGTTATTACGTGCTCTATTTGCTGATTTTCTAATTAGTGAGTATGGATACTGTCTATCTAGCAAATGATTAGAGAGCACTCTGGTATGTTCCTTGTATTTTTGGACGCTGGAACAATTGCACGGATATTGCAAAAATTGTTCAAAAGGAATATTATCCCAAAGTGCTTTGGGATGATAGCTAGTATAGGGCATTCCGAGCCATAGGTTTCCTGTAGAGTTCGGTTTCCAAAATACCCACTGACGGGAAAAATCAGAAGATCGAGAATAAGCAAACATTCTCTGTCGAATTCACAGGTGGATCTCAAATATGGGTTCAGCGAACTCAGCCAGCGATGAAATGACATGATTTTAGCAAACACTGGAGTTAGGTCTAAATCACCCTTTTCTTTTCCTTTGCTCTGCTGCCCTCACCACCTCTAACTCTACAATTGGGTATTTAGTATATACCTCACTTAGCACAAAACATCCCCGAGCTCCTCCCTCTCAGTGAGGGGTTGTAGCCCGTATCATGACTAGGCATCATGATACAAGGAGGTTCCCCAATGATGAAGCATGCCACCTACAGTGGGCGAGGGAAACTGCCCTATAAAAGGGACGTCTTTTGGTGTTTAGGCTTTGAGCGCAGTTATCTATACACATAAACACAAGAGTTCTTTTCTGTTATTGTGTCATTTGAATTTGTGGAGTCAACTCTTGTCTGAAAAGAAACCGGAATCTTAGAAGAAATCTTGCAGTATTTTGCCATGCAATACCCACTCCTGATTTTCTTGTGAAGTTCTAATGAGCCTGAACACCTGGCAGTTGTACAAGCTGTGATCTGTGGTTTTCTGGCCATGAGCCATTTCCAGAGCGTGGGAACCAAGTTCTGGAATGAGTCCCACCTTGATTATATAAATCTCCTCTAGCCCTCCATTGTTATATTAGTTGTAGATAAAGCCATTCTAACTGGCTCATTATTATCATTATCAAGAGAGAACTTTAGAACCCTCTTAACAATAAAAGTGTGAAGGCATCTTTCTGCTGGGGGAAGATGGATTTTGAAAAAAGGATGACAATGAAGGGGTCTTATTGACATGGAAATCGGACACTACCTTTGGTAGGAAACCTTGATGAGCCTTCATAACCACCTCTGTTCTGGAACACAGCTGAAGGCTCCTGTAGCAAAGGGCTTTTATCTCACAGACAATTACTTTATGTATGAGTTTGAAAGGAGGACATATTAGTTTAAAGAGGGCACTGTTAAGCTGCTTTGGAAGTGAGGGTTTGCTAACTGCTGAGTAGATCTTCCTAATAACCTTTAACAACTGGCATGTTGAAAAATGTGCATTGTGAAGGACATTTTCTATAGGCAGTGGTGGCTGCAATGCGTATATTAATTGAAGAGAAGTGCATCCCTGATCTTGTTAAATGGAGAAGGTAATTTAGTATCGCCTCTTGCTGGCATCTGGGTGGATTTGAAGGTGCTCTGGACGTACCATGACAGGGTGCTCAGGTTGATGGACTAGAATTGTCTATACAGTTTTGGGGAAGAATTCAAAGCTCATATTGTATAAGTTAAAGAGTTATGTTGCTAAATTCAATGATGGAAGGTTATTGTGCAGGATCTGGCACTTGAACTTCAGCAGGAGACTGGACTGCCTCTTTTATGGTCATGCTGACGGATAAAGAAGGTTGGGGAACCAACACTGTCATGACCACTCTGGGGCTTTAAGGATCATTCTTAACTCGCACAAGATAGTTTGTTTATGATTGACAATCTGACGTATTGGAGGAATGGCATATAGAAATATCTCAACTCATCTTTCAAAATGGCGTTCCACTTTGTTTCAGTCTGATAATACCAAGAGATGAAGTCTACACATTTTTTCCTGTGTCTAAAAAGAAACCTGAATCTTAGACGAAATCTTGCAGTACTTTGCCATGCAATACCCACTACTGATTTTCTTGTGAATTTCTAATGAGTCTGAAGACCTAGCTGTTGTACAGCTGTGTTCTGCGATTTTCTGGCCATGAGCCATTTCCAGAGCGTGGGAACCAAGGTCTGGAATGTGTCCCACCTCGATTGTTTAAATAGTAGACATTTGTCACGTTCTTCTTTGTATGAGTAGGGAGTTTGGCTTGAAAGCGGACAGGAAAGACTTGAGTGTCAGATGGAATGCACTCCATTTCCAGAACAGTGATGTGAGATTACATCCATTTCTTGGACCATGTCTCCCGCACTTCCATGTGAGCACCCCATGAGAGAAACTGTGTGTAGGAATATCATGACAGAAGATTAATCCCTGCACCAGAATCTCCAACAGCACCAGGGGAGAATGACTGAATAGACTGAGTCCATATTCTAGCTGCAGGAGAACTATAACTGCCATGTGGAGAAAGTCTTCACAGTTGACCTAAGGCAGAAAACTAAGACCATGTACTTTCAGTAATCATTGTGTACCAGGAACCTCCGGAATACCCAATACTTACCTCCAATCAAAAATGTGAAGTTGACATCCTGAAAATCTATGGCACACATCAAGTGCCCTTGCAACTTGTGGAAACATTTGATGTAAAGCCAGCATCCGAAATTGTTTCTCTGTTAACATTCTTGATATCAATAATGAGCTAAATTCATTTTGTGGGTCTTTTATATAGACTAGAAATGTAGAGGATATAATTCCCATTCCTTTTTGGATATGAGGGACTTTCACTATAGTTTATTTCTCCAAAAGTTGCACTGCAGACTCTAAAAGACCTGGCACGAATGAGACCTGGAACAATGTATTGTGTTCATAAATACTGCTAACGGTTCTATAATTTGAAGCATTCATAGGAAGAGGTTGAGTTACTGGATAAACCTGCACCGGAGTAGGTAGCTGGAGCGTCAGGTGAAGGAAGAGTAGCTGGTAATGATGAAAATTGTAGTCACATTGCTTCAAGGAAGGAGTGTGGAAAAGCTGTAATACAAATGCAGCATCATAGGCTGAATTGTAAGCCCTAGAATATTAAGAATTGGATGTCCTGGCACTCTTCTCATCTTCAAATGACAGACCCATTCTGCACTAGACATAAAAATCTGCTATACATCAATGTTTTAGACACTATATGGTTTTTTAAAGTCAAAAGTTTAGTAGTGTTTGATCTCTTTATAGCGAGCAGGAGGGGCACCGCTTTCCATGTTCAGTCTCGTTTTAAAATTTCCTCACAAGACGTTTCTGGGGACAGCAGAAAATCCGACTTGCAACAGCATGCCTCAGAAAGATTCTGAAGAAATAGGACATTACCCCCACCATGAAGGAACTTCCCACCTCCTTGTTATGTTGCACAAGTTACTAACTTGTGTAACGATATATCTGTAAGAGACAGTAGTTAGTGACAGATTCCTTACCTTAGAATATCCCCAGGCGTCAGGCTGGATCCGGAAAGTTTTTGCGTAGCAGTACCCTTGCGCGTCGGTAGGCGGCGTCGTGCGGCTCCGCGTCCGTCGTCGGCGTCGTGATCGCCGGGATGACGTCGCGGGCAGTACTTAGACGCCGCCCCTGCGCGCTGACGTCTGTTCTGTACACGACTTTCCGCGCCAGGAACGCAGAACCATGCAAGAAGCTGACATAGGTGTCTGAAAAATACTAGGGCCCTGAAAGGGATGTCCTTAACTCCTAGAAATCAGTTCGCAGAACTGGGAGGATGGGTGGGGCGGTAAGGAATCTGTCACTAACTACTGTCTCTTACAGATATATCGTTACACAAGTTAGTAACTTGTGCATCTGAAAGAGACACGTTAGTGACCGATTCCTTACCTTAGAATAGATACCCCAGCAATACCAAACCCGGTCGTGGGTCTGCGAACAAAGATCAGACAAGGAAGTCCCGGAGGACAGAACGGCCAAAGAAGCCGTCCCTCCGGACCTGACTGTCAAGGCAGTAATGCTTTGTAAACGTGTGCAGCGAGGCCCACGTAGCTGCCTGACAGATATCCTGCAGCGGAACACCGCTGCCTAAAATCGTGGTAGCAGCCGTTGCCCTGGTGGAATGGGCACGCAGCCCAACAGGAGGCTCCTTCTTAGCCAAAGAATAGCAGGCTTTGATACACAAGGTTACCCAGCGGGAGATGGTTCTCTTGTGCACCGCCCGACCTTTTTTGGCGCCCACGTAGCCAACAAAGAGCTGGTCATCCACCCGGAAGTGTTGTGTGCGGTTGATATAAAAGGAAAGCGCACGTTTTGGGTCCAGACGGTGGAGCCTCTCTTCCTCTCTGGAAGGATGCGGAGGCGGAAAGAAGGTAGGCAAAGTGATGGTCTGCCCAATGTGGAAGGCAGTAACCACCTTTGGCAAGAAGGACGGACGCGTCCTAAGAACAACCTTGTCTGGATGGACAGACAGAAAGGGAGGTTTGCAAGATAGAGCCTGGAGCTCACTCACCCGCCGAGCGGAGGTGATGGCCACCAGAAAGGCTGTCTTCAGAGTCAGAAGACGAAGAGGACAGTTATGTAGAGGCTCAAAGGGAGCGCACATGAGAAAGGTAAGAACCAAGTTCAAGTCCCACTGAGGCATCACAAACGGAACAGGAGGGAAGAGGTGTGTAATGCCTTTAAGAAACCTGTTAACAACAGGGGACTTGAAAAGGGAGGGCTGATCAGGAAGCCTGAGGAAGGCCGAGATGGCACAAAGATAGCCCTTGATGGTACCCAGGGCAGAACCCTGTTGGGCCAGGGAAAGAAGGAACAGAAGAACCTCAGATAGAGGGGCAGAGAGGGGATTCACAGCCTTTGCTGTGCACCATGCCACAAACTTGTTCCACCTGCAGGCGTATACCACCTTAGTGGAGGGACACCTGGCTGCCAGAATTACATCACAAACTGCGGGAGGCAAGTCGAAAGGAATCAACTGCCACCGCTCAATCTCCACGCAAGCAGGTGGAGGCTGGACAGGTTCGGGTGGAGGACCGTCCCCTGCTGCTGCGACAGAAGATCCTCCCGAAGAGGCAGACGGATCGGGGGATCGACACTCATACTGAGTAGCTCGGGATACCAAACTCTTCGAGCCCAGTCCGGAGCCACAAGGATGACTTGGGCCCGGTCGCGCCGAATCTTCTTCAACACTCTGGGTAGAAGTGGTATAGGCGGAAAGGCGTACAACAGACCGCAACTCCACTTGCGACGAAAAGCGTCGCGGAGCGAGTGCCGCCTTGGAAATTCCAACGCGCAGAACTCATGACATTGTGCGTTCTCTTCGGTGGCGAATAGATCTAACCAAGGCTCTCCCCACTGCAGAAAGAGTCCTTGCGCCACTTCCGAGTGAAGACGCCATTCGTGATCCATCATGCACCTGCGGCTGAGTTCGTTCGACCTGACGTTCAGGGAACCTGCCAGGTGTTGTTCCATCAGGAACATGCTCTGATGTTCCAACCATGTCCAGAGGCGCAGAGCCTCCTGACAGAGGGTCCACGACCCCACCCCGCCTTGTTTGTTGCAGTAACACCTGGCGGTGGTGTTGTCTGTGAACACCTGCACTACCTTCCCTTTGACAGAGGGAAGGAATGCCTTGAGTGCAAGTCGGATCGCCCGGAGCTCCAGAAGGTTGATATGGAGCCGGGACTCCGCCGGAGACCAAAGGCCTCTGATCTCTGCCTCTCCCATGTGACCGCCCCATCCCAGAAGGGACGCTTCCGTCACAACTGTGTGCTCTGGCTGGGGAAGGGAGAGGGATCTGCCCATGACCCATTGCCGGTTCGAGAGCCACCACTGCAACTGTTTTGCAGTCCCCTCCGAGATCTGGACGTGATCGGACAGGTTGCCCTGGTGCTGCGCCCACTGGAACTTCAGGTCCCACTGCAGAGCCCGCATATGCCATCTGGCATGATCGACCAGCAGGATGCAGGAGGCCATGAGGCCCAGCAGCCTCAGGGTCATCCGTACCGAAACCCAGGATAAAGGCTGAAAGATCGGAATCATAGCCTGAATATCCCGGACTCGCCGTTCGGGAGGATAGGCCCGAAACTGCGTCGTGTCCAGAACTGCTCCGATGAAAAGGAGCTGTGGAGAAGGAATCAGATGAGACTTCGGCATATTGATGGAGAACCCCAGCGAGTGCAGGAGTTCGGCCGTAGTCTGGAGGTGGGAGACGACTGCCTGGGACGAGCCCGCCTTCAGCAGCCAGTCGTCGAGGTAGGGGAAGACTGGAACCCCTGCCCGGCGCAGATGAGCTGCGACCACCGCCATCACTTTCGTGAACACCCGAGGGGCACTTGTAAGGCCAAAGGGGAGCACGGTGAACTGAAAATGCTCGAGGCCTACCGTGAACCGCAGGTAACGCCGGTGGGCCGGCAGGACGGGGATGTGAAAATAAGCGTCCTGCAAGTCCAACGCTACCAACCAGTCTCCAGGGTCGAGGGCAGTCAAGACCTGAGCTAGGGTGAGCATCTTGAACTTCTCCTTCCGGAGGAAGCGATTGACGTTCCGGAGGTCTAAGATAGGACGCATGTCCTTGTCCTTTTTGGGCACCAGAAAGTAGTGGGAGTAGCAACCACGTCCTACTTCTGGGGTCGGAACATGCTCGATGGCCCTCTTGGCCAAGAGGGCCGTGACTTCCTTCTGTAGAAGCACCAAGTGATCCCCTGACATGCGGTGGAATTGAGGTGGCATGGCTGGGGGGGTGGTCTCGAAGAGGAGGGAGTAGCCCCTTTGGACAATGTCCAAGACCCACCTGTCCGAGGTGATGGAACGCCAGTGGTGAAGGTGATGGCGGACCCTGCCCCCTACTGGCGTGCTGTGCACCTGAATGAAGGACTAGGAGAGCTTGGAGGCCGCGGACGGGGCGGAGTTGGTGGCCTGACCCGCACGCTGGTTGCCCGACCCGCCACGGCGGGAGCCACGTCCTCGGCCACGCGAAGACGCTTGCTGCGCGGGCCGGTGGCTGGGCAGCGGACGTGACCTGGCGCCCCTTCCGTGGCCACGAAAGGGGCGAAAAGCAGAGGTTAGCGGAGGGCGCACAACAGAAAGGCCCAGGGACTTGGCAGTAGCCCGTGAGTCCTTAAAACGCTCCAGCGCATGGTCTGCTTTGGAACCAAAAAGACCGACTCCATCAAAGGGCATGTCCATGAGTGTATTCTGGACATCACCCGAGAAACCAGTTCTCAGCCAGGCGTGGCGACGCAGCGCCACCGTCGTTGCAAGCGATCTGCCCAGCGAGTCGGCGGTATCAAGGCCACACGTATGGTGTACTTTGCCGCATCCCTACCTTCCGCAATGGTGCGGGTAAGCAGTGTCTGGACCTCCTCAGAACACTGGGGCAAAACGGCCGCCACCAAATCCCACAGAGAGTGGGAATATCGGCCCAAAAGGCAAGCGGTGTTGACGGACCGCAACCCAGCACTGGAGGAAGAAAAGGCCTTCTTCCCAAATTGGTCCAGGCGTTTGGATTCCCTAACCGGAGGGGCGGTAGGGAAGGCGGTTTGGGAGGCAGAGGCTTGGACAACCAAGCTCTCGGGGGTGGGATGTTGAGAGAGAAACAAGGGGTCGCCCGGAGCAGGGCGATGGCGTCGGGCCACGTTCCTATCCACAGGAGCCCCTGTGGTGGGCTTGGACCAGGTGCCCAAAAGAACGTCAGACAGTGCATCATTAAACGGCAGCAATGGCTCCGAGGAGGTAGCTGCCGGCTGAAGCACTTCCGTCAGGAGGTTAGTCCTGACAGCCACAGTAGGCAATTGGAGGTGCAAGGCTCCAGCTGCTCTACGCAACACCGTTGCGAAATTCGCTCCCTCCTCCGTAGCCACGGAAGGAGGAGACAGCATGCCAGAGTCAGGAGAAGTGTCCAGACCACTGGCATCCCCAAGTTCCTCTGCCCAGTCCTGATCATACTCACACTGCTGTGTGAGAGGGTCTTCCGACCCCTCCCAGCTCTCCTGGTCCTCCTCTGGCTCAAAATATGGAGGAGGAGGGACATCTGGGACCCAAGGTCTCATCGGCGCCGGGGCCGGCGTCGAGCGACGTCGGTCCGGCTCCATGTCCGGAACCGGAGAGAACCGGGGGCCGCCGCCGCCCGGAGCCCCGGGCGGCGTCAGGAACGGCACCGGGGACATCGGCGCCGGCGGAGGTGTGGTTAGGTCAACCGGCGTCGATCGGGGTTGCGGTACCACCGGAGCCGGGATCGAGGCCGGGGCCGGAGCCGAGGCCGGGATCAAGGCTGGCGGGACGGGCGACGCCGGGACCGGAGTCGTCGGCGACGCCGGAGCAACCCCATCAGGGCCCGCGCGGCCCGAAGGCGCACCGGAGGTGCCTTGAGGCCCGAAGAGGCGGGCCATGGCCGACAGGAATTCCTGTATTTGGGCCGGAGTCGCCCCCGAACCCGGAAAGGACGGGTAATGCGGGGGCGGCTCCACAGGCACGTCCGGGGCCGCGGACGGTGCTGACAGGGGCCTCAGCCGAGTCGCGAGACCGGCGAGGCGAAGTCTTAGAGCGATGATGCTTCTTAGACTTTTTGTGCTTCGACTTACCCGAGGAGTGCGAAGACTTGGACTCCGACGACCGGCGGGGGCTCCGCGACGGGCCCCTCGACCTCTCACGGGACCGGGGCTTGGTGCGGCGCGGAGCCGACTGCCGGACCTCGAGGAGCTTTCGAGACCGCTCTCGCAAAGCTTTCGGGTGTAAGGCCCGGCAGTCAGGGAACGACTTCGTGTCGTGGTCTTGTCCGAGACAGTAGAGACACTCTAAGTGCGGGTCTGTGATCGACATCATTCGACCACAGACGTCGCATGGCTTGAAGCCGGGCATCCCTACCGACACCTAGGAGTCGAGATGACTCGAAAAGAAACAGTGAAAAAATCACCCAAAATTTAGTCAAAAATTGACTAGGGCACTGCTCTTCCCGGATCTGCGCTTACTGGCGCGGAAAAAAGAAGAACCGACGTCAGCGCGCAGGGGCGGCGTCTAAGTACTGCCCGCGACGTCATCCCGGCGATCACGACGCCGACGACGGAGCCGCACGACGCCGCCTACCGACGCGCAAGGGTACTGCTACGCAAAACTTTCCGGATCCAGCCTGACGCCTGGGGATATTCTAAGGTAAGGAATCTGTCACTAACGTGTCTCTTTCAGATATGTAACCTAGTCTTATAAAGCGAGTAGCTACCCAGGACCAGGCTTCCCTTGCCAGTTGGTACCATTGACTTAGTAAGCAACATCATTTACAAAGCCATCACAACTGGTACCTCTACCTACATAGCTGACACACTCACAATCTCCAGTTGCTCTAAGAGAGCCTGTAGCCAGGACACCATCAGATTTGCACTGAAGTGCTATAAAGTAAAGAGGGCAATCTCCAACTATGCATCTATGATCTGGAACAATATCCCAGTATCTTTCGCCGATTTACGAAATAGTTCAAGGCTCACCTATTATGAAGAATACTACATCATGAAGCAGTACCAATCCTCAACCCGACTACCATTCCTATCACAGGCTGTGTCTTTGCCTTTGACATTGCACAGCGCTGTGCTTTCTTTCAGCTAGGATTGTGCTATATAAACTCAACATAGATACATACATCAGTGGTAGAAGAAGTTCTTTCTTATTACTATTCAGATATTCTTGAGATGTATCCTTGCCTCCTGCACCGATTTTTCTTCAGAAAATGCAACTGGATTTTCGCCTGTTCTAGGTTCTCCTGAAAATTTACTAGCAATGATGGCACTTCTCAACTATATGATCTTTTGGGAAACCGATGAAGCAGAAATCATGGAGTTCAGGCTGAGCCTTCCTACCGCAGAAAGGATATTTCACTAAAAGGGATGACACTTTGTGAAAAATGGAAAAAGGGCTTGCCATGAAATGAAGAAAAAAAACAGTCCATGTTCACCTAAGCATCAAGTGAAACATACATTTAGAAGGTTTTCCAATGAGAAAAAGCCCAGAAAGTCTGAGCTCAATGCTATGGATTCCAGGAGCTGCAAAAAATTCCCCGGCTTAACTGCCACTAAAGGGACACGATAGGATACTAGTGAAGCATGTGCCCTTATAGGGGCAGTGTCTGTTAGGAACTTATTGGTGTTTGCAGTTTGTCTAACCTGCAATGCTTTCCTCTTTGTTTCATTTTAAAATAAACATCACCAAAGCCAATAGGTTTGACATTCACACAGTGAAAAGTAATAAAAAAAGTACCTGCTGTAGTGCAAAACAATTGGTTTGCTTTGTTTATACAATCTATGGATGAGAAAGACTTAAATGTGTGGTGACACAATGTACATTTGAGATTGAAAATACTTCCTCATGCATTCCAAAGGAGGTGGAAAGGTACACCTATCTTGCCAAAAGAAAGAAGGTGAGGCTAAAACACTACTGTTGCCTAAGATGTGATTGACAATGTCTCTAGCCAATGGCTGTTGGGACCTCGGCCAAAGAAACCAGCGACTGAAGGAGGATATGCCCATGGGAGTATTATAGGATACAATGTTTGTCATGAATGACGCAAGCGCCATTATACATCGCACATAAAAAAATGTTGGTGAAAGCTCTTCTGATCACTATTCGTATTTTAATGATGCTTAATTGGTTATTTTTAAAAAGATGATGAAACTCCGCTAACGTGGAATAAGTTTTGGATGCCAAAATTACTTTTTGCTTTAAAATTGAATTTTCCGTTATAAAGTGAACATGCTACTTAACTTCGATAACAATCTTTCTGGTAGATGCTCTATCTAGCTACAAATTCCTCACCTCTTAAACCTCCTTCAGTCCCCAGACTGGATCCGGAAGAGTTGAAATAGCTCTCCTACGCTGCCAGTTAGCACATTGGCTCTGGAATAAACCTCCAGATATGACAACATGGAACTGAATAAGGTGCACTGTCAAGTCAAGTCAAAGAGATTTATTGAGCGCACATATCACCCAAGGGTCTCAAAGCGCTAGCGTAAAACTCCTGAAAGGGCTGAAGGCCAATTGAACAGAAAGGGCAGTACAAAGCGATCAAAATAGCCAAGTTTTTAATTCCCTGCGGAACTGCTTGTGGTCTGTGATGATGCGGAGCTGTAATGGAAGTTCATTCTAAAAAGCAGGAGCCAGATGGGAGGAGGATCTACCGCCATTCCTGCCGGTGCGTATCCTACGAGGGGTAAGGAGAAGTTTGGTACTTGACCTAAGCGTCTTGTTGGGCCGATACCAGCGGAGTTTTTTGGCAAAGTAACTTGGCCCGTTCCCGTACATGCTCTTGTGTACCAGACAGAGGACCTTAAAACGGATGTTTCCTGATGGGGAGCCAATGGAGAGTTTTCAGACTGGACGCAGATGGAGACCTCGATGGGAGGTTTAGTACCAGCCTAGCAGCAGTGTTCTGCAGGACTTGAAGTCTGGAATAGAGCTCCTCATTGATGGAAGCCAACAGGGCATTTCTGTAGTCGAGCCGACTTATGACTAGTCCGTGGACAAGCAACTTCCTTGATTCAATTGGAATCTATTGAAAGATATTACGTAAGCTACGCATTAATCCGTAGCAGGTACCAGTTATATGATTTATATGGTCTTTCATGGATAACTGATTGTCAATCCTTATTCCAAGGTTCCGCACCATAGTCTTAGGGGATGGACAGGGGCCAAGGCTTTCGGGCCACCAGTCGTTCGACCAAAATTAGTGTGTCTTACAAAAAAGGATGACCACTATCATTGAGTTGGAGATGGTTAGTGTGCATCCAGTTATCAACATGGGTCATACAAATTTTTAATCGGAGCCTCGTGTTAGTTGGGATGGGGCCAAAGGTGATCAGTAACTGGGTGTCGTCAGCATACGACACCACATCAAACCCGTAGGACCTGATCACTTTGGCCAAAGGTGTCATGTAAAGATTGAAGAGCATGAGACTTAGGATGGATGGTGGTATTTTCCCAATTTTTTTTATCCAATTGCTTGGAGGTGGAGATGAGGCCGACTAGATTGACAGCGTTTCAGCAAACCAAATCTAGTGACCTTACTAGTGATCATATAACCACTTCTCAGACTGGGAAAGCGAGTGTGATTGGTGATGAATCTGCAGGCAGATAGAGTAGTCACCACAAAAAAAAAAAAAAAAAAACATTAGCAATGGTATGTAACTTGGTCTTCTGATGGAAGCTCCCACCTGCAGATTCCACTGTTCTTGAATCAATACCCAAGCACCACCCTCCAGGTAGCGGGTCTGAAGAGATAGTTAAACCAAGATGTCATGCAGCACCAATAAGCAAAATGGCCATCGCTGTGGACTTGAGCCCAGACAGTAATGCCTAGTAAAAGCGTGGACTGAAGAGCATGCTGCAGTACAGGAAATATTCAAGAATGAAAAGCTCAAAGAACATGTTAAAAAGGCAGCCTTAGCCATGAGCATTGATGCCCTCTGGGGTCTCCAATTTTAGTGACAGCATAGCAGATCTTGATACACCGGATGGTCTATAGGGAAAACAGTCTGCTTCTGAATTGCCTTTACCTTCTTGACTCCTGTGGATCAAGGAGCAGCCCCAGGAAGATCCCGGTCAACCGCACGGCATCCTTGAGCATCTTCAGCATCCTAGGATGCTGAAGATGCTCAAGGATGCCGTGCGGTTGACCGGGATCTTCCTGGGGCTGCTCCTTGATCCACAGGCTGGGGGTAGGGCAATCCTGGCCACAGGGGTTGGCATCCCTCGAAGTCCTCTGGAACTGGCAGAAATCCAGTTGCCACTGGGCTAGCAGTTGTCCAGTACAGCAGTTTCAATGGTTCCTTTCTTTTGGCAGTAACTTGCCTTCTGGGTGGCCAAGCTGTGCTCTGACTACTCTCCTGGGTCCAGCAGAGGGGCAGCTTTTGAGTGACAGGTCCGGGTCCTTTAGGCTGCACGGGGCAAGGAGCGACAATTTGAAGACCTCGGCTACCAACTGCCAGACAGACCACGTTCCGCTTTTGTGGCCCTGTGCTGCGAACACGTGGTCAGCCAACTGACCCTTTAAGTCTCTTGCTTCTGGCTGGGCTCAGGAGTCGAATACTCTATAAGCAGGAAACAGCAGGCACAGTTGTTTCCTTTGCTAGCCCATGGTTCAAGACCACACTGGCTTCAGGTGGATACGGGTCCACCAACCGCGGGTACTACACACTGTTAAATGAAGCAAATGCAGTAGAGGCACACTAAGTTAATAACTAAACCGCCTCCAGGGAACAGGAGCAGTCCATATCATTGCTTAAGTTGCTTTCAAAATGTTTTCTTGATCAAAATTCTTTTGTGACCAATTTTCAATTACTTGTATTTTAATTTTCATTATTAATTCTCTAATGGTCACTGGTACCGTGTTTAGGGACTTATTGGGCATTTATTTAAATTCTTTTATCAGTGTCTTTTTTCTTGCTGTCTGTGTGTAAGTTGGTTTTTGGGTTGCCTGTGTGTTGGGCTTACTGACTTTTCTTTTCCACTACTATGCACTCTCAATCAGGTTTATAGCCTCATTCCCGGTCGGCTGATGCTCTCCCAAGTGAACCGCAGTCATTTGGTGATATATAATTACCCTTCTTAGGGTTACAGGCCTGACCTCGTAAGTTGATATTATTACCTAAACAATAGAGCAGCCACTTCCCAACTGTTGCACTTCGCCCTTCAAAGAATCGCTCCCCTTTGAAGCTCACCTTTCGGGCCAACGTCTGTGTGGCTTCTACAAGGGAGAGATAACACCTCTCCCCCACACAGACTTTTATTGTGTCCTGTCCCTAGAGTTGATTACACGTCACCCCAGGAGGGCAAAAAGTTGTCTTGGGTACATGCCCTGTGTGCAACCGTAAATGGGCACAAGAAACTTTGGGGGACTGAGTGGCAACTTTTTAAAAGCTGCATGTAGCAACAAGCTACATTAATAGCGACTTGGGATCTAGTCTGACTTAATGTAAGGAACTGTTTGATACCTTGTAGTATCAACTGTGGCCATCCTCTTCAGGAGATCGCACCGCTAAGGGGGTCAACATTTCACCCTGCATTCACCAATGGGACTACCAGTCCCTTTGACAATAAAAACGACAATTTCAGGTTCTTATTGTCAGAACACGTACAACACATGCTGTGCCTTTAAATATGATGCACCCTGCCTTAGGGCTCAATAGGCCTTCTGAAGGGGTAACTTATACATAGTAAAAGGGAGGTTTTGGGCTTTGCCATATTTCTAAATGGCAAAGTCGAGTCTGAAGCGAACACTGCTCTTCCTGGCCACAATGGCAGACTGGGAAATATGTTTTTCCTTTGTCACTCCAAGGGTGGCACAAACAGGGGTTCAGTCCCTGGGGTGACCCTCTAACTTACAGACCCTGGGTACCATATACTAGACACTTGGTAAGTTAGCGTATGCCAATTAGGTATAAGCCAATCAAAATATACAAGTTTTAAAGTCAGGGCACTAGCGGTGAGGCTGGTTAGCAGGCCTCCTAGCACTTTTGAGTTGAAAAACCAGCAGCATCAGTCCAAAACTTTGGGGGTGATCATTCGAAAATAGGCATTTTTTTCTCACACTTGAGTTAACTAGAACTGGTAAATTTCAGTGATTTTGTTAGTTTAAAACAGTGAGTCTTAACTGATTTTCACCCAACTATCATGTTCTTTGTTTTTTTCCCAGTGAATTTTTAATTTTGTTATGTGCCAAGTATCCTATTAACATACCTAACAATAACGTCACTTTAACATTTGATTTTTTCAGTGAATTTCCTTCCCCCCCCCCCCCCCAACATCAAGGGATATTTTATTACAATACGTAACACCAACCCCACACTGCGAACGGCTGCCTGGCCTGTAGCCAGGCTCTGCAATCAACCCTCATGGGCAGTCAACCCCATGCCACACACAGCCTTTGGCTGCGAAAACATGGGGTTAGCTGCAGGGCGTGGCCGGGAGCCAGGCCCTGCCTCCAACCACCCGTGGACATCCAACCCAAAGCCGCGCATGGCCTTCAGCTGTGCCGGGTGTAGGACTGGCTACAGGCCAGGCAGTGAGTCCAGCCCCTCACAGGCAGTCAACCCCACGACGCCCGTGGCCTTTCAGTCATGTGCGGCGTGGGGTAGGCTGCAGGCCAGGCCCAAGGCCTAAACCCCGCTGGTGCCCAACGTCCTCCCCCCCCCAGTTGCGCACAAGCTATACGCGAAGAAGCTTTGGTTGCAGGGCCTGGCGCCCAAACTCCCATGGGTGCATGGGGCTGAATATAAGGAGTGTCATTTTAAGTAAGGCAGAATTGGCTTTTCGAAGGGGTCAGAATACCAACATATATAAACCACATGTATTGTCTGTCAGAAAAAGACCATTAATACAATGAAATGGATAGTTCATTAAATCACACAGTTCAACGTTTAATAAAAGTGATTATCATTAAAAAATGAATAAAGCTATATTAAATAAAAAAATAAATAAAAAAAACACCAACACTTAGTGTCTTTTTAATAATTTTCAGGCTACTAAGTTCAGCCACAGAACCAACCACAAGAGGCCTCTGCACTCCAGCGGAAGACCATATAGCTCCAACCAGGAGTGCTTTAAAAGAATATGGTAAGCTGTCCTGGGTCATGGATTTAGTGACCCAGGAGACTTGCTGTTATTTTTCTTTTATGTCTCAGAGTGCTGCACTCTGTACAGCCTCACACAACATTGCAAAATGCCTTGTGGTGCCCTGCCTCTTCCAGGGACTGCACCAGGCTGGGAAATGTGTTTTAAAAGGCCTTGGAGGGCATTATGGGGTGCTCCTAGCAAGAAGTAGTCAATAATAATTGAGGAGCTCCTGCCACTCATTCTTTTTTGTTTTCTTTAAATTTTGGGTGTCCCAGTGTCCACCCGCGCACCCCACATCTTTATTTTAACATTCATACTGGGTACCAGCATGAGACAGCAATTTTTTTTTAAATGTTTGGTTGGGGGATTGTGGGGGGAGAGGAGTGGCTCCACTCACCGAGCAAATACTGGTTCTGAGGGCCCTATTCCCCAGGGCCAAAACAAATTTAAAGAGGAGGGGGGAGTGCAGCTCCCCTCCCAGATCCTTTACAGACCCCAGGGGCCCTATCCCATGGGGTTTTACGTGGGTGTCCCGGGCCACCCACAACTGGCTTTGCTCCCTTGAGGTGGGAGCAATCTCAGTTTCCCTGCCCCCAAGTGTATAGGCAGGAAAAAAAGTGGGCTCCCACCCCAGAAGAAGCATTTCTACAACCCCTCCTCCCTTATAAACTGTTTGTCCCACCCCAGTCCATGGGCAAACTACAAGGGGTTAATTTCTTTCAAACGCGGGTACCAGTGTTTTTTAAAATGAAAATTTCACTGTGGATTTGCGGATCCACTTCAAATTTGCAGTTTAACTGCAAATTTGTGGTAAATAAAAAAAAATACATTAAAAAGAAGAAAAAAACATTTTTAGGCGGCGGGGATGGTGGGGAGGACATTGCCCTTCAGGAACCCCTTCCACTAGGCCTAGAGGGGCAGGGAATCCCTACCCTGACCCCTTATATATGTTTTGTAAACTTTTTTTCAGGACAAGAGACTGAGTCCCGAGTCCTAAGATGGCTGCCGCCACATAGTTGTTGATGTGGTGGTAGCCAATCAGATCTCATTCTAAGTTCTGTTGGCTCCGCGAATCCTGCACAATGTAAAATACACAAGTTGTGAACCTTAATATCTCAAAAAAATACCGAACGGATCTATACCAAATCACAAAAAGCACACTTTCTGGACCAAGATCTAGCTTTCTGCCAAATTTGGTGTAAATCCGTTGAGCCATTTGGCCTGTAGCTAAATTTCCTACCAAAAAACATGAATGGGGAACGTTTTGGGACGCCTCCTCATTTTTCTCGGTTTGCACCCCCGCAAGCTTACTGCTTACACCTATCATGGGTGCAGCAGGAGCCAGGATAGCTCCCACCCCATGAGAGCAGTCCATTGTTATTTTGCACACCAAGCCGCCTCAGTTTGGACCCAGCCATATGCAAATCAGTCTTGTCCCTGCTCCAATGGGACCAGTCCAGCCTGGACTGCCAGGCAAGGTCATCCCTGAGCCAGAACGCAAGCACGCTAGGACCGGTTTTGCTTAAGTTAGGGCTCGTCAGCCAGGAACTGCTTGGTTCCAATGGCACAGTGTGCATGGGACCCACGTCTGGACATGCCCATCCCACTTAGGGCGATCACTGTAGTAAACAAAAAAGCGATGGATGGAATGTTTTAATTAATCTCAACCACTGGTAATTACTCGGACCACATCCCAATCCATTGTTACTTTGCATACCATGCCACCTCAGCTTACTGGAACCAAACTATACCTGGCTGATGAGCCCTAACTAGGGCAAAACTGGTCCTCAGTTGCTTGTGTTCCGGTTCAGGGACGACCTGTTCTGCCAGCTCAGGCTGGACTGTTCCCACGGGAGCAGGCTCAAGACTGATTTGCATATGGCTGGGTCCAAACTGAGGTGGCATGGTGTGTAAAGTAACAATGAATTGGGATGCAGCCTTGAATAATTACTAGTGGCTGAGGTTAATCAATCATTCCATTCTATTCATCAGTGTTCAACTCAAGCCATCACCATAAAGAGTTAGGCCTTCTGCTCCCTGAAGGCCATTGCTTGCATAAGGCGGCCCACCACAGCTTCTAAGATTTCAAAGCACAACTGTGAGAATAATACTGGATGAGCCTCTGACTGGGGAGCAGGAAGGGTAATGTGAATATATAAAATAGATCAACGTTGGAGAATTTGAGCTACAGGTAAGTAACTAATTTCTTCTGAAACACTGGATCTTTTATATATTCATATACTTGAATCGGAATAGCAAGCTGTACACAACACATAACATAAGCGTGAAGCAGGCTCACCTTTACCGAAATAGGGTTCTCAAGCTATCCCTTGCTTGGACAGAGGATGACCCGCCCTTGGCTGTCTAAAGTACACAAACAGCTGGTCCGATGTGCGTATATCCTTCGTTTTGTCTATGTAGAACCTGAGGCACCTACGCAGGTCGGAAGAGAGTATTGATCTTTCTGCAGACGTAGATTGATTTGGAAAGCAAGACTGAAGAATGACAGGTTCATTTAAGTGAAAGTCAATAGGCACTCTGGGTATAAACTTGGGATTGGTTCTCAAGATTACACTGTTCTTTATATAATTCCTATTTGTATAACGCTAACATATCACCCATTCAGGTTTCAAGGTGCTGGGGGCCGTCGGGGAGATTAAATGAGCTACTGCCTGGAGTCACATGATGCTGAGCTTTGTGAACCTAAAGCAAGGTTCCTTGATAGTGATTGCTTGAATTTCTCCCACTCTCTTTGCAGAGGTCAAGGCCAGAAGAAGCACTGTTTTCCATTAGACAGATTTCAAATGTGCCTTATGTATAGTTTGAAAGGAGGCAGCATCACTTGACTAAGGACAGTATTAAGTTCCCATGGAACTGTGAATGTCAAAGCTGTGGAAACGCTCAAAAGAGTCCTTTCCTAAATTGTTTTATGATTATTTGGGAGAACATAGAGGCCAACTGTTCAGTTCTCTTAAATCTCGAGATTGCCAACAGATGAACTCTGACTGAAGAGTATTTAAGCCTACTGTTTGCTAGACTCAACAAGGTAAAGATTTGATGAGGTTTTATGCTCAGTGGATGATGACCATTATTCCTGCACCATCTACTGAAACATTTCCACTTGGCGCTTTAGTTCTTTGTGGTTGCTAGAGCTCGAGCCTACGGCAAGATATTTCCACATTCTTGCGACAGATCCAAATGGCCAAACTCCAGGTGGTTAGGTATCATGCTGTCAAGTTCCGTGACTTGGGACTGTGACAGAAAATCTCTCCATGATGCCTGGAAAGAATCCTGGGATGCACTTTCAGAGGAATGGCTGGACGTGTTGACAAGTGCAGCAGATCTCTATACCAATACTGAAGTGGCCAAGCTGGAGCAATGAGGATCAGAATGCAATGGTCTATCTTCGCATTTCTCAACACCCCGAGGATCAGGAGGAAAGGCGTAGGCAAATATCTTGGACGAACTGATCGAAAGAGTATTGCTCATTACCCATGGATGCCAAAATCTCTTGTGAAGAATGAGCATTTGCTGTTGTTTGGAGCAGCAAACAGGTCTTTCATGAGGCTACACCATTGACTGAAGATGTAGTTCAACTGCTTGTGATCTAGTCCCCACTTGTGACAATCTGAAAACTGCAGACTGAGTTTATTTGCTTGATCGTTCGGGCAACCTGGCAGATATTCAACAGTGATGTCTATCTTGTGAGAAATGGTCCAAATCAACAGCAGCCAAGCCTTTTCCGAGTGTGATCAGGACTGTGGGCCTCCTTTCTTGGTTATGAAGAACATGGTTGTTGTATCCTCTGTTCTGACTAAGACTGACATTTTAGCTTTGCAAGGATTGATTCCATGTCTAGACATATGGCTCAGAGCTCCTAGAGATTGATGTGAAGTGTCTTTAACACATCTGACCATAGTCCTCAGGTTGAAAGCTCTTGCATGTGAGCTCCCTCTCTGTCCATGGTAGCATCCATTGTAAATATAATCTTCTTTGGTACAGGTAGGAAAGAAAGTCCTGCATTCAAATTGGTTGACAGTATCCACCATATTAGTGCCTGCTTCAGAATCCTTATGACTCATGCTGTATCTTACCAGGACCCTTTGACTTGCTTTCATTTTAAATCCAGTTCCTGCTGAACAGACCTCACGCAAAGTCTGCAAAAGGAAATCAAGCCTATACATGAAGACATTAAACCCAACAAGGATTTGTATTATCTCACTATTACGGTTTTGTAGATATGTTTCTAGCCTCAGTCGAACCTTTTCGCCTCTCCTCAGATGGAAAAGCCTTTTTCAGATGCTTGTTGATTAATGCACCCAAGAACTGGATCCTTGTTTGGGGTCCCAATGATGATTTTTCCCTGTTCAATATGAATTTTTTTAAGAGGTTGATGCAGACCGCTTCTTACCCCTTCCTCTGATGGTGCTTTGACGAGCCAGTTGTCTAGGTATGGGAACACCTGATAACCTTGTCTGAGGAGGGCAGCTACTGGAGCAAGACATTTTGTAAATATTCGAGGTGCTAATTGGAGTTTGAAAGGGAGCGCCATGAACTGGTAGTGTTGTCCCACTACCAAAAATCAGAGGTATGTTCTGTATTTTTGATGAATAGGAATGTAAAAGTATCAATCCTGAAGATCCAAGGAGGTCATAAACTACCCTCCTTACATCATCATGAGGATGTCTTGTAGGGTAACCATCTGGAAAAGGAAAATGCTACTTACCCAGTAGGCATCTGTTCCTGGCATATAGAGCTGTAGAGGGAAAACGACCTTTACAACGCGGTCAAAACACCGCAATACATTTACTTCACTGTCATTACAACGCAAGTCGTTACAACGACTTGCGCTAGATGGTGCTCTAGACTAAGGAATAGTGTGATTTACTATTCCAACACCTTCCCTACTGTACATCTCAAGTACAGGGAGGCGGGCACGTGTTTTGGTCTCCTGAAAATGCTCCGCAGGTTTCTCTTCCTTTTGCCGACCTCTCACAGAAAGACGGTCGTTCAGGCACTCATTACCGCCAGATTGGACTATGCGAACGTCCTCTATCTGGGCCTTCCAGAGTTCTTATTGAACAGACTTCAGATCGTGCAGAATGCAGCGGCGAGGGCAGTCTTGGGGCTCAGACCTAGAGATCGGATCTCTCACCATCTGAAAACTCTGCATTGGCTGCCTGTCCGTTGCAGAATACTTTTCAAAGCATTGGTCCTGGCCTTCAAAGCTCTTCACGACATGGGGGCACATTATATTCGCAGAAGTGTTTCGTATTACGTGCCTGGCAGAGCTCTGAGGTCGGCGCACCAACACCTAATTATTACTCCAAATGTTTCAGAAGTCGCTGCGGTGGACGGTCTTTTCAAGTGCAAGTGGCTAGACACTGGAACAAACTGCCTCTCTCGCTCAGGCAGGCCACGAACATATTGGCGTTCAGGAAAGAACTAAAAACCTGGCTGTTCCAGCAAATAGTTTAAGGTCCGTTCTCCTCGGTACTGATGTGCTCCTCTGTCAGTCTTTCTGTCTCTTTCAATCTCAGCGCCGGGACACTCTGTTGAGTAGCTGCGCGCTCTACAAATCCACTCATAACATAAAATAGTAAATCATACTATTCCTAAGTCCAGCGCCCTCCAGCGCAAGTCGTTGTAACGACTTTCGTTGTAAAAACTGCGATGTAATGTACAGCGATCTAAATGATCGCGTTGTATCGTCATACATTCCTGTAGTCATATGCTATGCATAGATCGCCATCTAGTGTTGGGTCCGGATGTTTGCACTTTGTTTTTCTTCGAAGAAGTCTTTCCAGTCACGAGGTAGGCGACTCCTCCTTTCGGTGATAGCGCGCATGGGCATCGACTCCATAGTTAGATTGTTTTCCCGCAGAGGGTGGTAATGGAGATAGTAGGAGTAGTAAAAGCAGATGTCCATGAATGCATGTATCTAAGTAAGATGTTACTGAAACAGGTATAGGTACCCGGGGAGGTGGGTGGGCGCATATGACTACAACTCTATATGCCAAGAACAGATGCCTACTGGGTAAGTAGCATTTTCCGTTCGAGGCATATGAGCTGTAGATCATATGCTATGCATAGACTATATAGCAGTTATCTCCCAAAGCGGTGGCTAACCTGCATCTGTTGCAGTGGTCTGAAATAGTGTACGTAAAACTGCCTGGCCCACTCTAGCTTGTTGTCTTGCTAACACATCTACACAATAGTGTTTGGTGAATGTGTGAGGTGTAGACCATGTTGCAGCCTTGCATATGTCATCTATGGGTATATTTCCTAAGAATGCCATAGAAGCCCCCAGTTTGCGTGTAGAGTGCGCTCTAGGGGGAACTGTTCATGTTCGTTTTGCTTTTGCGTAGCATATTTGAATGCACTTGACTATCCACCTTGCAATTCCTGATTTTGATATGGGATTGCCTTTATGTGGTGGAGCAAAAGTGACAAAAAGTCGATTTGTGTTACAGAAAGGTTTTGTCCTTTCTATGTAATACTGCAATGCTCTCTTTACATCTAATGTGTGTAGGGCACGGTCTGCTACTGAATCTGGTTGATGGAAGAACACTGGTAACTCAAGAGATTGATTGATGTGACAAGCAGAAATGACTTTAGGAAGGAATTTAGAACTACTTTATTTTGGTGCATTTGTAAAAAAGGTTCTTCTATAGTTAATGCCTGAAGCTCCCCCACTCTTCTGAGTGATGTGATAGCCACCAGGAAAGCAGTTTTCCATGTGAGAAATTGCAGTTCACATTTGTGCAATGGCTCAAAGGGTGGACCCATTAGTCTGGTGAGGACTATGTTGAGATTCCATATTGGAACAGGTGGACGTCTCGGGGGAATAACTTTTGAGTCCTTCCATAAACGCTTTAATGACAGGTACTCTAAAAAGAGATAGATGTTGTCTATTTTGTAGGTATGCAGCTGTTGCCGCTAGATGTAAACGTATGGACGTGTATGCTAAATTGGAACGTTGTAGATGTAACAAATAGCAAATAATGTTTTGGACAGAAGCGTCGAGCAGGTTGATGTGGTTGTTATTACAGTAAATCACAAACCGCTTCCACTTTGCTGCATAGCAGGCTCTTGTGGTAGGACGTCTAGCTACCTTGATAATATTCATACAGTCTGGCGGTAGATTAAGATAGCCAAACTCTAAAACTTCAGGTGCCAGATCGCCAGATTGAGTTGACTGGGGTCTGGGTGTCTTCTGTCTCCATGGCTCTGTGTCAGGAGATTGGGTGTAAGACTTAGTTTTTGATGAACTACCGAGAGTTCCAATAGGGTTGTGAACCATGGCTGACGTGCCCATGTGGGAGCAACTAGGATTAGTGTCAGGGACGCTTGTTTGAGTTTCCAAACCACTAATGGAATGAGTGGGCGAGGCGGAAAAGCGTAAGCAAATATCCCTGACCAATTCATACATAGTGCATTGCCTTTGTACAATGGGTGTGGATACCTATTCGCGAAGTTTGGGCATTTTGCGTTTAGGTGCGTAGTGAACAGGTCTATGTCTGGAAAGCCCCACATTTGAAAGAATGGGAGGAGAACTTGAGGGTGTAGTTCCCATTTGTGGACTTGCTGTGTCGGACGACTTAGCAGATCTGCCATCTGATTGCCTACTCCTGGGAGGTGTTCTGCTAGGAGATAGATTTTGTGGTGAATGGCCCACCTCCAGATGTCCTGGGCTAGGTGGGACAGTTGGAGGTATTATGTTCCCCACTCTTTTTGTATGTAATACATAGCTGCCATGTTGTCGGTACGAACCAGGATAGCTTTGCCAGCCAGATGGGTTTGAAAAGCTTTGAGGGCTAGAAATATGGCCATGAGCTCTAAATGGTTGATGTGGAGCAACTTTTGTGGTGACTCCACAGGCCTTGTATTGTGTGTTGCTGTAGATGAGCACCCCAGCCAGTTAGAGAAGCGTCCGCTGTTAGTACTGTCTGTGGAACCGGGTCTATGAAGGGCCGTCCTTTTGACAGATTTTGTGTGTCCCACCACTGCAGAGAGCGATGAGTACGGCCGCTTACCAACACTAGATCGGTTAATAGACCGTGGGACTGGTTCCACTGACTGGCTAAGCATTCCTGAAGCGGACGCATGTGGAGCCTGGCATACGGGACGATCATGATGCAAGATGCCATCATCCCCAGCAGTTGCATGTAAGCCCGAGCTGGAAGCGATTGATTGGGTTGAAACTGGAGAACCAAAGCCTGAATGTTGCGAATTCTGGCTGCGTTGGGAAACGCCAGAGCCTTTTGAGTATCTAAAATGGCTCCTAGGTAGTTCTGAATATTGGTTGGCTGAAGATGTGACTTTGGCACATTGACTGTGAACCCTAGTCGATGCAGTAACTTGATGGTTATGGAAGTGTATTTGAGACACTGTTGGTACGTGCTGGCTTTGATGAGCCAGTCGTCTAAGTATGGGAAGACATGGACGCTGTCTCCCGAGATGAGCAGCTACTACCGCCAGACATTTTGTGAAGACTCTGGGGGCAGTGGTGACTCCGAATGGGAGTACCTTGAACTGGTAATGTTGGCCCGCTAGCACAAACCTGAGAAATTTGCGATGAGCAGTGAGGATTGGAATATGAAAGTAGGCGTCCTTTAAGTCTAGAGTGGACAGAAAGTCGTCTTTTTGAAAAGAGGTAGTACCTGTTGAAGTGTTACCATGTGAAAATGGTCTGACTATGTAAAAATTGAGTTCTCTGAGATCTAAGATTGGTCTGAGAGACCCGTCCTTTTTTGGTATTAGGAAATAAAAGGAGTACACGCCCGACCCTTGGTGTTGTAGTGGTACAGGCTCTATAGCTTCTTTTAAAAGTAGAGACTGTACCTCTTGTTTGAGGAGGTGTAGATGATCTGGTGAGAGTTTGTGTGACTTTGGGGAAATGTTTGGAGGAGTGTTGATGAACTCCAGGCAGTAACCAGAACGGATAATTTGCAGAACCCACTTGTCTGTTATTGACTGCCAAGCTGGTAAGAAATTTGACAGTCTTCCCCCGACAGGTGTTAGGTGGTCAGGGGGAAGGAGAGGAGAGTCACTGTTTTGTATTGGAGGGGGAGGTGCAGGTGTTTAAACCTCTACCTCTTCCCTTACCGTTATTTCCTCTGTAACCCCCTCAGAAGTAGTTCCTAGAGCCAGAGGGTTGGTTATTACCCTTGTAGGTGGAGGTATTTTCTGAGGAAGAATTCTTGGACCCCGCTCCATAGAAAGAGCGCCAAAAGGAACCACGGCCTTGTGGTGACTGAAGCGCCCCCTGGATTTGGCCACTTCAGTGTCTTTCTTCATCTTTTTCAGTGAAGAGTCGACCACTGGGCCAAAAAGGTCTTCCTTATCAAAAGGTGAGTACAATATAGAGGTTTGAACCTCGGGTTTGAATCCAGAGATACATAGCCAGGCGTGCCTTCTTAAAAGGACACTGGTATTTACTGCTCTGGCAGCTGTGTCTGCAGCATCGAGGGAGCACCCGATTTGGTTGTTGGAAATAAGTTGTCCCTCCCTTATCAGGTCTTCAGTTTTAGATTCATGTTCTTGGGGTAGGTATTGGAGCAATTGTTCCATCTCGTCCCAATGCGCACAGCCGTATCTAACTAGCAACGTTTGTTTGTTGGCTATGCGCCAGAAGTTTGCTGCCTGAGATGCGACTCTCTTCCCCGAAGCATCAAGAAGCTTAGATTCCTTATCTGGGGGTGGAGCATCTACTGTGGTTTGGGAGTTAGTCCTTTTGCGTGTGTTAGACACTACTAGCGAGTCCAACGGTAATTGTCCCCTAATGTACGCTGGGTCAAATGGTGCTGACTTATATTTTTTGTCTACCCTAGGGGTAACGATACGTGCCCTGACAGGATCACTAAAGATATCATCCATAAGTCTAATCATACCCTTGAGCATTGGTAAAGTGTGTGATGACTTTTGAGTAGTGCTAAGGGTCTCGAAAAGGAAATCCTCTTCGAGTGAATCTTTGTGGAGCTGCACCCCATGGTAATTGGCAGCCCTACCCAGCAATTCAATGTAACCTACACTGTCGTCTGGTGGAGAGTGTTTGGTAGGATACAAATCAGGCTCATTGCCTGTGGGCGAGTTAATGTTGTAGTCGTCCCATGGGACTGCAGGTATTGGTTGACTATCGTCATCCCCATCCCCATTATCATTCCCATCATCCTGGTTGTCAGGTGTATGTGGTGAATGCTGAGGTGAAGTAGGCACAGGTATAGACTGTGGAGAAGGAGGAGATGGGATAGAAGGAGGAGGGGAAGGGTTAGTCCCGACAGTTCTCTTCTTCAAAGGAATGTGATATTCCTCTTCAGCCTCAGTCCTTCTCTTTAGAGTCACTGTGGTGGTGATATGCCCAGTTTTTGGATGAATGTACAGCACTTTCTGTTTCGGGTCCGGTTTTTCGAGCGGATCGTCTAAACGGTGCTTTTTTGGTGATTTCGGTGCCTGCGGTTGTTTCGGCGCCGAAGGTTTTGGTGCCGATGGTTTAGGGGCTGGTGTTTTCTGATCCGAAGTGTGTCTCGGTGCCGATGGCTGAGGGTCGAAGCCTGACTTAGATTTCGATCCCTAAGGGTTCGGCTCGGTTCCCGTTTTGGATTGGGGCTTTTCGGAACCGGAAGGCTTTTTGGTAGGCTTTAGTTCGAGCCCGAAGGCGGGGCGTCGGAAGCGTGATATCGGGGCCAACCGGGGCCTGAGGGCGCGGGTTGGTCCTGAGCCTTCTTTTTGGGTTGAGGTGGATGTCGGGGAGAGGGGGTTTCTGTACTCACAGTACGTTGTCCCTGCGGGATGTCATCATCCTGGTCGGAGCCGTACTCGGAAATCGGTTCCTGCTCTTCCTCGGCCCCGATAGCGTCCTCGGCTACGTCATCTGATTGAGGTCCGAAGAGGTCCCGGATGGAGGCTGTGCGTTGACTCTGCATGTCGCGACGTCGAGCCAGACGGTCGCGAAGTGTCTTCTTGGAGCGGAACGCCTTGCACGCGTCTCAGTCCTGTTCTCTGTGCTCAGGGGACAAGCACAGGTTACACACTCCGTGTGAGTCGGTGCGTAGGTATTTTGTGTGGCACCAAGGGCAGAATTTAAATGGAGTTCATTCCATCGACCGCTAGTCGAACCGACGCGGGTAGGCCCGACGGCCCACCACAAACTTTCCCGATCGAAAGAGTTTTAGCCAGAAAATCCGACACACGAAGAATAGTATACGCGATCGGAAACAATACCGTCGAGGTTGAGTGTCTTGCGCACCAAGGGAAACTGAAGGAACGGTGTCGAACCGGAGTGCAGCGAGTAACATCCGAACCCGATGGCGGAAAAAAACAATCTAACTATGGAGTCGATGCCCATGCGCACTATCACCGAAAGGAGGTGTCACCTACCTCGTGACTGGAAAGACTTCGTCGAAGAAAAACAAAGTGCAAACATCCGGACCCAACACTAGATGGCAATCTATACATAGCATATAATCTACAGCTCATATGCCTCGAACACTGCTTCTTCAAGAATGTTTTTTAGCTGTCTCAAATCCAGGAATAGTCTCCATTGACCATCTTCTTGATCAGGAAATATCTGGTGTAAAAACCTTGATTCCTTTGCGACAAACCCTGTAGTCCTTTTGAGTAAGCAGCAGAAGCATTTCTCTTTGAAGCTCCTGTAAATGGAGATGATGATGATCTTTCTTGGGTGGGCTTACAGGTCGCCGAAAGAACTCCAATGTAAGACCTGAAAGAACGATCTGCCTCACCCATTTGTTTGAAATATTATTTTCCCAAGTTGTTTCAAACTGAGAAACTCCTCGAAGGGAGAGGATGCACACAAAAGTGGACCAAGATTTGGGGGGCATGGAACAAAAGCAGAGGGATGCTGTGTACATCGTTTAACAATTCTTCCTCGCAGGATTGAGTATATTTTGAATATAGGCGTTCACAAAGCAGTGACGACTGTAAGTAATGTAATGAGGGTGTTGGTCTTTTGTAACGACATGATCACAACTGTACAAATGCACTGTGCTACTTTACTGTCAAATGTTATTGTATTGTCTTTATTATCCAGTAAAAAAGAAATTTCAAACTGAGAAATTCCTACAATTCCTCCAGATTTAAAGGAGGAGATGGAGGGGGTGAATGTAAAGGAAGAGAGTCCAGGTCCCTCTTGATTTTCATTGGCATGTGATTGAGAACCACCTCTCTCTCTTCCTGACGATCTTCCACAGGACTGTCTCCGATTACGGTTGTAGAGGTACAGTTTCCTGTGGAATAGTATGAAAATGGATTTCCATACTGGTTCAATCCTCCTCTGAAATTTTGTGATCGTCTTGAACCATGAAAATTAGAAGATCCATATCCATTTCAAAATTGCAAAAGACCCAAAGCCTCAGCCATATCTGTATCAGTTTTGAGGCCCAGAAGGGTCTCATCCTCATGTTTGCCGAAAAGATTAAGGCCATCAAAGGGCATATATAAAATCTTTTATTACACCTCAGGACGAAAGGCTGTGAACTTCAGCCAACTATGTCTTCTTAAGACCATACCTTCTGCAAGTTGCCAAAAACCTGTATTGGTGACATCCACTGCAGCATCAATAATACAAGAATGAGCTCTCCTTCCTTGAGGATAGGTCTTGCTGCCTCCCTTAGGCATGAGTTCTACTAATGGGCAATATGATGCCACAACTGACGATCACAGCGCCCTAGAATTGCCAAAGCATTGGCAGACCTGTAACCGGTCGTTGCTATAGACGAGATCCTTTTACCCACAATATCTACACGCTTATTATCTCTGTCCGGAGGACCAAAAGATGGCATGATCAGACTTTTGGTTCTTCTTTGGGAGACTGAAGAGCTCACTGAGCATGGCTTAGTATGCCCGATGAGGCATGCTGGAGCGGTATCTGGAGCTTTATACTTCTTCTCCAGACGAGGTATCACCACTGGAAATGTGGCTGGAGTTTATTAGCTTAAGGCCTTCTGACCATACGAAATCCAAAACTGGTATTGTTCCTTACAGACATTTGTGGTTGTTCCTTAAAATCATAAAAAAAACATTGTTAATCAATGAGTTTCATTGATAAATCAAACTTTTTTGCAGCTCTTTCTACTAGAGAATTAAATCTTGAAATATTTGCTGAGTCCTTTGGAACAGGAATGTCGTCCATTGGAATAATTACATCCTCTACAACATCATATCATCCTGCAACATCTTGCAAAAGTTCACCCTCCTCCTCTCTACATCTGAAAACAGAGTTATTGGAGTCGTCATCATCATCCATGTCCTCAGATGTTGGAGGAACCAGTTATCTTTGAACCCCTCTTGGGGATGGCCTCTTGGGTGGTGGTGAAGGCAAAGGTGACCGCTGACTAGGTGGAAAAATAGGCTGAGGATTATGTGGTTGCAGATAATTAGCTGGTTGTGGTAATATTTTTGGGAAATGTTTTATCATTTGTTGAAACTTAGTTAAAAAGGGCATATGCACTTGAACTATGTCTGGCTGTCTGTATTGTTTAGGCGATCAATAAGATCGTGAAAAATGAGGAATATAATCCTTTTGATAGTCCTATTCAGAATAACATTCATTGACCTCCATTTTGCCTTCAAAGTCTGGGACATATTTTACAATTAATTGTGATGGACTATAAGCAGGCGAGGCATAGACATAAGACTCTTTCTCCTGATTAGATTGTAAAATCTGATTTCGCAGTAATGATGACACCTTTGATGGTGAAAATGTCTGGTTCCTTTAAAATAGCTGCCGACAGCATCACTGTCAATAGGACTGCCTTTAACGCATCAGCAAGACAGTCGATAGCGGCCATCGCAGTCGGGTCGACAATGTAGTGGTCACCGCCAACAGCACACTCGTTGTGGTACAGGTCGATGCCAAAGGTACTTTAGATGCTGATGGTCTTATCAACGTTGCATCGGAAATTGTATTTTTAAAGATTTTTTCTTCTTAGAGGAATGTTTCCCATGCTTAGTAGTAGGAAAAGTGGCTGCAAGCACTGTTCCAAACAAGTCCAATTCAGGAAACTGAATAAGTCTCCTTTTTGGTGCTGCCGTTGTGGAAGTGCTTGAAGGAGCACTTTGCACAGAATCTTCCCCTGAAGAGGGGGGCATCCAATACTCCTTAGCCATCAGATACAATGCAACCTCCTATCTCGGTCTTTTAGGGTTTTAGATGTAAAAGTATGACAAATGTCACATTTGGTCACCTTATGACTTGGATGAAGCCCCTAATTGCATTGAGAAGGAGGATCATCAATTTAAATATTCTTAAGGCCACAAGCTGAACAGGGCTCAAATACTGATTTATTCTGTCAAACATGGTGACAGTTGGCTGTAAGAGATGAAGATCTCCCTGGTCCAGAATTTGATAAACTTCCCCTAAAAACAACTCAAAGTACTTTAGCTGAAGATATGGCTGGTTCAAATCCAGGGTAGATCAGGAATGTAACAGATTTAAGTTTCAGAGCAGAGCAGAGCTTTGCCAAGGGACTCCCTCACACACGATGTGCAATAGAAAACTGAGCTATGGTGGCCTCTAGGGGATGTAGGAGAGCTTAAGCTTCCACATCACTGGCTAAAGTTTGGGTTCTTTCAAATGAGGTGAATGTGCTACTAAATATACTATGTTAATATAGGCCTATGGCCATTTTACACTGTATACTATTTTAATGTACCGAGGACTCCGAGCCTGACAACTGGAAAATGATTCAAACATGTGAATACATAAAGATTTTTTTGAGGAAATTATTTTTAGGAGAGCTACTACAGATTCCCAAAAAGTGCAGAAAAAAAGGAACCAATGGCAGTGTGGCGTCTTGAAGGACTCTATTGTCCTATGCAGGAGAGCCATTTCAACTTTCCAGAACCAGTATGGTGCCAGGGGGAGATTCAAGAAGTCAGGAATCTGAAGGTGGAAATACCAGAAAAGTGCTTCAGATCCCACACATGGGCAGGACTATTGAATGTGCATGAATATCAATGAAGATTATCCTAAAGGAGAAAGCGCATTACTCTCAGTCCATCTCAGAAGTCATTCACTCATAAGAACTGATCGACTCCTTAGCATACCACTACATCTCAAGAGCAAAAGATCTGTAAAAATATCTAGACAAGGCTATTTTCTAAATCCCAATCAGATGAGTTCTCCAACCATAAAAAAGATTCAGGATCACTAGCAAACCTTTGCCTGGCTTACCTAATTAAGGACATCTTCATTAACAGCTCAGTAGTCATCTTAGCCACAGCTATGGTAAAAAGCTTCTTGGTGGCAGAACAATGCCCAAACACAAACTCCGACATCCAACACGTTCTTAAAATAACAAGACTGCAACCCGACTTTGAGATGGCCCTTTCTTAGACAAATTCACTGAAAAGTCAGTATTCAGTCAAATAACAGCCTTCAATGATGGCCTCCCTGAAAGAAGCGGCATTGATTAGGACATGGTATGACATCAAGACTACTACTGAATAAAATGTAGTCGAGGCACTACCGTTACTAAACCTCTCCTCTGCCTTTGACAATTTCCATCACTGTACACTGCTACAGAGACCTAAAAACATAGGAATATAGGGTACTGTCATGCAGTCAGATTGCCTTCTTCCTCTTCAACAAACCATCATATCATTTTACCATTTCTACCCAGCACTTTTTCCCTTAAGAGTTCCTCAGGGCTTCATCATCATCCACCTCCTATTTAACTTGCACTTTAGCCCTGTAACCAACATCGGCTCCTTTGACCTCAATTGCTATACTGATAACATACAAATAATAATAAAGAACAAGTTACTTACCTTCAGTAACGATATATCTGTAAGAGACATAGGTTAGTTATGGATTCCTCACCTTAGAATTACCCCCAGCCGTCAGAGTGGATCCGGAGAATTTTTTCCTCAGCAGTATCCCTGCGCGTTGATAGGTGGCATCGGTCGACTCTGCATTCGTCGTTGGCGTCATGGTCGCCGGAATGACGTCGTGGTATCTACTTAGACGCTGCCCACGCACGCTGACGTCTGTTCTTTACACAACATTCCACGCCAGAAGCGCAGAGCCATGCAAGATACTGACCACTGGTGCACGAAAACTAGGGACCTGAAAGGGAGTCCTTTACTCTAGAAGTCAGTTCGCAGAACGGGGAGGATGGGTGGGGCGGTGAGGAATCCATAACTAATCTATGTCTCTTACAGATATATCGTTACCGAAGGTAAGCAACTTGTTCATCTGAAAGAGACACTTAGTTATGGATTCCTCACCTTGGAATAGATACCCCAGCAATACCAACCCCCGGTGGTGGGTCTGGGAACCAAGTTCACACCAGAAAGTCCTGGAGAACCGAACGGCCGAAGAAGCCGTCTCTCCGGACTTGGCTGTCCAGGCAGTAGTGTTTGATAAACATGTGCAGTGAAGCCCACGTAGCTGCCTGGCAGATTTAATGAAGGGGGACTCCACGTCCCAAAGCAGTAGTAGCTGCCGTTGCCATGGTGGAATTGGCACGCAATCCTACTAGAGGTTTCTTTTTCGCCAAGGAATAGCAGATTTTTATACAAAGAACAACCCATCGAGAGGAGGTCCGTTTTTGTACGGCACGACCTTTTTTGGCGCCCACGTAGCCAACAAAGAGTTGGTCATCCACCCGGAATTGTCTTGTGCGATCCAGATAGAAGGAAAGCGCACGTTTTGGATCCAGACGATGGAGCCGCTCTTCCTCTTTAGAAGGATGCGGAGGCGGAAAGAAGGTGGACAAAGTGATGGTCTGTCCTATGTGGAAAGAGGTAACCACTTTGGGAAGGAAAGAAGGCCTAGTGCGAAGGACAACCTTGTCCGGATGAACAGCCAAGAAAGGAGGTTTAGAAGAAAGGGCTTGAAGCTCACTCACCCTGCGAGCAGAGTTGATGGCAACCAAGAAGGCAGTTTTCAAAGTTAAAAGTCTGAGAGGACAATTATGTAGCGGCTCAAAGGGAGCGCACATAAGATAAGTCAGAACCAAGTTCAAGTCCCACTGAGGTATTATGAAAGGAATAGGAGGGAAGAGATGAGTAATTCCCTTAAGGAATCTATTTACAATAGGGGACTTGAAAAGAGAAGGTTGATCAGGAAGCCTAAGAAAGGCTGAAATGGCTGAGAGATAGCAATTTAGAGTGCCCAGAGCAGAGCCCTGCTGGGCCAAAGAAAGGCGGAACAAGAGAACCTCAGAAAGAGGGGCGGAAAGGGGATCCACAGCCTTTGCTGTGCACCATGCCACAAATTTGTTTCATCTGCAGGCGTATACCGTTTTAGTAGAGGGACGCCTGGCTGCCAAGATAACGTTACAGACTTCGGGAGGAAGGTCGAAAGCCGTCAACTGCCGCCGCTCAATCTCCACGCAATGAGGTGGAGGGTAGACAGGTTCGGGTGGAGGACCGTCCCCTGCTGCTGCGACAGAAGATCCTCCCGAAGAGGCAGTCTGATCGGAGGATCAATGGCCATGTGTAACAGCTCGGGATACCAGACTCTTCGTGCCCAATCCAGGGCCACAAGAATGACTTGGGCCCGGTCGCGCTTGATCTTGTTCAGCACTCTGGGCAGAAGTGGTATAGGCTGAAAGGCATATAGAAGACCGCAACTCCACTCGCGATGAAAAGCGTCGCCTAGCGAGTACCGCCTTGGAAATTCCAACACGCAGAACTGCTGACATTGCGCGTTCTCTTCGATGGCAAATAGATCTAACCAAGGATCTCCCCACTGCTGAAAGAGACCTTGCACCACCTCCGAGTGAAGACCCGCCATTCGTGATCCATCATGCACCTGAGTTTGTCTGCTCTGGCGTTCAAAGAACCTGCCAGGTGTTGAACCGTCAGGGATATGTCTTGATGTTCCAGCCATGTCCAAAGGCGGAGAGCCTCTTGACATAGGGTCCACGACCACACCCCGCCCCGCTTGTTGCAGTACCACATGGTGGTGGTGTCCGTTAACACCTGCACTACTCTTCCCTGGACAGAGGGAAGGAATGCCTTTAGAGCAAGACGAATTGCCCGAAGCTTCAGAAGGTTGATGTGGAGCCTGGACTCCGCCGGAGACCAGAGGCCTCTGATCTCCACCTCTCCCATGTGGCCGCCCCACCCCAGAAGTGATGCATCCGTCACCACTGTAAACTCTGGTTGGGGAAGGGAGAGGGATCTGCCATTGACCCAATCCTGGTTCGTGAGCCACCACTGCAATTGTTGAGCAGCGCCCTTCGAGATCTGGACGCAATCGGACAGAATCCCCTGATGCTGTGCCCACTGGAACTTCAGGTCCCACTGCAGAGCCCGCATATGCCACCTGGCATGATCCACCAGCAGGATGCAGGAGGCAATGAGGCCCAGCAGCCTCATGGTCATTCTGACCGAAACCCGGGATAGAAGCTGAAAGATCGGAATCATAGCCTGAATATCCCGGACTCGCTGCTCGGGAGGATAAACTCTAAACTGCATCATGTCCAGAACTGCTCCGATGAAAAGGAGCTTCTGAGAGGGAGTCAGGTGTGACTTCGGCACGTTGATAGTGAACCCCAGCGAATGCAGGAGGTCCGCCGCAGTCTGGAGGTGGGAGACGACTGCCTGGGGCGAGCCTGCCTTTAACAGCCAGTCGTCGAGATAGGGGGAAGACTGGAACCCCTGATCTGCGACCACCACCATCACTTTTGTAAACACCCGAGGGGCGCTGGTAAGGCTAAAGGGGAGCACAGTAAACTGAAAGTGCTTGGGGCCTACCGTGAAACGCAGGTAACGCCGGTGGGCCGGCAAGACGGGGATGTGAAAATAAGCGTCCTGCAAGTCCAACGCTACCATCCAGTCTCCAGGGTCGAGAGCGGACAGGACCTTAGCCAGAGTCAACATCTTGAACTTCTTCTGGAGGAAGCGGTTGACGTTCCTGAGATCCAAGATAGGACGCAGGCCCTTGTCCTTCTTGGGCACCAGAAAGCAGTGGGAATAACAACCACGACCTACTTCTGGGACAGGAACGCGCTCGATGGCTCCCTTGGCCAAGAGAGCCGTATCTTCCTGTTGGAGAAGGGTGAGGTGATCCTCCGACATGCAATGGAATTGAGGTGGCATGGATGGAGGGGTAGTCTCGAAGGGGAGGGAGTAGCCTCTTCGGACTATCTGCAAAACCCACCTGTCCGACGTGATGTTGAGCCAGTGGGGGAGGTAATGGCGAATCCTGCCGTCCACTGGTGAATGATTGGCCTGAAAGGTCGGACTAGGAGGGTTTGAAGGCTGCTGCAGAGGTGGTGCTGGTGGACTGGCCCGCCCGCTGGCCCCCCGACCCACGGCGGTGTGATCCACATCCTCGGCCGCGCAGAGGTTGGACAGCTTGCGCAGGCCTGTGGCTCTGGGCAGAACGTGGCGGGGCACCCCTTCGGTAGCCACGAAAGGGGCAAAAAGCAGACTGCGCCGGGCAGGAGGTGGAAGCGAGGCCCAAGGATCTGGCCGTAGCCCTGGAATCCTTAAAGCGCTTGAGCGCGTTGTCTGCCTTGTCACCAAACAGGCGACGGCCATCAAAGAGCATGTCCAAAAGCGTTGCTTGGACATCCCCTTAAAAACCAGTGGACCTCAACCAGGCGTAGCGTCTTAGTGCTACTGACGTGGAAATCGTCCTGCCCAGTGAGTCGGCGGTGTCCAGCCCACACCGGCTGGTGAACTTCCCTGCGTCTCTCCCTTCAGCAACAGCACGGGAGAGCACGACCCGCGCCTCCTCCGGGAATTGGGGCAGCACCTGGCAACCATGTCCCACACTGAGTGGGAGTAACGGCCCAATAGGCATGCAGTGTTCACCGACTGCAGCCCCAAGCTGGAGGAAGAAAACCTCTTCTTCCCAAGGTGGTCCAGCTTCTTGGATTCCCTATCAGGTGTTGCGTTAGGGAATGCGCCTTTCGATGTGGAGGCTTGGACTACCAAGCATTCAGGGGTAGGATGGGAAGAGAGGAAAATGTGGTCACCCAGGGCCGGGAGGTGGCGTCAGGCAATCATCCTGTCCACAGGAGCCCCGGTGTTGGGCTTGGACCAAGTGCCCAAAAGGATGTCCGCAAGGGCCTCATTGAACGGCAGCAGGGGCTCCGAGGAGGCCGCTGCCAGTTAAAGCACCTGTCAGGAGGTTAGTCCTGACCGCCATCGTAGGAAGCTCGCGGTTTAGGGCCTCGGCTGCCCTACGCAACACCACTGCGTAAGATGCACCCTCCTCCGTAGCCACGGTAGGGGGAGATAGCATGCCAAAGTCTGGGGAGGTGTCCAGACCACTGGCCTCACCCAACTCTTCTCTCCAGTCCGGTTCCTCCAACTGGTCTGCAAGAGGGTCCACAGACCCCTCCCAGTCCTCCTCACCCTCTCTTGTGAGCCACTCAGGGCGGTAGGAAACATCAGGAGAGAACAGGGGTACAAAAGTACCGGTCTGCACCGGTCCCGACGTCAGTCCGGCGCAGTGTCCTCATCGAGGGGGAGGCCGGGGTCGACGCCGGCTGGGGACACAAACGGCGTCGGAGGAGGTGGGGGTGTTGTCACTTGGTTCGGCGCCGGAGGTGTCACAAGGTCGACCGGCACCGATCTGGATCCAGGCCTGGATCCTTGGAGGCCCTGCGGCGCCGGAGCCGCCATCGAAGGCCTAGAGCCCCCAACCGAGTCCGCGGGCCCGAGGGCGGGCCGGCGGAGTCAGGCTGCACAAAGATAGAAGGTAAGGCTTCGTAAAAGCTTTGAAGCTGGGCAGGGGTCGTTCCGGGTCCCGGAAAGGGAGGGAAGGCCGGAGTTGACCGAACAGGCTCCGTGGGCGGAGCCGGACAACTCCCTTCCGCGTCCCGTCGGCCGACGGACGGGGAGAACGCGAAGAGTGACTATGCTTCTTCGCCTTCTTCTTGTGCTTCGACTTACCCGAAGACGAAGACTTTGATGACGAGTGGTGGTGGTGGCTCTGCGACCGTTCCCGCTACCTCCCTCTCGACCGGGACATTGAACGGCGTGAAGCAGTCGGAGCACGACTTCGGGTTGTGGTTGCGCTCCAGACACCAAAGGCACACGAGGTTCGGGTCCGTGACCAACATCAATTTGTGACAGGAGTCACAAGCCTTGAAGCCGGTCTGACGTGACATCCCTCCGTGCACCAGGAGTCGATCGACTCAAAAAAGGGTGTCGACAAAAGTCGCAAAAAAATGGGAGTCAAAAAGTGACTCGAGGTACCGCTCTCTCCGGATCTGCGCAGGCTGGCGCGGAAAAAGAAAGAATTGACGTCAGCGCACGAGGGCGGCGTCTAAGTAGATACCGCGACGTCATTCCGGCGGCCACGACGCCAACGACGAACGCGGAGTCGACCGACGCCACCTATCGACGCACAGGGGTACTGCTGAGGAAAAGATTCTCCGGATCCAGTCTGACGCCTGGGGACAATTCTAAGGTGAGGAATCCATAACTAATTGTCTTTCGATGCTAGAAATTCCATCAAATCTTGATTCCTATACTATAAGCCAATGACTCCAAGCTGTTGACCACTGGCTACTAACTAACCACCTCAAGCTGAACACATCGAAAACTGAGATAGCAGCTTGCAGGGAAGGAACAAACTATGATCTGCCTACCATATAGCCAAAAGAGTTTAAACTATCTCACAACCTAAAAAACCAAGCATGGAATCTAGGGGTCATCGTGGAGCTGATCAATGCCTTGTGGTACAAGACAACCAAGTTAGCATAAGTCTTTCTACAATATATAATACAATACCTATGTCAAGTGTTTCCTTATCTATAACCCCTCAAAGGGCGCAAGTCACTGTTGTGCTGAACATACCTGCAAGACAATGGTGTAGCCTAAATATTTATATGCACATACAACCTGTCCTTTAGTCATTACACTGGCTGCTTTTAAAGCCAAGTGCATAGCATATTGAGCCTTCCACATTACTGGCCCATGCATTCACCTTTTATCTCCATAGCTACTACCATGCTATATCACATCACTCTGGACTGGAACATCCGTTACTTCAAAAAGCCTTCGATAGTGGATGCCTCTTATTTCTTTTGGCTAAGATCTGGAACTCAATACCTGAGTGAGTTGCCTCACTATATTTAGAACATGTTTCTGAATCTCATGCACCTAAATAGCATGTCTAAAAGCACAGAAATCACCCTACGAGCTGAATTCTGGGTGCTACATCCACAGAGGTATAAATCACTTCTAGCAGCGCTCACCAATCCAGATACTATGACAAATATGTGGAAACCATTGTTTATCGTTAAACATTAGTAGGGAGTAGTATACATCCTGCAACCTCCCAATGCATGATTATCAAAATCTGAGACAAGATTTACATTTTTACTCTGGCAAGAAGCTTCTTAGGCCTATCTAGTCAAGATATGCATAGGGCACGTCAGATTCTGCAAAACGGAGACAAGAACAATCTTGAACCTGGACAACTGAGGAATGAACTGGTGAAGGAAAATAATGGCAGTGCTCGAAAACCAGAAGAAAAACTTTTCGTAAGGCACACTGGAAGAAAAGGCACAGTGTATAAAGAAGAAAAGTCCCTGAATGTGCTAAAACTTTAGGCTGGAAAAGCAGACATAAGTTCACAATCCAAGTTCTTACACTTCCCCATATGGCCGAATGCAGGCTACTAAGGTGATGCACAGAATGATTGTGTATGCCATACTGAGCAATGCAGATACTCAATAACAGCCCTGTTGACCAGTTGGTTTGGAGCTTTGAGGAAAATGTTTAGTACCCAACACTTGATAGCAGGGATCTCAAAAAAGCACGTTAAAAGGGCCCAAATCAAGAGCACTGTAAAATGATTGTTTGTAACTAGCAATATAGAGGAATTAAAACTGTGTACTTTAGGATTCATGTAGTTGCGATAAATATATGTAATATGCATGTTCACCTGACATTCAACTTCTCTACACTAGAGATCGCCCATGACATTATCCCACCTATAAAGTGGAGGAAATGCAATAGGAAGCAGAGTAGGTGGAAGAGAAAAGAACAAGTTACTTACATTTGGTGACATTCTTTCTGGTGGGTATTGGAACCTCAGATTCATCACCCTATGAATTTCCTCAGTTGCCAGACTGGATTCATTACTTTCCAGCAATTGCTCCCACTCAAGACAGGTGGTGCAATTGGATGTACAGAACATTGTACCACCTCTAAAAGTGATGGCACAGAGCCATACAAAGGTGCCACCCTTGCGCGTTATCTTCAGTTTCTTATGCAAATCTACCGCACCCTCTGATGCGAATCATCTGTAATAGAGTGCAAACCTAGCAGTATGCCTAACCTATCATGGGATCTTTTTGGAAACTTATATGATCAAGTCAAAGAACAAAGAGGATGGCGAGGAATGGGAGCATGCTCCCAGAAAGAATGTTACCGAACATAAGTATGGCATATTGTTTTTCTGGTGAATACTTCTAACCACAGATGAACACCTTTTGAACAGGCATCAAAGCAGTACCTTGCATTAGGTGGAGAGTCTGAGGAGTGGACTTTACACCAGGAGGTCCTTGAGAAGTGAATGCACAAAATGGTCCTCACTGTGGACTTGAGAATGAAGACAGTTAAGCCTGGTGAAGGTATGAATTGACTCCCAAGTAGTAGTCTGGCAGACTTACGACACTGGAACAGTCCTAGCCAATTACGTGATGGAGGCCTTGGCTGTGGTCGAATGAGCCGAGAGACCCTTCGGAGGCTCCTCCTTGGCCTGGGTATAACACATTTTTATGCACAGATAATCCATCTAGGCAAGGGGGTCTTCTGAGCTTCCCTTCCTTTTTTTTAGCAACAGCAAACCTGGCAAAAAGCTGGTCATCAACCTGTTAATCCTTGATCCTTTTGGTGCAAAAGCTAAGAGCTCTCTTGGCATCTAACCATTGCAGGCACTCCTCCTTTTTAGAGGGATGTGGCAGCAAAAAAGTGGGATGAGATCAAGACTGTCCCATGCGCAAGGGTGACACCACTTCCGGTAAAAAGGAAACGTGGGCCCAAAGCACAAGTTTTTCAGAAGAGATATGGAGGCTTCACTGACAGACCTAAACGTAACTTACACGTTTCTCAGAAGTAATGGCAGCAGCTGTTCATAGGTACCAAAGGTGTGCATATCAAAAATGCAAGGACGAAGTGGTCTCACTGTGGCATAATAAAAGGTACAGGAGGAAATATAAGTGAGCCCTTTCAGAAACAGATTACAAATGGTGATTTGAGTAATGAAGGTTGGTCAGGCAAATGTAGAAAGGCCCGATACATAACCTTTAATGGTGCCCACAGCAAAACCTTGGTGAGCTAGAGATGACACAAACAATAACACATTAGGGAATGCATTACTTATGGTTTGCATGGCCTTGGTTTATGCTGAGGTGCACCTTTAAATGAGTGCGCTAAGTGCAGGACTGGTCAATGCAACCTATTACAGTTAATGTGCTGGAGAGATCACGCAACTGCCCTGGGAGCTTTGCATTAGTGAAAGGCTGATCGGCTGTTTGAAGCAGTCGTTCATTCTTTCACTTAGCAGTCAGCAGCACAGCCTGGTATCAATAGGGGTGCAGGCATTCCCCTGTAGCCTGAGGGGTTTGGGGGAAGCTGGGGGTTAGTTGTGGTGCGTCCTTAGGGTCACCTATTGGGGGGAAATTGCCACTGGATAAGTTAACCTAAAGTGGGTCACATCAGGGCATAAACTTTGCCCAGTGACCAGCATAAGTAGATGATATGCACGACGAGCAGCTAAGATATTGTCTACTACCTCCACAAGCAGGCCAGACCTACTCAACTGGCTCTGTGCAATTCCCAGGCATTGTGGTGTAGATTGTGGCGGTTCAGATGCAGAGCCCTGCCCTTTTGCTGTGACAGAAGGATCTCTCAAAGAAGTAGATGGGGAGAGAGCAAATGCTCAGACTGTTTAGGTTACATTACCATGCTCTCCTGAGCCCAGTCCTTCCTGATTATCTTCAGAAATCTTGGCAGAGAGGTAGCAGTGGGAAGTTATACAAGTGGCCTCAGCCCCACTGTAAGAGGAAGCACCTTTAGTCTAGCCATGAGGCAGAAATTGCAGCACGAAAATGTTAGGACACTGCATTCTCTGATGTGGCCGTATTTCTCCCTAAGGAACGCCCCCTGGGCAAAGACGTCTTGTACTACTTCTGGGTGCAAAAACCATTCATGGCCTGCCAGACGACAGCTGCTGAGCTTGTCAGTATTTGCAATTAGCGAGTGCACCAAATGACTGGCCATCAAAGATATCCCTTTGAAGTCGAGCCATTGCCACAATCTCAGCGGCACCTGGCTCAACAGTACAACTCTACCACTTTGCCTTGCTTTTTCCAGTACTACATGGAGGTTACGCAGTCGAGACACTAGCAGCGACTGGGTCGAAAACTTTCTAGATGTGAAAATGATGCCTTTGGAAGAGGGACCGGTGCTGGAATGGTTGGGACAAGGATGTCCTTCCACAAAGGTGTTGAAGTATGGATGGTATAGGAGTCAAATCAGGTCAGTCAGCATCAAGGCAGTGTGTGGCTATTCATCTGGAGGTCCTAGATGATCCATGGGGCCTCAAGGTACTCGAGAGGTACTCATAATCATCTGAAATAACTGCTGAAAAACATTATTCTAGGCCTCAACTTGCTGTGGGGTCAGAAACGGCCTGGGAAACTCAGGGCACACTTGGACCAGGATAGGAATAGGCTCCCGAGTTGGACAAATGGAGGGAAGTCGAGTCCATCGAGTGCAGACTGTGCGACTTCTCGAGGAATGGGAGTGGTGGGAAGGAGATTAATTCCTTTTAGACTTCTTAGGTTTATGACAAGGCTTGTCTTGACTTACCCGAGGACGGCCATTTGGAGTGGAAGTGGTCCCAGGATTTGGAACGACAGTGCTGGTACATCTAAGCTATGTACAGCTTCTTCTTGTGCTCCCTGATGCTCCTTCAGATACATCGGGAAAAGCATTTGTCGCAGGACTTTGTCTCTGGTCTGAGCATGATGCAATCACAGACGGAAGTCATGCAGGTTTGTGATAGATGTACGTTTCCTGTTTGTGATGGACATCGGTTTCCTGCAGTGTCGAGATGGCTTCAAGCCTGTATCCTTTTGGGGCAAGACTTCCCTAGCATATTGTCAAAAAAAAAACAAAAAAACATTTTGGTGTTAGTAAGAGATTGGCCAAAGGTTGGGCGCAGAGCTCCAGACCTGTATCTAGGGTGCAGAAAGAAACCCACGTCAACATACAAGGGTGGCGCCTGTAAACGGCTCCATGACGTTATTACCGGAGGCGAAGCGGACACACAATCTGATGGCAACACCGGTCAAAGCGCATAAGCAATTGCTGGAAAAGATTCGGAGCTAGTATGGTGTAAGGGGAAAATTCGTAAGCTGAGGAATCTGTGTTTTGAAGTATCCATCAGAATTGTTACAATAAAGCGTTAATGTGGACAAGATGGAAAGGTGGGACAGGGACGCAGCTAATTTACAACTATTTCTCCAAAATATGATCCCCCTAAATAACTCAGTCATCCTGCCCCTTAAACATATCGGAATAACAAGCTCCTCCAACTTTCCCCACAGACAAAGAACCCAGTCAGTCTTGCTTAGATCATCTGGACAGATGTCCTACCCTATGAAATACCCAAAACCTCCTATCAGATACGTTATACCATGTTCACTATCAATGAGACCCACAATATCGAATCAGTGGATTCACCTATCCAGCGGGCTATAAGGAGTCATTACTTTAATCTAATTTACTGCATGTCAGATGTCTTATCTTTTAAATTAAACCCAAACCACTCCGGCACCTTGATATATGCACTCACCTTCGTCTCTGGAGTAGTCTTCTCCAGAATGGGGTTCAAATAAAAAGTCACCTGTTGCCAATTCAAATGCCTGAGAGAAAAAGGAATGTCAACATCAGAACATCAAAAAGCAAAGCAGTAAAAACAAATATCGGAAAATAAAATAACTTTGAGAACAAAGTGTCTGGACTTAAACAACTACAACAGGATATAAGCAAATAGTAACAATTTTAGGGGACGGGGTCACGCACCATGCAAGCTGTGCTCCAAATATCAGCAGGTGTGCTATATCCTGAACCAATCAACACTTCCAAAGAGCGGTACTGCCGAGTTTGAATATCTTCTGTGAAATGTTTATGCTGAAAAAGAAGAAACCAGGGACTAAAATTCTAATAAACATGGTTAACATTCGTTTACAGGAAAAAAATAGCCTCTTCTCACTGAACATCTACTTCACCCTGAGGTGCAGCCTACCGCAGCATAGTTCATCCATGAGCATTTAGAAAGAAAAAGGTTATTTACTGGTATGTTCAGTACGCTAGTGCTGGTATCTTTCATAGATACACATGCTTCAATTTAACCTACTTGTTTGGTTAGGAATCTCCAGTTTTGGAATAGAGAAATAAGAAAATAATACAGACAGTAACAATTTTATATGCACTGAAGCCCTATCCACCCTACTGTAAGGTCTGTATTGCAACAAATTAGGTTAATGTGAACTCAGTTCCTTTCCCCTCAGAGAGCAATATAATGTTAGAATTTCCTAGCACACTAGGTGGAATAAAGGGTTTATAAGAGGAGGGGGTAACATTTGAATCCATCAATGATGCTAGCGGTAGAGAACGGTCATTACATTTATGTAACATGGCATTCGCACAGAGATACCGCTCACTGGGTGATTCGCGCGTTTAATACATTTTAATAACATTCTCCTCCAGCATTAGATCTCATGAAATCACATCCCTGAAATAAGGCAAAAAAATAAAATAATCAGTAGCCTCACCATGAAGGGAAGGTGAAAATGAGACTTGCCTTAAATGAAAAGATTCTCAAGTGCTGCTTGTACAATTAGGATTTTTTTTCTTGACAGGTTGCCAAAGTTAGTGTTTAGTACAGGTGTGAGCACAGGAGAAGTGCTGAAGAAAAAAAAAAGGCGTACATGTAGCTGGCTTTCTGAATCCTCAGTACTAAGCTGTGACCTTTTTAAGAAGAACAAATTGCTTTTCACCAGAAACGTCAACACAGTATACCAGTACTCGTCTGGACAAGCAAGGAATCTAAATATCAGTTACTCCTCTCTCTTTCTGTACCTTAGTTAGAAATCTGGGGGCTACTGGGGTGGAGAGGAAGGCGTGATCATTGAAAATGTCTTTCCGTCAAGCCACGTCTAGCACCACCTGCTTGCAAAGGAGCTAATTGTTTTGTTTGCTTTGGATACAAATAAGACCAGGAGATCACTACCACATGTGGCATGTACTTCCAGAACCAGATAGCCATCACACTTTCATTTGTTCTATTGCAAAAGACATTTGCTCTCCGACATCGTAATAGCATTGGTTCTGGGCTACTCTACTCTAATTATAATCAGGTACTTCCTTGCTTACTTACATAGGGCATGGAGGTCCTGTTGTATGCTCATACTCTTAGTAAAGAGGGATTAATTTTCTTGGAGGGCCAAATAAATTACTGCAAGCTTTAGAAAGTAGATGTGCTAATTTATTCCAAGATTGGTGGGTGTTTAAAATGGGGAACCCAGTAATCTTTAGAGGCATCTGTGGTTACAAGACAGAGATCCTGTGCCTCTAAAGAGCATGTAGGCCTCTAAATGAGAGATGTGCAACTGCCAGTTCCCAGATGTTTTCACTCATCAACCCAACCTGTTTACATGTCTACGTTGTAAAAGAATATTGAAAAACATGACTTGCTCATGGTAACACAAAGTTATCCATGATGAGAAAACAAAAACAATGCGTGTGTGGGTGACCTCTTGAAAAAGTGCTCTTCTCCTCAACACGAAGAATATCTGTGCTGGCCACTTTTCATCCCATGTTGGAAGAATGCAAACTAGCAGTTTCTGCTTTGAGACATTTGCTATCTCAACACATTGCTTACCATATATCACATTACAAGGTTGAACTATTAAGCATTCTACTTACTATTGTGTTTTGGGAAGCTTTAACTGTTTCTAATTGCAGGAGGAATTGCTTAAATTATGTTGCACGCCTGTTCAGCCATAAAACATTATGTTTGCACAGGTCTATTTTTACGGGGAACCAGATGGCCTTTAACTGTGGAGATTTTTATATGTACTGCCTCTGTTTTCAGTCTCAGGAGGAGTCTGGTGGGAAATGTTCTCCAATGGTCAACACACTACCTCGGCACGTCTAAATAAATGTGAGTTCTGGTATTACCGGAGTAAAGTGTTTTTTTTTCAGATTTTAAAGCTGTGTATTCAGAGGACCAGATGCTGGCATTTTAAGAGCTGCAGAAAAGAGGATTCTCCCCTTAACAATCCAGTGCGCACATCTTAAAAAAGTGACCTTCTTAAAAATCCTTGGTTGATATTTTTCTGTAGCGGGTTGGGGAGGGGGGGGGGGGGGGTGGAGTGGTGGAACTTAGCTGTGTCTGCAGGCTCAATCTCTGCGCATGTGGCGCCTGACTTGTTTTCTTCAACATCACCCCAATGACTTTTAGCTGTGCATTTAAATGTTTCTGAATAGACCGAATATGAAAGTCGGCACTGAGGTGTGAGCGCACTGCAGGACCCCCTAGTTCCTAGCAGGGGCTTAAACTGCTGCACCGCACAGCCACCTGCTGTCGGAGCACCCTTGCAATGGTTAGGATTCAATTTGCACTTTCCTGATGCCTAAACTAGTTTTGAAACATGGAAAAATGGTTCCCTGTGTCTCAATGGTGATTTCCTACAAAGCTAAATTACTTGGCAATCTTGGCGTGGGAGCGCTCTGGTACCGGACCCATTGATACTGGCGTTGGTGGCCCCCTCCCCCTGGGAACAGGGACCCTTGTTGAGCCCGTTAAGGCACCACCTCAGGTGCAGGATACATATAGCTGAGAGGTGTTTTGTCAGACTAACTTTTTCTCCTGAGGCGATGCACTGAAATTAGTTTGCGGGTCGAAATGACACTGGAGTGGATATTCCCGAATATGGAATAGTTTCTATTCTTGAATCAGTAATTATACTGGACTGGATACTGGACTCCATCAGACTCTGTGTGTAACCCAACTCCTTGCAGTCAGCCGCGAGACCTTGATGCTAGGTGTTTCTTGGCCTTCCTCTTTTTCCTTTTCCCTTGAGGGTTCCAGGTGAGGGCTTGCCTGGTGGTGTTTGATGCAGGCTTGCGGAGGGTGTGACCTATCCAGCCCCAGCGTCTTTTCATGAATTCTTCATGAGCAGGGAGTCGGAAAGTCTGCTGCCATAGGTCGTTGTTGCTGGTGGTGTTTGGCCAGCGGATTTGGAGGATTTGTCTCAGACAGGTGTTGATGAAGGTCTGGACTTTGTTGGTGGTGGTCACTGTTGTCCTCCAAGTTTCTACTCCATACAGAATGACCGATTTTACATTGGTGTTAAAAAGCCTGATCTTTGTTTGCAGCATTAGGACCTTGGAGCTTCAGATCTTCTTCGACTGAATGAATGCGGTCCTTGCTTTGCCAGTTCTTGCCTCGACGTTGGCGTCTGTGCCGCCCTGCTTGTCTATGACACTGCCCAGGTAGGTGAAGGCATCTACATCTTCCAATGCATCGCTTGCAAGAGTGACTGCAGTTGTGCTGGCCATCTTAGTCTTCAGGATCTTGGTATTTTTCCCTGTGGATTTTGAGGCCAAGCTGTGCTGATGTGGCTGCCACATTGCCAGTCATCTCTTGCATCTACAGATGGGTATGGGAGCGTAGGGCCAGGTCGTCTAGCTGCATTCAAGGTGTCCACTTGATCCAATTTTCTTCTCCTTGCTTTGGATGTCTTTATGAGCCAGTCTACGGCCAGGAGGAAGAGGAAAGTCTAGAGAACAAAACCCTGGCGGACTCCAGTCCTCACTTCAAAGGCTTCTGTGGGTTGTCCTCCATGGCCTATCTTGCAGGTCATTCCCATGTAATTTAACTTCATGGGTAATCACGAATGAGACCCATGGAACCATTTGTTTTATGTTTCAGTATACCCAGGTTTTGTTGTTGGGCATATTGAGGTTTGGCCCTGTGTAACTTTCAAAACTATTTTTGCAGCATGGAACTAAGGGAATCATGTGGGTTGCATGTCATGTGATCATGTTATTTGATGGGTGTAAGAAGACTGTTCTGCCCTTAACAATGAAGTCAGTTTATTTAGTAGACAAAGCTTAGTGTTTATTGGATTTGGCACCTCTTTTTCCAAGAATGCAGATGAATAACAGGAAGACGTATATGCTGAAGAAAATGTTACCTATAACATTTTTGTAGCTGGAAGCTCTTTAAATTTGGTGCAGAAACTCACCATCTATTGGTTGAAGTCGGATAGGGCTACTTGTTTTGTTAAAGGCAAACTTGTTTTCTTGGAAAAGGGTCGGGCTAAGACCACAGCCCTCAAGAGTAGGCTAGTAAACACTCTTTTTGTGAGCATGTTTTCTATTTACTCATTATCATTGTAGATAATAGTTATATATTGTTTTGCATTCTCTTTTACTGGCATGATTTTCTTCTAAATACAATTCAACTGGATGTGTTTAATGTCAAAGTCCTCAATAGAGGACAGGTCCTCCACCCAAACCTACTAATAAAAATATACCTTTTCATCTACACCAAAAAAGTTAAAAGGACAATGTTGAAACATTGGACAAAATTAAACAAAACAATAATGGTAACGGTAACCATTGGGAACCACCCCTTTAGGAGATGATATAACAAGACATGCTAGTACATACCAAACAGTCATACACAGTAGTGACTGGCACCCTATGGGGCCTTCCACAGGTTACTGGGCACTAATCATGTATGAGATGCTTAGCTTACCCTTTTCACTTGTGCTACTAAGAACATTGATTTGGAGACAGGCAGAACATGGGAAATCAGGAGAGCCACTACTTGGAAAAACACACTGAGGGTGACTTAAAATTGTTCATGCAGGAAAACGTCAGACAGAGTCCAAAGATTAACATCCAACATACCCTCCATTAACAAGCAACAAAAATGAGTAGATCACCTCTAGACCATATAGAGAAACTCAATGTTGACATAGGTACCTCGTAACGACAACACAACATTGTTATTAATTAGCACTGTAGTATATCTGTGACATCAGCAGAGGTCATGATATCTATAAACAGTATAATATGTACAGCAGTTTAACCACTAGGACACCCGCCTCTTTCCAGCAGAGGTCATCTGTATATCTTTCTGGTCTTTAAGGATTTTGCCTAACTACACACAATTTTGTTGTCATCATTGTAGTCCAGTTACTCAGAAGATAGTTAAAATACTACTTATCAATAACCCTGACCTTTTTTATCGGAGAGCACTCATTGATTTTATTAGTGTTTTTTTAGAGGCCAACAATGCAAAGACAGCAGTTTGAACCACCTTTACTGTGCTCCCCGTGTCACACTGCACGTTTTGATGGGTGGGTTTGTCTTCCTACTAGGTGTCTTCCCCTTTTATAAATGTCCACACAGCCTCGAATCTTCAAAATTTGGAGCCGAGACACAGCATAATAGGACCAAATCAGGGTGATGCCTTGGACGTCAGTATACCAAGCACGATTCCAGGAGTCCCTCAATGCTACAAATGCTAAATGATTGATTTTATTTGAATTTTCTTTCAACTGCAGTGTGTGACTACAAGAGCCCGCTCGGGTGTTCCTTCCATGGGGCTCTAATTTCCGTATTCTCAGAGAAAGTGTGCGAGTGAAGGACAAAATTATGCACCAAGTGTGACAAGTGGCATATTACTCTACACAACCCACGTTTGCTACACTTGTTTGTGTGTGATTTGCATTGTAATTTTTCACTGAGTTAGCCGTGGTACAAAATGTGTTTGTGAAATTGCAATGTTGGTTGACTGGAGTGTGAGCCCTGGTCAAGCAGCAACCCCAATCCTTGTCAGAGTGAGGTACAAGCCAACCCTAAATTATTAACTTGTGCTCAACCCTTTGGTAGCTTGGCACACAGCAATCAGGCTGAACTAAGAGGCAAAGTGTAAACGTGTAATATATTTGTGCAACACTTCAAACAGTTATAAAGTGAAAACACCACACAAAAAGGATCCCACACCAGGCTAGAGAAATAGAATAACTTAATACTTAAAAAAAAAAAAGACCAAAACTTAAAACAGTAGAACCAGAGATGTGCACATTTTAGAAGATTTCAGGAAAAATAGCACCAAACAGCACAACGCGCCAACTGTGGAAACCCGGTTGCACCGGACCGGGACAATGTCACAACCCGAGGCGGACAGCAATGAAGTGCAGGCTGGCTACAGGGACCCAGGTAGGCCCCCTGAACAAAGTACATTAAATCTTGTTTTGAGCAGCACTGCGACGATCCGCATCAAAGATGCACCATGCAGCCAAAGCAATGCATTGGTTCTGAAATGTGACGAGGCTGCGATGAGAGGGCTTGCGCAGTCGTCAAGAAGGAGCCCGTCAACGGGGTTGGCGATGCGAAGTCTGGCGTCGAGGATGCGTCACACAGCCGGGGCGATGCATCGGTTCCAAGGAGTTGCAAGGCTGCGATACGAAGTCTTGTGTCATTGTCAAGGCTACCGCTGACTGGGGATGCAAAGGCCTTTGCGGAGGATATATCATGCAGTGGCAGTTCCGATGAGGCTTGCAATGCGGGTCTTTGCAACGGGGAAGACTCGCGCTGCTCGGCATTGGGCTGCGCAGCATAGAAGGTACCTTGGTTTAGCTGGATCCACAGCTGGGCTGGCAGAACACCTTAGGCCCACTTCCAAGGGTCCAGGACTAGGCTGCACCACTTGGCAGGGTAGACTCAGAGATGGTAGAGTCCAGGTGTTGGGGTCGAGGTTGTTGGAGCCTTCTGTCCTTGAGGTTTAAGTCAAGAGGCCAGCAAACTAGCCTATGGAGTCACTCTGGGGTCCTAGGTTGAATAGATGCAGGTCCAGTCCTTCTCACCCAGGTAAAAGGACAGCAGTTCAGCACAGCAGGGCAGCAGTCCAGCAGAGTGGTAGTCCTTTTCAGCAGCACAAACTACAATGGTCCCAAAGGGGATATCTTATTCTCTAGTAGCCAAAGATTGACAACCACACAATAAAATGCAAAAAAGATTTCCATTTATATCATCACTTAAACAATTAATGCATTCATTTAATCTACAATGAGGTTGCTCAGATAGTAAATGAAAAGAAAGTGATTGGAAGAAGTGCTTTCGAGAAGGGTCAAAGAAAAGGCAAAGATAGAAGTGTCAATATACGACATATACTATCAATATATACAAATTCATACATAAAAAAGGAAAAAAAGGCTTGGCTGGAACTCCTTTGAGATACTAACATCCAACGTACTACACAACAATCTATATTATGAGAAAAAGTTTATGACGAGGATAGTATGTCTGGTACAGGTAAGTATGTATGTCAACGTTTCTACCCCAAATGGACAACAGGCTACTTATTCCTTAAGCGGGGTCTTCATCAGGATAGTGAAAAGAGCAACCTGTAAAACAGTTGAGGTTGGGAGATCTAAATAATTTCCAGATCTAGAAAGTGGGTATGAAATGAATGCATTAATTGTTTAAGTGATGATATAAATGGAAAATCTTTTTTTGCATTTTATTGTGTGGTTGTCAATCTTTGGGTACTTTGGGACCATTGTTGTTTATACTATTATATACCCAGGTCCTCGGGTCATTTGGGTTACCCCATTGTTTAGTAATGTTTCTTTTCAGCAGCACAGCAGTCCTTCTTCCTGGCAGCGCATCCACAGTTCCAGAAGTGTGCTGAAGAGTTTGTGTCTGGGATCCAACATTTGTACATGGACCTTCCTTTGAAGTGGTACAGCTGCAATCAGAGAGCCCGTTTGTCACTATAATAATTTATGACGAATGAGGCAGCCCAATGATAAAGCATGCCACTAAGATTGGTTGGTGAGGATTAATCACACAATTAAGAAATCTAGTGTATTTCTGGCTATATATAAAGGTGATAAGGGTCTCTATAACCAGTGTAATGTTTATGAGGAAGACCCTGTTTTCGTCTTGATTGCCTTAGATGTATATTAGGTATATGAGTGGCAGGGAGAAATCAGATCACCCACTTCCCTCAGATTCCCTCTCCCCTCATAGGGATATTAGTGAATTAATGTATAAACACCACCAGGCGTTTCTGAAAGAGAACATTCTTATTTCTCCATCAAGGAAGGGCTCTGTGAATTCATAAACCGAATATCTCAGTGAATGTACGAGATCCTGAAACTTAATTTTAAATTCTGATGTTCAAATTTGAAAGAGACTTTAAAAAAAAAAATAACACTATAGGTGGAAACAGTTTCAATTTATTAGCCTGGAGAGACGCTTAGTTGTCTGGCAGACTACTATAATAAAGAAAAATAATTATAATATAGCAAATAATATAAAGGGGTTTCGGGTCATCCTTTTTCATCCATCAGTTATTGTCTTATCCACATTTTGGATCAGCCTACATAGCTATGGGTCAGCCCCCTAGAGTCATTAACTTTGATGGCAGCGCAATTCAGTTAATTGGAGTCAGTCATGTGGAGTAATGGCATTCTGCATGTTCACATCATCTTAGTATTTGACTGTGCAGCCAATGAGTGGGACTACATTGGGACGGCAGACAACTTATTGCTCAAAACAAGCCTATTCTCAGCCACGGTCAATCAATAAAATCTACTTCTGTGAACAAGACGAGGTGCTATCATTTAGTTGTGTGCTAGTGTATCTATAGTATTACAATACTCCTCTCATATGAAGTTCAGGGGGCACTTTATCAGTCTTCGGCGTATGTGTTGTAGAATAATAGGTAATCAGAGGCTAATACACACTTGTTAGGAATATCACATTAGCGTGCTTTAATCACACTGCAGAGCATCAGCATTACCATTCACCATTCACACAGCAAAAAGTGCTGTGAATTCATTAGGTGAATTAAAGGACAAGTTGCTTACCTTCGGTAGAGTATCTAGCTGCAGATTACTTACCTTAGAAATATCCCCAAGCGTCAGACTGGATCTCGAACTTTTTTATGATCAGTACTCCTACAAGTCGGTAAGGTGGCATCGTTCGGCTCCACGTAGCATCACCTGCGCCGGAAATGACATTCGTGGTGTGTATATTGGCACCACCAAGGTGCGCTGATTTTAGTTACTTTTCACGACTATCAACACCAGAATTGCAGAGCCACTAGGTACACTGACCACTGGTGAGGAAAACTAGGGCCCTGAAAGTGGAAAGCCCTGTCTCTAGAAATCTGTTCACAGAGCTGGGAGTATGGGTGGGTCTGTAAAGAATGTGCAGCTAAATAGTCTTTACCAGATAAGGTCTTACCAAAGGTAAGCAACTTGTTCATCTGATAGAGACTTCTAGCCACAGATTCCTTATCTTAGACTAGATACCCAAGCAATTCCTCCCCAGAAATGGTTCTGCGGACTACTTTTACATGAGGAAGTCCTGCAGGACCAAACCGGCAAAGTGCCCATCCCGAAGCACCCAACAGACCAGACAGTAGTGTTTGGTAAACGTGTGCAAGGAAGCAAACATTGCTTCCTGGCAGATATCCAGGACTGGAACTCTGCAAGCTAACGCAGTAGTGGTAGCTTTAGCTCTGGTGGAATGAGCACACAAAGCCTCAGAGGGTTGTTTCTTAGCCAATGCGTAGCAGATTTTTTTATACAGAGTACGATCCATCGTAAGATGGTCCTCTTCTCTACTGCCGGTCCCTTCTTTGCTCCAACATACTCGACGAAGAGTTGGTCGTCCACTGAACTTTCTTGCGTGGTCAAGGAAGAATAACACTCTATTTGGGTCCAGACAGTGAAGTCGCTACTCTTTCTTGGAGGGTTGAGGTGGAGCGTAAATTGTAGACAGAGTGATGGTTTGGCCAATATACAATGAAGTAACCACTTTCAGAAGAAAGTAAACTCTTGTAAGAAGCACCAGTTTGCCTGAGTAGAGGTTAAGATAAGGAGGCTTGAATGACAAGGCCTGCAGCTCACGGACCCTCAAGGAAGATGTTATAGTCATGATAAAGACTGTCTTGATGGTAAGGAGCCTGAGTGGACAAGTCTGCAGAGGCTCAAAGGTAGTGCACATAAGGAAAGTGAGGACGAGATTAAGGTCCCACTGAAGCATAACAAAAGAAGTGGGAAGAAAAATAAGTTGTAAACCTTTCAAAAACATTTACAATAGGAGATTGGGAAAGGGAAGGTTGGTCAGGCAACCAAAGAAAAGCAGAGATTGCAGAAAGATATCCCTTAGCAGTGCCCACAGCAGAGCCCTGCTGGGCAAGGGAGAGAACAAACAGGAGAACCTGAGAAAGAGGGGCAGAAAGGGGATCAAGGAGTCCTTCTGTACACCATGCCACAAATTTTTCCCAATGGCAGGCGTAAACCGTCTTGGTAGAGGGACATCTGGCTGCCAAGATAAATTTACAGACTTTGGGTGGAAGGTCAACTGTCGCTGCTCAATCTCCACCCAAGCAGGAAGAGCGTTGACAAGTTTGGGAGGATATCCTCCCCTGCTGCTGCAACAGAAGATTCTCCCAAAGAGGCAGCCTGACTGGAGGACAGATAGCCATACTCAGCAGCCTGGGATATTAGACTCTCCTTGCCCAATCTGGCGCCACAAGGTTAACATGGGCCTAGTCATTCTTAATCTTCTTGAGAACGCTGGACAGGTGTGGTATGGATGGTAAGGTGTGCATAAGGGAGGCATGTGCTCTACTCGAGACAAAAAGCGCCTCCAAGCGAGAGCCGCCTGGGAAACTCCAGTGCTCAGTACTGCCGACACAGCGCGTTCTCATCAATGGCAAAAAGATCAAACCAAGGCTCTCCCCACTACTAAGAGACATTGCACCACCTCCAGATGGAGATGCCATTCGTGATCCGCTAGGCATCTTCGGCTGAGTTTGACCGCTCTCACGTTCAGAGAACCTGCCAGATGTTGAACCACCAGGGATATGCCCTGCTGTTCCAGCCATGTCCAAAGATTGAGGGCCTCTTGACAAAGGGACTACGACCCCACCCCGCCCTGCTTGTTGCACTACCACATGGCAGTGGTGTGGTCTGTGAACACAAGCACTAGCCTTCCCTTGATGGAAGGTAGAAAGGCTTTCAATGCCATCTGGATCGCCCAGCACTCCAGAAGGTGGATGTGGAGTCCGGATTCCACCAGAGACCAGAGGCGTCTGATCTCCATGTCTCCCATCCCAGGAGTGACGCATGTCACTATTGTCAAATCTGGTTGAGGAAGGGAGGGGAGTCAGCTGCTAACCAATTGCGGTTCGTTAACCACAAACTGCATATCTTGTGCAGTTTCCTCTGAGATCTGGACCGTGTCTGAGAGATTTCCCTGAAGCTGTGCCCACTGGAACTTCAGGTCTCACTGCAGAGCCTGCATATGCCAGTGGGAATGTGTCACAAGGAGGATGCAGGAGGGCATGCAGCCCAGCAGCCTCCGAGTCACTCTCACTGAAATCCAGGATAGAGGCTGTAGCATCTGTATTCTAGCCAGAATATCCTGGACTTGCCGTTCTGGAGGATAAGCCAGAAACTGCATGGTGTACAGAAAAACTCATATGAAAGGGAACACATGAGAGGAAGTCAAGTGTGACTTTGGCACGTTGATAGTAAACCTCAGCGAATGTAGAAGACTTGCCACAGTCTGGAGGTGGGAGACGACAGCCATGGCCAAGCCAGCCATCAACAGCCAGTCATTGAGATGGGGGAAGACTGGCACCCCTAATTTTCGCACATGAGCTGCAACCACCGCCATCACCTTGGTTCACACCCGAGGGGCGCTGGTAAGGCCAAAACAGAGCCCGGCGAACTGAAAGTGCTTGTGGTCCACTGTAAACCACAGGTAACGCCTGTAGGCAGGCAAGACGAGAATGTGAAGGTATGCGTCCTGCAAGTCCAATGCTGCCATCCAGTCTCTTGTGTCCAAGGCAGACAAGACTTGAGCAAGTCTGAGCATTTTGAACTTCTCCTTGAAGAAGAAATTAAGAGGGCGCAGGTCTAGTATTGGACACAGGCCTCTGTCCTTCTTGGGCACCAGAAAGTAACGGGAATAGCCAACATGATCTACTTCTTAAATCGGCACCATCTCCATTGCTCCCGTAGCCAAGAGAGCCGTCACTTCCTGGCAGAGCAAAGTAAGATGGTCCTCCGTCAGCCTGTCACGCACAGGTGGCATGGGCGAAGGGAGAAGTCATGAATGGGACGGGGTAGCCCCTTCGGACAATTTGAAGAACTCAGCGGTCAGATGTTATAGACCTCCAGTGGATCAGGTGATGGTGTATCATGCCTCCCACTGGGTGCCTATAATGGTAAGAGTGCAAACTATAGGGGTTTGGAGGCTGTGGCTGCCGGAGGGGTGGAGGACAGGTCCGACCGCTGGCTGAGGGTAACGCGTCCTCGGCCACATAGAGGCTGGTAAGTCTGCGTGTCGCGTTGGCTGGAAGGGTAAAGACGTGGTTGGAAGCCCCTCCCGTGGCCACGAAAGGAGAAACAGGCGGATTGGGGATGTCGAGGGGCCAATGAAAGGGCAGAGGACCTGGCCGTAGCTCTGCTGTCCTTAAAGCGCTCCAGCGCTGAATCCGCTTGGTCTCCGAAGAGACGGGGGCCATCAAAGGGCAGGTCCATAAGCGATACTTGTACATCCCCTAAAAAGCCAGCTGCGCTCATCCAGAATGAAACCATTTTGCCTAGCGAGTCAGTGGTATCCAGTAAACATTTGATTGTGGACTTCGCTGCATCTCTCCCGTTAGCAACAGCCTGGGAGAGTTTGGCCCCGGCCTCCTCCGGGACCAAGGGCAGCACCTGCACAACCGAGTCCCATAGAGCATGGGAGTAACGGCCCGCGGAGTTCACGGACTGCAGTGACAGGCAGGTGAAAGAAAACTTCTCCCTTAAGGTGCCCACGGCCTCTTGGATTCCCTATCCAGACAAGCGGTAGGGAATGCGCCAGGATTTACATGGGAGGTAGAGGCTTGGACAACCAAGCTCTCCAGGGTGGCATGAGTGGAGGGGTGGCGGTGGGCAATCATCCTCTTCACAGGAGCCCCTGTGCTGGGCTTGGACCAGGCCCCAAGCAGGACGTCAGTAAGCCCTTCACTGAATGGGAGAAGCGATTCCAAGGGGGTCGCTCTCGGCTAAAGCACCTCTGTCCAGACATTAGTCTTGACTGCCACAGACGGCAGGCTAAGGTCCAGAAACCTCTTCCACCCTTCTCACCACCTTTGCAAAAGATGCTTACTCCTTTGTCGCCACGGTAGGGGGAGAAAGCATGCCAGTATCTGGAGAAGTGTCCAGTCCACTGGCCTCTGCCAAGTCCTCACACCAGACCATTTGGGGATTTAAAGGCCGGTATTCTTCAGGGTCCAGCGGCCTCTCCCAATGCTCCTAGAGTAGCCCATAGGAAAAGGGCTCGGGCCTGGAAGTTGGCACCAGGGTCTGAGTGGAATGTTGCTCCTCCGGCTCCGTATCTGAGTCGGGGATCAGAATGACTCTGAAAGTGTCAGCATCAGGACCAGGGGGTAAGGTTAAGATGGTAGGACCGGCGCCGGTCCAGATCCATCTGTGGATCCAAGGGACCCTAATGGTGCCAGAGCCGCTGGCGTGGAACCAGTAGGGGCCCTCCCTGAACTCAAGGGGCCCGAAGGAGCGCCTGTGGTAATGGGATGCTCATATACGAGGCACATGGGCTCATAAAACTCATGGAGTCGAATGGGGGTTGCTCCGCCTCCCGGAAACTTGAGGAAGCGCATAGCCGACCCAGGCGCTGGCTGAACCGTGGAGCCAGTCCTCGAATGGCAATGCTTTCTCGTCTCATCAGCCGACAGATGAGGTGAAGTTAAAGACCTCTTCTTCTTGCTATGGGACTTACCGGAGTGACCTAACCACTTTGGGTGCGACAAAGATTCCAGGTTCCATGACCGATACCAGGACCTTCCTCTCAACCGGGATCGAGACCGTTGCAGCGTCGCATGTCGAGCCACCAGGAGCTTGAGGTACTGCTCCCACAAGGCCTTCGGATTCACTGTATGACAGTTGACACAGATCTTCACGTCGTGTTCACACTGAGGCACCAGAGGCAAACAAGGTGCAGATCCGTCACCGATCGGTGACAGGCGCCCTACAGGGCTGGATGCCGGCCTTCCTAGATGACATTCTTGCCACACCAAGAGAAACACTCCTCAAAAGAGATGGACAAAAGTTAAAAAGGCTAGTCAAAGAGTGACATGGGGTATCTCTCTCCGGATCTGCACTGACTGGTGCAAAAAGAACTGGGATCAGTGGCGCCTATTTAGGCACCATGCACATCCCTTTCAGCTCTCCGTGGCGTCATCTGCGCTGGTCGACACCACCTACTGGCGCGCAAGATTACCGCTCACAAAAAAATTCCAGATCTAATCTAACGCCTGGGGATAATTCTAAGGTAAGGAATCTGCGGCTAGAAGTCTCTATCAGATAATAGAATAGAAAAAATGACAGCTCCCAAGGGATTCAGCCAGTTTGGGGCGAGGCACAGGGTGAAAAGTAAAAAGTGTACTAAAAGCACCAAGATGGAAAGAGGTCACCACCTTCTTTTTATAGGAAAGCTGCTTTAGTTATAAGGACCAAGTTGTCCAGGAGGAAGCATGTCAAAGGTGGGCAAACGATCAGGGCTTGCTACTCACAGACACAACTTGTCAAGGTAATGGGCAATTGAAAAACTCAATTGAATATCAACAGAAATAACTGGCAACTGGGAAGGAGCTCACAGGGAGCACGCATCAAAAAATGTCAAAAACAGGTTTAAGACCCACAGCGACATGGCAGAGGGAGTTAGTAGAAACATCAGTGATTTGTAAACGGATGGCTGGTTAGGAAAGCAGAAAAATTCGAACAAATTGATGGTGCCCAGGGCACAGCCCTGTTGGGCCAAGGATAGAGTGAAACTAAGGACCTCAGACAGGCACAACTTTAAAGAGACAATATTTTGCTCTGGACAACAAGCAACAAATCTGTTCCACCTACCAGAATAGACCAATTTTGTGAAGGGGTGATGAGCTGCCAAAACATCGACCACCTCCGGAGGTAGCTAGAGGGAGCTTAAGTGTCCCCTTTCAATATTCAATCATGAAAGTGGAGGCTGTAAAGACTAGTACACAGAACCTGCCCCTACGAGTGGGAGGGAAGGACCAGCCTGAGGTAGACTGAGCGGGAGACAGTGAATGACTCGGAGAGGTCTGCATACTACACCATTCTTGTTCAATCCGAGGCAATAAGGATGACTTGGGTCCGGTCTTGGTGAATCCTCCTCAGAATCAGGGAATTGGAGAAAACATGTAATGAAGTGGAAAACGGCAACTTAAATAAAACCCATTCCGCAGGGCTCTCTGCAATTACTAATGAAAGGCCCAGAACTGTGGGCAGTGAGTGTTCTCCCGAGTGGCAAACAGATCTACGAGAGGTGTGCCCCTCTGGCAAAGATGGTCTGGACCACCATAAGGTGGAGATGCCACTCATCACTGACAAGACCATGCTGACAAACTATCAGCTATGGTATTCAGTGAGTCAGCTAGCTGGTTGTCGACTAGCAAAATCCCATGCTGGTGTGCCCAACTCCGAGCCTCAACTCTTCCTGACAGAGAACATGAATCCCCCATTCCTCCCTGCGTGTTCACATACCACATTGTGTTTGTATTACCTGGACAGACTGACGGCAAAGGGAAGGAAGGAATGCCTTCTGGGCTAGACAAATGGTCTGTAGATCGAGCAGGATGATGAGAAGTACCTGCTCCTCTGGGGACCAGACTCATTTTATCTCCTGTTTCCCCAAGTAGCAAAGGGTGGAAACATCCTTCCCCACCATGCCACTGCTAGAGAAGAGTACAAATACAACATTTGAGCCGCTACTTCTCTGCCAACCACCAGCACATATCCATTGCAGTGTCCCGGGAAACTCTGATGGTATCTAACAAATCTTCCTTATGTTTGAACCATTGCCAACAACGTCACCGCTGGAGAGCCTTCATGTGCCAGTGTAGAGAATGCGGGAAGCTAGCAAGAAAAAAACATTCAGGGCCGGAACTTGAACACCCTCCTGAAACATTAGAATCACAAGCCAAATGAGGGAGAGAGAAGGCCATGAAGATGTTGTGTCCAGAGCTGCTCCTATGAACAGGGAGCGCTGAAAGGGCTCTAGTTGAGACTTGGGCACATTAATGGAAAAGCCTGAGTCGAACAGCAGGGATGCTGTTGCTGAAGGTGATGCAACACCATCCACAGCGAACAGACTTTAAACAGCCAGTTGCCTAGGTACGGGAATACAGAGACCCTTGACTAAAGAGACCAGCTGAGCCAAAATGTCCTTAGTGAAGACCTGAGGTGCTAATGTCTGTCCAAATGGGAGGATAGAGAATTGTTTGTTAATGGACCCTACCACGTAAAGCAGGTACCCCCTGTGCGAATGCAGGATTGGTGTATAGAAATACACATCCTGTAAGTCGAGGGACACTAACCAATCTTCCTCTTCCAGCACCGGAAGAACTTAAACCAGGGACAGCATCTTGAGCTTTTCCTTGCGGAGATAAAAGTTCAAGAGGCTGAGGTCAAGGATCAGACAAAGACAGCCATCTTGGAACCTGGAAGAACCAAGAGTTGTACCGCAACAGAATTTCCTGCTCTGGGACCAATTCACAGATCCTTTTTGCAACAGGACTGCCACACCCTGCTGTAGGATTCACAGATGTTCCTCTGACTGAAGGGAAGCGATAAGCTTGTTGAAAAGTTAGGTAATACCCCCTTTTTTTAAATTTACAAGACTTGCTAGTTTGAAGTTATGGTTCCCCGGCCTGTAGAAAGTAGGCTACTCATCCTCCAACAGGAAAGAATGAGGAGGAGGGCTACAGGGCTTGACTGCCTCTTCCCAAGCCTCTGCCTCTCTACTGGCAAAGCAGCTGGTTTTGTTGCTGAGCTGGTTGGAAGAGCTGATGCGGGTGGAAGTGCAATCCTTTCAAGATGCCTCAAAACAGCCAAAAGTGTCGGTGGTCTCGGGTAAATGATTGGAAAAACCAAAGATGGGGCAGTCTCCCTCCATGTCTTGATTCTCTATTCAGCATGGAGGGCTTGTCCTTCAAAGAGACACCTCCATCAAAAGAAATATCCATTAGTGATTTGCCCAAAAACCCGATTGACCTGAGCAAAGTGTGCCTCTAAAAGGTCATGGACGAGTTCATGGCTGTGCCCACTGACTCCACGGCATCCATACCTGCCTTTATGAAGTAATAAGGTTGGTTGCCTCACCACGGTCATCTGTATCGTCTCAAGCATTTGTCAGGCCCAAAAATATTCATTGTCTGCCAATAGAGTTGGCTATATCTGGCATCTTTCATTGTCTCCTGAGCCTTCCGCCTAGGCCTTGTCAGGATGACCTTTGTTGTAGCCATCTATACAGGTGATCTTGGTGCTGAAGGTGTTCTCTGGTGAACAGTGGGGTCAAATGGCACTGGGAAGGACCTAACAGTAGGAACCCGAAGGCTGTCCCAAACAGTCCAATGGGGCCAGGAGAGACATAAGGGGAGGGAGGACTGCAGCATGCCGGAACATCATCATCGCATGAGAGAAGGAGTCCAGATCAGTTCCTGGTGCCATAAATTCTGGATAATCGAGAGTTGGTACTGCATATGGTAGGGGTGTGGTGGAACAGAAAGTGGTCCTGGAGAGGACAGACCCTGGGGTCAGCGGTGCAGTCGAAGAGATCTCCTTTGACTGAATGATAACAACCAGCTCTGAGGAGGCCTCCACAGCAGGCGGAGTGCGTGGGTGAGACTTCTCAAAGGCCACAGAGGTGAGTCATCGACATGCTTCCTCATCTTTTTGTGCTTTCTCCTTTAAGACTTTGATGAAAAGAATGCAACTTTGATGGCGACCTCGCCCTACACTGCATCCAGTGCTGAGCAAGGAGCTAGTCTATGGCGCGAGTTAGCAAACATTTGGCTTCTCGCTCTTATGGCTTTGGAGGCTATGAGGCCAAACGTATTACACAACTGCGAATCGTGCTTCGACTCCAGACACCATAGACAAACCATGCACGGGTCTGAAATGGACATTTGTCCGCAACAGGTGTTTTTAGGGTTTAAAACTAAATTTCGTTGGTGGTGAACATGCCTACGCACCGCACTGGATAAAGTTTGATTAAGGCACTGATTAAAGTTGAAGAAAAAATAGTGGAGAGCAGCTCCAGATCACATTACAGGACCTAAAAAACAGGAAACTTACACTGGTGCGCTTGGCTGGGTGCAATATATCCCAAAGGTCACAGCATGTGAGAGCTATGGGAAAGTTTCTAGACCCAGTCTGGCACTTGAAGATATTCAACAAGTGAGGAATCTGAAGGTAGAAGTATACACCAGAAACTCTGCTCTATAAATGTAATGCAAAAAGAGATCCTAGCTATACTAGCGTTACCTGTTTTCCGAAGTAGAATAAGGAGCATTCGAGGGAACCTTCAACTTATGCAATTCTGAAGGAAAATATTTTGCAGGCAGCTAATATCCAGTTTTCCCTGCATCTGTTCACTTTGCTCGTTTGTTAGGCAATATTTAGCGAGTTAGTATGGCTCAGAAAGCAGTGTGTGGGCCACTATCTTGATATTTTACTACATATTTTATAAAAGAATAGACAAAAGACATTTTTTTTCCATTTCAGGAGCCACACAGAGACCTGGAGAAGCACATCCCAATAAAAAATTTAGAAAAACACATACTAATATATTCTTAATTTACTCCAACTTTGTTTACCCTGGTTTACTTTCAATTATGCCTACTCTTACTAGTACATGCACCTATGTTTACTGCTACTCTTTTTTCTAAATCAAACATACTCCCACTTTTGCTCCAACTTGCACCTCGTGTTTCTATTACTGCAAGCCATGACCGCACAAAGAACACAAAACTAAAACAAGCCGAAACTAATGGCTTTGCCAATGCTTGTTTTTTCCATGCAGCCACTTCAAACAAAAACTGAAACAAAGCGAGAAATGGTGATCCTATATTATGGCGGTTTGCATTATCACTAAGGAATCCAGAAGCTGCCTTGTACAATCATGTCCTACAGGGTAGGGCAGTTAGTATACACTACTCCCAGAATTAGGATCCCTGAACACAAAAACACTACTTCTGACAGAGAAATTTTTGTACTTCACTAGACATTTTAGGATGTGGGCTTGCTTTTTTCAAGGTTTTTACTCTGCTTTCTCGTTTATTACGCTGGCAGAGTTTGACAGCGGTCCCTATATAGGAATGGAATACATTTTTAGTAAAGTGAGCATTAAGTCTATATCATCTGTCATGAATCACACTTCAGTCAGAAATTGGTTTGGAGATTCTTTCCAGGAGACTGAGGTTGATAAATTGATCACCTCATGGCTAACGTGGGGGAGGGAAAGCCTCTTCGGAGTATGGCATTTATACCAGAGCAGGCAATCATGAATCCACCTCTGCATCCCTTGGTGGGACCAGATCTCAGCATTTCCAGACCTATAGACAACCACCTCAGACTAAATCTTGTTTGGAATCCATGTTGAGCCACTGGACCTCAAAGGTTTCAGAAGTTACATTTTCTACCTCAAGGTATACTCTTACGGGAAATTTCGCTTGATGTCTCTCAAGGTCCTTGAAATTGATCAGAGTTAAGCTGTCAATATCTTAAACATTAGGGGTTCAAGCCGCAATGTCAGCTGCAGATCCAGAAGGAGGATAAGTAATCTTTCTCATTCCCTGGCGGCTGTAGCGGAGGAGCTTCCTCTCATTCCTACCACAAAAGATAATGTATCTCGAACATGCACAAAGCGATTATACTGTATCATTATCAGAGATAATCTCATGATGGAGGCATACCAATTACTTTAAAAAAAAAAATTTAGGACATTGGAGGAAGTTTTTTATTCATAAAGAACAAGTTACTTGGTAGGGACTAAGTGCAGATTCCTCAACTTCGAATATTCCCCAAGTGTCGGACTGGATACAGAAAATCTTGATCCGTACACCTGTGCACCGGTAGCTGGCGTTGATAAACTCAGCGTTGGCATCATCTACATCAAAGTGACGTGCGTGGTACCTATACAGGCTCCACACCGGCGTACAGATATCAGTTTCCTTCGTGACTATTTCCGCTGAGCCACGAACGAATGATGTAGGACCAGTGTGCAGAATTAAAAGAAGCATCAGGGTGAAGCGCCCATTTTACAGATCGGGGACAATAAGGGTCGTGAAGAATCTGCAGTTAGATAGTCTCTACCAGAAAAAGCGTTATGGAAAGTAAGCAACTTGTTCTTCTGATGGACATTTCTAAACCCAGATTTCTCACCTTGGAATAGATACCAAAGCAGTACTTCCCAGGAGGTGGATCTGCAAACTGGCTCATACCAGGAAATCCTGGAGAACCAAATAAGCAAAATGCTAATCTCGATGGGCCTTACAATCGAGGCAGTAATACTTTGTGAACGTGTGGAGTGACGCCCCTGTAACAGCTTGGCAGATATCCAGGCCAGCTACTCCACGCACTAGTAGTAGCCTGAGCCCAGGTGGAATGGACCTGCTAGCCCTCAGGTGGCTGCTTCTTTGCTAGTGCTAAAAGTATCTTGATGCAAAGTACAATCCATTGCGAGATGGTTCTTTTCTGCTAAGTCCTGCCTGATTTCACTCCTGTGAAACAGATAAAGAGCCGATAGTCCACCTGATGATTTTTTGTACGATCATGTAAAAATACAGAGCTCTTTTTGGATCCTACTGGTGGAGCATCGCCTCTTCCTTAGAAGGATGGGGTGGAGCGAAAAATTATGGCAACATGATGTTTTGGCCGACGTGGAATGGAGTCACCACCTTCGGTAGGAAGGAGACGCAAGTCTGTAGATCAGGTTTGTCTGGGTAGAAGCTGGTGTATGGAGGATTAACTGAAAGAGCTTGAAGCTCTCCTGGGTGATGTAATGGCCACTAAGAAGACCATCTTAAGAGTCAGAAGACTCAGAGGACAGCTATGTAGGGGCTCGAATGGGGGGCCCATCAGAAACATCAGGACCAAATTAAGGTCCAACTGGGGCTTGATGAAAGGGGTAGAAGGGAACAAATGTTGCAAACCCTTAAGGAAACGTATCACAACAGGTGACTTGAACAGTGAGGGCTGCTCCAGCAACTGCAAAAAATTCCGAGATGGCAGAAAGCTAGCCTTTGAAGGTACCCAAGACGAGGCATTGCTAGGCGAATAACAGCACAAACAAAAATATCTCTGACAAGCAGGCAGAAAGTGGGTCAACATGACATGAACGCTAAGTCACAAATTTGTATCAACGGGAGGCGTATCCAGTTTTTGTCGAGGAAAGCCTGGCTGCCAAGATGACATCACAAATTTTGGGAGGAAAATCAAAGGCATTCAACTGTCGCTGCTCAATCTCCAAGCATGAAGGTAGAGTATGCACAGATTTGAGTGCAGGACCCTGCACTGCTGCTGCCACAGGACAGTCTGATTGAAGGACAAATGCTCATGCTCTGGAGTTTGGGATACCCAATTCTCCTTGCCCAGTCCAGAGCCACTAACATGACTTAGGCCTGGTTGGTCCTGATCTACTCGAGAACCCGGGACAGGACCAGTATCAATGGAAAGGTGTACAAGAGTCCCAGGTTCCATTCTAAATTGAACACACCTCCATGCAAGATCTGTTTTGAAAACTCCAAAGCACAGAAATGCTGACACTGCACATTCTCAGTGGTGGTGAATAGATTGAGCCAAGGTTGTCACCATTCTCAGAAAAGACCTTGCCCCACCTCCAAAAGTAAACGGCAAATCATGATCCGCAAGGCATTAATGGCTACATTTGCCTGCCCTAGTGTTCAGAGATCCCGCCAGGTGCTGCATGACAAGGAAGGTGTTCTGGCACTCCTGCCAAGTCCAGAGGTGCAGGGCCTCTTGGCACAGGGTCTACGACCCCACCTTGTTTGTTGCAATACCACATTGCGGTGGTCTTGTCCATGAATACCTGAACCAGTCTTCCCTTGATTGATGGGAGGAATGCCTTCAATGCCAAGCGATTAGCTCGCTGTTTCAGGAGATTGATATTGAGCTGGGATTCTGCAAGATACCAGAGCCCTTTAGTCTCCAACTCTCACTAGTGGGCGCCCCAACCCAGAAGTGATGCATCGGTCACCACGGCCAGCTCCAGGTGGGGAAGGGAGAGGGATCTGCAGCCGATCCAATTGCAGTTCATCCATTACCACTGCAGATCTTTTCAAGTCTCACTCGAAATCTGGACCTGGTCGCAGGGATTACCCTGGTATTGTGCCCATTGGGACTTCAGGTCCCACTGCAGAGCCTGCATAGGTCATCAGACCAAGCAGCCTCAGAGTCAGTCTGATTGAAATCCAGGACTGAGGTTGAAACATCCGGATCATAGCCCAAATATCCTGAACTCTCCACTCTAGAGGATAGGCGTGGCACTGCACTGTGCCCAGAATGCCGCAGATTTAAGGCAGCGTCTGAGAAGGAGTCAGGTGTGACTTCTGAATGTTGACAGTAAACCCCAGTGAGTGCAGAAGGCTCAGCATAGTCTGTAGGTGGGTAACGACTGCCTGTGGTGAGCCCGCCTTCAATAGCCAGTCATCGAGATAGGGAAAGACTTGGATCACTGACCTCCACAGGTATGCTGCAACCACCACCATCACTTTTGTGAACACTCGAGGGGCACTGGTGAAGCCAAAGGGGAGCACAGCGAACTGCGTGCTCGTGGCCTGCTGTGAACCGCAGATAACACCTGTGGGCCTGCAGAATGGGAATGTGGAAATACGCATCTTGAAGGTCCAGTGTCTCCAGCCAGTCTCCGGGATCCAGGGCAGACGAAAACCGGCACCAAGGACAGCATCTTGAATTTATCTTTCTGTAGAAAGGAGTTGAGAGGGTGGAGATCTTATATAGGAGTGAGGTCTCACAACCACGTCCTACTTCTGATGCGGGCACCCTTTTGATGGTTCCTTTGGCTAACAGACTGCACTTGCTGAAAGAGCAAAAAGAGAGGGTTCTCAGTCAGCTGTTCTGCAGATGTCGGCAAGGTAGGCAGGGTTTCCAGAAATGGAAGGGAATAACCCGGCTGCATGATTTGGGGCACCCATTTGTCAAAGGTTGTTACTCTGTATTGCGGGCAGGTGGTGTTTGATCCTGCCGCCAACGGGTTGGGTGTGTTGTGTTAAGGAACCATTAAACAGGTTTGAAGGCTGTGGCAGTCAGAGGGGTGGAGGACTCAGAAAATGTGAATAAAGAATTTTAAAAACTCAGCATTATGCTGGGTGTCGGACCCACGCCTGGATCTTCCGATGAGCTTTTACAGATGACGAGCCTAGAACAAGAATTCACATAGATATGGTATGTTGGGAAAAAGAGTTCAGGCCTAACTAGAGCAAACATCCGCAAGGCAATCTCATAATACAACACCGCAGAGGACAGAAAAACCTGGACAATTGGCAAATTCACTGCAGAATCTCCATTATCTTAAAGTTCTTACCACCCAGCATGCATTTCCAAGATCAGCAATCTTTACTTTTAACTTCTCTGCATTCTGAGGATCCAGTGGATTCAAAAGCAAGTTCCCAGCAGTAGATTTTTCTATTAAAAAAAAAGAAAATCTTTTATTTCCATACTCTGCAAATACAAACAACTGGCAATGCACATCATTTCTAGGTTCCAACTTTAAACAACTATTACAGCAGGGGCCCTATTTGATCTCACCCACCTTACCCTTCACCCTCGTCCATGTTAAGAGCAGAAACTTGGACCTCTGCACAAGCAGCAGTATGGCTCTTTCCAGTCATCAACAGTACTACCCAAATTACTGAGCAGCATCGGTTAAGTTTAGTCCAGGAAACAGCAATGCTCCACCAAGGAATCAGTTTATCCAGACAAAAGCAGACAATTTTCTAAGCAAAGGTTTGCACCTCTGCAAATAGTTAAGATTGAAGCAACCCAAACCACTCAGTCTAGACAGTAGGAAAGACTAATGTAGTAGCTTGCCAACTCTAGCATGCATTTGTAATTTATGGTCAATAGATCAGTAGCCCTAGAGAGACTGATCAACAACCTATGATCCCCATTCATCCCAGGCAAACTAAGCACTTACTATCAAAAGTTGAATAACCATGTTCCCCAAACGAAGTTACTTAAAATCACAGAAGTTTGAAACTACAAGGACACAAAGGTCTTATGTGCTTCCAAGAGGCCAAGTTCAAATTTAAGCCCAACTCACGAAAAAGAATGTAACATTTTAATTTAGTGCTGTATCCTCAAAACTATTTTTCATGGACCAGGATCTAAAGATGGCAGTTACAAGAGCTTTCGTAGTATTGAAGAACAAGTTACTTACCTTTGGTAACGATATATCTGTAAGAAACATAGGTTAGTTATAGATTCCTTACCTTAGAATAGATACCCCAGCAATACCAACCCCAGAGGTGGGTCTGCAAACCAAGATCACACCAGAAAATCCTGGAGAACAGAACGGCCAAAGAAGCCATCTCTCCAGACTTGTCTGTCCAGGCAGTAGTGTTTCGTAAACGTGTGCAGTGATGCCCACGTAGCTGCCTGACAGATATCATGTAGAGGAACTCCTCGTCCCAAAGCAGTAGTAGCTGCCGTCGCCCTGGTGGAATGAGCGCGTAGCCCCACTGGAGGCTCCTTTTTAGCCAGAGAATAACAGGCTTTGATACACAAAACGACCCATCTAGAAATGGTCCGCTTGTGTACGGCCCGACCTTTCTTTGCGCCCACATAGCCGACAAAGAGTTGGTCATCCACCCGGAACGGTTTTGTGCGATCCAGATAGAGAAGAAAGCGCATGTTTTGGGTCCAGACGGTGGAGCCGCTCTTCCTCTTTAGAAGGATGCGGAGGCGGAAAGAAGGTGGGCAAAGTGATGGTTTGCCCGATGTGAAAGGAGGTGACCAACTTGGGAAGAAAGGATGGACGAGTCCCAAGGACAACCTTGTCCGGATGTACAGCCAGAAAAGGAGGTTTGGATGAAAGAGCCTGGAGCTCACTCACTCTTCTGGCAGATGTGATGGCTACCAGGAATGCAGTCTTAAGAGTTCAAAGCCTTAAAGGACAGTTATGAAGCGGCTCAAAGGGAGCGCACATCAAATAGGTCAAGACCAGATTCAAGTCCCACTGAGGCATAATGAAGGGAATAGGAGGGAAGAGATGAGTTATGCCTTTTAAGAAACGATTAACAACCGGGGACTTGAAGAGAGAAGGCTGATCAGGCAGTCGAAGAAAAGCATAAATGGCTGAAAGATAGCCCTTGATAGTGCCCAGAGCAGAGCCCTGCTGGGCCAAACAAAGGAGGAACAAGAGAACCTCAGAAAGAGGGTCAGAAAGGGTAACCACAGCCTTTGCTGTGCACCATGCCACAAATTTGTTCCACCGGCAGGCGTATACCGTCTTAGTGGAGGGACGCCTGGCTGCCAAGATTACATCACAAACTTCGGGAGGCAAGTCAAATGACGTCAACTGCCGCCGCTCAATCTCCACGCAAGGAGGTGGAGGCTGGACAGGTTCGGGTGGAGGACCATCCCTTGCTGCTGCGACAGAAGATCCTCCCGAAGAGGCAGTCGGATCGGAGGATCGATGGCCATGTTGAGCAGCTCGGGATACCAGACTCTTCGTGCCCAATCCGGAGCCACCAGGATGACTTGGGCCCGGTCGCGCCTGATCTTCAGCACTGTGGGCAGAAGTGGTATAGGTGGAAAGGCGTACTACAGACCGCAAATCCACTCGCGACGAAAAGCGTTGCCTAGCGAGTGCCGCCTTGGAAATTCCAACACGCAGAATTGCTGACATTGCGCGTTCTCTTCGGTGGCGAATAGATCTAACCAAGGCTCTCCCCACTGCTGAAAGAGACCTTGCACCACCTCCGAGTGAAGACGCCATTCGTGATCCATCATGCACCTGCGGCTGAGTTCGTCCGCCCTGGCGTTCAGGGAACCTGCCAGGTTTTGAACCACCAGGGATATGCCCTGATGTTCCAGCCATGTCAGGCGGAGGGCCTCTTGAAATAGGGTCCACGACCCCACCTCGCCCTGTTTGTTGCAGTACCACATGGCGGTGGTGTTGTCCGTGAACTCCTGCACTACTCTTCCCCGGACAGAGGGAAGGAATGCTTTCAGTGCAAGCCGGATCGCCCGCAGCTCCAGAAGGTTGATGTGGAGCCCGGACTCCGCCGGAGACCAGAGGCCTCTGATCTCTGCCTCCCCCATGTGGCCGCCTCATCCCAGAAGGGATGCGTCTGTCACCACTGTGTATTCTGGTTGGTGAAGGGAGAGGGATCTGCCGTTGACCCAATCCTGGTTTGTGAACCACCACTGCAACTGTCGTGCAGTGCCCTCCGAGATCTGGACGCAATCGGACAGATTCCCTGATGCTGCGCCCTCTGGAACTTCAGGTCCCACTGCAGAGTTCGCATATGCCACCTGGCATGATCAACCAGCAGGATGCAGGAGGCCATGAGGCCCAGCAGCCTCGGAGTCATCCTGACCGAAACCCGGGATAGAGGCTGAAAGATCGGAATCATAGCCTGAATATCCCGGACTCGCTGTTCGGGAGGATAAACCCGAAACTGCGCCGTGTCCAGAACCGCTCCGATGAAGAGGAGCTTCTGAGAGGGGATCAGGTGTGACTTCGGCACATTGATGGAGAACCCCAGCAAATGCAGGAGGTCGGCCGTAGTCTGGAGGTGGGAGACGACAGCCTGGGGCGAGCCCGCCTTCAACAGCCAGTCGTCGAGATAGGGGAAGACTGGAACCCCTGATCTGCGCAGATGAGCTGCGACCATCGCCATCACTTTCGTGAACACCCGAGGGGCGCTGGTAAGGCCAAAGGGGAGCACGGTAAACTGAAAATGCTCGTGGCCTACCGTGAACCGTAGGTAACGCCTGTGGGCTGGCAGGACGGGGATGTGAAAATAAGCGTCCTGCAAGTCCAACGCTACCATCCAGTCTCCAGGGTCGAGGGCAGACGAGACCTGAGCGAGCGTCAACATTTTGAACTCCTCCTTCCGGAGGAAGCGGTTGACGTTCTTGAGATCCAAGATAGGACGCAGGCCCTTGTCCTTCTTGGGTACCAGAAAGTAGTGGGAGTAACAACCACGACCTACTTCTAGGGCAGGAACGCGCTCGATGGCTCCCTTGGCCAAGAGAGCCGCGACTTCCTGTTGGAGAAGGCCCAGATGATCCTCCGACATATGATGGTACTGAGGTGGCATGGCTGGAGAGGTAGCCTCGAAGGGGAGGGAGTAGCCCCTTCGGATTATCTGCAAAACCCACCTGTCCGACGTGATAGTGCGCAAGTGGGGGAGGTGATGGCGGATCCTGCCGCCCACTGGTGTTTGATGGGCCTGAAATGTCGGAATAGGAGGGTTTGGAGGCTGCTGCAGAGCTGGCCCCCTGAACCACGGCGGTGGTTCCCACGTCCCCGGCCGCGCAAAGGTTGGGAAACTTGCGCCGGCCTGTGGTCTGGGCGGGACGTAGTGGGGCACCCCTTCCGTAGCCACGAAAGGGGCGAAAAGCAGACTGCGCAGGGCGGCTGGAGAGGCCCAAGGACTTGGCCGTAGCCCGTGAGTCCTTGAAACGCTCTAGAGCGTTGTCCGCTTTGTCGCCAAAAAGGCGACGGCCATCAAAGGGCATGTCCACGAGGGTATTCTGGACATCCCCAGAAAAGCCAGTTGATCTCATCCAGGCGTAGCGTCGAAGGGCTACTGACGTGGAAATCGTCCTGCCTAGAGAGTCGGCGGTATCCAGACCACAACGGATGGTAAACTTTGCCGCGTCTCTCCCTGCGGCGACAGCCTGGGAGAGTAGTGTCCGGGCCTCCTCCGGACACTGAGGCAGCACTTGCGCAACCGTGTCCCACACAGAGTGGGAATAACGGCCCAATAGACATGCAGTGTTTACCGACCGCAGTCCCAAGCTGGCGGAAGAAAACATCTTCCCAAGATGATCTAGCTTCTTGGATTCCCTATCTGGTGGAGCGTTAGGGAATGCGCCCTTGGAAGTAGAGGCTTGGACCACCAAGCTCTCAGGGGTGGGGTGTTGGGAGAGGAAAGTGGGGTCGCCCGGGGTTGAGCGGTGGCGTCGGGCGATCATCCTATCCACGGGAGCCCCCGTGTTGGGCCTGGACCAGGTGCCCAAAAGGATGTCGGTGAGGGCCTCATTAAACGGAAGCAGGGGCTCCGAAGAGCTCGCTTGCGGTTGAAGCACCTCTGTCAGGAGGTTAGTCCTGACTGCCACAGTAGGAAGCTCGAGGTTTAGAGTCTCGGCCGCCCTACGCAACACCACTACGTATGACGCTCCCTCCTCCATTGCCACGGTAGGAGGAGACAACATGCCGAGGTCAGGAGATGCATCAAGACCACTGGCATCCCCCAGGTCCTCTCTCCAGTCCGGGTCATTCTCTAACTGGTCGGTCAGAGGGTTACCTGACCCCTCCCAGTCCTCCTCCTCATCCTCTGGGTGCCAATCTGGCCTAAAAGGGACCCCAGGAGTGAACAGGGGCACAAAAAACCCGCTCGGCGCCGGATCCGGCGTCGGGCGACGTAGGTCCGGCTCCGTGTCCACATCAGGATGGAGGCTAGGGTCGATGCCGGCCGGGGGCCTCGAATGCGGGCGCGGTGCCGGAGGAAGCGGCGCCGGTGGAGGCGTAATGAGGTCAACCGGCGCCGATCCGGATCCAGGCCTGGATCCAAGGGGGGCCTGCGGCGCCAGGGCCGCCGGCAGAGATGGCCTAGGCCCCCCAACCGAGTCCGCGGGGTCCAAAGGCGCGCCGGCGGGTTCGGGCTGCCCAAAGATGGCGTGCATCGCCTCGTAGAACTTATGAAGCTGGGCAGGAGTCGCTCCGGGTCCCAGGAAGGGAGGGAAACTCTGAGTCGGCTCTTCGGGCTCCGCACGCGGAGCCGCAGGAGGGGCACCGCCCGCATCCCTCGTCGCGTCAGCCGGCCGACGGGGAGAAGTCATAGAGTGACGATGCTTCTTCGACTTCTTCTTGTGCTTCGACTTACCTGACCCAGAGTGCGAAGATTTAGAACACGAGTGGTGATGGCTCTGCGCCGGTCCCTCGACCTCCCTCGCGACCGGGACCTCGAACGGCGCGGAGCCGACTGCCGGCGCTCCAGAAGCTTTCGGGACCGCTCCCGCAAAGCCTTCGGAGCCATGGACTGGCAGTCGGAGCACGACTTGGGGTCGTGGTCGCGCTCCAAGCAGAAGAGGCACATGTGATGCGGATCCGTCACCGACATCAGTCGGTTACAGGAACCGCAAGCCTTGAAGCGGGGCATCCCTACGTGCACCAGGAGTCGTAGGACTCAAAAAAGACGTTGACAAAAGTCGTCAAAAAGTCAGTCAAAAAATGACTGGAGGTACCGCTCTCTCTGGATCTGCGCTGGCTGGCGCAGAAAAAAAAAAGAACTGACAGCGCGCGAGGGCAGCGTCTAAGTAGCTACCGCGACGTCATTCCGGCGACCACGATACCAACCAACGGACGCGGAGCCGACCGACGCCACCTTCCAACGTGCAGAGGTACTGCTGACGAAAAAACTTTCCGGATCCAGTCTGACGCCTGGGGGTAATTCTAAGGTGAGGAATCTATAACTAACTGTTTTTTTCAGATCAAAAGGGTAGTTCACACATCAAGCACTGCATACTTAGCAAAGTAAGGAGAGGGAGGAGCACTGAACGTTAATGAACTTTTTGCAAAATGAAACCAAAAAAGTCCTTGTCTAAATTAAACTCTCCAGTCTAGTTCAGTGTCAATGGTTTTTAAATCTCACTTTACAATAGTAATGTGTGCATTGTGGTCACCCTAATGTGTGTATCTTTCACTTCTTACGGAAGTATCCTCTGAAGCCATTTTTTAGGAGTTTGCTGCAGTCTCAAACTTTCAGTTATGCAAATATAAACCTAAGACCGGAAATTATCAAACAGCAAAAAATAGTCCTGGTGCTAAAACAAAGGCATATCTACGTAGTTAGTGTCCACTTCGCCCAAGGAATGAAAATTAAGGCGTGGGCACAGAGGATAGTTTGACCCTGCTACCAACAAGGTTTTTGAAAAATATGGTACAGATTCCCTCAAATTGTAACTATAAACTTGTGTATGTATGTTTTCTATATGGAGAAGTGCCAACAAAATTGTCCTTTAGTTCTGTTAACATCGCTCCATTCGAGTATCTAAGATGCTCATCTTTTTAATCTCCGTAAGCAACGGAAGGAGTAAAAAGTTATAAGGATGAATGAAGCCAAAGCAAGATAATCCCCATCTACTTCGAATGTGAACAGAGGGCATCATGGACATTTCTGCAGTTGCACAGCCAGGGAATCACAAAAACACAAGAGTCGCGATAAAGAGCAAAAGTGTGTTTTGCCATGTACAAAACCACTTTTATGAGCTGGAAGTGTCTTTATTAACCGCAAATAAGAGAGGGCGTGAAAGTGGCATGTGCCTCCTCTATGGGAGCCATAATAGTCATCAATGCTTTGTGATCCAATGGCAAGCAGGGTGACAATCCACTGATCAGATACTCAACTTAATTGGCATGTGATTGGCGGAGGAGGTATAGGTGGGAGGAATTGTGTGCAGGATTACATGGAAGGCGTCAAATAACTCTGAGGGAAGAGAAGGAGGCATTTGTGTAGAGTGGAAAAGCGGGGACATGTACAACGGGAGAAGGATAAAAAGCATCGAGAAAGTGAGAACCTATAATATTGGCTGCATGTGAAGTGCTTATACAACACCTGCACTCATTTCCGTCTGCTGCACGTGGACCCAAGAAAGAAGGTGGGGAAATACGAGTCCGTATGTTATTGGCATTTATATAGCACTTGTTAACCCCAATGAGGTGCTGAAGCACTTTTCATAAGAGTAGCACTCTACTGTGTGTGAGCCCTGGTTAGTGATTTAGTTACATAAGGTAACAGTTGACCATAATGTTTCTTTTCAGCATCATGCAGCTTATACATTCTTCTCATTGCGATTGTTTGACAATTTTGAGTCGGTCCTAGTTAACTTAGTCTACTGAAGTGTATGCATTGCTTCATTCTATCATGCGCATGCATACTAGATATCTAATTGGCAAGTCATTTTGTACACAGTGCTTTATGCCATTATGTGTGAGGATAGATTCTGTTACATAGTAATAATGGTTATAAGGAGCACCATGGGAGCATCCCATTGAAGGAACAAAGGAATATTATATAAAGTTTAAGCAGGTGAAAGAAAGCAGCAATAGAAAAGCAACCCATTGGAGGCACTGTCATTAGCAAGTATTACAAGGAGTCAATCAAGGAGTGGCAGAGGACAAACCCATTGAAGTCACTGCTAAACCACCAAAGATTATTCAGTCAGTCAAATATCTTTAATTGATTTTGGAGGAAAAAAATCATAAAAGCATAAACAATGCATCAAATCAAATAAAAACAACTTAAAAGGTTGAACCCATAGCAGCACATAATCGGATTATCAGATAAAGTGCACACAGTCTGCGCAAACAGTTATCACTATCAATCAAAAAAAGTATGTGGTACACATGAAACGCTGTTATAATAAAATCAATTCTTGAGAAACATATCCTACAGATTAACAGCTGAATATAAATCAAAATCCTCAAAGAGTCCGCTATGTTTCTATAAATTAAAAACCTAGGGAATGCTTACAAGTAAGCACCACGCCTCGTGGGATAAACATTCACAACCTTAAAGGTCCTCACAAGGCTGAGAAAAAAAAACAGAGGTCAACCGTCCATTGATTTTCGCGACCTCACTGTCGCTTTCAAAAAGGGGCACACTTAAGCAGATATCAGCGCTACCTAAAAGCTGCAGGCAAAGAAGCACATCCCTGCACTTTTGGAACAATAAATACTTTAGAATAGCTTTTTAAAACAAACATTTGCAATGTAATAGGTCTCGCATCTACGCGAGTTTAAGCTATTGGCATTGTAAATGACAATGCCTTTTATTTATGTTTTAAAAACCAAAACATAAATAAAAGGCATTGTCATTTACAATGCCAAGACCTCAAACTTGCGTAAATGCGAGACCTATTGCATTGCAAATGCTTGTTCTTAATCTGTTAGCAGATGCTAATCTTGGGACAATTTCACAGGACTGCAGCTGTCTGCCACTGTATTTTTTTATTTATTTAAAGAGCTGCAGGCAAACTGCAGTGCCAGCACACACAGATCCAGCAGTGAGAATTGGTGAATTTTGCCTACTACTTTTTTTGCTTGAATGTTCCAGCCACCCTTATGCCCTCAAGCAAGAGACTCACAACCTTGCAGTAACACCTTCAGCAAACCACTGAACACGCTGCACTGCAAGGGGAAGAGGGGTTGGGTGGTAAGGGGGAGGGGAATACATCAACACTTCACTTTTCTGAACAAACATGGATATCAGTTAGAGTAATTGGGAGTGGTAGAGTGACCATGAAATTTACACTGGGCAGACAGTTTAGCCACAATGAGGCAAAGTGCCACGCACACTGGGATAGGAGGTAGACAGACACAAACTTCATTGTTCCAACAGAAACAACTATCTACATAAACAACACCTTATTCACGTCAAAGAGTTGAAAACACGGATATTTCATAATAACAAGGATACACACAGACACTAATACTGGGACAGTGAAAAGAGCATTTTTGGAGCGAAATGTTGCTGGAGCAGGGAGGCGTAATTTGGTTGAAGGAATACACTGACAAAGACAAGACATCAATAACACTCAAACAAATAATGCTTACAATAGGAAAGAGAATACAGTACAGACAATGAGGCATTAACTACAATGACAATAGAACAGGGATCATTCATGATGGGAAATTTACAACAAGGAAAACCAGTGAAATACAATGAAACTAGAATACTCTGAACTTAGGACAGGGAGACGCATACACTGGGGTAGGTACACAGAACACTGGACACCGACGCACACCAGATTTGCCAATAAAGCACCACTGGGGCAAATAATATACTAATAATGTGACAAGAGACATAACACTGGACACCGACACATACTAGCGTGGTCAGTACCGCAACAGAGGGGCAACGATATACTTATACCAGGATCAGGGGTACACCAACACAGGGACTAGAAAACAGACATGGAGTTAACAACATTGGGACCTGGCACAGGGATATACTTATACGTGATCAGGGAACAAATGGACAATGGCACATAGGAGAAGGAATATGCCTACACTAGGAGAAGCACATGGATATATGTACAGGGAATACACAGACACACAGCAAGCAAAAGGTCCAGGAGTACACCCATCATAGAACGGGAGGCACATACTTTGCATTAGAGAATGAGCAGGGATCTGACAAATCAGTGAAAGCACGTCAGATGCACAAGTTACTAACTTGTGTAACGATATATCTGTAAGAGACAGTAGTTAGTGACAGATTCCTTACCTTAGAATATCCCCAGGCGTCAGGCTGGATCCGGAAAGTTTTGCGTAGCAGTACCCTTGCGCGTCGGTAGGCGGCGTCGTGCGGCTCCGCGTCCGTCGTCGGCGTCGTGATCGCCGGGATGACGTCGCGGGCAGTACTTAGGCGCCGCCCTGCGCGCTGACGTCCAGTTCTGTACACGACTTTCCGCGCCAGGAACGCAGAGCCATGCAAGAAGCTGACATAGGTGTCTGAAAAATACTAGGGCCCTGAAAGGGATGTCCTTAACCCTAGAAATCAGTTCGCAGAACGGGGAGGATGGGTGGGCGGTAAGGAATCTGTCACTAACTACTGTCTCTTACAGATATATCGTTACACAAGTTAGTAACTTGTGCATCTGAAAGAGACACGTTAGTGACAGATTCCTTACCTTAGAATAGATACCCCAGCAATACCAACCCCGGTGGTGGGTCTGCGAACAAAGATCAGACAAGGAAGTCCTGGAGGACAGAACGGCCAAAGAAGCCGTCCCTCCGGACCTGACTGTCAAGGCAGTAATGTTTTGTAAACGTGTGCAGCGAGGCCCACGTAGCTGCCTGACAAATAACGGGCAGCGGAACACCGCGGCCCAAGGCCGTGGTAGCAGCTGTTGCCCTGGTGGAATGGGCACGCAGCCCAACAGGAGGCTCCTTCTTAGCCAAAGAATAGCAGGTCTTGATGCACAAGGTAACCCAGCGGGAGATGGTTCGTTTGTGCACCGCCCGACCTTTTTGGCGCCCACGTAGCCAACAAAGAGCTGGTCATCCACCCGGAAGTGTTTTGTGCGGTCGATATAGAAGGAGAGCGCACGTTTTGGGTCCAGACGGTGGAGCCTCTCTTCCTCTCTGGAAGGATGCGGAGGCGGAAAGAAGGTAGGCAAAGTGATGGTCTGCCCAATGTGAAAGGCAGTAACCACCTTTGGCAAGAAGGACGGACGCGTCCGAAGAACAACCTTGTCTGGATGAACAGACAGAAAGGGAGGTTTGCAAGATAAAGCCTGGAGCTCACTCACCCGCCGAGCGGAGGTGATGGCCACCAGAAAGGCTGTCTTTAGAGTCAAAAGACGAAGAGGACAGTTATGCAGAGGCTCAAAGGGAGCGCACATTAAAAACGGTAAGAACCAAGTTCAAGTCCCACTGAGGCATCACAAACGGAACAGGAGGGAAAAGGTGTGTAATGCCTTTAAGAAACCTGTTAACAACAGGGAACTTGAAAAGGGAGGGCTGATCAGGGAGCCTGAGGAAGGCCGAGATAGCACAGAGATAACCCTTGATGGTACCCAGGGCAGAACCCTGTTGGGCCAGAGAGAGAAGGAACAGAAGGACCTCCGAAAGAGGGGCAGAAAGGGGATTCACAGCCTTTGCTGTGCACCATGCCACAAATTTGTTCCACCTGCAGGCGTATACCACCTTAGTGGAGGGACGCCTGGCTGCCAGAATCACATCACAAACTTCGGGAGGCAAGTCGAAAGGAATCAACTGCCGCCGCTCAATCTCCACGCAAGCAGGTGTAGACTGGACAGGTTCGGGTGGAGGACCGTCCCCTGCTGCTGCGACAGAAGATCCTCCCGAAGAGGCAGACGGATCGGGGGATCTATGCTCATATTGAGTAGCTCGGGATACCAAACTCTTCGAGCCCAGTCCGGAGCCACAAGAATGACTTGGGCCCGGTCGTGCCGAATCTTCTTCAACACTCTGGGTAGAAGTGGTATAGGCGGAAAGGCGTACAACAGACCGCAACTCCACTCGTGACGAAAAGCGTCGCCGAGCGAGTGCCGCCTTGGAAATTCCAACGCGCAGAACTGATGACATTGCGCGTTCTCTTCGGTGGCGAATAGATCTAACCAAGGCTCTCCCCATTGTAGAAAGAGTCCTTGCGCCACTTCCGAGTGAAGACGCCATTCGTGATCCATCATGCACCTGCGGCTGAGTTCGTCCGCCTGGCGTTCAGGGAACCGGCCAGGTGTTGAACCATCAGGAACATGCCCTGATGTTCCAGCCATGTCCAGAGGCGCAGAGCCTCCTGACAAAGGGTCCAAGACCCCACCCCGCCTTGTTTGTTGCAGTACCACATGGCGGTGGTGTTGTCTGTGAACACCTGCACTACCTTCCCTTTGACAGAGGGAAGGAATGCCTTGAGTGCAAGCCGGATCGCCCGGAGCTCCAGAAAGTTGATATGGAGCCGGGACTCCGCCGGAGACCAGAGGCCTCTGATCTCCGCCTCTCTCATGTGACCGCCCCATCCCAGAAGGGACGCGTCCGTCACAACTGTGTGCTCTGGCTGGGGAAGGGAGAGGGATCTGCCCATGACCCATTGCCGGTTCGAGAGCCACCACTGCAACTGTCTTGCAGTCCCCTCCGAGATCTGGACGTGATCGGACAGGTTGCCCTGGTGCTGCGCCCACTGGAACTTCAGGTCCCACTGCAGAGCCCGCATATGCCATCTGGCATGATTGACCAGCAGGATGCAGGAGGCCATGAGGCCCAGCAGCCTCAGGGTCATCCGTACCGAAACCCAGGATAAAGGCTGAAAGATCGGAATCATAGCCTGAATATCCCGGACTCGCCGTTCGGGAGGATAGGCCCGAAACTGCGCCGTGTCCAGAACCGCTCCGATGAAAAGGAGCTGTGGAGAAGGAATCAGATGCGACTTCGGCACATTGATGGAGAACCCCAGCGAGTGCAGGAGTTCGGCCGTAGTCTGGAGGTGGGAGACGACTGCCTGGGACGAGCCCGCCTTCAGCAACCAGTCGTCGAGGTAGGGGAAGACTGAAACCCCTGCCCGGCGCAGATGAGCTGCGACCACCGCCATCACTTTCGTGAACACCCGAGGGGCACTGGTAAGGCCAAAGGGGAGCACGGTGAACTGAAAATGCTCGGGGCCTACCGTGAACCGAAGGTAACGCCGGTGGGCCGGCAGGACGAGGATGTGGAAATATGCGTCCTGCAAGTCCAACGCTACCAACCAGTCTCCAGGGTCGAGGGCAGTCAAGACCTGAGCTAGGGTGAGCATCTTGAACTTCTCCTTCCGGAGGAAGCGATTGACGTTCCGGAGGTCCAAGATAGGACGCATGTCCTCCTTGTCCTTTTTGGGCACCAGAAAGTAGTGGGAGTAGCAACCACGCCCTACTTCTGGGGTCGGAACATGCTCGATGGCCCTCTTGGTCAAGAGGGCCGTGACTTCCTTCTGTAGAAGCACCAAGTGATCCCCTGACATGCGGTGGAATTGAGGTGGCATGGCTGGGGGGTGGTCTCGAAGGGGAGGGAGTAGCCCCTTCGGACAATGTCCAAGACCCACCTGTCCGAGGTGATGGTGCGCCAGTGGGGAAGGTGATGGCGGACCCTGCCCCCTACTGGCGTGCCGTGCACCTGAAAGGAGGGACTAGGAGGGCTTGGAGGCCGCGGACGGGTTGGAGGTGGTGGCCTGACCCGCACGCTGGTTGCCCGATCCGCCACGGCGGAATCCACGTCCTCGGCCACGCGAAGACGCCTGCTGCGCGGGCCGGTGGCTGGGCTGCTGACGTGAAGGGCGCCCCTACCGTGGCCACGATAGGGGCGAAAAGCAGAAGTCAGCGGAGGGCGTGTAGCAGAAAGGCCCAGGGACTTGGCAGTAGCCCGTGAGTCCTTAAAGCGCTCCAATGCATGGTCTGCTTTGGACCCAAAAAGACCGACTCCATCAAAGGGCATGTCCATGAGAGTATTCTGGACATCCCCTGAAAAACCAGTGGTTCTCAGCCAGGCGTGGCGTCTGAGCGCCACCGTCGTTGCAATAGACCTGCCCAGCGAGTCGGCGGTGTCAAGGCCACAACGAATGGTGAATTTAGCCGCATCCCTTCCTTCCGCAATGGCGCGGGAAAGCAGTGTCTGGACCTCGTCAGGACACTGGGGCAAAACATCCGCCACCGAATCCCACAGGGAGTGGGTATATCGGCCCAAAAGACAAGCGGTGTTAACGGACCGCAAGCCAGCACTGGAGGAAGAAAAACCCTTCTTCCCAAACTGATCCAGGCGTTTGGATTCCCTATCCGGAGGGGCGGTAGGGAAGGCGGTTTGGGAAGCGGAGGCTTGGACAACCAAGCTCTCAGGAGTGGGGTGGACAGAGAGAAACAGGGGGTCGCCCGGAGCTGGGCGATGGCGTCGTGACACGTTCCGATCCACAGGAGCCCCTGTGTTGGGCTTGGACCAGGCGCCCAAAGAACGTCAGTGAGGGCGTCGTTAAACGGCAGCACAGTCTCCGCAGAGGAGGCTGCCGGCTGAAGCACCTCTGTCAAGATGTTAGGCTTGACCGTCAAGGTAGGAAGTTGGAGACGTAAGGCCCCAGCTGCCCTACGCAACACCGTACCAAAATTGGCTCCCTCCTCCGTAGCCACGGGAGGAGACAGCATGCCAGTGTCAGGGGAAGTATCCAGACCACTGGCCTCCCCTAGACTCTCTGTCCAGTCCTGATCGTACTGACAGTGTCGTGTCAGAGGGTCATCAGACCCCTCCCAGTCCAACTGGTCCTCCTCTGGTTCAAAATAAGGAGGAGGAGGGACATTTGGGACCCAAGGTCCCATCGGCGCCGGAGCCGGCGTCGAGCGACGTCGCTCCGGGTCCATGTCCGGAGCCGGAAGGAACTGGGGGACGACGCCGCCCGGACCCCAGGGCGGCGTCGAGAACGGCACCGGAGACATCGGCGCCGGCGGAGGTGTCGTTAGGTCGACCGGCGTCGATGGGGGTCGTGGAGCCGGGATCGAGGCCGGGGCCGGAGCCGGGATCGAGGCTGGAGGCACGGGCGACGCCGGGGCCGGAGCCGTCGGCGACGCCGGAGCAACCCCATCAGGGCCCGCGGGGCCCGAAAGCGCACCGGAGGGGCCTGAAGGCCCGAAGAGGCGGGCCATGGCCGACAGGAATTCCTGTACTTTGGCCGGATCCGCCCCCGAACCCGGGAAGGGCGTGTATGGCGGGGGCGACTCCACAGGCATGTCCGGGGCCGCGGGGGCGGGGACGGTGCCGGGAGGGGCCTCAGCCGAGTCGCGAGACCGGCGAGGCGAAGTCCTAGAGCGATGATGCTTTTGGACTTTTTGTGCTTCGACTTACCGGACGAAGAAGACTTCGACGCCGACGACCGGTGTGGACTCCGCGATCGACCCCTGGACCTCTCACGCGACCGGGGCTTCCGTGGAGCCGAATGCCGGGCCTCGAGGAGCTTTCGAGACCGCTCTCGCTAAGCTTTCGGGTGGAGGGCCTGGCAGTCGGTACAAGACGCCGTGTCGTGGCCTCGGCCGAGGCAGAAGAGACACTCCCAATGCGGGTCGGTGACGGACATCATCCGCGCACAGGCGCCGCATCGCTTGAAGCCGGGCATCCCTACGACACCTTGAAAGATGGAAAAACAGTGAAAAAATCACCAAAAAGTATGGTCAAAAAATGACCAGGGCACTGCTCTTCCCGGATCTGCGCTTGCTGGCGCGGAAAAGAAGAACTGACGTCAGCGCGCAGGGGCGGCGCCTAAGTACTGCCCGCGACGTCATCCCGGCGATCACGACGCCGACGACGGACGCGGAGCCGCACGACGCCGCCTACCGACGCGCAAGGGTACTGCTACGCAAAACTTTCCGGATCCAGCCTGACGCCTGGGGATATTCTAAGGTAAGGAATCTGTCACTAACGTGTCTCTTTCAGATAATATACTCACACAAAGACTGAAAAGACCTAGGCACTGGAGCAGGGAGAAATAAACACCAAGGCAGTGAACACAGAGTAGAAGCTGGGGATTTTGATTTTAAGCAAAAACACCGGGGCAACAAGAAAATGGGGCAGAGAACATCAATACATCAACTAGGAGACAGGATACCCCTTTCCAAGACATGCATCAGCTGTGGGCCAGGGAACACACCACAACAGACCAACTCTAGAACACGCAATGCACTAATAATGAAATAGGGGCGGGACAGGAGGAAGCAGACATCTAAATAACGCTGCACACTCGAATGGCTGTTGGAAGGAGGATGCACCACTGACTCATTGTCAGTGAAATTGCTCTCCCACCCTCGCAGCTCCACCATTAAGTGAGGCCTGCCCCTGCTCCTGCACTCTCGAGTCTTGGTGATCGAGGCCCTCCTCCACCCACAGGTTTCCCTGCGCCTCATCCCTGGTGGTCCAGTGGACCTCTGTTTCCTTCCTCTCTCTCTGCTCTTTCACTCGTTTTTCTACCCTTTTTTATCTTTCACCTTTCTGCACTTTTCTGCATCTCTGCTCTTTTGTGCCTTATTTCTGCTCATTTTCCCTTCCTCTCTCTCTGCTCTTTCACTCGTTTTTCTACCCTCTTTTAAGCTTTCACCTTTCTGCACTTTTCTGCATCTCTGCTCTTTTGTGCCTTATTTCTGCTTATTTTCCCTTTTTTCTTTATCCCTTATTTCCTCCCTTTACCTTTCCCCGCCGCTGCTGCTCCCGCGGCCCCTCCACCCCAGCGCGAACGGCCCAATCCAGCTCCCCTCCCGGCTCCCGCCTCCCAGCTGTCCAGCCCTCCCCAACCCCTACTTAATGGCTGCTGCTGCGCGGCCGCTGACACGCCGAAGGCGCGTCAAAGGCAAGCCCGTCTGCGCCCGTCCGCGACCAGCGCCAGGAACCCTGGACCTCCGCCCCGCTAACGCTACGACCCAGCAGCACTCCACGCACTCAACCCAGGCCGCAACAACAACTGCAAGCTAGCATCACCAGCCGACACCCATGGATCCTTCAGCTGTCACCGCTGCCGGCACACCTGCAGCACCGCCAAGAACACGAATCCAGCACAACCCGCCCACAAGAACAAAACCGAACCGAAGACCCTGCAATGCATCCTCCTCAACGTCCGATCCCTCCACAAACACGCCACCAAAATCTGGGACCTCCTGGACAGCACCACCCTGGACGTAGCGTTTTTCACCGAAACCTGGACCAACACCACCTCGGGACCGGACATCGCCATCCCCCAAGGATACAAGATCTCCAGGAAGGACCGCCGCACACGCCCAGGAGGAGGAATCGCCATCGTCCACAAATCCAGCCTCCGCCTGAGCACACTCCCCGACGAGCCCACACAACTGATGGAACACCTTCACTTCAAGATACTGGCCAGCCCCACCGCCACCCTCCGAGGAACCCTCATCTACCGACCCCCTGGACCCTGCGGTCCCTTCGCCAACTCCATCACGGACATTATCTCCCCGCAGGCCATCGCATCCACCAACTACACCCTGCTGGGAGACCTCAACTTCCACCTCGACAACCAACTGGACCCCAACACCACATCCCTCCTGGACAACCTCCACAACATTGGACTCCGCCAGATCGTGACCGAGCCCACACACTCAGCAGGACACACCCTCGACCCCCTCTTCACTACAGGAAACTCCATCACTTTCAGCCACACCACCGAACTCTCATGGACCGACCATCGTTGCGTCCACTTCACCTTCAGAACACCCACCATCCACAGACACCAGCACCTGCTCCCACGAAGAAACTGGACCAAAATCACCGACGACCAGCTCACCTCCTCACTCAACAACTCCACACCAACCGTCGCGGAAAACGGCGACCCCAACACCGCAGCCCGAACCCTGCATAGATGGATCTCGGTCAGCACCAACACCATAGCCCCCCTCAAGAAAAACAACAATACCCGCGCCAAGAAAGCCAGATGGTTTACCACCGAACTTCGAGAGTCCAGGCGCACATGCCGCCGCCTCGAAAAGGCCTGGAGGAACACCAAATCCACAGAAGCCCACAACAACTTCAGAGCCGCCACCAACGCCCACCATCAACTCATCAGAGAAACGAGGAAAAAAGCGATTGAAGACAGAATCTCCACCCCCGCGCACAACAGCAAGGAACTCTTCAGCATCAAGGAGTTCGCCCAACCCACCAGCGAGTCTACCGACATCCCTCCCTCACAAGACCTCTGCGACAAACTCAGCACCTTTTTCCACCACAAAATCAAGAGCATCTATGACAACTTCGACGAAGACAACCAACACACTGAACCCTCACCAACCACCCCCGACACCCGGAAACCAGCGATTGACGACTGGACAGCCCTCACCACCGAAGACACACTGAAGACAATGAAGTCTATCCACTCAGGGGCCCCCACGGACCCCTGCCCCCCACCACATCTTCAACAGAGCCGCCGACAACATCGCACCCATGCTCCGCCACACCATCAACCGCTCCCTGGCGACCGCCTCGTTCCCCGACGACTGGAAACACGCTGAGGTCAACCCCCTCCTAAAGAAACCCTCAGCGGACCCCACCGACCTCAAAAACTACAGACCCATCTCCCTGCTCCCGTTCCCAGCGAAAGTCATCGAGAAAGCCATCAACAGCCAACTCGCCACATTCATTGAAGAACACAACATCCTCGACTCCTCCCAATCCGGCTTCAGAAAAAACCACAGTACGGAAAGCGCCCTCCTCGCCGCAACAGACGACATCCGCACCCTATTGGACAAAGGAGAAACAGTAGCCCTCATCCTCCTCGACCTATCAGCGGCGTTCGACACAGTCTCCCACCGCACCCTAATACGCAGACTCTACGACGCAGGAATCCAGGACAAGGCCCTCGACTGGATCCGCTCCTTCCTCTCCGGCAGTACGCAGCGGGTCAGACTCCCCCCTTTCCTCTCGGACCCCACACCTACCACCTGCGGAGTCCCCCAGGGCTCCTCCCTCAGCCCGACGCTCTTCAACGTCTACATGGCTCCACTCGCCCCCATCGTCAGAACCTACGGACTCAACATCGTGTCATACGCAGACGACACCCAACTCATCCTCTCCCTATCCAACGAGCCCAACACCGCCAGACGCAACTTTCGAGAAGGCGTGGAAGCCGTCGCCAAATGGATGAAAAACAGCTGCCTACAACTAAACACCAACAAAACAGAAGTACTCATCATGGGCCCAAACCCAGACGCCTGGAGCGACACCTGGTGGCCCCCCGCCCTCGGAAACCTGCCAACCCCCAGGGACCACGCACGCAACCTGGGAATCATCCTGGACTCCGAGCTCAAAATGGACCGCCAGATCAACTCTGTCTCATCTTCCTGCTTCCACACCCTCCGCCTCCTTCGTAAGACCTTCAAATGGATCCCCCTCGAACACCGAAAGACCGTCACTCACGCCCTGGTCACCAGCAGACTCGACTACGGCAACGCACTCTACGCCGGAATAAACAGAAACCTCACCCGCAAGCTACAGAACATCCAGAACGCTGCCGCAAGACTGGTCCTCAACCTGCCAAAACACTGCCACATCTCCCTGCACCTGTGCACACTCCACTGGCTCCCCGTCGAGGAGAGAATCACCTTCAAGATGCTCACCCACGCACACAAGGCCCTCCACGGCACCGGACCAGCATACCTGAACAGCCGACTCAAATTCCACGCACCCCAAAGGACCCTACGATCAGCCCAGCTCTCCTACGCCGTGGTTCCCCGCACCAGAAAGACCAGATCGGGAGGCCGCTCCTTCTCCTTCCTCGCGGCCAAAGCATGGAACGTCCTTCCACTCCACCTCAGACAGACATCGCTCCCCATCTTCGCAAGAAACCTCAAAACCTGGCTCTTCGACAGACCCCCTCCTTGATGGAATGGAACCTGCACCCCCCCTCACCCCTAGCGCCTTGAGACCCTTACGGGTGAGTAGTCGCGCTTTAACAGACCCCTGATTGATTGATGCAAGACCAGACTGGTCTCCCCTTCCCACCCTCCCCCAACAGACCCTGCATAGTGTCACCAGGTCACTGGCACATGGATAAGAAAAAGAGCTACATTATGTCAGAGAACACACTAACAATAGGAACGGGGGCGTCTGTTTCGGGGACAGAGAGACAACAAGCAACAACGACAAAACATAGAAAAAAAACATGTGAAAATCAGACGTCACTAAACTCAATCGCAAGCTACAAGGGAAATCAAACAGCAATACACTCCATCGCAGGTCAAACCACAAAATAATAAGAAAACGTGGCAAATTCAGACAGCATTAAAATAGATCGTAAGTTACAAAGGGAAATGAAACAGCAATAAAGTCCATCGCAAGTTAAGCAACTATATAATACGAAAACGTAGGGAATTCAGGTAGCATAAACACGATCGAATTACAAAGGCAAAAAAAACTCTACCGCAAATCACAAAAAGAAAAAAAAACACTACTTACAGCGGAGGCTAACGCAATGTTAAACAAGCTTTCACTTTGTAAATAATAATTTTAAAAAAGTGCTTACCCAGTAATTTAAGAAGACCGTCTAACGCCGCAAGTAAACGATCGAGTCCAGATGGGCCGTCGGAGAAGGAGACAGGGCGGTAACAAAAAGCCTCATTTGCAATGGGAAGCCAGAGTTTAGCGTAAACGGTGCCGCAAGACAATCAGAATAATGGGCGGAGCTTAAACTCCACTTCCAAAATATCCCTATCACAAGAAGCCTCGCAGAGCGAGCAGCGCATGCGCGCTGCAACGCAGGTCTGCAAGACCTAAAACAGAATAAAAACGGTCTAAATTATCTACAAAACCGTAAAACGCAACGTTTTCATGCCGAAAGAGCTCTGGCACTCCCAAAAACACAGAAGGCGCCGCACTGTGCCTAATCTGAAACGGAACAGGAGTGACCCTTTCCCACCGTATCAGATCTAAGGTTAAACAGAACGCAGATTCATTTAAACCTGATAAGTTAATCTCTGATTGAGCTTTTGGTGGATTCTGTGTGTAAACTCTAAGTATGAATGAATTCTAAGAATCTAAGCTTAATCACCTACTTATCACACTTGGTTGAAAATTTTTTTTGAATCGAACTTATTTGACAGACCTACTTTTTTTTTTCAAGAGTATTTTAGACATAGCCTAGCCAAGGGCTCTTTAAGCCCTTCTCAAGAGTAAGGCAGTCCCATAAGATGTCTCTATTAAAGCGTGCCTCTTTATTGGCTCAGATCGGAACCCACCACAACAAGGGGCCCAGCTTCACTTGTTCAGAAATAATCTGTAGACTAAGCTGTGGATAAACAACATAGTGAGAGCTGATTGGGGAAGACAAAGGAACGGTGTACATATACAGCTTTCCTCTGTCTGAAGAGAGTGGGTGTTACAATACTCCATACTGAGCTGTCTGGATGCACAGACTTGTAAATGGTCAACAAAGAGGAGAGAGTCGACCTTCCTGTAGACTGTGGAAGATTGAACATTGCGCCTGGCAAACTAGTTAGCATCAGGCAAGTTTCTTATTTGTGACTAACAGGAACCCGAGGAGTCAAAGGTGACTCCCAGATAGGAGAAACCATTAACGCAACAGAGAGAGAGAGGCTGCCGATCAACCGTTTGGGAAAAACACTGCTCTTTCCTGGCCCACATGCCATGATGTGGGGCTTTCCAAAATTGGTGGCGAAGTCCAATTTATTCACAAAGGACTCCACCAGTCTGCGAAGTCCTCTTGGTGTACGTGGCATGAGCACCGCGTCATCTGGATAGAGGAACGCAGGAATGAGTCAACTTCCCATCTTTGGCATGTCTCCTGTGGCACTGACTTAGAAGGAATTCAGATCATTAACAAATAATATTGGGGCAAAGATGCAACTTTGACGCACCCCTCTTGCTAGTGAAAAAGGCTCTGACAGTTTTCCAGATGGCCCACAGCAGACTTTGGCATTTAACTTATCATGTAGAATGTAAAGGTAGTTCACCAATGCCTTCTCTATGCCCAGATCTAACACCAGCAACCAGAGCTTAGTGCAATTTACACAATTGAAGGCTATTGAGCGATCCATAAAAGCTAGATACGGGAGGCAGCGCCTTGCAATGGTTTAAATGTCAATAATCAGATGCAGGTTCAGGCACTCTTCCACTGTACCTAGCTCTGGATGAACCCATACTGACAGGGACTGGTTCTCCCTTAGTTTTAGGTGGAGGAAAACCACCCTGCCCATGAGCTTGACTGAACTATCAATTGGAGCTGTAGGCCAAAGAAATTTGAGGGACGTACAGTGCCCTTTTTAGGTCGAGCCTGGGCAGCGCATGCGCTGCTCTATGAGGCATGCTCTATTTAGTCTAGGGGCATTCAACACGCCCAGCACTTGTGGTTGGTTAGTTGGCCTGCCTTTCGAAATTCCTTTACTCTCGTTGGTCAATAGTGTCCATCTGTCCCGCATTTGGTTGCTTGGTTCCTTCCCAGCGTACATCACTGATTGTTTCTTTTGGTTGGCCATCTCTTTGCTCCTCGCTCGCACCCTCTCCCATCATTGTGCTGCTAGTTCATACTATGTATTCAGAGACTCTTCTGTGTGCTTGGTATCTTTTGGATATTTCAAACATTGAAAGCAGCACATCTAAGGTAGACACACCTGTATATTTGCACTGAAGTTAGTCACCGTTTTGCTCTTCAATTGCCGTACTTAGAGTGTTACCTTTCTGACAACAAATACAAAACATATGGTTTATTGACAATGCGTCCAGAGAATTGCAATCCAACCAAACGTGTCAGGATCTCCTATCACCACCGCATAGCAAATGCTAAATGGTGCCAGCTCCTAACATTGGAGGCAGTGTTTTAGAGACGCTTTAGGCTTCGCGCAGAGTTGCAAAGGCCCCCGCCAAGAGAATCTCTCGACTCTCAGCAGTCAATCTTCGCCTCCGCCCCAGCGGTCACCTCATCTCCATTCTTCCCATGTTCGGGGGCTCGCCGGCTTTAAGCCTTCTCCCCAAAATGTTTATGGTTCCCCCGGCTTGCACCTAACCAATGGTGGTGCATGGCAGGGCGCCAACACAAAGGTAAAAGGCATTGCCATTTTTTAAACTTCTATGCACTGCATTTGCCTGCTGTCTCCTTTTAATTACCCCAAAGGCACACCAAATCGGAAGAAAAAAGAAACATTTTTTTTTAGTAAGTTAAAACACAACGACGCATTAAAATACTGGTGCAGTTTAGCAAACACGAGAGGCATGCTGCCTTTTAATTCGCATAAAACGTGTACCAAGAGAGAGGCAGCATTTTTCTCTTGTTTACTAAACGGCTACAGTAGTTTCATTCCACATCGTGTTTATAGTTTATCATAAAGTATGTGCATATTTTTTCATTTTGACATATTTATGAGTGCATTGATGCCATTAATAAGTCTGTGTATCTCTTTTTCAAATGCTTTAAGGTAATATGCTTTAGGGACATCTAATTTGCATACAAAATACTAAAAAAATAACAAACGAATGCAGTTATATACATACCCTAAAAGGAGAGGAGGTTTCTCCACCAAAAACATATAACTATTTGTTTACAAATACTGAAATATACGTAAAACACACCAAATGTGGTTTATTAGCTTCACCAAACTTATTTGCAGCTGGTAATCTAGGGTTATATCATGGTAGGAAGTATCATATCCAGTGTTTACGGCCACTTCAGTAAAGATTCACATTGCCAAACGAGACCCACATAGTGAATAGAAGAGTAATAGCAATCTTTATAGCTATATGTCTGCTTTCTATTCTTAACCAGACACTATTCAGCGCTCCTCTGTTACCCCTACCTTCCTTGTCGCACCCTTTTCACTGCCAATACAATAAGGTGCCAGCGCTTACCAAACAGCTTGCATGCTGGCAGCCTGTCTCTTTTCGCCGAATGCCACATTTACAATATAAATACATAGAAGCAAACTCACAAGCACCCTCTCCTTGATATGCCGCACAAGCATGTTAATAAAAACCATAACAAAAAACCCCACAGTGTTTCAATCGCACACAACCATATACCAAACTCAAAGTTACAATATAAAGATACAGATACTGTCTTGCTAACAGCACTTCACACGAGTGCTGTATCTGGGATAGGCTTTTTTTATCTGGTACATATATTAAGGATTATTTCCCGAATTTTACGGAGGCAAAGAAGGAGGAAGCTGTGTTTGTTTGCTCCCGCTGGGGAAACTACGCATCCCATCTCCCCCTGCTCAATCCTGCAGCGCTCTTAAGCGTCCACGCCCGTCGGAGCCCGGAGGAGGCTGGGCCGGGCCCCCCCTCTGAGAAGCATCATAATAATACAGGTCAGTGCATTATAGACTTTATCGTCACAAGCGAACGTTATCGTGCCTGTTTAGACATGGGGAAGAGGAAAACCGGCACAGACCAAGCAGTAAAGGGGGATAGTGAACACTTTGGACGCATTTTTAGCAAAAGCAGCAAATGTGTTGATACAGGAGATTGAGCTTACTGAGCGGAGGCTGTCGTTGGAGAGTGGGGCACGGAACATTGAACAAGCTGTAACGCCTTCGGGTCAAACTGTAGACCCAGCGACAGGAATGGAAAAAGCGTTTGTACAGCCACTCACAAATAGCCTACCTAATAGTCAGACTGATTTTAACCCTTCGTCTTCTCCAATCCAGGGTACTCAGCCATCAGTACAAAGGAAGAGAGCCGGAAGACAGTCGCGACAGCAACCTGCCAAAGTCATGAGGGGACTGGCTAAAGAGAATGACTCAAAACCTTATACGAATGTTACTCCCGTGGAGACTCTCCCCCACTCTTTGAATGATGAAGTACTCTGGGAAAAAATAGACAATTTGATTGCTAGTTCATTACAGCCTATACTGAACAGACTAAGTAAAATAGAAGAGACTTGGGGGCATGCTAACAAACAGGGAGATTGTGGATGTTAAAGAGCAGGGCTTAGTTGGCTCTGAGCAAGGGGAAGGGGGAGACCCAAATAGGGGGTACATAGAGCAAGAAGACCCCGAGTTACATCTAGATCACCAACCTGAAGGTAATGTCCACCCCGAGACATTCTCCAACACCCAAATAAGGGGAAACAAACAGCCCCACCCTCCAGATGCACAACTGCCCCGCTCTATTCTATCAAATCGAGATTCAATACACGCGAGGGTCTTGGATAGCCAACCGGTAGTCAATCATCCAGGTTTACTTCCACATGTAGGAAACCAATACAGTAAGATAGGACAGTTTGAATTTTTGGATCTGCCACCTGCCGCGTCACAATTAGTATTGGTTCTGGTAAACGTGCCTAATTTAAGGGAAGGTCAAAGGGAATCAACAAGACAGTTGATGGACAAGTCTTTACACTGGATAAATAGCCAACTTGGTCACTATGACAGAACACCTGAAGGCCTGTTTAATCACATGATAATGGCCAGGAGAATTGGATGGGTGGGATCTTCACCCAAAGTGTACCCAGGAGATTGTGTTGTAATAAGCTTTAACAACAAAACAGTAGCTAGATTATTATTGGCGCAGTTGAAAGACCATATTCCATCTAGGTCACAGATCTTCCCCTCTTCCTTGGAGTACTTTTACAGATCTATACCTCTATATGTTAAACCCCTGGCGAGATCTACTACTGTAATACCCCTTGACAACCCAAACCTAATGAACATGGTAAATGTGAACCAAAATGTGGGGATAACAATGAGAAATAGATTTACACCCCTCACAGACCTTGAGGCCTGTGATTGACTAACGACGCCTGGCTTAAAACAAATCTCGCAAGGCCAATTATTGAAGGGGCAATTGTCTCTTAAGCAAGGGAAAGAGTACTATTCCCCCTCGTAGAGAGAGTTACAAAACTGATGTAAAAATAGCTTCCTGGAACTTAGCAGGTTTGGGCAAAAAACAGAATAATTACTCATGGTTGGCATTGTGGCAAAACCATGATATTTTATGTTTCCAGGAGACTTGGGCCCTGGAAAAAATTCAAATAGATAGGTTTCGATCTTATCAAACAAACTTTGTTCCATCTTCAGCAGGGAGAGCAAGTGGAGGCTTGCTAACTCTAATAGCAAACACATTGTGTATCAAAATAAAAAAATGTGTGTCCCCAAGCCCACATTTTCATTTATTGATAGAGGGCGATAGCGTTCAGGATTGGCTATTAATACATTTCTATAATAATAACTTTAGAGACCCTCAAACAGTGGTGAGTTTACTAGAAATTAAATTAAGAAAAGTTAGCATAGGAAAGAGGAAAAAAGATATAAATATAGAGTGGTTGGGAGATTTTAACGTGCAGCCATGCAAGCTCAAATCAAACAAGATTTGTGGTCTTGAAGATATACAGGGCGAAAATTTACTTCACTTTACACATCATGAGTATGGAAACTGTTTAAATAGACTCCTCCATACAAGGAATCTGGAAATGATAAACGAGTTGGACATAACAAATGGTGAATTTCATAAGACTTTCAATAGAATGGATTATGATTCAACCATAGATTATATTATAGTGTCAGGCCCAATACGGGGTAGGATTGCCCAACTAGCAATACAATTTACTGCTTTTAGTGACCATGCTATCCGCTCCACTTCTTTAATGATAAACCTAAGGGGGGAAAATTCGGACCAAAAAATTGAGAAACCTACCTTAGCTCGAAAAAATGGCTACCAGCTGAAGTGGGCACAAATAGACATGTTGAAAGTAATACCACAATTCTTAGTTGAGAATATGGTGCTTGTCCTAAAATGTCTAGAGTGCGATGGCAATACTTCCCTTTTGCCCTCTTCTTTTGAGACCCTACTGAAAAAAGTAAAACTGGCCCCGACGAGTACTAAAACTCCATCAAAAACACAGGAGAAAGGGTGGTTTGATCGAGCTTGTTCAAAGGATCTTAGGAATTTGCATTAGGCCCTAAAAGAACAACCAAAAGACAGGGATCAGATCAAGCTGTTTCGTAGGGCATATGCGGTGGCCAGAAAGGATAGAGAAAAGGCTATAAGAGAAGAAGCATGGGAACAATTGGAGATAGCGGCCGCCTCCAAGAATTCGAAAGACTTTTGGAGAGTGATCAACGCTCCTTACTTTAAAAAAAACAGTGACCCTTCTCTAGATACTCATGTAAGCGAAGATCAATGGGTAGCCCATTTCGAAGAGATTTTTGACTCAAATAACATTTCTGGGTCTAATGGTCCTGACCTTGAAAGACCAATTAATGAATATCTGACCTTTTCAGTACAGGAGGTTATTAGGGGACTGGGTAAGTGCACTAGTGGAAAGGCTCCAGGCCCCGATGGTGTCCCCATAGATTTCTTTCTCGACCACCAGGACTTATGGGCCCCTCTACTAACTAATGTTTTTAATGAAATTGCTAAAACCACCCCACTAGTCTCATGGAACACTAGCATTATCGTTCCTATATATAAAAAGGGCGACAAACAAAAACCACAGAACTACAGACCCATTTCATTATTGGATACTACAGAGAAGCTAATGGGACGCCTACTATTAAATAGGTTAGAAGAGTGGGCAAAAGAGAATAAGATCATGATGCAGGCGCAATATGGTTTCCAGGCCGGTAGAGGCACTATAGACCAGTGCCTCAACCTAGCTATGATAACTGATAAATATACCAGAGCAAAACAAGGGCAGATCTTTTGGGGTTTTATGGACCTAAGTTCTGCTTTTGATTGCGTAAACCATTCCCGCTTGTGGGAGATAATGGAGGAAATGGGGTGGACCCAGAACTCACCCGTTTTATTAGATAGCTGTATTCAAATGCGACTGCCATTGTCAGGCACGGGAAGGACGGGGAGTGCACCCGCTCATTTAAGATCGCAAGGGGCGTTAGGCAGGGGTGCGTTCTAGCCCCCTTCCTCTTTTCTTTATACACAAACAGGATTGGTGCCGCATTGACTGGAGATATATTAGATGTGCCCATTTTTGTCTCCCAATCTATACCGATTCTCGCATACGCGGATGACGCGGTATTAATAGCTCGTACGGGGGTGGCTCTTCAACGACTGATAACTGCCTATGCTTCCCATATGGCTTCAGTGGGTCTAAAAGTAAATGAAGCAAAGTCCTTTGTTCTTATAGTAGGTACTCCTGTGGTAAAGAGATCGCAATCTTTTGCTCTAGGCCCAAGGAGACTAGAGGTGATTGACTCTTTTTCATATCTAGGGGTCCATTTTGACAAAAAACAGTCCTGGGCTAATATGGTGGAAAATAGAGCTCTGGGGATGGAAAGGAGCATGGAAGCTATAAATTCTTTCGCTAATAGACTGGGCACAAAGCCACTAGCCGTTGTAAAGTCAATATACCAGGCGAAGACACTCTCTGCAGCCGCATATGGGGCAGGTATATGGGGAATGGTCCCGGCAATGCAACTCCAAAATCTAGAGGACCGATTTTTTTAAGAAAGTACTTTCTCTCCCCAGATCGTGTTCGAATTACATTTGCCACACGGAAGCAGGACTACCGTATATAACAGATATTATCAAGATCGCCCTGATACTTTTGTGGCACTCAATATGGCGCAGAGATACTGTAGATTTAGCGCAGCTTATAATTAAAAATTGTATTGCTTTGGAAAATGCATGTAAATTCCCTTGGCTTCAGTACGTGAGGGGAAACCTAGCTGCCTTAGGTTCAGAGGAATTGTTCACTAGTCTTAACTTGTGTAGAATAACTTCGAAGCACAAACTGAAGGAAATTTTCTTCTCAAAGGCAGCATATGAGCGCCAGGAAGGAAATCGGCAGAAGAAATCAGTGATGCTATATCTCCAATTACCACCTATAATTGTGGGGGATTTCTCCTACTTATATAACATTGGAAATAGACAACACAGATTGATTTTGCTGAGATTCCGCCTAAACTTAATTACACTGATGTTAGGCTATCCTTCAAGAAGGTATAGGAGCTCTGACCTGTCGGCATGCCCATGTGATAGGGAGTCGGTGCAGTCAGACCTTCATACCTTTTTTTTCTGTGGGCTCTATAAGAAGGAAAGAGATAGATTTATCCTCCCAATCCTAAAGAAGCTAAAATTTAGGCAATGCCGTCCGGCATTATTGTATATAAAACAACTCGAGGATCCAAATATCTGTTTTGCGACAGCGTCTTTTTTGCTAGCCTGCCTAAGAAGAAGGAAAAATATGTCTCTCACTGCACATAAAACATGTTAAGCTAGTTATTTTTAATGGCTAACTATGCATGGGCTATTTTATGATCATATGTGAATGATTATTATATTGTTTCTATTATTGAAATTGTTATTTAATATGTTTACATATCTTCAAGTGGCTTTTAAAGGACTTAGATGTTGTGATTTTTTTAACTTGACTAATTAATTTGTCAGATTCTAACTGAATTCGATTGATTTAACTTAATATGGTTTTAAATGCATTTACATCCTTTTGTACTTTTATGATCTGTAGATTACAAAACAGACCGAATAAAGTAATTCTAAGTCTAAGTAAGACTACTTCCCTGTTTAAAGGAGGGGCATATTCCTAAAACAAGGCAGGTATTTAAAAACGTAACCACATGCAAACTCTACACCATACAAATGCATAAATCATACGTAGTCATTGGACCATCATATTTTTGGGAATTAGCACACAGCTAAGGTGCATTAAATCAATGTGGCCTTACCCTGACTATTAGCACACAAACTGCATGCGCACCATTTTGTCACCATAACCCGCCACAGTTTTTTTTTTTACCAATTCAGACACTGTGTGCATGTAAGGTACTCACGTTTTTCAAACCCCATGAATTATAACTTCATTAGCATTTTACATTGTGAATCTTTACATATTTTAGGGCTACTTCTTTGCTGGGGGAGGGAGGTGAAATACATGTGTCAGAAAATATTTTTTAACCTCATTACCAACGGCTTCCATGCATTCTGAGTAACTATTGTCTGGGACTTCTGTGCATGCCATGTAACACAAAAGGGCTACATACTGCCCAAGGCTTCCCAAACACGTAAAGCAGATGGCAGCAGAGAGCGCTTAATCAGTCAGCCATCTTGTCATGTCTCGTTATGGTATTTTGTTTGCTTTCGTTTTAGAAATGCACCACAGTTGTTTATTTAGTTTTAATGGTGCTTTTTTAAAACACAAGCTAACAAAAATCTCACTTCCAATAAAAAAAAAAAGGAAACATATGCTCAGCTGTAATCTTTCTCTTTATAATTGCATTAGGGGTGCAGTACCTTAAGGAGAACCTGCATTACAGCCTGTGTGGAGAACATGCCCAGGCCCCCAGCCCGTCTTGGAGCGCAGAACTACAGCGCTCAGACCAATCACAATGCTGCATTGCAGCATTGTGATTGGCAGAGAGGGCCGGCCAAGCAGTCATGAGCACTTTGAAGTGGGCAAACTACTCCTTCCCCGCTCCTCTGTCATCAGAGCAGCCCCGCCCGTAAAGCTGCCAGCAGAAGGAAAAAATAAAATGATAAGCTTGAGTAATCATTTAATTTTTCTTTCACTGCTGCAAAGCAGTGGGGCGATGCTCCCCCGGCCTTAGTGGAAGAGCCACCACTGCACGATGCTCACATGACCTTTTATACCTCTGTTTAAGCTCACTTACATATTTGGCAGCTAACCTGTACTCTTTATTTTTATTTTCAATTTGTAGTTTTTCTTTGATGTTGCAAGTGAGTTTTAATCTCTGCTCTACAAATACAAAAGGACATAAGGGTCTTGGAGACGCATGCAAAATTCTTTAAGGTCCCCATTTTTAGGTCTTGCCCACAGACCGCTTTAGCTGGGAGAAACTGTAATTGCTTAACATTATATATATATATATATACATATATACACACACACACACACACACACACACAGAGATAAATAAAGAGAAAGAGGTTTTTGACCAAAACCCTACAGACCTTTTCAGCCAATGGCTGCTGTGGTGGTAAACATCCTAAAATAGGAAAGAAAAAAGATGCGTTTTCTCATTTCTTCTAAGGTGGCCCTGCAACAGCAAGTACTATGGAGCTGCTCTTTAATTTTTTTTTTACTCTCCTGCACACTTTATTTTTTATTTTGTTTTACCTTTCTAAAATTGCCATCAGCCCTATAGGAAATGTATACTGAAAAATCCAAAATGGGCACTAGTCCATCCCCACTTGGAATGCTCCTCCATCACAACCCACACAAATGTGCGCCCACCATTCTTAAAAGAAAAAGATTGAAAGTCATAACAGTGGCAACCATGGAATGCCCATGCAAACCAGTATTGGCAAACTCAGTAGGTCGTCATTCATCTTTTAAAGGGGCTACCTACTGGAATTGCCAATGTTTGTTTATGATATTACTAGCCGCGTAAAGAAAAACGCACACATACATTGTTAGAAGTGCTGTTGTACATTGCATTGAGAGGAACAAAAAAAATAATCAGGAACACATAGCAGTTGTGTGTGCTATTTGCATCTCAAGCAACTGGAAGTCCAATTTGCAAGGCAAACATTGCCCCTCCCCCCATTTTTTAGTGCATACAATATTCGCTAATTCATGAGACATTGGTAAACAAACACTGCAAGTTCAATTTGCCCAGAAGAAAACAGAGTCCTCGACTATCATTTTCCGTGTTTGGGTACTGGACATAATGCAAGGAAACTAGTAATTGCACTATATTACTAAGTTGATAATTGTTCGAGACAAGATGTAACAGTAAGGACAAACTACTTTAAAGAATCTGTATGCTATGAGACAGCTTTCACCTCAGTGCCACAGAAGAGGGGTACTGCTGTGAGAAAGCAGTAATGCAGCTGGCAAGCTTTCCATATTCACTAGACCCTCCAACCTACTCGGTGATGGTAACATTCTAGAGTTCAATCACTGTTTTATTGCACTGCACTCATTATGCCACATACTTAGCAATGTCAAGAATACCACTATCCAAAGATGCCTCTTGACAGTCGTGGTAGATTTTGGAACGATATCTTGAGCTACTGACCTAGCCAGTCAACACCCAGATAGTTTACATTTCGGTAAACATAATGCTCTTCTGAGCTAAACCTACAGATGGTGAGAACCTACAGAGATAGTGTAAATTATGTAGATCTTGAAAAACCCAAGGCGCAAAACTATTTTCATAACAGATCTTTCTTCTGCTACATTAGTCCTTGGTGGTTTGACAAAAAATCCAATTGGCTTATCTGCTTTTGCCCCTTTGTAGGCGCCATATAATACTCCCTGGTGGTACAACCATGCCCCCAAAGCTTTTTTGTTGCTCGTTTCTTCTGGGTAGATGCCATGTAGTACTCCTTGGTGGTGGTTTAACTATTCCTCCAATAGTTGACTCCTCCGGTGCTTGAGTATACTGCAAATAATGCGCATTATTGGTTCAAAAGTGCCTCCATATTATACTCTTGAACTGCTTGTTGCCCTGTGCGGGTGTTGCAGATGGGCACTACATGCCCCAAAAGGCTTAGAGAAGGGGTGGAGCTTCAAACACGATCAAGGAGCCAACTGTGCTAGATGCGCCTGGGCCAAGGGCGGGCCCGGAATAGACTGGGCTGGGCCAGCCCACTTGGCCATGCAATTGAAGGTACTCTGCTGTTTGCATATTTCCTTCTCTTTTTTCAGCACCACACATCTGCATTTGTTTACGGTTGTCCGACTCTTTTACATTATGACGAAAAGGAAAATTACCAAGGGTACCCACCCAGCCGACACCCACAGTGAAAAGCACTTCTATAGATAGGCTGTTAGATAGGGCAGTGGGGGGTGATCAGAACTGAAATTGCCCTGACGAAAGGAACATGCTACTTACCCAGTATGCATCTATTCTTGGCATATAGAGCTGTAGAGTCATATGCTGTGCATAGATCGCCATCTAGTGTTGGGTCCGGATGTTTGCACTTGGTTTTTCTTCGAAGAAGTCTTTTCCAGTCACGAGGTAGGTGACTCCTCCTTTCGGTGATAGTGCGCATGGGCATCGACTCCATTGTTAGATTGTTTTCCCGCAGAGGGTGAGAATGGAGTTAGTAAGAGTCATAAAAGGAGATGTCCATAAATGCATGTATCTAAGTAAGATATTACTGCAACAGGTATAGGTACCCGGGGAGGCGGGTGGGCGCATATGACTCTACAGCTCTGTATGCCAAGAACAGATGCATACTGGGTAAGTAGCATTTTCCGTTCGAGGCATATGAGCTGTAGATCATATGCTGTGCATAGACTACATAGCAGTTATCTTTTCGAAGCGGTGGCTAACCCGTATCTGTTGCAGTGGTCTGAAATAGTGTACGTAAAACTGCCTGGCCCACTCTAGCTTGTTGTCTTGCTAAAACATCTACACAATAGTGTTTTGTGAATGTGTGAGGTGTAGACCATGTTGCAGCTTTGCATATGTCATCTATGGGTATATTTCCTAAGAATGCCATAGAGTTTGCGTGTAGAGTGCGCTCTAGGGGGAAGTGTTAACGTTCGTTTTGCTTTTGCACAGCATATTTGAATGCACGACTATCCACCTTGCAATACCCGATTTTGATATGGGATTGCCTTTGTGTGGTGGAGCAAAAGCGACAAATAGTTGATTTGTGTTACGGAAAGATTTTGTCCTTTCTATGTAATAAAGCAATGCTCTCTTCACATCTAACGTGTGTAGGGCACGTTCTGCCACTGAATCTGGTTGAGGGAAGAACACAGGTAACTCAATATGAAAAGCAGAAATGACTTTAGGAAGGAATTTAGGATTAGTCCGAAGAACCACTTTATTTTGGTGCATTTGTAAAAAGGGTTCTTCTATAGTTAATGCCTGAAGCTCACCCACTCTTCTGAGTGATGTGATAGCAACGAGGAAAGCAACTTTCCATGTGAGAAATTGCAGTTCACATTTGTGCAATGGTTCAAATGGTGAACCCATTAGTCTGGTGAGAACAATGTTGAGATTACACACTGGAGCAGGTCGACGTCTCGGGGGAATGACTCTTTGATAATGGGCACTCTAAAAAGAGATAGATGTTGTCTATTCTGGAGGTATGCAGCTATTGCAGCTAGATGTAAGCGTATGGACGTGTACGCTAAATTGGAACGTTGTAGATGTAATAAATAACATATAATGTTTTGTACCAAAGCATCAAGCGGGTTGATGTAGTTATTACAGTATATCATAAACCGCTTCCACTTTGCTGCATAGCAGGCTCTTGTGGTAGGACGTCTATCCTCTTTAATAATATTCATGCAGTCTGGCGGTAGATTAAGATAGCCAAACTCCAAGACTTCAGGAGCCAGATCGCCAGATTGAGTTGACTGGGGTCTGGATGTCTTATGTCTCCATGGCTCTGTGTGAGAAGATTGGGTGTAAGACGTAGTTTTTGGTGAGGAACTACTGAGTTCCAATAGGGTTGTGAACCAAGGTTGGCGTGCCCATGTGGGAGCAACTAGGATTAGTGTCAGGGACGTTTGAGTTTCCGAACCACTAATGGAATGAGTGGGAGAGGCAGAAAAACGTAAGCAAATATCTTTAACCAATTCATCCATAGTGCATTGCCTTTGGACATTGGGTGTGGATACCTGGACGCGAAGTTTGGGCATTTTGCGTTTAGATGTGTGGCGAACAGGTCTATATGTGGGAAGCCCCACCTTTGGAGGAATGCGAGGAGAACTTGAGGGTGTATTTCCTATTCGTGGATTTGCTGTGTCTGACGAATGAGCAAATCTGCCATCTGATTGTTTACTCCTGGAAGGTATTCTGCTAGGAGATATATTTTGTGATGTATGGCCCATTTCCAGATGGTCTGTGCTAGCTGTGGCAGCTGGCGAGTGTGTGCCCCTCCCTGTTTTTGTATGTAGTACATGGCTGTCATATTGTCTGTACGAATTAGGACAGTCTTGCGTACTAGCTGAACTTGAAATGCTTTCAGCACCAGAAAAATCGCTATCAGCTCTAGATGATTTATATTAAGCTGTTTCTGCTGCCAGCTCCAAATGCCCTGAATTGTGTGGGTTTGGAGATTCGCTCCCCAACCTGTCAGTGATGCGTCTGCTGTCAGTACTATCTGTGGAACCGGGTCGCTGAAGGGCCGCCCTTTTAAAAGGTTTTGTGTGTTCCACCACTGCAGAGAGCGATGGGTGCGGCCATCTACCAACACTAGATCTGATAACTGACCGTGAGCTTGGTTCCACTGACGTGCTAAGCATTCCTGTAGGGGACGCATTTGAAGTCTTGCGTAGGGGACTATAAAAATGCAAGACGCCATCATTCCCAGTAACTGCATGAACACTCAAGCTGGTAAGGAGTGTTGAGGCTGAAACTGAGACATCAGGGTTTGTATATTCCGGACTCTGGCTGGAGTTGGATATGCTAGAGCTTTCTGTATGTCTCTAGTAGCTCCTAGATATGCTTGAGACGTGGATGGTTGGAGATGGGATTTGGACAGATTTACTGTGAATCCTAGATCGTTGAGCAATTGCACAGTTTGTGTGTGGCGTAGACAGCTGTTGCTGCCAGCTGCCCTTTATGAGCCAGTCGTCTAAATATGGGAAGACATGAATATGTTGTCTTCTTAGATGGGCTGCGACTGCTGCCAAGCATTTTGTGAAAACCCTGGGTGCGGTTGTTACTCCGAATGGGAGGACTTTGAATTGATAGTGTTGACCTGCTACCACAAACCTGAGGTATTTGCGGTGCGCAGGGTGTATTGGAATATGAAAGTAAGCGTCCTTTAAATCCAGAGTGGAGAGAAAGTCGCCTTGTTGAAGAAGGGGAAGCACTTGTTGGAGTGTTACCATACGAAAATGGTCAGACTGAATGTATAGATTTAGTTCTCCGAGGTCTAATATAGGCTTGACAGAGCCGTCCTTTTTGGGAATTAGAAAGTAGAGGGAGTACACCCCTGCTCCCTGGTATGGTAAAGGGACTGGTTCTATTGCACCTTTCTGCAACAAAGAGAGAACCTCTTGCTTTAGAAGGGTGAGATGTTCTTGTGACATGAGGTTTGACCTTGGAGGAATGTTCGGTGGAGTGCTTGTAAGCTCCAGGCAATACCCAGATTGGATAATTTGTAGAACCCATTTGACTGATGTAATCATATTCCAAATGGGTAAAAATTGGGAAAGACGTCCCCCGACAGGAGTGGAATGGTCGGGGGGTATGGAAAGGAAGTCACTGTTTGGTATTTGCAGGGGAAGTGCGTGTTGAGTTACCTCTGCCTCTTCCCTTGCCGTTGTTTCCTCTATATCCACCTCTAAAATAACCTCTTGAAGAGGGCGACTGATTGTTGCCCTTGTAAGTGGAGGAGGTATTGTCTGTAGACACATTTTTGGAGCCGCCCCTTTAAAATGAGCGACAAAAGGATCCTCTGTTGGAAGGTGATGGTAAGGCCCCCATGGACTTCGCAACTTCAGTATCCTTTTTCATCTTTTCTAGTGATGTATCGACAGCTGGACCAAAGGGGTGTTCTTTGTCAAAGGGTTGATTAAGAATAGAGGCTTGCACCTCAGGCTTGAATCCTGAAATTCTTAACCAAGCATGTCTACGGAGCAGTACATTAGTGTTTACTGCCCGAGCTGCTGTGTCTGCTTGATCTAGAGCACACCTGATAGAGGTATTAGTTATTAATTTACCCGCTTGAGTAAGGGCACTAGCTCTAGACTTATGCTCATCAGGAAGAAATTCAATGAGCTTTTCGAGCTCATCATAATGAGCTCCATTATACCTTGCCAATAGCTTGTGACGCTACCGTTTTGCCCGAAGCGTCAATTAATTTGGACTCTTTATCAGGAGGAGGGGCTTCACCTTTTGTTTGCGAATTAGCTCTTTTACGAGCGTTGGAAACTACCAGAGAGTCCAAGGGTAACTGGCCTTTGATATATACAGGGTCATTAGGTGCAGATTTGTACTTTTTCTCTACCCTGGGAGTGATGATTCTAGCTCTTACAGGGTCTTTAAAGATGCCATCAGTTTGTTTAAGCATACCCTTTAACATTGGTAATGTTTGTGTAGCCCTTTGAGATGAACTTAATGTGTCAAACCGAAAATCCTCCCCTAAAGTCTCTTTATGACGGTCTACTCCATGATATTGTGCAGCTCTGTTAAGGAGCTCAATATATCCAATGTTATCATCTGGAGGAGAAGGTCTGGATGGATATAGGTCGGGGTCATTATCTGGTTGAGGGTCAGCATTATAATTATCCCATGGCTCAGTATCCTGTGGTGTGTAGTCATCTATATCCCCATCCCCTGTATCCTGTGGGTCAGGTGATGGTGGTGGAGGAGAATGTGTAGGTGTAATGAGTAAATTTGGATCAATGGGCGAAGAAGGTGGAATGTATGGTGGAGAAGGGCTAGTACCCACATTTTTCCTTTTTAGAGGAATGTGGTAGACTTCTTGTAAGCCCATTTTCCTCTTCTCAGGAAGTTTGGCATGAATATGTCCAGTTTCTGGATGAATCACTATCTGTTTCGGATCCGAAGGTGGAATATCGGTCCGAGGCTCTTTAGTTAAAGTACTTTCTTTAGATGCCGGTTTTGATGTCGAAAGTTTCGACTCCGAAGTTTTAGCCTTATGCACCGGTGGCATGGAAACCAGTAGGTGTTTGGATTTCGACGCTGAAGGTTTCGGGTGGAACCGGCGTGGGGACGAGTAGAGCCCGAGCCGGAATGCTGTTTATGTTTCGACGCCGAACTTGAAGGCGGGGCGCTCAAAACCTTTTCTCGGTGCCGACCTTGGCCTGAAGGCAGAGGAGGGACCAGAGCCTTTTTATGTAGGAGATGGTAGGGTAAGGAAGTCTCTTTACTCACGATCCGTTGTCCCGGTGTGAGGTCTTCAGCATCGGAGTCGGCTTCAGACACGGAGATGTGTTGCTCCTCCATTTCGGCTTCCTGCGCTTGTGATTCTTCGTGTTCGGACTCGTCTCCAAGGAGATCCGGCGCGGAGCCACTTTGCTGGTACATTTCGTGATGTCGAGCCCAACGGTCACGGAGCGTCTTCTTCGATCTAAACGACTGACATGCGTCGCAGTCCTCCTTGTCATGTTCCAGGGATAGGCAAAGGTTGCACACTTCGTGCAAGTCGGTGCGCGGAAACTTAGCGCGACACCCTGGACAGAACTTGAATGGAGTCCGTTCCATCGACTGCTACCGACCCCGGCGCGGGAGGCCAAACGGAATTCCATGCATCTTCCGATAGAAGGTTTTCGAGTGTAAACGATACGTGGAGAATGGGAAACGCGATCGATAAACAATACCGTCGAGGGTAGTGGATTGCGCGTCGAAGGGGGCCCGAAGAACGGTGCTGAACCGGAGCGCAACAATTCACATCCGAACCAGATGGCGGAAAAAAACAATCTAACAATGGAGTCAATGCCCATGCGCACAATCACCGAAAGGAGGAGTCCCCTACCTCGTGACTGGAAAAGACTTCTTAGAAGAAAACAGAGTGCAAACATCAGGACCCAACACTAGATGGCGATCTATGCACAGCATATGATCTACAGCTCATATGCCTCGAACAGAAGATTATCTATAAGCCTGGGTTCAGTGCCTGCCCCTACAAACAGTCTTATCTCTTCGGCCCCAGTTACAGTCTCATTATCTACCCCGATTTTAGTTGCTGAAACACAGTAGCCATTGGAAAGCATCACGCAGTGCCTTTATAGGTGACACCCCAGCGCGCGGACATCAGTTTCTTTTTGAAACTTTCCACGCCAAAAGCGCAGAGCTATCAAGAGTACTGGCCACTGGTGTGTTAAAACTAGGGCCCTGAAAGGGGAAAAACCCTAAGTCTATAAATCAGTTTGCAGAGTGGGGGGATGGTGGGTAGGTAAAGATTCTGCGGCAAGATACAGTCTCTACAAGATAAGGTGTTACCAAAGGTACGTAACATCTGATAGACTTCTACCCCCAGATTCCTTACCTTAGAATAGATACCCAAGCAATACCTCCCTGGAGGAGGATCTGTGAAACAATTTCACACTAAAACTTCCTGCAGGACCGAGCAGGCAAAGTGCCCGTCCCTACCAGACCAGACTATCCAGGAAGTAGAGCTTGGTAAACGTGAGCAGAGGTTCCCACATTGCTGCCTAGCATATGTACAGGACTGAGACCTCCTGTGCTAAAGCAGTGGTTACAGCTTTGGCTTGGGTGGAATAAGAAGGCAAACCCCTGTTATGTTTCATATAGAGGCCCTAATTAGACGCGTTCATATATGCTGTATATGGTCATATTCGCATATGCCCTATTATGGTCATAATCGTATATGCCCTATTTTGGTCATAATCATCTATGCCCTATTATAGTCATGATCTCCTATGCCCTAATATAGGCATGATCTTTCACCTACATTAGTTCCCTACAGTACACAACGAGCTCTGAGGGTTGAACGTTATCTAGTCTGTGGTTAGAACACTGCAGGGTTTTTCCCGAACACAGGCCTACAATGTACTCAAATTATGCATGAGCATTCACCAGCTACATCTCCAGCATAATATGTATGTACAAAGCTCACCCCTGACGTCTTCCTCATGTCTAACAAAGACCAATACAAACTATACTGAGGGAAGAGATACTTTAGGGTATAAATACACCACATCTTGCCACCGTAAGAGAGAGGGAACCGAGACTTCCATGCTGACACACTGACCAGAGACGCTGAGGCTCCTGCATGCAGTCGCTCCAGCTGACAGCGGTCTAACACAGCCCTTGCGGTGTGTCCAACTCGAGACCAGGACGGGGTCCCACACTCTCTCTATTCAGGCAATGGGGTTCGACTAAATCCTAGAAGGATTCTTGGCTCTTAGGCTTTTAGACCTATACATATGCTAGGTACACTCAGGTACATCTAGTTAGGCATCGTAGGAGTACGCACACTTTTCATAATGCTTTTTATATTCATGTATGTATTCATGATTATTGCAATATGGTAGAACTGTTCTATCCCTTCACTTTTATCGTACTGCTGATAATATATCTCTATTGTCTGCTGGTTGCTGCAGCACATATATTTTACACTAGAATAACAACTGTTCAATAAATACTTATTGAAACGCCCAGACTGTTTATTCTGTGTAACTCTCCGAGACAAACCGGGGGAGGCATTGCCTGCATCTACCGCTCTAACCTCCTCGTAACTGAACTTCTGGCAGATTCCACAGTCTCCTGCGAATACCTCACACTCTCCATATTCAGCAACGCCACCCAACTGTGCAGACTGCACATCTTTTACCACCCCCCCAGGCATGAATGACGCCTTCACTGGCCACCGGATGGAAATCATCACAGCCAAGGTCTCCTCAAATTCTAAAGACATTTTACTTGGCGACTTCAATCTGCACTGGAACGACCTCAAGAATCCCCAGGTCAACACCATCAAAGACTTCTTAGCCGACCAAGCCCTTACCCAAGCATGCACACTCCCAACACATTCGAAAGGCGCCACTCTATACTGGATCATTGCTAAGGAAGCTGTGGTCAATATCTCTATAGACCCATGCGACTGGTCTGACCACCACGCTATTACTTTCCTTTTGCCTGGCACCCACAAGACATGGGCACTGCAATCTGTGATTCCTAAACGTTGGATCAGACACCCCAAGAACCTTGATCCCGGAAAACTGGCTGCACGCTGCGAGACTGACCCCCCCCTTATATCACAACGGTCAACAGCCTCACAGAACACTATACCAAAATTATATCTAACATTCTGGATGATCTTGCTCCGCTCAAACTAAAAAGAACTCAAATCACAGACAGAAACCCCTGGTTTAATGGATCCCTCAACAACGAATGAGAACCCTCAGGCAGAAAGAATCTGGAGACAGCAGCCGTCAGCCGCCCACTTAAAACTTCTCTGCCAGACCAGAAATGCCTATAATAAGAACATCCTCAGGTCAAAAAAAGAATTCTTCAGATCAGAGCTGGGGGACGCCAAGAACAGACCTCGCAAGCTCTTCGAAATGGTCAAATACCAATCCAATAAACTGGCCAAAACCTCTAAAGAAACCCCTAAATCTCTAATAACTTTAGAGCAATTTTCCTCCTTCTTCTCTGACAAAATTACTGCCCTAGGAAACGAACTTGGATCTGCTACCTACTCCCAACCCCCTCCAGTATTGCCTCATCTCTCTGCGCTGCCTCCCCAGACACCACCCAAAAACCATGCACACTGGTCCTTCTTCAAAGATTATGACGACCTCTCCGTCTCGAAAATTCGAGCCTCCTTAAACCCAAACAACCACTTTAATGACCCACTCCCCTCTAACTGCTTAACTGCCGCCTCTCAATCTATCATTCCTAGTTGGACGGCAATAATCAACGCTTCCCTCCGTCAGGGGTCGATAACTGACTCTCTAAAAGCCGGTCAAGTCATCCCCATCTTAAAAAAACCAACGCTGAATCCTGCCTCCCCAGACAACTTTAGACCTATATCCAACATCCCACTCCTGGCCAAAGTTCTGGAGATATGTGTACAAGAGCAATTGAGCCAACACAGCACCAACTTCCACCTACTTGACGACTTCCAATCTGGATTCAGGCCAGGGCACAGCACTGAAACCACCATTCTCCACATCGTGGATGAGGCCCTCCAAGCCCTTGACCAAGGCAAAACCTGTCTCCTAATCCTCTTAGACCTATCCTCGGCCTTCGATACGGTCAACCACGAAATACTCCTCGAACGCCTCAAACTCAGGATGGGACTGGATGGCCCTGTTCTTGAATGGTTTAGGTCCTTCCTACAGAATCGCTCTCAGAGATTCCTAATCAACGGTAAACTGTCCGCTCCCTCTCCGATCAAGGTCGGAGTCCCCCAAGGATCAACCCTGTCCCCTACCCTCTTTAATCTTTACCTTGAACCGCTAGCAGAAGTACGACGCACCACCAATATCTCCTACCACATGTATGCCGACAACACCCAGATCTACATCAGAATCTCTTCTCCTGAAGAGATCCTCTCCCTGAACGAGGCCTTGAAGTCGACTGTCCAATGGCTCACATCTAACCAGCTCAAACTTAACGCACAAAAAACAGAATTTCTTCCAATTTCCCCACCCAAAAACAACCCCCACATTCAGGAATGGACCAAAGCGATCACTGCCTTAAACTGCACTCCGACCATAGTGGACTCTGCCAAATCCCTTGGAATAACCCTAGATTGCAGTTTAAATATGCGTGGCCACATCATCTCGATGGCCAAAACCGCCAGATTTCACCGGAGCTATCCAAGAAAGCTGAAACCCTTCCTCGACGCTACCGACCTCAAAATGGCAGTCCAGGCACTAGTCATCTCCAGACTCGAATATGGCTGCTCTACTCTCTTGGGCCTCCCCAATATCTCCCTGGTCCCCTTAAAAGCCTGCCTTAACGCTGCCGCCAGACTCCTAACAGACTCAAAGAAATTCGACCACATTTCACCATACCTGAAAGCTCTTAACTGGCTTCCTCTCGAGGCCAGAATCCAGCTTAAACTCGCTTGTATCACTCACAAAGCTCTAGACACTAATTCCCCTGCATTTCTCGCCCAGAAACTTGTGGTATCCGGAGGAACCAGAAACTCCCGGTCCGCCAGAGACCTCCTGCTCCAGCCTCCGCGCTTTCGAAAGAAAAAAAACATACAATCGGGCTTTCTCAGGGGCTGCACCAAGAATATGGAACTCACTCCCGCCCGCCATCAGAAAAATTACGTCGCTGGCACGCTTTAAAAAGGAGGCCAAAACCTTCCTAATGGGCAAATTCCTTGCCTAAGTCCTGCACTGCACTCACCTCAGCGACTTGTTCTATACTTTACTACTGCCACACCTTGGATTCACCGGATTGTATCCACCTGACACCTCCAGGCATCCCTCCCTTAGACTCTTGGAACTCTCGCTCTTGTAAAATGTATATATTTGTTTTCTTTTCCCAAATGTTCCACCCCCTTACTGAGTTCTTTTGTATACAAGTTTTATTCCTGTAAAGCGCTCTGATACCCTAACGGGTCAAGTTTGCGCTCTATAAAACACAAAAATAAAATAAATAAGTAAGCACGAGTGACTGAGCGAAAAGTAGTATATTGTTTCCACGATTCTGAGGGATCAGGGTTGTCATGATCTAAGGTTGCCAGAAACTAATCTCTCCCCGATAAGAGGAGATTCTAGTGGCACTGTGAGCTAGCAAATGCAAATCCGGCTAACATACGCGGTGGGGGTGCACAGAGCCAGTCTGCCACCAAGCCCACGGTTTAGGTTATCCAAACGCGCAGGTCCTGCAGGGGTACTATAGGAACTACACGACACCCCCAGGGGGTCCTTCTTGGCCAATGCGTAGCACATTTTGATATAGAGCACAATCCATCGTGAGAAGGTCTGATTCTGTACCATCCACCCTCTCTGGGCTCCGACACAACCCACAAAGAGTTGGTCGTCCACCTGGAATTCTTTTGAGCGTTCTAGGTAGAATGACACTGCTCTTTTTAGGTCTAGCCGGTGGAGTCGCTCCTCTTCCTTAGAAGGATGAGGCAGGGCATAAAAGGTAGGCAGGGTGATGGACTGGGCTGCATGAAAGGGAATCACCACCTTTGGTTGGAAGGAAGCTCTAGTGCGAAGGACCAGCTTGTCTGGGAAGATGTTGAGGTGTGGAAGCTTAGATGACAAAGCCTGGAGCTCACTGACCCTCCAGGCAGATGCTATTGCTACTAGAAAGGCCGTCTTGATAGTAAGGAGCCTAATAAGACAACTGAGTAGCGCCATTGGTCCGGATCCGTCCATGGATCCAAGGTACCGAACTGGTGCCACGGGCAAACCCACCAGCGGGAAAACCCGTAGCGGCCGCTCATAAATCCGCAGGACCAGAAGGCGTGCAAGCGGCAACATGCCACCCACATATGAGGTGCATGGCCTTCTAAAACGTATGGAGTTCAGCAGGGGTCACTTCAGCTCCAGGAAACTCCGAGGTGCAGAGCTGACCCAGGTGCAGGCTCAATCGCGGAGCCAAGCATCAAATGTAGACATTCCAGCGTCTCATCAGATGACATCGGTGGACGGGGCTAAGTCGAAGACCTCTCAAACTTCTTGTTATTTTTTGTGGGACTCACCCGAATGTCAGGACATCGACTGCGACGATGTTCGCTGGCTCTGCAACCTATCCCGGGACCTTCCTCTTGACCGGGATCAAGACCATCGCACGTCGAGCAGCAAGGAGTTTGAGGAACTGTTCCCTCAATGCCTTAGGGTCCAGACACCAGAGTTTTGTGGACCCGTCACTGACATTTGCTGGTGACCGGTATCACAGGGCTTACAACCAGCCTTCCTCACGGACATCCCTGACAAACTAGGAGACTAGGTCTCAAAAATCTTTGACAAAAGGTTGAAAAAACTCAGTCAAAAAGTGACTGGGGGTAGCGCTTCTCTGGATCTGCGCTGACTGGCGCTGAAAGAAAAGAGCCAACGTCAGTGCCATGGGGTGGTGCCTATATAGGCACCATGCATGTCACTTCCAGGACGGACGACCCAATGCTGTGCCAAATAACGCCACCTACCGGAGCGCATGGGTACTGCTCACAAAAATGTTTTTGGATCCAGTGTGACGCCTGGGGATAATTCTTTGGTAAGGAATCTGCAGCTGGAAGTCTCTAAGAAATACATTTTAAAAAGGTGAATTTGTAACTTGGAGGTAATGTAAAGTCTCTGAATATTGCAGGTCCACCAGGACAGTGTTTCAAACAGAGCAGGCGCTCCAGAGAATGACTATGGGTGGTGGGGTAACCCTGTAAAGACCTGTATATCTGTTTAGTTTCCTCTCATTTCTAACACTCTTTCTTCCTCATGTTTTTCCATTCTTGCATTTTCAGAACTGAAAAGGGATCAGTTCATGTTCTTCTAGCTCTTGCTGTGGCACAAGAGAATCTGTCAACAAATTATCTGATGTGTAGCTTCTATGCATTATGCCCAATGGCTGGTCGCACTCTTTTTCGGGGGTGGGCTATATAACACTGCTCTTCAAACTCCTTTTTACTACTTTTCAACTAGGGGCCATCCGTCTGTCATATTACTCAAAAAGGTCATCCTACCATAATATCCAACGATAATTTGTTTCCATCCAGTACGTAAACATGTTTTTCCATAATGTCCTGTAATCTTTTCTTTCTAGTAGCTGTCTCCATGTGCTTTACCATGGATTTTGGCCACCGTAAATTATGTTTTTTCCTTAGAACTATATGTAGATGTATATGTTTTGTTTGTGGTGCCCATCTCTCTGTTCTTTTTTCTTGGTCTGTTGCTTCTCTGTCCTATTTTGTAGGAGCTTCCAGAACTCCTTGAACTTTACTTGATGGGCTCATCAGGTGGTTCTGGTTATCTTGTAAATGATTTACCTAATCTATTTTTATTTGTGCCTGCTGGTGACCTTTAGTCTTGGCTTTTCACACACTTATTTGTGCAGATAACTCAAGATCATCTCTTCAGCTCTTTGTGCCAACTTTTCTCTTTGGTGGATGTTTTCCTTTTTGGATGCTTTCCTCGTCATTAACTTAATTTGTCTTTCGCTGTTCATGTATTATGTTCTATCGCCTGGATACCTTTCTGCTTGACGTCGCTGAGTCTGGATGGCTTGTGCTGTACTCTGGACTAGATGCGGTTTGGTGCTATGTGCACTCATTTGGATGCCATGTCTGTAAATGCAAAATAAAGAGAAAATCGCCAAGTTCTTTAAGCTGTACTAGTTTAGTCCTGTACCTCCTAGCAGCTTTCTCTCCAAGTTGACAGCACACCTGTCTTCTGTTTGGATTCTAACCAATAAAATCTTTCTTCCTAGAAGATGGTTATTTTACTGGTTTGATACTTCTTGACTTCCATCCTAGGGTAAATTCGCCTCCAAAATGAGGAGGTTTCTGGATGTAGCTGCCTCCTTTAGCTACAAAGTGACATTATAATACACTGCTAACTCTTCATCTTCATTGCTGCTGCTGTGATTAGTAGTAAAGGTATCTGCATATTATGCTCATCTTATTGTCTTTAATGAAATTGTAGATTTTCTCTGCACAAGTGTTAGGAAAACCCACCTTAACTTAAATGCTTCCACTTGCTGAATAAGGGGAGATTTTTATGTAAGGTTGGCAGCTAAAGAAAGCACAAGATAAATCTTTATCCAGGATATAGGTAAGATTTACCTTAGGAACTGGTCCAGGCAGTTCACACACAGATGCCAGCCAAGGGTAGGATTTCAAGGGTCTCTATTTTGTATGCATTTAGATGTAAAGCATTCTCCCTATCCTGCTTAGATTCACGGGGACCCGTAGAAATTTCCTACATCACTAGTGGAGTTTGGGTCATGCATATGGATCCTTGGAGTGTCTTATCTGTAGGAAATCATAATGAGGAGAGCATTATGTACAGGAAATAGTAGATCTCTCCCTCTTAAACTTTCCCTGCATAGCCTGGGCAGCCTTTGCTGGGAAGGAGCTGGGAGATTCTGTTTGGCCTTTGTCGCTGCGCTGCAGGCACAAGGCTCTTGCAGTGCTGCCCCGTGCCGCAGTGCAGTAGGTCACCAATGAGCATCGAAGGAATAAGCAGGGGGCTGATGAAGAGCTGGGCTGAGTTACTGCCGTGCTGGAGTTAGCAACCCGTTGGCAAGGGCCAAAAGCCTGAAGTGTACGGGACAGCCTGTGCTGGCCTCTAACAGGAGGTCGATTAAATCAGGGGTGTTCCAGCATGCTCCTACTCGGCCCAAGATCTATTGCTTCACTTGCTCACCCCAATCATACTTCTTGTTCTGTCCCCTGACATCCCACTCCACTGACTCATTCTTTCCTTCACACTGCAGATGTCCACTCCTTTCCTTGCTGCAAGATTTAACTCTCATACAGTATCTCATCACAAATTAACCCTTACATCTGTTCTATGGACTACCGTCCCGCTTACTACAGACAGGTGAACCCTGACTAGGCTTTATTACGTACTGCTGCTTCAAAAGCATTCTTTGGTGTAGTACTTCATGCTGCCATCTAGGATGTAGCGATTTTAAACACCACTGTGTGACCCTGTTCAAGGCGGACTTACAAACCAGGCTGAAAGTATGCAACAAGGGAGCACATGGAGAACATTAAGCACCAAATCCCCAACTCCAATCATGATCCTGGCCAAGGATGGGGAGAGTGGAGAAAACCTGTTTCCTATGCACATTTTCTGAAATTTCCAAAAGGAGTTTTCAGTCATAGCGATCATCACAAAACATCAAGATCTCGGTGGTGGCTCTGGGCATTTTTTTCTTTAGGTTGAGACAATTGCCAAAGACTTATTGGCCGCTAACCAAGCTCTTATAGTGGACTTAAAGACTGGTATTGTTACCATTGGTTGGCTTTATTGTTGCTCTTATTTGTCTGCTTCGTATTCGATGGCTTGCTTTGTCCATCTTGTGTTTGTCCCTTCCATGGAGCATTACTTCTTAACTGGTGTCCTACTGCTCACTTTCAGGGTATAAATTTTTTCTTTTATGCACGTTTTCCAACTGTCTCCCTCATGTGCTCCTCTCCCACCATCCTGCTCCGTGCTGCCCTGTCGCCCGTCTGCTATTCTCCTGCCAATAATGATTTTCTTTTTGTTTAAGACCTCCAAGTGCACAAGTGTTTTCCAGCTGTCTCCCTTGTGTGCTTCTTTTCCTCTTCACTTTGCTCTTGATCATCCATGTAATAATCCCTACACTGCTCTCTTGTCCATGCGCTTCTCCCTCCCCTACCCGCGCTCCATGTTGATCTCCCTCCCCCTTGTGCTTCTCTGGTGTTCTCTCCCTCTTGTTTCTCCACATTACCCTCCATGTGCTGATTTTCACCTTTGTCCACACTACCAAACACCTGCAGTTTTTTTTTTTAAATTGGAAGATAAGCTCTTAAAAATCTTTTCATTTACCGATTCAAGTGGCATCCTCTATCTTGAATCAGCAATTATGGTGCCTGTGTCAATCCACTGGCACACACGTGTTCTGATGCAAGTGTGCATTAGTGGAATGAAAAGACTGCCATCCATCCTGATGCTGTACAGCACGTCCAAAAGCAACTGGCAAAGCCAACAAATCCTAAAGGTGAGACCTACAGGTTTTGCCACTGCTAGTTTCTTCTCTTGCCTTTCTAACTCAATATCTTTTCTCATAGGGCCTTTCCCTTTCTCCATCATTCCAGCTTTGCTCTCTCTCATTTCTATCTCCTCCTTGGTTCTCTTCACTCCACCTTTTTTGCGTCCCCTCATTCTCTGTTCATGACCCGTCTTTAAAGATCCATTTTCATGCCGAGGATACACAATGGAAGTACTAGTGTGAATGCTCGTCTGTACATAGAACACTACTTACTCTAGCTTTTATTGCATGCACGGTGTTTGTCGCCTTCAACTGTTACCATTAAGAAAGAAACACGTGTAGGCATGTGTTGGTGTGGAGTAACCGTACTGCATGTGCTGAGTGGAAAGATAGCGGAGGGTGAGGAGGGGAGTATCTTCCGGTCTGTGAAGAGGTGGAGTGTGTGTGGAGGTGTGCCTGTCTGAGCGTATAGTGAGGGACGCCTGTCTGAGTGAAGGGTGTAGAGTGTGGCAACAGCTCTGGATTTAATGTTTACAAAGGCATGACAACTACTGTTTGCACGTGGTAGCACATTAAAACCAAACCTACTGCCTTTGCCATTGATTGTATCATTATGCAATTATGCTTCGCTTAAGTTTTTTTTGTACTTCTATTTTTGTATTTTTCATAAGGGAAATAAAATTCACTAAATGAAGCCTTTACATGGGTATACTAAGAAAAACACGGCACAAGTTTTTCCTCTGAATATTTTTACATGACCCTGCATGACGGCAGGTTTTTAATATTTAATAATGTCAAAAATGATTTTATGTTGGAAAATCAATTATTTTGACAACTACTCCCCCTCTTTGCCCAATTACTGTACGTGTTTATATTTTAATTGATGTTATTGTTCTATGACACTTCTGCATGGACCAATAATAGTGTAATTCTACTTTGAGTGCTAGGTACTGGTGCAAGCCTATCTTCCTACATTGCCTGACTGTTTTCCACTCAGTTACCTTTTAATTTCTAGGATTGCAATTAAAAGAGGACTTGGGAAGCACTGACAGTAATAGTTGTTCTGGAGTACAACAGCTGGAACTATGTCCTTTTCTGGAGCCAAGTATTAGGCTCCGTGTTACGAAAATGAGACATATGATGCTCTACGTCTAGCCATTTCCTTTTCTGGATGGGAAAATGAGGAGCACTTAGTTTCTTTCTGTGTCACAAAAAGCATGAGATATAAGAGAGCATTCTGTCTCAACTTTTTTTGTTTAACATGTATAAAATTATTTGGATTTTTATTACTAGTTTTTTCATACAATTAGTTTGGTCATTGCAAAGTTCTAATGACTACATAATGCCACAGGATGAGCCCTCCATACCATTGGTTCTATCAATTCAAATGATTTGATGGGCACTGTGGTGCACTTGAATATTCTGGTACTGCTTACTGACGTGAAAAAAAATGCTCAGCAAGTACATGTTAGTATCACAGTACATTCTACAAATTAAGATTCTGCACATTAAAAGTATTCAGTAGAAAATCCTTATCACTTTGGCAGAAATGCCATAATTGGGAAACATTTTGTGAACTTTCAGCACTGCCACTAGCCTATCCAAACAGTCCGTGATGCTTCTAGGTCTGCTGAAATCCAGTGCAGTCCTCATTAACAAACAAAAATGTTCCCTCACAAAAGGCAGATAAACATGCAGAATTAATCTTATATTTCAGGCCAGATGGAATCAAACGGATTGGGGTCATCATAGCTATGGGGTCCTCATAGCTATGGGAAGAAATCTAACAAGTTAAGCCTTTGACATATCCTACCACAATGTGTACTGGGAAAGTAATCCTTCCGAGTCTACAATAAGGTAATCTTCTTGCAATAAGGTCATCTTCTAGTCTCTCTACCTCGGATTATTGAGACGTATTTAGGGCAGCAGGATATTCTCAACATTAGGCAGCAACAAACAAGTGAGAATCCTCTTACAGAAAAGTAGTTTTTAAGTGAAATGTCAAATCTCATGCATTGTATTTAAAGGTATTGATTAAATCTCTGAGAAAACACTAAAGTTATGTAAGTGAAGGAAAAGTTACTTACCTTCGGTAACACTTTATCTGGTAGAGACAATCTAGCCGCAGATTCTTTACATTAGAATTATCCCCAGGCATCAGACTGGGTTCGGAACATTTTCATGAGCAGTACTCATACATGCCGGTAGGTGTCGTCTACATACCGGATGTGTTGTGCCAATGCCTATATAGGCGCCACCCCAGCGTGCTGTCAGTTACTTTTCGCGACTTTTCACGTTAGGAGCGCAGAGCCACAAAAAACCCTGACCACGGGAGTGGAAAACTAGGGCCCTGAAAGGGGAAAGCCCTGTCCCTAGAAATCAGTTTGCAGACTGGGGAGGTTGGGTGGGTAGTAAGAAATCTGCGGCCAGATAGTCTCTCCTACATAAGGCGTTACCAAAGGTAAGTAACTTGCCCATCCGATAGAGATTTCTAGCCGCAGATTCCTTACCTTAGAATAGATACCCAAGCAATACCTCCCCAGAGGTGGGTCTGCAAAACAATTTCATAGCAAAAAAATACTGCAGGACCGAATGGGCAAAAAGCCCATCCCGACGGACCTGACTGTCCAGGCAGTAATGTTTTGTGAACATGTAAAAGGAAGCCCACGTCGCTTCCTGGCAGATGTCCAGAACTGGAACTCTGCCCCCTTACGCAGTGATGGCAGCCTAGGCTCTGGTGGAATAGGCACGTAAACCCTCAGGGGGTTGTTTTTTGGCCAATGTGTAGCAGATTTTAATGCAGAGCACGATTCCTTGGGAGATGGTACGCTTCTGCACAGCCTTTCCCTTCTTTGCTCCGACATACCCCACAAAACGTTGGTTGTCCATTCGGAACTCTTTCAGGCGATCAAGTTAGCCTGGCTGATGAGGGCTTTTAGCCCGAAACCGGTCCCAGGATGCTTGTTTCCGGTCCAGGGAAGACATGGCTTGGCAGTTCGGGCTGGACTGTTCCCATGAGGCACAGGGTCAAGACTGATTTGCATACAGCTGTGTCTGAACTGGGGTGGCAAAGTGAGCTAAAGAACGATGATGGATTCAACCCAGATCTGTGACTGGGGGTGAGTGTCTGAAAAGTTTCAGCGCTCCGTCCATCATTTCCTTGTGTTTGATCAAGTTAGAACAACAAAGCTTTTTTTGGGTCCAGACGGTGGAGTCACTCCTCTTCTTTAGAGGGATGTAGTGCAAGGTAAAAAGTAGGCAGGGTGATGGACTGGCATACATGTAAGGGTGTGACGACTTTTGGTAGAAAGGAAGCCCTAGTTTGTAGAACCAGCTTGTCTGGGTAGATTTTCAGGTGTGGAGGCTTGGATGACTAGGCCTGAAGCTTACTGACCCTACAGGCAGATGTTATTGCCACCAGGAAAGCAGTCTTGAAGGTAAGGAGCCTGAGAGGTCAGTTGTGCAAGGGCTGAAAGGAAGCGCACATCAGGAATGTCAGGACAAGATTATGGTCCCACTCAGGCACGATAAAGTGAGAAGGAGGAAACATATGTTGCAAACCTTTCAAGAACCTATGTACAATAGGGGAATTGAAGAGAGAGCTAAGTCAGGCAAACGCAGAAAGGTTGAGATAGCAGAAAGATAACTTTTTAAGGTGCCCCAAGTAGGGTCCTGCTGGGCAAGGGAAAGAATAAAGAGAAGAACCTGAGAAAGGGGAGCTGAAAGGGGGTCAACCTGCTTTTCTGCAAACCACGCCACAAACTTGCACCAACAGCAGGCGTAAACCGTTTTGGAGTAGGGACGCCTGGCTCCCAGAATAGCATTGCAGGCTTTAGGCGGAAGGTCAAATACTGTCAACAGTCGCCGCTCAATCTCTGCGCAATAAGGTGGAGCGCCAACCGGTTCGGGTGGAGAACCCTCCCCTGTTACTGCGACAGAAGATCCTCCCTAAGGGACAGCTGATTGGGGGACCGAAGACCATGCTCAAAAAGTCAAAATACCAAACTCTCCAAGCCCAGTCTGGAGCCACAAGAATAACTTGGGCCCGTTATTCCTGATCTTCTTGAGAGCTCTGAACAGGGGAGGTAGGGGCGGAAAGGTGTACAGGAGGCCTGAACTCCGCTCGATACGAAAAGTGTCTCTTAGTGAGGCGCTTTGGAACTTCCAGCATGCAGAACTGCTGACGTTGTGCATTGGCAAACAGATCTAACCGAGGCTCTCCCTGCTGTGGAAAGAAATGAAATGAATTTGTACTTGTAAAGCGCACTGCTACCCTGAGGCATCCTGGCGCTGAACGCATACCGCTGTGGAACCCTTCCTGGCTTTTCCCTGTGAAATGTCCACTCCTGGGCACCCCCAAGGTGAAGCCAGGCATCCCAGCGCTGGTGGGGCCGTTGTGGAGATTAAGCAAGCTATTGCCCAGAGTTGCAGAGTGGGACCCATGATTAGAATAGGCACCGAGGCGAGAATTATCAGGTCCGAGGAAGTTGAGCCCAAGACCCGCCGAGGCGGGAATTGAACCCTGGTCCCGGGCCAGATCTCTGCATCAGGGTCTGCCGCTCTAACCATTGAGCCACACTTCTCCACCTCTGGATGGAGACGCCATTCGTGATTCGCTAGGCATCTTTGCCCGAGTTCATCCGCCCTGGTGTTCAGACAGCCCGCCAGGTGTTGAACCACCAGGGATATGCCCTGTTGTTCCAGCCATGTCCAGAGATGAAGAGCCTCTTGACAAAGGGTTCACGACCCCACCCCGCCCAGTTTGTTGCAATACCACATGGCGGTGGTGTTGTCTGAACACCTGCACTAGCCTTCCCCTTGACGGATGGTAGAAAGGCTTTTAATGCCAGTCGGATCACACAGAACTCCAACAGGTTGATGTGTAGTCCAGAGGTCTATGATCTCCACCTCTCCCAGATGGTCACCCCATTTCATGAGCGACGCATCTGCCACTACTGTCAGTTCTGGTTGGGGAAGGGAGAGGGGTCTGCCACTGACCCAGTTGCGTTTCCTTAACCACCCCTGCAAATCTAGTGCAGTTCCCTTCGAAATATGGACCATGTCAAAGAGATTCAACTGATGCTGCATCCACTGGAAATTCTGGTCCCACTGCAGAGCCCGCATATGCCTGTGGGCATGTGTCACAAGCAGGATGCAGGAGGCCATGAAGCCCAGCAGCCTCAGTGTCAGTCTCACTGACAACCAGGATAGAAGCTGAAATATTGATATCATAGCCCGAATATCCGGAGACGCCGTTCGGGAAGATATGCCTAAAACTGCAACGTGTCCAGAACACGTCAGATGAAAGGAAGCGTCTGGAAGGGAGTGAGGTGTGACTATGGCATGTGAACCTCAGCGAATGCAGGAGGTCCGCCTTAGTCTGGAAGTGGGAGACGACAGCCTGGGGCGAGCCCGCCTTTAACAGCCAGTTGTCGAGATAGGGGAAGACCGGCACCCCTGATCTCCGCAAATGAGCAGCAACGACCGCCATCCAGTCTCCCGGGATCAGGGAAGACAAGACTTGCCTGAGCATTTTGAAGTTCTCCTTCCAGAGGAGGGAATAAGGGTATTTTTGTATTGCTTGGTTAAATGATAATCTTTAAAGGTGTCAATGTAAGGGGTCAGCCCTCATGTTATATAAACTTTTTTTTTTTTATTAGCTCTGTAGAACGCTGGGAGGCTGCCACGTTGACTTTAATGTAAGGAATGCCTACCTGGAAATCAATGAAAACAGTTTTGACAAAAGAAAACAAGGGAGTCACAGTGACCTCACGCATGTTGACATTTTATTCATCAACAACTTTAGTTGCTGGCACTGGTGAGAAAACAGAACCAGTGTAAAGTCATAGTAAAATATGGTACATTTTTGACCCTAAGAAAAACAGTCAAGGCAATATACAGAAAGGCAGCTGTAATATATATTAGAATGTCAGAGTACGTGGACACGCATATCTTGACAAGAGTGACATGGAATATGTGCGTAGGCAGAGAATAAAAAAGAAGCAACTCGAAAGAACATGACTTAAAAGCAGTTCATAAGATCACAAATAGCAAAAGAAGAACCCAGAGCATTAACCGCTTCGGTGCGTAGGGACAGTAGGTAGCCGTCCGAGGCACCTGTGCGCATGTGCGTCGGACGGCTCCCGGCTTTCCAACGCCATGACACTGGAAATCCCTATGGTGCGGGCGATCCCCAAGCAGGGATCCACCCACTGGACACCAGGGAGGGGGGAGCGGCCCCTTGGGCAAGGGCCTTTGCTCCCCCCAAAATAAATTGGGGAAAATCAGTCTTTCTGCCCCCCTCCCCGGGGGTCAGAAAGCCCACTAGATGCCAGAGATTATTTTTTTAATTGGATTTAGTGGTGGGGGCTCTCCAAGGTGGGCACACTAATGCCCCTACCCCCACAAAATTTCACAGTCTTTCTGCTCCCTGGGAGGCAGGTGGGGTCAATTGGGGGGGGGGGGGGGTAGAGAGCACACTAGGTACCAGGAATTTTTATGTATATAGGGGTGGTGGTTACCAAAAATGGTCATGCCAATGCTCCCACCCCCAAAAAAAGTTCCAGTCTTTCTGCCCCCTCTCCCCCAGAGGCAGATGGAGGCAATAGCCCCTGATCTGCCCCGGGGGAGGATGGAGGCAGAAAGCCCAGGGATTGTTTTTTTTTTATATGTAGGTGCCAATGCCCCCACCACCAAAAAGCCCACTAGGCACCAGGGATATGTTTATGGGCATGCCAGTAAGAAGCCCCTTTTTTAAGGCACACATTTTGGCTGTTTCAGTGATATTTGTATTTTCATCTGCACCCAAGCAGGGGAAGAAAACCACTAGAAACCAGGGAGAGTTTGTGTGTGTGTGTAAACTGGAGTTTGGCTGACTGTGTGTGTACAGACCTTTGGCTGGCAGTTTGCTGGCGGTGTGTGTGAACCTGCACTTGGCTAATGGTGTGGGTGGACTCGCACTTGATGACGGTGTGTGTGGAGTGGCGCTTGGCTGGCGGTGTACGTGGAGTGGTGCTTGGCTGGCTGTGTGCATGGAAGGTGCTTGGCTGAAGGGCCGGACTAGCCGTAGCGGGGACCATGCGTTTCCCCTGTGGGCCAGAGGGGTGTGGGCCGGTTTTCTGGCCGTGAGGTGCATTTTGTCACTGGGGGCTGGTTTTGCAGCAGTGCTGCAATATCGGGCCCCAGTGTTTTTTTACTAGCATGACCTCCCCCCCCCTCTCCCAGGGCCGGTCGAGCAGCAATCTGACAGGGCTGATTGCTGTTCCCAGTCCAGCCCTGCTTGGCTGAAAGTGTACAGGGATGGCGCTTGGCTGGCGGAGTGCGTGGGTGGTGCTTGGCTGGCGGAGTGCGTGGGTGGTGCTTGGCTGGCGGTATGCGTGGATATTGCTTGGCTGACTATGCATTGATGGCGCTTGGCTGGCAGTGTGCGTGGAGGGCGCTTGGCTGGCGGTGTGCGTGGATGGCGCTTGGCTGGCGGTGTGCGTGGAGGGCGCTTGGTTGGCGGTGTGCGTGGAGGGCGCTTGGCTGGCGGTGTGCGTGGAGGGTGCTTGGCTGGCGGTGTGTGTGGATGGTGGTGTGTGTGTACTGACTCTTGGCTGGCGGTGTGGTCTGCATGGATCCCCCAGGGTTTTCTTACTCAAACTCCCCTGCAAACCTCAAATTTACTTACAAAGTCGCATTTTCCTCACATTTCTGTGTGGGTAAGTTGTAGGATCACCGCACAGGCAAAAATGTCCTACTGCCCAGCATTTCCCTTGGTCTCCCGAGAAAGATGATACCTCACTTGTGTGGGTGCCCAAAGTAGCGTCAGCCTAAAAACATAAACAAGCTGCCCTTTTGGACCCGCTTTGGGCCCCCCTCAATCTCTTCACGTTTTTGGCCCTTCCATGTCATAGGCACTGGCCCATCCTCACAAGTAAGGTATCATTTTTATCGGGAGACTGAGGGGAACGATGAGTGGTAGGAAATTTGTGCCGTGCAGTGATCTCACAACTTTCCAAAACAGATATTAGAGGAAAATGTGACTTTTTAGCTAAATTTGAGGATTGCAGTGGATTCTTGGAAGGAAAATGTTGGGAGATCACCACATGACACCTCCCTGGACTCCCATGGGTGTCTAATTATCAGAAATGTCTGTTTTTTTAGGTTCCCCTAGATGTCTGCAAACCCGGGACAAAAAACACAGGTGCCCACCTATCTATCACAAGACGACTTGGTTTTTAAAGGGGGGCACCTGGGTTTTTGGTCTGGGGTTCGGCGGCCATCTAGGGAAACCTACCAAACCCACACATTTTTTAAAACTAGACACCCTGGGGAGTCCAGGGAGGTATGGCTTGCGTGGACCCCCAAAAATTTTCCTACCCAGAATCCCCTGCAAACCTCAAATTTTGCTGAAAAGAAAAAAAACTTTCTCCACACATGTTTGAGTGGTACACAATGAGAACCCATTGCAAGACGAAGCTCCGTTATTGGCTCTGGGGCCCTCGGGTTCTTGGTGAACCTACAAGTCCTATATATCCCCACAACCAGAAGGGTCCAGCGGAAACAACGGTATATTGCTTTAAAACATCTGTCATACTTAGAAGAAGTGATACCAAAGGGGATGATGGACGGAGCGCTTGAGCTAATCAAACACTCACCCCCAGTCAACTGATCTGGGTTTAATCCATCATCATTCTTTAGCTCACTCCACCACGCCAGTTCAGACATGGCCATATGCAAATCAGTCTGACCCTGTGCCTCATGGGAACAGTCCAGCCCGAACTGCCAAGCTATGTCTTCCCTGGACCGGAAACAAGCATCCTGGGACCGGTTTCTGGCTATTCAGCCGTCATCAGCCAGGCTAGCTTGAATACAGTGGCAAAGTGAGCAAGGGACCCACGTCTGGGCATACCTTGCCAACTTAGGGCGAACAAAGCGATACCAAAGGGGATGATGGACGGAGCGCTTGAGCTAATCAAACACTCACCCCCAGTCAACTGATCTGGGTTTAATCCATCATCATTCTTTAGCTCACTCCACCACGCCAGTTCAGACATGGCCATATGCAAATCAGTCTGACCCTGTGCGGAGTCCAGGGAGGTATGGCTTGCGTGGACCCCCCAAAATTTTCCTACCCAGAATCCCCTGCAAACCTCAAATTTTGCTGGAAAAAAAAAAACTTTCTCCACACATGTTTGAGTGGTACACAATGAAAACCCATTGCAAGACGAAGCTCCGTTATTGGCTCTAGGGTCCTCGGGTTCTTGGTGAACCTACAAGTCCTATATATCCCCACAACCAGAAGGGTCCAGCGGATACAACGGTATATTGCTTTAAAACATCTGTCATACTTAGAAGAAGTTACAGATGAAAACGTTGGCACAAATGGCTGTTTTTTTCAAAACATTTTCAATATTTCTTACTTTCAACTGTTAGTTTCTATAAAAAAAAACCTTGAAGGATCTACACAAATGACTCCTTACTAAGTTCAGAATTTTGTCTACTTTTCAGAAATGTATAGCTGTCCGGGATTTATTATTGCTTTCACACCCATTTCTACCACTAACTGGAAGGAGGTTGAAAGCACAAAAAGTAGCAAAAATAGGCTACGTCCCAGTAAAATGCCAAAACTGTGTAGAAAATGTTGGTTTTCTGACAAAAGTCTGCCTGTCCCTGAAAGCAGGGAAGATGGTGATTTCAGCACCACAAAACCTTTGTTGATACCATTTGCAGGGAAAAAAACCAGACACTTTCCTTCTGCAGCACTTTTTCCCCATTTTTCAAAAATCTGCAACATTTAGCTGTATTTTAGCTAATTTCTGGGTCCCCTCCAGGGGAATCCACAAACCCTGGGTACCTTTAAAATCCCCATGATCTCGGAAGAAAAGGACACAAATTTGGCGTGGATACCTTATGTGGACAAAATGTTACAGGGGCCTAATCGCAAACTACCCCAAATAGCCAAAGCAAGGCTTAGCACAGGGGGGGGGGGGGTAGGGGGCCTAGCAGCGAAAGGGTTAAAGAAGAGCACATCTATGAAGCAAACAACCATGTAAAATAAAACATACAATGAAACCTTTCAATACACATAACCTCATCTAAAAATGACACCTAATCAAATGTCACAATGTGTATAATAAAAGTAAGCTGATTTGCAGAGGGTACACTGCTGCTCTCACTGAATAAGAGCAGCAGTGTAAAACAGAAAAACTCGCCATTTCTGCTTAGAGCCCCAGCTGCAGCAGCAGACGTTAGTGGTTATTTCCCCCTCAGTCATCCAAAAAATCTCCTTTTATTCAAGTTCCCAGAAGGGGAGACCAGGAGGAGCCATTTTTAGCCATGGACAGAATGGAAGGATGTAGGGAATGCTGGAAGGTTAGACAATCTACAATTAAACAGGATTTAGTCTTGATAACTGTTAAGCTATGAGATGAGTGTAGAAATTAATACACTGGCAGCATAACTAGAAACACTGTGGAGAAAAATTAGTGGTGAGTTTAACAGCTTCTGAAGTGCATCGAAATGGGTATGTGAAACAAAGCATGCATGCAGCAGGTCGACTTCGTCAAACAAAACGCTTTTTACAACAAGCATTGGCATAGCCAATAGGTCTCGCTTTTGGGACCTTGTAAGTATTTAGTTATGCAGCACAATATCCTTGGTACATCAACCGTTGCATGGCTAAACACATAAGGTCCCAAAGGCGAGACCTATTGGCTATGCCAATGCTTGTTGTAGATGCTATGGGTGAGTAGGGTTAAGCTATTGGCATTGTAAATGACAATGTATTTTTTTTTTTTTTTTTTAAACGAAAACAAAAATAAAAGGCATTGTTATTTGCAATGTCAATGGGTCAAACTCGCGTAATTGCGAGACCTATTGCATTGCATTGCAAATGCTTCTTTTTTAGCACCTCTGTTCTTTCATAAACCCCTTTGATAGCCCATCTTCCAAAAGTGCTTTGAGGCGGCAACAACGGCAGAATTAATCTTTTTTCAAACATCCAAAATAAAATTAAAATGTGTGAAATGGATGTATTTTCCGTGCCAGCGTTGGAATTTGAGAATTATGTGTTACACACAGATCCCCGTAGCATGCACCAAATACACTGAGCTATCTGCCATTCCCACTGCTCCTAACCAACGGGACCTAGTGGGCTCTTTACAAGCGCCCACAGTGGAAACAATTCTGGTCAGATTTTTGCAGCATTTTCCTGCCCCTGCCTTGGTAAGAAGAAAGGTCCAACGCAGTCCAGAAGTGGGCAAAGAATGCTGCCTCTGGCTGGAATGCTATTACAGATGAGATCGATTACGGGCCTCAGAGGCGACTGATTAAAAGCAAGCCAGAACGCTTCACGCAGTGTCCTTTTGTGGGGACAAATGAGGCAGATCCTACAGAATGATGGGGGAGCAAGCGTGAAATGAAAACAGAAACTGATCGCGATCGCGGGCTGTAAGGGTGCCCGCGAGCGATGCAGCAATACAGAAAGGCGGTAGGAATCAAAAACTTTAGCACGGAAAGCAACATAGAATGCCGGGTTGAAGGAAGAAACACAAAAGGCAAGTGCGGAAGCAACACTGAAGGTGGGTAGGGTGGAAGTAGCATGGAGGGTGGGTACAAGGAAGCAACACGGAAAGGGGAGGTCAATGGATAGCAACAGGGAGGATGAGGAACACAGATAGCAACACAGGAGGCAAGAGAGGAAGCAACCCAACACAGGGGGCAGGAGCGGAAGCAACCCAACACAGGGGGCAGGAGCGGAAGCAACCCAACACAGGGGGCAAGAGGGGAAGCAACACGGGGGCAAGAGCGGAAGCAACACAACACATGGAGCAAGAGCGGAAGCAACAACACAGGGAGCAAGAGCCAAAGCAACACAACACAGGGAGCAAGAGCGGAAGCAACACAGGGAGCAAGAGCGGAAGCAACACAACACAGGGAGCAAGAGCGGAAGCAACACATAATAGGGGGCAAGAGCGGGATCAACACATCATAGGGGGCAAGAGCGGGGAGAAGTATACAAAATGGGCAGCATGGAGAGAAAAGTAGTACACAGGCAAGAGAGCAGGGCGACAAAACAAAGAAGGGGCATTAACACACATGGGTGAGTGCAAGACATAGGGGGTGGGAGAAAAGTACACAGATGAGCCGAGCGAACTAACAATCGGAACGACAGAACCACCGGAGGCTTGTGCAGTGTAGCTGCGGGTCTCTCAGTGGTTCTGGAGCTTCCTTGGAGTTAGGAGCGTTCTGCATGGTCTCTGGCGGCACAACCTCTAGGTGAGAGCAGCCTCTGTTGTCTTGGTGGTGGCACCCTGCACTGGATTGTGGTGAGCCTCGAGCCCTCCCGCGTGCAGGAGCTCTTGACTCAAGCTACCGCCAATGTTGCTCTGAAGGCACCTTGTATGGAGAGCAGGATATTCGCTGGGGGAGATGGCCTTGGTTAAGGTAAAAATAGATCGGCTGCCGTAAGGAGAATCTGCCGTAAATCGTGACCTAAGTAGCTGTAGCCAAGGCGTGGAACGGGGGAGCAAGCGCCACTACCATTGTTAAAGTTAATGCGGGACATTGTGCTGTGGTGAAAAAAAAAAGAATGATTTAAAAGTTAATTTAGGCGAGCCGTACAGCACAAAACAAAGGCAGGGCCGCAATGTTAAATGTGAAGCGTGCTGTGGCGCGTTGCACAAAAAAACAATTAAAGTGATGTTGCGGCGTGCAGCAATCGCTCTTTTGTACATATAAAGCTGCCATATTTTAAGTTAAAGCCCGTTGTGGGATGCGCGCGTTTTGTAAATATAAAGCATGACCTTCTAATATACTGTAGCCAAGATGGGGGAGCAAGCGTGAAATGAAAACAGAAACTGATCGCGATCGCGGGCTGTAAGGGTGCCCACGAGCGATGCAGCGGGACGGCTCCAACTTTGTGGGAAGTTTAACATGCAAGGTAAAACGCGGAAGGGGGCGCTTGAAAAACAAGACGCGCGGCCGCAAGACACGCTCTGTGGTGGGCTCTCTCTGTGGTGGGGCGAGCAAGACAGAGGCGGAGCGAGGCGCGCGCGATTGGGAGAGCGAGAGGAAAGCCAGATGGCGTCTCTGCTCGTGCCTGTGCGCGTAACCACACGCAGTATGCCACCCAAAAAGCTGTGGTAGGCTTTTTAAAGCCCACTTACTAAATGTCTCGCCAGAGCAGCGCATGCGCTGGCTCAAGCTAGACCTAAAAACTGCCGAACCCAAGCCGAGTTCACCATCTGGACACTGAGCAGTCGTTGAGCTTGAACAAATTCAAAACAGAACAACTTCCTGCTGAGTTTTTAGTGGCAGTGAAACGTCAACCCTTGGGACCAATAAACATTCAATAAGACAACGTGGCATGTTGTACAACTGTTACCGTTTAATACATTCATCACTATCAGATTTCAATGGTATGATGACAATTATAAAAGCGTATTGGAAAAGCCAATAGGTATCGCCTGAGGGAGTACTATTGGCTCTGCCAATGTCTTTTAGCCGTGTGATACAGCAGCGTGTCTGCAGCATGGCTGATTGTACAGTTAGAAGAAAAAAAAAGTGCTATGACGTCATAGCGTTATTTCCCCCTAGCTTTGCTTTTAGCCATGCTGTTTTACAACATGGCTAAAAGACATTGGCAAAGCCAACAGCCCTCACACAAGCGAGATCTATTTGCTTTACCAATGCTTGCTAAGTTATACACACATTTACGCTTTACATGCCAATTAACTCTAAAAAATAAACTAGTCTGCAGTAAAATATGTTTAAAAAGCAAGCGTTCAACTTGAAAAAAAAAAAACTGAAATCTGACTAAAAGAATGTTATTATGTGTAATAAAATATTTGCAAAACACCATGACACACAAAAGTAAGGCTTGGAAGTAAACATCCAGTGAAGTAAGGATGCCCTGGTGCAAGCAAGGAAATGTCCCATTTGACTGCTGTTGGGGCAGAGGTATACAACAATTATCAGGGTTCGATAGGCCCCTAGGACTCTGGTGCCACTGTACCTGCTGCATCAAAGGTACCTACGCCACTGCCCAGGCCTAAGGAAAGCGAACTTTTGAGAAGCAGATATGGAAGCTGTGGAATTTCACACAAGACAGCCTTCTGACACCTCGCTGCTGTCTCCAACACGCAGAATGGTACGTCATTTAGTGCCGTTACTCATTGTGAGAGGCGCGGTCTCCAGGTATTCTAATGCCAAGGAGAGAACGATGCAGATATAAAAGCACATTACCATTACGGTCTGTGATTTTCTGCATTGCCGCTTTCGTGCCTAGTGCCAGAAATGCAGTTAACACTTAGTACATGCTGCAGATTTTGGTAGCTGTATGAATTAAGCCTTGAATATCTCTTGAGAAACCAAGCAAAAATCTGTTTTACGAAAAATTTGCAAATTGTTGAGTACTTATTGTGTCGTGTTTTTTAGGTCTCGCCTAGGCAGCACTTGCACCTGTCTATTCCAGACATGCTGGTTTCAGGATATAACAAAAACAATGCTCTACCCGTCACGTTTGAACTGCTGTTAACATTATTTAACAGACTAAGGCCATTCAATGAATTACATGGTCTTAAGTATTTATTTACTAGATCGACTTCATCTTTTTGAGATATAGTTCATTTACTTTATGAGTCCGACCAAGGGAGAAACTTCCTTTTACCCCGTTTGTAAACATACATTGAGCTTTACATGTCAAACGTAAAATAACACTGTTGTAAACAAAAAACATGAATTACAAACATTATTGAGCCAGTCTCGTCTTTCAGGCGAGCAACCTAGCAACTGTTTTAACAACCAAATTCTTTGTCAATATTGCGGTGCTGCTGAACCAAAGGGAAACATTGCTAGGCCTAGTAGGTAGCTAGAACTTTGTACAACTTCCTACATAGGGCAAAATTAATAAAATACATATTCCACATGGTATGTGGTGCCGACACGTTTCGAGCCCCAGAGTACTTGTAGGGATTCTCTTCAGGGCTTAGACTGGATGCAATCTGGTAAATGTTTTCTTATTCTTGTATGGGCACTAGTTCAGAATTCGAAGGAGTTCCAAGTGACTTCGTGTTTGATAGTTCGAATACTACACTAATTAGTGATCAAGCCTCATGGCGGTTTGTTCGAATACTGTAGTCATCTTTGTACGTAGAGGCGCTCAATCTCTTAACCGTTCATTTTTCCCAGGCGCTCGAAGCGTGTAACGGGTCTTGGCCTCACTTCGCTCATGCCATTCAAGATATGGGCATAAAGCTCCGCCTACTTTCCACCCATCTTTTTAATTGGCTCCTGTCCTTTGTAAATGGTGGCTTTTCATTGGTCAATAGGCCTAGTAGTCCCTCCTTAGTACTGCCTTGTCTTCTTGTAACCTCCCATGAGGACACCCCGTTACATGTGTTGTTACGCCCTAGGTTTTAATTACAGCCTCAAGGTACTATTTTCTTAAAGGCCTTCAGACAGGACACTCACTTGGTCCTAAACCAGTTTGGCAGTGGTTACTTTACTCGCTAGCACATATCACATTTATATTAGACCTTCTATAAATTTCCCTTCATCAGCTCCACATAGAGTACAACCTAATCCGGAATTAATATAATAGTTCTTTTGTCACATTTCAAAGCTACTAATTGTATATATGGACATGGCTATTTGAATGTACTTGTGGTACTGTCTTGCATGCAATGCATTACGGGTAGGGTGGATTTACCATATCTTCTGCAGGGTGCAGTACTATATGTGACCAAAGGTTTATGATGGTCACTAGGGACCTCTAGGAGCAGCTTGCGGTACTGCACCTAGACATGCAGTGATGGTGCCTTGCTCACTAGGGACCTCTAGGAGCAACTTGCAGTACTGCACCTAGACAAGCAGTGCTGGTGCGTTGCTCACTAGGGACCTCTAGGACAGCTTGCGGTACTGCAACTAGACAAGCAGTGCTGGTGCCTTGCTCACTAGGGACCTCTAGGAGCAGCTTGCGGTACTGCACTGAGACATTCAATGCTTGTTCCTGGCTCACTACGCAAGCATTTGCAATGCACTAGGTCTCGCTTTACTGAAAGTATGAGCTATTGGTGTTGCATTATTATTTGCAACGCCAATACCTCAATGTATCAGTAATGCGAGTCCTAGTGCATTGCAAATGCTTGTTTTTCATGTGGACAAGCAACCAAGGATGGGAGCAAGGGTTCAGACTAGCAATGACAACAGGTAGGGATAGGGTCATGGGGTGGAGGGTAGCAACACAGAGAATGGGTGGATGGGAGAGGAAGGAAGCAGCACGTGAAAGAAGAAATAGTACCACAATCACAGCATAAACAGCAGACGGAATATAATTAAGAGGATGCAATCTCTGCTTGGTCCATGCTTCAGAAAAAGAAAAGTAAATGACTCCTGGAAGGCAGTAGCCAATTAGGAGGCTAAAAAGAAGAATGGCACTGAAGCCAACAAATGGTAAGCAATGGGCCGACTGCAAGCACCTAATTTAGTTAACTCTGCTGCATAATTCCACTGGCCCTGCATACATGTAAATTGATATCTATATCTTCAAGGTGCATGTTAGACTTGGCATCTTTTGGCGTGTTCCCCCTGAGTTTTTGCTTTCTGACCTCCCGGTTTTGACTCTGTTTTGTGCTGGTTTAGTGTTTCTGCGCACTTTACGCACTGCTGATCAGTGGTAAAGTGCAAGTGCTCCTGTATGAAATGTGTTATGGATTGGTATTTCCATGTTTTGGCTATTTGATCTATGTGTCAGTCCCTAGTAAAGGGCACTGCGAGTGCCAGGGCCTATAGATCAAATGCTGTTGGTGGGCGGCACCACGGGATTGTGCCCCCCATGCAAACAGCCCGTAAAGTGTAACTCGGGCCTGCCAACGCAGAGCCTGTGCGCAGCCTGGGGCTGCCATGTCGACTTGGCAAGTGCACACACTTGCAAGTCCCTAAACCTTCCCTTTTCTACATGTTAGTCACCCCTAAGGTAGGCCCACGGTACCCCTGTGGGCAGGGTGCATTGTATGTGAAAGGTAGAACATGCCCTGGTGTGTGTGGCATGTCCTGATAGTGAATTACAGCCTATTTCGTTTTTCACTATTGCAAGGCTACCTGTTCCCCATAGGCCAGAATGGGCAGTTTTGATTATTACAGTTTATAATCCTAACTGACCCAGGGAACATGGTAGAAATTCGAGTTTAGTATGCCTGGACTCAGAATGATAAAATGCATATTTTAGTGAAGTTGGTTTTAACATTCTGTGTTTGAAAATACCACTTTTAGAAAGTGGGTATTTTCTTGTCTAACCATCCAAGCCTGCCTCTGCTAGGTTGTGTATTCCTTGTCTGGAGTGTGAGTGACAGGGGCTGGGGGATGCCCGGAGACCGGGTGAGTCAGCACAGGGCTGAATAGCAAGATCTACATGTAGATGGGTGGGAAGAGTACACCTGGGACCTGAATAGGGCTTGGCCTTCCCTCCACAATGCTGGCTCCACCTCCTGTGGTGCGTCTGATGTCCCTGGCCTGCACCCTGAAAGGAAATACGGAGGCTTGTCAACAAAGTGCTCCAAGACTGACCAGAACTGGTTTGGGCCAGGCAAAGGCCTCTCTGCCTTCAGAGAACAAAGGAATTTGGGATATAAATATTGGGGCCCTGACCCCAGGAATTTAGATCTCGCTGGAATCAAGGAACCTGTCAAGAAGAAGAGCTGGAGAGCTGCTAGGAGGAGTACTGCCCCTTTGCTGAGTGACTGCTTTGTTGGGTTGGCCTGCAGTTGCTGCTTCTGTCTTGGGCAGTGAAAGGACTGGACTGAACTTTCTACAAACTTGTGCTGAGTATCTCCAAGGGCCTGAAACCGAGCTGGCCTCCTGTTAAGAAGTCTCAGGGACTGCAAAGACTTCACAAGCCTCTGGGTACCGCTTCTGAACGCTGTTTCAGTTGCTACAGAGGAAGGGAACCGCAACCGACTCCGTCAACCGACTCCATCGCTGGCCCGGTGTCCTGTTTGCACCGCAGACCGCACCGTCCGCATCTCGCACCGCAACCCTGGTCTCACTGACGACGACGTCCGACGCCATCGCCACCAAGCCGCTGCTTGCACCGTGGACCTGTGGGCACCGCAGTTCGCATCGCATCGCTTCACTGTGCCAGCCGGACCAGACCGACGCTGTCGCTGCAACTGGCTCAACAGTCGTGACCGCATCGCATTTGGGGCACCGCCGCACGCTTGCGACGCACCGCTCCGACTCCGCACCGCTGTCCGACGCCAGCTCCCGCACTCCGGCTTGGTCGCCTGTATCGCAACCTGTCAGCACCGCATCGTACACCGTCTCGCCCTGCACCGCACGCCTTGGACTCACCGACTCCGTCTGCACGACGCTCATCCAGCCGCTGCCTGCACCGCATCGAGAGACACCGCACCTTGCACCGCTTTGCTCCGCAACCGCGACGAACGCCGACCGGCTCGCACGCTCCGTGCCCGCCACAACGAGAAAAGGTAATGTGACCGAGTCTGTTCACGACTCTACTGGCCCGTAGCGACGCGGTCGGCTGGAACTGTTGGACTCTGTGTATTTCAGCATCGCGGTAGACCCGGACGGGGCTACCGACTCGTACGAACTTTGCTTATGTGTTATTCCTGCAAAGAAGAAGTTACCTTATCAAGCATACATTTTTAAGTATTTGTATTGTGGATTTTTATCGTATTTGGTCTTGTCTTGAGTATATAAAAATATTGGTTATTTTTCTAAACTGGTGTGGTGTCCTTTTGTAGTGCTTACATTATATTACTGTTGGTTATGTGCAAATGCTTTACACACTGCCTCTAGAATAAGCCTGACTGCTCGTGCCAAGCTACCAAGAGGGTGAGCAGGGGTTATTTTAGAGTGTAACTCCCTTACCCTGACTAGGAAGGAGGGTCCCTACTTGGACAAAGGTGCAAGCCCTTGCCAACTAGAGATCCCATTTCTAACAGTGCATTTATGTGAAATTACAATATTTTTGAATGACAATACTAAGGCTACAATAATTTTGTAGTGCAATACATTTTTGACATACAACCATTCTACGACTAGCTGAGCCAATCAGAAGGCTTTGAGAGCTGGTATCAACCTCTGATGTTTGCCTACAACATTTTATTGAGTGAAAATGTTGAGCTGGGACATGAAGCATGAGGGGACACAGGACATGCATGGGCATATGGTGCTGAGGATGTTTGGGGTGGATGCCAATCGCCTTAGTGTCCTCATGGTACCAGGCATTAATGGCTGTGAACAAAATGTGTAAACCTTTCTAAAATGAGTCACAACCGGTGATTTAAACAGAGAAGGTTGATCAGACGGCTGTAAGAGAGCTGAAATGGCTGACTAGTAGCCTTAACAGTGCCCAAAGCAAAGTCTTGCTGGGCTAACAAAACCTCAGAAAAGGGTGCAGCAAGGGGGTCCACAAGGCTGGCGGAACACCAAGCCAAAAACCTATCCCAACAGCAGGCATAGACAGTTGTACTGGAGGGACGCCAGACTGCCAAGATGACATCACAAGCTTCAGGAGAAATCAAAAACCCTCAACTGTCGTTCCTCAATCTCTAGGCAAGAAGGTGGAGCATGTACAGGTTCGGGTTAGAACCCTACCCTTTTGCTGCAACAGGAGGTCCTCAAGAAGAAGCAGCCTGATTGGAGGGCAGATGCTCATTCTCAGGTGTTCAGGATACCATTGTCTCCATGCCCAATCCGGAGCCAATAGGATGGTTTTTGGCCTTGTCAGTCCTGATCTTCTTGAGAACTCTGAGCAGGAAAGGTTTTGGCGGAAAGGCGTACAGGAGACCCGAGCTCCACTCGAGAGGTAACATCTCTGAGCGAGAGCAACTTTATGAACTCCAGCACAAACAAGTGCAGACATTGCGCATTCTCGGTGAGGGGAAACAGATTGAGCCAAGGTTCTCCCCAGTCTCAGACGAGACAGTGCTCCACCTCTGGATATAGGCGCCATTTGCGCGCCATCAACAGTGGAGTCTGTCCGCTCAGGCGTTCAGAGATCCTGCCAGGTGTTGTACGACAAGAAAAATGTCCTGACATTCCAGCCATGTCTGGAGGCGCAGGGCATCCTGGCACAGGGTCCACAACCCCACACTGGTTGTTGAGGTACCACATGGCGTTGGTGTTGTCCGTGAACACCTGAACCAGCCTTCTTTTGATGGATGGAATGAAAGGCTTTTAATGCCAAGCAAATAGCTCTGAACCTCAATAAGTTGATGTGGAGCTGAGACTCAAGTCCTCTGATCTCCACCTGTCCCAAATGGCCACCCCAACCCAGAAGTGATGAATCTGTCACCACTGTGAGCTCTGGGAGAGAAAGGGAGAGGGGTCTGCCGCTGACCCAGTTGCGGTTCGTCAGCAGATCTTTCACAGTTCCCGCTGATACCTGAACCAGGTAAGAAAGATTCCCCTAATGCTGCGGCCACTGGGACTTAAAATCCCACTGCAGAGCCTACATATGCCATCAGGCATGCTGTACCAGCAGGATGAAAGAGGCCATGAGACCCAGCAGCCTCAGAGTCAGTCTCACTGAAATCCAGGACATCGAAATCAAAACCTAAATATCCAGGACTCATCACTTCGGAAGTTAGGCGTGAAACTGCACCGTGTCCAGAACGGCTGCGATGAAAGGAAGCGCCGAAAATGAGCCAGGTGTGACATCGGCATGCTGATAGTGAAACCCAGCGAATGCAAGTTTGCCACAGTCTGGAGGTGGGCGCGCCTTCAACAGCTAACTTTCGAAGTAAGGGAAAACTAGAACCCCTAACCTCCGCAGATGGGCTGGAACCACCACCATCACTTTTGAGAAAACCTGAGGGGCACAGGTAAGACAAAGGTAAGCACAGCAAACTGGAAATGCTCATGGCTCTTCGTGAACCACAGATAACACCTGCAGGACAGGGATGTGGAAATACATGTTCTGCAGGTTCTGTGCAACCATTCAGTCTCCAGGATCCAGGGCAAGCAGAACCAGAGTCAATGTGAGCATCTTGTATTTCTCTTTTTTCAGGAAGGCGTTGAGAGGTCGCAAATCTAGTATACAATAGATGTCTCCGTCCTTTTTCGACACCTGAAAGTAGCAGGAATAACAACCACACCCTACTTCTGGTGCAGTGACCCTTTCAATGGCTCCTTTGGCCAAAAGAGCCTGCACATCTGACAGAGCAAGCAAAGATGGTCATCTGCTAGCAGTTCTTGTGATGGTGGGAGGGGCTGAGGTGTATCTACAATGGCAGCCAGATGCTGACGCCAATGGGATGGTTGTGCTGGACGGCAGGTGCAATAAAGGGGCTTGAAGGCTGCAGCAGCTGGAGGAGAGGGGGACTGGGCAGCACATCAGGACTGGCTCACCACCACCTTTTCGGGGTCTGGAGCCCTGTCCTCGAAGTGACTGGGCAGACTGCTGGATTGGATACAGCTGGTACTGCTGGCTCCCAAGGTTGCCCTTTCCACGTCCACGGTAGGGATGAATGGACTACTGTTGCAGCCCGGTCAAAAGAGAAAGGCCAAGGCAGTGATCCTGCAGTTGCGAAAGCACTCTAGTGCCTCATCGGCCTTGCAGGGGACATGATGCCCTAGTACGACAAAAAGTCGAAAAAAACCTTGGTAAAAAAATGACAGCGATAGCTCTCCAGATCTGTGCTGTTGGCATTGAAAGAAAGGAACTGATGTCAGTGTGGCGGGTGGCGCCTACAGAGGCCCCATGACATCACATCTGACAGACCAGAATGAGGCCAAATACCAGCGTGCAGAGGTACTGCTCAAGATTTTCCAGATCCAGTCTGACACTTGGGAAATATTCTAGGATGAGGAATCTGTGGTTAGAAGTCTGTACCAGAAATGCTCTTGTCCTCGTACACCTTCACTCTGCATTATATTTGTGAGGGGCTTGTAATTAACAGCAGTTAAATAAAACCTTCAGGAAAGGGCAATAACACCTACATAATTTAAGTGTGATGAAGTGTGAATGTCATGGGTCTGGATCCGATTTTGGTTACACATTGAAATCCGTTATTACATCACGAAATAGCTTTTTGCCTTAGTCTGGCTTCTCAGACATGCTGGTAACGCCCGAAGACTGTGCGTTGGCAGGGCGAGTCAGAGAGTTAATTCTCTGTCATGTATTGCATCAGACATATGGATACAAAGTAAAGGATCGTAAAAGAAGCACCTTTGTCTAATTTTCCTTTGTCTGCAATTCCTGGATATATGAATTGCTGTGCTGATTAGGGAAAAAAATAATTATTGGGAGCAACTTTTCTGCCGCCTTGTCTTTGTCAGAAATGAAAAGCGCACAAAAAACTGCTTCGGTGGTTATTTTGGGAGTTTTGTATAGTGCAAACCCGACCCTAAGGGATGTCAGTGCTTTACCAGTACCAGTTAAGTTACATAAGACCACCTTTTTTTTGGTAGGCACAGGGCTATTAAGTGATTTGTCCAGAATCACAGGATGTTGAGCCAGTTCCAAAGTCGGCAGCTCTGGCGGTAAGCTTGGCCTCTCCAAAGAAGAGTGTTTTGCAGAACACTATCAAAGCCTTGTACAATAATGGAATAAGCGTCTGATAGTGGAATCCAAAATCCACAATCTGGGGCCAAAGAAATGTAAATAAGATTTTTTTTAACAATTGGGCAGCAGTTTAAGTTGGAGGTTTGTGCAAGTATGGGTGGAGATGGGTTGACATTTGTAAGGCACTGTTAGAAATATGCTGCCATGTCAAATTTTCTGTTGGTAGCAGCAATAAGTGGATCATCCACCACTGCATATACTCTTCTTCAGAGGGTGACACTGGAGGGTTCAGCGGTGGGAGCTGTGCAAGGTGGGCTCTCTGTGGCGGGTCCAGCCTTGCTTCCAGCAGAATGTTCCGGAAAGGAGACCATTTTGCATGTGCAGTTGGGGCTGCGCTCATAGATTGATGGATTTGCCCACCTCTGTAGAGGGGTGTATACAATTTGAAAGTCAAAGATTCGAATACCTGGTGAGCCAGAACAGAGGGAAATTCCTCTTAAGCCCAACTGCTATCAAATTAGATGAGGGGAGCCCCCTTCATGTGGGTGTTGAGAAAGATCACCAAGATTCTAATGTGTAATTCACCCAACTGGTCAATGACTGCAAAGGTTACCTTTTAAGTACACCCCTAAAGAAACGGTTAGAAGACATAACATTTTTGTGTATGTAACACGGGGAAGAAAAATTGTATCTCAATCACAGAGCAAGCAGCGGACATATACTAATCAAGAAGAATCAATCTATGTTTTGTCCATGGGCCAGAGAAAGAAAAGTAAATAATGCCCGTCAGGCGGCGGCCAATTAGGAAGCTACATAGAGTGACAATGAAGCTAACCAATGGTAAGCAGTGGGTGGGCTGCAAGTCCCTTATTGTACAGATTACGTCTCACAAGCAAGAGCACATGCACTGTCCAAGGGGAAATGTAAATAGCAACCAAACTAAAGGAGCGGAAATTGTGAGACAACCAACAGTGCTTACTTATCCTCCAAGTATCTGCCTTTCAACAAAGGTATCGCTCCAGAATCAGCAGTAACGATATCACAAGAGAAGGTGAATTATTTTTATGTCTTAAATATTTTTTATTAAACACCATATAACAGAATGAGGGTCCTCCAGAACCAACAACAGACCACACAACATTAATGTCTGACTGCTTCCATAACACCTCTCGGGAAGGAAAAAAAAACACATCAGGACATGCTATAAAACAGTCCTACCAATTGCAACTGAGGGTATATTGAGAAGGGGTGGGGGAAGCAGAGAGACAAAGCAAGAAGACCAAACAATAACAAGCATTTGCAATGCAATAGGTCTCACATTTGCGAGAGTTTTAGCTATTGGCATTATAAATGACAATGCCTTTTATTGATTGTCATTTACAATGCCAATAACTCAAACTCTAGCAAATGCAAGACCTATTGCATTGCAAATGCTTGTTACTACAGTGGCAGCAGAGGAAAGCTAGCCTGCAGGAAGACAAACATCCATCGTGGCACTCGCGCTTTAGCTTTGAACATCTTAAGCAAAAGCGCAGGTGCCGTAATTGCTTTAAGTAAAGATATAGATTTTTTTTGGTTGTTATTTCTTTACTTTTGAAGCAAGCATGGCAGCCGTGCTTTAGCTTAAGATATTTAAAGCTAAAGTGCGGTGGCGCAATTGTATAAAAAAAAAAAGTAAATAAATAGAAAAAAATGCATGCAACCGCGTTGGGCGATTGCATGTAACAAAAGAATATCACGGCTGCCATTATTAGTGCTGAGGCGTGCTGCGCTGTTAAATAAAAAAATTAAAAGCGCGTTGCGAGATGAATGTCCTGCCTGCAAAAGCAGGCAGGACAAAGCCCTTTAAGAAAATAGTGCTCCGAGACTGAAATTAAAACCTATGGAGTAACAACACATGTAACAGGGAGTATCCTCATGGAAGGTAACAAGAGAAAAGGCGGTACTAAGGAGGGACTACTAAGCCTACTGACCCATGAAAAACCACCATTTACAAAGGACATGGACAGGAGCCAATTAAAAAGATGGGCGGAGCTTCATGGCATATTCCGAATATAGCATGTCTCGAAGAGACAGCGTAAGCGCTGTCTAGGCACGACCTAAAAACATTACTAAACATTTAACACTTCCCCTGTCACCTGCAAACAAAATCCCTACTTTCCAGCATCCCAGCATATAGCCCAAGACCATGCAGATGTGGCACTCTTGAATACCTTCATCCTGTATTCACCTCCAAGCCACCTAAAAATGCACTTGCTGAATTTGCTAGATTGACATGGAAAACCTACCACGCCACTAACTCCTTCTTGAGTTCAATTAGTGGCCTTTCCATAGAAGTCGGTTTTGCAGAACACTATCAAAGCCTTGTACATTAATGGTATCGGGTTGCAAATCAGCGAACAACAAGATCTTCTCCATCCCCACAGTTTTCATAATCTCATGCCAAATAGCAGCTCTCAGAATGCCATCTATCATATTTATGAAGAGCAACTTCACCATCTAAGTACCAACTATCAACATTTTCTTTCAAGCCCCTTGGTGGCGACTCAGAACCCCATCTTCAAAAGCCATTGGTTATCATCAGCTAAAGACTCCAAAGAACCTGTTATTTTAAATATCTTCTCCAGTAATATCCAAACTGTAATGTGAGGGTAAATCCATCCTGGGTGCCTTAGTTGTCTGTGCGTCAGAGGCAGAGAACTGGTATGGGCCAGTCTTTTTTTATTATTGTTACTTATTTATAACAAGACCGCAGCAGTGCACAGGTGCAAATTTATACATACAGTAAATTAAGGTCCGGTACTCCAGAATAAAGACATGGTTACCCTTAGGTTGGAAAGCAAAAGACTAATACAGGGTCCTGCAAACAGTGCAGAACATTATTAACAACTTGTTACATCATATCATGAAAACATTATGTCCTTTTCTAACCCTGTCTCAGTTAACACCTAAATTTAAATATTTTTTCTAGAGATCCCATCAATGGATTCAGAGCAAGAAGCTAAATAGTAAATCAGTGGGCCCCAGATATCCTTTGGCTGCAATTGTGGTTTCTGCAGGCCAGCACATTCCTCAGACATGTTAACACTAAATACAGCATCTTTTAGACAGTCTTTTACCCTGGGGCTGGGCCTTTCATCCATAACTAATGCACCAATAGCCCTATCACTCTTAAATTGGTCTAGTGTCATTAACTTGCAAGCTCTGCGTAGATGGCCAAGAGCTGAGAGACAAGCCCTCCCCAAACTACTGTGGCGTCTGCTCTTTCTCTGTTTTCCTGGGAGGAGAATGTATTTACCCCAAACAGATTGCTGTCAACATGGCGCATGGGGGATCCACTTCCTTCTTTCCAACCCCTCCCCCCCGACACTCCAGTTAGGTGGCTCTAGGCAAACCCCTCCGATGGATTGACAAAACCAGAGCATGGATGTCACACACACACGCATAGTAAGGCGGCTCAGGGAGTTGCAAGGAAAGGCTTAGCAGAGATACTGTTGAAGCAGGACTAAATGAATGGCACAGATAATCATGCTACCTGCACTCTGCAATCCCCTAAGGGGGAGGGGGGTGGAAGCCTAGGTTAAGAGCCCAGCAGGCCAGCCACTACCACATTAGAGCATTACTTTTGACATGTGGTTCATAAAGCAAAGCAGAAGCATCAGTTGCATAGCTGCTCGTTCATTAGCACACGGTTAAGATTTGGGTAACATTGATTATCCCTCTTGATTTTAAAGGACTTGTACAGTGCACACATCAGTTTCGAATCCAACACTAAGAGAAACATCATCCAGAATGTAAGATATTTTTTGGAAGTAACCTTTAAAAAAAAAAAATCAAAGACTTGAAATGTCAAAAGGGACTATGCAAACTAGCTTACCCATTGGTGCCAACACAATATTTGCATACTTTTGCCTCGGTCCTTCCTGGTTAGCAATACTGAAACATGCAGGACAGCTGAAGATCCAAGAAAGAAGTGGCACACAAGTGACCGAAGACCCAGTAGCTATCCAAACTAAGCACTCCATCCTTCAAGCCAAAAATATGTCATCTTACCTCTAAAACCCCAAACAACTCAGAGGGAAAGCTATAATCTACAGTAGTAACTCAAAGTAAGTATATAGTTAGCTAATTAAGCTGCTTTTCAACCAGATACCAGCCATACAGTGTTCTACTTGAATGCAAAATTCAAACTATTAAAATCAACTAGATGCATCGATTGATTGTTCAAGATATCATGCTGTACCAATTTTAAATCCAGTTCCTTACCACCTTACGAAAAGATGTGTGGGTTTACTCACATTATTGGCCTACAACATAAAGTAACTGGAAGAAATTCCTTTACCTTCTACAGAGGGTAAATAAAGTGCTGAATATTCTCTGTGATGAGAACAAGCTGCTTAGACTACGTGTTTCATCCTCTGCCACACAGTTACCCAGGATAGGCCTAATGAAAATAGGTCAGCTATATAGATAGATCAAAGGTCTTGAGTTATAAGGATTTAAGTAGCGGGGGAAAAGAACTACATATTTTTATATTATTTTTGGCTGTATTACAAGTTGCAGGCTAACAGCTACTGCTACCCAAATTAACTTCCCAGCACAAATAAATATTGACTAAAATGATTGCAAAACAGGCGACCGGGAGATGGCAATCTTTGCTGCATAGGGATATATCTGTGCGAGGGAAGGCCTCGGCGAATTCAGGCCACCGTGTCTCAGAAAAAGATTTAGGGCATAAGATAGCTGAAGAATAGTGACGATTTTGTTTGTCCCTATTGGTGAATATGTCGTTAAACTGGCAAACACCGACTGCTGCACTTCAAGCACCTAAATCAAATGTTTTACACACCAACACATTGCATAAAAAAAAACAACTTCATACATCGAGAAAGACTTGTCCAGACAGCTAGATATTCTGGCAAGATGGTTTGGAGTAAACACAGTGACAGAAATGCACTTGTCACAGTCTCCTTTGATGGTCATGCCTGGTAGAGTGCAGATGTTGCCGTCTAGTGTGAGATGTTTTGTGGAACTATTTCCCAAAAGGAGAGTGGCAATGCGCTGGAGTGCAGGTCCCTCTGTAAAACGGTGGCTTGCAGACCTAGTGTTCAATAATGGAAAAAATGTATATCTGAGTTCACTTACGTCAAGCACTTCGAGACCAAAAGATATTTGGGAGCCACTTAGATGATGTCTAGGATAAAAAGAACCATAGATAATCATGCAAGTGGTGGGTGAAGCTAACAAGGACGAATATGGGAATTAAGACAGACTATAGCAATGGATAGAAGGGTAAATTAAGTAGCAAGGAGAATACTGCAAAGAAAGTGCAGAGAAAGTGAAACTCAGCAGGGAGAGCAACAGTAGCCAACGGTATTAGAACAAATTATAAAGATGGGATAAAGGAAGTCAGCATGACACCTCGTGGTAGCATTGGAGTGGCAAAGACACTTAATAACTGTGCATTAATGTGTTGACGAATAATCTGTGTCATGATATGGAGAAACTATTGCATAATGTCAGTAAATTGGTTTCCTCGCAGCACAGCTCTGCCTGGTAGCTGTTGCCCTCTGACCCTTTCAGGTCCTAAGTTTGAGGCCTTCCTCCACCTGCAGGCACCTGCCTGTGCCTCATCCCTGGTGGTCCAGTGGGGAGCATCTCTGCTCTGCACTCTTTCTGCCTTTTTGCTACGCTGCTCTTTTTTCACCCTTCCTTTCATCTATTATTGCTTTTTTTCACTTTCTCTAATTTCTCCTTTTCTGCTCCTTTTTTCCCTTTCCGTGCCCTTGCTGCTGCTCGTTCCCCACCACCTCCAGTACAGTTTTCCCGCTTCCTGCCTCCCAGCTGTCCGTCCGTCCGTCCCCAAACATTACTTAATGGCGGCCGCTGCGTGGTGAAGGAGTGATCTTCCTGACCTTGTCAATAAATTGCCCCTCGCCGCACAGCTCCGCCTGGTAGCTGTTGCCCTCTGACCCTTTCAGGTCCTAAGTACCCACCTGTGCCTCATCCCTTGTGGGCCGGTGGTGGGCATCTCTGCTCTGCTGCTTTCTGTCCTCTGTTTTTTTGCTCTCTGCCTTTTTGCTCCTCTGCTCTTTTTTCACCTTCCTTTTATCTACAATTGTTTTTTTTTCACTTTCTCGAATTAGTCCTCTTTTTGCGCCTTAGTTCCCCTTCTGTGCCCTTCCCGCTACTCATCCCACGCGGCCCGCTCCCGCCAGCGCAGTTTTCCTGCTTCTCAGCTGTCCAGCCCTCCCCAAATGCTACTTAATGGCGGTCGCTTTGTGGCCCCCCGCTGGTGTGCCTTCACCTGGAGCACACCCAGTGCCATGGACCCTGGTCCTAGGACCATCCACCGATACGACTTCAGCACCCTCCTCGCCCTTAACAGCAGACGTCACACCGCCTGGCACATCGCATCGCCGAATAACACCCAGGGCCATTTTTCCTGCCGCAACAGCAACTTCGCCTGCCGCCGCCACACACCAAACCCGCCTGCAAAAACCGAAACCGACCGCCTCAGCTGTATCCTGCTTAACAAAAACTCCCACCATAAACACGCCGAGGAGACCTGGGACTTGCTCGACTCAGTCTCCTCCGACATAGCCTACCTCACGGAAACCTGGATGAACTCTACCTCAACCCAGGACAGCGCCACCGCCATTTTTGACGGCAACAAAATCATCCACAAGGACCACACCACCCGACCGGGAGGCGGCATCGCCATCGAACACAGAAACACCCTCTGCGTCACAACCAGCTCGAATGACAACTATACCTTCAAGGAGCACCTCCACTTCCAGCCCCAGACTAACTAACACCACCCTCCGAGGCACCCTCATCTACAGGCCACCTGGACCAGGTTCCCGTGTCAGCGAATCCCAAGTTGACTTAATCGATAATCACGCACTCGCCTCCATAGACTACATCCTCCTCAGAGACCTCAATTTCCACCTAGACAACCACAAAACATCATCCTTACTGGACACCCTCGCCACCATCGGACTCAAGCAACTGGTCACCTCCCCAACCCACTCAGCAGGACACACACTCAACCCTATCTTCTCCGCAAGCAAAAACCTCTCCTTTAGCCACACCTCCGAACTACAGTGGACCAACAATCGCTACGTCCATTTTTCCTTCACCAAACCCACCATACAGCAGCAAGCCCACCCCTACCCATGCAGAAGCTGGAACAAGGCCAACGCCTCAGCACGCAACCTCCACCTATGGATATCCAACTGTGCAACACACTAGCCCCCCTCAGGAAACCATCAGGCAAGCAAACCTCCAAGAAAGCCGGCTAGTTCTCTCTCGCCCTCCAAGAGTCCAGGCGCACCTGCAGACGGCTATAGAAAAGATGAGGCAGCAGCAAAGCCCTGGCAGACCAGGCTGCCTTCAAAACCAGTCACCAAACACCACCACCTGCCCAAAACCAAAACTGCTAAGAAAAAACTGGCATAGGAGTACATCAAAGCCAACGCACACAACAGCAAATAACTCTTCACTGTGTTTAAGGAATTTAAAAAACCCGGTACAGAGACAGCAGACATTCCCCCTCCCCCCCACCCCAGACTTCTGCGACAACCTCGCCACCTTCTCCCACCGCAAGATCAAGGCAATCTACGACAGCTTCACAAACTAAGACCCACCGACCTCACATGCAACCACCGCACTCAATTGCCCCAGAACCCAGCAGACCCTGTTCAACTGGTCCTCTTTCTTCACTGACGTGACTCAAGATCATGAAGAGCATCCACTCCGGAGCCCCAATAGATCCCTGCCCCCATTACATCTTCAACAGAGCCAGTGCCTCCATCGCACCTGAACTCTGCCGCACAATCAACTGCTCCATCGAATCTGCCACCTTCCCTGAAGACTGGAAACACAGAGAAACACCCTGCTGAAGAAACCCTCTGTTGAGCTGACGGACCTCAAGAACTACAGGCCCATCTCCCTGCTACCCTTCACAGTCAAAGTCATTGAGAAGACCATCAACGCCCAACTCTGAGTTAATCAAAATAAGCAACATGCTAGACCACTCTCAATCTGGATTCAGAAGCAACCACAGGACCAAGACCGCTTTCCTCGCCGCCACAGATTACATCTGCATCCTCCTCGATAGAGGCGAGACCGCAGCCCTCATCCTCCTGGACCTCTCGGCCGCCTTCGACACAGTCTCCCATGACACCCGCTGCGCTAGACTTCACGACACCGGCATCCGCGACAAAGCCCTAGGCTGGACCCGCTCATTCCACTCCTCCCTGAACCCCACCCGCTCCAACATCTACATGACCCGCTTGCAACCATCGTCAGAAACCACTGCTCAACATAGTCTCCTACGCCGATGACACCTAGCTGATTCTCTCCCTCACCAACAAACCCACAGCCTCCAAGAACAACTTCCACAGATGAGAATGAAGGCAGTTGCCACCTGGATGAAGGACAGATGCCTCAAGCTCAACTCAGAGAAGAGCTAAGCCTTCATCCTGGGACCCAGCCCCTCCGCCTGGGAGGACTCCTAGTGGCCCGCAGCGCTTGGACATCCCCCCACACACATACCCACACACAGACCACGCACAAAACATCTGCATCATCCTGGACTCCTTGCTCTCAATGAACTTCCAGATCAACACAGTTTCGTCCTTCTGCTGCCACACTTTCACCTGCTCCAGAAAATCTTCACGTGGATCCCCACCGAGTACAGAAAAATGGTCACCCACACACTCGTCAGCAGCAGACTACTACGGCAACGCACTCTACGCCCACACCACACACAAACTCTATAAAAAACCTGCAAAATATCCAAAACTCCCCTGCTAGACTCCTCCTGAATATCCCCCACCGCAGCCACATCACCGGCCACCTGAGACACTCCACTGGCTACCGGTCAACAAAAGGATCTCCTACAAACTCTTCTCACATGCCCACAAAGCCCTCCACAATGCCAGACCCGCATACCTCAACCACTGCCTCTCCTTCCACACTCCCACCAGACATCTCCGCTCCATCCATCAGGCCCTGGCCACCATCCCACAGATCCATAGGACCACTGCTGGAGGAAAATCCTTCTCCTACCTCACTGAAAAGACATGGAATTCCCTACCTCTTCATCTCAGGCAACTCCTTCTCTGCCTCAATTCAGGAAGGACCTCAAGACCTAGCTCTTTGACTGAACAGCAGATACCACCCCGGTCCCCCTCTGCGGCTTGAGACCCTTACGGGTGAGTAGTCGCGCTTTACAAGAACACTGATTGATTGGTAATGTCTGTACAATGCATAAACTATAGATGTGCCTTTGTTAATGTCTAAATACAATTTAAAAAATGTGTTTCACCCAGTCTACTTTCAAATAAACATTGCTCGGTAAGTCATAAAATACCACCATTTGCCTCACTAAAACACATTTTGTTGTGGTGGGTATGGCCAGAAACATGGCCCTATACCCTAAACTAGACAAAAGGCACCCCTACTGCCACTTCACATGCAATGTAGTCAGCAATTTCAGAGTTCTTTTGGACTCCAAACGTTCTCTCCATAAACAGCTGCAAAAATTTGGGGCGGGTTCTTTCAACCATGAGAGCCTGAAACAAAACTGACCCCTTTTTAGGTCTCGCCTGAGACAGTTCATGTGCTGTCGCTTGCAAGACATTTTGTTAATTAACTTAAAGGGGGCTTACAGCACACCCATTACTTAGCATTGATTGGCTTTATCGTCACCCATTTCCTTGCTTCTCATTGGTCAGCATGTGCTGGTTTCACTTTCTCTTCGTGTTTTTGTCCGTTCAGTGGAGTATCAACCAAGTACTGCTTGCTTTCAGTGCCCAGTACTCTTCCACTGGTCACATGATTTCAGAGGAGCTTTTCTATTTAACTTTAGTTGTAGCACTCCATAAAGGTGCATGTTTGCGGTCCATCTCCCCCCATTCAGGGCCATTGCTTTTCCACCTTCCCTACCCACTCTCTTCCCACTGTCTGCGGTGTTGCTGCCCCCTACAGCAGTACCTTGTGCTGCTTGCCCCTCCAATCCTCCTCAAGCTCCCAGTAGCCTTACCGACCCCTACCGCTGTTGCATGCCTCCTCCTACCATAACAATGAAAGCAATATGATGTGGACCGAGCTGCCAGCATAGCGCCCCTCCTCCCCCCCCCCCAACTTTATTAGCTCCGTCCCACTGCCTTTCCTTCCCCTCATCGGATGGGCAGCCCAGTGAGTGATCCGAGAAAACAAAGCTTTACATTTTCTCTGAAGAAGCAAAAAGGATCCTTCCCTCCCCCCACAGCAGCCTGATCGCATGACTCATTAAAGGGGCCAGTGACCGATTTGCAGGCCTGAGTTACATAGGAAAAACATCAGCTCTTTGCAGGTAGTGTACAGCAAAAACATATTTGCTTCTGTAACCAAGCCTTTCTATTGACCCATTGAGTGCCCATGGAACGGAGGCACACAGCTACCTCTCTAGGGATGTCTGGTGGATACATGGCCAACTGTAGCGCAGGAAGCTTTAGAGCACGTCTCGTCAGTAATAAATAACTATGAAGCAGCAATTATTGAACACACAGTTCCTTCCAGAGTGAGTAGCCACTCTGCAAATTCTGCATTCGAGCCACAAGAAATCTACTGCTCTCTAAGCCAGGAAAGGCTGAGACAGGACTTGAACCTGTGACCGTCAGGTTACATGTTCACCTCGGCAGCAGACTTAATAATCTAGGTTTTTGTGCCAGCTGAGCTATAACTCCAGAGTCCCTGGTTGTTCAAACTGTGTCATCCTAGGCAAATGATATCTTCTCTTCTTGCATCTGGCTTCATTGAATGCATCGTCCCGTGCCTTAAGAGTAAGCACTAGGAAGGCAACTAGGTTCTGGAATTTGACAACAGCAACTGGTGCTGGTATCTGGTTGTCACTTCAGTACAGATATATTCATGAAAAATTAATTAAAAAGTGTTGCCAAAGTCAAAAACGGTCTCGCCTACGCAAGTGTTATTGGCTTCGTCAATGTTATGTTAAGCAAGTTTTAAAGCAGCGGGGCTGCTGTGCAGCACTGCTGAAAGTAATGGGAAAAAGCATTATAACGCAGTCACTGCTTCATAGGGCTAGTTTTCCTTTACTTTCAACCATACCGCAGAGTAGCCCGCTGCTCTACAACATGGCTAAAACACACTGGCAAAACAAATACATTTTGCATAGGCGTGGCTTATTGGCTTTGCCAATGCTGGTTGATTGTTATGCACACAGTTCAGACACAAAAAATATTATTCTTTTAAAGAGTACCATATTATAATATTATTTTAAAGATTACCAAATGCGAAATAGCATTCTGCTGGGTTTCCCCCTCCATCTATCCTGCTACCTTGAGGGACTACAGCAACACTGCAGCAGGTCACCTTTTTGTATTTGAAAAGTAGATTCTAAATACTGCCAGTTCGTAACTCACCTTGGAGTTGTGCAAAAGTAGTGAACCCTAGAGTAACCGCTCTCCGAGTGGAATTTCTTTTTTAAACAAAGATACATAGAAAGGAAACTTGTCAAAAGAAAAGGAACAGACATTTGGCAGTTGTTCATTGGTGTGTTACTTAAAGTGACAATGGCGAGAAACAATTGGAGGTCAGCACCAAAAGGTTGCGATGCTATGATTTTCAGCACTGGTGCCTTGTTTCTGTTGGAGGTCTGTTTTAAAGATCATGTCTTCCAGTGCGGAGACCCCTTTTTCCTTTCAGTTTGAAGACATATTAAAGAACATGTAAGAAGTGATGAATCGATATTTCATCAAATGCAGGTTTCTGGCATGTGCTTTTATTCTGTAAAAGTATAAGGAATCTCTAATGAGTAAGATCAGGATATTTTAGTAACTACTTAGTTTAGAAATTATTCCAGGAATGTCATCATTCTTATAACTGTTTCACTCCATAATTCTATTATTCGAATCAATTATAGTCTTTTTTCTTTTAGTTTTGGATTTTTAAACACATACAGGGCAGGTTCCACTTTAGCTATCGTCTCCATTTCAGTTAGCCTGTCCAGCTTGTCTACTTTTGTCCCCGAATCCATCCTAGGTAATGCAGGTCGCCATCTTAGAAGATGGAGGCTGCCATCTTTGACAGTGGAGATTGCCATTGTTTGTCATATTACGCAGAATCATCAACATGTCTGCCTTTGATGCAGATGGCGTCTCTGCCTATCTTTCTAAGAACTGAGAAAGAGTCAAGTCATTCAGATATAGACCGACAAAACCCCCAGTTAGACATCAGTCTGGGTCAGGTGCCTTTTTCAAGGTCATATAGCAACCATAACCCAAATAATGTAGTCTATGTAGACATATTTTTACCTTATTAATACATCCACCGATGTAGACGATTATTGCAAAATATTTGACCACTTGGTTAGGAGAGAAACTTCAGCCAGGTAGCAGACCCAGATCCCAGTTGAGCACAGCACCAGATTCCACCTCGACCAAAGAAGCCTTCAGGAAGACTCCCTGAGGGTCTGCGAAGCATTCCAGTCTGCCTTCACAAACTGATGCCAGGACTGTGTTCTCTTGTAGACGCAATCTCCTAGCTCTTGACCTTCCTCTCAAAATAGCTCACAAGCTATTCCAAATTGACAACAAACCCTGTTGTCCAGGTATGTGCACCACCTTCAAAACTCAGGCTTATTTATTCATCTGCTAGAACTAGTATAGCACTTGGAGATAGCACAGCGAGGGTTTATGGGCTATAAATTGTGATGTTTTGATTTTTCCCTGTTTTCACTGTTATTGAAAAGCTTAGCTGCTTTTTATTATCTTTTGTGATATTACCAATATTATGTGCACTAGATACCGCCATTTTAAAATAAATATGTTGTAATATATATTCCGTTTCTATTGATCTTGTGTGTAAATCGTTAATGAACGCTCGTTTTAATTACCAGTGCTCCATGTTAGTAACCCAAAAGCATTGACACCACCTTATTTATATATTTGGTGGAGATCTGGGGGCTGCAATAACCTTATTTTCACATTCAGCGCTGGTGCATTGGACTAAGTTCACTTGTGTCACCCGTGGGTGTGAAAACAACCCTTGTAGAGGCAGAGACTCCATTTACGCAACAGGACAAAGTCTGATATAAAGATCGCAGACCCTAATGGGTTTTAGATCTCGCATTCAGACAGCATTTAGAAGTCTGCTGAGAAAAGAGCTCTTGTGGGCCATACCAAAAACTTCTCATGGGATTAGAGTCATCAGATTACTTACCACTGGATGGCTTTCTTGTTACTCATTTGCTTCATTGTTATTCAATAGCAATACGTCCTCTTGGGTTTGTCCCTTCCCTGAAGCATAGCAACTTTACCATTCTATGGACTGGACTCCTAATAATCTTACACTGCTTACATTCAGCAAACTACTTTTTTTTCTTTCAGAACTCCATGGAAGTGTATGCATTTTCTTGGCATCTCTCTCCTGTGCTGCACCACTCCTCCCCCTCGCCCTCCGTTTAGTTCCTGCCACCTCCTCTGTTGCTTCCACTACCCTTCCCTGTCAAACTTTTTTTTTTTTTAGTACACCTCCCCTCCTCCATAGATCTAGGATTGAAAGGCTCAATTAATGCATGATCCATTGAAAAACACAGCAGGTATACCTTGTCACAGTCTTAAATGCACAAAGTTCAGGGAACCAAGGTTTGTTTTAGTTTCTCAGAGCCTTGAATCCATTCCTAATGAAAAGCACAACTTAGACAGAAAATGAATGTAAAGGAAAATGTTACTTACCCTGTAAGCATCTGTTCGTGGCATGTTGTGCTGTAGATTCACATGCTGTGCATACTCTTGCCATCTAGTGATGGGTCTGGATATGAGCAAGTTGTTTTTCTTCGAAGAAGTCTTTCGAGCCACGAGGTAGAGTGACTCCACCCTTTGATGATAATGCGCATGGACATCATCTTCATTTGTTAGACTGTTTTCCCACACAGCAGGTGAGGATAGAGTGTGAAACAAAGTGATAGATAAGAGATGCTCATGCATAAGAGGAAAAAGGGATATATTAAGAGATACTGCAACAGCCACAGGTATCTGGGAAGGAGGGTGGGCGCATGTGAATCTACAACACTAAATGCCTCGAACAGATGCTTACAAGGTAAGTAGGATTTCCCTTTCGGGGCATGTGTGGCTGTAGATCCACATGCTGTGCATAGACTATGAAGCAGATCTCCCCAAAAGTGATGGCAAGCCTGTGGGTCTTCCAGTGGTTTGGAAGAGTACCTAGTACTGCCTGGCCAACATTAGCTTGTTGGCGTGCTAGAACATCCACACAGTAGTGTTTAGTGAAAGTGTGTGGTGTAGACCAGGTAGCTGCTCTCCATGTGTCAGCTATCAGGATGTTCCCAAGGAAAGCCATAGAGGCTCCTTTCTTCCGAGTTCAGTGTGCTCTAGGAGGAGCAGGTAAAGTTCTTTTAGCTTTAGCATAATATGTCTGAATATATTAAACTATCCATCTGGCAATGCCTGATTTGGATATCACCTTTTCTTTACTGGGCTTGGCAAAAGCAACAAAAAGTTGAGTTTTTCTAAATGTTTTTGTCCTATCAATGCAGTACATGAGGGCTCTCTTGACAACTAAAGTATGGACTGTCCGCTCCGCAACAGAGTCTGGTTGTAGGAAAGAAACAGGTAGGTTGATTGATTGATTGAGATGGAAGTGAGACACTATCTGTGGTAGGAATTTTGGGGTTGGGGTGGGGGACAACCCTGTCCCTATGAATTTGGAAGAAGGGTTTTTCCAGGGTTAATGCCCGAAGCTCTCTGTCACTCATGAGTGATGTAATAGCAACAAAAAATGCCACCTTCCAAGAGAGAAACTGAAGGGGCTCAAATGGAGGCCCCCTGAGTCGTTTGAGTACAATGTTATGATTCCATAAGGGCGCTGGTGGGATCCGTGGTGGAATCACTCTTTTGAGACCTTCCATGAATGCCTTATTTACTGTATTTTGAAGAGAGAGATGTGTTGCCTATTTTGAAAATAGGCAGCTACTGCAGCTAGATGCAACCGAAAGGACGTGAAGGCTAGGAGAGAAATTTGTAAGTGAAGCAAATAATGTTTTGAACTGTAGATTGAAAAAGGTCAATTTGTTCGGAATGACCATAGCAGACAAACCTTTTTCATTTGGCCGCATAGCTTGCAGGAGTGGAAGGTCACTGGGCTTTCTTGAGAATGGTCATGCACTCAGGGGGAAGATTAACGTATCCAAATTCTATGAACTCAGGAGCCAGATGGCTAGGCTGAGTGACCTGCTATCAGGATGCCCGATTTCTCCAATGTTCTGCATGAGAAGGTATGACCTGTTGGGGAGCCTCTCGTGTGGAACTAGAGAAAGGTCGAGTAGAGCTGTAAACCAGGGCTGGCGAGCCCATGTGGGAGCTACCAGGATAAGAGTTGGAGATGTTTGCCGAAGACTCCGAACCACAAATGGAAGAGGAGGTAGAGGAGGAAAAGTGTAGGCAAAAATCCCTGACCAATTCATCCATAGTGCCATGCCGCCGTCTCTGGGTGCAAAAAACTGGCATCAAAATTCAGGCATTTGGCGTTATCCAGGGTTGTGAACAGTTCTATTTGAGGAAACCCCCATTTGGAAAATTAACGGAGGACTTGTGGGTAGAGTTCCACTTGTGGACTTGTTGCAGCATCCTGCTGAGGTTGGCAAAATTGCTGTCCATCTCCGGAAGGTACTCCACTAACAGGTAAACGACGGAGGGCCCAACGCCAAATGGTTTGAGATAGCCGAGTGGAGGACATGCCCTCCTCCCGTTTCTGAAGGTAGTACATGGCTGTCATATTGTCCGTCCGGAAAAGTACAACCTTGCCTGTTAGGTGAGGCAGGAAGGCTTTCAATGCTAGGTGAACAACTATAAGCCCCAAGTAGTTGATGTGGAGACCCAGTTATTTAGTCTCCCACAGGCCTTGTGTGCACCCCACCCTGTGAGTGAAGTGTCTGTTGTAACAATGGTATGTGGAACAGTGTTGAGGAAAGGCTGCCCTCAGAAGAAATTGTTGGTGTCCCACCACTGCAGAGAGTGACTAGTGCAGTGCTGTAGAAAAGTGCCCCTTTTTGACATGGTCACCCCCACGTTTTTGCCCTAGTACTGATGATTTCGACTGAAAGTGCACTGGGTCCCTGCAAACCAGGCCCCAGTGCCAGTGCACTTTCGCTTAAAACAAGGTAAATGTCTAATTGTAACCCAATTGACAACGACTTTAGCAACCTTGTAAGTCCTTAGTAAATGGTACCTCTAGTAACCTGGGAATTGGTACTAAAGAGGGTCCCTGTGTGCTGCAGCATGCATCACCCAAAGGGACCCACACAAAAAATGCATTTAGCCTGCCATTGCAGGTTGGGTGAAATGGTGCAAACAATTTTGAAAACCCGACATGACACTCCCTGTGTGCCATGCCCACGTACACCGTGTAGACTACATGTAAGTAACCCCTACAGCAGGCCTTAGAGCCCCAAGGCAGGGTGCATAATATTATATGCGAGGGCACATCTGCATGAGCATATGGGCTCATGTGATGTCCAGTTCCCTTACTAGATATTGCAAGTGACCAGGCAGCCATCTTAAGGACATGTACTGGGCACTGGTCATAACGAGTTACCCAGCTACATGATGGCTGCAATGAAATCAATGGTGTTTGGTATCAAACACCTGGTCTTAATAATCTGTACTGATGCCAGTAATAGATTATGACATGCATCCAGAAGACACCTTAGAGGTGCTTCCTGAAAACCAACTAGTCCTCTAGTGTGCTGGCTGACTGGTATCACCCAGTGTAGGGAACCGGGCGTCTGTTGCAGTACCCCCTTGGCACCCGACACTTTTTGCCGGTTCTTTTATGTATCCTCAACTGGAAGTGCACAGGGTCCCTGCCAATCAGATCCCCTGTGCCAGAAGCTCTTTCCCTAAACTGCACCTTTTGTCCCCAATTGGCACAACTTCAGTACCCCTTGTAAGTCTCTAGTAAATGGGATTCCCTGCTACCTATGGCATTGGCACTGAAGAGGGACCCTAAGGGTAGAAGCTCGAATTGTGTCAACCTAGGGTCCCTTCAGTAAGGTCATGCACCCTGCCAACGCAGACTGTGTGCCTTGTTGCAGACAAAACTGAAGAGTCAACATGGCACACATCCCTGTGTGCCATGCCCACTGACACTTCATGGGATATAGGTAAGACACCCCTCTGGCAGTCCTCATAGCCCTAAGGCAGGGTGCACTATATCTCCTGTGAGGGCATAGCTGCATGAGCGAATATACCCCAACAGAATCTATGTCAATTCTTGGATACTGTAAGTGAACAGGGAAGTCATGGAGAGTACATGGGCTGGACACTTGTCATTACGAGTTCTCCAGCTCCATGATGGCTTCACTGTATTATGGAATGTTTGGTCCCACACAACTCGCCTTAAGAAACCTGCACCGAGTCCAGTGTCAGATTTATCAATAAATGCACACAGACCTACCAACCCTTAGTGTGGTCACCGACTGGTCTAAGCCAGCCTGTCACCACCAGACAAAGTTCTGACCTAATGGGGTGAGCGCCAGTGCACTCAGAGGTGGAGAAAAAAGCCTGTCCTGGTTGGAGATGTCCAAACCTTCCCCGGGTCAGGAAGAGTCATCTATGGCGGTAGCTTCAAAGGACTTGCCTCCTTTGAAACGCAACCGCCAGCCTCTCCTACAGAAATAGGCACCCCTCCTGTCCTCATGCCCTTTTGGCAGGAAGACAGGCGGCAAAACCTAGAAAGGATAGGAGGTTTGCCCCCCTCTACCGACTCCACGCCTCAGATGCCCGAGGTGAAGCACATTTTTCAGTACCCACCACGCTGAAGATGGTGAACTTCTCCAATCAGGGCTAGGGCTATGTCCCCCTCCAATAGGAGGTAGGCATAATAGAGGGGGTAGACACACCAGGTAATGGGCCCATTGGCCACTACCTATCACTCGCTTGTAGGCACCCCTAAATCAAATTTTTTGGTGGCATCCCCCAACCCTGAACTTGGATTAAACTGACACGAGAAGAAGACTAACAAAGAAACGCTGTTGGATTGAGAACTGCAGACCTCGTGGTGGACTTTGGGTGCAAACTCCTGCCTGCTGCCATAGAACTCGACAATCGGCATCCTTCAGCTCGTCTCGTTGCTGTGTGCCCTCCACAAACCCCGGAGGGTCACCACCACTTTGCAAATAGCCAAAGAACTCCCTTGAGATAGAGGTACTCTCTGCAGCCGCAGGTCTCCAAAACATCAAAGTCCAGTCCAGCATTGTCCAGCTCCCCAGTACGACCGACGTCTCGGAGTGCCATCCGAAAGCGCACTTGCTCTAGAGGGTCAGCTCGGCCTCAGCACCAAATCTTGAGGTCCCAGGACCCACCGGAGCTGCAAGGTACCAACACCCGGGGTACCGGACCCCTTGCTGCAAAAACAGACAAAGCTGAGTCCAGATGGACTCCAACTTTACTGCCAGCCAGGCCCCGAGGGGCTTCAGGACTCCAGCAAGCCACCTCAGCAGTGCCCCAGCAGCTCCAGAATTGTCACTTCAAGGTGCCAGCTCCTGACCGCAAGGTGATTCTTTGTGCGCCGTTGCCCAGCTGCGCATCTCCTCTGCACCCAGCCCGCCCAGCTTAACTTCAATCCATCTATGTTTCCACAGGCCCCAAAGCCATTGCGACCCCTACTCTCCCTTAAGAGCCTTCGGACTTGCCTCCAAGTCCCCCTTTGCTTTGCTTTTAAAGGAGACCCCTTTTGCCTCGTTTCCAGAGTAATACGGGAAGCTCCCGACAACTTGGCCTTGGCACTTTGGACCTTGGCCCCGAACCTTTCAATTTCTAAAAGGGTAACCACATTAACTGTATTGCACTGCTCTTCCCCATGTCTTTTTCCTTCCAAAGGAAATGTATTCTGCGTAATTGCGCACAACTGTGATTATTGTATCATGGAATTTATCATATTGAGAAAAGTGTTTACCTTGTACCGAAGTTCATGATCTAAACATATATATAAAAAGTACTATTTTTCTAATTTGGTCTCAAATTCATTCCTTGAATGTGTGTAATCATTTACTGTCTTGGTATGTACAACAAATGCGTAGCACTACCCTCTGGTAAGCCTGCTCCCCCTCACTACCACAAAATAGAGCGTTAGTGTTATCTACTTTTGCCTCTGCAAACCAATAAGGGTCTTTTCGACCCTTCTGCACTGTGTACCCCATTGTGGTGCACTATATAGAGGGGTGGGTTTCCTACACCTAGACTGCTAACACAGACGAATTTCTGACCCCTTGTAGGTGAGAGTCGCACCCTCAGAGGCCAGAAACAATGTCTGCTCAGGAGGAAGGTGTCCACACCTCCTCCAGGAGGATGGGTATTGAATTAACATGTCACGGCCTATGCCGCCTTAGGTATGTAACAACTGCTTCCCCCCCCAGATCTGGGGAATACCACCCCCTGCCCTAGAGCCCACTTGGCACCAAGGCAGGTGAGAAATTAGTGAGAAGGCGTGTCACACTTTCAGGCTAGGCACACCCCCAAGATGGGCCACATGAAGTGGACAGCCTAGGAAGGGTTTTATCATTTTGAATTTGGTGAACCTAGGAACTCTGGGTCAGGTTTATGTCCACTCTTCCCAGAAAATAAAATGAAATGAAATGAAAGGGACATTTATAAAGCGCATGGCTACCCGGAGGCCTCCCAGCGCTGCGCATGGCCAGATAGGGACTGTAGTCACCCCAGAGGTACGTAGCCCATTGGCTACTACCCTGTACTCCCCTAAACGCCACTAAATTCAGTATTTTTTGGGGTCACTCCGACACCAGCAACTCAGATTTGTCTACTGGGAACCGAAGGGAGGAAAAAGAGCCAAAATCATGAGACTAGAGGTCCTGCACCGAAATTGGCTCCAAACCCTGCTTGGCTGCTTGCACAGCGAAGAATCACAAAGACCGACTCGTCCAGAAGCTGAACAGTCTCTCCAAACCCTTGGGGGACTGTTCATTCCTTCAACAACCAAGCAGCATTTCCCTTGGGGTGGAGGAGCCATACCCCTGCATCTGCAGGCACAGACTGCACCGACCCAGTACTTCGTCTTGTTGGCCATCGGCCCCACTAAGGGAGCAATTTGCCAGGAAGAGATCATCACGAGTCCAGGAGGCCAGCCCCATTGCTATCACCTAGTCTCAACCTTCCTGGAGCCTCTCAGCACCAACACCCTGGGTACTGGAGCCCGTGCCACTACCAACACAAACCTGCCGTTAAGGGACTTCAGGATCCACGAGGTCTTCATCCAGAGTGGCGCTGCTGTCCTGTTTTTTCCTCCTTCTCCAGGTCCTCAAAGCCAAGTGAGAGCCTCAAACTGCAGCAATCTCGTTCGAGGCTCATACCTCAAAACAGTCATTCAACTGTATTTTAATACTACAAAAATCTATAACTCCGAGCGAACTTCTCATTCAGATGATATTGGTGAAAAAACTATATAAAAATCTGTTATTTTTTCTGAATTGGTGTAGGAAAGTGGGTTTCTGTTGCTGTAACCACCCCTTCCCCCAACATTTTGCCAGATTTCTGATGCACTTTGACTTGATGTGCCCTGAGTCCCTGCCAATCAGGTTCCCAGGGCCTGTGTTCTTTCCCAAAACTTTGCTTTTGTACCCCCAATTGGCACCTCTCTGGCCACATGTAAGTCCCTTGTAAAAGGTACAATGGGTACCAAGGGCACTGTGTCCAGGGAAGGCCTCTAAGGGATGCAGCACATATTGTGCCACCCTTAGAGGTCCTGTAACTCAACACACTGCCATTGCAGGCTGCATGATTTGTTGCAGAAGTAAAGAAGAGTCAACATGGCACACATCTGTGTGCCATGCCTGCAACCCACTGCCTATGGTTTAGGTAAGATACCCCTCTAGCTGGGTGCACTATACAACTGGTGATGGTACAGTTGCATGAGCACTGTACCCCTACAGTGTCTAAGTCCATTCTTAGACATTGTAAGTGCAGTAAAGCCATAAAGAGTATATGGTCTGGGAGTTTGTCATTACCAACTCCATAGCACCATAATGGCTTTACTGAATCCTGGGAAGGTTGGTAACAAACTTCTCAGAATAATAAACCCACACTGATGCCAGTGTGGGATTTATTATACAATGCACTCAGAGGGCATCTTAGAGATGCCCCCTGAAAAACAACCAGCCTCTGGTGGGTTCCCTGACTGGTAAATACCAGCCTGCCACAACGAGACAAGTTTCTGGACCCCTGGGATGGGTGCCTTCGCTTCCTGAGCTCAGAAACAAAGCCTTTCCTGGGCGGAGGTGCTCACACCTCCTCCAGGTCAGGAAGAGCCATTTGTGGCAGGGGAGCTTCAAAGGCATTGTCTTTGCAATGCGACCCCCAGCCTCTCCTGCTATCAGGAGCAGGCCCCTTCCTGTCTCACTCCCTTTTCGGCGGGAAGATAGGTGGGAAAAAGAAGAACAGCCCAGAAGGTGTGCCCACCTCTGCCAACCCCACCCCTCAGGTAGGGGAGGTGAGGAGAAGCCCACTCTTCAGTGCCCGCCATCTTGCAGATGGCAGTCACTCTCCAATCAGTGTTAGGGATTGTGCCACCTCGCCCACTTGGGGTGAGCACACCAAGGGTGTAGTCAACCTAAGGGAAGTAGACAATTGGCTACTGACCTCGAAACCCCTAAAATGCCCCCTAAATACAGTATTTAGGGGGGCAGCCCTGAACCTAGGGGGCAGCCCTGAACCCAGAAGGCAGATTCGCGCAAGCTACATAGAAGGACGAAAGAAGACGCACAGCAGAGGAGACGTCAGAGAAAAACTGACTTGGCCCCAGCCCTACCGGCCCGTCTGCAGTTTCCAGAGATCCTGCACCAAGAGTCGCCTTGTCCTGCAGCCAGCGACCTCCAGAACCCCTGGGAGGACTGACTGCCTTCAAGTAAGACCGGATCTCTTGTGATCAGCAGCTCTGTTCAAAAGAATCTCCAAAGAAAGACTCCGAGCCTTCTGAAGACAAAGAAACCCGACGCCTGGAACCACCACTGCACCCGTCGCCTACGGCCCGAGTCCGAAGCCCACTGGTCCCAGCGACGTACCCAGTGCTCCAGAGTCAGAGTACACCGTGGGTTGACCCCTCCAGGACTCGCCAACGTCGCCTGCAGCCTCTGCACGGGAACCCCCCCCCCCCCAACATCGAGTGACCCGGTAAGGTGAAATCCGACCTCCAAAGGCACCCCTGCATCCGGCCACCCTGGAGGTGGCACCTACGTCCCAGAACCCTCCAACTTACCTGCCCAGCTGTTGGTTCCTCCCGGAAGCCTTCCTGGACCGAGCCTGCAGCCAAAACCGGCAACTCACATTGAAAACAGGGCACCCGACGCCAAATCAGCACCCTGCACCCGGCCCCCGTGCCGCTGTCGGTGCACCTTGTGTGCTAAATCGGATCCCCCTTTGCCCTGAGCTAAACCCTAGGAGCTTTGCTCCCACATTCAAGTGGCGTGCCCGTGAGCAGCCACCAACCGGGGGTCCCCTATCCCCCACTGGATAACATTGGACCTCAGCACTCTGCACCCGGCTGCCCTAGTGCTGCTGAGGGTGCTTTCTGAGTGCATCCTTGACCCTGGGGGAACCCTTGTTCTAACCCCAGAAACTCAACCCTCAAGACTATGCAATAGTTGACAGTGGAACCCTGCAGAAGCTAGCACCTAACCTGCTATCCCCAAATTGTATAAGAGAAGGGAAGTACCCCAAATCCGTGTGCACACAGTGTAAGCACCCACTGTCACGGTGCAGTCCTCAACTGGACTTAACAGAGTTTAACAAAACAGAGCAATTGGTGCACCACCTTATGAACAATGTCACAATTTACAAAGTCTGTGTCCAAAGTTGTTCTTCAAATCCTCCTTTTTATTTAATCACAATTTGATTTGAACATATCATAAACCGTGTTGAGTAGACCAGCCAACGCGTTTCGTCCAAAACATTGGACTTCTTCAGAGCATATGCGAGGTCATCTAACATATGGCGTCATTGTACCCGTAGCAAATATAGATAATCAGCATATAGTCATACAACTGTAGACGGGACAAATGGATCACTCTGTATACGGTATAACATAAATGTAAGTAGCTATGTCCTAGTAACAGATGCCGGACTTCCACGGTGCATCCAATTATAGTGCACCACCTGGTCACACACAACTAAGGTGGGCCAAAGCAGATAAAATCAACAGTTCAGCACCATGATACGTGCTGAAAACAGGAATACAATGGAGTCTCCTTCCGGAATGCGGTCGGGAAAAAAAAAAGTTCAACCCTCAAGACTGTTTACTTACCTACAAAATGATAACCCCATTTTTCTCCATAGGATTGCATTTACTGTTTTCCTCTGAAAAACTTCAAAGTGTTGAGGGTGTTTTGTATGGAAACCTAAGAAACTGTTTAGATAAAAACTATTTTACTCACCTTTTATCCAGGAAATTTACCACTGTGATATCTAGGTATATCACACCGAGTAGAAAAAGTAATCTGAAAAGTAATTACAAAGTAGGTACAAAGTAACTTAAAACTAATTTCAGTTGTTTCTGAACAATAGACCTACCTGTAACAAAGCCAACTTAATTCCATTGCATTCAGCTGTATCATCCTTGAAAAGTACTATTTTACTTACCTGCGCCAAGTCCTGCTTGGTTCTAAAAATAAAATACAACTAAGAAATATTTTTATACAAAACAATTGGTCAGAGTTCAGTCTGAGTGTGTGAAATCATTTCTTGCCTGAGTGTGTACAATAAATGCTTAACACTACTCTCTGATAAAGCCTTACTGCCCGCCCACACAACCACAAATAGAAAGTAAGGTAGTATCTACTTTTACCTCTGTAAGCCTTTGGGGATCCACCGGACTCTGTGCACACTATAGCTTACTTTGGTACAGTATATACAGCACCAGCTTCCAACAATTGGTCTCAAGTTTCTTCGAGTGTCTCATTTAATGACTTTGTGTGTACAACAAATGCTTAACATTATCCTTTAATAAGCCCAAGTTGCTTGACTACACTACCACAAATAGAGCATTTGGGATTATTAATTTAAGCCCTGCAAACCAATATGGGTCATCTGTACTTTTTGCATGGTGTGCCCTTACATTGGCACTACCACATAAAAAGCCAGCTCCCCGCATGCAGCCTATCAACACTAAATCGTCCCAATGACCCTATGTCTGAGAACACTGTTGCGCTAAACAATCCTGCCATTGACGCGTGTGAAGTCTTGCACGAGGTACTATAGCTATGCAGGAGGCCATCATGTCTAAAAGATGGCAGTTGCTGATGTGGTTGGAACAAGGGAATCTATGATTGAAAGGACTGTAGCCTTGCAGAATTGGGATAAGCTAAGCCTACTTCTGTTTTGAGAATAGCGCATAGGTAAGGCAGGATCTGTAGGGGTTGGAGGTGGAATTTGGTAGCGTTGATAGTCAACCCTAAGCGAAGAAGCAGATCTACTGTGATTTGCATGTGGTTTAGGAACTGTTGATGGGTGGCAGCTTTGATGAGCCAATCAACCAGATAAAGGAAGACATGGGCACCCTGTCTGCGTAGGTGAGCGGCTACCACCACAAGGCCCTTGGTGAATACCCAAGGTGTAGTACTGGCCCCAAAAGGGAGGACTTTGAACTGATGGTGCCTTCCGCCTACCACAAACCTGAGATTGCAGAGTGCATTAGAATGTGGAATTAAGCATCCTTTAGATTCAGCGCAGCCATAAAGTCACCTTGCTGGAGAAGCGGGAGGAAACCCTGAAGGGTAACCATGTGGAAGCATTCCGAAAGGATGTATTAGTTTAGGTGCCTGAGGTCTAGAATGGGCCAGAGGGACCCATCCATTTTGGGTACGATGAAGTATAGTGAGTACACTCCTGTACCCTGTTGATGGTTGGGGACAGGTTTATAGCCACTTAGATGAGGAAGGCTTTGACCTCGTCTTTGAGTAGTGTTTGATGTTCCGATGATAGTCTGTTTGCGGGGTGGAATGGTGGGAGGTGTGGAAGTGAGCTCCAGACAATAACTATGTTGGATAATATCCAACACTCACTGGTCTGAGGTGATAGTTTGCCATGTGGGTATGACATTTTTCAGTTGTTACCAGACAGATGTTATGTAGTCGGGGGTAGAAGTGGAAAGTCAGGGTGAGGTGACAGGTGTAACTGCTTTTGGGGAACTACCCTAGCCTCTGGAGTTGTTGCTCCTTTAGGATCCGCTAGAATAACCCCTGGGAGAGGACTGCTGGCCGTGGGTGCGCTGATAAGAGGCGGAGGTCTCAGAGGAGGTGGTCTTTGAACCTCCACGGTAGGAGGGGCAGCAAAAAGAGCTACTGGGAGCTGGTGTTCGCAGTGCCCCCATTGCTTTTGCAGTCTCTGTGCCATTTATTTTTTCTAAAGTTTGATCCACCTCGGGCCAAAAAGGTGCTCAACATCAAAAGGTATACTCAGAAAATTGCTGGACCTCTGACTTAAAGCCAGAGATGCTGAACATGCATGCCTTTGGAGGAGAATGCTGGTGTTTATTAACCAACCTTAACCCCCCCCCGCCCCACCCACCCCCGCAGCAGTGTCTGCTGAATCTAGGGTGCAACAAACGGATGTGTTTGAAATGAGTTTTGCTTCTGTTACATGTTATCCCTGTTTTCTGTATTCCTCAGGGAAGCATTGGATAATATATTCCATTTCGTCCCAGTGAGCAAGGTCATATCTTGCCAGGAGACCCATAGAAGACTCAATATGCCAGTGGTTGGCTGTTAGCACTACTACCCCCTTTTCCCCGCCGCATCTATAAGTTTGCACTCTTTATCTGGCAGCGGAGTATCTCGGCTGTCTTGGGAGTTAGCTTGTTTATGGGCAATGGTGATGACCAGCGAGTCTGGTGGAAGCTGACCACATGAATATGAATTGGGTCAGATGGAAAGGTCTTTATTTTTTGTCCACCCTGGGTGTTAGAACCCTAGCTCTGACAGGGTCTTTAAAAACGTCTGGGGTGTGGCGAAGCATGCCCTTGAGCACTGTGGGATATTGATTGGTGTGGTGAGTAGAGGAAAGTGTTTAAAAAAGAAAGTCCTTCTCTAAGGGCTTTTTGTGAAGTTCCACCTAATGAAAGGAGGTGGCCCTTCCAATTAGTTCTTATTATGATGTAGATTCATCAGGAGGGGCGGGAAGGGTAAAGATCAGGGTCTGCATTCTCTGGTGGTTCTGTCATGAGTCCCATGGGTCATCCTATGAAGGAATGTCGAATTTGCCCTCACTCTCATCACGCCCACCTGTGTCAGAATGTGGAGATACCTGGGGTGTAATGTCCAGTGGATCCCATAGAGAAAACGGCGAGGAGGGCGAAGGCAAAAGCAGGGGAATAGCTGGTGGTGATGGTGGTGCAAGAGGTAAGGGGCTGGTGGCCTTATCTGCCTTCATGCAAATTTTTGCAGGAACTGGAGTGTCCAAGGTTTCCTGAAATGACAGCTGTAGTGTGGATAGTGGAGCAGCAGAGGCCGAAGGACAGGCAAGGATGCAGCCTGTATGAGGGTGTATGATGAGTTGTTTTTGCCTGGAATCGAGCTGTTCCTGTAGTTTATGAAGGATGGCCTCCACAGTTGTGCCGGAACCAGGCTTGGACGTCGACTTCGAAGTCTTTGGATTATAAAGAGTCTTTTGTTTCGGCGCTGATGGTCCGCATGGTGTCAAGATGGAGGAACTAGAAGGCGCAGGTCGGCTCGACGTCGAGGGTCAAATCGACGTCGGGGTGTACGGAGCCAAAGCACTGGGCTTGAGAGGCTTTTTTGGCGCTGAGCCGGAGCTGGGCGGGCATTCGAAGAAGTTATCCAGTGCCGAGCATGGCAGTCCAAAAGCCTTTGTCTGGTGTTTCAGAGGGGCTGCCTGCTTTTTAGCAGAAGGCTGCTCAGGATGGTTTCTAGAGGGAGGGTGTGTCGTACCCACAGACTGTTGAGTAGGTGGGAGGTCCTCTATCTCCAGGTCAAGCTCCATGTTGAAACTAGAGCTGCCTTCAATGGAGTTTTTCTCTTTGTCTGCAGCAGATAGCTGTGGGTGGGTGGGTCATGTAGGAGCTTCCATGCTCCTACATGACATTTCGAGCCGACGTGCGTGATGGTCGTGAAGAGGAGCGCCAGGCGTTGCAGTCAGTCTTGCTGTGTTCCAGCGACAGGCACAAATTACAGACCTGAAATTGGTCGGCCCGAGGGTATTTGACGTGGCAGCAAGGACAATAACGAAAGGGCGTTCCTTCCATCACTGTTGAGACATTCTTGAGAGACGCGATGATCACAGGTGTCAGCCCTGATGGGCGAGGCCCAGGAGGGGCCATGATAGATACGGACCCGGCCCGATTGAAATATTCGAACGTAGAAACACAAGGGAAATAGAGGACCGTGATCGAAGACAATACCGATGGAGGGAAGGTACCATGTGAACCGAAAAGAGCACTGCGACGGCGTCGAACCAGAGCACAGGAGCACACGTCCGAACCAGACGGCACAAAGAAAACAATGGAGTTGATGCCCATGCACATTATCACAAAAGGGAGGAGAGACTCTACCTTGTGACTCGAAAGACTTCTTCGAAGAAAAACAACTGGCATGCATCCGGACCCAACACTAGATGGCAGGAGTATGCATAGCATGTGTATCTACTGCCACACATGCCTCAAACAAAATGTTACATTCCGTCATCAATTTCCAACTATGATTCTTATTAATGCTGTAGCACTCCCCTAATCCCTGGTAAATGTTGCCTAAAGCAAACTGTATTGTGGGTGCTGTAGGCCCTGCTGTTTTGAGAAATGTATGCAACAATTTCCTTCTATTTAACCAGTTTTGAGGATGGCTCAGTAAACTTCTTTGCCTTTTAACTGCATTTATCACCGGGTCTTGCACCTTCCAAAAGGTAGCACCCTTCGTTTCTGGCTATTCCCCTTGTCCTGTATTCTTTGACTACCCCAAGACAGTATCTATTGATATATGCAACTGCATCTATCCTCACACTTTTCTTCTACATCCATAAACAAATGCAGATGCATGCTTGTTTATGGCACGGTTTGAGCAGCTTCAGACATACACATGCCCCAAACCACTTCAAACATACGCTGCAATGCACTCAACCATATATCTACAAGACTGTGGACATCTAGAGGGGATTACAGAAAAGCAATTCATACATTACATTTTTTACACATAGGGAGATTAAGTGAGTTGCCCAGAATCACACAACATGGAGTTAAGTGACCTGAACAGGAATCAAACCTGGGCCTCAAGTTCCAAAGTCAGCAGCTGTACCCACTAGGCCTCATCTACTCACATCTATATATTAGGAAAGAGTTGTGGCCTAGCGGCTAGCGCTGCAGAGATTGGAACTGGGGAAAAAGACACGAATTCAGCCTTGGATCAACATCCTGTGATTCTGGGCAAATCACTTAAGCTCCCTTTGCATAAAAAATGTGCAGTATAATCGAATCCTCTTTTAGAGCACTCTAATGCCCTTGGGCCATATTCATGCTATATGAAACTGCAAACAAAAAAAGACATTAGACCCTAATGCTTGGGTTACCGATCCCTTACTCCTTTTTACTTGAAGAAACATGACAAGAGCACAACTATGGTCCTCACGCACAACAAAACATTAGGCCACATCACAAACATAGTCTTCCATCCATAGCACTCCCATGAAGTGGTGTGTGTAGGAGGCAGGCTCAGTATATAGTGTCCACCTATGGTGAGGCACTATGCACGGAGTCCAGGCACTATGCACGGAGTCCAGGCACCACTTCGTGATAGTATTTAAGTATCTGAAAACCAGAGCTCTCAAGGGATAACTGTGGAGAGTAGCTAAGGCTTATTCGGGAGGGTGTAAAGCAGGTACATTAACCACTATAATCAGTCAGTAAGCTTTTCACACAAGAAAGGACCACACCAGGTGAATATAAAAAGTCTGTGTAGGAGGTTGACTTAGTATATGGTGCACACTTATTTAAGTGCAGCACCTTGCACTAATCCAGGCAAACCTCATGGTGATTTTAGTGTTTTGATAACCATAGAAAGCTCTCACAGTGGTAGCTGTGGAAAGCAGCCTTCAGGCTTATCTTGAAGGAGTGTTAAGCAGCTTGTTTTACTAGATTAATCATGTAGTGTAGGTTAAACGAAAAAGAACCACAGTGTATATATAAAAATGTCTATTTATTAAACAACACTCACTAACACATTGGTATATCTCCTACTCTGAGATATAAACACAAATACACAATAATACTTCAATTACAATAGGTAAGCACAAAATATAGTGGTCTCCAGGGGGAGACCAAACCATATACTAAAAAAGTGGAACGCAAACTGCAACTGAAGTCGGGACTTGAACCACGAGACTCAAAAGAGCTGGGGACCTGAGGAACCACCCAAGGTAAGTATCCAGGACCCCCACAGAAGCTGTGTGCAGAGTGGAAACACAGCCGCGTGTCCAACAGAAGTCAACAGGGAAGTAGGAGTTGCAGTTTTGGAGAAAAAGGACCCTTCCCAGTGGACCCTGAAGAAACCCTGTGGAAGACACAAGGTTGGAGAGTCACCACATCCGTGGATACCCCAGGAACTAGGATTCCTACACCAGGGAAGCCGGGTGCATAGGTGTGAAGTGACGTCAGAAACCGCCATAGACCACGATGGGGGACTTCAGGAAAGATGCCCCTGGAGAGGACTGTGCAAGAGTCCGGTGGAATCCAAGGATGGATTCTTGAAGAGGAGAACCTGTAAGCAGAGGGACAGAGTCTACAATGCTCAGAGGTGACCTGGAGGTACGGAAGAGCAATGCCCACTGATGTCGGACAGTTCAGAAGTGTTGACGGTGACCTGGTAGCTGTAGCTGGGAGGAGCAGGTGGCGCTGAGGAAGACCAGGAACCATGCACGAGCTGTCCCTCGTCAGAAGTCGAGAACCAGGGGACCAGTGTCCGGAGGGAGCACCAACAAGCCTTCGCAGCTGCAACTGCCGTGGAGAACGAAGAAGGATCAATGTTAGGACCAGCAAGGTCCATGGGATTCAACACAAGCAGGAGAGTCAGAGCATGCCCTGAGCAAGCAGGGGAGCCCACTGAAGCAGCAGAAGACCCACAGGCCAAAGGCACAGAAGTCACAAGAGGATCTCAAGCAGCTCACCAAGAAGAAAGGCCCACGGTGCAGAGGATGCGGTGAGGACAGTGTACTTGGCAGGAAGTGAGGCTAGAGACTGGAGCTTCCTGCAGCCCGAAGATCTCTGGAGTTGCTGAGCCTTTCGAAGTCTGTGTGACATCAGGAGCAGCAGACCGGTCAGCTTCGTTGCGGTGCCATGAAGATGCCAAGGAGTAACTCCTTCACTCCAAGGAAGATAACTTCGGGTGTCCTTGATGCCCACATATGTTGAAGATCCTGGAAGAAGCACAGACAACGAAGACTTGCAGAACAGAGAGACCAGGAGGAGCAGGAGTCTTCCTTGATGCAGTCTCGGTTCCAGGCGAAGTCCAAGTGTCCAGACGGTCGAACAGTGATGTGGTTTCAGGCTCGAGTCTTGTCCCACGACAAAACTGAGTACTTACCTACACGCAAGCCCTTAAATTCCCTAGAAAGGGGGTTTGGAAGACTCAGGGGTCGGTCCCAGAGTACGGGCTGGACAGAGGGGAGGATACTCCCATGTCCTTTGTCCAGTTTCACACCAGACAGGTATCCAAGGGCTAACTGAACTGGTTCAAACTGGAGTATGCAAGGAAGGCACCAAATGTGCCCTTCAAAGCAGTCTGGTGGCGCTGGAAAGTGCCCGCACTACAGCCCAATACATTAAGTCCTGTCCTGGAGGTAGTCACACCTCCCTGTGGCAGGAACCCTATCATTCTACCTTCCCCCTGCACAGGCTCAGCAGAATTGTGTCTGGGGTCGGAAGCAGAACTATCTTGCTGGCAGACCCTGAAAGGCTGGTACCGGGAGTACTGGGGGTTTCCCAGAGGGCCCCCACCCCAGTGAATGGAATCATACCTCAAAAACCAGTAACAGTGATGGGGTATGATTCCAACATGTTTGATACCAAACATGCCCAGGTTCAGCACAGCCACTACATAGTTAGCCATCGCGTAATGATGGATGGCCACCAAATGTATCAAAATGGCTGGCCGCACTTACAAAGTCTGGAGAATTGACTCCGGGGTTTATAGGGGTGTCCTGCTCATGCAGATGCACCCTCACACTTGTAACCAAGCACCCTACCTTCAGGACTGAAAGGCCTGCCATAGAGGTGACATAGATTTTAAGTGTAGTGACCTCTGATATAAGAAAACCCATACCTGTCGTAAGTCGTGGTAGCACCAGCGTACACAGACTACAATGGCAGTCCTGTAGTCACAGTTTGAGTTGTTTCTCATGGGTGGCACAGTACATGCTGCAACCCATGGGAGACCCCTGGTGTACCTATGCCTTGGGTACCTTAGTACCATATACTAGGGACTTGCAAGGGTACACCAGTAGCCAATTGTGGAGGTATCGAAGTACTTACTATGGTCAATTTAGGGAGCAAGCACAGTGACTGGAGTCCTGTTTAGCAGGACCCCAGTCAAGAAAAATATACTGATACCAGCACAAAGTGGGTGTAACCATGAAAGCTGATCCTACTTTCCTACACTTTGTATTTATTAACACACAATAGACACTAACTTGGCATATCTCCTACCTGGAGTTATCAACTACACACAAGAAATACTTCAGAGATAGGTAAGTAGCTTAAGAAAACACATAGGGCCTAAGCGGGGGTGCCAAACCATATACTAAAATAGTGGAATGTGAGGTAAGTACCAAAACTGGACTAATACCCAAGGATGGAGGACCCTAGGGGAAACACAGAATCACCCAAAGTGAGTAGCCAGGGATCCCAAGGCGCCTGGGTGCAAAGTGGTTACACCGGGTCAAACCTCCATACGTTAACAGAGTAAGTCGAGGTTGGATTTTTACAACTCTAAGACCCTTCTCAAAGGACCCGGAAGGAACCACTCTGATCAAGGAAGGTTGGAGAGCCATCCCACCCGTGGATAACCCAGGAACCAGGTTGCCTACACCAGGGAACCCAGGTGCATAGGGATGAAGTGGTGTCAGAACCACCCGTAGAAGCCAACGGAGGTTCGTGGAAGTTCAGCAGCTACAGAGTCTCGCGGACCAGGCCGGGGGAACCATGACTTGGAGTCCAGACGTGCAGAACCTGAAAGCAGAGGGGACAGAGTCCAAACCACCTGGAAGTGACCAGGAGGCACTAGAGCACAATACCAGCCCTTGTTGGAGGTTCTTGCTGTAGCACGGTGAGGATGAAGCAACAGCTGTGGAGACCAGGTGACGATACAGGAGCCATCCACAAGCTGTCCCACACCTGTTGACAGGTGCAGGAAGGTCAGTGGCAAGAGGATCGCCAACGAGGCTTGGCAAACGCAAACAACGGTTTGCGGAAGAAGATGCTGTGTTGCAGACCAGCAAGGTCTGTGAGACTAACCCAGCAAGGGAAAGTGAGAGCCGGCCCTCAGCACGCAGGAATTGATGGAGCCCAATCGAGGACCCTCTGGCAGCAGGCACAGGGAGTCGCAGGGAAGCCTCAACAGCAATACGCAAACATTGGGGGATTCTGAATACAGGAAATCTCGCTTTACCAGCTCCGAGATTTGCATTTAAAAGAACGAACAATTTGAAAGATCTAAAAGATCTACTAATACACACCAGACCTAGGCCAAAGACCGCCCAAACCCAAAGAAACTTATGGGATCTACCACCTGTCATGGGCCACTACCCCTGTGGGTCTTGTTCGGTATGCCCCCAGACCAAACAGACCAAAGAAATAACCTTGAATAATAACTTTACCTGGCACATGAGGAAACACACAAATTGTAATACTGCCAACTGCATTTATCTACTATCGTGCCCATGTGGCCTCCAATACGTGGGGATGACAACCAGACCTGTCAAAACTCGGATAACGGAGCACAAGAGCAATATCAGGTGCCGCAAAACCACCACACGACTGTACACATTTTTTGACTAACAAACAGTCATGTGAGACCCTTAAATGGGTGGTTTTGGAGGCCCATACATTAATTAATCCCTCAGCGCTATTCAAAATTGAACAACGCTGGGTACACCGATTGTGCTCTGACAAAATTGGCCTTAATGAAGATATTCCCTGGAGCACCATTAATAACCCCTAATGAAAGTGTCTACATACACGTGACACCTTTTACCCTACTACACCATTATTGTAAACTTTAGCTGATTTATCAGCAATATACACCACTCCAATATGGCGCCCTTATTTCTGATAGAACTTCCACTAACTTAAGATGGCCACCGTTTTCTACACTCCACACTGTGGTGGTTTACATTCTAGTTACTGCGCCACGAGGTTGACGCCCCCCAAGCGCTCCGGCTCCGTCAGGTTATCTGCACATGAACCGAGCTGACAGTAACCTTCCGAGACCGGCAATTCGGGTCAGGTTCTCCGCCGAGTGTGCGAGAGTCTCTGTAAGTATCCACCCCATTTCCTCACGGAACCTACAACCAAGGTAAGACTCACCAACGCTCGATAAAAAACACACTTGCGGACATCCCGCCAATCCCGGCAGTCTCATACTGAAATGGCATCAGTGATTACATAGCCGTCTTGCGTTACTTGGTCCTCACTTGCCGAACGCTGGGAGGGGCGCTGTGGCGATACTAGGCTAGACGGGATGCTTTTACTCATGGAAGGCAACCGGCCGGACCCACACACCCACGCCCTTGCCTGGCTGGGTGCACAGCTTGCTTATGACGGCTTCTCACTAATACCTTGAACAAGCGATGCACCGCTGTTGTTACTATTTGAATGCTGGGTCCTTCAGGGTCCTTTACTTACACAATAACCGCGCATTTTCACTTTTAGAGAATGAACTGATTACAACAAGCCTATCTACATTCTCGCATTTAGGAAACTACGCGCTGATTAAACGCGCCCATTCATTGCCGATGACCGATGAGGCCATTTCTTACTATCTATTAGGTGAGTGGATACACCGGAACACCACCCTTTTCCCTGCGCTATTGCTCTTGGTTGTCACCCCATAATGATTGCCCTATCACTGCTGCTATTTTTAATTTTCAAACTTTGAATGAATCAAGTCTAATTTATGACTAGTTCTATCCCTTGGAGTTAACATGATCGAATGTGGTCAGATGCTATTATAATCTACAGACCTGGCAATGATACCACCTGTACTGATGTTTTGTTGACAAGTGACTGTTTGTTTTTATAAATGTTGTTTTCTCTAGATTGGCTACAGCACCTACGGACATCTCAAGCCGATGGTGTACACGAACTGGTAATATCTAGGTTATCGTACCACCTTACCAGACACCAGTGTAGATTTTATATCACCGTTTCATTTATTCCCTGGTCCTGAAGAATTGCCGCTTGATCCTATTTTTTTTGGGACTGATAGGCAAGAAACATGTTGACCTTATAAAGAGCCACTAGCTGCAACATCACTGTAGTTAGCCGCCACACACCATTTTAATCAGGGTAGGAGGCAGGATTATTAAATAAGTGGCCCTGACCACCGTCCCCTGTTTTAACTCACCTCTTCACATACTACACTTCTACACTTGAGAGCCCCTTACACACACTCACTATACGGCAAGGATAAAAGATCTCCGCCAAAGAGCCCCCACTGAGGGTGCCCGTCGGGTATTGCACCGCCGACCCGACGAGGAGCATGCCCAATGATGAAGCATGACACCCAGCGGGCTGGGTGTTTGAGGGCACTTTATCCGAAAGGAGGAATTCTCCATCCCCTTTCTGGCTAAACCCTTGTATTGTAGCTTCTCTTCCCCCCGTCACTTGCACGAACCCCACAGGAACTGCATACCACCTCTCTTGTTTACAGTAGCTGGGCACGTATGCTGGACCTGGTTAAAAAAATCGCCCACCCCCTCTTGTGTCTCCCTCCTTGTTAAAAGCCTCAACAGCACACAGGAGATGATGGTTTACAATGCAGAGGATGCAGGCACAACGTCGTTCTTGGAGATGTGCAATGCTGGAGGTTGGGGCTTCTTGGAGCTTGAAAATCTTTTGCGGAGACAGCCAACAAGCCTTGGAAACTGCAAACAGACAGTGCACAGGGAGGCAGTTCACATCGGCTGGAGAGGGATTATAGTCGTCCAAGTTGCAAGGAAGACTGGCCAGGCCTCTGGAGAACCAACAAACCACCACCTGTGTTGCAGAGCCGGGCGATGTCCGTGGGACAACAGGATCAGCAAACCGGTCATTGACGTAGATGTGCCTGCGGATGCAAGGAAGTGACTCCTTGACTCAATGGGGGGTTTCTTCTGGCTGTGATGCAGGCGGAGTCCTTGGTGACTCAGGGGATGCACGGCCACGGAGTTGCACAACTTGAAGTACAGGGACGGAGATGCAGCAGGAATCTTCGCACCGAAAGCAGTCTTGTCATAGATCCTTGATTGAAGAATTACAGAGTTCCAGTATTCACCAGCAGAAGTGTCTTTGTACAGTGTTCAGATGACAGGCTGTCAGATCTTGAAGTTGTTGTCGGGATGAATCGAAGGACCCACTCTCAGGGGAGCCCTTAAGTAACCCTAAAAGGGGAAGGATCTCTTCAGCGGTGACTCGCCTAACAGAGGGGGTCAGGGATGCTACTTGGCTGTCCTAGCCAGTCAGATGTTCCCAGGGGCCAAGATTCAACATGGCAAACCAAGTGGCCACCTGGAGGCACTCTGGCCACCTCTCTCGGGAGGAGCTGAACAGAGGGGTGGACACTTCCCTGTCCTTTGTGTGGTTTCGCGCCAGAGCGGGAGCCAAGGGCTCCTGAACTGGATGAAACTGGTTTATGCAAGGAGGGCACCAAATGTGCCATTCAATGCAGTCTGGTGGTGCTCGGAAGCGCCCCCGCCTTACCTAATTCTAAAGGAGAGGTGGTCACACCTCTTCTTCGCAGGAAATCCTTTGTTCAGCTTCCCCTGCCAGAGTTAAGCTCAGCAGCAGGGGGGCAGAACACTGTCTAGGGTTTGAAGCAGCGCGGGCTGGCAGGCAGATCCTGTAAGGCTACACAGGAAGGCATGGGGGGTCCTCTAAGGAGCCCCCCAGTACATGGTATCACTGGAATCGGTATAGTGGCATGATTCAAACATATTTGATGCCAAACATGACCAGGTTCGGGCCAGCCATTATGTAATTGGACATCTCGACTTGCCAGTGTCCACTACATACCTTATAATTGGTGTCCCTCACAAATCCCAGAGAATGGAGTCTGGGTTTTGTAGGGGTACCCCTGCTCATGCAGGTGTACCGTCAAATTTAGAACCAAGCACCCCGCCCTTGGACTGAAGGGCCTACCTTAGGGGTAACTTATAGGTTTAAAGTGCATTGACCGAGATAGAAGGGAAACCTTCTATCCAAAGTGAAAGGTGCAAGCACCATTTCACGCGGACTGCAATGGCAGCTCTGCAGACACAGTTTGCATGGGCTCCCATGGGTGGCATAATACATGCTCCAGTCCATGGGAGACCACTGGTGTACCAATGCCCTGGGTACCTCAGTACCATATACTAAGGACTTACAATGGTACCCCAGTATGGCAATTGTGGGGTGTACAAAGTATTCACCATGGAATTTAGAGGAGATAGCACTGCCACTGTGGTCCTGGTTAGCAGGATCCCAGTGAACTACAGTCAGAACATACTGACTCCAGGCAAAAAGTGGGGTTATCTATGCCAGAAAGATCCTACTTTCCTACAGTGTGCAACCCATCTACAAATGCACTTCAACACCTCAATGCGAATAGGAAACGTTATATAAATACAACTATAATACAATCTAATTTATTCTATCCCTACGGCATTGGAAGGCCATAATAAAGAAAATGAACAGTTAGACAAATCTGTTAACATAATTTACCTTGCCCTTATCACCCTACAGATTTTACTTAGGCCCTAATTCCAAGCTGTGTTTTAAATAGAGACCCATGCACAAATAGAATTCTGTGCACCTATTGGATATCCGAGTTGTGCATCAATTACCCCTTATGCAATTTTCCTAATAGACTTCACCAGGAAAACCCATGCAAAACTTATCAGGAGAAAATACTCAGGAATAAAAGCAAAACATGTGTTTGTCGGAGTGGTAAACACTGATTCCACAATTTAGAACTGCTAAGAGAAGGTAATTATGTCTACTAGTAAACACCACACTCTATGATAGTGATAATTACAAAGGTGCAGGAATTATAGCCCACATTGTGCACAACACAGAATTAGGGCCTTCGTCTCCCCATTTATATATTATGCTGTTATTCATACACATACATAGCTAATTAAGCTAACTATTTTTTAATCTCAGTTTGGTGTCACCTAGCCAACCTATTTTGTCTACTTTTCGACCTCCTGTAACTTTATAGACTCTAATACCCCATAATGTCTTTGCCCTGACACCACAAGCATGCATATTTTACATGGGAGATATATATACATATATATATATATATATATACACATATATATATATATATATGTATATATATATATATACACATACACACGAGCGAGAGGGCTCATCTATTATGTATACTTCCCAGCCAGCAGTCACCCGCTGTTTTTGCTCTTACACGAACATTATTTCCCATTGATAGGTATAGCTGTGGTATAGTAATAATGATCATACATACACAGAAACTGATGATATAAAGTCCGCAAATCTCAGTATTTACTGGGCATTTTTCACCTGTTAAATTCCAGCAGGTTTGATCTACCAAAAGATAACTAGGAGTACTACTTTACTTCTCCCTTTGATTACCATGAGTAATGAACATCGCACCACTCATAACTGCAAACCCTGAGGAAACAGGTGTTTTCTCAAGGATCAAAATGTATTTGCCCTTGGTGCCTTGAAACTGCCAGCATGTGGTGCATCGTGAAAGAAAACACCAGAAAACGCTTCATTAATGTGGTTTTTTAGAGAGTAGGACAGCCTGGAGGTAGCTTTGGGTTAAACCATACGTTTTATGATTTTGCCAGCTCTGGGGAATTTACTTTAAAGTGACAAACTTTGCAATTGCTGATTATTTTCTTGAAGACTGACAAGAAATGGGCATTTGCTGGCAATTTTTAAAGAAATTATGAATTGTGGTGGTTTTCTTTTGTGAGAGAGCATTGTCACTTGAGGGATAGCTCAGGTGTCTGGGGCCTAACCTCTAGGTATAATAAGATAGCGTGGCTATATGAGACGTGAGCATATAACGTTTGAGTAACCTGAGGGAAGCATCCACCTCCTAAATCAAGCACCTCTGTATATTTATATATGTAGATTTTACTTTAAGATGTGTCTTCTGCGTTTTCCCTGAAAAGGTGTATATGCAATGATAGTATAGCATATCACCAGCATCCCCTTCATGCTAGTGTAGTTTGACAGCAAAATACTTGTACAGGCGTAATCCACTGTCAAATTAAGCTTGTGCTTGTCAATACCAGCATAACTCTGATACTGTGGGGGCGTGGCCAGGCAACATGGCTGACTAGACGCACCTTTGGATGGCTCCCACCGAGGGGAATAAAATCCTGCCTTATCCTGTGCCATCCGGCCTCTGGGCCAATGGCTTAAGCTGCCCAGAGTATCGCTTACAAAGGGAATCCATTAGGTCCCCCGACAGCCCGCTGGAAACGACAGGGCCCGTGCCACCCGACTGATGGTTGGAGGCCTGCCAGCCCCGAGCCCTGGGCGGTCTGCGGGGTTGCGCTGAGGACTTCGGACAGTGGAGGTCCGGCCGCCCTGGGGGCTGTGGTGGCCTCCTGGGATGTGACATCCTGCCCGGCGGCAGTGATTCCTGGAGGCAACGGAGAGGGCTGCTGGGGCCTGAAAAAATAGCGCCACCCAGCTGCTGAATTCTTTGGGCAACGCCATGCAGATGAGGTGCGAGGCCCGGGCCCGGAGCCCGTCTGGTGCTGGATTGTCAGTGCTCCCCTATCCCCCTCCCAGAGGCTCCTGGCGGGAGAGAAGCCCTCCGGAGTACTGACGCTGCGTGTGCAGGCCCTGTGGATGAAGTCTAAAGAGGGGCAGAGGTGAGCTGCTGCGCTGTTGGGACACTACCTGCACGCGCCTAGTTTGGCCCCTGGCTCGCCCGCTGGAGTTTGCCATCAGCCACAGAAGTGTGGGCTGGCGGATCTGCCTTGGAGGTCCCCTGAAAAGGACAGACCGGCACTGCATCCTTTTTTTTAAAATAACTTTTTATTGAACAAAACAACAAAAGCACAGCAGTACAGTTAGTCATTTGACAGTGTCTAGGCACAGTGTAGATACATTTCACTTTCGGTGCGGCAATTCTGAACATTTCTACTATCTTATATCTAACCCTCTGCGTTTGGCAAGTCTTGGAGCCTCTCCACCCTCCTGCGAAGCTCGACTGTAGGGGACGGGCATATTTCGCCTCTGTGTGTATTCCATGCCGCCCACTTACGATCCCATTTTTTAGGGCACCCTCTATTTTTGAAAACATCCATCTCTGCAATCATGGCCCTATCCATGTCGATTACCCACCCTTTTAGTAGTGGTGGTTCCCCAATTCCCCATGTTTGTGCTATATTGCGCTTCGCCAGGGCCCACCCCAATGAAGCCCATGATTGTTCAGTTTGGGTTAAGTCCGTGGCCTCCCATATATTTAATAGGCAAAGTTTTGGGGTGGGATTCCGTTTTTTCCCCCCTACATTCTCCATTCGTGTTGTGACCGCTTTCCAGTATGTTTGAATGATTGGGCATTCCCATATGGTGTGGAAGAAGGTGCCCTCCAGAGCGCATCGCCGGAGGCAGTGAGTATCAGCCCTCCTTCCCATCTTTACCAGAACTCGATAGTATCAAAGGCCATTTTGGCATCTAATGATAGCAGGGCTACATCCTCTCTTAATGTGTCTTTCCTACCCAGAACGCTGTGCAGGCGACGTAGGTTTAAAGCAGTGTTTCGGCCGGGCATAAAGCGCGACTGATCTGGGTGCACCAGGTTTGTGATCAGAGGGATGAGCCTATTAGCGAATACTTTCGCAAGTATTGGCCTCCGCAGTAAGGAGGGAGATGGGTCTGTCCGCCCTACAATCATTTGCTGGTTTGCCCTGCTTGTGTATTACCACTATCGTGGCTAATCGGATCTCGGCTGGCAGAAGACCTTTTTCATAACTCTCTAGGTACATTTGGTGGAGGTGGGGCGTCAACTTAGTTGCAGCCAGCTTAAAGAACTCGATCGGGAGCCCGTTTGGTCCCATTGCCTTACCCGAGCGTATGTCTCGGATCGCAAGTTGTATCTTTTCCACTGTGGGGTCTCCCTCGAGAGAATCTCGCTCTTCAGGTGAGAGGCCGTTGACCTTGATAGTGGCCAAGAGGTTTTGGTTGCCTATGAATGTAGCTGCCGTTATAGAAGTGTAGACTGTTTCGAAGTGGGTAGCGAATGTCTCTCCAATATCTTGTGGATGGATTATGTCCTCCCCCTCGGAACCCTTGAGCTGGTGGACCCACCCGATCCCTTCTTTCAAGCCATGCCAGTAGTTTGCCTGTTCTCTCCCCATGTTCATATATCCTATGGTATATATTCTTTTGTCTGGCTCAAGCGGTCTCTGTAAGTAGCTGCCTGTAATCTAGTCTCTTGGCCGCTAGCGCTTGCTGGGCTGTGTCGTCGGTAGTCTGGGTCAGGTTATTCTCGCCTAATAAGATCTCCTCCAATTGTTCAATACGCTTTGTTAGTTCTTTTTTGTGTCCCACCATTAGTGCCAGCGCTCTCCTTTTTATAACGGCACCGAATGCTCCCCATAGGGTCTGGGACGAAGCAACCGAGCCAACGTTTTCCAGGAAATATAGGTCTACGTCTTGTAACAGTTCTGTTTTGATGTGTGGGATTTGCAGCGCCCATGGATTGATTGAGAGAGTGGTGCGTCTGGACTGGAGACCCGCAGTTATTCTAGTCAGTACTGGGGAGTGGTCTGAGATACCTCTCGCCAAACAACGGGCTTCAGTGAAGTCGGGAATATCAGCAGCGTGGGTAAGTATATAATCAATGCGAGATTGGCTGTTATGGCCCCCCTAGTGGAAGGTAAATTGGCTGGCTGTAGGGTTGAGTTGCCGCCGTACGTCAACCGGGCTGAGAGAAAATCCGCCAATTTGGACCCGGTGCCTGGGTCTCTGCGTGGGGGCCGCCGGTCAAGCAACCAGTTTGGTGCCAGATTATAGTTGCCCCCTATCACCAAAGTACCGATTGGAAGGTCTAGGATGAACTTGCTCAGATCCTGTAGTGTAGTTTGTTGTAGTGCTGGGGGAACATATATTGATAGCACAGTTAAAGGTTTCCCTTCCCAAGTTCCAGTGGCTGCAGCAAATCGGCCCTGTTCATCCGCCCACGTTTTACTAACCATGTATGGGCAGCTCTTACGGAGAAGTATACCAGTCCCCCGGGTTGATAGCCCCATCTGTTTAATGCTTTACATGTATTGCCAATTAGATGTGTTTCTTGCACTAGAGCTATGTCTGGGGCTTGTCTTTTTATATATTGGAGGACCATTCCTCTCTTTAGTTTATCACCCAGCCCATTTACGTTCCATGTCAGGAACTTCAGGTCCCTACCTAGTTTCTCGTCATAGCAGTGAGTGTGTTATTGGATGGTGCATAGTGTGATATATACCTGAATCTTCTTGTCTCTGGTGTGTGTCAATTTTGTTTTGACTACGCACATTATTTTTTAATCTAGGCATATTGACTTGTCCCACATCTCAAAGCGCTTTGACCATGTGGAGCATTTGTATGACTCTCTTCCATCTCTGAGTTTTGGCACCCTGATAGTTTGCGGTTGTGTGCCCGGCCCATGAATCATGCGGTATGCTTCATTGCTGTGCCAACATAAAACAATTAACTATTCTATTCCCCCCTCTCAAAACTCCCTCCACCCCCACCCTGCCTCCCTGCATAACGGAATCCAACGGCCCGCTTCCCCGACTGTGCAGAGTGCCCGTCGCCCTCCCAACCCTGTGTAGAGGAGTCGTGGGCTCAACTACTCCCCCCGCCCCCCCAAGACAATCGGACCGTCTGCTACATAAGTCATTACATAGTGAATTTATACTCATCCGCTCTTCCTGTTGTCCATTACGGAGTGTTGCATCCGCTTTTCTTCGTGAGGTTTAGTTTCTACAAGTTCTTTAAGGTTATTGGAGTTGCGGCTGTCTTTTTAGTCGCTTCCTGGCCTAATTTGCCGCTCCTACGGCGTAATTGACTGAGGGAGGGTGCTCGCTTTAGTTGTAATTCAAGACCTTTTGAGTTAGTTCACGCTCCTCCCGCGGCGCGCTGGTCCCAGTCTTCCTGAGTGAGGTCTTGTCTTTTCTGCGGCTTCACGACTCGTCGCTCATGTCGGTCCGCGTTCCCTCTAGCTCCCACTCTCCGCCATCCATCAAGCAAGTCTAGGGCCTCTTCTGGCTCCGCGAAGAACCAGGTTTTGAACTCTGCCTCCACTCGTAGCTTCGCTGGAAACAGCATGGCATATTTAATATCTTGCACCCCGAGAGCTTTTTGACCTCCACGAAGGAGCGACTGTTTATGCACATTGGCAGTGAAGTCAGGGAAAAATGATATTGTGCTGTTCTCATATTTGAGGGAGGGAGCGCTTCAAGCTGTTTGAAGGATAACGTCCCGGTCTCTAAAGTTAAACACCCTTGCCAGGATGGGTCGGGAGGGTGCCCCTGGCTTGGGCCTTCCCCCCGGTATTCGGTGGGCTCGCTCAAAGGAGAAGTAGTTGGAGAGGTTCTTGGGTTGCAAGTGTTTAGTCAGTAGGTCCTCGACAAATAGGTCCGTTGCTGGTCCCTCCGCCCTCTCCGGTACTCCTAGGATGCGGACGTTATTGCGTCTGGATCTTCCCTCGTAGTCGTCGAGCTGCATTGTTAATAATTTGGCGCGACTTTGCAACTCCGAGACTTGCTTCTTTAGTGTTGACGTGTCAGTGGCGAGGTCTTGGGTGCTGTCTTCCACCTCCTTAACGCTATAGTCCATTTTCCTGAGGTCTGCCCTGAGCAGAGATATATCTGTGGAGACAGAGTCCATGCGCCCCTCTAACGAGGTGTGAACGCCGTTGATCGCCGCCACGACATCCTGGAGCGTAGGGGAGTCTTGTTCAGCTGGTTTCTGTTGGTTTTCCTGGTCCACTCTGGAGCACGCTGGTCCCCCCCCTCTTGCGACTTCTGCCAAGCGAATTTATCAATCTTCGGTTGGTGCGAGCCACGACCCCCTTTGTCACCATTTCTTAACTAGGACCAATGACTCGATATGGATGGGTACTCCCCGCCGCCCACTGTGGTGAATCTCACATGGCCTGTCGGTTTCCCCACTCCGTCAAGCCCCGGTTCAAGAGTAGTGGTTTGTAGGGGACGATCGCAGGAGCGTAGGGCCCGTACTCCTTGTGAGCTGCTGTCGGTTTATATGACTGCGTTCCCGGGTTTCGTTGTGTTTGGTGCTATGGGACGTGACCGTAGCTGTTTGTCCGGGTGAGTTCATGGTTTATTTTCCCCCTCAAGGTATCACTGGTTGAGTTTGGCTCTTCCCGATACTTATTGTTCCCATGCGTTTGTGTCAGCCCCCTCACCTCCAACACTATCTCATATTGATTTTGCAGCACTATTTAAGGTTTGGTGACATGCAGAGCAGTTCATAAATTCAGGTCCTTTGTGGCGTGCATTCCTTCAGATGGCTCGCGGGGCTGATGTTCCCTTGGTATGGTTTCAGGTCTTAAGAACATGCCCCCTCACTAGCAGTCCTGGAGGCCAGTCTATTTTGAGGGTGCCATGCAGCGATGCCAGTATGGAATCAGACGCAGTCTGATACGCCTCACCGCGGTCAACCAAGTGCGAGTGGGTTGTGGCGAAATGCGGAGCAATTCAGTGATGTAGGCCCTTCTGTGTCGTGTTTCCCCTCGGATTACGAGTGGTTATGTGGGTGGCTTGCGGGGCTATTATTCTGGGCCAGATTTAGTTCTAAAAGTTATGTCCCCTCACGAGTGGTCCCGGGGGCCAATCCGCTTAGGGGGTGCGGCGCCAGTGTAAAATCCGAGGACGTCCGACGCGCCCCACCTCGAATGGCACAGTGCGCCACGGCACCGGTCTGCTGCTGGTCTACGCGCTCTTTGGAGAAAGACGCACTTACTTATTAAAGTTGCCTGGTGCGCACGTCGTTGCTCTTCAGTTTGCCGCCGCACCGGATCCCTGCTTTCGCCTGCGCTCCCAGGCGGTCGCAGGGGAGAGTTCAATTCACGCTGTTGTGTGCACGGGCGCGCCCACGCCGCTTGCCCGGTCTATGCCTCTCACGGTCGGGGCACCTGCTCACTTGACTCTGCTGCCGCTTGCTTTGGTTAGGCCGCCACCTTTCTAACTCCTGTTCTCGGTCCAGGGCTTTTCCGCGGTTACAGGATCGGGTCCCCAAGCTCTTCTCTCCTTCTCTGCCTGCTGTATGACTTTAGCAGCCGGAGTTAATACAGGATATACACTGGGAGAGGACGGTCGAGGCCGGAGCCGCGCTAGTGTGCGGCCATTGTTCCCGGCTGTTGGCCACGACCTCCCCGGCACTGCATCCTTGAACTTGGTGCCCGGCCAGGCCCTGTTGGACAGACTGTTGATCTGGTGCTTGCCCCTCTGCCAATCCGCTCTTTGTCGGGGTGGGGTGGCACCTGGCTGGGGGCACCGGTGAAGTTACCCGACTGTGCCCCAGACGGTTTGATTGGAGGTAGCCAGCTGCTTACAGCAGAGGCGCCGTAAAGACCTTGTTTCACACCTGCCCATTGGTGGAGGTGCCACCCTGCTCTGGGTCCACTATGGTGCGATGCGAGACAAATTCCGAAGGGGGCCAAGCCAATAAAATAAAGAAATATACTGTTCCAGGCCCCGACCCGCAGTTGGAGAATCCGGGGACCCAGACAATCATGAGGGCAGGACCCCATGCAGAATACTTCCAATATCCTTGCAGCCTTCCGGGACTCTAGGGTGGCGCTCGAGTCAAAGATGAACTCCATGGCCATAGAAATTAAACATCTCTGCCTGGACTTGTGCAAAGTGGTGGACAGGGTAACGGTCAATGAGGTTGGGGACACCTCACTACGGCAGCAGGATACAGAGCTCAAAGCAATAGTGGAGCGGCTAAAATGTACTGCTATTTTTGTGGTCCAATATTTTGACCAGAATTGGAATAGCGCTAGTAGCAGGGCGGTGGAGCGGGACGCTCTGCAAATATTTGTGTGCAGCGAATGCACAGCTACCACAGTCAGTGTCCGTCAGACTTTGGAGGGACCCGACACGCCAGGAAGCTGAGCTTGAATCGCTTGAGAAAGTGCTAAGTTTCTCTAAAGTCTATGGTGACTGAAAAGAATAGCATTGGAGGGTTTGTGAATTGTGGGATCAGTTAGAAAAGCACGTCCAAAATGTAGGGTGATGGAATTGGTATATAGAAGAGGATAAGGCAAGGCGACTGGTGGTTCCCCGATTAGATCTGAGGGTGAAGCACAACCCATACTGGCTATCAGAGATCAGGGAGGTCGAATAGTGCATACCCAGATGGCTATTAATTCGGTGTTTAGGACAATTAAGATTGGTATATACCGAAGCTCAGCGAGATGTTGCAGATGGGGCAATAATATCTTACCTCTCTGAGCTGTCTCTGCTGCGCCTCTCTTCTGATGATTGTAAATAGCTGGATACACCACACATGAAACAGGAACTATCAGCTGCGGTGAGGGTGCTGAAATCAACCAAGTCACTGGGATGATGGGCTCCCGGTGGAGTTTTACAAACTTCCCCGATCCCTTGCTCGATCAGCTCCGATCTATGTATACAGAGGCCTAGGGTAGAGGAATCCTTCTAGATTTTCTGCAGGAGGCCCCGATTGCAATGTTACCAAAACCTGGGAAAACCATTTAGAGGTGGCTTCCTACAGACCACACTATGTTAAACATGGATCAAAAAATCCTTAGCCATGTGCTCACAGCTAGACTGCTTCTACATCTGCCACATCTGGTCCACGAGGATCAGTTGGGTTTTATCCCACAGCGAAACATGCTGCGGAACCTGCGCCGAGTGGCACATGTTATTCATGCTCCAGAGCCGAGAGGGGACTTTTATGCGTTAGCCCTTCTTGATATTGAACAGGCTTCTGACTTGGTGAGGTGGGACTATGTTAGGAAGGTACTGGAGGAAATGGGACTGGGCCTAACTTACATCAAATGGGTCCAACTATTTTATTGTCCCCCCGTAGCCAAAGTTAGAATGGGCTCTATGCTCCTGCTGCTTGCAAAAAGATGCATTGCGATGTACTGGTGTAGACACCAGGTCCCACATAGGGAGGAGTGGCTCAAGGATGCGGCGTTCTGCCAGGGGCAGCTGTCATCCTACAGGGACCTTATGCCCACCCAGGCCCTGCCTAGAGACACATGGGAGCCGCTGCAATCTTACCTGCGGTTACGCGCAGAGGACAAGAACCCCTCACATCCTTATTCCCCTGGTGAAGAGGCATAGTACTGTGCATACAGCTAGGACAACACTCCAACTGGTCATACACGTTCATCTGGTACAACCTGTGGAGGCCGCGCCCCCCCTCCCCCTTATCCCAGTCCCTTCCCCCTAGTTTTCCTCACCACTCCTTGGTCGATATGTAGAATATTTCTGTGGAGCACTTCGTAATCTCGAACACTATTTACCAGCACTATGAAGTCTTCTAGCACTGGGATCCGAAAGACACAGACTGTAATACACATTGTTTTTTAACTGAGATCCTGGTCCTTCACCTCCAGGAACCCGGAGGTATAAAGTGTGCATGTTATATGCTTGTTCATTAAGATGTATCCACGAAAATGCTAAATAAACAGAATGAAAAAAAAAAGTTAGAATGGGCTGGTGTGACTCTCAGATCATAGAATTACAACGGGGTACTAGTCAGGGCTATCCCCTGTCGCCGTTACTTCTTGCCGTCGCGATGGAGCCTTTGGCTTGCAGACTCCGGCAAACCTTACGCTGGTTGGGTATACAGGCTGGCAATACGGAGCCCAGAGTGTCGCTCGACACAGATGACGCCATGAAATACATGCAGCAGTCCAGTTCATTCAGGCCCTATGCTTCTCAGCATAAAGAGTGAATTATGGGAGGACCCGGGTTCGCGGGTCAATGATGCGAAGTCGACCCTGTTCCCACTGGGACGGCTACACGCCGTCACTGAGGATCAGCTAACCCCGGTGGGCCTGCACTGGCCAGTGGACCAGGTCAGATACCTGGGCATAAAAATTGAACATGGGGAACAGCGAACGCTCGACCTGAATATGGGCCGGGTGCTTCGTGGTCTACCTTCTTCCATCGCATTTTGGAATACACTTAAACTGTCCTTGATGGGTAAGGTCATGCTGATTAAGATGGTGATCTTGCCTAGATGTTTGTCTGTCCTCCAGGGTGCCATGTATGAGATACTGCATGCAGTATTTTGGAAACTGAATGCCTTGCTGGTAGAACTCCTCTGGGCTGATACACAACGTAAGGTGGGCCTCGCTACCCTCCAGAGAGAATGGGATAAGGGAGGGGTGGAGGTTCCTGACCTGGAGCTTTATTACTTGGCTGCCCAGCTGCAGCATGCAGTCCACTGGCTTGATGGCGACCCGAATTGGGAGAGATCCTTCCTGGAGGGCACGCACGACGGACACCAGCTTGGGGTGCTGCTAATGCGTGACCGGGATATCCCAGATGGTTTCCCTCACTTGATCTGGCTAATGAGTAGGCTTTGGGACAGGGAAGTAAAAATTGCTATCTGCTGTACACCTTACGTACCACATTTGAATATTTGGCTACTGCGCGCATTTGCCTAGATAGCAGACTATATGGCAGTTGATGAATGGCAGTCGGGGGCTGCATAATGTTATTGGACTTATACCCAGAGGGCCTCTTTGCCACTATGAAGGAGGCTATGGACTCTTTTGGTTTAGGAGGAAGGAACCTTTTGCAATATGCTAAAATACCTGCTATGTCGCGCAAGTTGCGGCCGTCTTTCCCTGATGCTCCTGACCCTGCACAAACCCTGGTGACTTTGTGGTCTATGGTGGGGGAACGCCAACTTATTTCACATACATCTAGGGCGCTATGCGCGGACTGGAGACTACCGCGGCTGCGCATGGAGGAGGCCTATCAGAGAGTCAGTGAAGACCCTATTACCCCCAAAGATTGGCTGAAAATCCACACCAGGATCCATAAAGTCTCGGCCTGTGCTAGATTCAAACAGATCCAATATAACATTGTACACAGAACTTACATGTCCCTTATGAGATTGCATTCCATATTTCCAGCTAGGGAGCCACGCTGTCCTCATTGCTGGGCAATGGCTGCAGATTTTCTACACGTTATGGTACTGTGCTGATATTCTGCCTTTCTGTCCACTATTAAACATGTTACTGGGTGGGAATGTCCCTGGACGGATTCTTCAATGTCTACGGGGCAAATTCCTGATAATCCTAAAAAACACTGAGTAGGGAGTATACGCCTCTGGGGCTCATTGTGGCTAAGAGGTGCATATCGATCAACTGGATTAGCCGTCAGCCACCGCAGATCACAGCCTGGACAAGGGACCTCACAGAGAGGGCTGGTGTTGAAGAGGCACACATGAAAACGTCATGCAGGAATGAGAGGGCTGCTGATGCACTGTTAGCCTGGGGAGGTATGACACTACTACTACTAGAGCCCCCAGAGGAGGATAGTGCATCAGACACTGTGGTTAGGGCGGGTGAAGGCAGAGTTTCCTGTACTGCAGTCTTGTATCCTTGGCCCAGTTGGGGCTTACTGTACTTGGAGCGGCATTGTGACCTTAATTAATCTGTAGCCTTGTTCACTGATTGTGTAATATGTCTAGAAGCCAGGGAGGGTGGAAGTGGGTGGGGGCTCAGGGAGTTTCTTAATTACGAGTTTGCAGTTAAAATATGTGCATGGAGGTTCAATGACTGTAGGTGATACGCTTCCGGAGACCAGACGGAGGGCTATCCGTGATATACACATGTGGGTTAATGACGCCTGTACTCCATTCTTTATTATGTGGTGGTCTGGACTGCTCTAGTACTTGTTGACTTACCAACAAATCATGAAAATGAACACTTTAAAAAAAATCTATGATATTGTGTTGAAAGTTACCAATGCAAAATAGCTGTGCAAGGAAAATGTGCGGTTTTGTGCACAACATATTCCAATTACAAGTGCATAAATCATTTTTTGTTTTAATTAGTATAGATGTTTCCGTCCTACCACTATTGAGAACATGGTTATTCCCAACTAAGAAGTTTTGGATACATTGATAAAAATGAAGCACTGTAAAACCAAAACTGCTTCCGCAAGATTTAAAGACAACATTTATATTTTAGTGGCTATAACACTGTGTGCTGTGGATTTTGGAAGAGAATTGAAAGCATGGCTATTGTTGTTATAAGTTGTTAAAAGGCACTATTTCAGTTGAGCTGACCTGTTCGTAAGATATTACACAACAGCCCACAAATTGAAATCTGTGTCCTGGAGCTTGAAGGAACACTTGTATCCTTTGCACATTAGAACACCATTCTTTGCAAAGATATTTCAAGGCGACTACCTTTTTTTCAAGCTCTATAGGCCTAGTGGCTTCCTGCATAGATTTAGCTCAAATGTGAATTGCATATGAGAACGGCTCAATAGGGGAGTTAACTATTTTATTTTAATTTAACATAGCAGAAAGTTATGGCAGACCACTTAGGAGGCAGTACTATTGCCAAAAGAGTGGCATTCACAATCTCAGTAGATAGGAAAGATAAACCAGAAATCAACTATATGGCTTTCCTGCCGCATAACCCAGCATTAGGTGTGTTAACCCATTCAGTTCCATATTCTCTAAAACCTGTACATACAAGTGCAACCACACAGCCATAGGCTGCAACAGCCAAAGAGCAGATTAAAAACAAACCTTGGGTCAATAAAAGGGCAGTACTGCCTTTCTGGACATAATGATAGAGTTTTCATAAGTACACTGTGCTTTCATAGCAGAAATTCTGAGAATTGGCAAAAGGATTGCTGTTTTCCAATAACTTAGTGAGAACAGGTTTTAATGCGTATTCCTATTGACATTTGTAGAAGCTGGTTTCTCCTTTATTAAGATCCCTGCCAGGAAAAAATAAACAGAAATATGTTGTATTGACATTTTTCAATAGGCTTACAATGCGCAGTCTGTCAATGTTTTCTTGTATTGGCTCCAATTATAGTTCCGCCTCAATGCTTGAAGTTATAGCGCGCTGCGCACCCCAAACACACACACAGGTTGAGGCCTAGTTGCGCTCTTGCATTACTGCAGGGCCTGTGATTTATAATGCAAATCAGCCTAGTAGAGCGCAAAGGTGACAGCATGCTCTTTCAAAATGTCAAAATCCCCCCGGTCAGTGGAGCAGATAAGGAGTTCCACCATCTCGCGACATCTGCATCAATCAAGGAGAAGCATTGAAGTAGAAGAACTGTGACATGACTGAACATAAAGAGTCTGAGCCCCATCCCTCACGTACTATTATTGGTGCTGCCAGCCTCTTCCTGTGCTTACTGACTTTGGATTGATGGAATCATCTGCCAGTGGACGAGACACTGACATCTACTTCGTATGCGGTCATCTGGTTGGCTTGAATTTTGGTGCATCACCTCAGACACTCAAACAACTAGAACAGGGGAGCTACAAAGGCCAAGGCAGGGGCAAAGAGTAGGTGTCCAGTTGCAGGTTATGCTCTGGATGGTTTTGAGCCTAGCTATTCTGCTTAGCCTGCTATCGGCATTTCACAGAATTCACAACAGAAGTATCTTCTCCAAAGACTTAGCTGAGAGAGAGAAAGACATCTGTGAACCCCTCAAAGGTTTTAACATTTAGTGCCTTTGTTTTGGGTTAAGGAACTGAAAACCGTTGTCATACATGTGAATCCATGCTCCAAGTTTGTTAGGAGGGTTGTGAAAAAGTGATCAGGAATCCTTTAGGCTAAAAACCTACACTGGCAAACAATTTTGGCGCTTGGGAGTGTAGGTAGCTGGCTCTCTATATACTATACCAAAAAGAGAGTGTGCAGAGAGTCCAGTGGATACCACAGAGGCTTTACAGACGCCAAAGTAGATAAAACTAATGCTCTCTTTTGTGGTAGTTTGGCGAGCAGTTAGGCCGATCAGAGGGCAGTGTTAAGCATTTGTTCTACACACAGTGGCAATAAATGAGATACACTCGCTAAATAAATTCGAGACCAATTTATAAAAATAATACTTCGTCTTTTCAATATCAAAAGTAGACACTAAATGCAGTTTTCAAACTTTGCAATGTCAACCTATGGGAGGAAGAAAACATTCAGCATACAGATAGGTAACATTGACTTACACCACCAGTCTTCGGGAGTTAAGGTCAGTATTTGGCAAGGTTCCGTTCAGCACCAACCATACACCGCCAGTGGCGCAGGGGTGAAAATACGGTCTTGTGTGCCCACTACAACTCAATGAAGAATGGGGCAATCAGACAGAGGCGGCTTACAGGTAAGTTGAAGCGGCTTGGAGAGCCAGTCTCCAAGGGTTCAAGCAAGCACTGGGCAAGGTCCAAAGCAGCACCAACACTACACCACCAGCGGCATAGGGGCAGCCGGATGCCAACACAGCATCGGGAGCCAAATGTAAAACAATCGAGAAAGGCAAAATCGGAAAAAGGCTGAAGGCTCAGGCCGGTCGAAGGAAACCAACAGCTGGATACGCAAGTTGAAGTGCTTGGGAAAATAGGGACACTTTTGGTCCACTTCACCAAAGCGGATGCAGGGGTGTCTTTTGGTGTCGGAAACGGCTTATCGGAGCATGTTGCGGTTGAGGGGTCACCGTGCAGAGGCTGCAGGTGACGTCAATGAGTCCGGGAGGGGTCAACCCACAATGGACTTGGGCTCTGGAGCGCTGGGGAACCTTACTGGGACAGGTGGGCCACTTGGACTCGGGCCGGAAGCGTCAGGTGCAGAGGTGGAACAGGAAGCAGGGTTTCGTGATTCATCAGGTCCAAGAGGCCTTTACTTGAAGCTTGTTTCCGGTGAACAGGTCCGCTGTTCTCTGAAGATCTTGATCGTGGTCAAAGGCAGACAGTCCTCCCAATGCTTTGGAGGTCGCTGGGCTGCAGGACTGTTAAGGGCTGCAGGATTGTCAAGGGCTGCAGTCAGGCCGGTAAGGCTGGTCCCAAGTCAGAAGTTCTCTGCAGTCTTCTCTGCTGGTGCGACTCTGTGGTGTCCGGCTCTTCTAAGGTCGTCAGGAACTTAAGTTCAGGGTCTGGGGATGCTACCTAAATACTAGATTTAGGGGCGTTACAAGGGAGTGACAGGTAGTGGCCAATGGACCCCTTACCTGGGGTGTCTACACCCTCTATTATGCCCACCTCCTGTGTGAGGGGGGACATAGACTTAGCCCCGACCAGATAAGTCCCACCATCTTCAAGATGGTGGGCACCGAAAAGTGTACTTCGCCTCGCCTTCAACACCTGAGGGGTGGAGTTGGCAAAGAAGGGCACACTTCCTACTCTAGAAGAGGCTTCCCACCTGTTCTCCGGCCAAAAGGGGGTGAGGACAGGAAGGGGAGCCTGTTTCTTCTAACAGGAGAGGCTGGGGTCCTGTTACTAAGGCGGCAAGGCCTTTGAAACTTCCCGCCACAGATGGCTCTTCCTGATCAGGAGGAGGTGTGAACACCTCCAAGGAAAGGCACTGTTTTTTACCTCTGAGCACGCAGGCACTCACCCCACTATCTGGTGGTAGCAGGCTGGCTTAGTCCAGTCGGTGAACACACTAAGGGTTGGTAGATTTCAGGGGACCCCTCTAAGGGAGGCTGTGCAAATTTGAATAAATCTGACACTGGAATCAGTGCAGGTTTATTATGATGAGATGTTTGGTACCAAACATCCCATACTTCAGTGAAGCCATCATGGAGCTGGGGAACTCGTAATGACGAGTGTCCAGCCCATGTACTTACTAAGGCTTCACTGGTCACTTACAATATCCAGGTATCGACAAGGTTATTTCAGGGGCATATCTGCTCATGCAGATATGCCCTCACAGGAGATACAGTGCACCCTGCCTTAGGGCTAAAGCCTGCTAGAGGGGTGTCTTACCTGTATCTCATGCAGGGTCTGTGGGCATGGAGATTTACTTTTGCCTGTCGAGATGACAACTGACAGTTGTGAGACTTGTTAAGGTCCGTCTGAAGTCCCTTTTAGTGTTATGTGTATACACTTTTCCTCTTTTCACTGTTATTTCTGGTATACACATTTACAAATCAGCACTTATGTTATCAGTGCAGGTTAACGGGAAGCCTGCTTGCTCTGTAAAGAGTGGTGCGAGATGGGAGGGCATGTCTGCCAAATGCCCTCATGTTATTTACAAAACATTCAGACAGTCCTTCCTATTAAAGCCAGCAGCAGTTTGAATTCTGGAACTTGTAGGCCGATACATACAATTTGAAAACAGAAATTACAAGTTTCTGAGCAGAATGTGCATTTAGATGAAAAATATGGTTGGCTAAAGGTGTAAAACAATCACATGGGACCACTAAGAATTTCTAAGCTGTGGATCCAAAGCCTGCCTATATCACGTTTCAACCGTTGAGGCTGCATAGTCATAATAGTGATCAGTTGAATTATCAAGTGATTAAAATTGAATGCAGTGCGCACTGTGCAATATAATATATCACAACATTAAACACTTTTCATTAACACTTGTTAATTAGCATTATTTATTTTCTGTGATTTTTCCATGATTCTTATTTTCATTCACTGACATTCATGAATATACATAGTATTAAATGCCACATTGCAAACAATCTTCTTTGTGTGCGCAAAACATATACAAAAAAACAGTAAAACAATCTTAGTTCTCCAGTCCAATGCATTTCAGCACTCAGTCCCTTCTTCAGGGACAATTCTGGAAAAGAAAATATAACATAAAACAATGTACAAAAGTTGATCTTCAACTCAATGCTTAACATGAACTGTTCATTTATATATGTATAGCCACTGTGGTGTGTTTTGCAACTATTGTTAAGTGCTCTTCAGGCTCACTCATTGCTCTCACTCCCATGCAATCCCAACACTGAAAAAAGGTCCAGACCCCCATCATAATTCATGCTTCATATTAACTGTTGTGCACGTGCCACTATCCGTCATGTTGTTGTGCTTATTGCATTTAATGCCTCCATGCTGATCACCTCTGTGCTCAGTCACTGTACTGCCATACTACCCAGCCTACTGAAACCCCAAAGGTGAAACACCGCCGATCCCTGTGATGGGTAATATCTAATAACGACGCTGATCCGTGTTGCTCCCTACCCCTTTTGCTCACTTTCTAGTTACTACTTGAGCTAAAGATTAAAGTGTGTGGATTCCTCGTGGTCAACTGAAACAAAAATGCCAAGGATACATTCAGACTACTGGTTACTTATTAAGTAACCAGTAGTCTGAATGTATCCTTGGCTTTTTTTACTTATTAAGTAACCAGTAGTCTGAATATATCCTTGGCTTTCTTTGTTCCAGTTGACCGCTTTGCTGTTTTTTGTATAAATTTTGCGCACACAAAGAAGAATGTGTTTGCAATGTGGCATTTAATACTATGTATATTCAAGAATTTCAATGAATTACAATTAGAATCATGGAAAAATTACAGAAAATTAATAATAGTAATTAACAAGATGACACTGATGAAATGTTTAATGTTGTGATATATTATATTGCACAGTGCACACTGCATTCATGTTTCATCATTTGATAATTCAACTGATTCTCTTCTATGTATGTTTGACAGCATACGTTTCAGTGTAGCTCCATAAGATAAAAATCATAAAAGTTGCTGAACAGTTAGGAGTGCACCTCACACCAAACATAATAGTGATCAGACACCTTTTTGAAGATCTTTTTTAAGAAGCTCGGTTGTTTGATAATGGGTAAAGCTGATAATAGAAAGCTTACAAGTCCAGCCTTTGAGGAGCTGGGGTGTGATCACATGGGTGTGTTAGTGCAGTGATGGAGTTGCTCAGGGAGTGTGGCCACTGATGTTCTAGTCATAGGAAGCTGGCTGTACTGTTTCTGAAGAGCTAGAGCAGTATAGCCACAGGTGTATGGGGCATCAGGAGCCTCTCTCTACTATGAGTAAAGAGATGGGCTCAAGTGGTAACGTGCGACTGTAGAGGGGATCAGAAGCTTGTTTCTAGTGAGCAATACAGAGATGGCTCTGCCGGTCAAGTCTTTGTTTTTCCTGTCACTGGAGAAACTGCAGACCTCTGCATGGAATATGCCACATGGCCTTGGACCACAGACTATAAGCGATTTCCAGAAGGGTCATTTAGAATCATGTAGGAGGATGAAATTGTGTAGAACACACACACACACACACACACACACGAGTGGGGTGTTTCCAGGACATTCATAGCAGTGTAACCAGGAGAGATGTGTTACCCAAAGTGTCAACACATCAAATGTAAAAAAGTCACAAGCAGAACCTACAATAAGAAAACTGAAAACGTGGCAGCCATATCAATCTCCTTAGCTCCGCCTTGCCTCCCATTGACTTCTTCCTCGACCGACTAATCAGATCCAGGTATTCATGCATGCAAGTTCACACACACCCATATACAAACGCATGCTTACGCCCAAGGGCACGCGCGCGCACACACACCAAAACCTATCCCATCCATGAAATTTCTACTACTTAAGACTAACTTCCTATGTAATATGTGAAACACACCTGAAATTCTGCCGTGAGATGCCAAAGTAATAAATCAATACAAATAGCTTGAGCAATACCTACATTTTGACAGCAGAGCTACATATACCGTGACATTTTAAGATCAAGACATTTTTCAATGAGTCACGTTGATACTCCAGAGGCAAAAACATTAGTGCCCTCAAAAGACAATTTTTGCGCCTTGCTTTTGTAGGGGACAGTAATCACAGAGAATTACTTGGTGTGGAGGTCGCAGTCACAGCAGGACAATTCTACAGATACCTTAGGCAGCTCAAAATTGGGCATCACAACAAATACATTCACGAGTGATGATGCATTCGCATATTTACATCACATTGGGATTTGTTTTCGCAATGCATTCAGCATCACCAATAACCATCAACATCGGCAAAAAACAATGGCAAAGCCACAAGGTGAGACCTATTGGCTTTGCCAATGCTCGTATTTTTTTTTCCGTCTTGCATTGTAGGCCTTCGTCTGGTCTCAGATTCTACCTGCCTTTCCCTAGTTGACCTTTTGCCAGTTTGAGATTCCTCCACAAACGCAGGATATACTCAGTCATGGGTTTGTCCAGCAGCGCAATCCGCCTGCTTTCCCTGTTACCTAAATCCCCCATTAACATTGTCCCACTAGTGCGTGTAGGTAATGGGACAAGGGCTAATAGGTTCTTCCTTTGGAGTCTTGTTCTTTGGGCTAGTTCGGGCCTGGAAAATGCTAATGGTCAACAGTGACTCTAATGCGTTGGTCATTTGCTGCTACTGGGTTGACCCAAGGTAGCACTCCCTTGGTGGTTTAATAGTTTGAACGGCTACACTGTCATTTCTAGTTGAATCCATATAGTATCCCTACTTCCTCTAATGGGTGGGTATTGTCGCACATATGGGTGGATTCTGTATATTTCTATGGCTGCTAGCTTAACAGTGCCTCCAATGCAAGGGTCGTAACACCCACGGGTGAATTCCATGTAGGCTACTCTTGGTGACTTGAGGTCTCCAATGAGCTGGTTCCATCAGTCCTAGGTGGCTTCCACATGGTAGTCCCATGACGGTTTAACAACGCATCCAATGGGTTACGTCTTTTTGATGTTACTGATAAGTACCCGAATGTGCAACGGGCACTATTCTCACACTCTACCCTACACCACATACCTATCCGCAGCAACACTAGGTGCATCATTCTTCCAAATCATTAAACTGTCATGCCCCTTACTCAACATTTCATATTTAGGCGAAACTACAAGCCATAACCTTTCAATCATACACTCTGATGGTTGCCCAAAAAAGCAGACAAATCAGAATGCCTCAATCTCGCTAGGGGTTTGACAAATTATGCAAATATTAATGTTTTTATTGCCAGGTGCCAAACAGCACATTATATGAAATCCTTTCAAACTAGTGGATTAAACCAGGAAGCTCTACATTGAGTTATATTACAAGCTTTTTGAAGGGGGCAGGTTTACAAAAATGGTTTGTGCTGCTTAGAATTAAGCAAATAAAAACGCACAACAGCTAATAGCCACGGGCAAACAGGTAGATATTTAAAGCTTTATGGAATGATAAGAGCAAGGTGATGAAGCAAAAAATAAAGAACAGAGTTTCACAGATTAGATGCTAAAATCTACAGACATCAGAGAATGATTGAATTTGGCAGTTGGCATAAGAGCATAAAGAGATCCAACGCTCTTCATGAGGTGAACGCCTGGATCTGACTGCAAATGGAGTAGCCCGATGAACAGAGAAGAGTACTGTAAAAATGATTCAATCATGGATAGGCAGCCAATGCAGGGAGGCCAAGAGAGGGCGGTCTTTTCAGAAAATGGTTGGCGCCCAAGACCAAACAGACAGTGTGCTTTAGATCTACCTGGAGATGCTGTAAAAGAAACTTGAGAAATTATTGTACTGTAGTAGTCCTGTGCCAATAACGGCTGCCAAGACTTTGCGTGGGCATTAAGAAAAAGAAGTAACTTTAAAAAAAAGAAAGAAAAGAAATCTGCAACTATATTGTATGCGGATGTGTGATTTGGCATGGTCAGAGTTTCATATAATTCAACTGCAATAAATAATTTCTCCTCCACCTCCTCAGGGAGAAGCTGCTGCTCTGTTTCGCGCCTACCCCACCAAAGCGAGCTCTGTTTACCCATCTCTAGGAGAGTAAAGATCACCGTTCAGGATAGCCAAATGTTTTGCTCTGTAAACCCATCGCTGCTAGACTGTGCTTCGTTCATTGTAAAATTACACACTATCTAGGTCACCAGATGATACAATCCCTGGACTAATCAGCAAATGACTAAAATAATCATTTGCTTAACGCATAGCCAATATCATCAACTACTCATTAATGACCGGACTTTTTCCTGAGCAATTCAAAAAGGCGTTTTTTTTTGCTCTACAAAAGAAAATCCTTTTAGGATCACACCGACCCAAAAATCATTAAACTAATATCCTTATTTCCATATATCTCGAAGTTGATTGAGGAGACTGCAATTACAACGCTTCACTGAGGAGACCTGTATTCTCCATGATTATCAGGTGGGTTTTAGGTCAGGCACAATAATGAGATGGGGGTTGCTGCTGCAATCAACAACCTAACAAGGTTGGTGGATGAGGGTGGTGGAGGTGTTTCAATATTATTGGACCGGTCCGGACCGGTTTTGGCAGCATACATCATAAAACAGCATAGATAGCGTGAAATATAAAGCTGGAAATTATGCCCTAATAAGAACCCAGCAAAACTCCATTATCCAATCATGCATGCCAGAGTGCCAGTTTGTTCTTTGGAGCACAGGAAGATACAACTATAACGTATGCAGCACAAAAGACGCGATAAGGAAGGTGGATCTTTAATGAATTCAGGGGGAATATCCATGGTGGAGAACTAGGATTACAAGTAAGTAGCTTTTCATTCTTCAGGTGATTCTCTGTGAGACTGATAAATGGAAGAATAGAGCAGCAAAGTAGCAAAATGGTTACTTACCCGTATGAGTAGTTTTGCAGCTTGAAGAATTTTCTGGATTAACATGCTGTGTATTATTCTGACATCTAGTGGTTGGGTCTAGAACTGTCGAGTCGCCTGCCCCACCTGAACTCAAGCAGGAAAATACCATTGCGAGGTGGATTACTCAAAAAATCCAGATGTACCACAGAAGAGCTGGCATACAACTAGAAACCAGACCAAGAGCTCATTTGACACAAGAAAGGAGTTACAATAGCCTCCCTAGCAAATGTTCTGTTATATGACATAAGCATAGCAGCCACTTCGTTGTCATTACACCCGATCACAAAGCACTACTGCATCAACGTGCGGATGAACAGGGAGGCACAAGTGGGATTGAGAATACTAAAATATTTGTTTACAAGCTCAACCTCCTCTCCAACCCAGCCTCCACAGTGAAGAAAACATCTACAAAATCAATGCACAGCATGTGAATCCAGAAAAGATTCATGCTACAAAAGAAAATGGTTACTTGCCTGTAGAAGTAGTTTTGCAGCTTGAAGAATTTTCTGGGTTCACATGCGATCCCACCAGCCCCCCCAGGAAATGAGGCAAGCAGAAGTTGTCAAGGAACTTAAAGATTACAAAATAAGAAGTAAAACCATGAAACACTGAATAGACGGTACAAAAAAAAAAAAAAGATGGGGCCATGCGTGGATACTTCGGCGGGGGGGGGGGGGTCAGAGAAATGAACCCTTCAGAAAAATAAGGCTACAAACAGAAGCCTGACCTACGTAAGCATTTGTCTTTGAGTCAGACTTCAGACAATGTTTAGCAAAAGGCAGCCTTACAAATGTCACCAATGGGGAAAATTCTCCTTTGCAGTATCAGCAACTGCTTTCCCTTTTGTGGGATGTGCTATCGGACCCCCTCACCCTCCTCCCCCTCCCCCAGGCTATGGCCTATTTAGAATAAGGTTCAACTGTCAATAAGCACCAAAATTAACATAATTACCCTCCTAAATCTCTTGACATTGCAGGGTATGTAATGAAATGGGACGAGGATCTTGAATTTGGGGGAAAAGTAGACAAGAAAATATACTGCACTCAATAAAATGCAGCAGTGCTCCATCTAAAGACAGGAAGCTACACAAAAATCTTAACTGGCTAACTGCATAATTTATGCAGCACGCTAAGCTTGAAAGCACTTTCATTTTATGTACCTATACTGGACGCCCCCATGAGATCAAAACAGGAGTCAAGAGCTGCTTTTATTTATAACAGGTTGGCCTGGACGATACCAACCTAAACTTGTAATACTGTACCGAGAATGGTAAAATGCCTTTGTCATTTTACAGTTCTGTGTTGGTGGCATTACCTAATCCTACAACTAAGGACTTTGCACTTAAAAAATGGCAAAAGGCTTTGCTGCTTTTCAAAATAATTCTGCTAGAAAAATATCCATTTGAGGTTGCCAGATGCAGTTTTGTTGCTATTGTAGATACATGCCATAAAAAGGAGCATGTGCACGATGTTCAAATATTGCATGGAGTGGGTTTGGGGGACACTTCACTACAAGGTCGAAGGCAGTGTACTTGCAAATGTTACCAGAACTGTTGTGTAGTTCCTACCAATCCGTAGGACCTGCGCATTATTTGGACAACTTAAACTAAGGGCCTGGTGTCAAGACTGATTCCAGATGCCTCCTCAGGATATGTTGACCTATAGACCAGCTAGCTCACAGTGCCACCGTAAGCCCCCCAACCTATTGGGGAGCGAATGGTTTCTGGCAACCTTTGAACATGACACCCCTGACCCCTCAGGGATCGTGGAAACAGTACAGAACCTTTCGCTCAGTCACTCATGCTTACTTATTCTCAGAGAAATATACAGAGAATACACAGTGGGACGTTTTCAATTATATTTATTGAACGAACGTTATTCTTGCATAAAATGTGTGCTGCAATGATTAGCAGGCTTAAGCAGATAAACGTGATTACAAGCACCAAAAGCGTAAATAGTAAGTAGAGTTCTACCATGATGCTAAAACAATGTCTAAATGCAGGCATGTAAACAAGGCAGCAATATAGCACATTCCTACAATGCGAACTCTACTCTAATTGTACCTAGAGTGTGTGTAGGTGTAGAGCCAAGAGTCCCCCCAAAGGGACAATCCAACCCCATTACATGATGGGACAGAGTGAAGGACCCTGTCTTGGTCACAAACTGGACACCCCTCACAAGATGTCAGACCACTGCATGGTGATTTCTCAGCATGCAAGGGCCTTCAGTGTCAGCGGATGTGCCTCCTCTACTAATCTATCGGGATGCTCATCTTTTATAATAGAAAGCAGCCTTGCGATGTATGCATAGATTAGTGATGTTATGGAAACGTAGATAGCCCTGTCGCCCGTGGATGAAGATATTGATGACATTTGTATTTAGTGCGAAACAAGACTTTGTACATGATGGTCAGGGCGTTGTGATAATGTTATCCGAAGCTAGATGTAAGAACAAGTTTAGTTTCAGAGAAACTAATCCAACATTGTCGTGTGTACAAAAGGTCACAGCTGGAAATGTTATTTGTGAGGACAATGTAAGAAATAAGCTGCTTCGCTACATGGGCCTAACACGGGAATAGAACACCCACTTCTCATACTAAGGGTCGATATCTAAAAAGCTATCTAAAAAACCAGCAGGCAATTTTAAAAAACGTTTAAAAACTACTCTTAAAAGTGTCTAAAAACGGGCTTCTTAATAAAATATGTATTTAAAGTCTTAAAAGTCATTATATTATGTGGGATCCTAAGCACCCTAAAGCCATGGTGCCTAGAAGAAAAAGCGGTTTTGGTACATTTTGTTTTAAAAAGAGAAATTGTTCCCAGAAGGAGAAAGTCAATTGTTTGTGTGTTCCGACATTGCTGTTGCCTACATCCGCAGACGTTCCCAGAGGCGCACCTCGTAGCATGTTTATGGAGCAAAGGTGATTCCATCCAGTTCCCACAGCAGCTGCTGAGGGAGGCGTTGTGTCCCACAAGTTGTCCGCAGAGCCTTTGTTCACATCACTAGGAGCTGAAGCATCCCAGGGTGGCTCTAAGAATGCATTCATCATCAATGGAATATGCAGAGGGCAGCAATACACATGGGCCTTTAAGGGGTCCATCAGTACTTCAATGTCCGGTGGCCAACCAATTCTGATCCGAGACATATATCCAGGATGCATTCGTGGCTGCGAAGCAGGTAGCGGAAGATAGGTTGTATGTAGTCAAGCCAGACCGGCCTGAACGACAATAACCAGTGCTCATTTAGCTCTTGAAGTAGTGGTGTGCCAAAGCAGTGCATCATGCGCTCACAGCAACGCAGAACTAACAGGTGCTGTCTCCATTCCGAGTTGAACTGGGACGTCCATTGCGAAGCAGATAGAATAAAATCAGTATTCCCACCACAAGTAGCAGGACAAGCGGGAGCCCTCCAAAACCGCTTCCCAACACGGAGTGTTTGAAAGATGGTATAACTCTGAATATCGTCTGAAAGGTGCTGACCAAACCAGAATGGATACATTTAAAAAAGTGCAAATTTTTTTTCGAATCAGTCATGTTAAAGATACGATGGACCAGCTCCCCAAAATGCAGCGGAAAGTTAGTATGGAGTAGTGTCAGTATCTCAGACAAGGACCTTGCAACCTGGAGATCAAACATCTATTTGGCTGAAGTTAAGGTCTTGGCTTTCAGTTTGCTTCGGGAATCAAATTTAATGTTGGAAACCTCTATCAAATGGTTTATCTGGGGGTAGTAGCGCTTAGTGAACATATCACAGTGGTAACACCTGATACAAGGGTACGTGTCCCACATCGTTTATATGAAATAATGCTACAAATGGAGGGGGGACATACTCTGGAAGGTAAAGTGTCTCTTTTTGGAGAACCTGACCTATGGTTACGACATTCTTTTGGCCGAAAAGGATTGGCCACCTAAGTTCGTAATGGATTGCCCAATGGGAGATGATGTTATTTTACCTGCTTTTTCCGACCTCGTACCAGAATCAGTCAAAAATTCATACGCGCAGGAGTGGGTGTTAACGTTAGCTCCTGCACTTTATTGCAATCATATTGGGTGGGATGATGAGTCACCTCATCACGAAATCCCATTAAAATTAATTCCTCAACCGCAGAGACAATACCCAATTAAACATGAGGCAAAGAAACAAGTCAGGGCGATCCTAGATCAACTTGGGTATCAGGGGGTGATAGCGAATTGCACCTCACCTATGTATAATCCCTTATTTTCCGTAATGTAACCTGATGATTCATATTGTCTAGTCTTAGATTATAGGCATTTAAACGCATCCACATGCACATTTGGCGTACAGAATGCACATAGTGCCGCACTAATAATAACATTGTGTTGATAAAATACAAAACAACTCTAGATATCTCAAATGGATTTTTCTGCCAAAATATAGCGCCTGGGAGCAGCTATTTGACCGCATTCTCAGCGCTAGGCTCTCAACGCCAATTTAGTCGATTACCCCAGCAGTATAAGAATAGCCCCGGGTTGTTTTCAGCCAGGGTAACAGAGTTACTTCAAACTTTTGATGAGGAGTCCTTGTCCTATGTAGATGACATCTATTTGACGGACGATGAATTAATGAAACACTTGTCTAGGGTTCGCCCACTTGGGATACATATTTAATTTTTTTTAAAAATCAAATTCCCCAACTCAGTGTCCTATTTCTAGGGTACAAATTGTCAAGTGAAGGCAAACGCCTGGCGGCACAATTTTTAGAAAAATGTGCACTGCTCCAACGACTCTGAAAAGACTACAATCCTTTTAAGGATTATGCAGAAAGTGTGAAAACTTTCTACGACTTCATTAGAACTGATTTTTCAGTGCACCATAGGACCCGGGAACATACTGATATCCTACGTTCCGTACAAGCTGACATTATAGCTACATTTACACACACGTGTCAACACAACTAACTTGGTGATCCGCATGGTCGCTGGACCTACCGGGTACACCTACATCACTTTCGATGAACGCAATACAGTACCTATTGCATACATATCACGTTTGTACAGTAATGCTGAAATGCGTTTTGCACGAACAGAAAAAATACGCACAGCAGTCCAGACTGCTGTGGTGATAGAGAGAGAGCACTAGCACAGGGGAAACACATAATTGTCATCACCCAGGTACCGACCCTAGAGGCCATTACAAAGGCAAGCATCCCGAATGCTAAAGCATTGCATCCACGATGGATTCAATGGGCTAACTCTCTCACTGCAACAGATGTAGATTACTGATTTGATTCTATATTACAAACACAAGCATTTCTGCAGTACGAACAAGAATATCCTCTGCCGAATGAAATAATGCCTCTGGAACGATATGAATGTATCATTTATACTGATGGATCTGCCCAGCCAGTCGTAGGAATGAAACAATATTCCGCAGCATGCACAATTGTAAAAGGGCCCATGCAGGACTGAAAGTTACTTCCTGGAAAAACACACACAGTCTCTAGGAGACTGTAAGGCGCAGCTGGCGGAGCTGAAAGCCCTGATACTGGCACTACAAAATATAGATCGTGAATTCCCCACACTAATTGTGTGTGATTCATTTTACTGTGTTCAGTCCTTTAACGAATATTTACATTATTGGGGCCATAATGGATTTAGGGACTCAACAAGGGAACAAGTGGCAAAGCTGAAAGAATGCTTGCTCATGTCATTCATACATTGAGTCATCAACGTGTTGGCGTTCACATTGAAGGGAATTCAATGGTGGATGAAGCCGTCATGGCAACAGTAAGCACTGCTGCCGTTGCTGCAGTAACTCGCTTTAGCACGAGAACAGACGGAGCAACTAGGATAGCTGTCAATGCCACACGCAACAGCTCAGCCTTGCCGAAAGGTTTTCCACTCAAGTACTCTTACAAGTGAGATGCACAAAATATTCCAGATGCTCAAATTCTAGGAGTAGGCTCCTGGGTAGCCGCCGCACTCCTCTTGCTATCGTACAGGAAGTTCAGATGGATGCCTTAATAAGAACTGAAGACGCCACTTTCCAAAGAGAAGCTGTGAACAACAATGAAATTATGCTTCTCCCAGTTGAAACTACAACTGTACAATCAACAGAAATTTAAATTAAAAAAATTGATGACATCTATGTCAACATGCCACTGATAGTCATCTACCAGTACAACAAATCCTGCTGAGCTGCCAAGAATAGAATGGAGGGCATCTGGCTACTTTGTGCTTTATGACGACTTCTCATCAGATCCAAGTGAACCTCAGCTGCCGACACCGCCTCTCCCTTTCAAGCTTCGAGTTTACGCTTTCTATCTTTGGCTGAAAAAGACTTACTTCGTTGTTCCCTGGATACATCTATGGATTAAAATTGGATTACTTTTCCTTGTACTTTGGATTGGTATAGTAACAGTCTTTTTCCTACTTCTGAATAGACAATCTCTCCCAGAACGCTCTGCAGTACAACTTGCAAACTTGATTCTTAAGCCACATGTATCATCATACCGTGAGCCAAGAGACTTGTCTATGGTGAACATTACAGCGGTTCCAGTTCCTGAAGGAATTGTATGGGACAGGTTATCGTATGATGTATATGGTCCTACTGAACTTTTGAAAATTACATATTTGCTTAAAATTTTAAATGACATCACCTCTAGTACTTTCTCTGATGATTGGAACATAGAAACTGTGCAGAATTTGCTTTCAGATTTAGAGCAATCGGCTGCATTTTCTAATGATGAATTGTACGATGGTACAAGTAATGTTGGAGACCTGTTGTGTTACCAGCATTATGGTCACCATCTTTTTACATAAGGATAAGTTACTTACCTGTAATCCTAGTTCTCTTCCAGGGGTATACTCATCAAAGTCATAAGCACTGAATAATCCCCACCCATGTGCGGGACCCCGGAGCATATACAATACATATATATGTGTATGTTTAGAACCACAAGTACATAGTACTATCCAAACATACATACATATACACATGGATAAACACATAAATATGCAGCCTATTATATATCCAATAGGCTAAGAAGCCAAAATTACATGTATTTCTATTGTGTGAAAATAATATCACATACAAATACTGCAATAGAGAACATGCACTGAATAGTGTTCCACAACAACCTTTCATTTTCAGAAAAGAAAACGGGTAATAGCAGGCAATTAGCCCAGAGGCTGCATAGATAAATAACATTACTGTATAGAAAAAACTGGCACCTTGCCTTTAAGGCTTCCAAGAACTTGGACACCGTGCCTTTAAGACCTCCAGGAGCCCCCTGCTCCCATCATGCACCACAGGTGACAGTTAGGTCAGTTCTTTTTTCCGGTGTATACACCTGTAGGAAACAGCATATATGATGCAAGCAACACAGTATAGCACTGTTAATGCTCGTCCGGGGAGGCGGAAGGGTTGCTTATGACTTTGATGAGTATACCCCTAGAAGAGAACTAGGATTACAGGTAAGTAACTTATCCTTCTCTTCCAGGTGATACTCATCAATAGTCATAAGCACAGAATAGAGTAGCAAGTCCATACCCACTTCCTCGCGGACAAGCAAACAGCAGCAAGCACAGTTAAAGAAAACATGTTACATGGCATTAACCAAATACATTTCTCAGAGAGGCTTGCCCAAACTGAGCATCCGCCTGTGTGTCAGAGTCCAAACAGTAATGACGAGTGAAAGTGTGAACTGATCGCCATGTAGTTGTTTACAAATCTCTGCAATGGGCACATTCCTAAGGAGAGCCGTGGTAGAGGCTTTTCCCCTGGTAGAATGGGCCTTAGGTTTGCCGGGAAGGGTTTTGTTGGCCAGTTGGTATGACAATGATATGCAAGATACTATCCACCTAGAGATAGATCTTTTGGAAGCTGCAGAGCCGGTGTTTATGGAACCATAGTTAATAAACAGACGGTCCGATTTTCTTAGTTCCTTTGTTTTGTCTAAATAAAACTTCAGAACTCTCTTGAGGTCCAGAGAATGGAGGGACCTTTCCGGAGGATTTGAAGGATTCGGGAAGAATGTGGGGAGTGCGATTGCCTGATTAATATGGAAATCTGAGACTACTTTAGGTAAAAAACTCGGATGTGTTCTTAGAACCACTCTTAGCATGAAACACATTGTAGGGCTCTTTACAACACAGCGCCTGGATCTCACTCACTCTGCGAGCAGATGTAATAGCCACTAGAAAAGCGGATTTCCATGTCAAATGTTGTAAAGAAGCTCTATGAATAGGTTCGAAAGGAGCCCCCATCAACTTTGTTAAAACAATGTTAAGCTCCCATGGAGGAGACGGAGCCCTGATTGGAGGGTAAACCTTTCTCATACCCTCAAGGAAATCTTTGACCACAGGAATTTTGAAAAAGGAAATCTGCGTAGGTGACTTTCTATATGCTGTGATAGCTGCAAGATGGACTTTAATAGAGGAGAACTGGAGACCAGAGTTGGCCAAATGCAGCAAATATGGTAAAATCACCTGTTCTTGACCCCGGACGGGATCATGTCCATTGTTCACACACCATAGGTAAAAACGCTTCCACTTGAAGGCATACGATTTCCTAGTGGAAGGTCTCTTTGCTTCTTTGAGAATGTCCATGCATTCTGAAGTCAACTGTAGGTGTCCATACTGTAGGACTTCAGGACCCATGCCGTCAAACGTAGGGATGAGAGATTGGGGTGAAAAACCTTCCCTGCGTGCTTGGATAGCAGATCCGGACGGCATGGCAACCTCCTGTGTGGTACTTCCGATAGCTGAAGAAGGTCCGGATACCACCACTGACGAGGCCATTCCGGGGCTATCAGGATCATTCTGGTGTTGGTCCTGTAGTACTTGTTGAATACTGTGGGAAGCAACGGAATCGGTGGAAAGGCGTACAGTAATGTCTGAGACCATTCTATCAAAAGGGCATTCCCTTGAGAGCCTGGTTGGGGAAACCTGGATGCGAAGACGGGGCATTCTGCGTTTACCGCGTCTGCAAACCGGTCGATGTCTGGTACACCCCAGTTTTGAAAGATGTTTTGAGTGACTTCGTTGTTGAGCACCCAGTTGTGGGCTTCGACGAAGTCTCGGCTTAGGGCTTCTGCCTGGGAGTTGAGAGTCCCCGGGAGACGAATGGCCACAATCGATAGGTCTCGTGTGAGAAGCCAGTTCCAGATGGTCTGAGACTCTATGGAAAGAGGTCTCGATCGGGTACCCCCCTGTTTGTTCAAGTAATACATCGTCGTTGTATTGTCCGTTTGAATCAGAATGGACCGAGACTGGAGCGAAGGGTACAGTGATTTGAGAGCTAGATGCACGGCTCTCAGCTCTAAGAGGTTGATGTGGTAACCTCGTTCTGTTTCTGACCACAGACCTTAAACTTGCAGAGGACCCATATGAGCACCCCATCCTTGGAGTGAGGCATCCGTGACTATCGTCTGAGTAGGGGGGTCCAGGTGAAAAGGAACTCCCTTCATCAGGTGGGATCGCTTCATCCACCATCTGATGGAGTCCCTGGCTGATTGATGGAGAATCACATGATCTTCCCAGCGTCCTCATACCTGCATCCACTGGTCTTCCAGACATTGTTGTAAAGGACGCATATTTAACCTTGCGTTTGGTACGATGAAAATGCATGACGCCATTGAGCCCAGCAGTGATGACACCTGTAGGACTGTGGGACGTTGCGTGTGAAGGAGGTTCAGACATTTCTCGTGGATTGAGGATAACCTCTCCTCCAAAGGACACACGCTTGCTTTTTCTGTATCCAGGGAGGCACCCAGGTAGTGGATCCTCTGTTGGATTGAAGATCGATTTCTTGAAGTTGACATGAAGGCCCAATCGGTTTAGTAGCTGAAGACAGTACGAGAGATGAGTCTGCAGCAGGGTAGGGGACGAGCTCTTCAGGAGCCAGTCGCCCAGGTAGGGATATATGAATATCCTCTGCTTGCGGAGAAAAGCTGCCACCACAGCCATGCATTTTGAGAATGTTCGAGGGGTCGATTTGAGCCCGAACGGGAGCACCGTGAATTGGTAATGCTGGAATGAAACCCGAAACCTTAGAAATTTGTGATGTTTCTTGGACACTGGAACGTGGAAGTATGCGTCCTGCAAATCGATGGAGCACATCCAGTCCCCTTGATTAAGTTGTGGGAAGATTTGATGCAGTGCCAATATTTGTAACTTTTCTTTGCGAATGAATTTGCACAGTCTCAAGTCCAGTATTGGTCTGTATTCTGTGGTGGGGCCTCTTTTTTGCACGAGGAAATAGCGAGAATAAATACCCGGTTTCCTTTGTGGAATGGGAACTTTTTCTATGGCGCCTTTTTGTAGAAGAATGTTCACCTCCTCTTGTAACAAATGGTGGTCTTGGAGAGATTTCTCTCGCGGAGGAATTGATGGAGGTGGAGATTTGAACCTGAGCATATACCCATTCTGCACAATATTGATGACCCACTTGTCCTTTATCTTTTTCCACTCCTCCAGATGTAAAGAAACACTTCCCTCCCATCGGAGTGGTCAACGGGCCTGGAGGAAGCCACACCTCATTGTTTTGTTGGTGGTTTAGGCGCAGCGGACTGCGGTTTCTGCGTTCCTCTCCCTCGTCCAGATCTCCTCTGTTGGTAGTGAGACCTTGATTGCGTCTGACTTTGGTTTTGTGTGGTCCAGTGAGGGGTTTGAACCCTCTGCTGAAAGGAACGCCGATCATAGGGACGGAACCTTCGTTGGAATTCTTTCCGCTTTTCCAAACCAACAGCCTTTAGAGTGTCCAGTTCAGTTTTCATCTTGGACATCTCGTCGTCCGCGTGGGACCCGAACAGAGAAGAGCCATTGAAGGGAAGGTTGACAATCTTCCTCTGTGCATCAGATTTGAGACCCGTGAGAAGAAGGCATGCTGAATGCCTCAAGCAAATGCCATGGGAATATCCGTGGGCCGCTAAATCTGCTGTGTCAGCAGCGGCACTGATTACTTGATTTGCCACCAATCCACCCTCTTGCAGGATTTCTTGGAAATCTCGTTGGTCCTCTTTTGGTAGCTTGTCCGTGAACCTTGCCAAAGAGTCCCACAGTGATCTGTCGTACCGGCCCAGCAGGGCGGAAGCACTAGCCACTTTCATGACTGACGCAGAGGTATTGCACATCCTTTTCCCCAAGGAATCCATATTTTTACTGTCCTTTTCTGGAGGAACAGAGGAGGTGGAAGTAGCGGAATGTGCTTTTCTGGCCGCCGCCACTATGACAGAGTCTGGAGGTGGATCGGCAGGAAGAAACAACGGGTCTTGGTCTGGGGCCTTATACTTCTTCGAGATCCGAGTGGGAGCCGAGCCCACCGTGGCCGGAGTCAGGAAAGTCTGCATTGCTGGCTCTAGCAGACCTGGGACCAAAGGGAGAAGAGGTCTGGCCGAAGACCTATGATGCAGGGTTTCAAATATGACGGAAATTGAAACTGGTGGTGCAGTCATATTGATGTTCAACTTGCTGGCACCCCTGCAGAGCACTTCATTGAAAGTCCCGATATCGTCAATCGGGGAAACCCTGGATGGCGGTGTAGAAGATGGGGTTGGTGAATAGTCCCTAAAGGAAGACCTGGAAGATGAGGTTGTTGATGGAGACCTCCGTCTCCTCTTTGGAGTAGGAGAATGGCGAGATCTTGAGTGCCCTCTTGAATGTGAACGCCTTAGAGATGGAGATCTAGATCGTCTCAGAGACCTGCGAGGAGAGGGTCTCGAGGATTCTGTAGGAGGAGGTCCCTCAGAAGACCTGGGATGAACTTTCCAGTGCCTTAAGCTTTCCAGCCATCTTGGTGACATATGAATCGAAGGAGACTTTTCTCTGGGAGTCGGAGAGCCCTCCGGCATAACCTGGATAATGGTGATGCCAGGTGACGAAGTTGCTCCTCTCGACGTCGAGCGCAGGGATCTCGACGCCGATCTAGGCTTCTCTGGTACGTCCCCAGCAGAAATGGCAGGATTCCTCTCCCTCGACGTCGAGCGATGTCTCGACGACGACACGGAATGTGCCACCATCGACCGCTGCTGCGGAGATCCACTTAAGGATTCACGCCTTTGCGGCAATGCTCTCAACGTCGGTCTCTTCGACGTCGACGGTGTTCTCGACGTCGACCGTCTGTGTACCTGCGGCGTCTTCGACGTAGACTTCTTCGACGGTGAACATGCCCTCGACGTCGACCGCCTGTGGGTCCATGAGGGTGATCTTGCCATCGATCCTCTCGACGCCGACCTTCAGGAAGGAGGCGGAGACCTCGACGTAGGCTTCGACGACGACTTAGGTCTGTCGTAACCATACTTCGAGCCCGAAGTAGTATGCCTCGATGTCGCTTTACTTTTCGTCGACGGAGGCTCTCTTCGTGTCGACAGTGATCTGTCCCTCAACGTCGAGGAGTCTCTCACCTGTTGTTCCGACGCCGATCTCGACAGCGAGCACTCAGGAATTTTCTTACTTTGGGAGGCTGGAGAGGCAGATGTTCGCCGCTTCTTCTGTTTTTCCTGAGAGGAGGGCTTCTTAGAGGTAGGATTACTCTCTAGGCCACTTTTATGGTGTTTTCTCTCTCCAACGAGGCAAGAAGCCTGATCTTCTCTCTGTTTCGCAGAGTTCTTTTAGAAAATTGTTGACAAAGATAACAAACCTCTGCGCTGTGTGAGGATGGCAAGCACACAATGCACACAGAGTGAGGGTCAGATTTAGCCATCTTCTTCCCACAGGAAGGGCACTTGTAGAATAAAGCTGGCATTTCTGACCAAAAAATAACTTAAGTTGTCAAAAAAATACTGGAAAACAATCCCAGCAGCAGAAAATGTCGAATAAAGTTGTTAGAAAACAATTTCTGACTAGAAAAGCCAAAAACTGACGAGCTCAAGCTCCAGGATCCTCACAGAAGGAGCCGGAAAAAAGAACTGACCTAACTGTCACCTGTGGTGCATGATGGGAGCAGGGCGCTCCTGGAGGTCTTAAAGGCACGGTGTCCAAGTTCTTGGAAGCCTTAAAGGCAAGGTGCCAGTTTTTTCTATAGTGATGTTATTTATCTATGCAGCCTCTGGGCTAATTGCCTGCTATTACCCGTTTTCTTTTCTGAAAATAAAAGGTTGTTGTGGAACACTTTGCAGTGCATGTTCTCTATTGCAGTATTTGTATGCGATATTATTTTCACACAATAGAAATACATGTAATTTTGGCTTCTTAGCCTATTGGATATATAATAGGGTGCATATTTATGTGTTTATACATGTATATATGGAAAATGCTACTTACCAGTATGCATCTGTTCTTGGCATGTAGAGCTGCAGATTTATATACTTGTGCATAGATCGCCATCTGGTGTTGGGCTCGGATGTTTGTACTTTGTTGTTGTATTGGAAGAAGTTCTTTGTAGTCACGAGATAGGTGACTCCTCCTTAGGACGATAGTGCGCATGGGCATCGACTCCATCCTCAGATTGTTTTTCGACAAAGGGTGATGATGGAGTTTGTGAGAAACAGAAAGAGATGTCCATGTGTGATGTATCCAAGTAAGATAGCACTGCAACAGATAAAGGTAGCCGGGGAGGCGGGTGGGCGTATATAATTCTGCAGCTCTACATGCCAAGAACAGATGCATACTGGTAAGTAGCATTTTACGATCGAGGCATACGAGTTGCAGAATATACACTTGTGCATAGACTACAGTAGTACTCTCTCTAGCGGTGGCCACCTGTATCTGTTGCAGTGGTTTGAAAAAGTGTTCCCACACTAGCTTGTTGTTTTGCCTGCACATCTACACAACAGTGTTTTGTGAACGTGTGCGGTGTAGACCATGTTGCTGCTTTACAAATGTCATCTATGGGAATATTCCCTAAGAATGCCATAGAAGCCCCTAGTTTGCGTGTGGAATGCGCTCTAGGGGGAATAGATAATGTACGCTTTGCTCTTTGGCAGCATATCTGGATGCATTTAACGAACCACCTGGCAATTCCAGCTTTTGATATAGGGTTGCCCTTATGTGGTGGTGAGAAAGCTACAAAAAGTTTAGTTTTTCTGAAAGTTTTTGTCCTTTCAATGTAGTAAAGGATAGCTCTTTTGACGTCAAGCGTATGAAGAGCCCGTTCTGCTACTGAGTCTGGTTGAGGAAAAAAGACTGGCAGCTCAACAGACTGGTTAAGGTGGAAAGCAGAGACGACTTTTGGCAAGAATTTAGAGTTTGTCCTAAGAACCACTTTGTTGTGATGTATTTGCAAAAATGGTTCTTGTATGGTTAATGCCTGGAGTTCACTAACTCTTCTGAGAGATGTGATTGCTACAAGGAAAGCTACTTTCCATGTGAGAAATTGTAACTCACATCTATGTAAAGGTTCAAATGGGGGACCCATGAGCCTGGTAAGGACAATGTTTAGGTTCCAATCTGGAGAGGGTGGAACTCTGGGAGGAATTATCCTTTTAAGGCCTTCCATGAATGCTTTGATGGCAGGTACCTTAAACAATGACAAGTGTTGTCTGTTTTGTAGGTAAGCGGCTATGGCAGCAAGATGTAATCGCATAGATGTGTATGCCAGATTACATTTTTGTAGATGCAAGAGATAAATAATGTTTTGAATTGAAGCATCTAGTGGATCGATTGTGTTATTACAGTAGATAACAAATGTTTCCGTTTAGCTGCATAGCACGCTCTAGTGGTAGGACGTCTATCCTCCTTAATGATATTCATACAGTCTGGCGGAAGGTTGAGGTAACCGAACTCTAGGACTTCAGAGCCAGATCGCTAGGTTCAGTTGAGCTGGATCTGGATGCCTTATTTCTCCATGGTTGTGTGTGAGGAGCTTTGGAGAAAGGTGCAACTTTTGATGTGGAACTACTGAGAGTTCCAGCAGGGTTGTGAACCATGGTTGTCGGGTCCATGTTGGAGCAACCAGGATCATTGTGAGAGACTGTTGTTTGAGCTTGCGCACCAGTAATGGAATGAGCGGGAGAGGCGGAAAAGCGTACGCAAATCTGCCTGACCAGTTCATCCATATTGCATTGCCTTTGGACAATGGGTGTGAATACCTGGAGGTGAAGCTTGGGCATTTTGCGTTTAAATGTGTGGCGAACCGATCTATGTCTGGGTGGCCCCAAATCTGAAAAAACGGATGAAGAACTTTCGGATGAAGTTCCCATTCGTGGATCTGCTGTGTTTGACGACTGAGCAGATCCGCAATTTGATTGTGTATCCCTGGGAGATGTTCTGCTAAGAGGTATATTTTTTGAGGAATGGCCCATCTCCATATGCTTTGCGCTAGACGTGAAAGCTGCAGAGAGTGTCCCCCCCCTGTTTTTGTACATAGTACATTGCTGTCATATTGTCCGTACGAACTAGGACAGCTTTGCCTATGAGATGTATTTGGAATGATTTTAATGCGCGAAAAATCGCTGGTAATTCCAGGTGATTGATGTGGAGCAGTTTCTGTTGAGGGGTCCACGTGCCCTGAATGGTATGGTTTAAGAGATGAGCTCCCCAGCCGGTGAGCGATGCGTCTGTTAGCACTATCTGTGGAGCCGGGTCTAGGAACGGCCGCCCTTTGGAAAGGTTTTGTGTGTTCCACCACTGCAGAGAGCGATGTGCGCGGCTGTCCACCAACACCAGATCTGTAAGCTGACCTTGAGCCTGGTTCCACTGATGTGCTAAACATTCCTGTAATGGACGCATTTGGAGTCTTGCATAAGGCACGATGAAAATGCAAGAGGCCATCATCCCTATTAGCTGCATGAACAGTCGAGCTGGTAGTGAGTGTTGAGGTTGAAATTTTGTTATGAGAGCTTGCATGCTGGCTATCCTGACTGGATTGGGGTATGCAAGGGCTTTTGAAGTATCTATTGTGGCACCTAGATACTGTTGTGTGTGGTACGGTTGAAGATGTGACTTGGTGAGGTTTATTGTGAATCCTAAGTCGTGCAGCAGCTGGACTGTTTTGTGTGTTTGGTGCACACAGTAGCTTTGTGACTTGGCTTTTATGAGCCAGTCGTCGAGGTAAGGCAACATATGAATGTGTTGTCTTCGCAAGTGAGCTGCTACTACTGCGAGACATTTTGTGAAGACTCTGGGTGCTGTAGTCACTCCGAATGGGAGGACTTTGAATTGGTACTGGTGACCATCCAGTACAAATCGTAGATATTTCCTGTGAGCAGGGTGAATGGTAATGTGAAAGTAGGCGTCCTTGAGATCTAGAGTGGCAAGGAAATCGCCTTGTTGGAGCAGTGGGAGGACCTGTTGGAGAGTGACCATGTGAAAGTGGTCAGATTGTATGTACAGGTTTAACGGTCTGAGGTCTAATATTAGCCTGAGAGTACCGTCCTTTTTTGGGATGAGGAAGTAAAGGGAGTAAACCCCTGTACCTTGATGGAGTAGGGGAACCGGTTCTATTGCGTGCTTTTGCAAGAGAGAGAGAATCTCTTGTTTTAGAAGTGTTAGATGTTCTGTAGACATTGGAAATTGTTTGGGAGGTATGTGCGGGGGAGTAGAAGTGAGTTTCAGGCAGTAACCATACTGGATAATTTGTCTCACCAACCTGTCTGTGGTGATGGAATTCCAGACAGGTAGGAACTGTGATAATCTTCCCCCAACCGGAGTGGAATGGTATGGGGGGAGTGGAGGGAAGTCACTGTTTTGTGGTAAGGGAGGTGCAGGTGTTATTACAGCAGCCTCTTCCTTTGTTGTTATTTCCTCTGTAGCCCCCCCTAAAATATCCTCTGTTAGAGGAAGTTTGAATGGGGCTTTTGTAGGAAGAAGAAGTGTGGTCTGTCCCAATGGTTTTGGAGGCGCCCCTATAAAAGGAGCGACGAAAGGAACCTCTAGTTGTTGGTGACTGTAAGGCCCCCATGGACTTAGCTGTTTCAGTGTCTTTTTTCATCTTCTCTAAAGATGTGTCTACAGTAGGTCCAAATCAGTGTTCTTGATCAAAAGGCTGATTAAGAATTTGAGACTGCACCTCCTGTTTAAAACCAGATATGCGTAGCCATGCGTGCCTGCGCAGTAAAACGCTTGTGTTAACAGCACGAGAAGCTGTGTCCACTGCATCAAGAGCACATTTGATAGAGGTGTTTGTAATTAGTTTTCCCTCTTGTATGAGGTCGTTAGCTTTAGACCTATATTGTTCTGGAAGATGTTGCATGAGTGTCTCAAGCTCATCATAATGCGCCCTGTCATACCTGGCCAGCAAAGCTTGGGCGTTGGCAATGCGCCAGTAATTTGCCGCCTGTGACGCAACCCGTTTACCAGATGCGTCCAATAATTTAGATTCTTTATCCGGAGGAGGGGCATCACCCGTTTGTGAATTTGCCCGTTTACGGGCATTTGACACTACTAGAGAATCTAGAGGGAGCTGCCCCTTGATATAAGCTGGATCATTTGGAGCTGGTCTATATTTTTTATCAACCCTGGGGTTGAGAACTCTAGTCCTGACAGGGTCTTTAAACACATCAGGGGCATGTTTAATCATACCTTTTAACATAGGTAAAGTACTGGTTGACTTTTGTGATTGTGTAAAAGTCTCTAATAAAAAATCTTCCTCCAAAGGGTCTGAGTGTAATTCTACCCGATGATATTTGGCTGCTCTATTTATGAGTTGCGCAGAACCTATGTTGTCTGGTGGGGATGGTTTAGATGGATATGAGTCTGGCTCAGGTATATCTGGGACATTATCATAATCCTCCCAAGGGTCAGGTGGTGAGATACTGTGGATATCATCATCATCATCATCATCCCCTTGTGGGTGTCCATCCCCATCCCGACCCCCAAAGTCATCTTCATCATCTTGTGGTGCAGGTGAAGAAGGAAGCAGTGGAGAGTGTGCTGGAGAAAGTGGTATAGTTGGAAGGTTTGGAGGGGGAGAGGAGGGTCTGAAAGGTGAAGTTGCCATGTCTTTCTTCTTTAAGGGTACCTCAGGTGCTTCTGAGGTGTCCAATTTCCTCTTTTTAGGTGGTATTGTTGTTACATAACCTGCAACAGGGTCAATGTGTAGGGTTTTTTGTTTCGGATCCGATGGATCTGGTTGAAACAGTTCTTTGGAGCCATTGTCTTTTTTCGGCACCGACGATTTTGGTTCAGAGTGGTGCTTTGATTTAGTCTCTGTATCTTTAGGAGGGGTCTTGGTCTCCTTATGCTTTGGTGGAGTTTTCGAGTCCGAAATCTTTTTCGGCTCCGAGGATTTATGGTGTTTTTTCTGGTTCGAGGGCTTGTCCTCGGTGTGTTTTGGTGCCGAAAAGCTCGGCGTCGAAGCCGTCTTTGGTGCCGATGCAACAGGGCGTGGCACTGTGTTTGTTTTCGGCTTTTGTTTTGGTGCCGGGGATTGTTTTTCGGTACCGGTACGCGGCTGACTCGGTCCCGAGCCGCCTGAAGGCTTTTCTTTGGGCTTCGGAGCCGGGCCGGAGGGCGGGGCATCTGAAGTATTATCTCGGTGTCGACCCGAGCCCGAAGGTGTTACCGGAGCCTTATCTTTTGTTTTAGATGGGGCAGGGGTGTTGAGCTCGGTACTCACGAACCGTTGACCTGGAGTAACCGTCTGATCCTCGGCATCTGAGTCGTTTGCCTCGGAGACGCTGATGTCTTCATCCTCCGGTTCTTGTTCTTCTGGAACATCAGAGCCTGCATCGAAGATGTCGTCCGGGGCCGAGGTAGTTGATCGAGACATTATGTGACGTCGAGCCCGGCGATCACGTATGGTCTTCTTTGATCTGAAGGAAGCACAGGCCTCGCAGTCTTTGTCCTCGTGCTCTGGAGAGAGGCAAAGGTTACAGACCTCGAGGAGATCAGTGTGTGGGAATTTAGCACCACACGGGGCATTTTTTAAATGGAGTTCTTTCCATTGACTGCAGGGCCTGATGGCGCAGATAGGCCCAACGGCCCGCGTCGACGACCGGAATCGAAGGTCTTGATTAATTTTTTGATGCGCGTCGAAGGGGAACGCGATCTAAACAATACCGTCGAGCGGTGAGGGATTGCACGTCGAAGGGGGATCGAGTACGACACCGACCCGGAGCACAGCAATTTACATCCGAACCCGATGGCGGATAAAAACAATCTGAGGATGGAGTCGATGCCCATGCGCACTATCGTCCTAAGGAGGAGTCACCCATCTCGTGACTACAAAGAACTTCTTCCAATCCAACAAAGTACAAACATCCGAGCCCAACACCAGATGGCGATCTATGCACAAGTATATATTCTGCAGCTAATATGCCTCGAACATGTATGTTTGGATAGTACTATGTACTTGTGGTTCTAAACATACACATATATATGTATTGTTGTATATGCTCTGGGGTCCCGCACATGGGCGGGGATTATTCAGTGCTTAGGACTATTGATGAGTATCCCCTGGAAGAGAAAGCTAGTATCCCACGCGCTGTTTATAATTACACACAATGGGGACACTGCCCAACACTGCCGAAAGGTAGTTCAAAGACTTTTGCACAGAAGCTTGCTTATTTTTCAGGTGTTGAAACATCAGACCCAACCTTGTATTACTATAGGCTCAGACCTGCAAAGAAAAATATGCTAACAAACACCATGCTGATATACTCTGCTTCCTTTGTTTCCCAACTGCCTATACAGGGATTCGACTTTTCGAAAGACACCCTAGACACAAAGTCTATTTGTTGGACAAAAGATTGGCTGGTTCAGGGGACAGACGCCTTATTTAGAGCATGCCTCATACCACATCAAATGATTTTCCTGAACAAAACAGTGCAACAGACTTCATGTCTGGGTATAGCAAAAACAAAGGATTTGAACACACCACATATTCCCACATTCTTATGTTTCGAGAATTCACAGCATTTTACACGCTTTAGTGAGGATACACTGGATACCATGATACGAAATGGTTCTTTCAATTCATCAGACCCCAATTTCAAGGGTTGGTTGGTTTGGCCTTTGGACACAAATGTGTGCCAATCTAGATTCCTGGGTAACACCGAAGGGTTTAGGATCAATAGGCCTGATCAGCGATATGTACAAACAGAACACTCAAGGGTGCAGCGGCGGCCGCTCCATTAGGGCGTTGGAGCGCCGCCCCACTGCTTTCTCGCAGTGCGAGAAGCGTAAAATAAAATGGTATTTTGAATACCATTTTATTTTCTGCTTCTCGCTCTGCGAGAAAGCAGAAGGCAGGGGTATGCCTGGTTGGGGGCGGGTGGGAGGGTATGTTTGGTTGGGGGCGGTCGGGTCAGGTAGGAGTGGCTTGCACCACTCTGAGTGCCCCGACTGCTTGGTTGGCCCTGGGGCCGACCAAAGCAGTCATGCGCACTCTACATTTTCTCTATGTAGGCTGCATGCAGAAAATGGCGTACCTACTGGTGCCCGGGACTCACCATCCCACCCACCCCCGCGGTAACCCCCGCGCAACCCCCCCCCCTTCCACGAGTATTTGCGAGCCGCAACTGTTTATTTATCGTGTTCTGTCTATATGACCACCTTCTTGCACGGCGACCGCTTGTAGGTGCTTCGAACTGAGTGTGTACCTCAGTTTGGGACATGCGGGATCGCGCAGCGAATGGCAGTTACCGTACATTGCTGTACGAGGATTTGCACCCAGTATCAACCCCCACTGTCCGTGATCTTGATCGAACTGAGCTATCAGGCCACACTCCCCTCACCACATGTTTTTTCAACTGACTTTGTGGAATGAAAGTCAAAGCCGCTTCCTCCATTTCCGACATTGCGTTTCCTGTCCTCCAAAGACGAAAACAATTCTCTCTCGTGCAGAGCAGTCACGGCGTTCACAGCGCCCAGTCAGGCCTCCTCGCACCGCACACTGACGTGACCTGCTTAGCAGGAGAGACAGATTGACATGTTTGGACTAGTAGCAAAGAAATGGAATTCTGCATGGCCCATGAATATATTGTACATCCTTTCTATATATCCGAGTGAAGTAATGAGATTCGCAGTAATGTTTTATGCATCCCAGTTATATTCTGTGCATTAAAACCACGTACGAAGCTTTCTTTGCCCTTAAAATATTCTGCAACTATGCATTCAAGATACTTACAGCGCTTTGATTCTGCACCCGTCATAACTTATGTATCCCAGTCATTTACAGCGCTTTCTAGTAAAGTATTGTGCATTTCTGTCATATGCGATGCATCCAAGTCATTTATAGCTCTTTTATTCTGCACCCCTGTCATAAGTTATGTATCCAAGCTGTTTTCAGCAGTGATGGCGTGTGAACAATCCAATGTGTTTATGTCACCCAACACGAGCAGTTCAGACTTTATTAATCCCAGAAGGATGGTAAACCTGTAACATTTACACAGATTTTTGCAGAAGGCATTCATTCGAGCTGTATGGAGAATTTTCATGTGTAATCTTGGGGAGCTAAGAGGTGCGAAAAGCCCTGTCCAGTATTTGGATATACAAGCAGTGGGATAAGGGCTGCCGGGAGGGAGCGGAGCGAGACCACAGGTGTGAATGGAATTCAAACAGTGTGAATTTTAGTTTGACTTGTGACATGGAGCTAGGAAATAAAATGCTTGGCTCACCTCGTGCAGCCAGGCAGATGAGATGTGCGTTCGCTGCCATGTGCCTGTAGCTGGTCTGGGATTAAAGCATGGACGCCTGCTCTGAATTCAGCAGGGCGCTGCAAGATCATTAATACGGTCAGTGCATCCGAAGCAGTTCATGGGCTCGCTTGTAGAACAGTGCTGTGCTTCTATTGTATTTGCATCCGCCGCTTCGCCCTATGCTGACTGGGATTAAGAGATGATCTTAACAGATGCTGTCGCCTTATTTTGTTATATGCCTAGTTATTGGCAGGCAAATGATATGAGGCGTTTTTCTAGGTCCAGCGTTTTAAAGCCCGCTTTGATGCTTTTTTAATTCAGTTGTATCTGCAAAGTTACAAATTTAAAATAAAGCATGCACTTCTAAATATTGGAAAATCGCGGGGAAGCGATGCAAGTCTATAAGGAGCTGCAGCATGTCCACAGTACAGGAGATATGTTCCGTTTCCTCTGTCACGTGACTCATGTAGGATTATGAATGCACTTAACATGCACACACACACTCATGCTCCATCGTTTGCTAAATACGGGAATAGTGGAATGCAAAGCAGGTTTATCCAGCGGTGCCCCCAGACTATGTAAAAGGACGTCTGAGAGGGCACATCTGTATTTGAGGCTTATGGCTGAACTCAATGTAAACAGCGCCTACACATTGAATGAATATCTTAAATGTCATGCTTGAGTCTGGATCAAATATATATGAGAATGCAAACATCTGGATGCCACTTGCATTCACAATATGTATGTGATTAGTTGCGCTTTTGACCTTTTTGTTAAACCTGCTCTTGTTGTATTTATGTATGGCTGAATCACTGAATCACTCAGAGTTTAAATCTGCTTGAGATCCCTAAGCCGCTGAGTGTGAGGTGCAGGGCAGAAGGGCAGAGAGATGAGGAGAGAGGTAGAAAACTTAGCCGGGACGCAGACTGGTGCAGAAAATGTTTCTCACTCTGAAGCTACAGGCCCTGCCACGCGTGATGCACCTCTGAGAAGCATACACACTGAGTGCCAGCACTGGGCCTAGCTTCAAAAACATAACGATAGAAATGTTTCTGACGCTAAGCCCTGCTGGCACACAGCGTGTATATTGCTCAGAGGTGCGTGGCACTGGCAGGGCCTAGCTTCAGAAATATTTCTATCTACATGTTGTTATATGACATCCCTTTATTAATGTAATAACTGCACTTTCACAATGGCTCTATTAACCTTCTTGCTTTTCAAATTTGCTTGAAAATGCACCATTTACCCACTCTTTTTTCAAAGTTTTCTCGGGGGGAGAACCCCCCCCGAACCACCCTTAAGATGTTCGGGCTCGCTCGCTGTGCTCGCTCGCCACAGTGCACTCCAACAGAAAGTTTACCCCCCCCCCCCCACAACTTTCAAATGTCACCAGCCACCACTGCAAGGGTGGTGACGTCATAGTGTTGGGAAGTTATGCCTAGATTGGCTAAATACCTCAACACTCTCCTAGGTGAAGCAACACTTGTCCCTTCTTTCGGATGACATGGATCTCAGGGATTTTTTACTAGGTCCCCGTAACCCATGTCAAAAGCGCTTTTTGTATGGAATATACAACGAGCTGTAGAAGTTCTCTCAACAGGAAGCTGCTGAGAGATTGCGCAAGATTGATAGGATTAGTTTAGAAAAGGCTTCGGCTGTGGTTGACAACGGTATGACCACTTTATCATCCAGAGTGTACTCACTGGGCAACATAGTGTCTTCCGCAATTGACATAATGCAGCGAGACGTGTCTATATTACAACATGGAAAGTCACAATTACGGTCAATAGTAATGTTGAGCTGGACGTTACAGACGTTACGTTCTGGCCACGTGCTGTGGCATTACATCAGTGGTACAACTCTGTTTTCAGCTTAATATCTAACAGAAATACAGATAACAATGGCACGTAGAGATGCAAAATATACTATGCTGCACATTGAAAAATTAAACCAATTACCTTTCACCGTGGCTGGAACACCATGCACTGACTGGATAATCCATAGCTACATCACCCTACCGGTCACGACCTTTCCATTCCAATATTGCCTCCAATATCAACAGGTAGGCAGATATGAAGCGCTAGGGGAAGGATACGTGCACGAGTATTGGGAATTACCATTCAGGTTTAAATCCAGGAATGGGGACACAGAAGTTTTTCTTAGTGGCTTAAGCAGCTCCTTGATTTGCAAAGACATTTCTCTCCATGGGGCATGCAATGCTTCAATGGCAAATTTGTGTTATCTGAAGGGTTCCCCAGCTGCCGTGATTCATCCTGTATTAAGGCTGCTCTCGAATGGGAGTTATTTGATGCTGAATGATCAAGGTTGCTGCGGAATGGAACCGTGCATCGCTTATCTGGTGACGGTTAATTCCACAGTCACGTGTTGTACACAAGTACTGTTTCCACCTGCCCGCACATTTAGGGAGGCAGCCCTGTCCAGCATCGTCACTGCCCATTCCCCGTTCAGAAGCAGAGTCCTCAGTAGCCTGGGCATGCCTAATTTTAATCCGGGCTGCCTCCTTTTTAAATTGAGGTTTTGAAGTCTTTTGTTTGTCTTCTCGTTTAATGATGTAGTCCGAAGTGCGATGTGTCTCCCTTTTCGGCTTGACTTGCTCTTCCGATCTGTACTCTGACCGTCCGTCTCTCTCCGAACGCTTTTCGGATGACTCCTAAAAGCAACGAGATGAACGTGTATCAGTATACGGATACCGGTCAGGTTTTCTAATACGGTCACGGTTTCTCAGATTGTATTTTAATTTGGTGTGTTCCTGTTGAGGAGATCCACCCCGTGACTTATGTTTTGTTTGTTTTTTGTTTATTATCCCATTTCTTCTTTGAAGAATCAGGTGCTTGATTAGAGTTATCTTTCTCAGAATTGCACTTAACTGTTGGTGTCCCTGGTCTGGCTCCCAGATTATCTCTGCCAAGTGAGGCATATGTATCTTCGATAATCTTAGGCAATTCTTTCTCCTGTTGTGCACGAGTGAACTCCCTCAGGCGTTGGCGTATAGTCACCGCTGCTGCCTCCTCTTTTATGTTACTCAACATAATGGCAGATACTTGGGCAAAATTGCTCATCAGTTTCATCCCCAGATCTAAGGCAGGCTCTGCCCCGTACTCGTTCTGGATTTGCTTCAGTACATCTGCTATGACTGCTATTGAAGGGGTACCATGTATTCTGGTAAATACGGAGGCAAAGACTTGTACCCCAAGTGACACAATCTTCTAACGGGGGAGCCATCCCCATCGGCAAACAAATTGCCAGTATTCTGTGTTTTTCCTGCGGGCCAGTATGGGGGAAAACTGTTTCGAGCTGTGCTGTTTTCTGTGCTATCCAGAAGGGGATTTGCTGACGGCTGGTGGGAACCTTTCCCATAACGGCATTTAGTGTTTGTGGGCTAATACCTGTAGTAGCCATGTGAGGTTGTGTAGCCTGAGCAGCCCCTGCAGGTTGGATTGCAAATGTTCACATTAAGTATTGAGTAAGATTTCTGTAAATGTTTACTAGATCTCTGTAAAGTTTGCACATTTCTGCTGCTAAGGCAGCAACGTCTGGATGCGGTGTGTATGATGCTAAGACCGGCCAAGTCGCTCCTCCTCTGCTGAGCAGACTAAGTCTGACGTGTTCTGTGGTATGGAATACGGTACCTTAAAACCAATTAATGAATTCTTAGTAAGATAACGGTACGTCTAAGTCCATGTATGGAAAGTGCTCATCAGGTGGTTCATCTTCAATGTATTCATGAAACAACTGTGTGTGTGCATCTGCAGTCGGGAATTTAACCCAAGAATAGAATACCTCTGTTCTGAATGCTTTGTGTGCCTCAACCACAAAGGTAACATCTCAACCCATTGTCGGGCGGCCATGTTGTAACAATTTCATGGTAACTGCCTGTCTGCAATTTTCTGAAATATTTAGACCAACTATCAGTTTCATCTTGTTCGGTCATTGTTAGAGCAGTAGTATTTAGCCAAACTGTTATAGATATTTGGTATGCACAATGTGGGAACTTCTAATCCTCCAAGTTTAATTTAACTTACACCAAATACATAGGGTATACCTACTCAGCGGAGGCTGATTTGTTTCCCTTCCGCTACGGACGTATCCGGTACAATTGTTAATAGGGATCTCTGAGAAAGCACGACTTAACTACTCAGATTGACCATTACACAAGAGCCTAACCAACATTGTCGTGTAGTTCCTACCAGTCCATAGGACCTGCACATTATTTGGACAACAAACTAAGGGCCTGCTGTTGAGACTAATTCCAGACGCCTTATATATAGGGCCTATATACTAGCTAGCTCACAGTGCCACCGTGAGACCCCTTAACCTATCAGGGAACGAATGGTTTCTGACAACCACTGAACATGACAACCCTGACACCTCAGGGATCGTGGAAACAGAACAGAACCTTTCGCTCAGTCACTCGTTGCTTACTTGTTCTCAGAGAACTATACAGAGAATACACAGTGGGACGTTTTCTATAATATTTATTGAACCAACTTTATTCTTGCATAAAATACGTGTGCTGCAATGATTAGGAGACAGAAGCAGATAAACGTGATTACAAGAACCAAAAGCGTAAATAGTAGGTAGAGTTCGACCATGGTGCTAAAACAATGTAAATAGGCAGGCATATAAACAAGGCAGTAATCTAGCGTGCTCCTACTACTCTAACTGTACTTAGAGTGTGTGTAGATGTAGAGCCAAGAATCCACTCCCCCCAAGGAACGATCCAACCCCATTACCTGATGGGACAGAGTGAAGGACCCCATCTTGGTCACGAACTGGACACCCCTCACGAGATTTCAGACCGCTGCATGGTGATTTCTCAGCATGCAAGGACCTTCGGTGTCAGCGGAAGTGCCTCCTCTACTAATCTATCGGGATGCTCATCTTTTATAACAGAAAGCAGCCTTGCGATGTATGCATAGATTAGTGATGTTATGGCTATGTAGGTAGCCCTGTCGCCCCGTGGATGAAGATAGTGATGACATTTGGACGTAGTGCAATACGAGACCTTGTACATGATGTTCAGGGCATTGTGATAATGTTGTCCGAAGCTAGATGTAAGAACAAGTTTAGTTTCAGAGAAACTAATCCAACATTGTCGTGCGTGCAAATGTGTGCAAAAGGTCATAGCTTGAAATGTATTTGTGAGGACAATGTAAGCAATAAGCTGCTTCGCTACATGGGCCTAACTCGGGAATATAACAGAACCACGAAATGGTAATTAATAAAGGCCAATATTACACATCTTACCAGTTGTGCATGTTTTTATATTGCGGTTATTTTCCAGTAGATAATTTGAAAAGGCTGTTTTCTTTAAGTGCAGCCTACAATGAGCACTGACTGGAATTAGAATATTTAGGTTTTGTTTACCTTTCATGCAAGGTTGTTAAAATAATGAACAATGATGAGGACCAGTGGATTTATGAGACTCAGTGACTGCAGAGTTTACCATACAATTGTGGGTTTACCAAATTTGTTATGAAATTTACAGACTTTATAAAAATATTGTGTTTAGCTCAAAATTATGAAAATATTACTGCCAGAAATTGTGCCATACAATCTGCATTTGTGCAGCATATTGTAGCTTGCCTTGTTGCTTGATTTAGTACTCCATGCCACATAGCAGCCCTTACAACATTAAAGCTCTGCAGAGTGGTTTGGGGACATTATGACAATGTAATCCTTATTTCACAGGGATCTGTGAAATAATTTCCAGTTTCACGGAGCTTGTGAATTATGGGCTTTTACACCACTGAATTATGCGCAGTGAAAAAATCAAACAGGTAACAATAAGAGATATAAATATATAGTATATTACTCTAGCAATAACAGTGTGTAGTTATGGTTAGGATCGTGTCCCCAAAAAGAGTTTATTTTCTTAACAACCTTTGGGCTGTTTGACAAATTTACACTAAAATTCATCTACTTTAGGTGCGGCCTGGCAAGTTTTGTGCACATCCATTAAGTTGGGGGGGGGGGGGGTGGGGAGGGGGCATAGCAACGGAGTAAAAAAAAAAAAAAAAAGATTTTCCCCATTTTGAGTCCCATAGGATTATTTGCCCACCTCTACATTAAAAACAGCGGAGTGATTTACACCAAACTTGGCATGAAAGAACTGTGCTCGGTTTGGTGCAAATCTGTTCAGTAGTTTTCGAAATATTAGTGTTACAAGAAAGTGCAGGGTGGGCTTAAAGGTTTAAAAAGTAAGCCAAATCATAGATTCTCCGCGGATTTGTAAATCCACAGAGGGTTTGTAAATATAATTTAAAAAAAATAAAGAAACCCTTTGGACGAGGGAACATTTTCTCCGTGTATAGAGGATTCACAGATTTGGCTACGAATCCGCTACACTGAAATTGGCTGACTGTTCAATAACAGGTTTTATTGCGGCTGCCATTACTCACTTTGGTGTGGCTGGAAAAATCAAGAAAAATAGGGCATAAAGGGGCAGGTTGAGAATACCCTAAGCCCCTGGCCAACTGTGAAGGAGTGGCTGGGTGATTGGCCAAAGAAACTCACCCCCCCATCATCATGGCAAAACGTGGATCCTGGGCCTCTCTGGACCCCATGGATCCTTCTGCGATAAAAGGTTTGGCGAATCTGGCACTGGATAGGCAAATCCTGTGAAACAAAATAAAAATTAAAAATTAAAAGAATTTACACCTAAGCTGCAAATGGCCAATATCTGGAAACGGTTGGATTGGCCACCAGCAGTGAGTCGAGCGCAGTGCCTAGCCTACGACCAGGCCGAGTCCAACCGCTGATGTACATGGCCAAAGTTCATGCAGAGCAGAATTTGAAAGCCTATGGTGTGTTGTGCGCAAGGTCTGGTTTAGGCCAACCCCTGCAGCACAGGGCCAAAGCTTGAATGCACCTGGGAAGGGAATACACTCACAGATGCTGGGTGTAATACATCAATGAAGCACCAGATATCCACAGAAAAACTACAGTCAGTTATGTTGCGGCTAGGATTTGATCTTAACACGTTTGGGAAAAAAAACTTGTGAAATTCAGGTTAAATATTAACCCCTCCCAACCCCCCAAAAAATCATTCAATTGCCCAATATATGGTTAGCTATGCAAACCACAAAAAAGTGAGTTATGACTTGCATGGCTGTTCGTGTTATGGATAGTGGAGCAAACCATAACTTGCAATTTTTTTTTTTTTTTTAACCACACCTGTACTTTTGCCCTTGATAAAAAATATATAGACAGATTATATATGCACACACACACACAGATAATTACCCGCTGTACTCACTTGAACACCCTACATTAAAATCTGAGGGTGCTTTGTAATGATACTGACTGGAAGCCTCCAACACCAGTAGCTTACCAGTCATACTTTGTGCCACACTCTGCAACCTGACAGAAAAACGAAATAACATAGCCCAGTGTAGAGTAAAGCATTACCTTTGTTGTCCAAGGAGCCAGTCTCCTCGTCCTCAGAAGGCATCTCCAAACGAATACTCTCTTGCAACTGGCTAATTGCCTCACTTTCATTGAAGGTGGGCACAATATTGGAGGAAGACTGACATGTGTTATCAAGGGCGCCAGATATTAAGGGTCCACACTTAGCATTTTCTGCTTCCTGGGTATCGCCATTGTATGGGTCATTCATCAAATTGTCCGGCTGGTGAGACAGCTGCAGGGCCATCTCATTTGCATTGTGTAAATCCTGGTCCTTGAAATCTGTATCATGAAGATCCACACCTGTGTTCAAGTCTGCCGGAAGTCCATTGAAATTAGACTCAGCTGGGACACCCTCCATGTTGCTATTGGAGATTTCGTTCCTGAACTGGATGGTTGGCCCTCCTGAGATTAAAAAATAGGCAAATTGGTTAGCATTGTAAGAAAAGCACTCAGAGGAAGGGAATTAAGAATCTTAAGTGAAAGATAGCTATAGAGGATTCAGAATGGGAAGTGAGGAAGAAGAAAAACTATTTTAACCAACTTACTAATTTAGAACAATAGAAAAGCAGCATGGGAAGCTGAGCCCCTGCCAATGACAGAGGGAGGCAGAGGCAGTTGGGGAAGTGTCTCAAATTCTTTCTTTAAATAGATTTTAGGGATCAAAGGATTCACTGTGAATAAAAGAACCTTGATGTCATTACATTTATTAAGGTTTTATCTACTGGGAATCATTAAGGTTTCTTTAAAAATAAGGACCAGAAATGACCAAGGAGAGCTATCCAAGATATCCATGGGAAAAATAACTTACTCACCTTTAACATTGGATTTACAGCATTGGCACTCTGTCAAGATTAGGAAGAATTCCTTACATAGTTATTCTGGTACTATTAGCTCTAGTTCTGCTTCCTTCACAATTATTCCACAGTAACCTGTATTGCATAATGGAATAGAAAAGGGGCTTTTTTTTTTTAAATACAAAGTTTAGCCTGGAACGGAACGTCAAGAAGGTTGCATTTTGAGGAGCTCCAATGTGGCCCTGTTTTCTGGGGTGTGTTTCTCCATGTGGTAGTTGCAGGGGTCCATCCTTCCTATGACATCGGGCATGCATGCTGGAGGTTTTTGCGAGGCCGGAGGGCTATTTCGGATCCTGAATTTGGCAGTGTACTGAGACTGCCGGACAACAAGATGGTGATGCCCATTAAGGTAGGCCGCAGATCCTTGCGGGGGATCTGTAGCTGGGCGTAGTTATCACTACAGAGTGCTGATCGTGTGAACGAGGCGAGGAGTCCCATTAAGGGTAACGCCCAAAGGTGAAGATTATTCTGAGGTGAAGACGACTGTGGCAGGGAGGAAGAGAAGCTACTCGAATGGAGTTGTCTTGTGAAGTCAGTAGAGCCAAGACTGAGCTAGCCACAGTGAGTCTCAGTCTTTTAGACACCGAGGTGACGCATGAGGGAATATGCTCCAGAATGCCTCCAAAGAAGAAAATAAGGAGCGCTAATCGGAGAAGGGACTTTTTTAAACCCAGATTGCAGGCCCAGAGAGAATTACGAGACGGTGCAGCTTGCTCCCTGCTCACTCAGCGGAGGAACTAGCACAGTCACCACTTTCAAGGTAGTACCTGCTGAACCAACAGCAAAGTTTTGGGGCTCAAAGGTAGTCTGTAAGCTCTGAAAATCCACACAGCTGATACAAAGGATACAGTGGGAGCCTTGAAACAAAGGAGCATTGCAATGGAACAAAGAATGAATGCACAAAAAGCAGGTGCTGCAAGGACTCAGATGTTTGAAGAATGTGCACACTCCCCCACTGAGGCAGAATTTGCTACTTCTATCCAGTGTGAAACTAACTCAAGCTTATGGGGAGAAAGATGCAATGGTGGATGGTTTCAGGGTCAATGGTTTCCCAGAACCAAGTCATGTGACCTTGATGACACGCAGAGATATTCAAGTTGTCAAGAAAGAGAAGCTCTCTGTGGGTATCCAAGAATTCCATTGGTTCTCTGCCCATCTGTGTTTTAAACGAGGGAGAATTTTTCATTGTCTCACAACATGACATGGTGAGAGTTTTTCTGACTGATGAGGAAGAGTCCCTAGTGAGGCAGAATGCAGTCGCTGAGCACGATGGACTGCTACTGGTTACACAGTGATTTTTTTTTTGGATGACCTGATGTATCAACTACTTAACGCATTAATGGGACTCCGTTTCCTTGTTGAATCAAAGGCATATATAAAGTTATAGTTGCTAAATGGAGAGGGATAAAAATATGTTTACGGCTGCTTAATTCTCTACCCGCATTTTCAGGAGCTTACTTCATGGGTATAGAAGCCAAAATCAATCATAATCAAGGACTTAATGAATGCCAGTGAAAATATAATCAAGTTGTCTTGTGACCAAGAGATGTTTTGTATCAGGTGGCATGGTGTTATCTAGAAATTTTTTTGGTCTTGCTGAAAGTCTTAACAAAAAGATTTGATCCTAAAGGACAAGTTACTTACATTTGGTAATGCCTTATCTGGTAGAGACATGATCTAGCGGCAGATTCCTTACCTTCGAATATCCCAGGTGTCAGGCTGGATCAGGAAACTTCTGCTGAAGAAATACCCTTGCACGCCGGTAGGTGGCACTGGATGGTTTCATGGGACGTCGTCAGCATCATCTGCGCCGGAATCGACGTCTGCGTCCCCTATATAGGTGCCACATCGGCGCGCTGACGTCAGTTACTTTTCATGACTTTCCACGCCAGGAGCGCGGAGCCAAGAAGTGCACTGACAGTGGTGTGTACAGCATAACTAGGGCTGTGAAAGGGACCAACCCCGACCCAAAAAACCTGTCCGCAGTGCAGGGAGGATGAGTGGGTCGGTAAGGAATCTGCGACTAAATCATGTCTCTACCAGATAAGGCGCTACTGAAGGTAAGTTACCTGTCCATCTGATAGACATCTAGCCGTAGAATCCTTATCTTAGGATGGATACCCAAGCAATACCATCCCCAGAGGAGAAACTGCAGGCAAGTTTAGACCAGGAAGTCCTGCAGGACACAGCTGCCAAAAGGCCCATTCCTGCAGACTTGACTGTCCAGGGAGTAGTGTTTAGTGAAGGTGTGCAGTGACGACCATGTTGCTGCCTGACAGATGTCAAGGACTGGAACACCACGTTGCAACGCTGTGGTCGCCTTAGCTCTGGTGGAATGAGCTCTTAAGCCGTCAGGAGGATGTTTCAGGCCAGATAATCCAAAAGCAAGAGTAGTTCTGGCTAAAGACAGCTGCACAGGTGCTTGTTCCATAAGGTAATAGTGATCTGCACTCACCCTTTAATGGTCAAACTACTTCAAAACCATAAATGCATTAAACCAGAAAAAACACACAAAAGGGAGTGCCTCAAGAATCCAAAAATTGTATTGTAGAGTTTGTTCTCTTTGTTTCTTCTCTCCTCCTTTCACGAAATACACATAGGTCAATGGTGTCAATATTAATGTACTCTTCTTCATTATCCAAATGAAATGTGAGCCCTGGTATGAAGTCTCAAAACAATTCTCTGAATTATTCTTCAATACTGCAAAGAAACAGCCCGGACAACGCGTTTCGTCCTCCGAGAGGACTTTATCAGGGCTGAAAGAAAATATACATATGTACATTTACAAACACATCTAAAAAAATATGATACAAAATAAATCATTAATCCATTACAATGTATCGACAATGTTACAATTTACACACACAGGCTCCCACCTCACCACCTCCACATACAATACAAATGTAAAAACAATACTATGCATCACTTCTTACATGCACATTGCTTTTCTTTAACATAACACATAATTCCACCATTAAAAAGAAATACATCCACCAATAGCTAATTTTATTGAAAAAATAAGCTTCCATCATTTACCCTACCAAATCAAAGTGTTATATGCAACACCTTTCTAGTGAATAGTACATTGATACGTTACCACATCCTCAATTCAGATATCTAATCCGATAAACTTACTTAATGTATATGTTTATAGGAATGTCACATCGAAGTCTATGTGTAAAATGGAGCAGTTCTCCACTAAATTCCTAGATTAAAAAGACAAAGTTGTACAAGATTCCTATTGATATCAATTTTTTGGGGGGAAAATTAAGATTTAGATTTTTCCTATTGGAAAAAGACCTAGTGACTACAGATCCTATTAATATTTAACCTAACAGTTGATCTATTTCCATTTTTTATTTAATAATAAGGGCAAAAATGTTCTACTACTCACTTGGAACAATAGTACTGCTCCTTTATTGTTGTAGGGAAATACCAGGTGACCATATACAAATATCACAGCTTTAAATTCACACCCCATTGGGTTCTGAAAAATACAAATCAGGTAAAAGATTTTTACCCTCCAAAAAAGTTTCATTACTCGAAATCTCAAGTTGATATCTATCATAAAGCCCCCGTAGAAAATCATAACATGCTATGACACCCTAAAATTATCCGCTATATAGTCATTCAAGCAAAGGACCTCCTCCATATATGAATGAATCCTCTCCAAAGTCACTAATCTTGACTTATAAGTATAAAAAAGGAGCAACCCCAGACACACATATCCAAAAACTAGAAACATCCAACTACTAGCCAATAAATTGGTAAAAAGCACCCAAGCCACAAAGCAAGCCAAATATAGTTCACTCTATTCACCACTGACCCGTAAGCTCAGACCGGATAATACAACATGCCACCACCGTCACTTACCTTCTTCTGAATATTTGTAGACAACACTGATTCTATAGAAACATTTTACACCAATCACCCTCCAATTCGGTTAAAATAACCAATCCGCCTGCATCAGCAACTTTATGGTCCAAAAACACAGTCCGACCAGAAAGGAACAACCCTTCCTTGTGAATTCATTGGTTGTTATGAAAGTCCAATCACAATAGTCAAGAAATCTATGGCCAGACAGGAACAGCCCTTTCCTGTGAATTCATTGATGGTTATGAAAATCCAATCACAATAGTCAAAAATCTATGGCCACTCCTACCAGTATTGCAGTCAAAAAACATGGTCAGACCAAAAAGGAACAACCTTTTCCTGTTAATGCATTGGTTGTTAGAATAGTCCAATCACAGTAGACAAAAATCAATTACCACACCTACCCCGAAATGATCAACCCTTTCCTGTAAATTCATTAGCTGTTAGGATAATTCAATCACAATAGTCAAGAAATCTATGACCACTCCTACCACTATTAGGTCCAAAACTCGGTTGGACCCGATTCTTATTTTTCAGAACCCAATAGGGTGTGAATATTAAGCAGTGATATTTATATGGTCACCTGGTATTTCCCTACAACAATAAAGGAGCAGTACTGGTGTTCCAAGTGAGTAGTATAACAGTTCTGCCCTCATTACCAAACAATGAAAATGTATCAACTGGTAGGTTAAATAATAATAGGATAAGTAGTCACTAGGTGTTTTTCCAATAGAAATAATCTGCATCTTAATTTTTCTAAAAATATTTTTTGATGTCAATAGGAATCTTGTACAACTTTATATGTTTTTTTAATCTATGAATTTTGTGGAGAACTGATCCATTTTACACTTAGACTTCGATGTGACATTGCTGTAAAGAAATAGATTAAATACGTGTATTGGATTAGATATCTGAATTGAGGATGTGGTAACTCAATGTACTGTTCGCAAGAAAGGTGTTGCATATAACACTGATTAGGTACGGTAACTGATAGAAGCTTATTTTTTCAATAAAATTAGGGATTGGTGGATGTATACCTTTTTAATGGCGAGTTATGTATTATTATGTTATAGGAAAACAATGTGCATGTAATAAGTGATGCATAGTGTTATTAAATTTGAATTCTATGTAGAGGTGGTGGGGTGGGAGCCTGTGCATGTAAGTTGTAACATTGTCTATACATTGTAATGAATTGATGATTTATTTTGTATCATGTGTTTTTAGATATGTTTGTAAATGTACATATGTATATTTTCTTTCAGCCCTGATGAAGTCCTCTGAGGACGAAACGAGTTGGCCGGGCTGTTTCTTTGATGTATTGAAGAATAATAAAGAGAATTATTTTGAAACTTTATACCATGGCTCCCATGTTATTTTGATACTGGAGAAGAGTACATTAATATTGACACCATTGAACCATGTGTATTTCATGAAAGGAGGGGAGAAGAAACAAAGAGAACAAACTCTACAATACAATTGTTGGATTCTTGAGGCACTCCCTTTTGTGTGTTTTTTCCGTTTCTTGGGCAGAGCGTAGCAAATTTTGATGCAGAGGACGACCCATTGTGAGATAGTCCTCTTCTGCACCGCACAACTTTCTTTGATCCAATGAACCCCATGAAGAGTTGGTCGTTCACTCGGACCTCTCCGGTGCGGTCAAGGTAGAACAGCAATGGTCTTTAGGAGTCGCTCCTTCTTTTAGAGGGGTGTGGAGGAGCATAGAAAGTGGGCAAGGTGACTGACTGGATTGTCCCACGTGGAATGGTGTTACCACTTTCGGTAAGAAAGGGGCCCTAGTGCAAAGCACCAACTTATCTGGGAAAATGGTCAGGTAAGGAGGCTTGGATTACAGAGCCTGAATTCGCTCACCCTCCTGGCAGAAGTTATTGCCACTAAAAAAGCCATTTTAATGGAAAACAACCAGAGGGGGCAGTTGTGCAGAGGTTCGAACGGAGCGCACATCAGAAAGGTGAGAACGAAATTAAGGTCCCACTGAGGCATGATGAATTGGTTAGGTGGGAATAGATGTACAAGCCCCTTAGGAAATCTGTTTACAATAGGGAAATTAAATAAAGAGGGTTGGACTGGCAGACTCAAGAAGGCAGACAAGGCCGAAAGGACCCTTTAGGAGAGCCCTGCTGGGCATGGGTCAAAATAAAGAGAAGGACTTGAGAGAGGGAAATAGAAAGACGGTCAATAGATCTTTCTGTACAGTATTTTACCTATTTCAGCAACCGGCAGGCGTACAAGGTCTTGTTAGAGGGACGCCTTGCTGCCAAAAACACATCGCAGACTTCGTGAGGAAGGCTGAATGCGGTCAACTGCCGGCGCTCAATTTCAACGCAAGAAGGCGTAATGTTGACAGGTGGAGGACCCTCCCGTGCTGCTGCTACAGAAGATCCTCCTGAAGGAGTCACCTGATCAGAGGATTGATGCTCAGTTGCAGAAGCTAGGGATACCAGACTCTCTGTGCCCAGTCTGGAGCCACAAGAATGACTTGGGCCCGGTCACTCCTGATCTTCTTGAGCACTCTGAACAGGAGTGGTATTGGCCGAAACGCGTACAGGAGCACTGAGCTCCACTTGAGACTAAAAGCGTCGCTGAGGCAGTGCCACCTTGGAAACTCCAGTGCGCAAAACTTCTGACATTGTGTATTCTCAGCGGAGGAGAACAGATCTAACCAAGGCACTCCCCACTTCTGAAAGAGACCATGCGAGACCTCCGGATGGGGACGCCACTCGTGATCCGCTAGGTATCTTCAGTTGAGTTCATGCGCCTCTCATTCAGAGAGCCTGCCAGGTGCTGAACCACCACCGATCTGTCCTGATGTTCCAGCCATATCCAGGGACACAGTGCCTCTTGATAAAGGGTCCACGACTCCAATCCGCCCTGTTTGTTGCAGTACCAAACGGCGGTGGTGGTGTCTGTCAACACCTGCACTAGCCTTCCCTTGAAGGGCAGAAAGGTTTTTAATTACAGCCGGATCGCGCGGATCTCTAGTAGGTTGATGTGAAGTTCGGATTCCGCTGAAGGACAGAGGCTTCTCACCTCTCCCAGATGGCCGCCCCATCCCAGGAGTGACGCATCTGTCATCAATGTCAGATCTGGTTGTGGAAGGAAGAGGGGTCTGCCACCGACTCAATCGCGGTTCATTAACCGCCACTGCAGATCTTCAGCAGCTCCCTCCTACACATGGACCATGTCAGAGATTCCCCTGATGCTGTGCCCACTGGAACTTCAGGTCCCACTGAAGAGCCCGCATATGTCAGCAGGCATGTATCACAAGCAGGATGCAGGAGGCCATGAGACCCAGCAGCCTCAGAGTCTGTCTCACCGAAATCTAGGATAGAGGCTAAAGCATCGGTATCATAGCCTGAATATCCTGGACTCATCATTCGGGAGGATAAGCCCGAAACTGCACCATGTCCAGAGCAGGTTTGATGAAAGGGAACATCTGAGAGGGAGTCAGGTGTGACTTTGGCTAGTTGATAGTAAACCTGAGCGAGTGCAGGAGGTCCGCCTTAGTCTTGAAGTGGGAAACAGCCTGAGGCAAGTCCGCCTTCAACAGCCAGTCCTCAAGATAGAGGAAGACTGGAACCACTGATCTCTACAGATGAGCTGCAACCACCGCCATCACTTTGGTGAACACCTGAGGAGCAAAGGTAAGGCCAGAAGGGAGCACAGCGAACTGAAAGTGCCCGTGGCCCAACAGTCTGATGTTATTGACCTCCACTGGAGCAGGTGATAGCGTTTCCTACCTCTCACTGGGTGCCCATGAGGATAGGATGGCAAATTAAAGGGGATTGGAGGCTGCAGGTGCTGGGGGAGGAGGGGGTGGGGGCAGGGGGGATAGGGGCAGGGGGGGGGCGAGTATTGGGTTGGACTGGACAGACCTCTGGCTGCCCGACCAACAGGGCCTGTGGGAACAGCGTCTTTGGTCACTCAGAGGCTGTGAAGCTTGTGTGCCGAGGTGGCTGGGCGGGTAAAGACGCAGCTGGAACCAAAAGGTGGACTGGGGTTGGAAACAGACCATGGAAAGTCACAAGGACCTGACCATAGCTCTGCTATCTTTGAAAAGCTCCAGCGCAGAGTATGCCTTGTCTCCATAGAAACAGCAGCCATCAAAGGGCATGTAAATAAGCAATGCTTGGATATAGCCAGGAAAGCCAGTGGTCCTCAGCTACGCATGGAGCCGCAAAGCAACTGACAAAGAAACCACTCTGTCTAGCAAGTCGGTAGTGTCAGGCCCACATCTGATCATGAACTTGGCTGCATCTCTCCAGTCTGTCATAGCTCCGGAGAGTATGGCCTGGGCCTTCTCCAGGACCACTGGCAGTACCTGCACAACCAAATCCCACAGCATATGGAAGCAACAGCCCAAAAGGTATGCAGTGTTCACGGACTGCAGTGCCAGGCTGGTGGAAGAAAACATTTTCTTTCCCAAGGTATCCAGCCTCTTGAATTCCCTATTCGGTGGAGTGGTAGGGAATGCAGCAGGATTTACATGTGAGGAGGAAGCTTGGACCACCAATCTTTCCGGGGTAAGGTGTTGCGTGACAAAATTGGGGTCCCCTGGGGCGTGGTGGTGGCGGCAGGCAATCGTCCTGTTTACGGAAACCTCATTGCAGGGTTTAGACCAAATCCCAGGCAGGACGCCCATGAGGACTTCATTAAATGGGAGGAGTGGTTCTGAGGGGGCTGAAGCACCTCTGTCAAGACGTTCGTCTTGATTGTCATTGAGGGTAGGCTAAAGTCCAGGACCTCGGCCGTCCTCAGCACTATAGCAAAAGAGGCTCCCTCCTCCACAGCAAGAGGATAGACCGTGTCAGTATCTGGAGAGGTGTCCAGCATGCTTGCGTCCACCAATTCCTCACACCAGTCCATGTTCGGGTCTAGGGCTGGTATTCTTCAGGGTCCAGCAACCCCTCCCAATCCTCAGAGTCCCAGCCCACAGGAATAGGGGATAGGGCTGCGGCCTTGAAGCCATGGTGTTGGATGAGGCCCCTCCGCCTCCATGTCGGGGATAATAATGGGGATGGTGCCTTGAACACTGACATCGGGTCCGGCGCCGGGGTAGGTCGAGGTGGTACGACCGGCACTGGTCCAGATCAATCTGTGGATCCAAGGGGCCCGACTGAAGACTGGGGATGGAACTGTCAGAGGAGAACCAGTGGTGTCCCTCCCGAACCCACGGGATTCAAAGGTGCGCCAGCGGGAACGGGCCGCCCACATAATATGAGGTGCATGGCCTCAGAACTCAGAAGTTAGGTGGGGATTGTTTTAGCTCCTGGAAACTCGGGGAAGCGCGGAGCCAGCCCAGGCACTGGCTCAACTGTGGAGCCAGGCCCCGAAAGACAACGCTCCCTCGTCTCGTCGGTTGACGTCTTCAACTTCTTCATTTTTTTTCTCTTGTGTGACCTACCTGAAGTCAATTAAGAATGAGACAAGCATCTTGGGCTCCGCGACCAATCCCAGGACCTTTCTCTCGACCGGGGTCGAGACCGTCACGGTGTCGCACATTGCGCAGCAAGGACCTTGAGGAAAGGACTCTGGATAAATGTAGCGGCAGTCTTCGCATTGTGGTTGCGCTTGAGGCACCAGAGGTAAACAAGGTGGGGGTTCGTCACCGACATCTGCCGGGGACAGGCGCCACAGTGCTGAAGCGCCCTTCCTATTTGAATCATGCAACACAAGGAGAAAATCTCAAAAAAGACTGACAAAAAGTCAAAAAAGTGTCACAAAATTACTGTGGGGTAGCTCTCTCCGGATCTGCGCTGACTGGAGCGGAAAAAAAAAAAGAACTGACAGCGCCGGGGTAGGGTTAATATAGGCACCACACGTCACTTCCGGAACGAACAACGCCACACGGAGCCGAACGACGCCACCGACTGGCACGTAGGGGTACAGCTCACAAAAGCATTTTAGATCTAGTCTAACTCATGGGGATAATTCTAAGGTAGGGAATCTGCGGCTAGAAGTCTCCATCAGATATTATCCTTTCTGCCCACTTCAGATCTAGCTTTTGAGCAGGGTCATTCATCAATAGAAATAAAAAACATAAGGACACGGATGTGCAATTTAAAAGCACTGGAACAAAGAAGACCACAGAAGCAACATACTCCATGATTAATGATGCGGACTGGAGGAGAGCTGTTTATGGAAATCACACATAGTTTTTTTATGATGTTCACAGAATTTGTAAGGAAAATGCTACTTACCCAGTATGCATCTGTTCTTGGCATGTAGAGCTGTAGAGTCACATGCTATGCATAGATCGCCATCTGGTGTTGGGCCCAGACGTTTGCACTTTATTTTTGTTCGAAGAAGTCTTTCCAGTCACAAGGTAGGCGACTCCTCCTTTCGGTGATAGTGCGCATGGGCATCGACTCCATTGTTAGATTGTTTTCCCGCAGAGGGTGAGAATGGAGTAAGTAAGAGTAGAATAGAGATGTCCATGTGTAATTATCTAAGAAGATAGTACTGGAACAGATACAGGTAACCGGGGAGGTGGGTGGGCACATGTGACTCTACAGCTCTTCATGCCAAGAACAGATGCATACTGGGTAAGTAGCATTTTCCGTTCGAGACATGTGAGCTGTAGATCACATGCTATGCATAGACTATACAGCAGTAATCTCCCAAAGCGGTGGCTAACCTGTAGCTGTTACAGTAGTTTGAAATAGTGTACGTAAAACTGCCTGGCCTACATTAGCTTGTTGTCTGGCTAACACATCATCACAATAGTGTTTTGTGAATGTGTGTGGTGTAGACCATGTTGCAGCTTTACAAATGTCATCTATGGGAATATTTCCTAAGAAAGCCATAGAAGCCCCCAGTTTGCGAGTGGAATGCGCTCTAGGGGGAATTGGCAAAGTTCTCTTTGCTTTTGCATAACACATCTGAATACATTTAACTATCCACCGTGCAATACCCGATTTAGAAATGGGATTGCCTTTGTGTGGTGGAGCAAAAGCAACAAAAAGTTGTTTAGTCTTACGAAAAGATTTTGTTCTATGTAATACATCAATGCTCTTTTAACATCTAAAGTGTGTAGAGCACGTTCTGCCACAGAATCTGGTTGAGGAAAGAACACAGGCAACTCAACAGATTGGTTGATGTGGAAGGCAGAAACTACTTTAGGTAAGAATTTAGGATTAGTACGAAGAATCACTTTGTTTTGGTGTACTTGTAAAAATGGCTCTTCTATGGTTAGTGCCTGAAGCTCACTCACTGTCCTGAGTGATGTGATCGCAATGAGGAAAGCTACTTTCCAAGTGAGAAACTGTAGTTCACATTTATGTAAAGGCTCGAAGGGTGGACCCATTAGCCTGGTAAGGACAATATTAAGATTCCACACTGGGGCAGGTGGAAGTCTTGGAGGAATAACTTTGGAGTCCTTCCATGAAGGCTTTAATAGCGGGCACTCTGAAAAGGGGCAGGTGTTGTTTATTTTGAAGATAAGCAGCTACTGCAGCGAGATGTAAGCGTATAGACCTGTACGCTAAATTTGAACGTTGTAAATGTAGCCGATAAATTATATTTTGAATAGAAGCATCAAGTGGATTGACATGGTTGTTATTACAATAAATAACAAACCGCTTCCATTTTGCTGTATAACAAGCTCTTGTAGTAGGTCTTCTAGCCTCTTTAATAATATTCATAGTCTGGTGGAAGATTTGGATAACCAAACTCTATGACTTCAGGTGCCAAATCGCAAGATTGAGAGTTTTGGGATCTGAATGTTTTATCTCTCCATGGCTCTGCGTGAGGAGACTGGATGTGAGATGTAGCTTTTGATGAGGAACTACTGATAGTTCTAAGAGGATAGTGAACCAAGGTTGGCGAGCCCAAGTGGGAGCTACTAGGATTAGTGTGAGGGATGTTTGCCTGAGCCTCCGAACCACTAGTGGAATGAGTGGGAGAGGTGGAAAAGCGTAAGCAAATATCCCTGACCAGTTCATCCATAGAGCATTGCCTTTGGATAACGAGTGTGGATACCTGGAGGCGAAGTTTGGGCATTTTGTGTTTTGGTGTGTGGCGAACAGATCTATGTCTGGAAAGCCCCACATCTGAAAGAAGGGGAGGAGAACTTGAGGGTGAAGTTCCCATTCGTGAATTTGTTGTCTCTGTCTGCTGAGGAGATCTGCGATCTGATTGTTCACTCCTGGGAGGTGTTCCGCTAGAAGATATATTTTGTGATGAATGGCCCATCTCCAAATGTCTTGTGCAAGGTGCGACAGTTGGAGAGAGTGTGTTCCTCCCTGTTTCTGTATGTAATACATTGCTGTCATGTTGTCTGTGCGTATCAGGACAGCTTTGCCTACAAGGTGAGCTTGGAAGGCTTTGAGCGCTAAGAAGACTGCTAACAGCTCCAGATGATTTATGTGGAAAATCTTTTCCTTTTGACTCCACAATCCTTGAATTGTGTGAGTTTGGAGATTAGCTCCCCAATCAGTGAGCGATGCGTCTGCGGTTATCACTGTCTGTGGAATCGGATCAATGAAAGGCCGCCCTTTTGTAAGGTTGTGTGGATTCCACCACTGCAGAGAGCGATGAGTGCGGCCGTCCACCAACACCAGATCTGTCAATAGACCGTGTGACTGATTCCACTGACGTGCTAAATATTCTTGAAGGGGACGCATTTGCAGTCCTGCATAAGGAACTATCAAGATGCAGGATGCCATCATTCCTAGTAGTTGCATGAATACCCGAGCTGGTAATGATTGATTGGGTTGAAATTTGGAAATGAGAGCCTGTATAATGTGATTTCTGGTTGGATTGGGATAGGCTAAAGCTTTTTGTGTATCTACAGTGGCCCCTAGATATGCTTGTGTATTGGGAGGGCTGAAGATGGGATTTTGACAGATTGACTGTAAATCCGAAGTTGTGCAGTAAGCATACTGTTGTTCGAGTGTGCTGTAGGCACTTTGAGATAGTGCTGGCTTTGATAAGCCAGTCGTCTAAATATGGGAAGACGTTAACATGTTGTCTTCGCAGATGCGCAGCGACTACTGCCAGGCATTTGGTAAATACTCTGGGAGCAGTAGTTACTCCGAATGGGAGTACCTGGAATTGATAATGTTGCCCCGCTATTACAAACCTGAGGTATTTGTGATGAGCGGGATGTATTGGAATATGGAAGTACGCGTCGTTTAAGTCTAGGGTGGACATAAAGTCGCCTTGTTGTAACAGAGGAAGTACCTGTTGGAGAGTGACCATATGGAAGTGATCTGATTGAATGTAAAGGTTTAATTCTCTGAGGTCTAATATAGGCCTCAGAGAACCGTCTTTTGGGAATTAGAAAATAAAGAGAGTTAACCCCTGTCGCCGGATATTGTGGTGGGACGGGTTCTGTAGCTCCTTTTTCCAGAAGAGATTGTACCTCTTGTTTGAGTAGGTGTAAATGTTCTGGAGATAGTTTGTGTGTTCGTGGTGGAATGTTTGGAGGGTTCCTTGTAAGCTCCAGGCAGTAACTAGATTGGATAATTTGTAAAACCCATTTGTCTAATGTGATTGAATTCCAGACTGGGAGAAATTGAGAAAGACGTCCCCCGACAGCTGTGGGATGATCGGGGAAAGGGGAAACAAGTCACTGCTTATTTGTGGCTGGGGAAGTACGGGGTGTATTACCTTTCCCTCTTCCTTTGCCATTGTTTCCACGAAATCCACCTTGAAAATAACCTCTGGTAGTGGGTGATTGACTATTGCCTCTATATGAGGTAGAGGACCCGTCAGTAGGGATGGACTTTGAGCCTCCCCTGTAAAAGGATCGTCAAAATGAGCCACGGTTGGATGGTGTTTGTAGCGCTCCCTTAGATTTGGCTACTTCAGTGTCCTCCTTCATTTTTTCTAATGAAGTGTCCACTGTAGGACCAAATACATGCTCCTTATCAAAAGGAGCATTTAAAATGGATGTTTGAACCTCTGGTTTCAAACCTGATACCCTAAGCCATGCGTGCGTCTGAGAAGAATGCTGGTGTTAATAGCACGTGAAGCAGTGTCTGCTGCATACTGAGCACACCTGATTGATATATTAGAAATAAGTTTCCCTTCCTGAATGAGGTCATGAGCCTTGGATTTATGTTCATCAGGCAGATATTGCATCAGTTGCTCTAGCTCATCATAATGAGCTCGGTCATATCTTGCCAAGAGTGCTTGTGTGTTAGCTATGTGCCAATGATTGGCTGCTTGTGCTGCTACTCTCTTGCCTGAGGCATCTATTAATTTAGATTCCTTAATCGGGAGGCGGAGCATCTCCCGTTGACTGAGAATTTGCTCATTTCCGAGCATTTGAAACCACCAACTAATCTAGTGGAACCTGACCTCTAATAAAAATTGGGTCTGTAGGAGCCGCTTTGTATTTCTTGTCCACTCTAGGTGTGAGTATCCTAACTCGCACTGGATCTTTGAACACGTCATCTGTATGCTTTAACATACCCTTGGCAGTTCGGGCTGTACTGTTCCCATGAGGTACAGGGTCAAGACTGATTTGTATATAGCTGTGTCTGAACTGGGGCGGCGAAGTGAGCTAAAGAACGATGATGGATTCAACCCAGATCTGTGACTGGGGGTGAGTGTCTGAAAAGTTTCAGCGCTCCGTCCATCATCTCCTTGTGTTTGCTTTGTTCGCCCTAAGTTGGCAGGGTATGCCCAGACGTGGGTCCCTTGCTCACTTTGCCACTGGATTCAAGCTAGCCTGGCTGATGAGGGCTGTTAGCCCGAAACCGCACCCAGGATGCTTGTTTACGGTCCAGGGAAGACATGGCTTGGCAGTTCGGGCTGGACTGTTCCCATGAGGTACAGGGTCAAGACTGATTTGCATATAGCGGTGTCTGAACTGGGGTGGCGAAGTGAGCTAAAGAACGATGATGGATTCAACCCAGATCTGTGACTGGGGGTGAGTGTCTGAAAAGTTTCAGCGCTCCGTCCATCATCTCCTTGTGTATGCTTTAACATACCCTTGAGCATAGTATGTGTAGTTTTTTGTGATGCACTTAGTGTCTCAAATAGGAAATCTTCCTCAAGAGGCTCCTTATGGAGTTGCACCCCATGATACTGTGCAGCTCTATTAGGAAATTCTGTAAACCCCACATTATCATTTAGAGGAGAAGGTCTAGATGGGTATAGATCTGGATCGTTGCCGTTATTAGGATCCGTGTTATAATCTACCCAGGGGTCTGGAGCATAATCTTGTGGTACATCCCCGTATGCGTCATCATCTAGATCCCCATCATCCTGATGAACTGGTGATTGTGGCTGAGGGGAATTTGTGGGTGTTATAAGAAGGTTAGGGTCAATAGGTGGAGGAGGTGAGGAAGGTGAAAGAGGCGGAGGAGAAGTATTAGTCCCTATATTCTTTCTCTTTAGAGGGATATGGTAAGATTCCTCAAATTCTGGTCTTTTCCCTGGAAGCTTTGCATAAAGGTGTCCTGTTTTTGGGTTAATAACCAATTCCTTTTGTTTGGGGTCCGTGTTAGCAGGCGGAACGTCCAAACTAGGCTCCTTGGGTGGAGGAGGAACAGTCTTTTCCTTTGGGGCCATAATTTTCGGCGTCTAAGATTTTGGTGCCGACGTTTTTGGAGCCGAGGATTTTGGTGCTGAGGATTTCGGCTACGATGATTTCGGATCCGAAGTGTGTTTTGGTGCCGAAGTTTTGGAGGGATCAGTTGGCTTATCTTTCGGTGTCGAAGTCTTGGGTTCGGGCCCCGAAGAAGGTCGACTCGGTCCAGAGCCGGAAGGCTTTACTAGTTGTTTCGGTGCCGAGCCCGAAGGTGGGGCAATGGAAACTTTATCTCGGTGCCGACCTTGGCCCGAAGGCGGAGGAGGGACCGGAGCCTTTTTAAAGGGTACATTTTGGGGCAGAGGACTATCTTTACTCACGGTACGCTGACCGGGTGTGATGTCTTCCTCGATGTCGGAGTCTTCCTCGGACACGTAAATTTGTTCTTTCTCCTCTGCCTCGGCTCCATGTGCTTCGAGGATCTCTTGATCGACATCTTCTCCGTACAGGTCTGGAGCGGAGTCCTTGTAGTCTTTATGTTGATACATCTCGTGACGTCGAACCAGACGGTCACGGAGCGTCTTTTTCGATCGGAAGGATCGGCAGGCTTCGCAGTTGTCTTCGTTGTGTTCTGGCGATAAACACAAATTGCACATGTCGTGAAGATCAGTGCGGGGGTAAACTGGAGTGGCACCTGGGGCAGAATTGGAATGGAGTCCGTTCCATCTATTGCGAATTCGGTCGACGTGGTTAGGCCCAAGGGCCCCGCACGAGGTTGTCCGATTGAAGTTGTGAAATAGATACGATACGCAAAGGCAGGAATACGCGATCAAGAAACAATACCGTCGAGGGTAGTGGATTGTGCACCGAAGGGAACCCGAGAACGGTGTCGAACCGGAGTGCACCAATTCACGTCTGAACTCGATGGCAGAAAAAAACAATCTAACAATGGAGTCGATGCCCATGCGCACTATCACCGAAAGGAGGAGTCACCTACCTCGTGACTGGAAAGACTTCTTCTAACAAAAACAAAGCGCAAACGTCCGGGCCCAACACCAGATGGCGATCTATGCATACCATGTGATCTACAGCTCACATGCCTCGAACATTTGGCTTTCGATTTTTATTTGGGATAGAGTCAGTGTTCTGTTTTGCATTACAAACAGAAGAGAGTCTGACTTTCAAGGAATTGAAGGCCCATGAATGCTCACAAACTGTCTTTTGTTTGTTTGGAGCAGTAGACCTGGTGGTTATCTCTAACTATTCCCGTCTTGAATTTTATGAGTCGCAGGAGCAAGGCTGGGAATGCACCATCACTTCCCCTGCTATTATCTCATCAACCATTAGTTAACATTTCTCCCTGTTACTACCTTAACCTCACTACTAACTTTGAACCTATCCATAACTAGTATTTATTTTTTTATGTATCTTAATGAAAAACACCACTGGAAAATATTTAGTTTTAAATTAAATATAATAATATAGAAGGTAAGTCAATCTGATTAAATAAAATAGCATCCTAACCCCAATATTAATCCAAACCCGCAACTGAACCTATGATGGCTGCATTACGAATTAAATTGTATCTTAATTTAACAGTTATCCTATTTAATTACTTTACATTAAATCAATTTCCATTAAATGGACTCCTCTGTTATGGACAATTTTATAGCAGAACAGGCTCTGCTGACTCAGAAGGTGCATGAAGAATAGCTTTCAAGCAGCAGATGTATGGAATCCAAAACATGCATGTTTTGAGGTTCAATGAATGCACTGTTTTAAAGGATGATCCTGATCATTCACTTTTTCAGTTTCAGATTCCGTGTTTATCCACCACAGGTTATTTTATATGTAGAAATCTACACAGTCACAAAAGGTTGCTCTAGAGACCAAGCATATTAGACATGTATGGTTGTTATGTTTGTAGCTGTGTTTCTCTTTGTTTGACCAAGATATTCAAGAGGAATTCTGCAAAAATAGAATTTTAAGTATAGTTTGATACCGTTGTACAGTTGCAGAACCAGTAACGACTGATGAGACAGAATTTACCTCAGCAACTACTGGTGTTACTGGACCACCCTCACCCATGACGATACCCTCAGGATCATGAAGAGCATCCACTCCGGAGCCCCATTGAATCCCTACCTGCCCTCACCACACCTTCAACAGCGACGGCACCTCCATCGCACCCGAACTCTGCTGCACCATCAACTGCTCCATCAAGTCTGCCACCTTCCCGGAAGAGTGAAAGCACGCAGAGATCAACCCCCTGCTGAAGAAACCCTCTACCGACCCGACGGACCTCAAGAACTACAGACCCATCTCTGTGCTCCCCTTCCCAGCCAAAGTCATCGAGAAAGCTATGAACGCCCAACTCCTCTGAGTTCATCGAGACACATCCTGGACCTCTCCCAATCGGGCTTCAGAAGCAGCCACAGCACTGAGACCGCTCTCCTCGCCGCTACAGTCTACATCCGCAACCTCCTTGACCGAGGCAAAAATGCTGCCCTCATCCTCCTGGACCTCTCAGCCACCTTCGACACCGTCTCCCATCACACCCTCTGCGCAAGACTCCATGACGCCGCCATCCGCGATAAAGCCCTAGAATGAATCCACTCCTTCCTCACCGGCCGAACACAGAGTCAGATTTCAACCGCTCAACTCAGAGCCCACAGATATCAGCTGCGGAGTGCCTCAGGGATCATACCCGAGGCCCACCCTCTTCAACATCTACATGGCCCCACTTGTAGCCATTGTCTGAAGCCACAGACTCAACAGTCTTCTACGCTGACGAACCCATAGCCCAAAGCCCCACTTAATGTATTTTGAGAATTACATGGTGCATTGTTTACAAGAGTTGAGGAGAAAAATAAGGGCTACCTCTTACCATAGACGTAAGAAGACAGAACATGTTAATTCTTATAGACTTTTTATCAAATTTTCAAAAATGAAACCTTTTATATTTGAAAAATTTGTTCCAGGACATTGCACATGTGTGAGTTACTTTACGGATTATGAATTGGAGGACTAGAATTACGGGTTTCCCTTTTCATGGCCAGTCTGGTGGTTCAAGGCATCCAGGTAAAGGGTCCATGTCGTAAAGTTTCAAAGGGTCCTCATTGAAAGAGGTACGCTTCCCCTCAATCCCTATGAAGAGCATATACCCCATGCCCAGTGTTCCATTTGTGGCAGCCTCTGTAGGATTTTGACGTTTCTCCTCAGTTACCACCACAATCTTATTCATTGAGGGCCACACATGTAATTGCTGAAGACCCCAGAATGTGGCTTTCAGGTCAGGATTGCAACACAAATTGCAACCTCTTAACACTGACCCCTGACCTTGACTGGTAGGTCGCTCCCCCACCACACAGCTCCGTCTGTGTGCCCTGCTGCTGCCCCTGATTGTGCTCGTTTTTTCCTTTCTGTGCCCCCTTGCTGCCCCTGATTGTGCTCGTTTTTCCTTTCTGTGCCCCCTTGCTGCCCCTGATTGTGCTCGTTTTTCCTTTCTGTGCCCCCTTGCTGCCCCTGATTGTGCTCGTTTTTTTCCTTTCTGTGCCCCCTTGCTGCCCCTGATTGTGCTCGTTTTTTTCCTTTCTGTGCCCCCTTGCTGCCCCTGATTGTGCTCGTTTTTCCTTTCTGTGCCCCCTTGCTGCCCCCGATTGTGCTCGTTTTTTTCCTTTCTGTGCCCCCTTGCTGCCCGATTGTGCTCGTTTTTTCCTTTCTGTGCCCCCTTGCTGCCCCTGATTGTGCTCGTTTTTCCTTTCTGTACCCCCTTGCTGCCCCTGATTGTGCTCGTTTTTTTTCCTTTCTGTGCCCCCTTGCTGCCCCTGATTGTGCTCGTTTTTTTTTCCTTTCTGTGCCCCCTTGCTGCCCCTGATTGTGCTCGTTTTTTTTCCTTTCTGTGCCCCCTTGCTGCCCGATTGTGCTCGTTTTTCCTTTCTGTGCCCCCTTGATGCCCTGATTGTGCTAGTTTTCCCTTCTGTGCCTGTTTCCCGCCGCTGCGCCCCTGCGGCCCCGCCCCCTCACTGCCCATTCGCTGCCCCATTCCCTGCTCCTCCCTCCCACCTCCCCATTTATGGCGGCCGCTGTGCGGCCGCGCCTAAGGCAAGCCCGTCTGCGCCCGTCCGCGCCGTGACCGCGCCCAGCGCCAGACCCCCTGGTCCGGGCATCCCCCGCGCCCGCCACATCAACAGACGCCGATACGACGCCAGCACCCTCCACGCACTCAACCCCGGAAAAGATCACGCCTGCTACCAGGCCACCCCGAAGCGCACCCAAGGGCCCTTCACCTGCCGGAACTGCAGCTTCGCCAGCACCCGCCCCGCCAAACCACCGCCCAGGAAAGAACCCAACTACCTCAGATGCATCCTCCTCAACACCCGCTCCGCCCGCAAACACGCCATCGAACTCTGGGACCTTCTCGACTCAACCTCCCCAGACGTCGCATTCCTGACGGAGACCTGGCTGAATCCCGCTTCAGCCCCCGACATTGCCATTGCCATCCCGGACGGATACAAGATCACCCGCAGGGACCGCACCAACGGAGTCGGAGGAGGCATCGCCATCGTCCACAGGAACACCCTCAGAGTCTCAACCAACACCGACGACACCCTCAGCACCGCCGAACACATGCACTTCCAGATCCACACCGATCCCAACACCACCCTCAGAGGAACCCTCATCTACAGACCCCCGGACCCCGACCACAGTTCAGCGATTCCATCGCTGACTTCGTCAGCACACACGCCATCGCCTCCACGGACTACATCCTCCTCGGGGACCTGAACTTCCACCTCGAGAACAACAAGGACACCAACTCCACCACCCTGATCGACAACCTCGCCACCCTCGGACTCAGACAGCTCGTGACTACACCCACCCACGTCGCCGGCCACACGCTAGACTCCATCTTTTCCGCAAGCCCACACGTCTCCTTCAACCACACCTCCGAACCCCACTGGACTGACCACCACTGCATCCACTTCACCTACAGGAAGCCCACCACGCACCACCGCACCGAACAAATGCCTCGCCGCTGCTGGAGCAGAGTCACGGAAGACCAGCTAACCACAACCCTCGCCCTGAGCCCACCCGCCGAACCCTCCGACCCCGACACCACCGCCCGCAACCTCAGACAGTGGATCGACGACTGCGCCAACACCCTCGCCCCGCTCAAGAATCCGCCCAACAGCCACACCAGCAAGAAATCCACCTGGTTCACCGAAGACCTCCAGGCCTCCAAACGAACATGCCGAAAACTGGAGAAGATCTGGCTCCACGAACGGACAGCGGACAGCTACGCCGCCCACAAGAGCGCCACCCGCAGTCACCATCACCTCATCAGATCCGCCAAAAGGGCCTCACTCAAAGACCGCCTAGACAACAACGCACACAACAGCAAAGAGCTCTTCAACATCGTGAAGGAACTCTCCAACCCCAGCTCCAACACCAACGACATCCAGCCATCGCGAGACCTGTGCGACTCACTGGCCACCTTCTTCCACCGCAAAATCGCCGACATCCACGACAGCTTCAACACCCCGGCAACCACCGAGACCACTGCCCCCACAACCACCAACCGCCTGCTCTCCTGGACCAACATCAACGACTAGGACACCAGCGAGATCATGAACACCATCCACTCCGGTTCACCGCTAGACCCGTGCCCTCACCACATCTTCAACAAAGCCAGTACAGCCATCGCACCCCATCTCCGGAAAATAATCAACATCTCCTTCGAGACAGCAACCTTCCCGGAAAGCTGGAAGCACGCCGAGATCACCGCCTTACTCAAGAAACCCAAGGCAGACCCCAAGGACCTCAAGAACTTCCGACCCATCTCTCTGCTCCCGTTCCCCGCGAAGGTCACCGAGAAAATAGTCAACAAACAACTGACCCGCTACCTCGAGGAGAACAACATCTTGGACCCTTCCCAGTCCGGCTTCCGCAGCAACCACAGCACCGAAACCGCCCTCATCGCCGCCACCGATGACATCAGGACCCTGCTAGACAACGGAGAAACAGCAGCCCTCATCCTCCTGGACCCATCAGCCGCCTTCGACACGGTCTGCCACCACACACTACGAACACGCCTTCACGACGCCGGGATCCAAGAGAAGGCCCCGGACTGGACCACATCCTTCCTTTCCGGCAGAACACAAAGCGTCCGCCTCGCCCCCTTCCGATCCAAGGCCACCAGGATCATCTGCGGCATACCCCAAGGCTCCTCCCTCAGCCCAACGCTGTTCAACATCTACATGGCACCCCTCGCCCACGTCGCCCGACAGCACAACCTCAACATCATCTCCTACGCCGACGACACCCAGCTGATCCTCTCCCTCACCAAAGACCCTCACACCGCCAAAGCCCACCTCCACGAAGGAATGAAGGCCGTCGCCGAATGGATGAGGACCAGCCGCCTGAAGCTGAACTCGGACAAGATGGAGGTCCTCATCCTTGGTTCCAACCCTTCAGCCTGGGACGACTCCTGGTGGCCAACATCACTGGGAACAGCCCCGCCACCCACCGACCACGTACGCAACCTAGGGGTCATCCTCGACCCCACCCTCTCCATGACTAAGCAGGTCAACGCCGTTTCCTCATCCTGCTTCAACATCCTCCGAATGCTCCGCAGGATCTTCAAGTGGATCCCCACCGAAACAAGAAAAACAGTCACCCAGGCCCTCGTCACCAGCAGGCTGGACTACGGAAACGCCCTCTACGCAGGAACGACGGCTAAGCTCCTGAGACGGCTGCAACGCATCCAGAACGCCTCTGCACGTCTTATCCTCGACATCCCCCGACGCAGCCACATCACACCCCACCTGAGAGACCTGCACTGGCTCCCTGTCAACAAGAGGATAACCTTCAAGCTCCTCACCCACGCACACAAAGCACTCCACAACTCCGGACCAGCCTACCTCAGACGACTCATCTTCTACACCCCCACCCGCTCCGCTCGACCAGCCTCGCCCTCGCCACAGTCCCCCGCATCCGGAAAACGACCGCCGGCGGCAGATCCTTCTTCCACCTCGCCGCCAAGACCTGGAACACCCTCCCCACCAACCTCCGACAGACCCAAGACCTACTGGCCTTCAGAAGACTCCTCAAGACCTGGCTCTTCGATCAGTAGCAGCACCACCCCCCTCTTCCCCCAGCGCCTTGAGACCCTCGCGGGTATGTAGTGCGCTTTATAAGTGACATGATTGATTGAACACTCATTACTGTCCTCTCACTGAGATGAGGGATAAGGCAGTGGTGGCAGCAAATACTTATTGCAGAAAGGATAGGCCAAAGTTGCCCATAACCTTTGAAAGGAGAGATCCCTCCAGCCCTCTAGCAGAAAAGGTTTGTCCAGACCCTAGCAACCAGGTCTATCCATTAATTTTACAAGTAGGTAGTAGGGTGAGTATGGAGTTGTGTATTGTACTTTACTGGATGGGAACAGGAGTCTACTTTTGGAACTCCAATCTGAGCATGAATCACAAAATGGAAGAGGGAAATGAGTCTAATTAGGTTCTTTTGAAGATTGATCGGAGCCTTGCAACACTCCAGTCTGGAATTTGAAGTGGACCAGGCACAATAACCAGAGAGTTGGTTAAGTGGCAGGGGGGGCTTGGCTGGATATGCGGTGTGCCCTATCCCGGTCCTCTTGCCAACAGAGATGGGCTCTCCTCCTACAGCAAAGACAGACGTAAAAAGTCTAGGTATTCAAATTGATGAGAATCTGTCCATGAAATCTCAGATAGGAGCCCTTTCTTCCAACTCAGGAAAATCAGAAAATTATTTTCAATGGAAGCAATCATTCAAATTATCATTGCGCTAGTCCCATCAAGAATGGACTACGCAAATGCCCTCTACTTGGGACTCCCAATAGGGCTCAATCATAGACCTCAAATGGCGCAAAACTAAGCAGCAAGAATTGTCTTTCATTAAGCCATTGATGAAGAAGCTACATTGGCTTTCGGTGGCTCAACGGACCATCTTTAAAACAGGTTGCATCATCTTTAAATCACTCCACATCAAAAGTCCGAAGTTTATATCTGCAAGAATCCAGAGCTACATCCCGAAGCGCAATCTCACATCAACTCAAAAGAACTTTTTAATGGTTCTGAGATTTAAACTAAAGAGGTTGGGAGGTGTAAGTTTCTCAGTTCCAAGGCCCTGGTTCTGGAACTCACTCCCAACTGCAATCAGATTAGCAGCAAACTATATGTGCTTCAGGAGGCTGCTCAAAAATGTGGCTATTTACACAAGCATACTGCCAATAACCTGATCAGATGAAGCTTTCCTTAACCCAGCGCCAATAAACCTTTAGGGTGAACGTGCACTATACAAATTTTTTATAACATAAGCTGCTGCTGCATCTTCCTGTTGCACCTCTCAACAGCGAGACTGCAGATGTATATGTGGGGGATAGAGAGAATGCTTCCTCCTCCTTTGTTTTGAACCGGTCAGGGTACATCCATCTCCATCCCCTCTTTCAGCTGATTATGCAGATCAAAGGACTAAGGGGCAAAACCTATATGAATCTCTCAAAACCCCATAAAGTAAGACAAAAACTGGGAAAGGTTACAAAATTCATGTCTGCACATACCAGCCAAAGATAAATACTGGGCAGACACTCCAGGTCAGTGTTCACAGGGTTTCTCACTGACTAGTGTCCAGGCTTCGCACCGCTGTGTGAGGGAGAAGATTTCTGAGTTTCTTGAATGGTGTCTTTGATAGTCAGCTCCCCTGCCAGGTTAGGAACATTTAAGTGCAGTCCAAGGACCTTCTGTAAGTGTTATGCTTGCCTCAAGAAAAGAGCCCAATCTTGATGCTGCAGAGAAGAACTGATTGTTCCCTCTACAGAAGGAACCCAAGTCCAGCTGATCAGAGGAGGACTAGGACTATTATCTGTAGCATTAATAAATGGAGACCAAGGAAAGAGCAGCATCTACATCTGCTGTGGTGAGAGCCCCTTCACCCTAAACATCTGCACCATAACCTTAGTTGCTCCTATGGAATCTTATAACACCTCTGCCCACTCTCCTGGCTTGGACATAGGCGTGCAGCGGAGTATTGCCGCTTGGAGAATTAAACAGCCTAGTAATTTCTGCAGCCCTGTACCCCAGGGCACTAGTCGGGTGGAAGAAAAACAACTCTGACTGGCAGTTCCTAAGTAACGCATTAGAGAACAAGATACTTACCATCAGTAATCCCTTACCTGATAGAGATTATCGTAGCAGATTCCTTACCGTAGAATATTCCGTAGGTGTCAGACTGGATCCAAAAATGTTCGAGCAGTAACTGCTCTGCGCGCTGGTAGGTGGCATTGTAGGAAGCTGGCTCTGTATATACTATACCAAAGAAAGGTATAGTGTGCACAGAGTCCAGTGGATACCCAGAGGCTTTACAGAGGCTAAAGTAGATAATACTAATGCTCTCTTTTGAGGTAGTGTGGGCAAGCAGTTAGGCTTATCAGAGGGCTGTGTTAAGCATTTGTTGTACACAATCAGGCAAGAAATGATTACACACTCAATTTCTAAAGCCGAGACCAATAATACCTTTTGTATGCTTATTACTTGGAACCAAAGAAACTTTGTTGCAGTAAAATACGTTTTGCAATATCAGTTTTTCAGAATGAAAAAACGGACACTTAATTTTTTTTCGAACAGTTCAATGTTAACCTATGGAAGGAAAACAAATATGCAATTTTACAGTTAAGTATGCAACTTACAATTCCAGTCTTCGGGTTTTAGGCTCAAAACTGGGCAAGGGTCAGGTAAGTGTAGAGACTGCACAACCAGCGGCACTGGGGCGGCCGAGTGCAGAGGTCAAATTCGGTCACTGGGACCCAATGTTAATCATTGGGGACTGGGGGCACTCAAAGAGGTGCCAGTTGAAGGTAGGTAAAATCGGGGTTGGGTGTCAATCTCCGGGGGTTTAGACCAGCCCTGGGGGCTACGAGGCAGCACCAAACACACACCCTCAGTGGCACATAGGAGGCTGGGTGCAGAGTGCCAATACAGCGTCGGGCACCCAATACAAATCAATGAAGAAAGAAGATTTCGATCAAAGGCTCGGACCAGCAAGGTGGACGAAGGGAACTGGTGGCTCTGGAGAGAAGTTGGGATGCTGAAGGACACCTGGGCACCGTCAGCCGGGATACCCCAAGGCCTGGCGGCTGCGGGTGCAGGGGGGACCTTTGGGTTTGGAAGATCCTTACCAGAGCCGGTCACGGTTAGGGGGGCCTCCGTGTTGAGGCTGCAGGCATCACCGTGGAGAATACTAGAACAGACTAACACAACCTGTATTGCTTCTCTATCGGCTAACTAAAGCTCTATGAGATGTCCATCATTGAAATTGTTAAATCAAATATAAACACAATAATATTATATATTTTTTTATAAGTATATTCAGACTTATTCATATTGATAAAATAAAAGTGATCTGATTATACCAAGTTTAAAACATATTGAGACAGATTGTTAAAAAATGCTGGTGTACAGTTCTTCCGTGTTCTAATACATCAAATATTTTTGTCCATCAAACTAAACAAATTAGAAAACTAAGCATATACAATAATACCAATGACATGAGTGCCATATGATATGCCCCCCCAAGTAATCAACCACATATACCCGGTCTAACCTCATACATAGCAGCACACACTCACATTCACATCTCACACTTTAACTAGCCAATCACATAGACATACACCAGTGAGAGTAGCGGAGAGAACACTTCAAAGAGTAACTGCAATGGTGGTGTAGGTTGGGAGTTCAAAACAAACAGGTCAACATACGTTTCGGTGGGAATAGCAATTCACATCGACCTTCGTCAGGACCACCCAATTCTATATTTTTATAGGTGAGTGGTAAGGGGTATCGTCCAAAGAGAACCCTTCGCTGATTACTACGGGTTACCGCCAAACAGGTCTGGCATTAAAAGTACTGGTGAGAAATAGATCCAGTGTCCGTAACCTCAGGCGGGGATTCAAATAATGTTTTCTTATGCCAGAGGTTTCAGAGGATAGCGAGAATGTCCAAAATTGCTAACTACAGTAGTGACATCAGGATGTCCTGTCTGGGATATCATACTTTGGCTGCACCCTTATCTACTGCGTCGGGCTGATCTATATGCCACACATGTTGCCTCATAGCTGTCCTCGGTGCGTCTCATGTCCCAAGGTAGACGTGCCCCACTTGAGAAGTGGCCGAGGACAGCTATGAGGCAACACTGAGTGAGGTATGACATATAGATCAGCCCAGAGATCTGGTTGAGCAGTTCATAAGGGACTAGAGCTCTTGGTTTCTTTGAGGACAGGGCTGCTGTCCTCTGGAGTTCTTGGTCTTTGAGGAAGGCAGGGTCCTCCCAGGGTTTTGGAGGTCACTGGGCCTGCAGAACAAAGGGCTTTTTGGAGGAGGTTTTTTAAGGGCTGCAGACAAGCTGGTAGGCCTGGGGCCAAGTCAGCTGTCATCTGGAGTCTTCACTGCTGGTACGGCTCTTCGGTCCTTCTTTAGGTCACCAGGAATCTCAGGATCACTGTTCAGGGGTGCCCCTAAATACTAAATTTAGGCCTGTTAAAGGTGCTGGCAGGTAGTAGCCAATAGGCTACTTGCCGTTAGGGTGACTACACCCTTTGTATGTCCCCTCCCTTTGGGGAGGGAACTTCACCCTAATTCTATTGGCTGAAATCCTCACAATCAATATGGAGGATTTTCAAAGGAGAGGGTCACTTCAGCTCAGGACACCTTAGGGGTGGTCCTAGCGGAGAAGGGACACACCTCTCCTGCTTACTAATTTTCCCGCCAACCTTGCTGCCAAGTGTGGGGCTCGGTCAGGGGGCGGGCATCTCCACTAGGTGGAGAGGCCCTGGCTAGCATAACAAAGGGCAGGAAGCATTTGAGACTCACATCCCTTGAATGCTGTTCCTGCTTGGAGATAGGTGTGAAGCATCTCCATCCAGAGCAGGCTTTGTTTCTGACCCACAAGAGCACAAGGCTCCCACCTCAGGGGGTCAGAAACTTGTCTGGAAGTGGCAGGCTAGTGCAGACCAGTCAGGCACATACTAGCGGTTTGGTAGGTTTTCAGGGGCACCTCTGAGTGCATTGATTCATGAATCCAACACTGGCATCGGTGTGGGTTCATTAATCTGAAATGTTTGGTACCAAATATCTTGGGATTCGGCGAAGCCATCATGGAGCTGTGGAACTCGTAGTGACAAGCTCCCAGCCCATGTACTTAGTATGGCTTCACTGTGCACTTATAATGTCTAAGAATGGACTTAGACACTATAGGGGCATATCTGCTCATGCAGTTATGCCCTCACAAGAGGTATAGTGCACCCTGCCTCAGGGCTGTAAGGCCTGCTGTAGGGGTGACTTACCTATGCCTCTTGCAGTGCTGGCAGGCCTGGCACAAAGGGATGTGTGCCAGGTTGTCTCTTCACTTTTAGCTGCACTAAAACACGCAGACTGCAGTAGCAGTGTGGATGTGTTTAGTGCGGGGTCTCTTAGGGTGGCATAACACATGCCACAGCCCTTAGAGACCCTCTCTGGTCACACTGCCCTTGGTACCACTAGAACATTTTACAAGGGGCTTATATGTGGGCCAGAGGTGTGTCAGTTGTGGAAATAAAGGTTTAGTTTCGGAGAAAAACACAGGCACTGGAAAGCCTAATTAGCAGGTACTGCACATTCAGTCAAAGTTGATCTAGAGTCAGGCTATATGTAATCTTCAAAATTACATATAGAACTGGATTCTATATGTTATTTTCAAAATTACATATAGAATCCAGTTCTTTGGCCACAAACTATCATCTTTGTTGTTTTAAACATCTCAACATCTTGTCTCATTTTGACTTGTGAAAAGAATTAGTTGACGTTTTTAGATACATGAACAATTGGATGAATGTATGGGTATGCATGAGAATTAGTATGTCTGCTGTAGAGTATATATCCTGTACACAAAAAAAATCATTTCTATTAACATAGTGACATTGTTCTCTATAAAACTAAAATAATATTTCTATTTTTGTATCAATATAACTGTATTGTTGTGCGTCCTTGATTGTGCCCTTATCCTGAGTTTATTATCATTTGCATGAAGTTGCTTTTTGAAATACATTTCAGGTCCCACTGTGCAGAACCTTCATATGCCAGTGTACATATGTTACCAGCAGGACGCAGGAGGCCGTGAGTTCAGCAGCCTCAGAGTCAATCTCACCAAAATCCAAGATAGAGGCTGAAAACATCTGAATCCCAGCTTGAATATCCTGCTCACGCCACTCAGGACAATAGGCCCGAAACTGCACTGTGTCCAGAATGGCTCTAATGAATGGGAGTGGCTGAGAATCAGGTGTGACTTCAGCACATTGATAGTAAACCCAGGCGAATGCAGGAGGTCTGCCGTATTCTGTAGGTGGGAGACAACAGCTTGGAGCGAACCCACCTTCAACAGCCAGTCGTCAAGATGGGAAATACTGGAACCCCTTACCTCTGCAGATGTGATGCAACCACCACCATTACCTTGGTGAACACAGAGGGGCACTAGTGAGACTGAAAGGAAGCACAGAGAACTGAAAATGCTTGCGGCCCTCTATGACACGCAGGTAAACACTGGGTAGACCTCTGGTAGTTTATCCCACAAGGCTTGTGGAGGCCACATCCGCAGCCATGACAGGACTGAGGAGCCTGTGGGACTTGGTGGCTGGGTGGAAATGGACACAGCTGGTAACCCCTTCTGTAGCCTCGGAAGGGGAGAAAGGCAGATTGGGGTTGGTGTGGGGCCATCAAGAGACCCAGCAACCCGGCAGTGGCCTGGCTGTCCCTAAAGCGCTCCAATGTGGAATCTGCCTTATTGCTGAAGAGGCAGGTGGCATCAAAGGACATGTCCATAAAGGATGCCTGAATATCCATCGAAAAGCCAGTGGATCACAGCCAGATGTGGCGTCTGAACGCCACTGATGACGCAACTGCTCTGTCTAGCGAGTCGGTCATATCCAGTCTGTAGTGAATGGTGAACTTTGCTGCGTCCCTGCCATCGACAATAGCCTGGGTCAGTATGGCTCGAGTCTCCTCTGAAACCATGGGCAGCACTTGCACAACCGAATCCCAATTTTATTTGGTGTATCAGCCTAAGAGGTATGCAGTTTTCACCGACTGTAGTGCAAGGATGGCAGAAGAGAACATCCTCTTGCCAAAGGTATTCTGCCTCCTAGATTCCCTATCCGGTGGTGTGGTAGGGAACACGCCAGGGTTAACTTTGAAGGTGGAGGCCTGGACAACCAGACTATCAGAGGTGGGGAGCTGGGTGAGGAAATCTGGGTGCCCAGGAGTGGGGCGACGGTGGCAGGCAATCGTCCTGTGCACAGGAGACCCTGTGTAGAGCTTGGCCCATGCCTCGAGCAGGACATCTGTGAGAGCTTTATTAAAAGGGAGGATAGGCTCTATGTGGGAGACCCCTGGCTGAAGCACCTCTATCAAGACTTTTGTCTTGACTGCCACTGAGGGTAACATAAGGTCCAGGACCTCAGCTACCTTCCTCACCACCAGAGCAAAGGAAGCCTCTTCCTCCGTTGCCACACTAGGCGGAGACTAGGTCAGTGTCTGGGGAAGTGTCCAGACTGCTGGCATCTGCCAGTTACGCATACCAGTTGTCCTCAGGCTCTTCTAAGGGGTTTTGGTAACAATAAGGATCCTCAATCATACTCCTTAGAGGGCATGTCGAAAAATGGAGGCCCTGGCTCCGAGTAGGAAGGTTGGGTGACGCTGATCCGGCTCTGTATCAGAGTCGGGTATGATAATGGGGTCAGCATCACTGGGGGGGCATCGGCAGCTCCAGGAATGACGTCACTGGAACTGGCTCCAGGGAAAGGTAGCGGTCTCGCGATCAGAGTCAATCTGTATCCAGCTCGAAGGAGCTCCAGAGGGTATGCCCAGCCAAAAATGAGGTGCATGGCTTTAAAACATTAATGTAGTTGGGAGGGAGTCACTATGGCTCTGGGAAAGTTGGGAAGACTAGGAGCGGACCCAGAGGCAGGCTCCATCACTGACGCGTGGGTGCGGTGCCTCGAGTGATTATGTCATTCCTACGCCTCGTCAGATTACTTGGACTGGCGGATGCAATGTAAAAGAGCAATTCGAATTCTTGAACTTCTTTGATTTTTTGTGGGACTTACCCAATGACTTTGAGCTTGATGACTAGCGCCTGCAATGGCTCCAAAAATGGCCCGGGACCTTCGATGCAAATGGGACCTGGAGTGTTGCGGAGTCCAGTGGCTTTGCGACCAGAAGCATCCGGGAGAGCTCCCACTGTGTCTTAGGGTTCATGGAACTGCAGTCCTTACAGGTCTTGGAGTCATGGCCTGGCTCCAAGCACCAGAGACAAACCAGGTGGCTGTCTGTCACAGACATCTGCCTGTGACAAGGACCACAAGGTATAAACCCCACAGGATATTTTTAGGTGACGTTCTCATACACTGGGGAACATGGTCTCAAAAAAGATGAAAAAAGTTGTCCAACAAATGGACGGAGGTAGCTCTCCCTGGATCTGCGCTGATGACGCAAAAAGATAAGAACTGATATCAGCACACTTGGGTGGTGCCTATGTAGGAACCGCGTTATGTCAGCTTCGGCACGGCCGTCACAGACCAAACAACGCCACTAACAGGCTTGCAGTGGCACTGCTTGAAAATATCCAGATCCAGTCAGATGTCTGGGGAATATTCTAAGGTAAGAAATCTGCGGTTAGAAGTCTCTATTAGATTATATGAACTATGGTCAACCGGTAACAAAATCCTGACCTCTCCCTTTGTGAATTACAGTGCACTGGCCCAAGAAATAACTTCTCCCCAAAACAGGACTCCCACTTGTAACATCCTCTTACATTCCCACACGGTGTTTGGGTGAGCGCAGAAGACCTATTTGGGTAGGGGGTTGCACGGAGGCCCAAAGTAGATATCCAGCAAAGGAGGTTACATCACCCATCGGCACAGGAGTTGGGTTTAGTAAGTGAGACAGAAACAGAGTGTGCTATGTCTCCCCGAGTGGCACTGCACCCAATAAAAGTCCCTTCACCCGCCAGTGTGACAGCAGTGGCATAACAAAACGTGAGGGGGCCCCCCTGCAGGATATGCTGAAGGGGCCCCTCACACTCACATCAGTAGGGGGTGAGGGGGGCCCCCTCCAGTTTGCGTAAGCCTGTGGGCCCCCCAGCACCGCGGGGGCCTTTGTTACGCCCCTGAGCTGTTGTGCTCTGAGCTATTATACTTGATCAGAGAGTAGGTGAATGCATTCAACAGAGGAAAACAGACAGCTAGGGAGTTTTGGTTAAGATCTGAAGAGCTCAGGTTCCATTTGAACAGAGCTCAGAGCACAGAAATATTATCTTTTGCCACTTTCGTCGTATCCTTGATACAAGGTGAGAGCTGAAGCAAACATTCCTTTGCTAAAAAGAACTGTGTCAAATCCTGTCTGAGATTGCTTGAGTTTTCCCCATGTTTTGGTAAGCAGTTTCATTTTGTAATATTTAGCTGTGTCTAGAATAAAGGCCTTCTTAGTAAGACTAGAACAGATTAGACTAGAGGCCAAAGTGTTCCGATGCTACTGAGTTCTGTCTCTCTTAGCCACACCACCTCACTCAGTAAGCCTGAGTAAGCTCTACCTCACTACCCTGATGGTCAAGTGCTAAAAAGGTGTATTTGGTTATCTGTCTTGAGTACAGTAGTTCGGTTGCCGGGGCATCGGAGGGAAAAGAACCCACATAAAACTGTTTTCAAGCAGAATTATACTCTGGACAGGTTTCTTTACAGCTTCGTCAATAAAGATAGAGGAGCATGTAGCCCTTGGTTTCCATTTTTTTAAGGGACTCAAGCAATTTAGTTTCTTCCAGAATTTCCTAAGGCAAAATATGCTGGAACGATCCCATTGCAGACTCCAGGTCTGCTTCCAGTCCGATCTGTCACAAGGGTCCGGTACACCTCTACAGTACAAATCCTTCTCTATAATGCTTGAGTGGTGTGTGGGTGCTAACCTCCCCAATATGTTCAAGAATCAAACAATAGTTTCACACTAAGTGCAAGACATTTCCTACATTTCTTTTATTAAAAAGGCATAAAAAGAAAAAGTTGTTAGAGTTGTCAAGCTTTGCTATCATTCACAGAGTCACATACTTTTGAATTAGTCCACATCAGATGTGAATTGTCGGTGAATTTAATTTAGCGGAATTAAAGATGTACATTCAAAACATGCTTAATTCTAGCCCTAAGAGGTCATCTTCAGAACTTAACAGTAGCATAAAAGTTAAAAGTATAGCCTAAAGGGGAGGAAGGACAGGTACATATTAATATATGAAATCGTTTGAGAAATGTAGTTAAAGGAATTTAACTTTTTTTATCTCCAGTATGGACTCTTTTACAGATTCACATGTTTTTGAATTCAGCCAGTCTACTACGCAGAACAAAACAGAATATTAAGCAAGTTGTGTTAGAAATGAGGCTCACCTTATTGAGACAGGTGCTGAAGCACTGCTAAGATCACTAAATTCTAGGCTGAATTGTCAGTTATGCTTAGAAAGGCGTGGAATATATATCACATTGCTATACTGTAGAGGTCCTTCACGTTTCCCAATCTTTGATTAGATACACTGAATATCCCTTTAAGAGTACTAAGAGCTTTGTTGGCGTAAAACATGATGCAGGACACTACCCGATAAGCAATGACTTGCTTTCAGATAGTTTGTCATTTGCTGTCCTGTTTTTGACAAACTGGACAGATTTTGGGGAAAAAAACTCCTGTCTAATCAAAGTGAAAATTGATGCAACTTTAAATCAAATGTCTAGTGAAGACAATTTTTGAAAAAACAAAAGTAGAAACAAGTATTGGTTGGTTCACATGAAACTCCATTTGCAACGTATGGATGAACCAATGAATTGCTGGTAGTAAAGATTTCCTCTTAAAAAAAAGTGATACTATGTTCTCCCCGTGTGAGCTTGTTGATGTCTTCTAAGTTATACCTGATCAGCCAGTTCAGGAGGGGGACCCATCAACTAAGACAGAATTGAGGTATGTTCTCAACAGGTAACTGCCTTGGCTATTGCCAAAAAGGATAGGAACAAACCATGCCTGAATACACGGTGAACAGGGACGTAAGCCTGGCTGCCTCCTGTATGGCATAATGGTCATAACTTGAACGCGTATGAATATTGGAGACCTGAATTATCCAACTCCAATTGGCAAGGCAGCTTAAAGGAGAACAGGTGTAAACATTTGCTTTGGGAAGTTTGTATTTTGGTGCACAAGGTCTTCTGGTGAACTTGCTTTGACTTTCCCAGGGTTTTACTCAATTATCCTGGACGTCATGGTTGCCTACACTTTAAGTAATCACTAGCTCCACATTCAAATCAACAAAGAATATTATTGGACACATCCAGGCGGTCTGAGTAGTAAAATTGTCTTGCTCAGATTTGGGGCTTTGTCCATAAGCTTGCTCTCTGCTACTGCACACATGGAAATCCCAAAGAAGATCAGAGTAACAATAGGATAAGTGGGGGCAAAGATTTCTCACCAGATCATCGAAAATACTTCCCTAACCAAGCAACTGCAGTTGCTAGCATTTGCTGGCACAGATTTAGCATTTGTTATGCGCTGTGGGTTTCCTCTTTTGAAGAAGAAATATTGAAGCTGCTGGTTTACCAGCTCCAAGTCATGTTAAGTTAATTTAGCTCCAATGTGGGGGAAGGTCACTTAATATGCTCTGCAATGATTCAGTGGGTATTGAAGTGAAAACTAAAAAGCAGAGCTCATAGCAAAACCATTTACGCAGCATGAACGAGTTACTTACCTCTGGTAATGCTCTTTCCTGGAGGATACTCTAAATACTGCGGATTCCACATCTGTAGAAAAACCCCAGGTGCCAGGCTGGATTTGAAAGATTTTTCAGCCATGCTGCTGGACGCCAGCATATGGCATTGCGCAGTTCTGCATTGATCATGCTCCGCATCAACCCAGTCCTGCCCTGAAAGTGTAGGTTGGAGCTGCATATAAGCACCACCCACGTACACTGATGTAATGTTCCATCTTGACACTATCCAGGCCCTCGTACTCTGAGCTCAAAAAACAATTGCTGGTGCCAGTGTGCAGACCTCTAATATGGGACCTTTTTAGTTGGAAAAATTCAGTTCCACAGAACAAGGAGACAGGAAGGGGTGGGGAATCTGCGGTTAGAAAAGAGTATACACAAGAAGAATTATGTTACTTACCCAGTAAGCATCTGTTCTTGGCATGTAGAGCTGTAGATTCACATGCTTTGCATACTCCTGCCATCTAGTGTTGGGTCCGAATGTTTGCAAGTTGTTTTTCTTCGAAGAAGTCTCTCCAGGCACGAGGTAAGGTGACTCTTCCTTTCGGTGATAGTGCACATGGGCATGGACTCCATTGTTAGACTGTTTTCCCGCAAGAGGGTGAGAATGGAGTAAGTGAGTGTTGTAAAGAGATGTCCATGCGTAGATAATGCAAATAATGAGAACTGCAACAACTACAGGTGCCCGGGGAGGGTGCATGTGAATCTACAGCTCTACATGTCAAGAACAGATGCTTACTGGGTAGGTAACATAATCCGTTCGTGGCATGTGTACTGTAGATACACATGCTTTGCATAGACTATATAGCAGTATTCTCCCAAAACGGTGGCTAACCAGTAGATGTTGCAGTTGTCTGAAAAAGTGTCTTTAGCACTGCTTGCTCTACATTGACTTGTTGGCGTGCTAGTACATCCACACAACAGTGTTTGGTAAATGTGTGTGGTGTAGACCATGTTGCTGCTTTACAAATGTCAGCTATAGGAATGTTGCCTACAAAGGACATAAATGCCCCTATTTTGCGAGTGGAATGTGCTCTAGGGGGTATAAAGTTCTTTTACCTTTTGCATAGCAAGTCTGAATGCACTTAACAATCCATCTTGAAATGGTAGATTTAGAAATAGGATTGACTTTGCGAGGTGGTGCAAACGAACAGTTGCTTTGTCTTACGAAAATCTTTTGTCTTTTCGATATAATACAATAAAGCTCTTTTGACGTCAAGTGTGTGAAGAGCCCGTTCTGCTACTGAATCAGGTTGAGGAAAGAACACAGGTAACAACTATTTGGTTAAGATGGAAAGCAGAAACTAATTTGGGAAGGAATCTGGGATTGGTTCGAAGAATAAGTTACTTACCTTCGGTGACAAAGTATCTGTAATAGTCATAGGTTAGTTACAGATTTCTTTCCTTAGAATTACCCCCAGGCGTCAGACTGGGTCCGGAGAATTTTTTCTCTTAGCCGTACCTTTGCACCTCGGAAGGTGGCATTGGTCGACTCTGCGTCCGGCGTCGTGGTCGCCGGGATGGCATTGCGATGCCTACTTAGACGCTGCCCCTGAGAGCTGACGTCAGATCGGACACGACTTTCTACGCCAGAAGCGCAGAGCCATGAAAGACACTGACAACTGGTGCACCAAAACTAGGGCCCTGTAAGGGAGTCCCTATCCCTAGAAATCAGTTCGCAGAGCGAGGAGGATGGGTGGGGCGGTAAAGAATCTATAACTAACCTATGTCTTTTACAGATACATCATTACCGAAGGTAAGTAACTTGTTCATCAGAAAGAGACAGTTATAGATTCCTTACCTTAGAATATAAACCCCAGCAATACAACCCCGGAGGAGGGTCTGTGAACCAAGTTCACACCAGAAAGTCCTGGAGGACCGAACGGGCAAAATAGCCGTCCCTCCGTACTTTACTATCCAGGCAGTAAGGTCAGGTAAACGTGTGTGTATAGATGCCCAGGTGGCCACCAGGCAAATGTCAATATTAGCAATTGACAGCCTGAGCAAAAAACACTAAAGTAGAAGCACATATAAAGTCCAAGTCTCAGTCCTTAGAGGTTTCTTTTTGCTTTATGCCAAGGTCTTTAAGGCATACATCCATATTTCAATCTTCTTAACACTTGTTGTCCAAGCCACAAACCATGCCAACACGTGTTTCGTCTAAACGGCTGTAAGCCATAGACTTCATCAGGGCTAGAACAAAGGCAAAGCAGCTACATTACAACATGTTACACCAGTTTCTTACATTGATGGTACAGTAAGTCCTTCATCAGTCATTGAACTGAAGCACACCCTTTCCTTATAGGCAGAATCCTGTTTGATGCCTGATACTTTTTCCAAGTTGGCGTGCATACACTCTATGTGTGCTCCGTCCCAGTGCACACGGGTAATACATTAACGACTTGTGACGCGCGGTTGGCGAATCAACGAAGAGTTGCACAGCCTTATGTACATATGTGATCCAAATATTTCACGTAAACCATTTCTTTGTTCAAAATTCATCCACTTTATTCCAAATAATTTTTCAAAGTTTATCCATCACGTCAAAGGTGCTCTGTTCCATTAAATTCATGCGTTTTTTTTCACTCAAGAATTGCCCATCCAGGCCTATTCGAAAGCGTGTTGAAACACTCGATTCCTTCGTCACATGCAAATTCACCCAATGCATTTCGGTCTATGACCTTCGTCAGGGGTATCTATGATGTAAAAAATATATGTCAACCACACTTTTCATGTTATTCATAAAGAGTATATTACACACCCTTTCTTTTAGGACCATGAGACCTCGAGGACTTTAAATCAACATAGTCTCACAAATTAACCACGAGAAATTAACATTGATTTGAAAACATATCCCCCGTGCTAAACGTGCGTGTCTATCCCTCCTCCCCTGTGCTGTAATTCTCAAATGTTTCCTTTGATCAAACCCCAGTGATATATTGCCCCTGTTAACCTCAAGTATAGTGTAACGCCAATGTGAAACATGATATGTTAACCACGAGCACAACCCAAGTAAGCCCCACAGTTGCCTCTACTTTAAACCATACCCTACTGTCCTAAACTGCTGTTGCAAACTTGTTTAATTCCCATTTCTTACCTACGGTAATCACCAACGCAACCTCCGATTCTGCGTGCACAACATCAATGTGTGACAAACATTCCATCCAATTTTATACTAAACCAAGCATAATCCTCCCCACCTGTGCGCTGTCACGTGTTAATTTGCCCTACCTTCGAACACCTACTACCCGCCCCAGAATGCACCAACAAAAGCGTCCCTAAATCGTCACCCCACGCTGTGCCCCTACTCCACGGAGTAGGGGCACAGCGTGGGGTGACGATTTAGGGACGCTTTGTTGGTGCATTCTGAGGCGGGTAGTAGGTGTTCGAAGGTAGGGCAAATTAACACGCTTTCGAATAGGCCTGGATGGGCAATTCTTGAGTGAAAAAACGCATGAATTTAATGGAACAGAGCACCTTTGACGTGATGGATAAACTTTGAAAAATTATTTGGAATAAAGTGGATGAATTTTGAACAAAAATGGTTTACGTGAAATATTTGGATCACATATGTACATAAGGCTGTGCAACTCTTCGTTGATTCGCCAACCGCGCGTCACAAGTCGTTTACAGTAAGTCCTTCAACCATGTCTCTGCCATTTATGAACATGCGATATGACACACAGCATAAGGGTGTCATGAATCAGACCATAAGAGAGGCAAGTTTCTTATTTAGTGCGATTCATTATAGGGGGCAAAGAAGAAAAATGAGAGTCAGAAAAGAATCACCAATACCGTGCATACGTGCTCTTCTACTAATAAGCATCGTAAAAAAAAAATATATATATATATAATGTGAGGATAGGTAGCCAAAAACCAAATTTGCCACACCACTTAGTGCACATAATAGTTTCTTCATACACTTACCACTAGAAAAAATTATCATAGTAACTATAATCATAAAATCAGGATAAGGTTGCAATAGTCCAAAAAGTCCTAAAAGAAAATGAAAAAACAATTTGATCAATCCGTTAAAAGGTAACAAACTATCCAAAGAGCAAAGAAATGACTGCGCACAACCAAGCCATGACCGTCCATATCAAAAGACCATATCTATCGGACAGTAGAGTCATAGGTCAAAGTCCTCGTTTGAAAAGCACGCACTACCTAACAAGCATAAATGTAAAGAGAGGAGTGGCCATCTATTATTTCACATCCAAAGTCAATATAACAACGATATACTTAATAGTCAAGCAGCAGACTAAACTGGTCTTGAATTCATGACCAGTATAAGAAAAGCGAGATACCACTTTCTGCAGTCGCATATACTTGAGAGCAAGAATCATGTACATCTACGCGCAAGGATAAGAGTATATCAATTAGGTTTCGGCAGCATCCATGCGGAATAGGTTGCGCGTTAGGCTCGGTGACTTCCGATGTTACCGTCTTCAGTTTTTACATAATCTGGATATAAATAGGCACTTCAAGATGGCGTCGGTGCTACACGCCACTGAAGACACGAGGAATACTCTCCTCCACCGTAATAAGGTATTTTGATAATGGATATTGTATGAGTCAGAGTTCGTTTATATGCGCTACGAATTATGTAATTTTTATAAATTCTTTAAACCGATATCATCATGGATATTGTGGCTCTAATTTACGGAGTAATTAATCTATAGACTTAACTGTCACCGTTGACAGCCTGATGCAATGTGTCTTATATGCTAGATATTTTGTGTTTTGTTTTCTCTCAGGATATGTGGTCTATTGTGAACTCCTTTTGATTTTATGGTTCTGCTAACGACGGGTTTTACGATTGGAATGATTTCCTTCGTTGGACTTTGATTATAAGGTATTTTTTTAAAAGGGCATGGATGCTGCCGCAACCTAATTGATATACTCTTATCCTTGCGCGTAGATGTACATGATTCTCGCTCTCAAGTATATGCGACTGGTATCTCGCTTTTCTTATACTGGTCATGAATTCAAGACCAGTTTAGTCTGCTGCTGGACTATTAAGTATATCGTTGTTATATTGACTTTGGATGTGAAATAATAGATGGCCACTCCTCTCTTTACATTTATGCTTGTTAGGTAGTGCGTGCTTTTCAAACGAGGACTTTATGACCTATGACTCTACTGTCAGATAGATATGGTCTTTTGATATGGACGGTCATGGCTTGGTTGTGCGCAGTCATTTCTTTGCTCTTTGGATAGTTTTTTGTTACCTTTTAACGGATTGATCAAATTGTTTTTTCATTTTCTTTTAGGACTTTTTGGACTATTGCAACCTTATCCTGATTTTATTATAGTTACTATGATAATTTTTTCTAGTGGTAAGTGTATGAAGAAACTATTATGTGCACTAAGTGGTGTGGCAAATTTGGTTTTTGGCTACCTATCCTCACATTATATATATATATATTTTTTTACGATGCTTATTAGTAGAAGAGCACGTATGCACGGTATTGATGATTCTTTTCTGACTCATTTTTCTTCTTTGCCCCCTATAATGAATCGCACTAAATAAGAAACTTGCCTCTCTTATGGTCTGATTCATGACACCCTTATGCTGTGTGTTATATCGCATGTTCATTAATGGCAGAGACATTATGGTTGAAGGACTTACTGTACCATCAATGTAAGAAACTGGTGTAACATGTTGTAATGTAGCTGCTTTGCCTTTGTTCTAGCCCTGATGAAGTCTATGGCTTACAGCCGTTTAGACGAAACACGTGTTGGCATGGTTTGTGGCTTGGACAACAAGTGTTAAGAAGATTGAAATATGGATGTATGACTTAAAGACCTTGGAATAAAGCAAGAAGAAACTATTAAGGACTGAGACTTGGACTTTATATGTGCTTCTACTTTAGTGTTTTTTGCTCAGGCTGTCGATTGCTAATATTTGTATTATATGTGGACTTAGGTTTACATTTTTACAGCGTGGGGTGGTTGCTGTACGGTAACCTTGAGAATTTACACATATTGGAATATTTGAATTAGAGAAACTTGTACACTACCCTGCGCTGACTTCCCCTACTGCCTTTCCTTGTTAAGCCTGGCAGATGTCGATAAGTGGGAATCCACGTGACGAAGCAGTAGTTGCTGCCGTAGCTCTAGTGGAATGAGCCTGCAGCCCCACTAGAGGTTTCTTTTTTGCTAAAGCGTAACAAATCTTTATACAAAGGGCAACCCATCTTGAGATGGTACGCTTTTGGACAGCCCGACCTTTCTTGGAACCCACATAGCCAACAAAGAGTTGATCGTCCACCCGGAAATCTTTAGTGCGGTCATGGTAGAAGGACAGTGCACGTTTTGGGTCCAGACGGTGGAGTCTCTCCTCCTGCTTGGAAGGCTGCAGAGGTGGGAAAAAGGTGGGCAGAGTGATAGTTTGTCCTATGTGAAAGGGAGTAACTACTTTAGGAAGGAACAAGGGTCTCGTCTTAAGCACCACTTTGTCCGGATGCACAGAGAAGAAAGGGGGCTTAGAAGAAAGAGCCTGAGGCTCACTCACTCTGCGAGCAGAGGTGATGGCAACAAGAAAGTCAGTCTTCAGAGTAGGGAGCCTAAGCGGACAGTTGTGAAGAGGCTTGAAGGGAGCACACATAAGGTAAGTCAAGACAAGATTCATGAGTCACTGAGGCATTATGAAAGGAGATGGAGGAAAGAGGTGAGTAATGCCCTTAAAGAACCTATTAGCTACAGGGGACTTGAACAGAGAGGGCTGATCCGGTAGCCGAAGAAAAGCAGAAATGGCTGCCAGATAGCCTTTAAGAGTGCTCAGAACAGAGCCCTGCTGGGCCAAAGAAAGATGGAACAAAAGAACCTCAGAAAGAGGGGCAGAGAGAGGATCCACAGCCTTTGCTGTGCACCATGCCACAAACTTGTTCCATCGACAGACGTATACCGTCTTAGTGGAGGGACGCCTGGCTGCCAAGATGACATTACAAACTTCGGGCGGAAGGTCAAAAGCTGTGAACTGTCGCTGCTCAATCTCCACGCAAGGAGGTGGAGGCTGGACAGGTTCGGGTGGAGGACCGTCCCCTGCTGCTGCGACAGAAGATCCTCCCGAGGGGGCAGACTGATCGGAGGATCGATGGCCATGCTCGGGGTACCAAACTCATTGTGCACAGTCCGGGGCCACAAAAATGACTTGGGCCCGGTCACGCTTGATCTTCTTCAGCACTCGGGGCAGAAGTGGTACAGGCGGGAAGGCTTACAGGAGGCTGCAGCTCCACTTGGCGACGAAAAGCATTGCCAAGCGAGTGCCGCCTTGGAAACTGCAACATGTAGAACTGCTGACATTGCACGTTCTCTTCGGTGGCGAATAGATCTAACCAAGGCTCTCCCCACGGCTGAAAGAGAACTTGCACCACCTCTGAGTGAAGACGCCATTCGTGATTCACCAGGCATCGAAGGCTGAGTTCGTCCGCTATGGTGTTAAGAGAACCTGCCAGATGTTGAACCACCAGGGTCATACCCTGATGTTCACGCCATGTCCAAAGGCGAAGAGCCTCCTGACAAAGGGTCCACGACCCCACCCCACCCTGTCTGTTGAAGTACCACATGGCGGTGGTATTGTCTGTGAACACCTGCACTGCCTTCCCCTTGAGGGAGGGAAGGAATGCCTTCAGTGCCAAGCGAATCGCTCAGAGCTCCAACAAGTTGATATGGAGCCCGGACTCTGCTGGAGACCAGACTACTCTGATCTCCGCCTCTCCCAGGTGGCTGCCCCATCCCTGGAGTGATGCATCGGTCACCAATCTTAGTTCTGGATGGGGAAGGGAGAGGGATCTGCCTCTGACCCAATTGTGGTTCGTTAACCACCACTGCAGTTGTTGCGCAGTTCCCTCCGAGATCTGGAAGCAGTCTGAAAGACTTCCATGATGCTGCGCCCACTGGAACTTCAGGTCCCACTGCAGAGCCCGCATATGCCACCTGGCATGATTCACCAGCAGGATACAGGCGGCCATGAGGTCCAGCAGCCTCAGGGTCATTCTCACCGAAATCCCGGATAGAGGCTGAAACATCGGTGTCATAGCCCGAATATACAGGACTCGCTGTTCGAGAGGATAGGCCCGAAACGGCACTGTGTCCAGAACAGCTCAGAAGAAAAGGAGCGACTGAGAGGGAGTCAGGTGTGACTTTGGCACGTTAATAGTGAACCCCAGCGAATGCAGGAGGTCTGTCGTAGTCTGGAGGTGGGCGACGATAGCCTGGGGTGAGCCCGCCTTCAACAGCCAGTCGTCGAGATAGGGAAAGACTGGAACCCCTGATCTGCGCAGATAAGCTGCGACCACCGCCATCACTTTCGTGAACACCCAAGGGGCGCTAGTAAGGCCGAAGGGGAGCACCGTGAACTGAAAATGCTCATGGCCTACCGTGAACCGTAGGTAGCATCGGTCGGCTGGCAGGACGGGAATATGGAAATAGGCGTCCTACAAGTCCAACAACACCATCCAGTCTCCAGGGTCGAGGGCAGACAGGACCTGAGCCAACGTGAGCATTTTGAACTTCTACTTCCAGAGGAAGCGGTTGAGGGCCCTGAGGTCTAGGATAGGACGCAGGACTTTGTCCTTCTTGGGCACCAGAAAGTAGCAGAATAGCAACCACAACCTACTTCGGGCGCAGGGACAGTTTCGATAGCTCTTTTGGCCAAGAGAGCAGAAACTTCCTGGCGGAGAAGCGCCAAATGATCCTCCGACATGTGATCGAAAGACGGTGGCATGGAGTGAGGGGTACTCTCGAAGGGGTAGCCCCTTCGGACTATTTGCAAAACCCACCTGTCCGACGTGATGGCTTGCCAGTGGGGGAGGTAATGGCAAATCCCGCCACCCACTGGCCGCTGATAGGCCTGAAAGGTCAGACTAGGAGGGTATGGAGGCTGCTGCAGGGGGGAAAGGGTGTACTGGCTCGCCCGCTGGCTCCCAGACCCACGAGGTCGCTGGGTCCCATGTCCGCGGCCACGCATAGGCTGGGCAGCTTGAGTGGACCAGTGGCTAGACTGGGCCGGACGTGGTGGGGTGCCCCTCCGTAGCCATGAAAGGGACGAAAGGCAGACTGTGTTTGACGGGAGGATGCCGCGAGGCCTAAGGACCTGGCCGTAGCTCGAGAATCCTTAAAGCGCTCCAGCGCCGAGTCTGCCTTGTCACCACAAAGGCGACGGCCAACGAAGGGCATGTCCAGCAGAGTGGCTTGGACATCCCCCGAAAAGCCAGACGTCCACAACGAGGCGTAGCGCCGAAGGGCTACCGACGTGGCAATCGTTCTGCCCAGTGAGTCGTGGTATCCAGTCCATCGCGAATCATGATGTTTTGCTGCGTCTCTCCCATCTGCCACAGCCTGTGAGAGAACGGCCCGGGCCTCCTCCGGGCACTGAGGAAGCACTTGCGCAACCGTATACCAGACTGTATGGGAGTATCGACCCAAGAGGCTCGTGGTATTCACGGACCACAGTGCGAAGCTGGAAGAAGAGAACATGCGCTTCCCAAGATGGTTCAGCTTCTTGGATTCTCTTTCTGGAGGAGCAAAGGGAATGCGCCCTTGGATGAAGAAGCTTGGACCACCAAGCTCTCGGGGGAAGGGTGTTGGGTGAGGAAAATGGGATCGCCTGGAGCCGAGCGGTGGGCAATCTCCCGTTTCACAGGGGTTCTGAAGAAGTTGCCGCAGGTTGAAGCACCTCAGTCAGGAGATTAGTCCTGACTGCCACTGTAGGGAGCTCCAGGCCCAAGGCCTCGGCTGCCCTACGCACCACCACAGCATAGGACACTCCCTCCTCCGTAGCCACGGTAGGAGGACAAACCATGCCAAGGTCTGGTGAAGTGTGTAGACCACAGGCGTCACCCAATTCCTCTCTTCAGTCCGGTTCTTCCAGCTGGTCTGCCAAAGGGTGCAGCGACCCCTCCCAGTCCTCATCACCACCTTCAGGGAGATAGGGAACACCTGGGATGAACAGGCCTGGATCCACGGGGGCCCTTCCCAGTGCCAGAGCCGCCAGTGTCGAAGGCCCTGGGCCCCTGACTGACTCCACGGGGCCCAAAGGCGCACCAGCAGAGTCGGGCTGCCCAAAGATGCGGTGGAGGGTTTCGTAGAATGTATGAAGCTGGGCAGGGGACGCCCCGCTCCCGGAAACGGGGGAGGCGCAGAGTCGTCCCTGAATCAGGCACCGGAGACGAAGCCTTAGAGAGACAACGCTCTGGATCCCGCGTCGCGTCAGCCGACCGACGGGGAGAAGGCGAAGAGCGACGGTGCTTGTTTGCCTTCTTTTTGTGCTTTGACTTACCCAAGGAGTGCGAAGACTTGGACAAGGTGTGGGGTCTCGAGACCTTCCCCTCGAGCGAGATCGGGAGCCACACGGAGCAGCCTGCCGGGCCTCCAAGGGCTTTCGGGACCGCTCCCGCAAAGACTATGGATTCATGGCCCGGCAGTCGGAGCACGACTTCAGCTCGTGGTTGCGCTCCAGACACCTAAAGCAAAAACAACAATTGATGGACAGAATGCAGAACAATGTCATACATTCACCCCAGTACAGAGATCTGGGCCTAAATCCATCGTTTTTTTGCTCACCATGCCATTCCAGTTTGAACCCAGCCATATGCAAATCAGTCTTGACCCTGTGCCCTATGGGAACAGTCCAGCCCGAACTGCCAGGCCAGGTCCTCCCTGGACTGGAATCAAGCATCCTAGGACCGGTTTCGGGTTTCACCCCTCTTCAGCCAGGATAGCTTGACTCCAGCGGCATGGAGAGCACGGGACCCACGTCTGGGCATACCCGTCCCACTCGGGGTGACAAATGCAAAAACAACAATTGATGGACAGAATGCAGAACAATGTCATACATTCACCCCAGTACAGAGATCTGGGCCTAAATCCATCGTTTTTTTGCTCACCATGCCATTCCAGTTCGCCCTAAGTTGGCGGGGGTATGCCCAGACGTGGGTCCCTTGCTCACTTTGCCACTGGATTCAAGCAAGCCTGGCTGATGACGGCTGGAATGCCAGAAAACGGTCCTAGGATGCTTGTTTCCGGTCCAGGGAAGACATGGCTTGGCAGTTCGGGCTGGACTGTTCCCATGAGGCACAGGGTCAGACTGATTTGCATATGGCCATGTCTGAACTGGGGTGGTGGAGTGAGCTAAAGAATGATGATGGATTAAACCCAGATCAGTTGACTGGGGGTGAGTGTTTGATTGGCTCAAACGTTCCGTCCATCATCCCCTTTGTATCGCTTTGTTCGCCCTAAGTTGGCGGGGGTATGCCCAGACGTGGGTCCCTTGCTCACTTTGCCACTGGATTCAAGCAAGCCTGGCTGATGACGGCTGGAATGCCAGAAACCGGTCCTAGGATGCTTGTTTCCGGTCCAGGGAAGACATGGCTTGGCAGTTCGGGCTGGACTGTTCCCATGAGGCACAGGGTCAGACTGATTTGCATATGGCCATGTCTGAACTGGGGTGGTGGAGTGAGCTAAAGAATGATGATGGATTAAACCCAGATCAGTTGACTGGGGGTGAGTGTTTGATTGGCTCAAACGTTCCGTCCATCATCCCCTTTTGTATCGCTTTGTTCGCCCTAAGTTGGCGGGGTATGCCCAGACGTGGGTCCCTTGCTCACTTTGCCACTGGATTCAAGCAAGCCTGGCTGATGACGGCTGGAATGCCAGAAACCGGTCCTAGGATGCTTGTTTCCGGTCCAGGGAAGACATGGCTTGGCAGTTCGGGCTGGACTGTTCCCATGAGGCACAGGGTCAGACTGATTTGCATATGGCCATGTCTGAACTGGGGTGGTGGAGTGAGCTAAAGAATGATGATGGATTAAACCCAGATCAGTTGACTGGGGGTGAGTGTTTGATTGGCTCAAACGTTCCGTCCATCATCCCCTTTTGTATCGCTCCAGACACCTAAAGGCACACGAGGTGCGGGTCCCTCACAGACATCAGTTTGTAACAGACCTCGCAGGGCTTAAAGCCGGTCCGACGATAGGACATCCCTCGCGCACCAGGAGTCGATGACTCGAAAAAAGAAGTCGACAAAAGTAAAAAAAAAGCTTAGTAAAAAAATGACTAAAGGGGTAAGCTCTCTCCGGATCTGCGCTAGGCGGGCGTGGAAAAAGAAAGAACTGACATCAGCGCGCAGGGGCGGCGTCTAAGTAGGCACCGCGACGTCATCCCGGCGACCACGACACCGACGACGGATGCGGAGTCGACCGACACCACCTTCCGACGGGCAGGGGTACTGCTAAGACAAAAAATTCTCCAAATCCAGTATGATGCCTGGGGGTAATTCTAAGGCAAGGAATCTATAAGTAACTGTCTCTTTCAGATCGACCTTATCTTTATGGAGTTGAAAGAAGGGTTTTTCTAAGGTTAATGCCTGTAGCTCACCAACTCTTCTTAATGAAGTGATTGCAATGAGGAAGGCAACCTTCCATGAAATAAACTGTAAAGGACAATTGTGTAATGGTTCAAAGGGTGGACCCATAAATCTTCTAAGTACCACATTAAGATTCAACACTGGTGCCAGAGGGATTCTTGGTGGTATTACTCTTTTTAAGCCCTCCATAAAGGTTTTAATGACAGGAACTTTAAAGATAAATGCTGTCTGTTTTTCAAATATGCAGCTACTGCTGCCAGGTGCCATTGAATAGATGTGTAAGCTAGTCCACATTGCTGTAAGTGCAGAAGGTAACAGATAATGTTCTGAACAGAAGCATCTAGAGGAATATTGGTGTTACAGTAGACAAAAAATCGTTTCCACTTTGCATAGCAAGTTCTGCTGGTAGGTTTTCTTGCTTCTCTCAGAATAGTCATACAGTCTGGTGGCAAATTTAAATATCGAAACTATGACCTCAGGAGCCAAATCGCTAAGTTGAGCTCTTTGGGATTTGGATGCTTGATTTCTCCATGGTTCTGAGTGAGACGACTGGAGGTGAGATGTAGCTTTTGATGTGGAACTACTGACAGCTGTATAAGGGTGGTGTAACATGGGTGAGGGGCCCATGTGGGAGCTACCAAAATCAGTGTGCGTGGTGTTTGCCTGAGTTTCCGAACTAGAAACTGAAGAAGTGGGAGAGGCGGAAAAGCACAGGCAAATATCCCTGACCAATTCATCCATAGGGCATTGCCTTTGGAGAGAGGGTGTGGGAACCTGGAGGCGAAGTTTGGGTATTGTGCATTTTCTACTGTGGCGAACAGATCTATTTGCGGGCATCCCCATTGTTGAAAGTATGGAAGGAGAACTTGGGGGTGAAGTTCCCACTAGTGTATTTGCTGCCTTCATCTGAGGAGGTCAGCAATTTGATTGTTCACTCCTGGAAGGTGTTCTGCCAGAAGGTGAATTTTGTGATGGATTGTCCATTTCCAAATTGTCTGAGACTGGCGTGACAGTAGAGAGAGTGTCCCTAATTGTTTTTGTACATAGTACATCGCTGTCATGTTGTCTGTGCCGACTAGGACAACTTTGGCTGCGAGATGAGACTGAAAAACTTTCAGCGCTAGAAATACTGCTAGAAGCTCTAGATAGTTAATGTGGAGACGTTTGTTTGTCATCCCAGAGATCCTGAATTGTGTAATGATGGAGAACTGCACCCCAACCTGTGAGATACATCTGCTGTTAGAACGATCTGTGGTACAGGGTCGATCAAAAACCGCCTTTTAGATACATTTTGTGGGTTCCACCACTGCATAGAGCGATGAGTGCGGCTGTCTACCAACACTAGATATGTTAATTGACCCTGTGACTGATTCCACTGACATGCTAAGCATTCTTGTAGTGGACGCATGTGTAGCCTTGCATGAGGCACTATTGCAATACATGACGCAATCATTCCTAGTAGCCGAATGAAAGTTCTGGCTGGCAAGGTTTGGTCAGTTTGGAACTGCAGCAATAGAGTCTGGATATTGCAAATTCTGACTGCATTGGGAGAGGCTAGAGCCGTGAGAGTGGCTCCTAGATAACATTGTAGGTGAGACTTTTGCATGTTGACCGTGAAACCCAATTGGTGGAGTAGGTGTAGCGTGGTCTGAGTGTGTTCTAGGCACTTTTGGTGTGTGCTGGCTTTGATGAGCCTGGTAAGGGAAGATGTAAATTTGTTGTCTTCTGGGATGAGCTGCCACTACTGCTAGACATTTCTTAACACTCTGGGAGCAGTAGTTACTCCGAATGGGAGTACTTTGAACTGGTAGTGTTTGCCTGCTATCACAAATCTGAGATATTTGCGATGAGCTGGATGAACGGGGATGTGAAAATATGCATCTTTTAAGTCTAGTGTAGACATAAAATCGCCTTGCTGTATAAGTGGAAGGACCTGTTGAAGCGTTACCATATGGGAGTGTTCCGACAGTATGTAGTAGTTTATTACTCCGCGATCCAAAGTGGGTTTAAGGAGCCGTCCGTTTTGGGGATTAGAAAATAGAGCGAACTGTAGGTGATCTGATGACAGTTTGTGAATGCGAGGTGGAATGTTTGGAGGGCTGGTGGTAAGCTCCAGGCAATAACCATGTCGGATAATGTCGATCACCCATTTGTCTGTTGTTATGGATAGCCAAATGGGGAGAAATTGTTGAAGTCTTCCCCCGACAGGTGTTAAGTGATTGGGGGGGGAGGGAAGTGTGGACAAGTCACTGTTTGTTGGGGGAAGGGGTGTTACGCGGTGTGACGACTTTACCCCTATCTTTGGAATTGTTTCCTCTATATAAACCTCTAGAGGTAAAGGACTGATTGTTGTTTTTATAAGAGGAAGCATTTGGGTCTGAGGATGTTGTTTTAGACCCTGCTTGGTAAAAGGAGCGGCGAAAGGAGCCCCTATTTGATGGGGCCTGAAACGCTCCTATGGACTTTACCACTTCAGTATCTTTTTTGTTTTTTTCTAAGGACTGGTCGACTACAGGACCAAGCAGGCGTTGTTTGTCAAAGGGGGTGTTTAATATGGACTGTTGAACTTCAGGCTTAAACCCTGAAATCCTAAGCCACGCATGCCTTCTAAGGAGAATGCTGGTATTGATCTCCCTAGCTGCGGTGTCAGCTGCATCTAGAGCACATCTGATAGAGGTGTTAGAGATGAGTTTTCCCTCTTCGACTAGCTGTTGTGCCTTAGCTTTGTGTTCTTCAGGGAGCTGCTCCATTTCATCCCAATGTGCCCTGCTGTACCTAGCTAGTAGGCCCTGTGTGTTGGCGATGCGCCAGTGGTTAGCAGCTTGAACAGCCACTTGTTTCCCAGAGGCATCTATAAGCTTAGATTCTTTGTCTGGGGGAGGTCTGTCTCAGAGTTTTGTGAATTAGCTCTTTTGCGAGCATTGGACACTACTAGTGAGTCGAGAGGTAATTGTCCTTTGATAAACACAGGAGCTGATGGTGAGGGTTTATATTTTTTATCTACTCTTGGAGTTAAAACAGGTGCTCGTACAGGGTCTTTAAAGATATCCTATGCATGCCTCATCATGCCTTTAAGAATGGGGAGTGTTTGAGTTGACCTGTGTGGACTCAAGTGTTTCAAATAAAAAGTCTTCTTCTAAGGACTCTTTATGTAAGGCCACCCCATAATACTCTGCTGCTCTAGCAATGAGTTGTTGATCAGCCATATCATCTGGTGGTGATGGCTTTGCAGGGTAAAGGTCTGGGTCATTATCTAATGGAGGGTCAATGGTGTAATAATTCCATGGGTCTACAGGCAAATGAGTGTCCTCATCAACATGATCCCCATCTGGAACTGTATGTGGAGATCCCTGAGGTGTTATGTGTAAGGGATCCTCAATTATTAATTGTGGAGAAGATGGCGGAGGTGGAGAGGGTTGTATGGCAGGATAAGTAGGGCTGGCATCCAGCGTAAACAGACTTTGTAGAAAGACATCTGGCTGCAAAGATGACATCCACTACCTCGGGAGGGATATCACATACAGTGAACTGCCACTGCTCAATCTCCTTGTATAGAGGTATATATTGTGCAGGCCCAGGTGCAAGACGCTGCTATGCTGCTGAAATGAAATAGCAGCAGCCTGACAGATGCTCATGCCCAGAATTTCCAGATACCATACTCTCCTGACCCAATCCAAGCCATTAGGCTGAATTGTGCCAGATCGCTCTTGATCTTCAGAACTGTGAGCAAGCAGAAGAGGTAGCAGCAGGAAGGCATACAGGAGTACCATGCTCCTATCTTGGCAGAATAAGACTCGGAGAGCCTTCTTGGGAACTCCAGCACGCAGAAGTGCTGCCTATGCACATTATCAGCAAAGATATCGAGCTAGAGTTCTCCCAATTACTGGAAGACAACCTGCTTCACCTCCAGGTGTAACTGTCGTTCATGAGCCCCTAGTTGTAGATAGCTGAATTTGTCCGCCCTGTTTAACGATCCTTCCAGGGGGTGTACTACCAAGGAAATGCTCTAATGATTCAGCCAGTTCCAAAGGCGCGGGGGCCTCCTGGCACAGGGCCCAGGACCCCACCCTGGCTTGCTTATTGCTAATCTACAAGACTGTGGTGTTCTCTGTGCGGACCTGAACTAGCTCCACTTGATGGAAGGTAGAAAGGCATTCAACGCCCAGCAAATGGCCTGTAACTCCAACAATCTGATGTGGAGACGGGTCTCCATAGCAGACCAGAGTCCGCTGATCTCCACCTCTTATATATGATCTCCCCAACCCAGCAGCAAGGTCTCAGTCACCACCGTCAGCTCTGGGTGGGGTTGTGAGAGAAGTCTGCAACTGTGGTCAAGCAGCTACAACTGCAGATATTTTGCAGTCTCTTTTGAAACCTGGATGGAATCTGACAGGTTTCCTGGGTGCTGGGCCCACTGAGACTTCTCATCACACTGCAGAGCTTACACATGGCACCTGGCATGATCAACTAACGGGATGCAGGACGCCAATAGTCCACGTAGCCTCAGAGCCACCTTTACTGAGCCCCTGAACTGAGACTGAAACGTTGGCATTATAGCCTGAATGTCCTGGACTATATGACCCAGAGGGAAGGCCCGGTGACGCACAGTATCCAAGATGGCTTTGATGAAAGAAATCCTCTGCGAAGGGGTCAAGCCCGCCTTCAACAGCCACTGCCAAGGTAGAGGGAAGACCTGCACACCAGCATCTGAAGGTATGCTGCGACCACCGCTATTACCGTTGTGAACACCCGAGGGGCACTGGTGAGGCCAAAAGGGAGCATGGCAAACTGAAAATGTTCAGTGTGCACCTTGAACCACAAGTAGCGATTGTGGGCCTGCATGATAGTAACATGGAAATAGGCATCTTCCAGTGCTACCATCCAGCCTCTTGCATCAAGGGCAAATAGAACCTGGGTCTAGTGCGAGCATTTTGAATTTGTCCTGTCACCAAAAGAGCATGAGCTTTTGGCAGCAAAATCGACAATGGTTCCCCCGAAAGCCATTCTGATGTAGGTGGAAGAGGTGATGGATCGGAAATGAATTGCCCTGTCGAATTATCTGCAGGACCCACCTTTTGGATGTTATGGGCTGCTACCTGTGCAGAAAAGTATTGATTCTGCCTCCCACAGGGTGGCCATGTGCCACTAAGGGCAAACTGAAGCAGCTTGGAGGATGCTGCCAGAGGGTAGGAGGACTGGGAAGGTTTTGTCCCTACAGTTCTGGACCCTGTCTGCTTGAGCCCCTACCCCGAAAGGACTGGGGGGCCAGATGATGGGCCTTGGTGTTGCCTGTAAGCACAATCCTTGGTGATGCCTTAAAAGGCACTCTATAGCAGGTCACAGAGGTCAGCCCTGGGGGATTACTCAAAAAGCCTGGTTCTAAGCTTCTTGCAAAAATCGAGAAGAGAGGAAGAGGCTCTGATGTATTGTGAGAGGTCATTCCAAGTTTTAGTGGGCAGGTACACGTAAGCATGGACCCCTGCTCTGCTTTTGTGCATGTGTGGGGTGTGTTCTAGTGGTAGACATGGCAGAGCGGAGCAATCTGGACATCACCCGAGAAACCTGTGGCTGTCATCCACGAGTGGCGCCTGAGCACCATCCCATTCCCAACTGCTCTGCCTCAACAGTCTAAAGTGCCCCAGCCTGACTGTATGACATAGTTGGTTGCATTCTGCTGATCCTGAATGGTCTGTGCCAAGTTGGAGCGCAATTCCTCCCAAACTGCTGGCAAAATCTCTGCAACCATGTCCTATTATGTACAGGTATACCTACCCATGACAGCTCTGGTTGACTGAATAAAGGGTGAGGCTAGCTGAAGAGAATACTCCTTTCCCAAATGCCCCAATTTCACTCAACTCTCTATTGGGGGACTGGACGCATCTGCAGATCTGTGGGGCTCGAAGGCACACCATATGGAGCCGGCAGGTTGCCAAAGATTCGTTACATGGCTTTCTTGAATGTCTCAATATATTGCGGTGTCGCCAACAGCCCCAGAAATTCAGGGTACATCATGATCAGCTGCAGAATGGGGTCCTTAGCCGAGACCAGGAGCCAGACTGAGGGGTACCATGATGTCCTCATGACTTCGCAGAAGGAGCGAGCGAGGCTTGCTTGGATTTATGTTTATTTTGGGACTTTGACAAAGACTCTGATGGAGACCTGCCACAGGAGGAGCCCCAGGAGAAACAGGTACGCTCTCTCGGCTTAGAGCAAGAATGGGGCTTACGTGACTTCCTGGAGAGTTCAGCTAAATACAGCTTGGATTAATTCTGAATCGCCTTCAGGTGCTTTAGAGCACGCTCCTCACTCCACCCCACGACTTGGAAGTTGTGGGCCGAACTCAAATTCCAAAGAAATACCTTGTGTTGATCTGTCACAGACATTCGCTTGCAACAGTCACCACAAGGCTAAAACCCTATCGTTTTAGGAGGGGACGCATTCCCTTTTACTCTGGGCAATAATTTAATACAATAATAAAATAAAATTTAATAAAATAATAATAAAATAATTTAATAAAATAATAAAAACTTTACAACCGACTAGAAACCATTATGAGCTAGCCCTGGATTCATGTACGAAGGTGCGGAAAGAAAGGAACGGACGTCAGCACACTTGGGCGGCACTTATATGGGACTCCCGCTGGCACTTCCATGGTAGAGCGAGGTTGAAGGGGAGCGCACATCGCCACCCACTGGCATGCATGGAATGTGCTGAAAAACTGTCTAGATCCAGTCTGGTGCCTGCAATATTCTACATGTGAAGAAACTGTGGTTAGAAATGCCCATCAAAAGTAAGGTACTTAGGACTTTGTGTCCCCTTCATGTTGAATGTAAAACAAGTTCTCTATGCAAATATCTACTGTAAAATCAGACGCAAAGTCTTGCATTGCAAAGCAGATGGACCTCAGCTCCAAGGCGCCAATACATAGTGTCTTTCTTATCCTAACCAATGACATTGTTTAAAGACTTCCTGTGGATCGGTACTCCAGTCTTTCTGGTATGCATCACTAATATTGATCCAATGGGATCTACTTCCTGAAAGAGGATGCTTACAGACAGATTTCAAGCCTCCACAAATCATTAACAATTGTTTAATCACTGAGGAACTTGTCAGAGTGATTGGCCAAATAGGAGGAAGTTGTGGACCCTCACGAAGAAGTAGCAGTAGTGATTGAACAGTAAGGATTTTGACGACAGAAGAGTTGCAAATAAAGAAGGAAATTTCAGCAGCTGTGCAACATTTTTCATCTTCAACAGTGATGTAGATGACATGGGGATACCTTTAAGAGAAGAGGCTCAGACCTCCATGGCCAGCTTCTGACAAGTGGTCGTAAGGTTCTTAATCATGTAGCTCCTTCAGAAGCCGCAAGATTTTAACACTTGCAGGGCGTGTGCACCAGAACGAAAGACAATTCCACCTGGCCTTTGGTACATAAAATGCCCCACAGTGGTGCTTTATCCTAGATGGCTGTATCACAATTTACGCACGGAGAAGGACAGATTGGCGAGTTCCATCCTCACTGAGTTAATGAGAAAGTCCTCTATGACCTTCGCAATTTGCACTGCTAATTCAAAAAGTTATGTCACCCTCTTTATAAATGCAATATACGCAGAAATCTCATCTGGTTGTGATGGTTTCATGATGGAGGAATCCAACTATTCTTCTTAAGATGGGTTCCAATACACTGCTGTGTTAGGTCTATACAATCATCCCACTTGTAATCTGGATCTAGAGGAGGTGGAGCAGAGAGTGAAGCAAAAGGCTGTGGCCTAATTACCGGTGAAGGTATAGGTGTGTTTCTTCCCCGAATACCTCCCTTATCATAAGGTGATGAGAACATCACAGATGTGGCGGAGTTGGTGTATGTAGTCTTCCCAAACTTCGAAATGGAAAATGGTAGGAAGAAAGCTTCTTCAAAAGTGAGATTTGTGGAAGCTTGAGCTTTGAAGTAGTGGAAATCGAAGCTGCGATTTTGAAGGTCAATTTGCATGGCGCGTTGCTTAACTTGGAACCAGCCTGGACCTTTGGAATTGCGTGGTTAATTAAAAAATTAAATTCAGCTGAAAGCCTGTCCTTTTGTGCGGAGTATGTTTATTCTGGAGGACAATCTTCCTTTTGAAGTCAAACTGGAAAATATATTCGACTCAAGGTTAATTTTGTTTCCTCTTCCTGAAAACATATGTTTTTCTCTATTTTTTCAAATCCATTTGGGCAAAAAACAATCTGCATTGTTTTGCTATATGTATTTGTAAGGTGCACTATTACCCGTGAGGGTATCCTAGCGCTGAGCAGGCGTGGGCACCTAACCCTGCCTATGGTAGATTGATTAATTGAAAAGCCAGGTATTCAGCTTCTTGCGGAATTCAGGAGAGGACAATGCTCTGATGTGAAGTGGACCATTCCACGTTTTTGGAGCGATGTAAGATAACGCTCAGCTTCCTGATCTCGTTCCATGTATGCATGGGATGTGTGAGGGCAGGAATCTGTGGAGTGGAGTTGTGTGGGTGGTTGGTGGAAGAAGATACAACTGTTGGGGCCTAAGTTGTGTAGTGTCTTGAATGGGTGTGTGAGCATTTTGAAATTAGCACATTTGTTTACTGGGAGCCAGTGGAGCTCCCTGAGGTGTGGTGAGAAGTCTGTATGGGAGGTTGAGGATGAGTTTAGCTGCAGAGTTCTGGATGGTTTGTAGTCTTCTAGCGAGTTGCTGGTGATCCCGGCATAGATGGTGTTCCTGCAGACCAACTTACTGGTAACTAGGTTGTGAGTGACAGTTTTTCTATTGTTGCATGGGAGCCATTTGAAGATCTTCCCCAGCATCTTCTGGGTGTGAAAGCAGGATGCAGTGGTGCAATGACTTGTGTGGTCCTATCTAGTTTGCTCTTGAATATTATTCTGGGGTTCCGGCTGTGGGTCAGAATTCAACCTGCCAGCAGTTGGAATCCCATGCTGAGATGTTCTTGCTGAAGATCACTACTTCGGTCTTGTCGGTGTTGCGGTTGAGACAGTTGGCTTTCATCCAGTTAGCGACTTTGGTCATGCAGGCAGTGAACTTGTTTCTTGTGTTGGGGGTCCTGTCTAAGAGGAAAAGAACAAGTTGTGTGTCACTGGCGTAGGAGAGGATGTTGATGTTATGTACGCGGGTAAAGTTGGCCAAAGTGATCATGTAGGCATTGAAGAGGGTGGGGCTGAGCCTTGGGGCACTCTGCAGAGGAGTTTGAAAGCTTCAGAGGAGTAAGGTGTCAGGCTGAAAGCTTGTGCTCGATCCATTAAAATGGAGAAGATACAGCGGAGAGCAGGTCCTTGGATGCCAAACTCATGCAGGCGTCTGATCAGGATTAGGTGATAGGCCAAATGCAGCAGAGAGGTCCAGGGGAATGAGGGCTGCCGGTGTCTCCTCTGCTGTCTCTTACAGATGTGGTCTGTGGCGGAAATTAGTGTGATTTCTGTACTATGGCTGGGCCTGAATCTGGACTGTGTGGGGCCAAGGAGGTGGTGGTTGTGGAGTAGGTCAGTGAGGCGTCAGTTGATTAGTTTCTCTAGGTATGATAGGAGGGTATGGTAAGTGTGGCTGGGCCAACATATGGTTTCTTGAGCGGGGCGTGACAGTGGCATGTTTCCTGTGTTCAGGAATGTGGATGAAGGCACTGAGGATGGGTTTTAGTGCTTCACTGACTGGTAGGAGTCCTTTGGTGAATGCATGGTGTGGGCAAGGGTCAGATGGGGCCCATGTCGATTTTAACGGTGGTGAAAGCAGGACATGAGGTCAGGGTGAAGTTGAGTTGCAATGGTGACCGGGTCCGGTTGAGGGTCAAATTTGCCATGTACAGAGGTGATTTTGTTACAGAAGAATTCTGAGAGCTTACTCCAAAGGTCTTGTGAGGGGGTGATGTTGCTTGAAGCGGCAGGAGGCGCAGTGAAATCTTTGAAGACAAAGATTTCCTTGCGGTTAGTGCATCGATGCGATGTGCAAGGGGTGTGCACTTGGTGTTCAGTTTCTGCTCATGGTAGCGTGTAAGGGCTGATTTGAAGAGGTCTTTATCTCTGCTGTCTAGACTTGTTCTCCATTTGCACTCCTGTTGCTTGCAGTGGCATTTCATCAGCCTGAGTGCCTCTGTGTACTAGCTGGCCTGTGGTCATACCCTTACAGTTGGGTTGCACTTGAGGGGAGCCAGGATGTTGGCACATGTGGTGATCCAGCTGTTGAGGCTCTTTACAGCTTTCGGCAAGTTGCTGGTGTGCTCGGGCCGGTGAGGGGAGCAGGCAGAAGCCCTCTTCTCTTCTGTGATGCTTTTCCAGCTGCAGTGGGTGTAGGAAGCTGGCTTTGTATATACTATACCAAAAAGAGGTATAGTGTGCACAGAGTCCAGTGAGTCCCTAAAGGGTTGGCAGAGGTTAAAGTAGATAATACCTTGCTCTCAATTTAGTGGTGGCTGGGCAGTTAGGCTGATCATAGGGAAGTGTGAATACATTTGGTATGCACTCAATGACTGACTCCATGCCAATGTTTGTGGAAAAATATTACTTTAGTTACTTTTATTTCTAGGAACCAAGTTGAACTCAGTTACAGGCAAGTAGACTTTTGTGCAATACTTTCAAGTTACTGGCAATATGTATGTATAGTATCAAACAATACTTTGCATGTGCATGAAATGTTTTTCAATTCAGAAAGAGATACTTTGTTTTAAGGATCACACTTAATACAATACAGTGAGAGACAAATGCAATCCTATGTGAAAAAGACAGGTGAGTAACTTGCAGGTAAGTAAGCGGTTTTCAAGTTCAGTCTCCAGGGATTGGGTCAACACTGGGCCAGGGTCTGACCAAGGTAGGATAACAGAATCTATGTGCCCATACTGGAGCCACAAGAATGACTTCGGCCGGTTTGTTCCTGATCCTTTTGAGAACTCTGGGCAGGACTGGTACTGGCGGAAAGGCGTACAGGAGGCTGGAGCTCCACTCAAGATGAAAAGCGTCTCAGAGCAAGAGTTGCCTTGGAAATTCCAACGTGGAGAACTGTTGACATTGCGCGTTCTCGGCGATGTCAATCAAATCTAAGCAAGGCTCTCCCCAAGAGACCTTGCACCATCTCAGAGTGGAGACTGCATTCGTAAACTGCTAGGTATCTTCAACTGAGTTTACCCACTCTCGCGTACAGAGAGCCTGCCAGATACTGCAGCACCAGGGAAATGCCTTGACGTTCCAGCAATGTCCAGACATGAAGAGCCTCTTGACAAAGGGTCCACAACCGCACCCCGCCCTATTTGTTGCAGTACCACATGGCGGTGGTGTTGTATGAACACCTGCACCAGCCTTCCATTGATCGAATAAAGAAAGGCTTTTAATGGCAAGTGAATCGCCCGAAGCTCCAACAGGTTTATGTGAAGCTCAGACTCCACTGGAGACCAGAGTCCTTTGATCTCCATCTCTCCCAGATGACCACTCAGGCCCTGATGTGACTCATCTGCCACTACAGTCAGCTCTGGTTGGGGCAGGGAGAGGGGTCTGCCACGGACCCAATGGCAGTACGTTAGCCACCACTGCAGGCCTTTTGCAGTTCCCTGCAAGATCTGGACCATGTTGGAAATGTTTTCCAGTTGCTGTGCCCACTGGGCCTTCAGGTCCCACTGCAGAGCCTGCATATGCCAGTGGGCATGTGTCACTAGCAGGATAAAGGAGACCATGATGGGCAACAGTCTGCGAGTCAGTCTCACCTAAATCCAGGATAGAGGCTGAAAGTAAAGTATCATAGCCTGAAATCCTGGATTCGCCGCTCGGGAGGATCGGCATGAATTTGCACTGTGTCCAAAACAGCACTGATAATAGGGAGCGTCTGAAGGGGACTCGGTGTGACTTCGGCATGTTGATAGTAAACCCCAGTGAGTGCAGGAGGTTCGCCGTAGTCTGAAGGTGGGTGACGACTGCCTGGGGCAAGCCTGTCTTCAACAACCAGTCATCGGGAAGACGGAGATGCCCGACCTCCACAGATAAGCTACAACAACTGCCATCACCTTGGAAAGCACCCAAAGGGCGCTGGTAAAGCTGAAAGGTAGCGCAGCAATCTAAAAGTGCTCATGGCGCACCATGAACCGCAGACAGTGGGCCGGCAGGACGGGGATTTGTAAATAAGAGTCCTGCAAGTCCAACGCTATCATCCAGTCTCCTGGATCTAGGGCAGGCAAAACTTGAGCGGGTGTGAGCATTTTGAATTTCTCCTTCTTCAAGAAGAGGTTGAGAAGGCGCAGATCTAGGATAGGAAGAAGTCCTCTGTCCTTCTTTGGCACCAGAAAGTGTTTCTTGATTGAGCAAAGAGAGATTGTCCTCCGTCAGCCGATCATATGTGGGTGGTATGGGCCATGGGGATGTCACAAAGGGGAAGAAGTAGCCCCTTTGTATCATATGTACTATCCAATGGTCTAATGTTACTGTTATTGGCAGAGGCCATGGCATATCATGCCTCTCACTGGGTGCCCATGATGGTCTGAGGGTGGAATAAAGAGGCTTGGAGGCAGCGGCTGCCTGGGTGGATGGAGTTCTACTGACCTGATTGCTGGCTGCCTTTCCCACGTAGTCGCTGGGACCCACACCCTCGCCCACGAAAAGGCTGCAAAGCCTGCTGGCCATGGAGGCTATGAGGGTATGGGTGGGGTTGGAGACCCCTTCCGTCGCCACAAAAGAGGCAGAGGCTGATTAGGGTTGACGAGGAGCCAAAGACAAGCCCAATGACCTAGCCATAGCCCTGCCGTCCTTGAAGCGCTCCAGTGCTGAATCTTTCTGGTCTCCAAAGAGGCGAGAGCTATCGAAGAGCATGTCCATGAGGGATGCCAGGACATACCCTGAAAAGCCCTCATTCTCAGCTACGCATGGCACTGTAAGGCCACCGAAGATGAAATCGCTCTACCTAGCATGTCGGTCATGTCAAGTCCACATCTGATGTAGAACTTTGCTGCATTTCTCCTATCTGCAACAGGCTGAGAGACTATGGCCCGAGCGTCCTCCGGGATTATAAGTAGCACTTGTGAAAGAGAATACCATAATGTATGGGAATAAAGGCCCAATAGGCAAACTGTGTTCATCAACAGTAGTGCCTAGCTGGTGGAAGAGAATATTCTCTTACCAAAAGTGTCCAGCCTGTTGGATTCCCTATCCGGTGGGGTTGTAGGGAACGCTCCAGGGTTAATGCAAGATGAGGAGGCTTGGACCACCAAGCTCTCCAGAGTAGGGTGCTCGGTAAGGAAAATGGGATCCCTGGGAGCTGGACGATGGCGGCGGACAATCGTTCTATTCACAGGAGCCCCTGTGCAGGTCTTGGGAAAGGCCCCAAGTAGGAAGTCGTAAGGGCTTCATTGAATGGGAGTAAGGGTTCTGAGGGAGTGACTCCTGGCTGAAGCACCTCTGGCAAGAAGTTAGTCTTGACTGCCACTGAGGGTAGTTTAAGGCCCAGGACATCAGATGCCCTGCACACTACCATATCAAAAGGGCCCCTCTCCTCTGTAGCCACAGCAGGAAGGGAAACCAGGCCAGTGTCAGGTGAGGTGTCCAATCCACTGGCATCACCCAGTTCCTCATACCAGTTGTCCTCCTTAACTGGATCTTCTCCATAAGGGTCTATAGACCCCTCCCAAACATCTCCCTCACCAGGCCTATCCATCAAATAAGGCACTGGCTCTGTTCTGGGAAGGATGTCCTCTGTTGGCACCAGAAGCGGTATCAGATTACACTTATCTGGCTCCATGTCGGAGTCAGGAATGATGAGGATGGTGCCGCGTAGGGGTGCCTGCAGAGCCGGGGCATCGGCACTGGAGCAGGCGCAGAGGAAGGTCTTGCTCTCGCCGTCAGCTCTGCTCGAGGGATCCTTGGGGCTTAACTAGTGCGTAGGGCAAACCCACCAGATTGGTCGCAGTAGAGGCCCCTCCCACACCATTAGGGCCCAAAGATGCTCCAGAGGGCCGCTCAAAGAAGACGCGCATGGCCTCATAAAATGTTTTCAGCTGGTTGGGGGTCACTCCGGCAAAATCAGGGAAGCGGGGAGTGGGCCCGGGTTCAGGCCTCGCGGGGCCTGGAGTATCGACGCTCCCCCATCTAGTCGGATGACTTTGAAGGACACAGTGAAGTTGAAGAGTATTTGGACTTCTTGTGGGTCTTACTCGACTTCCCAAATGACTAGTGTGATGAGGAACATCAAGAGGGGCTCTGCAAACTTTCCCGGGGCCTCCCACACGAACGGGACCTCCAGCGTCACTGAGTAGACCGACTCGGGAGGCAAGGCGCTTGAATGATCGCTCCACCCTTCACTTTAGTTGCATGGTGCGGCAGTTCCCACACGCTGTGGAGTCGTGTCCCGGCTCCAGCAACCACAAACACACCAAGTGAAGGGTCTCTCACCGACATTTGCCTATGACAGGCCCCACATGGTTTGAAACCAGACGGTTTCTTGGGTGACATTCTCACACCCGGAGATGAAATCTCACAAAAAAGGTCGACAAAAGTTGAAAAAGGCCAGTCAAAAAGTGACTGAGGGATAGCTCTTCTGGATCCAGTCTGACGCCTTGGGATATTGAAAGGTAAGGAATTGGTGGCCAGAAGTCTATCAGATGTTTGTCACATCCCAGGTGTTACTAAAAGCAAATTGACAGACATCACAAAAGAATTCAGAGTATTTTTTGTCTAACCAGAATTGAAAAATCTTGAAAATAAAAACACTATTTCAGCAAGAGCAAACAATGAAAAAACAAATAAATGTTGTCCAGTGGCTAAGTACTACTTAACCTTCAAACCCAACAAACACCTGGTTTCTTATCTTAGACTCTTTGAGACCATTGGGCTCATTGCCTGGAAATGTTGCTTGGAAATGTCGTACAGCAATGGAGACGACACCCCAGACCTCTTCAGCACCGAGGACCCAGAGGGGGAACATCAGCCGTAGCTGACAGCAGCGGAGGATGAGGTCTTCGCGCCCAAAGCAAGTTCCGGTTCCGATTTGGAGATTGAAGACAACCTGTCTGCTCAACTGGTCGCAAGTACGGTCCCTCCTCTCCTACCCGCCCAAAACCACTTGCACTATAAGCAAGCCGACCACAAGGGCCAGACAGCTGCGCTTGGGGCTTAGATACAGGTTTCGAGTCCACCACTGCCTTCGGACCATGGACAGCACCAAACTACTGCTTTAGACTCCATGCTGTCAAGCCACAGCTCAGCAGTGAAGGAAATTCCGAGCTGACGCACTCAGCGCCAACCACCTCCGCACCAAAATGCCCCTCGGATCCAAAGAAAAACCACTTGCACACATCCAGACCCAACAATAGAGGTCAGGAGTGCACAGCATTTTTATCTACAGCCACACATGCCCCAGACAAGAGCTTTTAAAAGAACCACGGAGAGGGGCTGGTTAATTTGATTGAGCTGAAATTGTGTGATTCCTCTGAGGAAAAGTGCTTGCATTGTATTTTATAAAAAGCTGTGCTCAAAACAGTGGGAGTGAGCTGGTCATGATGGAAAGCCAATGATCAAGGCTGATTTGTATATTATGAAAAGTTATGAGAAAAACACGTTAGGATCAATAGGCATTTCCGGGTAGATTGTTAGTGCTCTGTATTAAAGCCTGCAGAAAAGTACTTTTCCATGGAATCTCACAGATTACCGTAGTAGGCAAGGGTTTGAAGTTGCCTAGCCCCTTTGACAAACTGTTGGGATAGAAGATTTTCACTGTGATAATCTGTGTTAGGCCATTTTAGGAGAGAGTACTTTGTTTTGCCAACTGTAATTCTCTATACATTTCTAAATTTGTGTATGCCTGCTGGTTGTTTTGTGGGAAAGCTTTTGCTCAATACAGTAAGCCTGAGTTGGTTATTGTGATGAACCTATGATGAAGGCTATAGGCCTGATTGAATCGCTGGGAAAAGTTACACCAGGTGCGATAATTCTGATCTGTTTATTATGAAAACGTATGACAAAGACATTAGACCTGGTTGGTTCACTGTGAAAAGCTTTTTTAAGGTCAGTAGGCCTTTAGGAGTGGATTGTTATCACATTGTGTTACAGACTGTACTCAGGTATTTTGTTACATGAAATCTCACAGATTACCATAGCAGGCTAGGGTTTTGGTGTTGGTCAGGCCCTCTGGCAAACCCTGGGGTTAGAAGCTTTTCGCTATGATAATCCTTGTTAAGCCATTTTGAGAGGGGTTTTGTATTTTTTTGCCAACTGTAATTTTGTACATATTTGTAATTTTATAACAGCAAACTTGATGGTTGCCAGCTTATGCACACTTCTGTAGATTTGTGTTGGCAATGATATGAGGGTATATGTCTTATTGCTTCATTGGGAAGTTAAATTAGATTCCATTTCTTAACATTTTTACTATACAGTAATGACAAAGCCAGTAGGGCCTGGCTAACATTGTGAAAAGCATGTGCTAATAAGAGTGAAGACCGGTTCACAAAGTGCATTTGTAGTACATTATTACTGCTACTAAAGGTTTAGAAAATACTACTCACAAACCTAAGAGTGTAAATCTCCACCTCCATATCTCCTATATTTTCTATGGGGAGATCCTCACACATGTAAGTCCACAACTTAGATTTATTTCGAATTTAGGTTATTGTGCATCTCTTATTTTGTTCTACATTTAAAATAAATATAATAAAATAATTCACATTAATATTCAACATTAAAATATTTTTACCAATAAACTTTATTTTTCCCTTTGCTCTCCCATAGGGAGACCTCCAGTCAGGGTGGAGATCGCCCTATGATAAAGTATAGGGGAAAATTAAAAAGTTTGATAAACTTCATAATAAATTAGCAAAAAAAGTTGGCACATAGTAATGTAAATTAAATGTATATATTTATTTTAAATGTACAACAATAAACACATTGTACAGAACTATTAATTTTTAATTACATTTTTTTTAATTTACATATATTAAATTAAAATATTTTTTGAAGTTTACATTAAGAAATAGGTTCCCACCTAAAGTGAAAACAAAAGGTTTTTATTATGCATTAATAATTATTAATAGTGAAGTCGAGAAATAAAAGTAATTTGTTTATATACATTCTGAAAATCTTGTGAAAATATCTTATAATTAAATAATATATATGCTTTTGGATTTATTTTAACACAAAATTATATTAATTTAGATTTTTAGTTATTTTAAATAATTTAAATTAAAAACATCTTTCCTAGGGGGTTTATTTTATGTCCTTACCTCCATTATTTTCTATGGGAGGGTACTGCAGTATCAGTGGTTAGCCATGTATGGTGCTGGACTTACTGTTTTTTTTGGTAGTAGTAACTTATACTTTTAAATTTCGCTCCACTCCATAACTCCTTGTTTTCAGTGTGGGGAAAAATATGTAAATCTGCACTTTTTAGTAACTTTATACTTGAATCTTGTGAATAGCCAAATGTGGTAAGCGAGCGTTAAGGGTAAATTACACTGTTAAATTGCTCACAAGTGTAACACATCTGAGTGAATAATCTGACAAGTCTTTTAGGGTGACTTGTTATTACTCTGTACTAATGTCCTTAAGGCAAGTATTTTGCTAGGTGGACTTTCACAGATTACCGTACTAGGCACGAGTTTTGGTGCTGTGGACCCACTCCAACCAAACAGGAGGATAGAAGACCTGCATTATGATGATCCTTATTAAGCACTCAGAGGCAATTTGTTATTGTTTGGACAGCTATAATTTTGTTCTTATTTGCAATTTTATTTGTTAACCTAATGGCTGTTTTGTGGGAAAGCTTGTTCTCAATATAGTAGGTCTGAGCTGGTTATGTTGACAAACCAATGATAAAGCCTTTAGTCGTGATTGGTTTGTGGAGAAAGGAAAATGCTACTTACCCAGTATGCATCTGTTCTTAGCATATAGAGCTGTAGAGTCATATGCTGTGCATAGATCGCCATCTAGTGTTGGGTCCGGATGTTTGCACTTTGTTTTTCTTCGAAGAAGTCTTTTACAGTCACGAGGTAGGGGACTCCTCCTTTCGGTGATAGTGCGCATGGGCATCGACTCCATTGTTGGATTGTTTTCCCGCAGAGGGTGATAATGGAGTTAGTAAGAGTAGTAAAAGGAGATGTCCATGAATGCATGCATCTAAGTAAGATGTTACTGCAACAGGTATAGGTACCCGGGGAGGCGGGTGGGCGCATATGACTACAGCTCTATATGCCAAGAACAGATGCATACTGGGTAAGTAGCATCTTCCATTCGAGGCATATGAGCTGTAGATCATATGCTGTGCATAGACTACAAAGCAGTTATTTCCCAAAGCGGTGGCTAACCTGTATCTGTTGCAGTGGTCTGAAATAGTGTACGTAAAACTGCCTGGCCCACTCTAGCTTGTTGTTTTGCTAACACATCTACACAATAGTGTTTTGTGAATGTGTGAGGTGTAGACCGTGTTGAAGCTTTGCATGTCATCTATGGGTATATATTTTCTAAGAATGCCATAGAAGCCCCCAGTTTGCGTGTAGTGTGTGCTCTAGGGGGAACTGTTAACATCCGTTTTGCTTTTGCATAGCATATTTGAATGCACGTGACTATCCACTTTGCAATACCCGATTTTGATATGGGATTGCCTTTGTGCGGTGGAGCAAATGCGACAAATAGTTGATTTGTATTACGGAAAGGTTTTGTCCTTTCTATGTAATAAAGCAATGCTCTTTTCACATCTAATGTGTGTAGGGCACGTTCTGCCACTGAATCTGGTTGAGGGAAGAACATGGGTAACTCAACAGATTGATTGATATGAAAAGCAAAAATGACTTTAGGAAGGAATTTAGGATTAGTCCGAAGAACCACTTTATTTTGGTGCATTTGTAAAAAGGGTTCTTCTATAGTAAATGCCTGAAGCTCACCCGCTCTTCTGAGTGATGTGATAGCAACGAGGAAAGCAACTTTCCATGTGAGAAATTGCAGTTCACATTTGTGCAATGGCTCAAAAGGTGGACCTATTAGTCTGGTAAGAACAATGTTGAGATTCCACACTGGAGCAGGTGGACGTCTCAGGGGAATGTCTCGAGTCCCTCCATAAAGGCTTTGATAACAGGCACTCTAAAAAGAGATAGATGTTGTCTATTCTGGAGGTATGCAGCTATTGCAGCCAGATGTAAACGTATGGACGTGTACGCTAAATTGGAACGTTGTAGATGTAACAAATAACATATAATGTTTTGCACAGAAGCATCAAGTGGATTGATGTGGTGGTTGTTACAGTATATCACAAACCGCTTCCACTTTGCTGCATAGCAGGCTCTGGTGGCAGGACGTCTACCCTCTTTGATAATATTCATGCAGACTGGCGGTAGATTAAGATAGCCAAACTCTAAGACTTCAGGAGCCAGATCGAGTTGACTGGGGTCTGGATGTCTTATGTCTCCATGGCTCTGTGTGAGGAGACTGGGTGTAAGACGCAGTTTTTGGTGAGGAACTACTGAGAGTTCCAATAGGGTTGTGAACCAAGGTTGACGTGCCCATGTGGAAGCAACTAGGGTTAGTGTCAGGGACGCTTGTTTGAGTTTCCGAACCACTTATGGAATGAGTGAGAGAGGCAGAAAAGTGTAAGCAAATATCCCTGACCAATTCATCCATAGTGCATTGCCTTTGGACATTGGGTGTGGATACCTGGACTCGAAGTTTGAGCATTTTGCGTTTAGATGTGTGGCGAACAGGTCTATGTGTGGGAATCCCCACATTTGGTAGAATGGGAGCAGAAGTTGAGGGTGTATTTCCCATTCGTGGATTTGCTGTGTCTGACGACTGAGCAAATCTGCCATGTGATTGTCTAACCCTGGAAGGTGTTCTGCTAGGAGATACATTTTATGATGTATGGCCCATTTCCAGATGGTCTGTGCTAGCTGTGACAGCTGGAGAGTGTGTATCCCTCACTGTTTTTGTATGTAATACATGGCTGTCACGATTTATATGAAGCTGTTTCTGCCGCAAGTTCCAAATGCCCTGAATAGTGTGGGTTTGGAGATGCGCTCCCCAACCGGTCAGTGATGAGTCTGCTGTCAGTACTATCTGTGGAACCGGGTCGTTGAAGGGCCGCCCTTTTAGAAGGTTTTGTGCGTTCCACCACTGCAGAGAGCGATGGGTGCAGCCGTCCACCAACACTAGATCTGATAACTGACCGCGAGCTTGGTTCCACTGATTTGCTAAGCATTCCTGTAGGGGACGCATTTGAAGTCTTGCTTAGGGGACTATAAAAATGCAAGACGCCATCATTCCTAGTAACTGCATGAACACTCGAGCTGGTAAGGAGTGTTGAGGCTGAAACTGAGACATCAGGGTTTGAATATTCCAGACTCTGGCTGGAGTTGGGTATGCTAGAGCTTTTTGTGTGTTTATAGTAGCTGCTAGATATGCTTGAGACGTGGATGGTTGGAGATGGGATTTGGACAGATTTACTGTGAATCCTAACTTGTGGAGCAATTGCACAGTTTTGTGTGTGTGGCGTAGACAGCTGTTGTGCAAGCTGGCCTTTATGAGCCAGTCGTCTAAGTATGGGAAGACATGAATATGTTGTCTTCTTAGATGGGCTGCGACTACTGGCAAGCATTTTGTGAAAACCCTGGGTGCGGTTGTTACTCCGAATGGGAGGACTTTGAATTGATAGTGCTGACCTGCTACCACAAACCTGTGGTATCTGCGGTGCACAGGGTGTATTGGAATATGAAAGTAAGCGTCCTTTAAATCCAGAGTGGAGAGAAAGTCGCCTTGCTGAGAAGGGGAAGCACTTGTTGGAGTGTTACCATATGAAAATGGTCAGACTGAATGTATAGATTTAGTTCTCTGAGGTCTAATATAGGCCTGAGAGAGCCGTCCTTTTTGGAAACTAGAAAGTAGAGGGAGTACACCCCTGCTCCCTGGCATGGTAAAGGGACTGGTTCTATTGCACCTTTCTGCAACAAAGAGAGAACCTCTTTATGTAGAAGGGTGAGATGTTCTTGTGACATGAGGTGTGACCTTGGAGGAATGTTCGGTGGAGTGCTTGTAAGCTCCAGGCAATAACCAGATTGGATAATTTGTAGAACCCATTCGTCTGATGTAATCCTATTCCAAATGGGTAGAAATTGGGAAAGACGTCCCCCGACAGGAGTGGAATGGTCGGGGTATGGAAAGGAAGTCACTGTTTGGTGTTTGCAGGGGAAGTGCGTGTTGAGTTACCTCTGCCTCTTCCTTTGCCATGGTTTTCTCTATATCCACCTCTAAAATAACCTCTTGAAGAGGGCGACTGATTGTTGCCCTTGTAAGAGATGGAGGGATTGTCTGTAGACACATTTTTGGAGCTGCCCCTGTAAAATGAGCGACGAAAGTATCCTCTGTTGGAAGGTGATTGTAAGGCCCCCATGGACTTAGCAACTTCAGTATCCTTTTTCATCTTTTCTAGTGATGTATCGACAGCTGGACCAAAGAGGTGTTCTTTGTCAAAGGGTTGATTAAGAATAGAGGCTTGTACCTCAGGCTTGAATCCTGAGATTCTTAATCAAGCAAGTCTACGGAGCAGTACACTAGTGTTTACGGCCCAAGCTGCTGTGTCTGCCTGATCTAGAGCACACCTGATAGAGGTATTAGTTATTAATTTACCCTCTTGAATAAGGGCACTAGCTCTAGACTTATGCTCATCAGGAAGAAATTCAATGAGCTTTTCAAGCTCATCATAATGAGCTCTATCATACCTTGCCAATAGTGCTTGAGCATTGGCAATGCGCCAATGATTAGCTGCTTGTGACGCTACCCTTTTGCCCGAAGTGTCAATTAGTTTGGACTCTTTATCAGGAGGAGGGGCTTCTCCTGTTGCTTGCGAATTAGCTCTTTTACGAGCGTTGGAAACTACGAGAGTGTCCAAGGGTAACTGGCCTTTGATATATACAGGGTCATTAGGTGCAGATTTCTACTTTTTCCTCTACCCTGGGAGTGATGATTCTAGCTCTTACAGGGTCTTTAAAGATGCCATCAGTATGTTTAAGCATACCCTTTAACATTGATAATGTTTGTGTAGCCCTTTGAGATGAACTTAATGTGTCAAACCGAAAATCCTCCTCTAAAGTCTCTTTATGAAGCTCTACTCCATGATATTGTGCAGCTCTGTTAACAAGCTCAATATATCCAATGTTATCATCTGGAGGAGAAGGTCTGGATGGATATAGGTCGGGGTCATTATCTGGTTGAGGTCAGCATTATAATTATCCCATGGGTCAGTATCTTGTGGTGTGTAGTCATCTATATCCCCATCCCTGTATCCTGTGGGTCAAGTGATGGTGGTGTAGGAGAATGTGTAGGTGTAATGAGTAAATTTGGATCAATGGGTGAAGAAGGTGGAATGTATGGTGGAGAAGGGTTAGTACCCACATTTTTCCTTTTTAGAGGAATGTGGTAGACTTCTTGTAAGACCATTTTCCTCTTCTCAGGCAGTTTGGCATGAATATGTCCAGTTTCTGGATGAATCACAATCTCTTTCTGTTTCGGATCCGAAGCTTGAATATCGGTCCGAGGCTCTTTAGTTGAGGTACTTTCTTTAGACGCCGGTTTTGGTGTCGAAAGTTTCGGCTCTGAAGTTTTCGGCTCCGAAGATTTAGCCTTATACACCGGTGGCACAGAAACCAGAAGGTGTTTGGATTTCGACGCAGAAGGTTTCGGGTCGGCACCGGCGTGGGGACGAGTAGAGCCCGAGCCGGAAGGCTGTTTATGTTTCGACGCCGAACTCGAAGGAGGGGCGCTCGAAACCTTTTCTCGGTGCCGACCTTGGCCCGAAGGCAGAGGAGGGACCGGAGCCTTTTTATGGGGGAGATGGTAGGGGAGGGACGTCTCTTTACTCACGATCCGTTGTCCCGGTGTGAGCTCTTCGGCATCGGTGTTGGCTTCAGACACGGAGATGTGTTGCTCCTCCATTTCGGCTTCCTGCGCTTGTGATTCTTCTTGTTCAGACTCGTCTCTGAGGAGATCCGGCGCTGAGCCACTTTGCTGGCATTTCGTGACGTCGAGCCCAACGGTCACGGAGCGTCTTCGATTGAAACGACCGACACGCGTCACAGTCCTTCTTGTCGTGTTCCGGGGATAGGCAAGGTTGCACACTTCGTGCAAGTCGGTGCGCGGAAACTTAGCGCGACACCCTGGACAGAACTTGAATGGAGTCTGTTCCATCGACTGCTACCGACCCCGGCGCGGGTAGGCCCAACGGCCTTCCACGAATCTTCCGATCTAAGGTTTTCGAGTGTAAACGATACGCGGAGAATGGGAAACGCGATCGATAAACAATACCGTCGAGGGTAGTGGAATGCGCGTCGAAGGGGCCCGAAGAACGGTGCCGAACCGGAGCGCAACAATTCACATCTGAACCCGATTACGGAAAAAAACAACCTCACAATGGAGTCGATGCCCATGCGCACTATCACCGAAAGGAGGAGTCACCTACCTCGTGACTGGAAAAGACTTCTTCGAAGAAAAACCAAGTACAAACATCTGGACCCAACACTAGATGGCGATCTATGCACAGCATATGATCTACAGCTCATATGCCTCGAACAGTCAGTTCGGATGCCATATGTCTGATTTGTGTATAATGAAAAGGTATTTATTATGAAATGTGTGTTTTAACACCAATACGCATTGAAGGGTGGATAGTTTCTACACTGTGTGAAAGCCTGCAGTCATGTACCTTGTTATATGAAATTTCACAGAATCTTTGGAGGCAAGGGTTTTGGAGCCGGTTACCCCCTTTGACAAATGAAGGTGTAGAAGATCTTAATTGTAATATTTATTGCTAGAATCGCAACAGACGGCCTGGCAGGCTTTTTTGTTTTCCAGGATCTTGTAATAAAAAAAATATTCAATAAAAATGCGTACATATAAAGAAATATATACACATACTAACAAGAGATCTGGATGACATTGGTTAGATTTTATTGATGCTGGGCCCACTGGAACTTCAGATTCCACTGCAAAGTCTGCACGTGACACCTGTCTTACAAGGGAGAAGCAGGAGGCTAAGAGGCCCAGAAGTCTCAAAGCTGCTCTCACCATGATCCAGGACAGAGGCTGACACATCAGGATCATAGCCTGAATGTCCTAGACTCACTGTGGCTGAGGGAAGGTCCTGGCCTGCACTGTGTCCAAGACAGCCCCAATGAATGGAAGCCTTTGTGAAGAACTCGGGTGCACCTTGAGCTCATTGATGGTGAACCTCAACAAAGTCAGGAGGTTCACTGTCGTCTGTATGTAGCAGGGTAAAAAAGGAGAGGCAGGGCATAACCATGTTGAACAACTTTAAAGTCTAATCTGTATGATGTAATGGATCGCCATTACATCATACATACAATGGATGCCCCCGCCAACCCCATCCCACTTCATGGGCATGCCCCACTAAATGCCAACTAAAGTGGTATGGTAGCTGTTGCAGCAAGGAAAGAGGATTGATATCCCTGCTTGCCCATGAACTGGCTGCCAGACCCACACTCACAGCCTCGAAAGCACAGGGGTGACTGCTGTACTGCCTGGGGAGATTGTTTACGCATATATGCCAGCCCTCTGAAATAGCCTCCAAACCTTTTAAACTGGTGTGGAAACTGTGTCTCTGAGGTCAACAGACACAAGATACGCAGCATAGCTCTGCTTCCCTTCAGAGGCTCCAACGCAGAGTGCACCCTCTCACCAAAAAGATAATTCAAAGGAAATAACTATGAGGGAGGCGTGTACATCACTGGAAAATCTGGTAGAATGCATACACACGGGTCAACAAAGTACAACACTAGTGCCAACTTCTCTCACCAGCTGATCAGTAGTATCCAGACCAGTCCAGATAACATTTGGTATTTAGCTGCATCTTGTCCATCATCAAGTGTTTGAGGAAAAGAGGACTCAAGGTTTTCCAGGACTGCTAGCAACATCTCTGTAGCCATGTCACACAGGGCATGTGTACAGCAACCCAGCAAACAAACATTTATCAACTGCAATGCCAAGCTGGCAGAGGAAAACATAAGCTTGCCAAAAGCCTCAAACCACTTGGATTCGGTGTTCAGGAGTGGTGGAACGAGTTGGGAATCACTTTACTCTTTGAGGCCTGTACCACAAGTCTCTCTCTGGAATAGGATGTTTGGTAAGAAAATCAGGGTCGCCAGAAGCCATTCTCTGAAATCTGGCTACCGGCAGGCTACATGTGGGCAGGAACAAGGATTCGACCAAGTAGCCATCAAGGTATTAGGGCCTCGTTAAAAGGGAGCAGGGAATCAGAAGTAGCTGGCCTAGGGTGCAAAATTGCTGTCAGGATGTTCGTTCTGGTCTCAACTAAAGGAAAATGTAAATCCAGAACATTAGGTGCCCTCTAGACAACAAATGCAAGGAGGCACTTTCCTCAGTTAGTGGCAAATGGCGAGGAGGGAGAAAGTCATTCCCATCACAATCGTCATCATCCGCATCCTTGGCTGTCCCTTGCAGAGAGTCAGAGACAAAAACATAATGGAGCCTCTGCTGGAGTGTATGTCCTGCAAAAGGCACCTGGATCAGAGTGCATGACAACCGACTGAACTGTTTATTTCATAGCACAACATTGATCAAGAACTAGCCGGTGCCTGACACCGATATCAGTACTGGATCTTCTTCCGCCACCAGTGGTGTTGATACTAGCATTGATATGGAAGGGACTGGCACAGGTCTCAGAGCCAGAAAGTCTGTACTGGTGTAGGTAAGTGACCCCGAGAATGGATTCGCTGACTGTATCTGCAATGGAGGCCTCTGTGTTTTTTTTGGGTCCCGAAGGCTCGCCAGAGGGAACCGCAAGCGCACCAAAAGTCTGCAGCATGGCCATCTTCAATGCTTTAATCTGCTGTGGTGTCGCCGATGGCATGAGAATCTCAGAGCACACAGGGATCAAATGAGGAATTGGCTTTGCCACCGAAAACCTTATAGGTGTACAGGCCAACATTGTGACATGCTCACACCTTCTGTTTGAGTTCAGAGTGGCAGGATGGGGTCAAGACCTGCTTGTTTTTTTTTACGTTTGCACTTGAACTTTGATTTCCACTTAACTGTGGACTTCGAGAGCAAAGTTGACCGCTACAGGAACAGTCTCAGAAGATGGACTGAGCCCACGACTATGACTTGGACTATCGCAAAGGGTGTGACGTCTTGTGTTTTGTAACGTACATCTTTGCCTTCTGGTCCCAGATCACCTTCGGGTGCATGATGGCACATTTATTGTACGACTTGGAGGTGTGGCCCGAGCCCAGACTCCAGAGACACCTCATGCAAGTCATTGATAGACTATTATTTTCTGCAGTCGTAAATGTTTTGAGACTAGTCATTTTGGCTGGGGACATCATTCCCTAGCACACTGCAATTCATTTTAGAAGTCGTCCAAGGCCTGACAAGATTGGGAGCAGAGCTCCGGGTCCACATTACAAGATGCAGGGAAGGAAAAAAAAATAACAAACCTCAGCATGCAAGTGTTTCACTTATAGATGGCTCCACTCTGTTACTTCCAGGACAGAACGGAGCCAAAGCAGAGCTACACTGTGCCGCCTACTGGCATTTGAGGGCAATGGTGAAAAAATTATCCGGATCCAGCCTGGTGCCTGGGAGACATTCTTAAGTTGAGGAATCTGCAGTTTGAAGTAAACATCAGAAGATGGTTATAAATGTGGCAGCATCCTGGAACTTTAAAACAAAGATACACTATGTAAAATACTACTGGAAGAAGGCTACCAGTTTTCTTGTTTAATTTGGGATTTATTGCAAACATATGCCCCTACGTTTAGGTGGTAGCATGAATGCTTTTTCTACTTTTATTCTTTCAATTTATCTTGCAAGTGTTGTTGAGTTTGTGTGTATGTTTTGTCCTGGTTGTGTTAGCAGGTGAATATAAGAACGGGTCGGTGGTGGATGAATGGATGCATGAGTGCAAAAATCAGTGACAGAACGAGCATATAATGACTCCTGAGTGCCTAAACCCATTAATGATTTAAGAGGCACTTTAATTTATAAACCAGACCTATAGGCATTGCTAATTCTTTTTCATTTAAGCCATTAGTCTATAGACCGAAGTACAGAAAAGGGCAACTTCTTTACCCACATGCACCGTACTTTTCTATACCACTTAAAATTACCAGAGAAAACACCACCAATGTTGGGGGCTAAATATGTTTAAAAAAAGGCTTTAAGCGTTTAGTGGTCTTGGCAATCACACAGCTTACTTTACAGACTATTATGTTCTTTGAAACATCCATACCATCTTCCTCTTCTTCTGTCACCTCACTTCCAGGGCTCTGCAGTAGCGGTATTGGGGTGAGCAAACCGTCACCTCCGTCTGTGACTTGCTCTGTTGGAGCCTTTTCCATCTCTTCTATTTCCTGAATGCGCTTCTCTAGCAGTTCTGCCTGTCGCTTCTGTTTTTTTTTCAGTTTTTTCTTTTTATTCTTTGACATTTTGGCAGCCTGCACAGAGTAGCAGAGAAATAAATACAAGTTACTTGTCTAATTATTCACTTGGGAGTACTGTTGTTCTCATTTAGGTGCTTGACAAACTGCTTTTCCAAATAAATATATAAACTACACTATCTCCATCTTCAGAATAGAGACTTTTTTTAATCCAACACAGCATGTAGCAGAGGATACTATAAACAGACTACAGAAATGTTGAGTACCATGCCCCTTGCAGATCAAAGTGATGAAAAAAAGACAAATTTCAGTTTAAAGAACTTTGATAAACTACCTCTTATCATAAAAATCAAAATGTACCTAAAATATTCATTTCACTCTTCAAATGAAGTCTTTCTAAAAAGGACAGCGTGATTGAGACTCAAAATACCACCATTTTATTTATTTTAAAAGTTTTATATAGAGCAAACATGACCCCTGCAGGTATTAGATCGTTTAACACATGTACAGAGGCAAAGGAAACAGATATTGCTCCCAGATACAAATCAATACAACAGTACAAACATAAAAACAGTAAAAAATAATAATAAAAATAAAAACAAAATCAACAAAATGACAGCAAGCAGTCATGCGAGTAATGGGCGAGAGCAGGTGAGGCACGGGGGGATGGAGGCGGCGGGGATCCTTGGATCTAGGGCAAAAACTTGCTCATGAGTAAAGATTTTGCTTCTTTCTTGAAGGAAGAAGTTGAGGGATTCAGTTTGGTTTCAGGGCGGAGGCTCACACTGCCCTATTCGGCGCTAAACCCTGGGGCAAAGAAGGATCAGCACAAGAGGATAAAGAAGAGACCGATAGAACAGTCAGGAACGCTGCCCCAAAATCAAAGATAGAGCCTCTGTTCGTCACTGGGCGGGGAAGATCTGTCCCACTTAATCTCCCAGATAGAGCAAGAAGAGAAGAAGCTGGCGGTCGTTGGAGACAAAGTATGCTCCGCATCACTGACAACGGACAAACCAGAGGGAGCATCATCACAGAGGACACTCCGACAAAGCTTGGAAGCAAAAAACGACAGGCAAACGTGCGGAACCAATCGACTCCCGTTGAAGAAGACTCACAAAACCTCGCAAAAGATCTATTCTACTTCTGCTACAAGGAATGGGAGATTATGTTATCTTATGGAAATGAAGCACCAAAAAACTCAAGCCCCAAACCCTTCTCAAAAGAGGAAGCCAAGGGACAACAAGAGTCGACCTGAGCCACAGCCTTGGCATTTTGCAGAGGTCGGTGGATGCAATGTCCTTTCAAGCCAACAAAATGAACATACAGATGAGCCTCCTAAATACTTTGGCTCTGTGCGTAGCCAGAATTGACAACATTTTACAAATCTCAACAAAAGATAAAAACGGGCCCAGGCGGATGCGGATAGTCCCCACCACACAATCAACTGCTCTCCGGTCCTAGACAAACTAAGCTCACTCCCAGAGGTGATGACAAAGTTAGTAGGTGAGCTAAAAGAAATAACCAATGCAAAACCTCAAATTCTCAAAGATGGGGCCTGAAAAAGGACACACAGACAGTCAAACGAACAAGTTAATTGCCTTCTGTAACGATAGATCTGTAAGAGACATATATTAGTTATAAATTCCTTACATTAGAATTACCCCCAGGCGTCAGACTGGAACGGAGAATAATTTCTTCAGCAGTACCCCTGCGCGTCGGTAGGTGGCTTTGATCGACTCTGCGCTCATTGTTGGCGTCGTTATCGCCGGAATGACGTCGCAGTATCTACTGAGATGCCGCCCCTGCGCGCTGACGTTAGTTCTTTACACGACAATCCACGCCAGAAGAGCAGAGCCATGCACGACACTGACCACTGGTGCACAAAACTAGGGCCCTGAAAGGGAGTCCCTTACTCTAGAAGTCAGTTCGCAGAACGGGGAGGATGGTTGGGGCGGTAAGGAATCTATAACTAATATAGTCTCTTACAGATATATCGTTACAGAAGGTAAGTAACTTGTTCATCTGAAAGAAATTATTAGTTATAGATTCCTTACCTTAGAATAGATACCCCAGCAATACCAACCCCGGAGGTGGGTCTGCAAACTAAGTTCACACCAGAAAGTCCTGGAGAACTGAACGGCCAAAGAAGCCGTCTCTCCGGACTGGACTATCCAGGCAGTAATGTTTAGTGAACATGTGCAGCGATGCCCACGTGGCTGCCTGACAGATGTCACTGAGGGGGACTCCACGTCCCAAAGCAGTAGTGGCTGCCGTCGCCCTGGTGGAATTGGCCACAACCCCACTGGAAGCTCCCTTTTTGCCAAGGAATAACAGATTTTAATGCAAAGAACGACCCATCGAGAGATGGTTCGTTTTTGCACGGCCCGACCTTTCTTGGCGCCCAAATAGCCAACAAAGAGTTGATCATCCACCCGGAATTGTTTTGTTTGATCCAGATAAAATGATAGGGCACGTTTTAGATCCAGACGATGGAGCCTCTCCTCCTCTTTAGAAGAATGCAGGGGCGAGAAGAAGGTGGGCAAAGTGATGGTCTGTCCTATGTGGAAAGAGGTAACCACTTTGGGAAGAAAAGAAGGTCGAGTTCGAAGAACAACCTTGTCCGGATGAACAGCAAGGAAAGGAGGTTTTGAAGAAAGAGCCTGAAGCTCACTCACCCTGTGAGCAGAGGTGATGGCAATCAGAAAAGCAGTCTTTAAGGTCAATAGTCTGAGAGGACAATTATGTAGATGCTCAAAACAAGCACACACGGGGTAGGTTAAGAACAGATTCAAGTCCCACTGGGGCATTACAAAAGGAATAGGAGGAAAAAGGTGAGTAATGCCTTTAAGAAATCTATTTACAATAGGGGACTTGAAAAGAGAAGGCTGATCATGAAGGCGAAGAAAGGCCGAAAAGGCCGAAAGATAGCCTTTAAGGGTGCCCAGAGCAGAGCCCTGCTGGGCCAAAAAAAGAAGGAAGAGGAGAACCTCTGAAAGAGGGGCAGGTAGGGGATCCACAGCCTTTGCTGTGCACCATGCCACAAATTTGTTCCATATACAGGCATATACCGTTTTAGTGGAGGGACGCCTGGCTGCCAAGACGACATTAAAGACTTCGGGAGAAAGGTCAAAAGCTGTCAACTGTCGCCACTCAATCCCCACGGAAGGAGGTGGAGACTGGAAAGGTTCGGGTGAAGGACCGACCCAGCTGCTGCAACAGAAGATCCTCCCAGAGAGGCAGTCTGATCGGAGGATCGAGGGCCATGCTCAAGAGCTCGGTGTACCAGACTCTTTGTGCCCAATCCGGAGCCACAAGAATGACTTTGGTCCGGTCGCGCTTGATCTTCCTCAGCACTCTGGGCAGAAGTGGTATGGGTGGAAAGGTGTATAGAAGACGCAATTCCACTTGCGACGAAAAGCATCACTGAGCGAGTGCCACCTTGGAAATTCCAACATGCAGAACTGCAGACATTGCACGTTCTCTTCGGTAGCGAACAGATCTAACCAAGGCTCTCCCCACTGCTGAAAGAGACCTTGCACCACCTCCGAGTGAAGACGCCATTCGTGATCCATCATGCACCGGTGGCGGAGTTCGTCCACCCTGACGTTCGGGGAACCTGCCAGGGGTTGAACCACCAGGGACATGCCCTGATGTTCCAGCCACGTCCAGAGGCGGAGAGCCTCTTGAAATAGGGTCCACGACCCCGCCCTGTTTGTTGCAGTACCACATGGCAGTGGTGTTGTCCGTGAACACCTGCACTACTCTTCCGTTGACAGAAGGAAGGAATGCTTTCAGTGCAAGACGGATCGCCCGGAGCTCCAGCAGATTGATGTGGAGCCCGGACTCCACCGGAGACCAGAGGCCTCTGATCACCGCCTCTCCCATGTGGCCGCCCCATCCCAGAAGTGACGCATCTGTCACCACTGTGAAGTCTAGTTGGGGAAGGGAGAGGGAGAGGGATCTGCTGTTGACCCAATTCTGGTTCGTTAGCCACCACTGCAATTGGTGTGAAGTGCCCTCCGAGATCTGGACGACATCGGAAAGATTCCCCTGATGCTGCGCCCACTAGAACTTCAGGTCCCACTGCAGAGCCCGCATATGCCACCTGGCATGGTCCACCAGCAGGATGCCATGAGGCCCAGTAGCCCCGGGTCATTCCCACCGAAATCCAGGATAGAGGTTGAAACATCGGTATCATAGCCCGAATATCCCGGACTCGCTGCTCGGGAGGATAGGCCCAAAACTGCGCTGTATCCAGAACTACTCCGATGAAAAGGAGCTTCTGAGAGAGAATCAGGTGGGACTTCGGCACGTTGATAGTGAACCCAGCGAGTGCAGGAGGTCCACCGTAGTCTGGAGGTGGGAAACGACAGCCTGGGGCGAACTCGCCTTCAACATCCAGTCGTCGAGATAGGGGAAGACTCGAACCCTTGATCTGCGCATATAAGCTGCGACCACTGCCATCACTTTCGTGAACACCCGAGGGGCGCTGGTAAGGCCAAAGGGGAGCACGGTAAACTGAAAATGCTTGTGGCCTACCGTGAACCGTAGGTAACGCCTGTGGGCCGGAAGGACGGGGATGTCAAAATAAGCGTCCTGCAAGTCCAATGCTACCATCCAGTCTCCAGGGTCAAGGGCAGACAGGACCTGAGTCAATGTCAACATTTTGAACCGGAGGAAGCGGTTGACGTCCCTGAGATCCAAGATAGGAAGCAGGCCTTTGTCCTTCTTGGGCACCAGGAAGCAGTGGGAATAACAACCACGACCTACTTCTGGCACTGAGACTCGCTCGATGGCTCCCTTGGCCAAGAGAGCCGCAACTTCCTGACGGAGAAGGGCCAAGTTATCCTCCGACATGCAATGGAGTGTTGGTGGCATGGAGAGAGGGGTAGTCTCGAAGGGGAGGGAGTAGCCCCTTCGGACTATCTGCAAAACCCACCTGTCCGACGTGATGTTGTGCCAGTGGGGGAGTGTAGTGCTAGAGGCACTCTTGTGGTCTGACACCCTGTGATGACCTTTGACTACCATTATTTTAATTGACTTTGGTTTTTTACTTTATCCTAGCCTGAATGCACTACGTCCTGCATATGCCTTGTTTCTCTTAAAGGTTTCTTTCTTGTAATCTTGCAGTCTTTCAGTGGGAGCTGTCACGGAGTAGAACAGCCTTGCCAAGAACAGAACGTGTGGGATGTGCATTTGAAAGCATGAAAGAGAGAGAGGTGTGGAATGTACTTTTGGTCTCGAAGTGCAGTGTTATGAGCAGTGGTGCACAAATGTGCACTGTGTTGTACATTGAGAGATGAAGTATGTGATGCTATAAGCAGTGGTGCACAAATGTGCACTGTGTTGTACATTGAGAGATTAAGTATTATTAATTTCTTACTCTTGGCTTTGACATGGCCTCATGTCATCCTGAATTCTGACTCTGCCTTGTTTGAGGTGTTTTCTGTGTGCACAGCCGGGCTCGCAAGTTGTTTGGGTTAGTCACGTTCAAGGATTGTTTTTGTGAGAGATTGTTTAATGTAACCTGGAAGGCTTTCGTGAGCTTCGTCAAGATAAAGGCTGGAACAAGTGAGAATGTAGAGGGGACGTGGGAACTCCTTTCTGCCATGGAATGCTTGCTTGGAAGCTGGCCAGTTCAAGTAAGTTTCCTTGTGCGGGGAGGAAGACTCAAGAATCTTCTAGTGTGTGTTTTGAGATTATAAAGCTGAGGGTTGTTGACTTAGAAACTGGGATTTTGGAATCCGAATGGGGATGGACGCGTCTACTTCGGTACAGCGGAACCCTGGTTGCTGAGGCTCTTATCCCCGGCTGTTTAATCCCCCGGTCGGGAGTGGGCTAAGATGCAGTGTTTGCACCAGGTGAAGTGCTGAGTTTTGATTATTGCCATTGTGATGAGTGGCCAGTGGCTTTGATCATTTGAGGTGTTTTCTTTGTGATTCAGTGTATACATCTTTCGGATCTCTTGCAGGACGTCCAGCATATTTGCTTGAGTTTTATCTCTTATTATTTGCTGCTTGTTTATTCATAGTATTATTCATGCATTTAACTGTTGCATTTACCAAGTGTGTTATTATTGCTTGCATATAAATATATATATATATATATATCTCATTTGAATGTGATTCATTTTGGCATCTGGGAAAGCCTTTCTGTTAGAGAGCATTGTAAAATAAAACCCCAAGCCTTATTCTAAAAGAGTCTTTGCATTTTGTAAAATAAAACCCTTTTCTAGGTGTTGTGTTTTATGTCTCCTGCTTCGCCGTGTTTGAGCCACCGTGTGGTAGATTCTGTATTATCTGAAAGGCAAAGCAAGGCATTTGGCGTCACCTGAGGATTCAAAAAAGTGCAATTTTAAAAGGGGAATATGCTCTCTAAAATGCTCACGTTTTCAGTTGCAGATTCCCAGATGCCAACTGAGGTATTTGAGTGGGAGATTGCCTCTGATGCATGCTTAACAGATGAGGCAAATACAGATATTTAAATGTAGACAAGATTTTTCTCTTAAAGAGGGAAAACAACTTGGTATTTCAGACAAAAATAGTGGTGTCATTTTGAATGCATTGCTTAGCATGTATCAAAAATGTGAACAGTTGGAAAGGGAACGTAAGGAGTTGCAAAGAGTTAGCTGACGCTCAGTTTGAAAATGAATCTTTGAAAAGAAAGGTGAAAATGTACCAAGCTCCAAAGCCGTTTATTTTGGCAGGCTGTTCAGATAGCCAGAGTGATTCATTCGTGAAAAATGTGAATATAGAGATACTGCCAGTTAATCTGCAGGTTTCACAGGAGGTTTTAATTAATTCTTTTGAGGACGTTCCTCAGCCAGAAATGAATTTGAACCGCGAAAATGTAAACGTGCAGGAAGATAAACAAACCAGCCTGTTAGAATTAGTGGATCGTTGGTTGCAGTTATAAATCAGACATGTCAGTGAATGACAAACCTTGCTTTACATGGAGAGACACTATTTTGAAAAAAGAAATGCAGCAATGTGCTTTTGAATCTGCAAAAGAGATTGTGCAATGTGTTTTAAACGTGTGGCCAATACAGAAAGGTGGCATTACATTTTATGTGATAGTTCAGGGGCAGTGTGCTACTTTTAGACTTGTGGACTGAAACGTTTTCAAATGCTGGAGAATATTTTGCTTGCACTGTGACAGATACAGGGCAAACAGCTGAATTTGACTTGTGCTCTGATAGATACAGGACAGACTGTTGATTTTGAGTTGTGTTCTGACAGACACTATGCAGACACAATTATTTGTGTGTTTTTGTGCTGTGACAGATACAGGGCAGATACAGATGCTTTTGCACGCTGACAGACACTGGGCAGATGACAATAAGAGATAATGTGATTTTGACTTTTGAATTTTCTCAAATGGAATGGCAATAAGCAAATGTGATCAAGTGGTACATACAGACAGAAACTGCAGTTTTGCATGAACAGTTGGTACAGGTCCCAATAGAAAGTCCAGGGGTGCTGCTTGAGGTGTCTGAGACACAAGATTCCCTAGTGAAGTGGCAGATTTTACTGCAAAGCGCAGCTGTGTATGCTCATGGTCCTATACATTCACTAGACAGAACTTTTAATTCCCTTACAGATGAAAAGGCTAAAATCTTGGAGACAGAGGTGGTGAGACACAATTCTGATTTGGTGTGCATGACTAAGTGTGAGCACCTAGGAGACAAAGACCATACAAACAGGTGGGCAGAGAATGAAGGGATGCATATCCCCCTAGACTTACTTAGAACTGTGATTCCTATGTGTCAGTATGCACAGCGCAGACCAGTCCCACAGAAGGTGAGGGGCCAGTGGAAGAAAGGAAAATTACCAGAGCAAATAGAGCAGATGGATTGCCTTGGGCTCATGCCAAATGATAAAGGGTGCACGTATTCAACAGTGTGGAGAAATAGTCAGGAAGGAGACTGCCCCAGCCCTTCTTACTGTGCAGGGAGAAGGAGAGTTTCACTCCAATACCAAGAATTCAGAGGCCATAGTGTGGGTAGAATTCTCAGATAATTCGCCAGAGCCAGCAGAGACCCGTGCAGACAGAAATGATAATATTTTGCCATCAGACTCAAAACAGGAAAAGTAAAACGTGCGCTTTTTGAAAAATTCTTTTTTGCAAGAAGAGTGATGCTTGTTTCTTTTCCAGATCATACTGCGACGTGTTGGTGTACCGGATGCCCCTGTCCTGAGAGTGGATGCCTGTGTCTGAGTGGGCCCGTGAGGGTGTGGGACCCCCCTCCCCCCAACCCTGGAGTGATCACCGGACGATGCAAGCTGACATCCTTTGGCTGAACAAACCAGACTAAGTTACCAAGCCTTATTTCTGAAAAAGAACAAAAAAATATTGTGCAATTGAAATTGAAGATGTTTTTCAGTTTAAAGATGAAAAGAAGATGATGAAGTTGCCTTTATTTTTAAGCACAAAATATATAGGTTTGGCTGCTTCAACAGTAGAAGTTCCAGAATTAGCCATTTGTGACATTAGGAGCATTTATGAGTTCATATGCCTGATTCTATTTGCATCATTCGTTTTGTGTATCCATCATACATTTATTCTTGCTGAGTATTCAGATGTGCATGAGCTATTTTACATGCTTTAAAATGATTGTTACATGCTTTTATGATTTCACTGTTTTAATGTGTGTTTCAATTATATTAGTGCTTTCAGTTAAGCACATGAGTTTATAATGTCATTGTTTTGACATGTGCTTCAATCATAGTTGTGCTTTCAGTTAAGAAGTTCAGTTTTTTTATATATGTATGTTATGATAGTCAAAGGTCATGGGGTGGAATGTAGTGCTAGAGGCACTCTTGTGGTCTGACACCCTGTGATGACCTTTGACTACCATTATTTTAATTGACTTTGGTGTTTTACTTTATCCTAGCCTGAATGCAAGACGTCCTGCATATGCCTTGTTTCTCTTAAAGGTTTCTTTCTTGTAATCTTGCAGTCTTTCAGTGGGAGCTGTCACGGAGTAGGACAGCCTTGCCAAGAACAGAACGTGTGGGATGTGCATTTGAAAGCATAAGAGAGAGAGAGGTGTGGAATGTACTTTTTGGTCTCGAAGTGCAGTGTTATGAGCAGTGGTGCACAAATGCGCACTGTGTTGTACATTGAGAGATGAAGTATGTGATGCTATAAGCAGTGGTGCACAAATGTGCACTGTGTTGTACATTGAGAGATTAAGTATGTGATGCTATGATCAGTGGTGCACAAATGTGCACTGTGTTGTACATTGAGAGATGAAGTATGTGATGCTATAAGCAGTGGTGCACAAATGTGCACTGTGTTGTACATTGAGAGATGAAGTATTATTAATTTCTTACTATTGGCTTTGACATGGCCTCATGTCATCCTGAATTCTGACTCTGCCTTGTTTGAGGTGTTTTCTGTGCGCACAGCCAGGCTCACAAGTTGTTTGGGTTAATCACGTTCAAGGATTGTTTTTATGAGAGATTGTTTAATGTACCCTGGAAGGCTTTCGTGAGCTTCGTCAAGATAAAGGCTGGAACATGCAAAAATGTAGAGGGGACGTGGGAACTCCTTTCTGCCATGGAATGCTTGCTTGGAAGCTGGCCAGTTCAAGTAAGTTTCCTTGTGCGGGGAGGAAGACTCAAGAATCTTCTAGTGTGTGTTTTGAGATTATAAAGCTGAGGGTTGTTGACTTAGAAACCGGGATTTTGGAATCTGAATGGGGACGGACGTGTCTACTTCGGTACAGCGGAACCCTGGTTGCTGAGGCTCTTATCCCCGGCTGTTTAATCCCCCGGTCAGGAATGGGCTAAGATTTAGTGTTTGCACCAGGTGAAGTGTTGAGTTTTGATTGCCACTGTAATGCGTGGTTCCAGTGGCTGTGGTCATTTGAGGTGTTTGAGTTTTGATTATTGCCATTGTGATGTGTGGCCAGTGGCTTTGAACATTTGAGGTGTTTTCTTTGTGATTCAGTGTATATATCTTTCTGATCTCTTGCAGAATGTCCAGCATATTTGCATGAGTTTTATCTCTTATTATTTGCTGCTTGTTTATTCATAGTATTATTTATGCATTTAACTGTTGCATTTACCAAGTGTGTTATTATTGCTTGCATATAAATATATATATATATATATCTCTATGTGTATTTGAATGTGATTCATTTTGGCATCTGGGAAAGTCTTTCTGTTAGAGAGCAATGTAAAATAAAACCCCAAGCCTTATTCTAAAAAGAGTCTTTGCATTTTGTAAAATAAAACCCTTTTCTAGGTGTTGTTGTGTTTTAGGTCTCCTGCTTCGCCGTGTTTGAGCCACCGTGTGGGAGATTCTGTATTATCTGAAAGGCGAAGCAAGACAGGGAGATGATGGCGAATCCTGCCACCCACAGGCAACTGGTGGCCCTGAAAGGTCGGACTAGGAAGGTTTGGAGGCCGATGCAGAGGGGGCACTGGTGGACTGGCCTGCCTGCTGGCCCCCAGACCGACGGCGCTGGGTCCCACGTCCTCGGCTGCGCAGAGGTTGAATAGCTTGTGATGGCCTGTGGCCCTGGGTGGAACGTGGTGGGGCATCCCTTCCGTAGCCACGAAAGGCGGACTGAACGGGGCGAGAGGTGGAAGCGAGGCCCAAGGATCTGGCCGTAGCCCGAGAGTCCTTGAAAAGCTCGAGCGCATTGTCGGCCTTGTCGCCAAACAGGCGACGGCCATCAAAAGGCATGTCCAAAAGGGTCGATTGGACATCCCCGGAAAAGCCAGTGGACCTCAGCCAGGCATAGCGTCTCAGGGCTACTGACGTAGAAATAGTTCTACCTAGCGAGTCAGCAGTATCCAGCCCACATCGAATGGCGAACTTTGCTGCCTCTCTACCCTCTGCAACCGCACGGGTGAGTACAGTCCGGGCCTCCTCCAGGCACTGTGGCAGCACTTGCGCAACCGTGGACCCACACAGAGTGGGTGTAACGGCCCAACAGACATGCGGTGTTCACTGACCGCAGTCCTAAGCTGGCAGAAGAAAACTTCTTCCCAAGATGATCCAGCTTCTTGGATTCCCTATCTGGGGCAGCAGTAGGGAACGCGCCTTTGGAGGTTGAGGCTTGGACCACCAAGCTCTCAGGGGTAGGGTGTTGGGAGGGGAAAATGGGGTCGCCCGGGGCCGGGTGTTGGCGTCGGGCAATAATCCTGTCCACAGGAGCCCCTGTGCTGGGCTTGGACCAAGTGCCCAGAAGGATGTGGGTGAGGGCCTCATTGAACGGCAGCAGGGGCCCCGAGGAGGCCGCTGCCGGTTGAAGCACCTCAGTCAGGAGGTTAGTCCCGACTGCCACCGTAGGAAGCTCGAGGCCCAAGGCCTCAGCCGCCCTACGCAAAACCACAGCGTAAGAGGCTCCCTCCTCCCATGGCCACGGTAGGGGGAGAAAGCATACCAAGGTCTGGGTAGGTATCCAGACCACTGGCATCACCCAACTCCTCTCTCCAGTCTGGCTCTTCTAGCTGGTCTGCCAGAGGGTCCACAGACCCCTCCCATTCCTCCTCATCCTCCCCTGGCTGCCACTCAGGGCGAAAAGGAACGCCAGGATAGAACAGTGGTACAAAAGTACCGGTCAGCGCCGGTACCGGCTTTGGTCGACGCCGGTCCGGCTTTGTGTTCGGCTCGAGGGGGAGGCAGGGGTCGACGCCGGCCGGGGACCCAACCGGCATCGGATCGGAGGCGGCGGTGTCGTCAGTGGAATCGGCACCGGGGGAGGTGTCGTGAGGTCAACCGGGGCCGATCCGGATTCAGGCCTGGATCCCTGGGGGCCCTGCTGCGTCGGGGCCAGAGCTGCCGGCATCGAAGGCCTAGAGCCCCCAGCTGAGTCTGCGGGGCCCAAAGGCACGCCAGCGGAGTCGGGCTGCCCAAAGATGGAGTGGAGGGCCTGGTAAAGGGCATGAAGCTGGCCAGGGGACGCTCCGGCTCCCGGGATGGAAGCTCGGAGCCGTCCCAGCAGGCTCCGCGGGCGGAGCCGAAGGACGACGACCCTCCGCGTCACGCATCACGTCGGCCGACGGACAGGGAGAAGGCGAAATGTGATGGTGCTTCTTCGCCTTCTTCTTGTGCTTCGACTTACTCGAAGACGAAGACTTTGATGAGGAGTGATGGTGGTGACTCCGCAACCGGTCCCGCGACCTCCCACTCGACCTGGGCCTCGAGCGGCGCGGAGCTGACTGCCGGGCCTCCAGAAGCTTTCGGGACCGCTCCCGTAAAGACAGTCGGAACACAACTTCGGGTCGTGTTCGTGCTCCAGGCACCAAAGGCACACGAGGTGCAGATCCGTGACTGACATCAGCTTGTGACATGAGTCACAAGGCTTGAAGCCGGTCCGCCGATGTGACATCCCTGCGTGCACCAGGAGTCAAACGACTCGAAAAAGATGTCGACAAAAAGTCGAAAAACACTAGTCAAAAAATTACTAACAGTACCGCTCTCTCCGGATCTGCGCTGGCTGGCGCGGAAAAAGAAAGAACTGACGTCAGCGCGCGGGGGCGGCGTCTAAGTAGATACCGCGACGTCATTCCGGCGATCACGACACCGACGAAAGCGGAGTCGACTGACGCCACCTACCGGCGCGCAGGGGTACTGCTGAAGAAAAAATTCTCCGGATCCAGTCTGACGCCTGGGGGTAATTCTAAGGTAAGGAATCTATAACTAATAGTCTCTTTCAGATAGAAGGGACAAAAGCTGAAAGGGTAGCTGAGGCTGGACACTGCAGCGACTGGCCGCTACATACAGCAACGCTGATAGCAACTGCCTGCATGCCTCTTCTGCGGCCAATACTCTCGGGGACAAATCCACCCCTCCAGATGGACAGGGCACACCATGTTGACAAAGGAGAGCCCAAACGCAAACGAACAAAAAGAAGGAAGGGTTGCAACAAAAATCTAATTAGGAACCACAACTTGATGCCCTATCCTTTGTTTCAAACCAGGAAATGCTCAGCTCATACCTCCCCTAATAAGGATCAACTCGAGCTCTGCTGCCTGGATGGGGTGCCTAAAGGCGCAGGCCAACTCCCTGAACCCACTCCCACGACTTTAAAGACTAACATCTTGGAACCCACCAAAGCATCCCCTCATATGCTGTGGACCCAGGTAATACAGCAAATAGGGACCCCCCCCACCCTCCTCCCCCTCCTGCAAATCATGCAAAAATCCTCAAGCAAGACCCGGCTACCTCAGTCCCGAGGCCCATGGCAGGGGGCCCTAGCATCCGGGCAACCTCCTCGCCAGCTAACTAGAACAGGTCCATCAAGAACGAAAACACCCACACCAAGGAATCCGACCAAGCAAGCGTCATATACAATGTCACTGGCTCGGTCACATTGAATCAAAAGGAGTCGGCTACATCTCCCCAGCTGCCCCTGGAAATGTTAGCTCGAGCTTGGACCCTAACTCTCCTGAAGAGGGGTCTATTTACACTGTTCAGCAACCAGTCCAGCGAAAAAAAGGGGGACGACAGTCACCTTCCTCGGTTCCGGGGGAGCAGCCTCAGATCGACTCATTCCACTCGTATCATCCGAATTAAACTCAACATCCCTCGCACCTTCGACCAGGGACACCCAAACTCCTGCTAGAGCACAAGACGGTTGCTTAGACACAAAGCAACCTCAAACTTCAACTGCCTGCACATTATTCCACCCAGAATAAAAATCTAAAGGTGCATTTGTTATATTAAACCTTGGCAACATCCTCAAAGTAATCCGAGCCACGGGCACGCTGGGAGAAGTCACATCGCATAAGATTGTATCCATCAAGCTCATCACGTCTGGGCTCGGCCAGAATAATCAAACAACCATGGTAACCTGGTGAACTACGGAGCTAGCCACTAAAATTCTGGGACACATCGACACCTTCAAACAGTGGGGGATCATCGTTACCTATGCAAAGGAACCCGGATATCCACACATACACGGAAGTCGGACAAGTACGGTCAGATCAACAGTTCAGCCCAGACGGGTCTATTCGGTCCTCAGAGGCACACTAGGTGAAACCTCAGCACCTCTAACTGAGCAAACAAAGGGTGGCCACAAAAAAAAGATAGCCCGGCCTGCAGGAGCAGAAAACTGGGCGTGTCTGTCAGGGACTCTCAACTTAACCCGACTGCTACGTTGACAAACCAGCCTCCAATCCAGTCTCTCTGAACGGCCGCTCAAGACTAAAGATATGCTCCTGGAACATCAACGGATTGGCTAACAAACCAGGACATCATTTCTGCTCCTTTGAAAATGTTTCATTACAAGAGACTTGGTCATAGATGGCTCCCCAACTAGAAGGCTACACAAATCACTACATTCCCGCAACTAAACAACGGAAGTATGGCCACAGCAGTTGAGGCCTTGCAATTTACGTATTCACTACCAGCACCATCCACTCCTGGGAACAAGAAAGCGACACTACAGAGCTACAAGTAGTAGGCCTATCTCTCAAAATAGCTAACGGCCAGTCAAGGAGACTAACCTTGATAAATGTTTACATCTGCCCTAACCCAAGTTCAAGGGCACATCTTTCTAAGAAACTCATCAGTATAATCCTAAACCTCAAAACAAAGAATGCCAGTATGGATATCATAACACGGGATTTCAACACGTGGCTGATGACCGAATTACCCACAAACGATTACGCAGGCCCAAGACTGTGATTGGGCAACACCAACTCAAGATCGCCCCGGGTGGCACAAAGAGGACAAGAGAAGACGGGCACTCTAAGGACACCTGGAACACCTTTGTCTGAGAGCCTTTAATGGTCAATTACTCTCTCATAAACCACCTTGCCCCTCATACCGAACAAACACTGGGGTTTCCCTAATTGACTATACGATTTTCAGTCTTTCCTTATTGACCAATATCACTTCATTTGGCTTTGGCTAAAAAATAGACAGTGATCACCGCCCCCAGGAGCTCACCCTCAACATCGGGTTAGATATGTATGAGGTTTCAGCTGATCAAGGCTCTGAAAGTTGCACAATCAACCTCAAACGCATCAAGTGCTCCATCAACTCCCACCCAAGCCTGGTCTCAGAAGCCGAACAACCACTAGCTAACACTCACAAACTAGAGGGAGACTTAGTCTCTAGCTGGGCAAGGTTCACTGAAAAATTGGCAGGCCAGCATGCAAAGCCAGTACCGTGAAAGACAACGAACCTTAAAACCCAAATGTTGCATTCCACACAAGGAGGAACCAGCCTCCTCGTAAGGATCGCCAAAAAACAGACCAACCAGCTGTAGAGAAAGCTCAAAAGGTCACCAATGGATCCAAAAATAATATGTAACCTAAAGGAAGCCCGAAGACATCTGAAGGTGATGAAAAGGGAACACCAAAGGGAGATATGGAACTCATTCTGGACAAAATTACTGTATGACACCACATCAAACAACTTTTCAAATTTCTGGGGCACTATAAATGGACTGGGTGGTACTCTCCCAAAAGTGGCCTCTTCCAACATCTCTGAGCAAACATGGCATCATTTTCTATACGATCACTTCAATAAGCAAGTGCAACCTGATTAATCCCTTATTCAGGGGGGAAGGTTCAGTAGCCAGCAATCCTTCGGAACATCCTACAACGAGTTGCGATCAGGCTTCTCCCCGGTGCCTCATCACTGATGCCCTGGTCCAGAAACAAACTGCCAAAGGCCGCAGAGATGAGGCACCGTGGCCAGGCGGCACATCACCGGCTATTAATAAGGAAGACCCAACATTCTGGGCTACCCAACTAGCCCCGCTCTTCTCAACCATACCGGAGAAGAACTGCATCCCCCCCTCATGGAATGGTTCGATCCTCGCTCCCATCTTCAAGGGGGGTGACAAGAAGATGCCCAGGAACCATCGCCTCATAACTTTAATCGACAACGAAGCAAAGTATTTTGCTTGCATGTTATTGGACTCACTACTCACATGGGCAGAGAAACAAAATCATACCCCCAAATCAAACTGGGTTCATGAAGCATACAGGGACAACCGTGAACCTCATCGCACTCTACCTTCTCATTGATCGGCAGAACTCAACCACCCTATCTACATGGGCTTCACCGACTACAAATCTGCTTTTGACAGGGTCGATAGGGAGAAGCTTTGGCAGAAACTCGCTCACCTTAACATCTCGGACACCCTGCTTGTGGCCCTGCAGCTGTTGCACCATGATACATGGGTCAGTATAAAAATAGGAGACAGATCGCGCCTGTCATGGCCTATAACCACTACGCAAGGCCTTAAGCAAGGCTGCGTTCTAGCACCCACCCCTATTCAACCTCTATCTGACCTGACCCCGGCTCTGAATACAGTAAATTCTCATGTGCCTAAACTTGGGGGCTTTCATCTTTCAAACCTACTGTATGCCGACGACCTGGTTCTTATCAGCAAAACAATGATTGGCCTGCAACGCTTCTTGGACGCCTCCGCCGAATTTTCAACTAGGAATGGCCGGTTGATAAACAAGAAGAAAACTAAGATCCTTGTGGTTCGAGGTGCCAGAATACAAAAGCCAGCGTGGTCTCTGAAGCAGGAGAAACTAGGTGCAACCAAATTCCACAAGTACCCAGAAGTTCACTTCAACGACAACAGTAGATGCAGGAACCAGATAAAGGAAATAAAAAAGAAAGGGACTGCATTATCGTTTGCTCTCAGATCTGTATACACAAAGGACCCACACTTACGCCTATCCTCCAGGTTGCCCAGGCAAAGAGTCACCCGACCTTAGCGAATGGGAGTGAGGCACATAAAGGGCAGGAGAGTGCAATACTTGACAAAATGCTCATGAAGAGCTACAGAACAATTTTCTAGCTTTCCTCTCATACAACTGCCAGCCCAAATAAGACTGGAATTTGGCATATGCAGGCAGGCCTTGGCACGCAAAGCGGCCTTTGCAATAAGCGGTCACAAGCTCAGGGCCACAAAGGAAGGCACTCTGGGCCACCACCTATGGACTGACCTGGATACAAAACAAATTGTCGGCGGGCAAGTGCTATCTGACTCAAGCCCCGAGAACGCTTGGCTTAACTACTACCTGGGACCTAACTATTAGCCATCAAGAATTCAAAAGGGTAGCAACAATCAGCACAAAATGGCTTTCACTAACAGAAGATAAGGCCCGCCTCTCCGCATGGAAACACAGCTGGGTGACATTGTGCACCTACAAAACAAAAACAGTGCTACATAATCGAACATTACAACAAATGGACCAAGGCACAGTTTATGAAACGATGGATGGTGGTAATCCCCATCTTAACTCATTTTCCAGCCTGGAAAAAGGGCGAGGAACAGGCAACGTGCCGGCTCTGCAAACAAAAAGAGGACATAACACATGCACTGTGCCTATGCCCCACCCTCCTAGAGGATAGGAGGGATTTGTTATGAAGCGGGTGGATAGCCAAGGGCACAAAATCCTGCAGGGAAGCAGTGCTGGTCTGCTTTGACCCATCCAATATCATTTTAAACTGTGCTCTGGTCAAATCGTTTTTTAAGAAAGGTAGAGGCCCTGGATCATGCAGGTGAAGGGCTGAGAGGTGACCTGGCTACCAATGTGTCTGGCATTGGGCCCCCTGACCCACTGCTGTCTGAAAGCACTTTCCCGAAGGCACCCTTCTTTCCTGAAACTGCTTAACAGGCCCAAGCTGATACCATTTGGTTAGAGAGCGCAGGCATCTATACAGAGCAAAAACTCCTGTCGCAGTGGCAAAGACCACACCTCAATCAATTTTTAGACCTAGTTCTTTTTACTCATCCCTGCTTTTAAAGATTTATAGCATAGGGCCATCTTAACCCCTTTTACTAATCCCTGCTTTTAAAGCTTTATAGCACAATGTCATCTTAACCCCTTTTTAGCTGAACCTACAGCACTTTATCACTCGACCAGGCCCACCTCTGTGCAATGGTGCTAACTGTCCAGTTTCTTTTTCTTTTTATGCATGTATTTCATAAAGAAGCTCCTTTTTCTTAAAATATGTAATTTTGGATACAATCCCATCTTTTCATGTTGCAAGGATTTTATTCTTCTTTTATTTCATACATGTATTTTACAAAGAGGCAGCCTTTTAATAAATGATGTAATTTTGGATATAATGTCATTTTACTCATGTTGCAATGGTTTTTATTAATCAAGCAATAAGTCTTTCTTTCCCTCTTTCTTTCTTTCCTAGTCTGGTTTCAGGGGCAGTGAGTTCCAGATCCTCAGGAAGGTCCCATAGAAGGTTCAGTTGTATGTTGTCTTTTTGAAAAATCTCAGTGGTTTCAGCAGTAGAGTGCTGGAGCTTCTGGAAGATCTATCGCCACCAGAGAGCATCAACTTCTGAGCCAGGTTATCCCGGGGTATTGAAGTGAAGGGCTTTATGGGTCATGCAAGTGATTTTTAAATGAATTCTTGCTTCATAAGGGAGCCAGTTTAGAGTTTTACGGTCGGGGGAGATGTGGCAGTTTCTTTAGGTCGAGCCTAGAGTAGCGCGCAAGCGCTGCAATGGCAAGACTTTATGTAGGGGGTTTGAAAAAGCTGACCAGACGCTCGTGCGTCATGGCCTTTTCCCTGCGGTTACCCGCACGGGCCCCATGTGGTTTCAATTATCGTGCCCCGACACGGGCGCGATAATTAAAACCAGATGTCTCGCTGTGGCGCGCGCGCACCACTCGCGTCCTTGTTAGTGATTCCTACTGCTCCTCGATTACGTTTTTACCTTTATTTATTTTTTCATTACTAGAAACAAAAGCAGCTTAGGCGCCTTGGTTTCCAAGATGGTTTGTTTTATAGCGGGAGCACAATGCTTGTGGAGTTTGTTTTGAAGAATGTTTTGTGGAAAATTAGCATGCCTTTGCTGCAGGGAGAGAGACGATTGTATTTCTCATTACAAAGGCTGCATAGGCGCCTCTGCTGGCAGACCGAACTGTTTTACAGCGCTTCAATTTTTTTGTTTCAGAAATGGTTTGTTTTAAAATTGTTTGCCTTCGCTAAAGGGTCACATTGCATTAGAAATCCCTAAATCAGCATTGAAGTAATTTCAAACTTTCAATAAATTGTTACTATAGCTTGCACAGTCCACGATTGTGACACTGTTAATTATCAGCATAAAAGTAACTGACAGCATAACTTAAAAATGTACATTGACGGCTGAACTCCCTTGCTGCATTAATTAATTTATATATAGGGCGTTATACCGCACTTTTGAATGTACTATACACAAAAAATATTTTTAAAATCTATCACCAAACTGACAGGTTTACAGATATTTTGCTTTTAAATGCAAATGATGCAGCTTAGAGCCATGGGAAGTCACGTCACTTATAGCAGGAGCTCAGCGAGTTTTTTTACAGGGATGACTATATTTGTAGCTTACTTCTTTTTGAACCGTGTGGTCCTTAAAATTTCAATTGCTTGTTGATAGAGAAAGCCAGTCAGCCTGCTTACCAGACACAGCCTTTGATTAGTGATACCCCTCACAGCAAGGCCGACTCCAGCCTGTAGCACCCACAACTCATGCACAAAGTGAAGTGTGCTCAAGGTAGCCAGAAGGATTGGTGTCACTCAAGGCTCCACTTCTATCTGCAGCTCCACTCCTCTCCCACTGCATTTACAAAATGCCAGTTTTCCAGGAAGTGTAATCAGCAGCTTCATGATAACACAAGTGTTCGTTGCATATGTAAACAGTGTTTTCATCTCCCGCCTTCCAGCCATTTAAATACATGCAATTCAGTTTCACTGTCTGCAGATTTGTTCCAACTTCCATTTGGTGCTAATTCAAACCAGACGCACTTCATTGGAGCCGACACTGCTTTGTAATTGGACTTCCGTTTCCTGTGTATGCCTGGTCGCTTTGTGCACAGCTTGTTGGCGATTTTGAATATGGATGTTAATAAGGGCTCAATTGGTTCAGTTCTGAAAATTTGTAAGCTATTTGTCAGACATTTCATTCTAAGCCACCCTGTGTGATCCTGGGAACATCTCTGTTTTTCCCAGTGTCCCGTTTTGCAACCAAATAGGAGTAATTAAACAAGCATTGGCATAGCCAATAGGTCTCGCCTTTGGGACCTTATAAGTGTTTAGTTATCCAGCACAATATCCTTGGTGCAACAACATCAAGTGTTGCATGGCTAAACACTTATAAGGTCCCAAAGGCGAGACCTATTGGCTATGCCAATGCTTGTTTTGATTCAGTGATGAGTCTAGCAGCCGAATTAAGGGAGGCTCTTAGAGGAGCAGTTGTAGACCTGGGCAGGCCGCAAAGGGTTGCACTACCATAATCTAGCCTATGAATTACAAGGACTTGTACTGCAGATTTGAAGTCATTTGGGGAGCGGGGGGAAGGTTTTAATTTCCTCAGGATGCTCATTTGTAGGTTCGCTCCTTTGGTGGCGGCACTGATATGCTTCTGCATGTTAAGGTTCTTGTCAAGTGTTATTCCTAGAGACCTCGCTGAATCGTTAACTTGAGGTCAGCAGTTGAGTGGTGTTCAGCCATTCTTCAATAATGGGTCACTGGTTGGGTGGAGCGATTAGTAGGAATTCGGTTTTGAAGGTGTTTAGTTTGAGGTGGTTTTCTGCAAGCCTGTATATTTTTTTTCTTTGTAGAGTTGAATTAAGAGATCTGATGTCTTCAGGGGAGGAGACTTTCAGGTACAGTTGGGTGTCGTCTACGTAAATATGATAATAGATGTTGGAGGAGCTCAGAATTTTGGTTAGAGGATCCACGAACAAGTTAAAGAGAGTGAGTGAGAGGAAGGAGCCCTGCAGGACTCCTAGTGTGACAGGAATGGACTTAGATAGAGACTGATTGACCTTGGATGAGGTGAACTAGCTTAGGACGGACCCTGATAAGCCCATTCTAGGCCTCAAGATTTCTAATAAGTTGTTGTGTTTAACCATATTGAATGCCAAAGACCGGTAGTGTCTCATGTGTACTGTCTACTGAACTGCTCATACATCCATTAATGCTTCGAAGAGAATAGTATTGCCATTCCTGAAACGAAATGTTTGCTTATGAGTCTCAAACCATGCAGATTAACATCCAATGGCAACACTCCACAAATGATTAGCCCCGGTCGCATTTAAGATTATTTCTACCAGCTTGTTGAATCTTCCTCAAAAAGGTGGTGTGGTTTCTCAAATACTAGGTACAAGACCCCTAAACGTAGGAAAAACTCAAATTCTAAGCTTAAGAAGCATTAAAAAACAGGTCAATAACTTACACACATACTTTTCATGTCTATGTTGGAGCGGTCACAATCAGCATCTAACAAGCAATGCACCATGCAATGTAGGTGATCTACATTGCCTAACTCACTTATTAATGCATGGAAACAAAGGATTTGTCACGTAAACACAGTCTCAATGTGTGATCTACTTGTCTAGTTTGCTGCCAGTTCCACTACTTTGATGCACCATTACAGTTAATGACAACACTTTCAAGAAGAACAAATTACTTACCTTGTGTAACGCTTTTTCTGGTGGATACTTTATCTAACCGCAGATTCCTCCCCTTCTGAATACTGCCAGACTGGATCCAGAGATTTCTAGCAGCAGTACTCCCACATGCTAGCAGGTGGTGTTGTAGGGCTGCACATCAACTTCGTACTGCCCAAGAAGTGACACCGGAACCACATATATGAGCGATCCCTGCATGCTGTTGTCAATTTCTTTGACTGTTTGTGCCATTGGACGCAGAGCTTATTAACTGATCAGATGTGACAGTATGCAGATCTATGAATTGGGATCTTTTTATGAATGGTGAAAAGAGCCCATTTATTAGAAATAGGAGGTGGGATGGCTGTGAGGAATCTGCAGTTAGAAGGCGCATCCACCAGAAAAAGCGTTACCCAAGGCAAGTTAAAATTTTCTTCTGATGGATACTTCTAGCCACATATTCCTCACCAAAGTAATAACTCCCAAGGTGGCAGGTCTGTGGAATGGTTCAAACTAGAAATATCCACAGGACAGAACGTGCAAAGTACCATCCCTGTCGGACCTGTCTATTAACGCTGTAGTACTCCATGAACGTAAGGACAGACACACCTGTTGCATCCCGAAAGATGTCCAGAGCGGGCACTCCGTGCGTCATTACAGTGTTAGCAGGCTTGGCTCTGGCGGAATGAGCACTCAGCCCCTCCAGGGGCAGCTTCTTGACCCATGTGTCGCAGATTGTATACAAAGGACTATCCACAGTGATATAGTCCTTTTCCACACTGCCTTACCCTTCTTTGCCTCAGCAAACACCACAAAAAGCTGATTGTCCACCCAATGGTCCTTGGTGCAATCAATGTAAAAACTCAAAGCTCTCTTGAGGTCCAAGCGATGGAGCCTCTCCTTTCGAGGCGTAAGGTGGCGGAAAGGATGCCGGACAGGTGATGGATTGTCTGACAAGAAAAGGCATCACTGCCTTCATCAGGGTTGCCACCCTAGTCCATAACACCAGTTTGTCTAGGGAAAAAGGTGGTGTATGGTGGATGAACAGACAGATCTTGAAGCTCATTAATAAGACAAGCTAAGGTTCTCGCTGTAAGGAAGACTGTTTTGAGAGTCAGGAGATGCAAAGGACAGCTGTGCATCAGCTCAAAGGAAGTATACAAGAAATGTCAGAACCAAATTAAGGTCCCACTGTGGCATAACAAACTGTTTGGGAGGAAACAAATGGGTCAAACCATTAGGTAAACACATCACAACAGGTGATTTAAACAAAGACAGTTGGTCCGATACACACAAAAAAAGCAGAAAGGGATTCTAAAAATACCCTTTACCAGTCCCCACGACAAGTCGTTGCTGGGGCAAAAATAAAACAAAAAGAATATCAGACCGCGTGGCATTTAAAGGGTTTGTCTTGTGTACACAATGTCAAAGGTTTGTCCCAGTGATCGGCGTAAATAGACTTCGTGGAAGGGTGCACAGCAGCCATGACAACATCGGCAAAATTGGTTGGCAAATCAAAAGCAGTCAACTATTGCTGCACAATCTCCATGAACGCAGGTTGAGATTACACAGGTTCAGAAGATCCCTGTCTTGCTGCAACAGAAGATCCTCTAGAAGCAGTAGCCTGACTTTAGGACAGATTCACACTCCCAGAAGCTCAGAGTACCACACTCTCCTGGCCCACTTCGGAGCGACAAGAAGACTTGGGACCGGTCGCTCCTGTACTTCAGAACTCTGGGCCGGAGAGGGAGGAGCAGCAGAAAGACAAAGGAGTTCAGTGTTCCATTTCAGCCAAAATGCTTCCACTAGCGAGAATCTTCATCAGACCTACACCACGCAAAGGTCTGAACACGGAGTTCAACAGTGGCAAAAAGATCTAGCCAAAGTTCTCCCCATTGTCAGAAGACACCCTGTGCCACCACAGGATGCAAACATCATTTGTGATCCGCTTGGTACAGCCTGCTGAGCTAGTCTGCCCTGTGTTCAAGATCCTGCCAGGTGGTTTGCATTCAGGGAGAACCCCGGACATTTGAACACAGATCCTTCTGGAATAAGACCCCAGACCTCACTCCGCACTGCTTGTTGCAGGACCACATGGCAATGGTGTTGTCCATGAGAACCTGCACCAGCCTCCCAATGATAGACAGAAGTAGGGCCTTCAGTTTCACACAAATGGCTCACAACTCCAACATCTAACATGAAGCTGGGTTTCTGCCAGAGACCTCTGAACTCCACCTCTCCCAGATCAAGTTCCCAGCCCAGCAGTGACAAATTTACCATCATAGTCGTCTCTCAGTTGCGGAAGGGAGAGGGGTCTGCTGCTGGTTAGTTTGTGAACCTTGTACAGTTTCCTCTGAAACCTGGATTGCATCAGACAAGTTTCCTTGGTGCTGAGCACGCTGAGATGTTGGATCCCACTGCAAAGACAGGATATGCCATCTAACTCAGTCAACAAGCAAGATGCAGGAGACTAGCAGTCTAGGAGCGAGGCTGAGACACTGGGATCATAGTTCAAATGTCCTCAACTTGTTAAAACAGAGGGAAGGTCATGAACTGCACCATGTCCAAGACAGTGACTATGAAAGAAAGCCTCTAGGAAGGAGTCAAGTGTGACTTAGGCTCCTTGATTGAGAATCCCAACAATGTCAGAATGAAGGTTCGCCATTGTCAGGGGTTGGTCTGTGACAGACTGTGATGAGCCTACCTTCAACAGCAGCTCATCTAGGGAAGGGAAACTGGTATCCCCAACCTGCAAAGATAAGCAGCCACCACAGCCATCACTTTCGTGATTCACCTGAGGGGCACTGGTGAGGCTGAAGGGGAGCATGGCAATCTGAAAATGGTCTTGGCCTATCCTAAACTGCAAGTAACACTTATGGAACGGCAGAACGGGTATATGAAACTGCACAGTCTGCAGGTCCGGATCCAGGGCAATGAGAACCTTGAACAGTGTGAGCATTTTGAATTAGTCCTTCCGCAGGAAGAGATTGAAGGGGCTACGGTCTAAAAACCCTTCTCCCCTAGTGCAGAGCCTGCATGCCCACCCACAGGTGTAGCCAGGGTAATGAGTAGTCCCCTCTCTGTGGTCACTCAAAACTAGTTCTTGGGTAGTTATCCTCCCACTAGGTTTGGTGCCAGCATGTCTAGGGGGGCAAAGGCGACACTAGAAAGGCCCTAGCTTTAAATTTACTTGTGACAGGGAAGGTCCCTTTGAAGTAAATTAAGGTCAGGGGCGCACCCCAACTGGCATTCTTGCAAGGAGAAAAAAAAACACCTCAACTTTCAGGCCATTGTCTCTGCTTTAGAGCAATTTTCACACCGCTTTCATTCTCAATTCTGGGACAAAATGGGCAGTTGCTGGCGAGCTAAAGCAAATTAGCTTGCTTCAGTCAGGGTAAAGGTAACTTTCTCAAAGTTACATTTCCCATATATTTTTTTAGAAAATCCAACTTTACCATCAGATTGGATATACAAACACACACATATACATATATACATACACACATATATACATACATACACACATACATACACACACACACATACACACACACATACACACACACACACTCCATTTGTCCAAGACTACAAGGTATGCAGTCCAACATGTATCTATTTACAAAGCACTGATTCAACCACGCAGGCATTTCCTATACTGTGTGATGGTTACATTACCACCTCAACGAGTCAGTCGTATCCACCCTCAAGCCACTAGATACATCCAGGAGCGCCCCTTAAAAGGAAATCATAGTAAGCAATAGGGCTTGGCAGGTACTGTCTTTGGTTGCTCATGGTGGCATGAATATAGCCTAGCCAGTCTGTGAACCATCTGGTGGTCAGCATGATAGTCGGGTGCTCCAATATGTGTCTAACAAATAAAACTTAGTGGCCCTTACATATAGTGGAGAGCGTTATGTCCATTATGATGCCTCTGCAGCTGTGGGAAGATGTGATGATATCACATGGTTTATAGACTCACGGTCTCATATATGAAGCTCCTGGTTAGACTCATTACTAAAGGGATCAATATACGTAGTCACAGTGTCCTCAATTAAAGCTGGAGTTATATGAAAAACAAAGGCATGGCTTAAGCCTTAACATCAGACCCATTTCCAGGGGAAGGGGAGGTTGCAGACTAACTAAGCCACGGTGGGGCTGGGAGCCTGCAGTGCCCCAGCTAGTGTGTGAGCAAACTAGTCGGTATTGTGCTTATTGTGTGGAGCGCAGTATCACCCCTCGTGGAGGGTGTCTGTGGTGGGATTACTCTCCCACTGTCAAGTGTTCCCCCGTAAACGGGTGGAGCAGCGGGTATCTAAATTGTGATGAAAATAATATAAAATGTTGGGAAAGTCTCTCAACGTTGGGCTAACTCACCCGCGGTGGGGCTGGGAGCCTGCAGTCCCCCCCGCTAGCATATGCAAACCAGATGGCAGCTACCCCACTCGTGGAGGCAACTGCTATGGAATTACTTTCCGCTGTCAAGCAAGGAGACTCTCGTGTCCCCCGTAAACGGGTGGAGCAGCAGGTGTCTCAAGGAAGGTAAAGTGGAAAGGAGGTCTCCCAAAGTGGGACTTACCTGTTGCTGGATGCCTCAGTCTTTCCGGCGAGGGTAAGCCATGCGAGCGCCGGTAGCAGTAATGAAAGCGGGAGGCGGGACAAGTCCTCAGCACGTAGTGTGCGTCCCAAGCGTCTGCGTGACGCGTGTAGCGTCCACGTGTGCTTGGGAATTGTAGGGTGGATACGACTGACTCCTTGAGGAGGTAATATATCCATCACACAGTATAGGAAATGCCTGCGAAGATGAATCAGTGCTTTGTAAATAGATGTATGTTGGACTGCATACCTTGTAGTCTTGGACAATTGGAAATGACAAAAGTTCACCTAATTGAAATCACTATATATATACACACACATATATATATATATATATATATATATATACATACATATACATATATATATATATATATATATAATTGTGCACCCTTTTCAATTGGACACACACTACGTAAGAATGTAATGCTAACTTGTTTATTAGTTGCTTTCGCTCCCCTTTTTTCTTGATTTCCTTAGAACGACGGTGGACCCTTCCACATATTCGGGCCACCGACCTGGCTCTTTCGATCCTTGACGGGGCAGTATAAAGAATAATTATTTAATTTTGATTTTTTGAATTTCGCCTCACAAGGCCACATTTAACAGAGTGGCTTAAACCATTAAAGGTCCTGATGAATGCCCTGGAACCCCTTTTGGGGTCCGCTGTTGGGCAGAAACAGGTCGACCATGACCACCAAGAGGGTTATGTTTGTTAGAAAACCCAGGTTCTCTTTTTAATCCTACCCCTCTGGACCTACTGAATAAAAATATTTTGGCCCTTTGGAAGTAGTTTTAACCTAGACAACATCATATTTTCTGAATGCACTCTGTCCCTCACTGACTATTTCCATTGCTCATCTAAAAACACCTCTGCTCCTCCCACTTTGGGAGTTGTAGCCCATACCACGGACCTCGCAGACCGGGTGTGAGGAGGGGACCCAATGATGAAGCATGTCACCTTTGGGTGAGTGAGGGTTCTCGTCCTTAAAAAGGACTTCTCCCAGAGAAACAACTTTACCACTTCACACACCAACTTACTAGTTCTGAAGGGGTATACCTTTAGGCAGGATACTAGCCTCAAACCCTTAGAACCTCACTATACCGGACGTACTTGAATGTGAATTTAGACAATGGTGGGATTAGTACATACCGGCTAGGCCAATCCCGTGATCCCCAGTGTGAATATTACTCATGGACCTACTCACACCCACCTTCACACACCCAAGTTACAGGGAAGTTATAGTTGGGAAATAGCATTAAAAAACGATAGAAATTCACTAAAAAACAGAAAGGTTACAGGAACATTACAGTTGGGTTCAGATTTTACACACACAAAACAATGCAAATTCAGCAGTTATAGTTATCTCAAGTAACTAACTCATGCCCCAAGGTAACTATAACGCACGCCGTCGCCATGCACTGCTAATTACCCCATAAATTACATCACTCATGACAACTTCTCTGACATCACTAACATTTGAGGTGAAATTATTGACGAGTAAACTGTGCATGACGGGACGTGAATTATAGTTACTTGAGATAACTATAACTGCTGAATATATATATAAATATATATATATTGTAGGAAAGTAGGCTCTGCTTGCAACGTTTCCGCCACTTTTTGCTGGTGTCATTCTGTTTTCTGACTAGTTTGACTGGGATCCTGCTAATCAGGACCCCAGACACTGTGCTCTCTCCCTAAATTGGACTATGGTAAGAACTTTGGTACCTTACTAAATCGCTGCTGGTGTACCCTTTTAAGTCCCTAGTATATGGTACTAAGGTACCAAGGGCATAGGTACACCAGGGGTCTCCCATGGGCTGTAGCATGTAATATGCCCCCCAAACTGTGACTGCAGGCCTGCCATTGCAGCCTGTGTGAGCTGGTGCTGGCACCACTCAACAGATAAGTTTCCTTATATCCGAGGTCACTGCACTTAAAACTTATAAGTCACCCCTAAGGTAGGCCTTTCAATCCAAAAGGCAGGGTGCTAGCTTATAAGTGTGAGGGTGCCCAGAATGAGTAGGACACCCCCCCTACAAACCCAGGAGTAGATTCTCCAGGCTTTGTAAGGGCATATAGTGGACATCAAGTCAGTTACGAGATGTCCAACTATATATTGGCTGTACCGAAACCCGTCATGTTTGGTATCAAATATGTTGGAATCCTACCACAACGCCTATTCCAGTGTTGGATGCAAGATCCCATGTATTGGGGGCTCCCCTAGCGAGCCCCCCCCTGTATTCCCGGTACCAGTCTTTCAGGGTCTAACAGCAAGCTAGTGCTGCTGCCGACCACAGACATGATTCTGCCCTTCTGCTGCTGAGCCAGGCTCAAGCAGGGGAAGGTAGAATATGTTTCCTGTGACCACCTCCCAGACAGGACTTACTGTATTGGGGTGGGGGCACTTGCCAGCGCCACCAGACTGCTTTGAAGGGCACATTTGGTGCCCTCCTTGCATACTCAAGTTGAAACCAATTCAGGCAGCCGTAGGCTCCCGCTCTGGCACGAAACTGGACAAAGGGCATGGCAGTATCCTCCCCTCTATCCAGCCCCAGCCCCTCTTCTGAGAGGGACCCCTGAATCGTCCCAACCCTTTCCTTAGGGTACTTAAGGGCTTACCTGTGGGTGGCTCTTCAGATTCGTCATGGGTCAAGATTCAGATCTGAAACCACTTAAACCGTCTGGGCACTTTGGACTTCGTTGGACTTCGTTTCTGGAACCAAGACTGCACGAAGGAAGAGTTCAGCTGCTCCTGGTCTTGTCATCTGTGCCTGTGCTTCATCCAGGTTCTTTTCCAGGCCTCTGGCATCAAGGACACCTGAAGTAATCTCCCTTGGAATGAAGGAGTCACTCCCCTGCATCTGCAGGCAATGCAACAAAGCTGACCGGTCTGCTGCTCCCGAGATCCCATGAAATCCGAAAGGTTTAGCAACACAGGTGGTGGTTCTGCAATTCCCTCGAGGCCTGCACTGTCTTCACAGCAAGTTTGAGGCCAGTATTCCTCGTCTGAACCGCAGGAACAGAACTCCTGTGAACTGCATTGACTTGCTGTTGCCAAGGCTTGTGGACTTTGCCCTCCAGAGATCTTCTGGCTACAAGAAGCTCCAGCCTCCAGCATCTCTTCCTACCAAGGACTTCGTCCTCACCGCATTCTCTGCACTGTGGGCCTGAATCTTTTGTGAGCTGCTCGAGGTCCTCTTGCAACTCCTGTGCCTTCGGCCTGTGGGTCCTTTTGAGGGTCTTCTTTGGCTTCAGTGGGCTCCCCTGCTTGATTGGGGCCTGCTCAGACTCTCCTGCACTTGGTGAGTCCCCTGGACCTTGCTGGTCTCGACACTGCACCTTCTTCGTTTTCCATGTCTGTTGCTGCTGCCAAGGCTTGTTGGTGCTCCAGCCAGACACCGATCCCCTGGTTCTCGACTTCTGCCGTGGGACAGCTCGTGAACGGCTCCTAGTCTTCCACAGCGTTGCCTGGTCCTCACAACTGCAGCAACAAGGTCACAGTCAACTCTCCGGCACCGTCCGTCATCGGTGGTCTTTGGTCTTACGTGCATCCTGGTCACTCCTCAGTGGCATAGACTCTGTCCCCCTCTGCTTGCAGGTACTACTCTTCAAGAATCCACCCTTGGATTACAACAGACTCTTTCACCTTCTTCGCCAGCAGCATCTTTAGTAAGGTCCTCCATTGTGGTCTGCGGGAGTTTCTGACGTCACTTCCCACCTATGCCCCAAGCTTCCCTAGTGTAGGTATCCTGGTTCCTTGGGTATCCACGCGTGGGGTGACTCTCAAACCTTCCATCTTCGACAAGGTTTCTTCAAGGTCCTCTGGGAAGGGTCCTTCTTGAAAACTGTAACCGCGACTTCCCCATTGACTTGCATTTAGTACGCGGCAGGGCTTCCACTCTGCACACAGCCTTCATGGGGTTCCTGGGTACTTACCTCGGGTGGTTCCTTGGGTCCCCCGCTCTTCTGAGTCTTCTGGGTCAAGTCTCGACTTCGGTTGCAGTTCGCATTCCCCTTTCTTAGTACATGGTTTGGTCTCCCCCTGCAGACCACTGTGTATTTTTGCTACTTACCTGTTCTACTTTTCAAATATTGTGTGTATTGTGTTGAATATCTCCGGGCAGGAGAAATACCAATTTGTTAGTGAGTGTGTATAATAAATATTATAATTTTTAGAACTACACTGTGTGCTTCTTTTTCGTTTGACCTACACTACAGGAGTAGTTCTGGTAAACCAAGCTGCTTAACACTCCTTCTGGACTAAGGCTGAAGGCTGCTCTCCACAGCTAACGCTTAGAGAGCTTTTCTATGGTTGTATTAGACAACTAAAATCACGATAAGGGTTGTCTGGGTTAGTGCAGGGTGCTTTACTTAAATAGGTGTGCACCATATACTAAGCCAGCCATCCATATACACACATATATATATATATACACACATATACACACACACCCACACACATATATACACACACATACACACACATACATATACACACACATATATACATATACACACATATACACACACACATATACACACACACAAAAGTACTGAAGCCCAGTTCCAAAACAACAATACGTTTATTTCAAGTGCAGAAGGCAGCATGCTCTTATTCCTTACGCGTTTCAGCTCCATAATGAGCCTTGATCACAGGTGAGGTAGCTTGCCTGTAAGGAAATCACGTGCTTATTTATTAAAGCCAGGCTGCCACGTGACTCACATAGTTGCATGGCATACATGTCCCAGAATGCACTATTAATGTAAGGTATTCTTTTCCATCTGCAACGTAAATTTAAATACAGCATAATTGCGTCTTAAAACATTGCAGTTGTATATTTCTTAGTTTTATCCTTTAGTGCACTCATGCGGAAAGTTCCTCCAAATATGCAAAGACACATGCAATGTCACTTAGCCTGGCACAGCAAATTGTGATTCTTTCTAACTGGCCTCTTGCTGCCAAAACAATGTCATAAATTCTGCAAAGTGTCCGGAAAAGTCAAGAGGAGAGAGGTTTACCTTCTCTCGTATCCCTTTCTCACCTCTACACACACACACACATATATATATAAGCCATCATGATTAATGTATTTATATATTTATTATGACAATTACCCGATATTGATTTGTGGTGTCCACTTAACATCCAAAGGAGAAAAAAATTAAAAAAAAATTAAAAAAAATTTGTTTTATATATTTATATGGAAAAAATATGGTGACAGTGATATACACATAAATGTTACATTAGGTGGGACACTTCAATTGCAAATGAATTTGTTTTCTATGTCCATTGTGATGTCACTTGCACTTTAAATAGCGGGGTGAATGTTCAAGCTGTGTCATGTGATCAAGGGCGGGATCGCCTGAAACGCATCATGGCAATAAAATAACAGCACGATACTTGGGTCTACGCTTGTTTTTTCCTGGAGGTTAAGTTGGAGTGCCTAAACGAGTTGAGACACACACACACACACACACACACGTAGAGTCTCCTCCCAGTGTCCCATAAACAGGTTGGCAAAGCTGGGAGCGAAGCAAGAACCCATCGCTGTGCCAGTGTTCTGTACAATGAATCGTGTGGTCAATAGACACTTTTCATGACTGTCAGCAAACTCACTATATGGAAAGACAAAGGGATCCTAGAATGGGAAGAGTATTGTTATCTAAAAAATTATCACCCCATACTTCCGGTCCTTTATCTGTTACCCAAGCTACACAAAGACCCCATTAATCCACCTGGGCGTCCCATTGTGTCTTCCAAAGGCAGTGTAGGGGAACACATCTACAAATATGTGGATCACTTCCTTAGGGACTTTGTCGTCTCATTACCTAGCTATGTGAGAGACACCAAAGATTTTTTGAACAAAATCCAGGACTTACAGTGGGATCAGGATTTCCTGTTGATCACTCTTGATGTACATTCTGTGTACACCATCATTGACCACAAGCTAGGCCTTGATGCCTGCAGACATTTTTTGAAAACCAGACCAGCTAGATTTCACGAACATAGTCTTATGATATTGGACATGATAGACTACTGTCTCACCAACAATATCTTCATGTTCAACGGTGTCCTATACTGGCACAGCGATGGGTTCTTGCTTCGCTCCCAGCTTTGCCAACCTGTTTATGGGACACTGGGAGGAGACTCTACATACCAACCCCTACCTGTCTGGATATCTTGAACATATAGTAGTGTGGAGAAGATACATTGATGATCTATTCATTGTTTGGAGAGGATCTGAATTGAGGGCCAAGGAATTCATCGAAGGGCTCAACAACAATGAATACAACATCATCCTCTCAGGTACCATCAGCAAGTCCAGCGCGGAATATTTAGATGTCAGGCTAGACCGTCAATAATCAGATTCAGACTGTCCTTTTTAGGAAATCTACTGCAAGTAACAGTATTCTGCATGCCCTCAGCAGCCATCCAGAGGCACTCAAATGGAGTATTCCCTATGGGGAGCTGCTGAGGGCAAAAAAACTGTAATACAGAGGAAGCGTACCAAAGAGAGAGCGCGAACATGATGGAACGGTTTAAAACCAGGGGATATCCCAACTGGGTACTACACAGAGCCAGAGAGAGGGCAGATGGGGTGAGTAGAATTGAAACCATCTCTGATAACATCACCAAACTGAGCGACACCTCAGACAACAGCACTAGGATGATCATGACCTTTAACTCTGACTCCAAAAACATCAAACATTTTTGCAAAAAATTGGGATATTCTCAAACATGACAACATAATAGGTGACAGTATTCCCAGTAGACCCAACATCACGTACAGGAGGGGTAGAAACATCAGGGACTTGCTAGTCCATAGTGATATCACCATATACCCCAAAAGGTACGACCATGGACTCAAAGGCTTTTTCCCTTGCGGGCACTGCAAGGCATGCAAAAACAGCAGCTACCGCATTAAGGTCACATACAATGGGGTTAACAAAACCATAGACCAGTTCCTTACATGCAGTACCACCTTTGCCATTTATGCCATAGAATATCCATGCAAACTCTGGTACATTGGGAGTACCACACATATGGCAAAAAAGCGCATTTTGGAACATAGCAGGGCGATCACCAATTTTGACGAAAAGTACCCTGTAGCCCGCCATTTCCATGAGAAACATTTCTCTAACCCGTCCTTGTTTTCATTTTTCATTCTGGAACAGATTGTTGGTAACCCCAGGGGAGGGAACCGGGTCCTGAAACTTAGACAAAGAGTCTAAACTGATTGTGCATTTTCAAACCAAGACACCAGGGGGGCTCAATTTTGATGAAGAAATGCCATTCATCTGAAAGATGCTTAAATTTTGCTGCTAGATTATCTATTGTGTCATGTTTTTACAGCTTTTCTTACTCCCTTTGTGCTTTGACTGAAATAACTTTGTTCGGTTTTTAACTTTAGTGATTGTTTTGGACCACTTTTGTAACAAATGTGTTTAATTTTCTTTTATTTTTCAGGAGGAAAGGAAGGGGCCCCTTCACCTGTAATCACTTTCACGGGCCACCTACCCTTTTCCCCTCATCTTCACCGTCACGGTCCAGAGACTGGGTAACTATGCTTCAACTGGAATGTCATTCACAGTGATCAAACATTACCATGTTGGACTTGGGACTACTATACAGAACTCTGATCACTTACGATTCCTCTCCCTACACCATTGTCCCCCCCCTTTTTGCTCATTTGGGCCCTTGCCCTTTATACATCATTGTTTATGTTAAGGGGTTGGTCGTTGTCACATGTGTTTCCCCCCCCCTCCCCTCTCCCCCTTTTTCTCATTAGGGCACTTGCCCTTTATTGAATAGCAGTATTCACCTTAAGGGGATGGGCATCGACACATTGGTCAGTAGGATGTTCACCTACATTTTACATCACCTGATTTGCATCGTATTACCAGTAGAGGCAAACGCGCTGCGTCAGAGAACTCAATAGTGCACGTTCTGGGCGCTGGTGTCAGGCAGCACATGCTATGTACATCGCATTGGAGATGCACTGATCTCACTCCATGCCACATGATTCCTTTCACCTTGCAGCATATTCAAATGTGTAGTATCATTTGTGTGGATTTAACCATAGAGATTCTG